>OX411880.1:45536106-46841106 GCA_948293265.1 Cheilosia impressa
GTGTACTAAACGCACCCACCCACATTGAAATTTCCCCGCAAGGGAAATTTTGCCGAAACGTCAAATGTCAACTGTCTTATATTGTAAACAAAATCATATAAAAAGGGCATTGTCCTCTCAAATATATTCAATCTTTTATAACGTTTGAAGCGGTTGTTTTCTTAATTTTGCGGAATTTTAAAGCGTTTTTCTTTCCTGTGCGAAACAGTATCGCAAACCGTATTATAATAACGATTTCTTCTGTTCAACGCCCGAACATTTGGTCCTATCGAGCCAGATATTAGCTTTTTTTCGCGATTCAATTTTACCTAACACTGTTTTATGCGATTTAAGTGGATTTCGCAATAATAATTTAATTAAAATTTGTGTGTTGTGTATTTGCCATCCTGGGATTTTTTCGATTTCATTGATTGTGAGCATTTTCATCATCGCCATTTGGAAAAACTGCAACTTGGACTTTGACTGCAACACGGACTTGGACTGCAATTGCGATCTGGTGGACTTTGGACTTTCATCTGGAAAATTAAAATTTCACAAGTAAGTGATTTTTATTTTACTTTGTGTGGCTTTTACGTATTCAAGTGTGGTAAAACCAAACATGAAACCTACAAAATTATGTCGAGTACTTACCCAACTGAAAAAGGACGTCGTAAATTACTCCAAAAAGGGTTCTAAACGTACGGCGAATTATTTATCAGGCCGCTTGACTCTTTTAGAACAAACGATGGAGTCGGCGTCTGAAATTTATGAAAAGTTCGTTAGTGCTTTGGAGGATGATGAAGAGGATACTGAAATCGAGAATATTTTCGAAGAAATTCGGGAAACATACCTCGATTACCGGGGTGATTTACTCGACGCAATCGACAAGTTGAAAGCAAAGGACGACGTCAAGATGGATGCCACCGACATGGATTCAAACAATATAAAACCTGTTTCCAATAATGATTTAAGGCTGAAAAACATTCCGGTTCCAGTTTTCTCAGGAAGTTATGAGTCTTGGCGAAGTTTTCACGATTTATTTGTGTCACTTGTTCACAATAATTCATCGCTGTCGGAAATTCAAAAGATGCACTATCTTAAAACAAGTGTATCTGGAGAAGCCGAGAAACTTTTAGCACATTTGTGTATTGCTAATGGTAACTACACTAAGGCATGGGCTATTCTTCAAGATAGATATGACCATAAGCGTTTTTTGGTGAACACCCAACTGAAGTGTTTGTTCAATTTGGCAACTTTAACCCAGGAGCGAGCTGAGTCCCTCAAAGAGCTGTTAGACACGGCAACAGAAGTGGTTCACAGTTTGGAAAACTTGAATGTGCCCGTTCAACACTGGGACGTGGTGCTGGTTTACATTCTGTTGCAAAAACTTCCTTCGAAAACGCAGCAGCTTTGGGAGGAAAAGTTGGGATCCAAAAACGACAGCAAGGAGCTACCCACTTTCGCGGAATTTACCCAATTCCTCGAGACTAGATTCCGTACTCTGGAAGCGGTGAACTCTCAACAAGCTCGTCCTTCAGCTGATCAATCCAAAAAGACATCACAACGTGCTTCGTTTCACTCTCAACAAATTACTACAAGGTTCACTTGCAAACTTTGTAACAAGGGACAGCACGCTATCAGAAAGTGCAACAAATTTTTAAAAATGAGCATTTCCGATAAATATCAAAATGTTAATAAACTAGGTTTATGTACTAACTGTTTAGCATATAGTCATTCGTCTCAACAATGTCCTAGTAATCGTAGATGCTATTATTGTCAACAGCCACATCATTCACTCTTACACAATAGTACAAATAACGCTTCTCATTTACGAAATTCATACCCGCAATTTAACCCTTCTAACAACCCTCCCACTACTCGCAATAACCCATACAGTTCTAATTCTTATAATACAAACAACACAAATCAATTTTCACAATCATTTCCACCCAACTCAAATTCACATAATCAAAATATTCAACCACCACATCCAACACAAACATATATTACCTCAACTTTTGATAGCGAAGCTCCAGCTTTCCATCCATCCATCGAAGAGCAGCCTTCAACCAGTTCCGGCGTGAGAAGCCATCACTCAACACATGATGCCAACACTCAGGTTTTACTCGCTACAGCAATTGTGAAGGTAAAGACTTCATCCGGAAATAGCATACCACTCCGGGCATTGCTTGATTCGGGTTCCGAAGCTTCATTTATTACAGAGTCTGCAGCTCAACTTCTCCGTTTAAAACCAAAATCCACTAATGTCGAGGTGTCCGGGTTGGGTTTGGTCAGCAGTGGCACTTGCAAAAAGGTTGTAGATATTACGTTTGCTTCGTATCACACTGCCTTTGAAACAACCACACAGGCTTTAATATTTCAGTCACTGTCTGGGCATCTTCCAACCCAAATCCTTTCCCTTGGTGATTGGAGGCACCTCACCGGTTTGCAATTAGCAGATCCATCTTTTTATAAGCCAGCAAAAATCGATCTGCTACTAGGCAGCGATATATTGGCCGACGTAATGCTACCAGAAATGTCTCGTCATCCGGATAAAGCCATTCCTGTTGCTCAGAATACCAAGTTGGGATGGATTTTGTTTGGCAGATCACCAGTTGCTCCTCGATCTATCAGGGCTTTCTTCCAAACATCCGATGTCGACACACAACTTCGAAGATTCTGGGAGCTTGAAGAAACTCCATTCGCACACCACGAAACTGCTGAAGACACTGCTTGTGAAGAACATTTTTTGCAACACGTTAAGCGTATGGTAGATGGACGCTATCAAGTTGCACTACCATTCAAGGAAAATGTTCATCCCGTACTAGGCAGATCACGCGAAGGAGCTCTTCAACGTTTCAGGTCCCTGGAGAGACGTCTAGCAGCTGATCAACGATTGCGCGACCAATACGCTTCTTGCATTCAAGAGTATTCAAAGCTGGGTCATATGAGTGAAGTTGACGAAGACAGCATATCCAACAGAGGTCACTATTTTCTTCCTCATCATGCCGTCGTGAAAGAAACAAGCTCCACTACCAAACTCAGAGTTGTTTTTGATGCGTCATACAGGACATCCGATGGATCCTCCTTAAATGATCACCTGATGACTGGCCCTTCGCTGCAACACAATGTCACTGATGTGACTCTACGTTGGAGACTGTACCGTTTCTCTTTTTCAGCGGACATAGAAAAAATGTACCGGCAGATATGGGTAACCGAGTTGGATTCAAACTACCAACTGATTTTTTGGCGCAATCATCCAGCAGACATATTAAAGGTGTTTCGCCTCAAAACGGTAACGTTTGGTACGGCTTCAGCTCCTTATCTAGCCATTCGGACACTGATGGAAGTGGCGAAGGCGGCAGAAACCCATCATCCAAGAGCTGCTAAGATGATTCGTTCCGAAATGTACGTCGACGATCTATTTTCTGGTGCAGATACCATTCAAGAAGCTGAAATTAAGAAGAAAGAGGTTAAGTCTGTCTTAGAAAAGGCAGGTTTCAACTTACGCAAGTGGATATCAAACGCAGAAGAGCTTCTTAATGACATACCAGTCCATGATCGAGAGACATCTTTGGCAGTTCCGTCGGAAGGATCAGACCGAGTCAAAACGTTAGGTATTCATTGGCTTCCCAACACTGACCACTTCTGTTTTCGCTTTACGCCTCCTGATAGCCCACAGCCAACAAAACGGTTCATACTGTCAACAATTGCTCGGCTGTTTGACCCAATGGGCTGGATATCACCTTGTATTTTAAAGGCAAAAATCATCATGCAGCTTCTCTGGATCCAGAAACTCTCTTGGGATGATCCAATCGAAAACACGATGCTTGAAGGATGGAATAGCCTATACAATGATTTACCAGCCATTAACAACATTAAAATTCCAAGGTGGGTTCAAACAGTCAGTAAGAAGAACCGTTTTGAATTGCACGGCTTTAGCGATGCCTCCGAGAAGGCGTACGGAGCAGCAGTTTATCTTCGAGCTGAAGATAGCCAGGGTAAAGTACATATGCACCTCTTGATGTCAAAGTCTAAGGTCGCCCCAGTACAACCAGTTAGTCTTCCACGGCTAGAGCTTTGCGGTGCTGTAACGTTGGCTAAACTGCTACACTATGTAGCACACACACTCGAGCTCAACGACTGTACTGTTCACGCCTGGACCGACTCAACCATAACACTGGCGTGGATTCTTGCACCGGCATCAAGATGGGAAACATTCATCAGGAATCGAGTAGGGGAGATCCAACGACTCACAGACATTCACATATGGAAGCATATCCCAACACATCTCAATCCTGCAGACTTAGCATCCAGAGGGGTGCTGCCATCGGCCTTATTGGGCGACACACTGTGGTGGAATGGCCCGGATTTTTTACGTTCTTCGTGGATTTTCAATTTACCTGCGCAGCCAACAAATCTCTCTACGGAAGAAGGCAAAAGGAAGGTTCAGGTTCATTGTTCGGGAATTATAGCGAATGTACTTACCCAATTAATTCATCGTACATCCAAGTTCACCAAACTTGTCAGAATAGCAGCCTGGTGTCTGCGCTTCTTTAATAACGCAAGAACCAACCACTTAAACCGCCACTTCGGAACACTTTCTCCCAAAGAGCTGGACAACGGTGCAAAAATAGTCGCGCGCTCTGCTCAGCAACAAATGTTCTCCCAAGGTACGAATTCCAAAGGAATGGGATCATTAAATCCTTTCGTTGATGGTGAAGGAATTCTTCGCGTCGGTGGAAGGCTCAGGAATGCAAACATTCCCTATGACCAGCAGCACCCAATCATTTTGGAACCTAGACACCATCTCACACAGTTGATTATTCGCGACGCTCATTTGAGATCACTGCATGGTGGAATCCAGCTGATGATAACCCTCATACGCCAAAAATATTGGGTTTTCCAGATCAAAAGAGCTATAAAGAAATTAATCAACAATTGTACTACATGTTACAGGTGTCGAAATCAAACTGCTCAGCAGCTAATGGGAGAGTTACCTAGGCCCCGAGTGACGGTATCAAGACCTTTTTCCCACACCGGTATTGATTATGCAGGTCCCATCAATATCCGAGCATGGAAAGGGCGCGGATCAAAATGTCACAAAGGGTACATAGCTGTTTTTGTTTGTTTGGCCACCAAAGCTATCCACCTGGAAGCTGTAAGTGACCTTACTACTCAAGCCTTTCTTGCGGCCCTCAGACGGTTCACTGCACGACGGGGAGTTTGTGGTCAAATATATAGCGACTGCGGTACCAACTTCGTGGGAGCAGATGCAGAACTGCGTCGCCTTATGAAAAGCGCGATCCAAGACTGGAAGGAGATTGCAGAAGTAACAGCAGCAGAAGGAACGAAGTGGAATTTCATTCCCCCCGCTTCTCCGCACTTCGGAGGATTGTGGGAAGCAGGGGTGAAGAGTGTAAAGCACCACTTAAGACGGATTGTCGGAAACGGTACACTCACGTTCGAGGAGCTCGCCACGCTTTTGACGCAGATCGAAGCGTGTTTAAATTCGAGGCCTCTGTGTCCTCTAACTGAAAACTCCGATGACTTCCAACCGCTAACTCCAGCACACTTCCTTATAGGAGAAACACTTTTCACCATACCAGAACCAGACATGTCCATAGGCAAACAAGGACACATCGACAGATGGAAGGCAGTGCAAGCGCATCTACAAACGTTCTGGAAGCAATGGCAAGCAGAATATTTAACTCGCCTGCAGCAACGCCCAAAATGGTTAAAGGTACAAACGCAACTCAAAATAGGAGACCTTGTTCTTTTAAAAGATGAACGACTTCCCCCCGCGAAATGGAGTCTAGGCCGCATCACTGAAACTTACCCAGGAACAGACAACTTAACACGCGTCGTAAAAATAAAAACGCAACAGGGAGTTCTAAAACGACCAATAACAAAACTTTGTCCGCTACCGATAAACGAACCTCATACAACACAAAACGATAACCAGGAACAAACCCAAAATCAACACAAAACAACTACTACACAAACCGTCACTAATTGAAATATAAATTCCACACATTTACACCTAGTATATTAAAACATTCACCAAAATCAATAATAAAATTAAAAATAATTACTAATTATCAAACGCTTCTCGCAACAGCACAAAACACACAACACATAAATAATATTACACTAAGAAATATAATACATCAATCATAAAATTCTTAAAAATATTTTTCAAATACACGAAAGAAAACTTTTGCGCACCACTGTCATCAGACAAGCAATTCATACCCACTCAAACATAAATCCAAAGGCACTCAACACTATATCACAAACATATTTCACACACTTTGAATACAGTCCACTCATTCACTCACTCGCTCTCTCTTATCTATCGAGCACCACACTTAAGAATACACACAATCATCAATCAATTTCCCTCCAATCGCACACGCACTTAAACACATATCTTCAATGCACCTTGTCAAAACAAAAAAAAAATCCATTCATCAGCACTCACACACATGCACATCATCGATGGACGCCGCCGAACAAATTTAAAACAAAACAACAAATAGAAATAATACTGAATTTTCAATTAATTAATGAAATTTTAATGCAACTCACCTGGATTCTATGAGATCACACACCACTTTTAAAATTACACTAAACTGAATTATAGTTTAATTTTTAAAACAATAATTATAAAACACGATTTAATGCGCGCACCACCGAAATCAAACCTACCAACAAATGCAACAAAGAGCTTTCCAGCATTGCCACAGTCATCGTCTTCATCTTCTGCTACAACAACAATAACATCAAAGTAGCTTTCATTGTCACCATCTCCACGCCAACAACAGCTGCATTGGACTTCGACTTCGTGCTCGTCTTCGTCAATGCAGCAACAACAACAACACGCAATACCCAAGCAGCACACAGAGCTCATGCTCATGCTTGCAAATTGCAATTATCAGCGGGAGAAGGTGTACAATGCAAATCAACGCAAATAGCTTTACATACGATCGCACATGAACGGGATCGTGTGTGAGCTGGAATTGCTATTGCTTTATATGTTCTCTTGTAGAGGCGTCTGTCATGTTTTGTCAATCTCGTATCAGTCATATATATGCAATAATCTGTTGTTTCTTTTCATGTACCCAAACACATGCATCGTATACACATTTTCAACAGCAGGCAGATCAGTGGCAGCAATTTGTTCACCAGCATGATAATAAGGGGAATGAGGAGAAAGAAGAGGCGCGTCGCAGCAAACTAAGAACTTTGTTCATCGTTGGGGGAGAATGTTGACGATTATACCAGTCAACAAAAGTGCAGGTGTACTAAACGCACCCACCCACATTGAAATTTCCCCGCAAGGGAAATTTTGCCGAAACGTCAAATGTCAACTGTCTTATATTGTAAACAAAATCATATAAAAAGGGCATTGTCCTCTCAAATATATTCAATCTTTTATAACGTTTGAAGCGGTTGTTTTCTTAATTTTGCGGAATTTTAAAGCGTTTTTCTTTCCTGTGCGAAACAGTATCGCAAACCGTATTATAATAACGATTTCTTCTGTTCAACGCCCGAACAGAGACGTTGAAACGATCATTGAAGTTTGCATAATGTACGGTACACACCAGTATATACTTGTAGTATTATAGTTTTTTATACCTCTCCCCACTTTATTTTCCGGACTTCTCCATTGAACTAAAGACTCGTTCCAAAATATTTAATAAACCCATGGAATACTAATTCCAAACTAAAATATATATTGTAATTTTAAAATATTAGAAAACTGTACCAGTTTTTATCTTATATCTACCACAATTGAGTTCTAAGCTAAGCTGGTTCTATAATAAAAAATACAAATTGGCACTATTCAAGGATTCTAGATGTACATAATTGATTATATTATTAGTATTTCATAATGGACAATTATAAATTCAACACAGAAGATTGATTTTGAGTTTATGTAGAGGATCGTTATTTTTATTTGATTTTTTACAGTTTTGGGTAATAAAATAGACCATTTTGTTGGTTTCAATTTTGAATTTGGGCAATAACACTAATTTTTATTTTATTTATATTTCTGTTGTTCTATATTACTCAAATTAAGATAACGAACTAGATTCATTGAAAAGTTATTTAAACGCTCTACAACTAGTGTATAGAGTCAGTTTTATTTTTCGTATTATTCGATTAGTTGACAATATTTGGAGTGCATAAAAAAATTATTTCATTCAAACCATTGACAAGAATTTACAATTGTTAAAAAAAATAATTTTAGCTATTTTGTGCGAGTGTGTGACATAAAAATCTTAAAAAAATTTTTATTTCGAATAGTCCTATCTTGCTGGCGTTTTGAATAATACTATTGCCGAATTTGATTCTGTGAAATATGTGTTATATTATTATTTTTCACATAAATATACAATTTCAAAAAGTTGATTACTAAAGGGTGATTTTTTAAGAGGTTTAGAACTTTTAAAAAAAAAAAAACACAAAAAATTCGAAAAAATGAATGAAATATTTATTTGAATCGATAGTTTGAACCTTGCAATTTAATGTTTAAAGATAATTTCATGCAAATGTTGACCGCGGCTGCGTCTCAGGTAGCCCATCCGCTGAGTCCAATTTTGGCATACTCTTTCACACATATCGGCCGGTATCTCACGAATGAATGCATGGATGTTGGCATCCAGTGCGTCAATCGAAGCGGGCTTGTCCCTATACACATTAGCCTTGGCATACCCCCACAAAAAATAATCTAATGGTGTCAAATCGCACGATCTAGGCGGCCAATTGACCGGCCCGAATATTCTTCCGAATAGACTGCTCAGAAGGTCGAGAATGCCGATCATAAAATGGAAGCAGCGCGATGAACATTTCGAACCGAGCACGAATTTTGATAGTAAAATTCAAAAATTTGCAAGCGTTGTTCATTTGTAAGACGATCCATGGTTAAATTGCAAACCAAACTGAAGCTGTTTGACAGTGACACAAGGTACTAAACACACGTCAGCTGTCAAAACCAGTGTTGCCAAAACCCAACCAGCTAAAAAATCACCCTTTATAAATAGTTGCTTATATAACGGTAATGATAATGTAAAAGCATTTGCTGCGTTGTCGTGTTTAAGGCACCTTGAGTGTTTTTTGTATATCTATACCAATTTTTTTATAATGAAACTGACCTTAAAATACTATTGTATCTACAACTTATAAGCGTTGTCAGTTAATTCTCTACGAACACCTAGGTATTCCTTCTTTAAATATGGCATTACATACATCACGCACTGTAATTCTGTATGACAATTCCAAAATAGACCACTAAAAAAAATATGTACATACATAATGTAGGGTGACGTGGTCAACACCCTTTTTTCAAACGACATTTTTAAAATAAGTTTTTTTTGTTTGGTATTTTGACATAAATTTTATGAATTTGTTATGGAAATATGTATAGAGTAAATTTGTTGATAGCATGTGAATATTTTAAGTTAAAATGATTTGTTCAAAAAATGAGAAATGGTGCATGGTGCCCCATGGTAGGTACTAAATGCACCAGTTGTATGTGTATAATGCACCACCTATTATTTTAAAACAAATATTTCAATAGATAAACATAGTTTTATTAGACAAAAAAAGAGTTCATTGCAACTTTAAGGAACATAAAAATAAAAATAA
Source organism: Cheilosia impressa (assembly GCA_948293265.1). Taxonomy (NCBI): domain Eukaryota; kingdom Metazoa; phylum Arthropoda; class Insecta; order Diptera; family Syrphidae; genus Cheilosia; species Cheilosia impressa. The sequence continues at coordinate 45,545,740 of OX411880.1, forward strand.
ATAAAAATTACTTCATCTTCACATCAACATAAAAATAAGTTAACAGTAAAACAAAAATAAAATTTAAATTTGTTTAAACGTAAACAAAATAAACAACTTAAAATTAATTACTTCTTTTCAATTAAAGCGAACAGATTAACGAATATTTAATTTATATACAGATTCTGAGAATTTGTATAACGACTGTTGCCGCTTCGTTGGCCCCGATACAGAAGGATCTTTTAAAATGTACTTTATTTGTTTCTCATTGACCAACGAAAAATCGGGGACTTGTGGCATACAGAAAAGCTCATTCGTCTTTGATTTAAGTCTTAAAAAAGAAATAAAAAACTCATTGCGACTGTTTTTAGGTTCTAGAATTTTTCCGACATAGCAAACATTTAATTTTTTTGATTTATAACTGACTAAAACAAAATCGTTTACGGATGGCGATCGAATTAAAGGACTGTCAAGAGTTTTATGGGTTAAAATAATTGACGTCTTTGTTGGATCGTCTTCGTCTCCAGTTGAGTAAAACTTATGGTCCCAATTCCTCAAGTTCGAGTGACAAATCAGTGTCACTACTGTCACTTTTCTTTTTACCACATTTGCGTTTTTATTAATTTTCTTAGCATTTGTTTTTTTCGCAGCCAATTCATTTTTTTCGGGGGTGTCCGTGGCAATTATGCTTCGACCAGCCTTCCTTTTTCCAATGTTTTTACGGGGGCCAGCTTTAATTGGCTGCCTAAAATCAAATGGGCTTAAAAAAAGTTTACTTCGGCTGCAATGGGGACTCTGTTCTGGCTCGACAATTTGTGGAAGTTCTTTGCTGCAATTCGGATATTGTAGAGTTACAATTGTATGATCGTTTGTTTCAGGCTGCAAAACCTGTGCCACGTCATTATAATCAGAGGAACTTATTTGATGTTGCTCGGTTTCATTTTCCGAAGCAGTAGTAGTTCGGGTTGTCTCGGCTATGTTTATATGGGCAGCATCCGCAATTGCCTGTTGTCCTTAGGGAACTATTTCAAAATCCATTTGTTGAGACACTAAAGGATCTGGTCGATCAGTAACAGAGCTTGGAAGAAAATCTTCATCCGTAAAAATATTTCGGTCGAATGGAAAAATACCAGTTTTCCTAAATGCGTTCACAATGTCCACTGGTGTCATAGCTCTTTGAAATGATTTTCCAATTATTTCAGCAATATGGTAGATGGTAACTGGTTGCCCAGGCATACGTAACATAAATGAATCCATTTCAGAGTTGTTAAACTTTTTAAATGGCCCGAACACACAAACATCCAGCGGTTGCATTTTTGAAGTCGTGTGAGGATGGAGTGTCAGAATTGTTACGCCTGAAGCTTTAGCCAAGTCGAGGGCTTCTACTGCTAGATGTGACTCGTGGTTATCCATGATAAGTAAACTCGGATTCGTGATACTGCTACTGGTGTTTTTAACGCAATGTTTCATTACCTCCAAAAATAATTTTGAGTTAATGCAGCTAGAAGGTGTTGCTAGTCCCAAGGATCCTGTTGGTGCTCCATTAAGCATGTGACTTTTGAAATTCTTCCGTGGGAACACGATCACTGGAGGCAAAACTTGGCCACTAGCACTAATAATGCAGCATGATGTAACTAAGACTCCCCTCTCTCCGCTGGTAACCTTACATACATTTTTGGAGTTTTTTGGTGCAAGCACTTTTTGATGTTTTTGAACTGTTGTGGTTGCAGTTTCATCTAAATTGAAAATCCTTGTTCCATCGGAAAATGCTTGGTGCCTCTGAATGATGTTAAACAAATTGTCAAAAAATACTTGCACTGATTTTTTATTAAATGATGTTGCCCGCGCTAAGCTGCACGCTTCGGGTTTTTTTAAGGACAGATCAGGGTTCCTTGTCCGGAAACCCCTAAGCCAATCTAAGCCAGCCATTGAATTAGTTTTCCAGCTTTCTGGTATATTTTCCATCTTATTTACAACGGCAAGCTGAAAGGCCAGTTTTCGGCATTCGGTGGTTGTGATGCCATAAAAAATATTTGCACAGTATTCTATATACATCTTAAGTGATGTTTCCTGTGGCTCTGTGAAAAACATTCTATGCTTATAGTTTGTTGTCAAAGACATGTTCAAAGCTTCAGAACTCTTAGATTTTTGAAAATATCTCCGAACAGTATGATACGAAATACCAACTTCTTTAGCAGCCTTCCGAATAGACATTCCGCCATCGATACTGGAGAGTGCTGCTTTCATTTGGTGTTTTGTGTGGGTTAATTTTATCCGCTGCGCAACGGGCTTCCGTGGCATCTTCAATAAAAATAGGAACGCTTTAGTCTACGTTATAACGTGTAGGTGCAAGATGCACCATGGTGCATTTAATACTAGCTTCTGTGGTGCATTGTGCACTACTACGGAATTTTAGGTTAATATTTAAATAATCTGCAGACAACGCATCTACGTTATAAACTCTTTATTATAAAACAAAAATAGTAGGTTAAACAATCATTTTATTAAAGCTGAATAAAGAAAAAAGTCACTTCCACTGAAGAAATAAAAAAATTAACTTACCCTCTTTTTTTCGTTTTTCACTGAAATTGTAAAAAAAAATTCGCACACGTCCGCGCACAAAGAAAGCCACTACCAGACTGAAATCTACTATCGTTGCCGGAAAAAACGAATACTTTTGAGTGAGGTAGACACAAATACATCTGTCAGTTAGGCAGATGGAGCTATGGTGCGTGGTGCACCACTGGTGCATCTACGACCATGTCACCCTATAGGTATATGGGCATGCGAGGATACAAACAAATTCGCACGACCAAAACTACCTGTAGATCAAGGCCATTATTTTCATTCCTTTCACATCGGCATTTGAAAACTGGTATTCACATGCGCAATTGGGGTTAACTGATATTATTTCAAATCGATAATATTGTCACACAATAATATTTGTGCCTTCCCACACTATTACTTCCAAGGAATTGTCTCCGTCAATTCCGTACATACAATATAAATTCAAGAGAATTGTTACCAGAGAATTGTCTAAATGCAATTCTCTATCTTGCGAACAAAATATCTCTTGCACCTGCAAGAATTTCCAGGGAATTGTTTACAACAATCCCAAATGACACATGCATCAGCAAGAATGAACTATGTATGTATTTGTGTATGCAAATACCTATTTAAGCTCTTGTTATCCGCGAATAAAGCTGAGTATTAAATTGACAGTCCAACAACTCGATTGTTTTATTATTATTGGCGCAGTCGCTAAAGGAACCTAAATATTTTTGATGGTAAAAAAGTTACAAACAAATCTAAAGAAACGGTAAAAAAAAATGTTATGTGTTAAATAAAATATTTGTGACGGTAAAAAAAAAGTTACAAACAAATCTAAAGAAACGGTAAAAGAAAGTTTCTAAGCGGTAATAAAAATTTGTGACGGTTAAAAAGTTACAAACAAATCTAAAGAATTGGTACAAAAAAAGTTTCTATGTTAAATTAAATATTTGTGATGGTAAAAAAAAAAGTTACAAACAAATCTAAAGGTACGAAAACGGAAGAAAGAGTGTAAAAGTTCAATAAATCAAACATTTACATGCGCACCGGCTAACAAAATTTTCAAACATCGAATGGAAGACATCGTTCGCCTAAACCTTATTCACTCACTGGACAATCCCGAAGACACAGTCGACTTCTTAATAGCCCCCGAAGAGCTGCAACACATCAAAAAGAAGGAGATAGAAAAATACCTAAGGATAACAAAAAACAGATAAGTCTATTTAAATATTACAAAAAAATGGAAAATTTAGAATTTAATGAAAAATATAAATTAGTCCCAAACACTTTAAGTCTAATGTCACCATTCGATGGTGACAAAGATTCCCTAATTAATTTTATAACTCAGGTAGTAATATTACTACCTGCCCTCGAAACATTTGATAGTACTTATAAGCTTTTAGCATTAGAAATAATTAAAGATAAAATTATTGGCGATACACGTAAAGTTTTATTAATAAATAGCAATTTAACAACATGGGAGGAATTTAACCCTAGAGGCTAATGTTGCTGACTACCCCTAATAAGCTAAACATTCGTCGATTCGGCGATCTGTACTAAAATATGTTTTTTCAAGCTTTGTTTAATACATAGGTTCTATTTTTTTTATTCTGAAACATTAAGATTGTATTCCCAAATAAAAAACTGAATTTTACTAAGTATATTCTTAATTTTTTTATTATTAAGCAGTCTTTTAAAAAACACAGCATTTGAAAAGAGACAGCAAAATTAAGAATGCGACGTCGTCGAATCGACGAACATTAGCCTTCTAGGGTTAAGGACATTTTAATCAAAAATCACGGAGAGAAAGAGTCAGATGAAAAACTCATAGATAAATTAAGAGCTTGTCGATGCGACAAAACTATAGAATTTTTTAACCAAGAGTTAAATAACTTTGTAGACAGGGCATACCTACTAAATAGAAAGTTAACAAATGAAGCCAAAAGTAATCAAAGAATTGTTCTGCAAACCTTTAAATTCGGTCTGCCATAACCGGTTAGAAGTGTTATAATAAGTAGAAACCCTACAACGTTGCTCGATGCATACGAAATCATAAGAGGTAAAGGTAAAAGGGTGCTTTTGTGGCGTCTGCCACAGCTTCACATAGACCATTAGTTGGGTTCATTGTGTCCAGATACTGGGGACCATCCATACCTGTTAAAACAAGAAAATAGACCGCTTATCGAATTAGAGCCACATAGATTTAGTAAAATCTCATGGGTTCTTAGCTCTTTTGTACCATATCCTCTAGTTCGTCTTACGAGTACTTAATGTTATGAAGTCTATCCATCTGCTAGAACCACCCAGATTTAAGTATGAATCTCAGATCGATGTTCTTCAGATCCTCTAAGTCGTCGAAGAAGTAACTCTAGAGAATCCTTTTTCTGCTGTTCTTAAGGGCTGGGCATTCGCAAAGCAGGTGGCGAACAGATTCTATTTCTTCAACGGCCCTGGAGCTTCTGCAAAAATCATTGTGCAGTATTCCTAGCCTTTCCGCATGTACGCCTATCGCACAGTGTCCAGTAATGACTCCCGTGAGTGTGCGAATATCCTTGCGGCTGAGTCCGATCATATATTTGGATCTCTTTTGGCTCACCTCTGACCATAATTCTTTTGTGTGCCTGCAGGTATTGAGATTGGTCACGCGTAGGTTAGTCCTACTCCAGGATTTAATGTCAATCTTCCTTGCAAGCGTGCTTAGCGGAGTTCTTACTGATTTTAAGGCCATAGATGTAAGTTCGACCCGTTTCTTGCAAGCTCATCCGCCTGTTCGTTTCCTGGAATATCCATATGCCCTGGTACCCAACATACGGTCACCGCGTTGTCTTGTGCTATTTCATCTAGAGATTTCTTACAGTGACCTACTGCACTTGACTTTACCACGACCGACTCCATGGCTTTTATGGCCGCTTGGCTGTCGGAATAAATGGTGATTTCTTTATTGACAATGTGTCGTTTCTTAAGGTATTTCGCCGATTGGGTAATAGCAGCTATTTCTGCTTGAAAGACACTGCAATCATCGCTAATTCGGAATGTTTCTTGCAAGCCCAGTGTTTCGCTGAAGATGCCCGCGCCTGCACCGATATCCATTTTGAAGCCGTCGGTATAGGGGCTAGCTCCTTTTCGTCTGTGACTGATTTGTCTTCCCACTCGCTTCTCCTTTCAAAAACAAGGGTGGTGGGTATCTGGTCTGTAGTCACCTTCTCCTTTGCCGCTTCCCATTGCCTTTCAATGGAGGCGTGACCATATGGTTTGGATGACCACAGTCCTGATTCCCTCAACCTGACTGCAGTTTTAACCGCCTTGCTGCTGCAGTAGATGTCCAAAGGGGTGAGGCTTAGCAACACCTCCAAAGCTGCGGTGGGAGTGGTCCGTAGGGAGCGCGTTATCCCTATGCATGCTGCCCTCTGTACTTTGGTTAGGCTTGCAAGATGATATTTCTTCTCAATGGCCTTCCACCACACTGTTGTACCGTATGTTAAGATAGGCCACACTACAGCTGTGTATAGCCAGTGCACCACGTGCGGCCTAAATCCCCATGTGTTACCGAATGCCCTTCTGAAGGCATAAAGTGCCACGTACGCCTTTTTGATGCGGTCCTCTATGTTTTCCTTCCAGCTGAGTTTGGAATCTAGGACTACGCCCAGATATCTAGCTGTCTTTGAGATTTCCAGAACCACTCTGCCCATCCTTGGGAGATTGAAGGCGGGGATCGCCCTTCTTCTCGTGAATTTCCGTCTTCGATGGGTTCACTCCTAGTCCCCGACCCGTAACCCAGTTATTGACTAGCAGGAGTGCATAACTAAGCCTTTCGCTGAGAACTGGAGTGAATTTCCCTGGGACCAGAATGAAGACATCGCCTGCGTAAGCGCTCACAATGAAACCTTCTTTTTCCAGTATTTTTAGCAGTTCATCAACTACTAGGATCCATATGAGCGGTGTTCCCCTACTGACCTTGCGTTCAGTGCGTATGTCCCCTAGCTGTGAATTGATCCTACGTGTGCCTAGCATAAGTCCAATCCAGTCGCATAGGTTGTTATTTAGTTGGGCTCCACGCAAGCTACAGATACTACCCTGTGTAGCGCCGTGTCAACAGATCTGCTTTTCATGTACGCATGCTGTGATTTTGATAAGTAGTTATCGCCGATCACTTGCCGTACGTACAGGTCGATTAATCGTTCCAGCGTCTTTAGCATAAATGACGACAGACTAATTGGTCTATAGTCCTTGGCAGTGGTGTGACTAGCCTTCCCTGCTTTTGGGATGAAAATCACTCGTACCTCCCGCCATGCCCTAGGAACGTAGCATAGCCTTAGACAGCACGTGTAAACGCATAGCCACGGAATAATAGCTTCCTCTGACTTTTGTAGCATTATAGCTCGGATATTGTCTAATCCAGGTGCTTTAAAAGTGGCGAATGTGTTGATTGCCCAGGCTATTTTCTTCTCGTCTATTATTTCAGCAATTGTTCTTTCCTCCATTCCCTTCCTCGTGCCTGGTGTTACTACATCGTAACCGTCAGACACATCACTGCATCATGGGAAGTTGGTTTCCGTTAGCATTTCCAGCGTCTCTTTATGTGACTCAGTCCAACTTCCGTCGTTCCTTCTTAGCGAAGATATCGGCGTCGGTGCCTTAGAAAGGACTTTCCTCAGTCTAGATGCTTCAGTTGTTGATTCAATTGATTCGCAGAAGATTCTCCAAGAGTTTTTCTTAGCGAATCTGATCTCCTTTTTCAGGATTCTAACGCACACCACTCGATAAGTCCCTCTTTTGCGAAATTCCACCTAGATCTTGAGCTTCGTATTAGTTCCGCGATCTTGGGACTCCACCAGGGAGGGAGTTTCTTTCCACTAGTTCCACTTTTTGGACAGGATTTTTTCAAAGGATCTAGGTAGCACATCCGTTAAAGATTCGACTGTAGAGTCTACCTCTTCAGAAGATGTGGGATCCTTTACCGTGCAAAAGTTCCTGTAACACTTTACATCAACAATTACCACAATTAAAGGATATTATCGTTAATTTGCTGAGTCCTTTATCAGTTCAAGAGCCTTTACGCATTTTGCCAACACATAATACAAAGGAATCTAATTCTCACCAGCAGTTGGGCAATGATCTCGCTGTACGCTTAAACACTGAGGCTCAGCTTTTACAACCAAAAAGGATTCTGCGTTCTAATTCAACCACATCAGTTGTCATTCCCAGTGTTGAAGTCTCATTGGACAAATCGGCTAAATCTTTACCACCTGTACCATCAGTTGTCATTCCCAGTATGGAAGTCTCATTCGACAAATCGCCAAAATCTTTACAACCTGTACCATCCACGTCACCCTCAGCGTCCATTGTTAGTAACCAGCCAACAATTAATGCTGCTGTTAACCCGCTTGCTGCCGGTGGTACATGTTCCATCGTTCCATCGTCAGTGGATAGCAACTCTGACAGCTCTTTGAGAGTTGTGCCTCCACCTTTTGCCGTGTTTTTAGCACGTTTACAATACGGTACTAAACCTGTGGATATAATCAACTTTATAAGGAGCAAGGGCATTGACACCGATGCTATCAAATGTCATAGCCTTACACCTGAAAACCTGCCGGACCGAATATCAGCCTCATTTAAGTTGGTCGCTTCATCGGATATTGGAAAAGTTTTAGTAAACCCAAATTTTTGGCCGAAAAATATCATTGTGAAGGAGTTTACAAATCGACCTAACAAGAACAACTCTAACAGGAAGCCAAAAAACTTACCGAGCTTGCCCTCTTCTATCAAAATGTGAGAGGGCTAAGGACAAAATGTACGAAGTTCTTATTAAATGTATTCAGCTCCTCATCTGATGTCATAGTCATCACAGAAACTGGATTGGATGACAGCTTTTCCGAAGCTGTTATTTTCCCAAACTATTATTCTGTAAATCGCTGTGATCGATCACCTGAAAATAGTTCATTCGAACGATTTGGTGGTGTTCTTATAGCAATCAGAAAAGATTTAAATCCTAAGGAACTAAAACTTGACGATTTCTCGGATATCGAAATCTGTGGCAGTAAATTTGATCTCGCCTCATCGAAAATCTTCAGCGTGTGTGTCTATATACCTCCTAGAACACAGCTTTCTGTAGTGATTAGATACTTGGATGCCATTCGCTATGTTGAAAATCTTACATCCGCTTCTGACAGGCTTTATGTCTTTGGTGACTTTAACCAACCCAAAATTGATTGGACTGCCGGAGATATTGATTGCACGTATCTAACCCATGCTAATACCTTATCAACCATTGAGGCCGAAATCATCGACTGCTTTCAATCGATTGAACTTTTTCAAATGAATCCAATTAAAAACCATCAGAATCGCTCGTTGGACTTAATATTCTCCAATTATAACGATGATAGTTATGTAACTAGAAGTCTAACTCCGCTGGTTCCTGAAGACACCTATCATCCGTCATTATATTTGTTTTGTCATATTGAGTTTAATATTTTAAATGTTTCTTCTTCTTACAAATTTGATTTTAAAAACGCTAACTATTATAACATCTGTAATGAGCTTTACAATTTTAACTGGGGTCCATTTTTAACTCTTGGAGTAGATGAACTTTGTTCGATATTTTATCGCGTCTTAAAGAACATAATTTTTGATTTTGTCCCAGTTGCTGAAATTAAAAATTTTATAAATGGTATTTGTCCTTGGGATAATGATGATACACGTAGACTTAAAATTCTTAAAAATAGAGCCTATAAGAAGTGGCGCTCGAGTATATCGAATAACGACTATACTTTATATCGTCAGCTCAGAACCGAGTTTAAAACTTCTATTCACCAAGACTACTCAGCTTATATCTATGATGTCGAATCAAAAATCAAATCATCGCCTAAATTATTTTGGAATTTTGTTAATTTACAAAAAAATTGTGATGGTTTTTCGGCCTCTTTCTTCTTTCAAGATCTGCAATAGTTTTGCAGCATTTTTTCAATCAGTGTATTTAAATCCTGGTTCAGTTATAGATGAACACTTTTTTTCTTATTTAGGTGCTCCACATTCCTCTATTTTTAGTCATATTGCCTTTCCCGAAGATATGATACTGAGTAAACTTAGAAGTTTGGCTCTAAATTTCAATCCTGGACCCGATGGTATTCCAGCTGGCTTTTTAAAAATGTGTGCCCTGCCTTTACATTCCATACTTTGCCACATATTCAATGTATCGCTAAAGACGGGTATCTTTCCTTCCCCATGGAAAAATTCTTTTATTGTACCAATATTTAAATCTGGTAGGAAAAATAATATTGAAAACTATAGAGGAATCTGTAAACAATCGTCCATCCCTAAGCTGTTTGATGAGGTGGTGACTGATAAGTTGAATTTTTTTTGTAAAAATTTAATTTGCAATAACCAACATGGTTTTGTAAAAAACAGATCCACTGTTACCAATCTTCTCCTTTTTACTAATTTTGTTATTAGTGAGATATCTAAGGGTAATCAGGTCGATGCCATTTACACTGATTTCAGTAAAGCGTTTGACCGAGTTGACCACAGGCTTCTTCTTTACAAACTTGAACATTTCGGGTTTCCTACATTGTTTCTTAAATGGCTATCATCCTATTTAGGAAACAGATTTGTTAAGTTCCGTGGACACTTATCCAAGAAAACATCATCCTGATGTTTGCCGATGATTTTAAAATATACTCTTCATGCAATGATCCGAATAGTTTTCATAGATTAAATGCACACCTCCAAAATTTCGTTTTGTGGTGCACTAAAAACTACTTGTCCCTTAATGTTAGTAAATGTTCGGTTATTACATTTTCCCGTCGTACCTCACCTTTCACTCATGCTTATTCCTTCGACAGTTATGCTATTCCGCGTGTTTCTTTGATAAAAGATTTAGGGGTTAAGTTAGATAGTAAACTATCCTACATTTACCACTATGAATATATCTCAAATAAAGCCAATAGAGCATGGGGAATGCTTAAACGTTATGCTAGGGCGTTCTCTGACCCCTATGCGCTAAAAATTTTATATTTGTCGTTTGTTCGATCACTGTTGGAATATGCGTCCATTGTTTGGTGTCCATACTACAATACTCATGTTGTTAGAATCGAAGCAATTCAAAAGAGATTTCTTAGGTTTGCCCTCAGATGTCTTCCTTGGTCCGATTTTAATAACTTACCCCCTTATTCAGCCCGATTACAACTTATTGGACTTGAGTCCCTTGAGGTTAGGGGAAAGGTGTCAAGAGTTATTTTTCTCCACAGAATACTTATTGGGGAGATTGATTGTTCTGATATTTTAAGTCTTTTGGGTCTTAATGTTCCATTACTTAATTTGCGTAATAACAGATTCTTTTATGTTCCTCGTTCTCGTACTAATTACGGTAGATCCTGCTCTTTAAATGGTTTTATGTTACTGTATAATGAGTGTGCGTCTTTAATTGACATTAATATGACAATACCATTAATAAAATCCATCTTGTTCAATTATTTCCAGTTGTAATTGTACTGCTCAAATTTGAATTAGTTTTGTACTTGCATCTTCTTTTTTTTTTTTCTGTATTTTCTTTTTTTACATAATTTGTTCCTCAATTTTTAGTCACTTTTTTGTAATGTGTCTAAGAAAGGTCAAGTACTTTGTTGACAAACAAATAAATAAATAAATAAGTAACTTCGCACTTCCTCTTTGAATTTTTCCCAGTTCGCCCTTTTGGGATTCTCCCTGATTTCTCCCCTTAGGGACCATTTGCAATTCGTAGAGTATTCAGCAGTGATCAGATAGTGATGCCTTGTCGGACACTCTCCAACTTGTAACTTGGATCGAATTATTTTGGGATGCAAGGCTTACGTCTAGAACTTCCCTTCTACTCGCCGTAATAAAAGTGGGATCATTTCCGCGATTACAAATAAGCAGATTGGAGCAAAGAAGATAATCAAACACAGCTTCACCTCTAGCATTAATGTCTGAGCTAACCCAAATAGTATGATGGGCGTTAGCATCACAGCCTAAGACTAAGTTTTTCTTACCTTTTCCTGACGCTTCTACTAGCGCCTTTACCGGTTCGGGGGGACTGATGTATCGTCATCGTTTGACATGTATATCGATGCCACTCTGCAGGTCTCGCCCTTTCCTCTGACCTCCACCACCGTAACGTCACCTGTGCTGAAATGGGACAGTATTAGTGCATGAAGTTTTTTTTTTGTCATAACACACGATCTACCTTACCTATATTTTTGACATAAAGTATGTCGTATTTCGGCGACCCTAATCCCATCACCCGATCCTTATTGATCCATGGTTCCTGGATTAGGGCCAGATCCAGCTGCTCCTCCTCAAGGAACAGCCTCAGGTTGCCTGAGGCTACCTTACTGTGATGCAGGTTTATTTGGACTACCCTAATTCCTGGGTGTAGCCGCCTCCTCCACAGTCTCAAGCGCCTTCGCGTTGTTTGCAGTTCGCTTTAGGGGCTTGAGAGTAACCTCGCTTGCTGCAAACGATAGCGGCATCTGCATATCTTTTTTCAATGATGCAGGTGGTTCATCAAATATGATAATAAACCCTCTTGCACCATTCTTCGGCTCCTCCTCGGACACAATTCCCAATCCCTCATCGGGATCTGGGGGTTTTGTGCTTGTAGGACGCTAAGGATCTCTTCGCACCAGTCTTCGCACGGATGTGGGCGCAGCGCCTAGTGTGCTATCGATTATCCTGCTACATTCCACCGGGTATTGGCCACTTCACGTTTTCGTGAGTCCACCACAGCTAGCTGCAGCGGATTCCTGGTCACCTCGTTGTATTTCCCGCTTTTGCCGATACCAAACATGGGAGTCATTTTGGGGCTACCCGCGCTTGTCTCGCTCCGCTAGCTAGCTCTCTCTTACCAATCCTCTTAGCGATAGGTTTCCTCTGGAGTCCACTCGGGCCCGGCTTATTGTCGGTCTCCCGATGTTCATTCTTTGGTACCCTTTTCGCTGAGGAGCTACAGTGGGCTTTGGGGTCTGTCTTAGCGATATCATCCCTCGACCTTTTTGCTCCATGCGGTGTATTGCTTGGACCTGACCTGCTGGTCGACACAATTTCGGCAGATGGTCTTTTAGGCTCAGGCCTCGTAAGAGCGTCTTTCGCAATTGTCTCCTTGGCCCATTCCAAGGAGGCCCTCTCCTTTTCTGTAAGGGAGCCTTTATCTTTAGCGACGAGAATGCCATATATGTGTTTGGCCTTCAGGTATTCCCGTTTCCTTAACAGGCCTGGGGCACCTTCTTTTCTCTCGTCTCACTTCTGAGGGTTCGGCCAGAAGCTTCTCCTCCTCCTCTTTCGAGATCTCTTCTTCGGTAGATCCGGCTTTTAGAGCCTCTTAAATTGTGGTGAGATCGTATGGGTCCACGATTAGTGTGCCGGCCACCGTCTCACTCTCGGTACTCATCATACCCTCACCTCTCACATCCCTTGTTGTTTTTGTTTGGTTATAAAGGGTGATTTTTTAAGAGGTTTAGAACTTTTTTAAAAAAAAAAACACAAAAAATTCGAAAAAATGAATGAAATATTTATTTGAATCGATAGTTTGAACCTTGCAATTTAATGTTTAAAGATAATTTCATGCAAATGTTGACCGCGGCTGCGTCTCAGGTAGCCCATCCGCTGAGTCCAATTTTGGCATACTCTTTCACACATATCGGCCGGTATCTCACGAATGAATGCATGGATGTTGGCTTCCAGTGCGTCAATCGAAGCGGGCTTGTCCCTATACACATTAGCCTTGGCATACCCCCACAAAAAATAATCTAATGGTGTCAAATCGCACGATCTAGGCGGCCAATTGACCGGCCCGAAACGTGAAATTAACTGTTCACCAAACTCGCCTCGCAATTGCGCCATTGTTTCGCGTGCTGTGTGGCATGTGGCACCGTCTTGTTGAAACCACATATCATGCAAGTCAAGAACTTCCATTTCGGGCAAAAAAAAGTTTGTTATCATCGCTCGGTAGCGTTCACCATTGACAGTAACGCTGCGATTCGCATCATCTTTGAAGAAATATGGCCCAATAATGCCGCCGGCCCATAAACCGCACCAAACAGTGGCTTTTTCGGGATGCATTGGTAACTGTTGCAATGCTTCTGGCTGATCTTCACTCCAAATGCGGCAAATTTGCTTATTTACGTACCCATTCAACCAAAAATGAGCCTCATCGCTGAACACAATTTTTCGATAAAAAAGCGGATCCTCGGCCAGCTTTCCAAGAGCCCATTCACCAAAAATTCGGCGTTGTGGTAGGTCGGCTGGCTTTAGTTCTTGCACCAGTAACAAAGGCCTAACTGCTGGGAACGGCGCCGAATCGACATTTCGCGGTCTTCTGTCACACTAGCTGATACGGCCGCAATATTTTCTTCACTACGTAACCACAGTACGTAAACGTGTTGGTGGTTTAATGTCCAACAAAGTAAATTTGGTGCGAAATTTGGTCACAATCTTCCGAATAGACTGCTCAGAAGGTCGAGAATGCCGATCGTAAAATGGAAGCAGCGCGCGATGAACATTTCGAACCGAGCACGAATTTTGATAGTAAAATTCAATAATTTGCAAGCGTTGTTCATTTGTAAGACGATCCATGGTTAAATTGCAAACCAAACTGAAGCTGTTTGACAGTGACACAAGGTACTAAACACACGTCAGCTGTGAAAACCAGTGTTGCCAAAACCAAACCAGCTAAAAAATCACCCTTTATATGTTGATCCCACGAGTAGGGCCGGAAAGTATGGTCCGCCCCGGCAACGCCGCCATATCGGGGTAAGGCATTGGACTACCATCAGGTCTTCGCCTGGGCACCTGAGGGAGCTTGTATTTGGTTGGTTTGACCCCCAACCTTTCATCCTTCGGCACGGTTTGTTTGCGCTCACGCCACCACTGGAGTTAGGTTGGCAGTTCTTGGTTCGTCTTCAAAGCAGCCTGTCTGTCATGGGTGACCCTTCAGACGACTACCGCCTCCGACAGCTTAGCCTGTTGAATCATTGCGACTTAAGCCTCCGCACCACGTCAACGTGACTGCACTTAGCGGAGGAAAAAGAGCTAACAATTATTCCAATTACACACACAAAAAATACGTTAACAAAAACAATTTGACGACAACCTATCAGCATAACTTATATTCTAGGCATCAAAATCAAAATCAGAACCTAAATACCAACGATTCAAACGGGTCAGGAAATGCTAGGCATATGAATCAAAATTCAAGGAATAATTATAATAGAAATAGACAAAATAATAATCAAAGTCATAATAACTCAGGAATTTCGCGAAATACTCAACGCTGTAACTATAGTTCAGGTAACTTTCAAAACATTTAATAATTCTTATCATGAACCTATGGATATATCAATTAATAAAAACAGGCAAGCAAATTTTCAACTATTAGGCCAAAACAACTGCCCTATATAGTAATTGATACAGCAGTTAGGAAACTGTGGTTCATAATAGACACAGGTGCCGAATTCAGCATCATTAATCCTGGTACTTGCAGTCCAAAATGGAAAATAAATGACAAAACTTATACCTTAAAAGTTTTAAACAGAAATATTGAAATAAACGTTCAATACAGATTTCCGTTGTTCAAAGAATTTAGAAAGGAACATTATTTTGTAAATTTTTTGGAATATAATTTTCACAAGGATTTTGATCTCATCATAGGGAATAACATATTAGTCGATTTAGAACCTATTATAGACTACAAAAACAGATCATTAGTTACAAAGGAAAGTAATATACAAATTTTCTTTAACAAGGACGAAGAGTCGTCTTTAGAAAACTATTTGATAAATTATTCCGTAGAGTTACTCAATGAAGAACACAAAAATTTTAATAGCATAGCAACCTTGAGGAAGCATACATCAGATACGGAAACATATACTATGCATAGAGGATCTAACGATAACTCAGCGACACTAGAGTCGACACTGAAGAAATTAGCATCCAGAATGAAGAAAGAAAATATAAATGAACTTGCTATAATAAACGACGATGAGATATTTAAGCATTTTGAAAAAGAAGAATTAAAAGAAGCGTACGCAAACATAAAAATAAACGGCCAGAATCCTATGCTGAAAATCATAATATACAACGCCTCCAAACAAATTTTTGATGACATTACCAAATACAAACTCATCGATGAATTCCACAACTCTTTGCACGGAGGACATCTAGGTATTCGAAAAACCCTGAATTAACGAAATTCGTTATTGCATATCCTATGACATCAAAAGATGCATCAACAACGGCTAAGACTTTGGTAGAGGAATTCATTCTTAAATATGGACATTTCAAAATTTTAAAGTCAGACAGAGGGTCAGAATTCAATAATGAACTGATAACGAATATATGCTCACTTTTAAAAATCAAGCAAACATTTTCCTCCCCATACCATCATCAAACGATAGGTGCACTTGAAAGAAATCACAGGGTACTTAACGAATTTTTGTTATCATTTGTCGACGATAATGAATGGGACAAATGGGTCCCGTACTTCACATTCGCTTATAATACGACACCACATATAGATACCGGGTATTCACCATATGAACTCGTTTATGGAAAATTACCATGTTTACCCTCCGACACCATAAACAATAAAACAAAAATCTATGACTACGACAACTATGCTCGCGAGCTACGAATTAGGTTAAAATATGCTCTCGCTAAAGCAAAAGAAATGACAACAAAAACAAAAGAGAAAAGAACACTCCATGAAAATAAGAAGTATAAAAAAGAATTAGATTTAGACATAGATGACCTAGTATTACTGAAAGTAGAAAATAAGAAAAAAAAGTCAAGCACCATATACAGGTCCATTTAAAATAATAAAAAGAAAAGGAGTGAACTCCATTATAGATTTTAACGGAATAAATAAAGAAATACATAATAATCTCCTGAAACCATATAAACCAAACCAATTTTTTTTTTTCATAAATAATTTTGTAGTGTAGCCACTTGTAGACACCACTGTCCACAACACATTAATCTTAGATTAGATTTCACACGACAACAAAGTGACGACAGAATGCATAGTTCAATCGAGTACAATGTGTCACACAGGTCATAGCTAGATGTGTCATGCACTCAATTGAACTGAATGTCACTCAATAGAAACAAGATCCTATTGAATGGCGCATAGCCAATAGGAATTTAGAATAAGTTATTCACTATCGCTATTGTGAGTAGAAATAAGATAGAAGATAAGTATAACAGTCACTGTAAATAGTATTTAAGAATTGCAATTTTAATAATAAAGACATGATTTGATTTGGATGCCAGAGTCGGCAGTTGCCCCTTTTTCCTTTAGTTGCGGCGAGTAATCGCCTATCTATTCAGCGTGGTACGCATAATTACCAAAAGTAGGGAATAACTTCCAGAATTCACTACAAATGATATTTCAAAACTGAAAAAAATGCTTAATTCATTTAACGATTTGTTTTACAAGTATGGTGACATCTTTACTTGTACAAATCAAACTAAACATAACTCACCACTTTGGGTCGTACGCAAAAAGAGTGCAGACGGCAATAAAAAATGGCGCTAGTCGTCGATTACCGCAAATTAAACGAACAAACAATCGACTATAAGTTCCCTTTGCCTAATATGGAAGAACTTATTGATAAATTCGGTAAATGTAACTATTTTACAACCCTATATTTAGTAAAAGGATTCCACCAAATAAAAGTAGGTTCAAGAGACCAGGCGAAAACTGCGTTCTCAACCAGACATGGGCATTTCGAGTTTACAAGAATGCCATTTGGGCTTAAAAACGCCCCAGCCGCTTTTCAATGGCTAATCAATGAAGTTATAAAAGAGTTTATTAATGAGATATGCGTCGTTTACCTGGACGACAAATTAATATTTTCGACTAGTTTTGAGGAGCATTTACTTTCGATTAAAAAGGTCATGAATAGACTAATGGAGTGCAATTTGAAAATACAAGCTGAAAATGTAGCTTAGCTGAGTTATCGACAAAATTCCTAGGGCACATTATAACAAATAATGGAACTTAGCCTGATGACAGCAAAATAAAAACCATTAATGAAATGCAAATTCCCACTAACAATAAGGAGATAAGACTATTTCTGGGTATTAGTGGTTATTATAGGAAATTCGTCAAAGATTACGCAAAAGTAGTCTACCCTATGGTTAAGTATTTGAAAAAAAATGCGAAAATAAACTTAAAAGATGCTGAATATATTACTGCCTTCAATAAAATTAAACACTTGCTTACTAGTGATCCAATTTTAAAGTCGCCTGACTTTACCAAAACATTCGAACTTACAACTGATGCTTCAAAGTATGCGATCGGAGCAGTCTGTTAAGTCAAAACGGTCACCCTGTTTGTTATGCATCCCGAACCCTTAATGACCATGAGCAAAAATATGCAACTATAGAACAAGACCTTCTAGCGATAGTTTGGGCCGTTAGATACTTTCGCTTCTACCTATACGGCAGGAAATTTTTAATTCGCACTGACCATAAGCCAATATGAAACTCCAAAGATGTAAAATAATGCTGAACGAATATGATTTCGAAAATACTTATTTAAGAGGAAAAAAAGAGAAAGTTGTAACAAAAATTTTTAATAAAAAACGTCAGAAACACATAACACTTGCAAAAATTTCAAACTTGATTGAAATATTGAAACGCATAATAATAAATAAAGGAATAATGTGTCTTTACTGCGAAGAAGATGACATTTTTCTTAAATTCCAGGAAAACTACGTAAAGTATTTTCAAAACAATATTTTAACCTTAATCAAATCTAATGTTAAATTAGTTGATATTACTGATGAAAATAAAATATTGGACATTATCAAAAATAAACACTTAAGCAAAAACCACCGTGGCATTACCGAAGTCTTCCTCGAATTAAAACAGCAATACTTTTATCCCAATCTATTGAAGCTTATAACTTACTTACTTACTTAGGTGGCGCTACAGTCCGGGGTGGACCTGGGCCTCAACCAATACGCCTCTCCAGTTAGCGCGATCTTTGGCTAACTGCCTCCAGTTACGCACTCCAAGTTGGTTGAGGTCCCCTTCCACTTGCGCGCGCCACCTAAGGCGAGGTCTTCCTCTACTGCGTTGTCCCTCCGGGTTGGAATCGAAGACTCTTCGGGCCGGAGCGTTGGTGTCCATTCGCTCTACATGTTTAAGCCATCTTAGACAACTGATGTGTACTTTTCTGACCAGGTCAATGTCGCTATACAGCTCATAGATTTCGCTGTTTAATCTCCTTCTCCAAAACACGTTAACGCAAACGGGACCAAAAATCACACGAAGAATTTTGAGTTCGAAACGACCAAGGAGCTCTTCATCCGAAATCGATAGGGTCCATGCTTCTGCATCATAAAGCAGGACTGGGATGATGAGGGTCTTATATAGAGTCTTCTTAGTATTTCTCGACAAGTCCTTACTAATCAATTGCCTTCTTAGACCAAAGTAACAGTGGTTGGCAAGTGTGATTCTTCGCTTCATTTCTGAGGTGATGTCATTTTCAGAGTTAATAGCCGAGCCGAGGTAGACAAAGTCCCGAACTACCTCAAAGTTAAAGCTGTCTGAAGCTTATAACTAAGTTCTTAAATAACTGCGAAACCTGTCAACTAGCTAAATATAATAGGCACCCAATTAAAATTCCTTACCAGATCACTGATAATGCTCCTAATTTGTATGAAATTGTTCACATGGATATTTGGTTTTCATGTAGAAATATAATGTATCTTACAACAATCGACAAATTTTCCAAATACGCGACTATACACAAGCTTAATGATAGAACGTGGATATCAATCTTAAGTGCTATTAAAGAAAGAATACGATTTCTAGGGAAAATTAATAAAATAATATTTGACAATGAAAGATCTTGCATAATACAGTAAAACTCTTTTTAAAAGAAAATAACATTGCTATTCACAGGACAACTACACATAACAAACCAGGAAACGCAGACATTGAAAGACTGCACGGGACTTTAAATGAACATCTTAGAATAATGACAATAGACAAAACAAACAAGGATCAAGATTTAAATGACAAAATACACAACATCATAACAATTTACAATAGCACAACACATAAAATAAATAGTTGGCGCAACAGGTCCGTAGGGACCCTGGGTCTAGCTTCTCTCAACCATTCGTTTTGTGTGAGTTTTAATTTTTGGGACGAATGGAAGGGATCTACAGTTTTATGCCGAGTCCAACGGCTAATTGAAAAGCTCTTTCGTGACAGTTATACTCTCGGATGTTTGTCACTTTAGAGCAGAGGGTAATTACGTTATTGATACTAGTAATAATAGAAATACAAAATATTCGCAAAATCAAAAAAAGCGAAAAAATAATTATCGAAATAAAAAATTTACATTTCCAGAATGTGTATTTCAGTAATTGTTGTTGTCTTCTTAATTCAACAAACCAACTCACAAAGGATTCATGTAACTCCAATCAACACTGAGTATGGCTTCACGTTTCTTAAGCTTGACAGCAAACCGATTGTAGAGTCCTATACAAAAATATTCCACATTTGTAATTTGACGGAATACACAAATATTATATATAATTTGGAACAAAATGTTGATATCTTAAACAAATCTGGAAGCGGTAATTATGATTTTTTATGCAAAGAAATAACTTTGGCAAAAAACCAACTTAAACTAAAGGGTTTTCCAATGAGATGTGTTGTTGTGAATGACTAGCTATTTCGGTAGCTGTCACTTTTGAAGCATTTATTCTTTCTTGACAAGTAGAAACTAAGCCATTACTAAAAATGGAACGATACACGCTTCAACAATGCATTGAAATTATTAAAATTCATTACAAAAATGGTGAATATCTTGCAGTCACAGTTCGCAAAACTAAAGCATTTTTTGCATAGAGGAACTAAACTAGAGGGCCAACTGAGAGCAGAAACGGGAAATCTGCCTACAAGCTGCCTGTGTAACCTTAAATTGCATAAGTGTTCGTGCCTGTACAAATCAAAGGAGCGCCATTAATGCCGCACGCATACTTATACAAAAAAAGGTTACAACTTTATGTCAATCGAGCCGCCATTGGGCGACTGTGTTCGTCATATTTCGTGCCATTTAGTTACACGGCGTTCACATCACAGTTGAATTTAAGAGTTTTTAATGTCTATAAACTTGTTGGAATCAAATGGAATTCCTTTTATAATTTCGTTACAATAAAATAATAATTTGTCAATATCTTGCAGAAATCTAACTCATAATAACAATCAGAGAAAAATTAACGTTTTCTTCACTTTTGTTAAAAGAGATTTTGTAAATTCAAGTTTTTTTTGTATATTTTAAGGAAAGAACATTTTTTTCGTTGATTTTAATGGTTATAATTTCGAAATATCGAAACAAAATATTTGAACACCGTTTAAGAAAATCGTTTATTTTTTTCGTGAAAAAGATTTTTTAGTTTTAGCAAATGCATACTTGTACAGTAATTATATCCAAGTATGCACAATGCTAAATTAAAAAATAAGTTCGATATTTTTTTTATTTTTTTATACTATATTGCTCTCAAATTTAACTATAGCCCTGTTTTTTTGAGCTTCGATCTCAGCAAAGCAAAGTAAAGTAGGATTTTCAGCACGCAATTACAACAACTACGCTCTACTTGACACTTCGAGACTCGCAGTAGTTGTTGTAAAATGTGTGCTGAAAATCCTACTTTACTTTGCTTTGCTGAGATCGAAGCTCAAAAAACCACGCCTTATGTATGCGCTCGGCTTTTTCCGGTAAAGGCCATAATATTAAAATCCTCGTACATCGCCCTTTATTTATACCTAAGAAATACTCGGAACAATAAAAAAATGTTTTTATCACTTTTTGTATTCCAAAAACACAAAGAACGCACTTGTTTTTGTTAATTAATAATTTAAAGAGGTTTGTAAAAAAAATCGGTGCACATTTCAAAATACATTGTTATACAATTTGTAAAAGAATATATGCACAGAAAACGAAATATAGCATGCAAATACCAACAATTAACAAAACAATATGTACTTTTACGTTCGATTGAAATACCAAAGTAACATTATTCAACACTGTAAGTTAGTGTTATTAAACTACAGAATTTCCAATCATATTTTGAATTTGTACAAATATGGTGTTAAATAAACGAATTTGAAAACATTCACCAAACCTTATAGAAATTTATTGAATGTTTATGAACATTTTAGAAAATTCACTTATGCCCTAGTGAAAGCTTGGGTTTAATGCATAATTTTTTGAACAACCCCTTTTATGCAGCAGCATGAATTTTGCTGTCAAAAATAGAATTCATACAAATAAAATGAAAAAAAAACTGAAATTTTAATGGATGAACAGTTTCTGGTGACGAAAATGGGTAGAGAAGAAATTATGCTATTTAAAAAAACCATAATCAACATTTGCTTTTTTACATTTATTGTTATAAATCTATTTACAAATTGTTTGTTTTTGGAAATAGTTCCACCCGGCGGCCATTAATACACGTATTCACAGACAGGAAAAAAAGAGCGCGCGAGAGAGGGCTGTCATTCAAAATTTGCGGGGAAAATCGGGTGGGTGTGCTGAAAGTCGGCCCTCTAGTTTAGTTCCTCTATGATTTTTTGGTCGTCGTGAAGCACCTTGTCGGACCGCAATACAGAAATTGGTGAAAAAATTCGAGCTGTTGGGACAAGTTAATGATGTGAAGAATAAAACCCGTGCACGTCGCTCAAGAACAACTGAGAATATTGCTGCTGTAGCCCAAAGTGTTGAAGAAAACCCAGGGCACTCATTCCGTAACTCTCAGAACGATAATAGTTTGCGCGATCTCGTCATCTATTTGCTTTCCGTGACTCTATCACTATCATCTCGTCTATCGTTTATTTTGTACTAAGAGAGTGAGCATTGAGAGAATTGAGTTTCTTTCAGAGACTCTCAAACTATGTATGAATTTCAATCAGACGTCGTCTAAAATGTCATAAATGACAATTTTCGCAACAATTATGTGTTTGTTTTTGTCGCCGGTAAATAAGAAAATTTCAAAATGTAAGTAATTCAACTTTGTTCCTTACGTTTTTAATAATAAGAATAAATAAGTTCAAAGCGACAAAACGAGAGATGAGGCGCCGCCTTCAGAATATCGGTTGTGGCTCGCGCAGTGTGTGCCGTAGCTCCGTCCTGTTGGAACCGCGTGTCCTCCAGTCCTAATTCGTCCAATTGCGTCAGAAAAAACTCGGTTAACATGGCCCTATAGCGCGCACCGTCCACTGTTGTCATACATCCCATTGCTAAAACGAGCCCGCATGGCAATCAATTGTGACAGCGCCCATTTTCATGTTCAAATAAACATAATCAAAAAACTGTATCGAAGTTTTTCATTTAGAAAAAAAATGAGAGCCAAACAACATCGGATGACTTTTTGTATTAACACCCAACTGTAATTTTAATATTTCGCAAACACTGGCCTATAGTCAATTTTCAACATTTTTCAGGAGAACGAAAAACAGTTAAAAAGAGGCATATTGTGTCATCATAAGATTTTCTGACTTAAGATGAAACTATTATCGGTTTTATATTGCGCTATCGAGAGATGATTAATCATTTTTTATGGTCGGAGTTGGATGGTATTGATCTGGACAACGTTTACTTTCAACAAGACGGCGCTACGTGCCACACAAGCAACGAAACGATTGATCTTTTATGGGAAAAGTTTCCGGACCGTGTTATCTCTCAAAGAGGTGATCACAATTGGCCACCGAGATCTTGTGATTTAACACCTTGCGACTTCTTCCTTTGGGGCCAGAAATATAAGGTCTACGCCAACAGCCCAGCGTCAATTCAAGACCTCAAAGAATAAATTCGTAGGGCTATCGAGGACATAGGGCAGCCACTTTGCGATTTGGTTATGGAAAATTTCATGAGAAGGATATGGTCCTGTATGTTGTTTTTCATTATTAACGGCATACCTCCTCTTTATTATGAAATAAACACCTAATCATTTATCTCAAAAAATTTAATTTTTCTTTGAATACCAAACTAACACCTCTGATTGGGAAACCCTACATTATATCTGCAATATATAAAGGAAAAAGAATAAAACGAGGTCTTATCAATTTTGGAGGTAGAACATTAACGTTTCTTTTCGGAAATATGGATAGCGAAGACGCCGACAAAATATACGCGCACTTAAGGAATTTAGATTTTAACAATTTGTAGAACAGTCAAATAAGCAAGTCCAAATTAACAATGATTTGATAAAAAATTTAAATCACGCTGTTGACCATGTAAACCAGCATCAACTACAATTGAATAAATACCTCAATGAAATTACATTATTATTACTCCTCTGAAATATTAATATTAGTTTTTTTCATACCTAATTTTACAACCCAAATTTACCAAAAGGCTTTAATGATAGCATTCCCTAATGAACAGTTTGAAGAATTAGATCATCCAATAGAAGAAGTACCTATTAATACAAGGAAATAAAGTTTACGAAGCCAATAACCAATTTTTAGTAAGGAAATTATAAGAAGAAGCAAATGAGTGTATTCGAAAAGGTTAGAAAGAAAGTAATGTATGTAATCTTAAGATAAATAAAATGATTGCAATTGAAGAAATTGCAGAGGGTCATTATAACTAAAAATCTACAATTTACTGAAATAAGTCAAAATTGCTCCCAAGAAAATTTGTTCATCAAAAACAATAACATAATCAAGTTTACGGATTGTACTATACAAATAAAGGAACTTAAATTTATGAAATTTAACAAATAACATTGTTACCCCAATTGTTCATTCAAATTTTACAAAAAACATTTTAAAAACAATACCGCTAGAAAAACTTGAAAAAGAAAATATTAAAAATAGAGAAAAAATTCAATACATATAATTTCAAAACAATGTAACCACAGGATTTTATTCTTTTACTGTAATGATAATAATCATTAGAATAGCATGCGTATTTTTAATCAAAATAAAAGGAATGTTGTAACAACTAAAATAGAATTACAAATTCACACAGACCCATTTTCTCGTGATGTAACAAGAGAACAGATTTAAGAAAAATGTATCTTAACATAAGAAACACATAATATAAGTATAAGTACGCATGTCAATAGTTTGAAAAATTCTGTGTCCAAAAGGCAAAACATCTTATGTCAATTTTGTACACTTTTCAGGAGAGCGACTTTAAACTTATGCAAGGCACTACAGCTAATGTAAAATCTATTTTACAAACAGTTATAACTTCCACATTATTTGAGATTTTTTCTCCTCGTTTGGCTTAAGGAAGAGAGTAAGGAAAGCACTATTCAAATAACGTTAAATAGCTAAAACAACTTAAGTCGACTTAAGATGTTTTACCTTTCAGGCATAGAATTATTTGCAGGGACTGCAAACCTTAAGAGGGTGGAGGTGTCACACAATAATATTTGTGCCTTCCGACACTATCACTTCCAAGGAATTGTCTCCGTCAATTCCATACAAACAATCTAAATTCAAGAGAATTGTTACCAGAGAATTGTCTAAATGCAATTCTCTATCTTGCGAACAAAATATCTCTTGCACCTGCAAGAATTTCCAAGGAATTGTTTACAACAATCCCAAGTGACACTTGCATCAGCAAGAATAAACTATGTATCTATTTGCGTATGCAAATACCTATTTAAGCTCTTGGCATTTGCGAATAAAGCTGAGTATTAAATTGACAGTCCAACAACTCGATTGTTTTATTATTATTATATCAATAAGTTGTTGGTCATGAATTCATAACTAACATAAATGGGAAAAAAAAATTAACTTAAAATAAATTCCTTTGGCACTTTAATATCTACACATCTACAGGAACGAATTTTGAAATCTTAAAAAGAAGGAAGAAGCTAGGTTGTCAGAAAATACTGACTGAATACTGAAAAATTATTTTTTGTATTGTAATGTATGTATTGTCCTTTATTATTCAATAACATTATAAATTCAAAAGAATGCATTGCATAATAAATTTAACAAAAATTAGAAACTGATTTGGCAAGCTAGGAGTAACCTTGTATATAGGTACACTTGGGAATGTACTCCTGGCTTCTATTTTTAGGAAATAAACCAATACAGAAACATTTGTAAGAATTCATATTTTAAATCAACGATCGGAGCAACATCTCTACATTATGCCCACAAAAAGGTTAAAAACCTATTAGAGTTTCAAAGTTCTCTAAAAATAATGTCGTATTATTACATAACCGATAAATATTTTTTTCTGATTTTGTGCCAACAATTTTTAAATGCTTATCCACTGTTCAGAGTATTTTCCAAACAAAAGGAGTTGGGTATTTCTCCTTTCAGTAAGCCCTTTTTTTATGATGTTGAGGCGTCCGCCTATGAGCAGGAACATATGTGCTTCCATTGTCAAAAAAGGCTGCTGCGCGAACAAATGATAGTGGGTTCGAGAATTCCATTAATAAAAAACTAATTAATATGCGGAGCAATGTTTCTTAAAATGGTCAGTGTCATTAATTTTTGTTTACTCTAGACTTTTATAAGGATCAACACTTTCACAGAAAAAATATTGTGAGCAGTTATTACAAAATGTTACGAATATCTGCTAAGGAAAGCTTTCCATTTTAAACAGTATAAAGTAAAAAGAATAAAAATTCGAAACATACCTAATGTTTGTTTTAAAACAGTGTTCGTCGACTAACTTTTCTAATGTGTCTAAAAAAAAAAATGTTAAAAGCTTGTTTTGTAAATCTTAAAATATTGATTTCACCGGACTCATCACAGAATCTGCAGAGACCTTCTTCCGATATACCCAGTTTCCTGAGGTGTTATTTGAGTCAACAATGTGCCGTTATTAAGCCCGTTAGGATACGGAGGTTATTTTTACTCATGCCCATGCAGGCTTGTATTGTCCCAGATGTTTCTTAGCCTGCCTGATGCCTTGAGTGTTATGCCAAGCTCTTGCCCTGTTTTCTTTCTCTAGTTTCCTAAATTCTTCTCTGAGGGTGTGATGCCCTATTCCGCAGAATGGTTCAGGACCTATGAAAGCTTCTGATGCTCCCTTTCTTGCTAGGAAGTCGGCCATTTCATTACTCTCTATTTCCATGTGGCCAGGCACCCAGCAGAGGGTTATTTTGTTTCTCCTACCCAGTTCATTTAATTTTTGTAGGCATTTCCATACAAGTTTGGATTTAATGATGTGGCTGTCTGATATTATAGCTATATCACAGTTGGTTATGTTTCTGTCAAGGTTCATTTGGACACATCTATCTATGGCATAGATTTAAACCTGAAAGATGCTGGTACTTTTGCCCATCGATTCAGAATGTTTGGTTCTAGGCCCAAATACTCCCACTCCAGTTCCCTCATCTGTTCTTTACCCATCTGAGTACCACTTTGTTGTGTTATTGCTCAGTCTGTGAATTGTGGATTCGTTGCTCCAGTTCTTCTTGTTAGTGATCTTTGTAACAAAGTTCTTTTTGAAATCAAATTTTTTGATGGTATCGTCTCTAGGAAGGGCCATTAATGGGTGTTTTTTTAGTAGTGCATCAAACTGTTTCAGTGTAATGCACTTTTCTCGTCTTTGGCTTATCGTAGAATCGTTTTACCTGCACATTCCTCAACCACGAGGTGCAAAGGGGTCAGTTCCAATAGCACTTTCTAAAAAGGCATGCCAGTCGTTGCACTTTATTGAGTGTCTTCCTTGTAGTGGATAGACTGGTTCTTTTTGCCCATGCAATCGATCCATACGTGATCATTCTACTCACAATGGCAATATGCATCCATCTAAGGATAGTCGGGCTACATCCCCAGTTTTAGGAAGAAACGAAGAAATGCTGATTGGTCTATAGGACTTCGGTAAACTTGGGTAATTTTTCCCCACTTTTAGTATGAAAACTACCTTTGCCCGTCTCCACTGGTTTGGTATATAGCCCAGTGCCAGACTGCTTTTTAAAAAGTTTTCGAAATGTGGAAGCAATTTGCTTTGCCCTTTTTGCAGTAGGGCTGGCGTGATTCCATAAACCCCTGGTGACTTAAACGGCTGAAAGGAGCAAATAGCCCATTCTAATCGCCCTCTGGAGGAAATTTCGGTCGCTATTTTCCAATCCTCTCTTTGGGGTCTTTAAAGAATCCTTTATACGGTTCTATGAAAATATTTCTGATATTCCTTCCAGCTGCCGACTCAAAATAAGAAAGAGACACTTCAACTCTTACTTAGAACACACTTTCCCGGATCAACTATAATTGATCCATTCACAACAAACCTATCTCCCAAACTCGAGCGGATTAGTCTGCCGAGGTGGGACTGGAAAATTGCTGAACAAATCTGCAATACCAATGCCATCAAATGGCCCATATCCTCCCTGAAGCCCTACAAAGCAGCAGGGGAAGACGGCGTATTTCCGGCAGTTCTACAGCAGGGAGCTGACACACTGGCACCCGTCTTCACCAAACTATTCAGCTGTAGTCTGGCCTAAGGTCACATACCGGAAGCCTGGCGAACAGTCACAGTTAGATACTTTCCCAAGGCAGGAAGAAATTCCGATTATAGCCCCAAATCCTTTCGCCCCATCAGTCTCATGTCTTTTATTCTTAAAAGCATGGAAAAACTAATTGATAGACATATCCGAGAGATAACTCTGAATAACTTTCCGCTCAGCAAGTCTCAACATGCCCATCAACCAGGTTAATCCACAGAGTCAGCACTTAATGACTTAGTAACCAAAATTGAATCCTCTATTAATTGTAAAGAAATCTGTCTTGTCGCTTTCCTTGACATTGAAGGAGCTTTCAACTACACGTCTTTTGAGTCCACCAACAGGGCTCTCAACAATATGAATCTTTCTCCTATGATAGGAAGTTGGATTATGTCAATGCTGAATGGCAGAATAGTTCAGACCCGCATTGATGATGTGGAAATCTCGGCACTCACAACTAGAGGGTGTCCGCAGGGGGTGTTCTCTCGCCCCTCATATGGTCTCTTGTCATGAATGATTTACTTCGGTCCTTGACAAATCTAGGGATCTATGCTATGGGATGTCGGAGCAGTGGCTTAGTTGTTAGTGTGTTGGACTACTAACAAGGGGGCCCAGGTTCGAATCCCGAGAAAAACCAAATTCCAACTTAAGGTTTTTTTCCACTGCGCCACCTCTCGCGAACGTCTGACAAACCTTCGAAAGTATAACTCTCAAGAAAGAGCTTCTCAATTAGCCCTTTGGACTCGGCATAAAACTGTTGATCCCTTCCATTCGTCCCAAAAATAAAAAACTCACACAACACGAATGGTTGTGAGAAGCTAGGCCCAGGGTCCCTACGGGACCTGTTGCGCCAACTATTTATTTATTTATTTATTTATGCTATAGGATATGCAAACGACTTAGCAATCATTGTCAGTGGCAAATTCGAAAGCACAGCCTCAGAAATACTGCAATACGCCCTACCTGTTGCACAGAGATAGTGCATTAAGGAAGGTCTATCTGTTAATCCAAAGAAGACAACTTTTGTCCCTTTTACAAAACGAAGAAAACTAGATCTCCTTACTCGCCCTTCCATTGAATTCTCTCGTGAAGCCAACTACTTGGGACTTATCCTTGATAGCAAACTATCATGGAACCAGCAGATTGAACAGAGCCAGCAGATCTTTATTTGACTAATAAAATTTGTTTACTGTTAATAAAAGAATATTTTAAATAATTTTTTTTTGTTTTGTTTCCAACATTGAATTTGTTAATATATATTATGCTATCCCATAATCCATATTTTAATGATATTCCGCCAACCCACATATAAATTGAAATAAATCGAAAAAATTTTGTAGCCTTATTTTTAAATAAACAGAATACAAATGTAATAAAAAAATGGAGTTCCTTTATTTAAAATATCTGCTGAAGCCTTATTTAAAGAGTTTAAACGTGCTCCTGCACAATTTCCAATTTGTTTCTTTCTGCGGAATAGAGGTATATCACCATAAGCCCTTGTATGCAGCTTTGGTAGGTAGGTTTCTTTTAAATAAATATAATAATACATAAAATGCTGAAACAACACACATCCAATGAACCCTTAACTGGCGTATCACCGGCAGCTCTGCCATTACCTAAGTTAACAGCGACAAATTTGAAAATACATAACTATATTTTCTAAATGTATGTATCTGCTCCGATATTCCATTGCTTGACGGTTAACCGTAACGAAATCTACATGACATAACGGTCGAAATCCAGAAAAGGAACCTGCAGTGCTGCTAAATGGATCAACTAATGTTTATATTATAGCTCAATAGCACATCTGTGTAATAGAACTTAGTTGTGTGTATTTATATGTATGTGTTTCGTGTTGTTAATTAAAAACTACTTG
This sequence comes from Cheilosia impressa, assembly GCA_948293265.1. Taxonomy (NCBI): domain Eukaryota; kingdom Metazoa; phylum Arthropoda; class Insecta; order Diptera; family Syrphidae; genus Cheilosia; species Cheilosia impressa. The sequence goes on from OX411880.1 coordinate 45,575,596, forward strand.
TTGAGAGAAATATAAAAAAAATATTACTTAACCATGCGGGTGCATCGATCCGATACCTACAAAGGGAGTAGTGATGCGCGATATTTACATCGATAATTTCACTAGCTAATTAACTATTTTATCATCGATATTTTCATTTGGATACTAAAGTATCGATTTATAAACAATCCGCAAGGGTACTTCTCTTATCTGGAGAGAGAGAGAGGTAACGTGCGTAACGACCCCGCGGACCCTAGTCACTTAAACCCAGAAGCGTCTGACCCATATTGGGCGGCTCCCTGGTCAGCGTCTGTTCTCCATGTTAGGAGCGGCTGTGCTTCCAAAAGTTTAAACTTTTCACAAAAGTTAAAATGAATAGATATGTAAATGCAATGAACAAAACAAAAGATAGTAATACCCCAGGTGGTATGCAAGTTACACTGGTAAATCCACTCTCTTGGGAGGTCGGTTCCATGGATTCTGGGGGGGACTATTTATTGCTAAGCAACGACCCGTTTGGGAGAAGTAAAAGGGTAGAAAGAACACCCCCATCTAAAAAAGAAGAAAGTAGTAAAATACTGAAGGCTAAATATCTAGAAGCCTGTGAAGAAAAAGATGGGTATAAGCAACTCAGTGAGACACTGTTTAAGGAAATAAATAATCTTAAGCAAGAGCTGCAATTGTTGAAGGAAGAATTCAAAAACCAAAAAAAAAGTGAATGTCCAACCTGTCGAGTTCTCGACTGACGAAGAGGAACTTATAAAAGAGACAGAAGGACATCGTCACAAGGGGATTAAAAATAAAAAACCCAAAATGAGTGCATCGCCAAAGAAAGCTGCACAGTCAGTGTGTATGCTTCAGACAAAGAAAATAAAACACAAAATTCAACCAAGCCCCCACCAATTATAGCGCTGCAAATAAATAAGTATGAAAGCTTGGCCAAAGTATTGGAGGAAAATCAAAAAAGCTAGTACAGCGCTAATAAACAACAAATAAAAGTGTTATCATCGGCCTGGCCGATGCTTTGATACCCTCCACTGCATACAAGTCATGCAAAATGGGTTTTGTGAGGGAGGTACCAGAACTACTTGACCAACATAGCCCATTTTTAATACTAACTTGACGCCGATAAAAAGAAGTCCTTTCACCAAATTTCATTCACCTACGTCAATTACTTTGGGCGCTATCGTGCTTTCAACAGACAGAGAGACATGTGGGTCCAATATTGGTTTTGCATGGGAGGTACCAGAACTACTCGACCGACATAGCTCATTTTCAATACCAACCTGACGCCGATAAAAAGAAGTCCTTTCACCAAATTTCGTTCACCTACGTCAATTACTTTGGGCGCTATCGTGCTTTCAACAGACAGAGAGACATGTGGGCCCAATATTGGTTTTGCATGGGAGGTACCAGAACTACTTGACCGACATAGCTCATTTTCAATAAAAACCTGACGCCGATAAAAAGATGTCCTTTCACCAAATTTCGTTCACCTACGTCAATTGCTTTGGGCGCTATCATGCTTTCAACAGACAGAAAGACAAATGGGTCCAATATTGGTTTTGTATGGGAGGTACCAGAACTACTTGACCGACATAGCCCATTTTCAATACCAACCTGACGCCGATAAAGAGAAGTTCTTTCACCAAATTTCGTTCACCTACGTCCATTACTTTGGGCGCTATCGTGCTTTGAACAGACTGAGAGACATGTGGGCCCAATATTGGTTTTGCATGGGAGGTACCAGAACTACTTGACCGACATAGCTCATTTTCAATACAGACCTGACGCCGATAAAAAGAAGTCCTTTCACCAAATTTCGTTCACCTACGTCAATTACTTTGAGTGCTATCGTGCTTTCAACAGACAGAAAGACAAATGGGTCCAATATTGGTTTTGTATGGGAGGTACCAGAACTACTTGACCGACATAGCTCATTTTCAATAACAACCTGACGCCAATAAAAAGAAGTCCTTTCACCAAATTTCGTTCACCTACGTCAATTGCTTTGGGCGCTATCGTGCTTTCAACAGACAGAAAGACAAATGGGTCCAATATTGGTTTTGTATGGGAGGTACCAGAACTACTTGACCGACATAGCCCATTTTCAATACCAACCTGACGATGATAAAAAGAAGTTCTTTCACCAAATTTCGTTCACCTACGTCAATTACTTTGGGCGCTATCGTGCTTTGAACAGACAGAGAGACATGTGGGCCCAATATTGGTTTTGCATGGGAGGTACCAGAACTACTTGACCGACAGAGCTCATTTTCAATACCAACCTGACGCCGATAAAAAGAAGTCCTTTCACCAAATTTCGTTCACCTACGTCAATTACTTTGGGCGCTATCGTGCTTTCAACAGACAGAGAGACATGTGGGCCCAATATTGGTTTTGCATGGGAGGTACCAGAACTACTTGACCGACATAGCTGATTTTCAATACCAACCTGACGCCGATAAAAAGAAGTCCTTTCACCAAATTTCGTTCACCTACGTCAATTACTTTGGGCGCTATCGTGCTTTGAACAGACAGAGAGACATGTGGGCCCAATATTGGTTTTGCATGGGAGGTACCAGAACTACTTGACCGACATAGCTCATTTTCAATGCAGACCTGACGCCGATAAAAAGAAGTCCTTTCACCAAATTTCGTTCACCTACGTCAATTACTTTGGGCGGTATCGTGCTTTCAACAGACAGAGAGACATGTGGGCCCAATATTGGTTTTGCATGGGAGGTACCAGAACTACTTGACCGACATAGCTCATTTTCAATACCAACCTGACGCCGATAAATAGAAGTCCTTTCACCAAATTTCGTTCACCTACGTCGATTACTTTGGGCGCCATCGTGCTTTCAACAGACAGAGAGACATATGGGTCCAATATTGGTTTTGTATGGGAGGTACCAGAACTACTTGACCGACACAGCCCATTTTCAATACCAACCTGACGCCAATAAAAAGAAGTCCTTTCACCAAATTTCGTTCACCTACGTCAATTGCTTTGGGCGCTATCGTGCTTTCAACAGACAGAAAGACAAATGGGTCCAATATTGGTTTTGTATGGGAGGTACCAGAACTACTTGACCGACATAGCCCATTTTCAATACCAACCTGACGATGATAAAAAGAAGTTCTTTCACCAAATTTCGTTCACCTACGTCAATTACTTTGGGCGCTGTCGTGCTTTGAACAGACAGAGAGACATGTGGGCCCAATATTGGTTTTGCATGGGAGGTACCAGAACTACTTGACCGACATAGCTCATTTTCAATACCAACCTGACGCCGATAAAAAGAAGTCCTTTCACCAAATTTCGTTCACCTACGTCAATTGCTTTGGGCGCTATCGTGCTTTGAACAGACAGAGAGACATGTGGGCCCAATATTGGTTTTGCATGGGAGGTACCAGAACTACTTGACCGACATAGCTCATTTTCAATACAGACCTGACGCCGATAAAAAGAAGTCCTTTCACCAAATTTCGTTCACCTACGTCAATTACTTTGGGCGGTATCGTGCTTTCAACAGACAGAGAGACATGTGGGCCCAATATTGGTTTTGCATGGGAGGTACCAGAACTACTTGACCGACATAGCTCATTTTCAATACCAACCTGACGCCGATAAAAAGAAGTCCTTTCACCAAATTTCGTTCACCTACGTCAATTGCTTTGGGCGCTATCGTGCTTTGAACAGACAGAGAGACATGTGGGCCCAATATTGGTTTTGCATGGGAGGTACCAGAACTACTTGACCGACATAGCTCATTTTCAATACAGACCTGACGCCGATAAAAAGAAGTCCTTTCACCAAATTTCGTTCACCTACGTCAATTACTTTGGGCGCCATCGTGCTTTCAACAGACAGAGAGACATATGGGTCCAATATTGGTTTTGTATGGGAGGTACCAGAACTACTTGACCGACATAGCCCATTTTCAATACCAACCTGACGCCGATAAAAAGAAGTCCTTTCACCAAATTTCGTTCACCTACGTCAATTACTTTGGGCGCTATCGTGCTTTCAACAGACAGACAGACAGACAGACAGACAGACAGACAGACGGACATGGCTAAATCGATTCAGAATGTGATCCTGATTCAGCATATATATACTTAATGAGGTCTCAGGTGACTCCTTCTTGGCGTTACAAATGTATTGGCAAAGTGAATATACCTTCCTCTGGAGGGTATAAAAAGATGAGTAATTGGCTTATTGGGAGATACTCATCCCTGTCCAACTACAATAAGTTATTGCTATACAAGCAAGTCCTAAAACCAGTATGGACCTACGGGCTCCAATTGTGGGCATGTGCATGCTAAACAAACTTACAAAAAATTCAGGTTTTCCAAAATAAAGTACTAAGGAACATAGTTAATGCACCTTAGTACATACGCAACGCCGATCTGCATAGAGATCTAAATGTTGAAATGGTTGAATATGAGGTTAAGAAGGTTGCTCGGAGGCATAGAAATCGGCTTCTCAATCACGTAAACACAGAAATAACAGAACTTTTAAATGAGGACAATGTAATCAGGAGACTGAGACGGATAAAACCTATTGATCTGTAAGATTTGCGTAGGGCTAAGAAATTAGGTATTAATTTCAAACAAAACAAGTTTTAAAATCCGACAAACGGCGGATTTATCTCTTTAAATTAATTAAATAATTCAAAATATAAATTGCTCCCCCGGGAGTTTTTTTAGATGAGTTAAAGAAAAACAAGTAAAAGTGTTATCATCGGCTTGGCCGATGCTTTGATACCCTCCACTACATACTAGTCATGCAAAATACCAGAACTACTTTACCGACATAGCCCATTTTCAAGACCAACCTGACGCCGATAAAAAGAAGTCCTTTCACCAAATTTCATTCACCTACGTCAATTACTTTGGGCGCCATCGTGCTTTCAACAGACAGAGAGACACATGGGTCCAATATTGGTTTCGTATGGGAGGTACCAGAAATACTTGACCGACATAGCCCATTTTCAATACCAACGTGATGCTGATAAAAATAAGTGCTTTCACCAAATTTCATTCACCTACGTCAATTACTTTGTTTCAACAAACAGCCAGAGAGACAGACGGACATGGCTAAATCGATTCAGAATGTGATCCTGATTCAGAATATATATACTTTATGAGGTCTCCGGTGACTCCTTCTTGGCGTTACAAATGTATTGGCAAAGTGAACATACCTTCCTGTGGAGGGTATAAAAAAAAACAAGTAAAAGTGTTATCATCGGCCTGGCCGATGCTTTGATACCCTCCACTGCATACAAGTCATGCAAAATTGGTTTTGTGAGTTAGGTACCAGAACTACTTGACCGACATAGCAGGTTTTCAATACCAACCTAACGACGATAAAAAGAAGTTCTCTCACCAAATTTCATTCACCTACGTCAATTACTTTGGGCGCTATCGTGCTTTCAACAGACAGAGAGGCATGGGTCCAATATTGGTTTTGTATGGGAGGTACCAGAACTACTTGACCGACATAGCCCATTTTCAATACCAACCTAACGACGATAAAAAGAAGTTCTCTCACCAAATTTCATTCACCTACGTCAATTACTTTGGGCGCCATCGTGCTTTCAACAGACAGAGAGACATATGGGTCCAATATTGGTTTTGTATGGGAGGTACCAGAACTACTTGACCGACATAGTGCATTTTCAATACCAACCTGACGCCGATAAAAATAAGTCCTTTCACCAAATTTTATTCACCTACGTCAATTACTTTGGGCGCTATCGTGCTTTCAACAGACAGAGAGGCATGGGTCCAATATTGGTTTTGTATGGGAGGTACCAGAACTACTTGACCGACATAGCCCATATTCAATACCAACCTGACGCCGATAAAAAGAAGTCCTTTCACCAAATTTCATTCACCTACGTCAATTACTTTGGGCAGACAGACAGATAGACAGACAGACAGACAGACAGACAGACGGACATGGCTAAATCGATTCAGAATGTGATCCTGATTCAGAATATATATACTTTATGAGGTCTCCGGTGACTCCTTCTTTGCGTTACAAATGTATTGGCAAAGTGAATATACCTTCCTCTGGAGGGTATAACAAGTAAAAGTGTTTTCATCGGCCTGGCCGATGCTTTGATACCCTCCACTGCATACAAGTCATGCAAAATGGGTTTTTGTGAGGGAGGTACCTGAACTACTTGACCGACATAGCCCATTTTTAATACTAACTTGACGACAATAAAAATAAGTTTTCTCACAAAAATTTCACTTGTCTAGGTAGATTCTTTTCGACGCTATCGTGTTTTTAACATAATATGTTTTCTAATATTGGTTTTGTATGAGAGGTACCAGAACTACTTGACCGACATAGCCCATTTTTAATACCAACCTGACGCCGATAAAAAGAAGTCCTTTCACAAAATTTCGTTCACCTACATCAATTACTTTGGGCGCTATCGTGCTTTCAACAGACAGAGAGACATGTGGGCCCAATATTGGTGTTTGGAAATATTATGCGTTCATAATAAAAATCATCACGTAATATACCCTATATATAAGTCACTCAATGCTATGCTATTTAAGTTATCTTACTAAATAACGTAAATTCCGTTTAACCTTTTGCTTCATGTTAATTACTGCAATTCTATGTTTTCTTTATTCTCTTTTGTGTTTATTTTTCCACTCACAATTTAATCATTGTTTTCTCGGTCACTTGGATTTGGACCAGCATCGAAGGCGGTAACAATTATAATATAAGCGAAGGCCTGTTCAAGAAAAATTCGTTTGTTTCTTTTCTTCCCATCGTTGGAGTTAATTTTTCCGTTATCCATATCGTCGTCAATTACCGCTCATTTTGGTCCGTATCGAGCCAGATCGTTTTTATCGATAATCGCTAGCATTTAATCAATTATCTTTGGAATCTGTCTGATAAGCCTGGTTGAATTTTTCATTTAAAATCGTTTCTTTACTGTGAAGTTTCTCGCGCATGATTTGGAATTCTAAGGAATTAGCTTTGTGGTTGCTCTGTGCGCATTGATTGTGCTGATTTTTGTATAGGATCGTGGCAGCTGGGCAGTGGGTCGCTATTTCCACGTGTAAATTTCGTTGTTGATCGCTGCAGATTTGTACCAGGAAAGTACAGCTCAATAGTGTTCACACTCGCTTTTCAACTTCTAAGTGATTCACATTGCAACGTTTAAGAAAGATGACCTCAAAGGCAAATTTATCCGTTTTACGAGGTATACGTGGTCGACTTAAAGGGTCGCTAACGAAACACGCTTCCTTTACGGAAAATTTTGTGGACACGATAACATTAGAATCATTAGAAGTTCGCATGGAAAAGGTCAATGAGTTATGGGATGAATTTAAAGCCACTCAAAATTCGATGTACGAGCTTGCCGATCAGGAGGGCTATGTAGACCCTGATAAGGATTTCGATGATTTCGAATCGAAATATCTCGTTGTAAAATCAATAATGCTTGCGGCAATAAGGGAACGCATTGCGCCCAAGCCACAAGACAATGTAACTCGCTTGGCTGAACAACAAGTTGCTGCCGTAGATCGTTTGGCTCAACAGCAAGCCGTGTTAGCAGATCGTCTCAATTCATCAACTGCGTCATCGTCGTCGTTACAACGGTTAGAAACTCTACTCCCACAAATAAGAATCGAACCATTCTCAGGAAACTATCGCGACTGGCCGACATTTAGAGATATGTTTGAGGGATCTATACACAATCGATCCAATCTGTCCCCAACGCAAAAGTTCCATCTATTGAAATCCCATCTCAGGGGAGATGCATTAAATCTGCTCAGCCATATTACCATTTCCGATGCTACATACACTCAGGCATGGGAACGGTTAGAAAGCCGGTACGATAAACCGCGTCACATCATAAATAACTTTATTAAAACATTTTTCGATTTACCATCCATTAATGCTCCAAACGTTACCACATTGCGAAGGATATCCGATGGAGCGGATGAAGTAGTCAGAGGACTCTCTTCCATAAACTCATTGGATAGGGACCCCTGGCTAATTTACCTTCTGTTGAATAAGGTAGATTCAGAAACACGGCAGGCATGGTCTCAAGGAAGTGTTGAAGAGGACTATCCAACAATAGATACCTTCCTGAATTTTTTGGAACGGCGTTGTGAGGCCATGGAAAGCTGCAAAAGTCATTTTCGCGAACCAAGCAAAAGCAAAATTTCTGCCATTAGGAGTATGCATGTTTCGTCGTCACCTAATTCCTCATGCCCCAAATGCGCAGGTTTGCATTTACTACCTCAGTGTGCAGATTTCTTGGCAATGGACATTCAGGGTAAAAGAGACTTCGTCAAATCGAATAGGGTATGCTTTAATTGTCTGCGCTCAGGTCATACTTCAGCTCGTTGTTCATCTAGGTCTCGATGCAGAACTTGCAATACTCGTCACCATACCCTAGTTCATTTTGATTGTACAAATTCCGTTCCTGCACACTCGGTTTCTTCAAATTCGATAACTACAAACTCGACTCAAGGTGGACTTTGTGATCAACCTGGAACTAGCAATAGCTCTCATGCTTCATCTCAACCGTCATTAAATCGAATTTTAAATAACCACTCATTAAGTGAACGGCACCGTCTGCCGCAAACTCTATTGCCCACTGCTATTGGCAATGTATTAGATAGCAAGGGTAAATATCAGCAAGTGCGGTTCCTCCTAGACTCGGGATCTCAAGTATCCTTCGTTTCTGAATCCTGTGCTCAACGGCTGGGGTTGAAACGTCGAAATGCACGAGTACTTATCAGTGGGATAGGTTCTACCAGTGCAGGCAAATCTAGGGGTATTGTTTCGATGCGCCTCAACTCTCGTTTCGAACCAATTAGCATTTCGGTTGATGCATATGCGCTACCTCAGGTCAGAGCCAAATTACCAACGATTTCGTTTAACGTCGAGGATTGGGATCATCTTACCGAACTGAATTTAGCGGATTCTTTATTCAACGTGTCGAGGTCAATAGATATGCTATTAGGAGCTGATAAGGTTTGGAATATACTCCAAGGTGATTTGAAGTATAGTGAAGGAGGATATCCGATTGCTCAAAAGACCATTTTTGGTTGGGTCTTGGCTGGAAAGTTGATGCACGATCAACCACAAAATGTTCAAGCGCATCACAGTATTTTCGATGTTGATGCTATGCTACAGGCTTTCTGGACCACTGAGGAAGTAGATCCAAAATCGGTTCTTGCCCAAGAAGAAAGGGAAATAGAAGAGCATTTTCTCAGCACACATCGGAGGGATGCTACTGGAAAGTATATCGTAGACCTCCCCTTTAAAAATCCACCACAGTTCTCGGGCACTTTAACTTGTGCAATTCATCGTTTGAAGTCTATGGAAAGAAAGTTTTTTAAGGATGAACAACTTCGTTACGGCTACACTCGGTTTCTTGAAGAATATCTTTCGTTAGGGCATATGCGCAGGCTGGCGCAAGAAGACATCGCTCGGCAAAATGTGTTTTATCTTCCACATCACTCTGTTCTTAAACTCGATAGCGCTTCCACAAAACTTCGTGTGGTTTTCGATGGATCCGTTAAGGATACCTCTGGACAGTCGCTAAACGAATGCCTAATGATTGGTCCGCCGATTCAAAGAAATTTGTTTTCTGTCTGCTTGAGATTCCGAAAGTATAAATTTGTTTTTACGGCAGACATTGTCAAAATGTTTCGTCAAATTTGGATATCGGACAAGGATAGAGATTTCCTTCGAATTGTTTGGCGAAAAACGCCTCATGACCCTCTCGAGCATTACCAGCTGTGTACCGTGACATATGGCACATCATGTGCACCTTTTCAGTCTATTCGGGTCTTAGAACAACTCGCTCATGATTACAGAGATGAGCTTCCAATTGCAGCTGATATTATTGCAAATGATTTTTACGTGGATGATGTTGCATCCGGTGCAGATACATTGGAAGACGCCTTACAGAAAAAACAATCGCTGATCGACCTCCTGTCTAAAGGAGGATTTACGCTAAGCAAATGGCAAAGCAATTGCTTAGAGCTGCTGGAAAATCGTTATGAAACTCAAAACGAAGCGGTTTCACTGGACAACGATGGCGATCCATGGGTCAAGGTTCTCGGCCTTTACTGGAATTCTCGTATGGACATTTTTAGTTTTCGGTTAAATCTTTCTTCGATCGAAAATGTTACAAAGCGACAAATTTTGAGAGACATAGCCAGTATTTTTGATCCGCTCGGGTTCCTCGCACCTTCTGTCATTCTACTTAAAATTATCTTTCAGGAGCTATGGCATCGAAAATTGGAATGGGATGACGAGGTTCCCGGCTTTATCTCCACACAATGGCTTAAATATCGTGAAGAATTGTCTGTTTTTAACTCAACTGGCCATTCCTAAATCTATTGGTTTATCAGATGCATCCTTTCAGCTACACGGATTCTCGGATGCTTCGGCAGCCGCCTACGCTGCCGTTATTTATTCCCGATATCAGCTACCCAATGGTCAGATCGAAATCCGAATTGTAACTGCTAAGACTCGCGTTGCGCCACTGAAGCAACTTAGTATCCCTCGCCTCGAATTATGTGCGGCTCTTTTATTGGCTAGACTTCTTGATGCTGTTCAAAAATCACTGAAAATAACCTTTGCCAAAGTGTTCGCTTGGAGTGATTCACAAATAGTTTTATCTTGGCTTTCTTCACCATGTCGCCGTTGGGATACGTTCGTTGGGAACCGTACTGCAGAAATCCTCAATACGATTCCGAGGAATAGATGGTTTCACGTGAGGTCGGAATACAACCCCGCCGATTGCGCGTCCCGCGGAATTACCCCATCCAAGCTATTTGAGCATCCGATTTGGTGGCATGGACCAGATTGGCTTTTACAAAGTTCGCAAAATTGGCCTATTACGATCGAATTCGAGGAGCACCCCGATTGTATAAAGGAAGAGAAGAAACACGTACAGCAATCGATGGTAGCAGTAGTTACTGATCATCCCTTCAAAACACTCTCGACGTCAGTCTCGTCTTGGAATAAATTGATCAGAAGCGTTGCCTTTCTATATCGTTTCATTTCGAATAGCAGCAAACGGACTCATATCTCTGGTCGTCATTTACAAGCTAACGAATTGCACAATGCAAAGCTTAGTCTCATCAGATGGCTACAAGTCGTTCATTTCGGAAAATCAATTAAACACTTTGAAAGATTTGGTAATTTTCCTAACAACAGCACTATTATATCTTTAAATCCTTTTCTAGATACGGATAACCTGCTACGAGTGGGAGGACGACTCGAGGAAGCCAACATTTCATACAACACCAAGCACCCAATAATTATCCCTAAGGAGCATCGCATCACAAAGCTAATTCTACTCGACGCACATCGCAGATTTCTACATCCAGGAGTATCCACTCTCTTCGCACTCATTCGTCAAGAGTACTGGGTCATCGGCTGCAGAAACTTGCTAAGAAGAATTGCTCACAGCTGTATATCATGCTTCAAACAGAAGAAAGCGACCACCGCACAATTAATGGGCAATCTACCCCCCCAAAGAGTACGTCAATGTAGATCGTTCGCTCAATGCGGATGCGATTACGCCGGTCCGATCGCAATCAAAACGAAAATCGGGAGAAGGGTTCATGTCACCAAAGGATATATTTCGCTATTCGTGTGTTTAGTGACGAAGGCGATACACATTGAACTTGTCAGCGACCTAACAACGGAAGCGTTTTTGGCAGCACTCCGACGATTTGTCGCGCGACGTGGGAAACCGTCGCACATATACTCCGACAATGGAACAAATTTTCGGGGTGCCGCTCGCGCATTATCGGAAATGCATAACCTTGTTCTTTCAGAAGAACACAACTCGTCGGTCGAAGAAACGTTAGCACGTGATGGTATAAGATGGCATTTCATACCCCCTTCGGCACCCCATTTCGGCGGATTATGGGAGGCGGGTATAAAATCTGTCAAGCACCATCTTCGAAGGGTTATCGCAGAAGATATTCTCAACTTCGAAGAACTATACACGCTTCTTACTCAAGTAGAGGCAATACTAAATTCTAGGCCTCTCTGTCAGATATCCGATAACGACATTGATCCACTAACCCCTGCTCACTTCTTTCTAGGTGAACCATATTCTGCGATTCCAGAGCCGTCATTGGAAATACCAACTAACCGTTTGTCATCTTGGTAGTCAATCCAAGCCAAGGTTCAAGGCTACTGGAAGAGATGGAGCATGGAGTATCTCACATCACTCCAAAATCGACCTAAGTGGCAGCAGGTGCAACGGGACATGCAAATTGACGACGTCGTCATTGTAAAAGACCCAAATATATAAGTCACTCAATGCTATGCTATTTAAGTTATCTTACTAAATAACGTGAATTCCGTTTAACCTTTTGCTTCATGTTAATTACTGCAATTCTATGTTTTCTTTATTCTCTTTTGTGTTTATTTTTCCACTCACAATTTAATCATTGTTTTCTCGGTCACTTGGATTTGGACCAGCATCGAAGGCGGTAACAATTATAATATAAGCGAAGGCCTGTTCAAGAAAAATTCGTTTGTTTCTTTTCTTCCCATCGTTGGAGTTAATTTTTTCGTTATCCATATCGTCGTCAATTACCGCTCAATTGGTTTTGCATGGGAGGTACCAGAACTACTTGACCGACATAGCTCATTTTCAATACCAACCTGACGCCAATAAAAAGAAGTCCTTTCACCAAATTTCGTTCACCTACGTCAATTACTTTGAGCGCTATCGTGCTTTCAACAGACGGAAAGACAAATGGGTCCAATATTGGTTTTGTATGGGAGGTACCAGAACTACTTGACCGACATAGTCCATTTTCAATACCAACCTGACGCCGATAAAAAGAAGTCCTTTCACCAAATTTCGTTCACCTACGTCAATTACTTTGAGCGCTATCGTGCTTTCAACAGACAGACAGACAGACGGCCATGGCTAAATCGATTCAGAATGTGATCCTGATTCAGAATATATATACTTTATGAGGTCTCCGGTGACTCCTTCTTGGCGTTACAAATGTATTGGCAAAGTGAATATACCTTCCTCTGGAGGGTATAAAAAAACAAGTAAAAGTGTTATCATCGGCCTAGCCGATGCTTTGATACCCTCCACGGCATACAAGTCATGCAAAATACCAGAACTACTTGACCAACATAGCCCATTTTCAATACCAACCTGACGCCGATAAAAAGAAGTCCTTTCACCAAATTTCGTTCACCTACGTCAATTACTTTGGGCGCTATCGTGCTATCAACAGATAGAGAGACACATGGGTCCAATATTGGTTTTGTATGGGAGGTACCAGAAGTACTTGACCGACATAGCCCATTTTCAATACCAACCTGACGCCGATAAAAAGAAGTCCTTTCACCAAATTTCGTTCACCTACGTCAATTACTTTGGGCGCTATCGTGCTTTCAACAGACAGACAGACAGACAGACAGACAGACGGACATGGCTAAATCGATTCAGAATGTGATCCTGATTCAGAATATATATATTTACTTTATGAGGTCTCAGGAGACTCCTTCTTGGCGTTACAAATGTATTGGCAAAGTGAATATACCTTCCTCTGGATTGGTTTTGTATGGGAGGTACCAGAACAACTTGACCGACATAGCCCATTTTCAATACCAACCTGACGCCGATAAAAAGAAGTCCTTTCAACAAATTTCGTTCACCTACGTCAATTACTTTGGGCGCTATCGTACTTTCAACAGACAGACAGACAGACAGACAGACGGACATGGCTAAATCGATTCAGAATGTGATCCTGATTCAGAATATATATATTTACTTTATGAGGTCTCAGGAGACTCCTTCTTGGCGTTACAAATGTATTGGCAAAGTGAATATACCTTCCTCTGGAGGGTATAAAAAAACAAGTAAAAGTGTTATCATCGGCCTAGCCGATGCTTTGATACCCTCCACGGCATACAAGTCATGCAAAATACCAGAACTACTTGACCAACATAGCCCATTTGGAATACCAACCTGGCGCCGATAAAAAGTAGTAATTTCACCAAATTTCATTCAGCTACGTCAATTACTTTGGGCGCCATCGTGCTATCAACAGATAGAGAGACACATGGGTCCAATATTGGTTTTGTATGGGAGGTACCAGAAGTACTTGACCGACATAGCCAATTTTCAATACCAACCTGACGCCGATAAAAAGAAGTCCTTTCACCAAATTTCGTTCACCTACGTCAATTACTTTGGGCGCTATCGTGCTTTCAACAGACAGACAGACAGACGGACATGGCTAAATCGATTTAGAATGTGATCCTGATTCAGAATATATATACTTTATGAGGTCTCCGGTGACTCCTTCTTGGCGTTACAAATGTATTGGCAAAGTGAATATACCTTCCTCTGGAGGGTATAAAAAAAACAATTCTCAAATCCTACGAGGTGGCGTATCAATGTTTATCGTCTTCGAGCAAGCCCAAAGCCTTGCAAGCAGATTCTTAACCTTTAGCCGGAATACCCTAGCAATCAAGTCATAACGATCGTGAGAATTTTAACCTGGAAGCAAAATTTTTTGTAATGTTTTCCCACAGAGGATTACATGTGAAAGTAACAAATAGGTCAGGGCGGCCATAGTATCGTACATATGTCATAGCGTCTTGGGTACGCTCATGCATATACCTGTACCCACCCGTTAACAAATATTACAACACTACCATTTGACCCAAATTTTCAGCATCAGCGTGTAGCTTACCTACCGCATCCTTCAATTTAATATAATTTTCTTTGCGAAGTTTTTACGGAGTATTTCTAATAAAGTTGAATCTTTCAGTTCCTATTTTGGCATAGTCGTCAACCAAAAATTGGCTGAAAAGAGATTGAAAATAGATAAGATGATTACTATCTTCTTCTCTTAGCCCTATGCGATAAGCGTAAAAGCTTGCCGCAGAAATTGTCTTCTTGAAAGCAGTATTTGTTTTCGGATCACATCGCGGCAAATTTATACAGTCTCACTTCACTTATGTTTTTTCAGCATTTTTAGCAACTTTAAATTAAAGACAGGTGGGGGGGGGGGGAGACAACTTTTCTGTAGTTATTTTTAAGTCCTTTATAAAAGGGTTTACAGAATGGAGCATTTTTTTAAGTATACTAATCACATTTCGCTTTACAACTGGAAAGTTTCTACATCTCAGATTTGCTTAATTTTCATCTTCTCCCACAAAATATGTATATTTGTAAGAATCGAGCTTTTTGTTGTCCTGCAGGCAAGAAACTTCCAATTAAATGCTAAATTTGACCCTGCAACTTAAACGTCGGCATAAATCCATCTTCAGATATCTGATTAGCTCCAAAAGAGGTCATTTAAAAGCAGCTATTATACTGCCGGATATGACTCATTAAATGGTTATGCTCAGGATGAAAATCCATAACTAAATTGTGCAGCGGTTCTGGAAGTGGTTCAAATGCCGTAAGAAAAACTTTTCCGCCATTGCAGCATCAGTTTCTCCTTTCCACTTTAAAGCGTTACACCACTGACACTTTTGGATCATGGAACCTAAGCAAACGGTGCTATCCAATTCATAGGATATCTGGAAATCATATGCTAAACCCGATAAAGTTTCCGACGCAAAGGAGCATTTGGATTCTTTTCTGTTGATACTTTTATTTGTTTCCTTCGGATGTTATTGGTGTATCGAACTCTGGATTTTTTTTTTATTGTTTTCCTGGGTCTATATCTTAGTTTTGCGAAAATGAGAACTCAGTTCCAGGCGTCGTAGGTACTGGTATATGTGATGTGAAATATAAGCATTAAAATTACCACTCGAAAGATTTACAGGTCGACTTTCAGTTTCTGTTTTTTTTGTAAAGCGTACCATTTCGATTTACCTCGAAAACAAATGTTTGCCAAGCAGCCTCAAACTCAAATAAACTTCCAAATGATATAGTTTTCATCATAGCGTTACAGTAATCATTTGATGTGGAATAGTTGTCTCTCCTTTCATGGCACGACATCATAAACTAACTATTAAATAGACTGACAGCTTCAGTCAAATAAAAGAAATTGCCTACAAGCTGAATTTGACCTTGGGCTACACCTTACTAATAATCAAACACTAATGTCGACGATTACCTGGTTGCCAGCTTTAGTAAAAATGTACAGGATTAGTGAAACGGTACCAATAAACAATTAGACCTCCACATTTGCTAGTGCGACAACTTTCTTAGAAACTATTACATTTTTTGTCATCGTAGAATTCAAATTTCATAATTTGTTTTCGTGAAAAGAATCAAACACTAATGTCGACGATTACCTGGTTGCCAGCTTTAGTAAAAATGTACAGCATTAGTGAAACGGTACCAATAAACAATTAGACCTCCACATTTGCTAGTGCGACAACTTTCTTAGAAACTATTACATTTTTTGTCATCGCAGAATTCAAATTTCATAATTTGTTTTCGTGAAAAACAAGGTCAATGGTTTATTTCACAACGAGGATTTTATTCTAAAAAAAGGAATATTTAAATTGCAAATTAATTTGCCCAATAGATTTCTTTTAAAGGCTTTTTGAAGCTTGTTATAAGCAAAAAACAAAACAGAAAATAGGAAATGCACAATAGCTTTATTACTTAATTCGGAAAAAAAAATATAAAGCCTTGGACATTCTTCCACATATGCATAAACTGTCATGTTTTCTCCTAGATGAATTCGCACCAAGTAATAAAGAACTTTGTATATCTTAAATTCGGACATATTCCTCCAGCAGTTCCTTAATTTATTATTTCGCGTGGATTTTTCTGAATGCTGACAATTCTTCTATCTATATTTTCCGCTAAGTTAACCTTTTCACAACAACCATTTCTACACCAATATTTAAGATCTTCATCCAAAATCTACCTGGGGCCTAAGGTACTGAGAATTGTAAAAAAAAAAAAGGTATTCAGGTATGAGCTGTCCAATATTAAATGAACAGATATTTTATTCCCTTAGCGACTACTCTCAAGAAATTCTTGGAAAGATCCCAAACTCATATCAAATTTATTTTTTACTCAGCATTCGTTACAAACTAAAATGAAAATCAATCATAAAGCAAGCACTAGCGGTTAAACAAGACAAAGCAGAGAAAAACACTAACCATTTCTTTTAATCAAAATATTCGAAGTACATATTTTAACACAAATATTAATAAACGCTGCGTAAAAGTTATCAACTCGTTATTCAGCAGTTATGTCAAATTTTTGTATGCTATCTGATGCCTACTAGCTAACTTACTTGTGCACAATTTTGTTTATTAATACGGAGGTAAGTGTTTAGAAATAAAACAAAAGTGCATAATTTTTCAATTTTGTGCATACATTTGTACCAATTTGTGTTTGCTAAAACCACTTGCATTGCTGTATTTCAACGAATAAAATCAGAAAACATTTACAATTTACTAAAATTAGTTTATATATATTATAAACGTTCAGGCTAAACAACAGCGTATGTATATTTGCTCCTTTTACGAAATTCTATACCATAATTTAGGAGGGTTGGGCAACACTCCTCTGCAAAATGACATTTCGGAAGGATTTATTTAGCTAATGCCGGAGATAGACATGGGTTTCTGAACATTAACATTTAACCCTACAGTTAGCGATATTCTGGCAACTATATTTGTTTATTGGTAAAGGGATTTTGGAAAGTGTGGGGTCTTTGCATAAACTGCCAGACTAAAGTTGATTATTGGTAAGGCCGAATGTTAATCAAAGGGACTCACTCATACTTGAAAAAAAAACAGCCTACACTCTTCCGGTTTAGACCGGATGTCGATAACCTGAGGTGGGCTGTCATTTCATTATCGTGTGTTGCGGCTGTGTTGGGCAAATTAGAGTTGTTCTTAGTTCCTGTTCGAAATCGTTAGTTATATTTTGAACGTTATTAAAGCATAATATATAAATATATTCGACTTGCTTATTTGATTTGATTCCTTGGTATCAAGTTATTATATTATATCAGAACACCATAATATAAACAATTGTTGTAAACAACGAAACTACATTAGTCAAAAGAAAAAAAATTCAATTCAATGTCAATTTTTATTTGTTCTTGAGACCTTTTCCGGCGTATGTAAAAACAAAATACGTATTGCAATTAATTTATCACCGCGCGATTTCTTTTTAGTGTTCTCATTATTGATATTTGAATTTCGCCAGCACTTTTTCTATTAATTTTTCTTCACATTTTTTCTTGAATATTCGCTAGTGATTCCTCTGCCGATTTAAATGTTTCGAAAAGTCAGCGCTGTGTAAAAGAGACTAAAGGTGTATTAAGAAAGGAGTAGCAATTGTTTACAAAGCAACCGCAAATTTTCAAACCTTTATTATACCCTCCACAGGAAGGTATATTCACTTTGCCCATACATTTGTAACGCCAAGAAGGAGTCACCGGAGACCTCATAAAGTATATATATAATGAATCAGGATCACATTCTGAATCGATTTAGCCATGTCCGTCTGTCTGTCTGTCTGTCTGTCTGTCTGTCTGTCTATTGAAAGCACGATAGCGCCCAAAGTAATTGACGTAGGTGAATGAAATTTGGTGAAATGACTTCTTTTTATCGGCGTCAGGTTGGTATTGAAAATGGGCTATGTCGGTGAAGTAGTTCTGGTACCTCCCATACAAAACCAATATTGGACCCATATGGCTCTCTGTCTGTTGAAAGCACAATGGCGCCCAAAGTAATCGACGTAGGTGAATGAAATTTGGTGAAATCACTTCTCTTTATCGGCGTCAGGTTGGTATTGAAAATGGGCTATGTCGGTCAAGTAGTTCTGGTACCTCCCATGCAAAACCAATATTGGGCCCACATGTCTCTCTGTCTGTTGAAAGTACGATAGCGCCCAAAGTAATTGACGTAGGTAAACAAAATTTGGTGAAAGGACTTCTTTTTATCGGCGTCAGGTTGGTATTAAAAATGGGCTATGTCGGTAAAGTAGTTCTGGTACCTCTCATACAAAACCAATATTGGAACCATATGTCTCTCTGTCTGTTGAAAGCACAATGGCGCCCAAAGTAATCGACGTAGGTGAATGAAATTTGGTGAAATGACTTCTTTTTATCGGCGTCAGGTTGGTATTGAAAATGGGCTATGTCGGTGAAGTAGTTCTGGTACCTCCCATACAAAACCAATATTGGACCCATATGTCTCTCTATCTGTTGAAAGCACGATAGCGCCCAAGGTAATTGACGTAGGTGAATGAAATTTTGTGAAAGGACTTCTTTTTATCGGCGTCAGGTTGGTATTGAAAATGGGCTATGTCGGTCAAGTAGTTCTGGTACCTCCCATACAAAACCAATATTGGACCCATATGTCTCTCCGTCTGTTGAAAGCACGATGGCGCCCAAAGTAATTCACGTAGGTGAATGAAATTTGGTGAAAGGACTTCTTTTTATCGGCGTCAGGTTGGTATTGAAAATGGGCTATGTCGGTCAAGTAGTTCTGGTACCTCCCATACAAAACCAATATTGGACCCATGCCTCTCTGTCTGTTGAAAGCACGATAGCGCCCAAAGTAATTGACGTAGGTGAATGAAATTTGGTGAAAAGACTTCTTTTTATCGGCGTCAGGTTGGTATTGAAAATGGGCTATGTCGGTCAAGTAGTTCTGGTACCTCCCATACAAAACCAATATTGGACCCATATGTCTCTCCGTCTGTTGAAAGCACGATGGCGCCCAAAGTAATTCACGTAGGTGAATGAAATTTGGTGAAAGGACTTCTTTTTATCGGCGTCAGGTATTTATTGAAAATGGGCTATGTCGGTCAAGTAGTTCTGGTACCACCCATACAAAACCAATATTGGACCCATGCCTCTCTGTCTGTTGAAAGCACGATAGCGCCCAAAGTAATTGACGTAGGTGAATGAAATTTGGTGAAAGGACTTCTTTTTATCGGCGTCAGGTTGGTATTGAAAATGGGCTATGTCGGTCAAGTAGTTCTGGTACCTCCCATACAAAACCAATATTGGACCCATGCCTCTCTGTCTGTTGAAAGCACTATAGCGCCCAAAGTAATTGACGTAGGTGAATGAAATTTGGTGAAAGGACTTATTTTTATCGGCGTCAGGTTGGTATTGAAAATGCGCTACGTCGGTCAAGTAGTTCTGGTACCTCCCATACAAAACCAATATTGGACCCATATGTCTCTCTGTCTGTTGAAAGCACGATGGCGCCCAAAGTAATTGACGTAGGTGAATGAAATTTGGTTAGAGAACTTCTTTTTATCGTCGTTAGGTTGGTATTGAAAATGGGCTATGTCGGTCAAGTAGTTCTGGTACCTCCCATACAAAACCAATATTGGACCCATGCCTCTCTGTCTGTTGAAAGCACGATAGCGCCCAAAGTAATTGACGTAGGTGAATGAAATTTGGTGAGAGAACTTATTTTTATCGTCGTTAGGTTGGTATTGAAAACCTGCTATGTCGGTCAAGTAGTTCTGGTACCTCCCTCACAAAACCAATTTTGCATGACTTGTATGCAGTGGAGGGTATCAAAGCATCGGCCAGGCCGATGATAACACTTTTACTTGTTTTCATAATAATCTTGAAATGTTAAAAATAAGCTGCCAGCAGCTGAAAAATATAATTTGAATGCATGTTTTTCTTCAAATAAAAACTCTATGCGACAAAACTATGGTATTGACGCCCAACGAGACTTTTAAGTTCCATTTAATTTCAATCGGCCTTACTAATAATCAAACACTAATGTCGACGATTACCTGGTTGCCAGCTTTAGTAAAAATGTACAGCATTATTGAAACGGTACCAATAAACAATTAGACCTCCACCTTTGCTAGTGCGACAACTTTCTTAGAAACTATTACATTTTTTGTCATCGCAGAATTCAAATTTCATAATTTGTTTTCATGAAAAGCAAGGTCAATGGTTTATTTCACAACGAGGATTTGATTCTAAAAAAAGGAATATTTAAATTGCAAATTAATTTGCCCAACAGATTTCTTTTAAAGACTTTTTAAAGCTTATTATAAGCAAAAAACAAAACAGAAAATAGGAAATGCACAAAATATCCGCTGATCTGTCAAATATAGTATGCAAATCAGTAATGCCCTGTTGTTCGATCAGACACAATTTTCGGTACTTTTTATAGTACGCTTTCCTTTGTTTTCTAATACTTCACGATTGATTTATGAGTGAATTTGTGTCGTAATAAGGTCTCTTTAAAATTATACAATAAACGGAACACAGTTTATTAGAATGCTTTGATTTATTCGTTGGAATATAATGCAAATCAAAACTTATTGGTAGTCTAAAGATCACATTCAGATCGTTAGCAAGTGAATATTTTCGAAAGAAATATTAACCAGCTTATACATTTTCGTTTGCAAAAGAGTACTTGCAAAAGTATATGGAGGTGTAAAAATAAATAAAATTGGATCTTTTAAAAATTGCATAGCTTTATTACTTAATTCGGGAAAAAAATATAAAGCCTTGGACATTCTTCTACATATACATAAACTGTCATGTTTTCTCCTAGATGAATTCGCACCAAGTAATACAGAACTTTGTATATCTTAAATTCGCACATACTACCTGATATTCCTCCAGCAGTTCCCAAATTAATTATTTCGCATGGATTTTGTTGAATGCTGACAATTCTTCTATCTATATTTTCCGCGAAGTCAACCTTTTCACAACAACCTTTTCCACACCAATATTTGAGATCTTCATCCAAAATCTACCTGCCGCCTAATGTATTGAGAATTATAAAAAAAAAAAGTATTCAGGTATGAGCTGTCCAATATTAAATGAACAGATATTTTATTCTCTAAGCGACTACTCTCAAGAAATTCTTGGAAAGATCCCAAACTTATATCAAATTTATTTTTTTCTTAGCATGCATTCGTTACAAACTAAAACAAGCAAAAGTTTTATCATCGGCCTGGCCGATGCTTTGATACCCTCCACTGCATACAAGTCATGCAAAATTGGTTTTGTGAGGGAGGTACCAGAACTACTTGACCGACATAGCCCATTTTTATACCCTCCAGAGGAAGGTATATTCACTTTGCCAATACATTTGTAACGCAAAGAAGGAGTCACCGGAGACCTCATAAAGTATATATATTCTGAATCAGGATCACATTCTGAATCGATTTAGCCATGTCCGTCTGTCTGTCTGTCTGTCTGTCTATCTGTCTGTCTGTTGAAAGCACGATAGCGCCCAAAGTAATTGACGTAGGTGAATGAAATTTTGTGAAAAGACTTCTTTTTATCGGCGTCAGGTTGGTATTGAAAATGGGCTATGTCGGTCAAGTAGTTCTGGTACCTCCCATACAAAACCAATATTGGACCCATATGTCTCTCTGTCTGTTGAAAGCACGATGGCGCCCAAAGTAATCGACGTAGGTGAATGAAATTTGGTGAAATCACTTCTTTTTATCGGCGACAGGTTGGTATTGAAAATGGGCTATGTCGGTCAAGTAGTTCTGGTACCTCCCATACAAAACCAATATTGGACCCATGCCTCTCTGTCTGTTGAAAGCACGATAGCGCCCAAAGTAATTGACGTAGGTGAATGAAATTTGGTGAAAGGACTTCTTTTTATCGGCGTCAGGTTGGTATTGAAAATGGGCTATGTCGGTCAAGTAGTTCTGGTACCTCCCATACAAAACCAATATTGGACCCATGCCTCTATGTCTGTTGAAAGCACGATAGCGCCCAAAGTAATTGACGTAGGTGAATGAAATTTGGTGAAAGGACTTATTTTTATCGGCGTCAGGTATTTATTGAAAATGGGCTATGTCGGTCAAGTAGTTCGGGTACCACCCATACAAAACCAATATTGGACCCATGCCTCTCTGTCTGTTGAAAGCACGATAGCGCCCAAAGTAATTGACGTAGGTGAATGAAATTTGGTGAAAGGACTTCTTTTTATCGGCGTCAGGTTGGTATTGAAAATGGGCTATGTCGGTCAAGTAGTTCTGGTACCTCCCATACAAAACCAATATTGGACCCATGCCTCTCTGTCTGTTGAAAGCACTATAGCGCCCAAAGTAATTGACGTAGGTGAATGAAATTTGGTGAAAGGACTTATTTTTATCGGCGTCAGGTTGGTATTGAAAATGCGCTACGTCGGTCAAGTAGTTCTGGTACCTCCCATACAAAACCAATATTGGACCCATATGTCTCTCTGTCTGTTGAAAGCACGATGGCGCCCAAAGTAATTGACGTAGGTGAATGAAATTTGGTTAGAGAACTTCTTTTTATCGTCGTTAGGTTGGTATTGAAAATGGGCTATGTCGGTCAAGTAGTTCTGGTACCTCCCATACAAAACCAATATTGGACCCATGCCTCTCTGTCTGTTGAAAGCACGATAGCGCCCAAAGTAATTGACGTAGGTGAATGAAATTTGGTGAGAGAACTTATTTTTATCGTCGTTAGGTTGGTATTGAAAACCTTCTATGTCGGTCAAGTAGTTCTGGTACCTCCCTCACAAAACCAATTTTGCATGACTTGTATGCAGTGGAGGGTATCAAAGCATCGGCCAGGCCGATGATAACACTTTTACTTGTTTTCATAATAATCTTGAAATGTTAAAAATAAGCTGCCAGCAGCTGAAAAATATAATTTGAATGCATTTTTTTGATGTGTCTGATGTGTTGTTGACCGACGGTACTTGTAAGTACCACAATGTTTTTCTTCAAATAAAAACTCTATGCGACAAAACTATGGTATTGACGCCCAACGAGACTTTTAAGTTCCATTTAATTTCAATCGGCCTTACTAATAATCAAACACTAATGTCGACGATTACCTGGTTGCCAGCTTTAGTAAAAATGTACAGCATTAGTGAAACGGTACCAATAAACAATTAGACCTCCACCTTTGCTAGTGCGACAACTTTCTTAGAAACTATTACATTTTTTGTCATCGCAGAATTCAAATTTCATAATTTGTTTTCATGAAAAGCAAGGTCAATGGTTTATTTCACAACGAGGATTTGATTCTAAAAAAAGGAATATTTAAATTGCAAATTAATTTGCCCAACAGATTTCTTTTAAAGACTTTTTAAAGCTTATTATAAGCAAAAAACAAAACAGAAAATAGGAAATGCACAAAATATCCGCTGATCTGTCAAATATAGTATGCAAATCAGTAATGCCCTGTTGTTCGATCAGACACAATTTTCGGTACTTTTTATAGTACGCTTTCCTTTGTTTTCTAATACTTCACGATTGATTTATGAGTGAATTTGTGTCGTAATAAGGTCTCTTTAAAATTATACAATAAACGGAACACAGTTTATTAGAATGCTTTGATTTATTCGTTGGAATATAATGCAAATCAAAACTTATTGGTAGTCTAAAGATCACATTCAGATCGTTAGCAAGTGAATATTTTCGAAAGAAATATTAACCAGCTTATACATTTCCGTTTGCAAAAGAGTACTTGCAAAAGTATATGGAGGTGTAAAAATAAATAAAATTGGATCTTTTAAAAATTGCATAGCTTTATTACTTAATTCGGGAAAAAAATATAAAGCCTTGGACATTCTTCTACATATACATAAACTGTCATGTTTTCTCCTAGATGAATTCGCACCAAGTAATACAGAACTTTGTATATCTTAAATTCGCACATACTACCTGATATTCCTCCAGCAGTTCCCAAATTTATTATTTCGCATGGATTTTGTTGAATGCTGAAAATTCTTCTATCTATATTTTCCGCGAAGTCAACCTTTTCACAACAACCTTTTCCACACCAATATTTGAGATCTTCATCCAAAATCTACCTGCCGCCTAATGTATTGAGAATTATAAAAAAAAAAGTATTCAGGTATGAGCTGTCCAATATTAAATGAACAGATATTTTATTCTCTAAGCGACTACTCTCAAGAAATTCTTGGAAAGATCCCAAACTTATATCAAATTTATTTTTTACTTAGCATGCATTCGTTACAAACTAAAACAAGCAAAAGTTTTATCATCGGCCTGGCCGATGCTTTGATACCCTCCACTGCATACAAGTCATGCAAAATTGGTTTTGTGAGGGAGGTACCAGAACTACTTGACCGACATAGCCCATTTGTATACCCTCCAGAGGAAGGTATATTCACTTTGCCAATACATTTGTAACGCAAAGAAGGAGTCACCGGAGACCTCATAAAGTATATATATTCTGAATCAGGATCACATTCTGAATCGATTTAGCCATGTCCGTCTGTCTGTCTGTCTGTCTGTTGAAAGCACGATAGCGCCCAAAGTAATTGACGTAGGTGAATGAAATTTGGTGAAAAGACTTCTTTTTATCGGCGTCAGGTTGGTATTGAAAATGGGCTATGTCGGTCAAGTAGTTCTGGTACCTCCCATACAAAACCAATATTGGACCCATATGTCTCTCTGTCTGTTGAAAGCACGATGGCGCCCAAAGTAATCGACGTAGGTGAATGAAATTTGGTGAAATCACTTCCTTTTATCGGCGACAGGTTGGTATTGAAAATGGGCTATGTCGGTCAAGTAGTTCTGGTACCTCCCATACAAAACCAATATTGGACCCATGCCTCTCTGTCTGTTGAAAGCACGATAGCGCCCAAAGTAATTGACGTAGGTGAATGAAATTTGGTGAAAGGACTTCTTTTTATCGGCGTCAGGTTGGTATTGAAAATGGGCTATGTCGGTCAAGTAGTTCTGGTACCTCCCATACAAAACCAATATTGGACCCATGCCTCTCTGTCTGTTGAAAGCACGATAGCGCCCAAAGTAATTGACGTAGGTGAATGAAATTTGGTGAAAGGACTTATTTTTATCGGCGTCAGGTATTTATTGAAAATGGGCTATGTCGGTCAAGTAGTTCTGGTACCACCCATACAAAACCAATATTGGACCCATGCCTCTCTGTCTGTTGAAAGCACGATAGCGCCCAAAGTAATTGACGTAGGTGAATGAAATTTGGTGAAAGGACTTCTTTTTATCGGCGTCAGGTTGGTATTGAAAATGCGCTACGTCGGTCAAGTAGTTCTGGTACCTCCCATACAAAACCAATATTGTACCCATATGTCTCTCTGTCTGTTGAAAGCACGATGGCGCCCAAAGTAATTGACGTAGGTGAATGAAATTTGGTTAGAGAACTTCTTTTTATCGTCGTTAGGTTGGTATTGAAAATGGGCTATGTCGGTCAAGTAGTTCTGGTACCTCCCATACAAAACCAATATTGGACCCATGCCTCTCTGTCTGTTGAAAGCACGATAGCGCCCAAAGTAATTGACGTAGGTGAATGAAATTTGGTGAGAGAACTTATTTTTATCGTCGTTAGGTTGGTATTGAAAACCTGCTATGTCGGTCAAGTAGTTCTGGTACCTCCCTCACAAAACCAATTTTGCATGACTTGTATGCAGTGGAGGGTATCAAAGCATCGGCCAGGCCGATGATAACACTTTTACTTGTTTTCATAATAATCTTGAAATGTTAAAAATAAGCTGCCAGCAGCTGAAAAATATAATTTGAATGCATTTTTTTGATGTGTCTGATGTGTTGTTGACCGACGGTACTTGTAAGTACCACAATGTTTTTCTTCAAATAAAAACTCTATGCGACAAAACTATGGTATTGACGCCCAACGAGACTTTTAAGTTCCATTTAATTTCAATCGGCCTTACTAATAATCAAACACTAATGTCGACGATTACCTGGTTGCCAGCTTTAGTAAAAATGTACAGCATTAGTGAAACGGTACCAATAAACAATTAGACCTCCACCTTTGCTAGTGCGACAACTTTCTTAGAAACTATTACATTTTTTGTCATCGCAGAATTCAAATTTCATAATTTGTTTTCATGAAAAGCAAGGTCAATGGTTTATTTCACAACGAGGATTTGATTCTAAAAAAAGGAATATTTAAATTGCAAATTAATTTGCCCAACAGATTTCTTTTAAAGACTTTTTAAAGCTTATTATAAGCAAAAAACAAAACAGAAAATAGGAAATGCACAAAATATCCGCTGATCTGTCAAATATAGTATGCAAATCAGTAATGCCCTGTTGTTCGATCAGACACAATTTTCGGTACTTTTTATAGTACGCTTTCCTTTGTTTTCTAATACTTCACGATTGATTTATGAGTGAATTTGTGTCGTAATAAGGTCTCTTTAAAATTATACAATAAACGGAACACAGTTTATTAGAATGCTTTGATTTATTCGTTGGAATATAATGCAAATCAAAACTTATTGGTAGTCTAAAGATCACATTCAGATCGTTAGCAAGTGAATATTTTCGAAAGAAATATTAACCAGCTTATACATTTCCGTTTGCAAAAGAGTACTTGCAAAAGTATATGGAGGTGTAAAAATAAATAAAATTGGATCTTTTAAAAATTGCATAGCTTTATTACTTAATTCGGGAAAAAAATATAAAGCCTTGGACATTCTTCTACATATACATAAACTGTCATGTTTTCTCCTAGATGAATTCGCACCAAGTAATACAGAACTTTGTATATCTTAAATTCGCACATACTACCTGATATTCCTCCAGCAGTTCCCAAATTTATTATTTCGCATGGATTTTGTTGAATGCTGACAATTCTTCTATCTATATTTTCCGCGAAGTCAACCTTTTCACAACAACCTTTTCCACACCAATATTTGAGATCTTCATCCAAAATCTACCTGCCGCCTAATGTATTGAGAATTATAAAAAAAAAAGTATTCAGGTATGAGCTGTCCAATATTAAATGAACAGATATTTTATTCTCTAAGCGACTACTCTCAAGAAATTCTTGGAAAGATCCCAAACTTATATCAAATTTATTTTTTACTTAGCATGCATTCGTTACAAACTAAAACAAGCAAAAGTTTTATCATCGGCCTGGCCGATGCTCTGATACCCTCCACTGCATACAAGTCATGCAAAATTGGTTTTGTGAGGGAGGTACCAGAACTACTTGACCGACATAGCCCATTTGTATACCCTCCAGAGGAAGGTATATTCACTTTGCCAATACATTTGTAACGCAAAGAAGGAGTCACCGGAGACCTCATAAAGTATATATATTCTGAATCAGGATCACATTCTGAATCGATTTAGCCATGTCCGTCTGTCTGTCTGTCTGTCTGTCTGTCTGTCTGTCTGTTGAAAGCACGATAGCGCCCAAAGTAATTGACATAGGTGAATGAAATTTGGTGAAAAGACTTCTTTTTATCGGCGTCAGGTTGGTATTGAAAATGGGCTATGTCGGTCAAGTAGTTCTGGTACCTCCCATACAAAACCAATATTGGACCCATATGTCTCTCTGTCTGTTGAAAGCACGATGGCGCCCAAAGTAATCGACGTAGGTGAATGAAATTTGGTGAAATCACTTCTTTTTATCGGCGACAGGTTGGTATTGAAAATGGGCTATGTCGGTCAAGTAGTTCTCGTACCTCCCATACAAAACCAATATTGGACCCATGCCTCTCTGTCTGTTGAAAGCACGATAGCGCCCAAAGTAATTGACGTAGGTGAATGAAATTTGGTGAAAGGACTTCTTTTTATCGGCGTCAGGTTGGTATTGAAAATGGGCTATGTCGGTCAAGTAGTTCTGGTACCTCCCATACAAAACCAATATTGGACCCATGCCTCTCTGTCTGTTGAAAGCACGATAGCGCCCAAAGTAATTGACGTAGGTGAATGAAATTTGGTGAAAGGACTTATTTTTATCGGCGTCAGGTTGGTTTTGAAAATGCGCTATGTCGGTCAAGTAGTTCTGGTACCTCCCATACAAAACCAATATTGGACCCATATGTCTCTCTGTCTGTTGAAAGCACGATGGCGCCCAAAGTAATTGACGTAGGTGAATGAAATTTGGTGAGAGAACTTATTTTTATCGTCGTTAGGTTGGTATTGAAAACCTGCTATGTCGGTCAAGTAGTTCTGGTACCTCCCTCACAAAACCAATTTTGCATGACTTGTATGCAGTGGAGGGTATCAAAGCATCGGCCAGGCCGATGATAACACTTTTACTTGTTTTCATAATAATCTTGAAATGTTAAAAATAAGCTGCCAGCAGCTGAAAAATATAATTTGAATGCATTTTTTTGATGTGTCTGATGTGTTGTTGACCGACGGTACTTGTAAGTACCACAGTGTTTTTCTTCAAATAAAAACTCTATGCGACAAAACTATGGTATTGACGCCCAAGGAGACTTTTAAGTTCCATTTAATTTCAATCGGCCTTACTAATAATCAAACACTAATGTCGACGATTACCTGGTTGCCAGCTTTAGTAAAAATGTACAGCATTAGTGAAACGGTACCAATAAACAATTAGACCTCCACCTTTGCTAGTGCGACAACTTTCTTAGAAACTATTACATTTTTTGTCATCGCAGAATTCAAATTTCATAATTTGTTTTCATGAAAAGCAAGGTCAATGGTTTATTTCACAACGAGGATTTGATTCTAAAAAAAGGAATATTTAAATTGCGAATTAATTTGCCCAACAGATTTCTTTTAAAGACTTTTTAAAGCTTATTATAAGCAAAAAACAAAACAGAAAATAGGAAATGCACAAAATATCCGCTGATCTGTCAAATATAGTATGCAAATCAGTAATGCCCTGTTGTTCGATCAGACACAATTTTCGGTACTTTTTATAGTACGCTTTCCTTTGTTTTCTAATACTTCACGATTGATTTATGAGTGAATTTGTGTCGTAATAAGGTCTCTTTAAAATTATACAATAAACGGAACACAGTTTATTAGAATGCTTTGATTTATTCGTTGGAATATAATGCAAATCAAAACTTATTGGTAGTCTAAAGATCACATTCAGATCGTTAGCAAGTGAATATTTTCGAAAGAAATATTAACCAGCTTATACATTTCCGTTTGCAAAAGAGTACTTGCAAAAGTATATGGAGGTGTAAAAATAAATAAAATTGGATCTTTTAAAAATTGCATAGCTTTATTACTTAATTCGGGAAAAAAATATAAAGCCTTGGACATTCTTCTACATATACATAAACTGTCATGTTTTCTCCTAGATGAATTCGCACCAAGTAATACAGAACTTTGTATATCTTAAATTCGCACATACTACCTGATATTCCTCCAGCAGTTCCCAAATTTATTATTTCGCATGGATTTTGTTGAATGCTGACAATTCTTC
The DNA here is from genome assembly GCA_948293265.1 of Cheilosia impressa. Lineage (NCBI taxonomy): Eukaryota > Metazoa > Arthropoda > Insecta > Diptera > Syrphidae > Cheilosia > Cheilosia impressa. The sequence goes on from OX411880.1 coordinate 45,605,716, forward strand.
TATCTATATTTTCCGCGAAGTCAACCTTTTCACAACAACCTTTTCCACACCAATATTTGAGATCTTCATCCAAAATCTACCTGCCGCCTAATGTATTGAGAATTATAAAAAAAAAAGTATTCAGGTATGAGCTGTCCAATATTAAATGAACAGATATTTTATTCTCTAAGCGACTACTCTCAAGAAATTCTTGGAAAGATCCCAAACTTATATCAAATTTATTTTTTACTTAGCATGCATTCGTTACAAACTAAAATGAAAATCAATCATAAAGCAAGCACTAGCGGTTAAACAAGATAAAGCAGAGAAAAGCACTAACCATTTCTTTTAATCAAAATATTCGAAGTACATATTTTAACCCAGATATTAATAAAATTAGTTTATAATTGTAAACGTTCAGGCTGAACAACAGCGAATGTAAATTTGCTACTATTACAAAATTCCATACCATCCATTAGGATAGTTGGGAAACACTCCTCTTCAAAATTACATTTCGGGAGGATTTATTTAGCTAATGCCCGAGATAAACATGGGTTTATATTCTGCGATATTCTGGCAACTTTATTTGTTTATTGGTAAAGGGATTTTGGAAAGTGTGGGGTCTTTGCGTAAACTTACAGACTAAAGTTGATTATTGGTAAGGCCGAATGTATCTTGATGTTTATTAAATTTTTTTTAGTTTTAGCCACGGTTATAACGGTTTTTTTTTGACAGCCTACTAGACTTTGCAGAGAGGAATTTTAGTTGATTTTGGTGTTTGTATAGGTCTTAGTAGCCATTGCAATTTTCGTCAATTTTTTCAAGTGTTTAGTTGATTTGCATATTGCATATTGGAAAAAATACGAAATTAATTGAAGTTATAGGGATTTCTCATAATATATTTGCACTAAAAAACTACATTGAACTGGTAAGTACCGTTGGGCTGTGCGACAACGAGTGTTGTGGTCGAAAATCGACCATGCCTTTTATAAGTACGAAATACTAAAAAACGTACCTACCACAATTATTTTCGTTATTGTATATGTATTTTTTGTTTACAAACGAAAAGAGCGACATCTAGATATCGAAAAATACGTAAATGAGCTGCTCCATCGGAAGCAGGTTCTAACCTAAGATGATTTATATTTGAATACGTTGCTATGGTAATATGGCGGCGAAAAGTTTGTTCTCACCAAAATCTTTTCAATCGGCCTTACCAATAATCAACTTTAGTCTGGAAGTTTACGCAAAGACCCCACACTTTCCAAAATCCCTTTACCAATAAACAAATATAGTTGCCAGAATATCGCTAACTGTAGAGTTAAATGTTAATGTTCAGAAACCCATGTTTATCTCGGGCATTAGCTGAATAAATCCTCCCGAAATGTCATTTCGCAGAGGAGTGTTGCCCAACCCTCCTAAATGATGGTATGGAATTTCGTAATAGGAGCAAATATACATACGCTGTTGTTCAGCCTGAACGTTTGTAATTATAAACTAATTTTAGTAAATGTAAATGTTTTCTGATTTTATTCGTTGGAATACAACAATGCAAGTGGTTTTTGAGTCTAGCAAACACAAATTTGTACAAATGTATGGACAAAATTGAAAAATAATGCATTTTTGTTTTATGTATTTCTAAACACTTACCCCCGTTTACAATATTTAGCATACAAAAATTTAACTGCTGAATAACGAGTTGATTACTTTTACGCAGCGTTTATTAATATCTGGGTTAAAATATGTACTTCGAATATTTTGATTAAAAGAAATGGTTAGTGCTTTTCTCTGCTTTATCTTGTTTAACCGCTAGTTCTTGCCTTGTGATTGATTTTCATTTTAGTTTGTAACGAATGCATGCTGAGTAAAAAATAAATTTAATATAAGTTTGGGATCTTTCCAAGAATTTCTTGAGAGTAGTCGCTAAAAGAATAAAATATCTGTTCATTTAATATTGGACAGCTCATACCTGAATACCTTTTTTTTACAATTCTCAGTACCTTAGGCGGCAGGTAGTTTTTGGATGAAGATCTCAAATATTGGTGTGGAAATGGTTGTTGTGAAAAGGTTGACTTCGCGGAAAATATAGATAGAAGAATTGTCAGCATTCAGCAAAATTCATGCGAAATAATAAATTTGGGAACTGCTGGAGGAATATCAGGTAGTATGTGCGAATTTAAGATATGCAAAGTTCTTTATTACTTGGTGCGAATTCATCTAGGAAAAAACATAAAAAACATGACAGCTTTCGTGTAGAAGAATGTCCACGGCTTTATATTTTTTTCCCGAATTAAGTAATATAAGCCATGCAATTTTTAAAAGATCAAATTGTATTTATTTTCATACCTCCATATACTTTTGCAAGTACTGTTTTGCAAACGGAAATGAATTTCTTTCGAAAATATTCACTTGCTACCGATCTAAATGTGATCGTTAGACTACCAATAAGTTTTGATTTGCATTATCAGCCAACGAATAAATCAAAGCATTCTAATAAACTGTGTTCCGTTTACTGTATAATTTAAAAGAGACCTTATTACGACACAAATTCACTCATAAATCAATCGTGAAGTATTAGAAAACAAAGGAAAGCGTACTATAAAAAGTACCGAAAATTGTGTCCGATCGAACAATAGGGCAATACTAATTTGCATACGATATTTGACAGATCAGCGGATATTTTGTGCATTTCCTATTTTCTGTTTTGTTTTTTGCTTATAATAAGCTTCAGAAAGCCTTCAAAAGAAATCTGTTGGGCAAATTAATTTGCAATTTAAATATTCCTTTTTTTAGAATAAAATCCTCGTGGTGAAATAAACCATTGACCTTGTTTTTCACGAAAACAAATTATGAAATTTGAATTCTGCGATGACAAAAAATGTAATAGTTTCTAAGAAAGTTGTCGCACTAGCAAATGTGGAGGTCTAATTGTTTATTGGTACCGTTTCAATAATGCTGTACATTTTTATTAAAGCTGGCAACCAGCTAATCGTCGACATTTGTGTTTGATTATTAGTAAGGCCGAATCACCTGTTTTGTATGGGGAATTCATAACTTAGTTTTACCAGCCTTAATGGCGACATATACCCACGATTTCTTGTTTGTGCATATCTATGGCACAGTACCTTTCAATTGGCATAAGTTTCATTCTCCTCATTTCATTAAAAATACTTAAAAAGTGTACCGAAACTTCTGACGTTCACGTATTAATAATGACTAGTATCGCTTGTGGTCGAAAATCGACCATATCTTTTATAAGAACGTAATACTAAAAAACGTAGCACAATAATTTTCGTTATTATTGTATGTATTTTTTTTTACAAACGAAAAGAGCGACATCTAGATATCGAAACAAGTAAAAGTGTTATCATCGGCCTAGCCGATGCTTTGATACCCTCCACTGCATACAAGTCATGCAAAATTGGTTTTGTGAGGGAGGTACCAGAACTACTTGACCGACATAGCCCATTTTCAATACCAACCTAACGACGATAAAAAGAAGTTCTCTCACCAAATTTCATTCACCTACGTCAATTACTTTGGGCGCCATCGTGCTTTCAACAGACAGAGAGACATATGGGTCCAATATTGGTTTTGTATGGGAGGTACCAGAACTACTTGACCGACATAGCGCATTTTCAATACCAACCTGACGCCGATAAAAAGAAGTGATTTCACCAAATTTCATTCACCTACGTCAATTACTTTGGGCGCTATCGTGCTTTCAACAGAGAGAGAGGCATGGGTCCAATATTGGTTTTGTATGGGAGGTACCAGAACTACTTGACCGACATAGCCCATTTTCAATACCAACCTGACGCCGATAAAAAGAAGTCCTTTCACCAAATTTCATTCACCTACGTCAATTACTTGGGCGCTATCGTGCTTTCAACAGACAGAGAAGCATGGGTCCAATATTGGTTTTGTATGGGAGGTACCAGAACTACTTGACCGACATAGCCCATTTTCAATACCAACCTGACGCCGATAAAAAGAAGTCTTTTCACCAAATTTCATTCACCTACGTCAATTACTTTGGGCGCTATCGTGCTTTCAACAGACAGACAGACAGACAGACAGACAGACAGACAGACAGACAGACAGACAGACGGACATGGCTAAATCGATTCAGAATGTGATCCTGATTCAGAATATATATACTTTATGAGGTCTCCGGTGACTCCTTCTTTGCGTTACAAATGTATTGGCAAAGTGAATATACCTTCCTCTGGAGGGTATAAAAATACGTAAATGAGCTGCTCCATCGGAAACAGGTTCTAATCTAAGGTGATTTATATTTGAATACGTTGCTATGGTAATATGGCGGCGAAAAATTGATTGTCACCAAAATCCTTTCAATTACTTGTTTTATATGGGGAATTTATAACTTAATTTTACCATCCTTAATGGCGGCAAATAACCACGATTTTTTGTTTGTGCACATCTATGGCACAGTACCTTTCAAATAACATAAGTTTCATTCTCCTCATTTCATAATAAATACTTAAAAAGTGTACCGAAACTTTTGTGTTCACGTATTAATAAATATAATGATATAAAGTGCATTATTTCGGCTGTTCAGAATGTTTATTTGAAGGATGATGCAATCTTGGCTCTGATTGAGGAATTACCTTTGGACAATAATGAAGATACCGACATAGAATCCGAAAATGAATGGATGATGGATGAATTGGATCTTATAACAATTCGATCAAGATTGAGAGCTGCTGCCGGAATGAATGAGGAACCAGATGAAGCTGTGCTCCAAGAAGAGCTTGAACAGCTGTTTGGCGATGGCGAAGAAATTACGGATAATCAGCCAGTTTTTTCGTCTCTTTTCTTGAAAGTGTGCTCGATAAATTTGTTTATCAATCTAATCTCTACGCGGTTCAAAAAAGTAAGGTGTTGGACTTTAAGAAGGGTGAGCTACTAGCTTTTATAGGAATAAACTTTCTTATGGGATATCATAAACTACCCAGCTGGAGGCACTTTTGGAGTGAAAGTGAGGATTTGGGAGTTCCGTTGGTGGGCAAAACGATGAGCCGTAACAGATTCGATGCCATTTTGAGCAGCTTACACATAAATGACAACAGCCTTATTCGAAAAGATAATAAGGATCGACTGTTCAAACTTCGGCCAATGATCGATTCTTTGTATGATAAATTCAACACATCCTACCACGGAACAAGACAGCTTTCTGTTGATGAGTCAATGATTCTGTTCAATTGCAGAAACTCCATGAAGCAATACAACCCCATGAAACCTCTAAAAAGAGGGTACAAATTATGGTGCTTAGCAGATCAACATGGCTACATCAAGAAGTTTTCGATTTATTAAGGAAAGGACATGCAGCTGGAAGGTAATTACGAAAATTACGGTCTCGGTGAAAGGGTAGTCTTATCATTGACTGAAAAGGAGAGGGGAAAGCAAAAAAATTATTTTCTTTGATAATTATTTTTCGTCAGTGAGATTACTAGAGAAACTAAAAACCGAAAAAACTCTAGCTTGTGGTACGATTCGAGCAAATAGAAAAGGTAACCCAAAAAATTTGAAACACGATAAAAAACTTAAGAGAGGAGATTTCGACTATCTTTCTTTAAAAGATGGGATCAGTTTTTATAAATGGAAAGACAACAGAACAGTACTGTTGGCTTCAAACTACCATGGCAACGAGCTCTCAACTGTTACCAGAAGAGATAAATCGGGAGTACAACACGAAGTAAGTTGTCCTAAAGTCGTTAAAGACTATAATTCTTTCATGGGAGGTGTGGACCATGCTGATCAACTTCGGGCCGCATATGGATTAGACCGCAGGTCAAAGAAGTGGTGGCATCGTCTTTTTTGGGGAATGCTCGAAATATGTTTCGTAAACTCGTTCATCGTTTACTGCCAAATGAATGAAAAAGTATCCCTTCTGGAGTACAAAAGATGTGTAACCCTTGGACCTATGTCACAGAAGGATTTACCTGTTGACAGACGTGGTCTAAAAAGAAAGACATTAAATGACGATTCTCCACAATGCAGCAAAAAACGAAGGGGCAAAGGAGAACCTGTTCCGAAGGACGTGCGACTGGGTAATCTGGGTGTTCATTGGCCAAAGTTTGTTGAAGCTTGGGCTAAACTGGTCAAGGGTTGTGGGCTTGCTTCCTGCGTCACGTGAATATGGTGTGAGGGTTGACTCGCGTTGTCCTCTAGGTCATCTTGTAGGAAATATGCAGCTTTTAACCGGTCAATGGAGATAGGGGTGTTTTTTCCCTTGATGGAGATGACGAAGTATTTGCCATGTTTTTCGATGACTGGATAGGGACCATCATAGGGCGTTGCAAATGACTGCCTAATGTGGTCGTGTCGGACAAAGACGTGAGAGGTGTTTGCAAGGTTCTTGAAAATGAAAGTTCCTCGTTGACCATGACGGGACATCTGTTTGGGTGTAAGTTGCGCAAAATGCGCACCAATTCCGGGGCTGGAATGTTTGTCGTTGATGGCTGTAGGAATTCGCCTGGTAGTCGGATTGGTTCGCCGTAGGCTAGCTCCGCGGGAGTAGCGTCGAGATCTTCCTTCCATGCGGCGCGCATTCCCGTTAGTACTACCGGTAGGGCGTCACACCATGATTCTCCGTGACACAGAAGAGCTGATTTTAACTGCCTATGAAAGCGCTCTATGAGCCCGTTGGCTTGCGGATGGTATGGAGTTGTTTTGATGTGTTTGGAGCCAAGAACCTTCATGAGGCCTTTGAAAATATCTGATTCGAATTGGCGGCCTAAATCGGATGTGATTCGCAGAGGGACGCCGAAACGGGATATCCAAGATGAGACGAGTGCTCGCGTGACAGTTTCAGCGGTTCCATTTTCCAAAGCGATAGCCTCCGGGAATCGTGAGAATCTGTCGATGATGCTGAGACATTGGTTGAATCCTTTTGACGGTGATAGAGTAATTAAGTCTATATGGATGTGCTCAAATCGTTGTAAAGGTGGTTCAAAATTTCCTATCGGCGAGATGTTGTGTCGGGTAATTTTATTTGCCTGGCATGGGATGCAGCACCTAGTCCATTTTGCACAGTCTTTGTTCATCGATGGCCAGACGTAGCGTTGAGCGACAAGTTTTCGTGAAGCGCGCTGGCCAGGATGTGACAATGAGTGCAGTGAGTCGAAGACTTGCTTCCTCAGCTGCTGAGGTACAAATGGGCGAACTGATCCTGACGAAACGTCGCAGTACAATTCGAGTTCGGGGTTCTGCAGTGTAAGTCGGCGGAGTTGCAGTGACGAGTCTGGATCGTTGCGAATTTCGCGCAGTTGTTGGTCATTAATTTGGGCCTGTGCCTGTGTTTCCGCAGACACTGCCAACGCGACTTCTTCTACCCGCGAAAGGTTATCTGCGACGATGTTATCTGCCCCGGCAACGTGCCTGATGTCAGTTGTGAACTGGCTGATAAAATCCAGTCTCCTGAACTGCCATGGAGACGCACGTTCAGGGCGTTGTTTGAAAGCGTGGGTTAGGGGCTCATGGTCCGTGTATATGATCACGTGTCGTCCCTCAAAGATGTGCCGAAAATGCTGCACTGCTTCATAAATTGAATTTAGTTCGCGGTCATAAGTTGACTTTTTGATGGCCGACGGGGAAAGTTTTCGACTGAAGAAAGCCAGGGGTTGCCACTTGGAATGACAGCGTTGTTGCAGCACTGCCCCAATGGCTGTTTCCGATGCGTCGGTGAAAATTGACCATTCGGCGTTAATGTTGGGATGGGCTAAAAGAGCTGCAGACGAGAGAGCTTTCTTGCACTCTTCAAATGATTTTTCCAACGCGGTCGTCCAAATTACTGGTTGTGAGCCTCTTATTTTCGGACCCTCGAGTTCTTTATTCATTGGAGCTAATAGTTGTGCGGCTCCCCTGATGAATTTTCGGTAGAAATTTGCTGTACCGAGGAATCCCCGAAGTTTCTTAACCGTCTGAGGTCGTGGGAATTTCAAGATCGCAGAAACCCTCTCAGCGAGAGGAGAAATTCCGCTAGATGACACTTGGTGTCCTAGGAAGGGCACCTCAGCTTTGCCGAACAGCGATTTTGTGGCATTTATGACGAGGCCGGCATCTCGAAGGCGTTGGAATAAAATGCTAAGGTGTTCGAGGTGTTGTGTTTGACTGTCCGATGCGACCAGGATATCGTCGATATACATGAAGACAAATGGGAGGTCCTTAGTTACCTCGTCCATGAATCTTTGGAAGGTTTGCGCTGCGTTGCGCAGACCAAATGTCATTAGAGGGAACTCGAAGAGTCCGAAAGGGGTGATGATTGCCGTTTTGGGGATATCTTCGCTTGCTACTGGTATCTGGTTAAACGCCCGAACTAGATCGATAGTTGAAAAAATGTTTTTTCCATGAAGGTTTGCTGCGAAATCTTCCAGGTAGCGTATGGGGTACGAGTCGGGTATTGTGCGGTCATTTAGACGCCTATAGTCGCCGCAGGGCCGCCAATCACCGGACTTTTTGGGTGCAAGATGCAGCGGCGCGGACCATGGGCTGTCTGATCGGCGTGCAATACCGTGTTGCAGCATTTTTTCGAACTCCGCCTTGGCGATCTTTAACCGGTCAGGTGCGAGCCGTCTGGCTCTACTTGAAACTGGAGGGCCGTTCGTGGTTTTAATGTGATGTTCAGTTGCGTATTGCTTCAATCTGAACGCCTGACCCGGTTGTGTGATTGGGAGGTAACGTAGTAGGAGTGACGCGTACGGTGCTTCGACGTCAGCTAGGTTGGTTCGGACTGATGCCACCTGTGCTGTAGAGAGCTTTCCACTAGCGGATAAACCCGTGGTTTCGTCGATGACGCGTAGTTGTTTTAGGTCGACAAGCAAACCAAAATGGCTTAAAAAATCGGCCCCAATGATAGGACGTGTGACGTCCGCCACGACAAAACGCCATGTCATTTCTCTGCGTAGACCCAAGTTGAGGCTGAAAGTGACTGTGCCATAGTTATTTATCGAGGAACCGTTAGCGGCATATAGCTGGTGTGTTAGCGGCGTCAGCGATTCTTTTGTTTGTCGTCGTGGGTAGACGGATATTTCGGACCCAGTGTCGACCAGGAATTTATCTCCTGATGGCAAATCCGTAACGAAGAGATGGCAAGAATTAAGCTGAGAGTCGTGTACCGCCATTAACGGCCCTCGGCGGAGTTTTCCGAGAATGTGCACTCGCTTTGGCACTTTCGCGCTTCTTTGCCAAATTTATTATGAAACCAACAGAAATTTGAATTGGGTGGTACTTGCCTGGTTCGGGATCTGCTTCTGGGCCTACTCGAGTGGTTGGGGCTTCTCGATCGTGATGTTCTAGTTGACGTTTGGAAATCAGCGACTGTAGAGAAGAGGGCGGCTACTTGCTTGGCGATGTCGGATAGTTGTTAGTGAAGATCTGAGGTTGCGACCGCGGCTACGTTATGGGGCGAGAACACTTCGTGCAATTTGTCTGCCAAATCACCTAACGCGGTGACGGAAGATGATGTCTGCGCCACGAGGCAGGCCTGTGTTTGTGCTGGTAGATGGGATAACCAACGAGCTTTCAACACTTCCTCGTCTATATCTGGTACTCGGCTTCGGAGGCGTCGTAAGTGTTGAGATGGCGTACGGTCTCCCAGGCTTTCCATGTCCAACAATTGCAAAAATTTTTGCCTCCTTGGATTTGGAGAAACGTGAAATCAGCGTGCTTTTTAGTGTCTGGTACGGCGTGTTTATTGGCGGGTTGATGATTAAATCCTCAACTTCGGCCGCAGAGCGAGTGTCGATCAAAGGGATCGTTCGGAAGAATTTGTCACTTTCGGAGGTGATGCCGCGATTGACGAACTGTGCTTCCAGTTGTGTAAACCAGAGTGCTGTTCTTTCGGCGCTGAATGGAGGGGCTCTGATGTCGGGTGCTGCCCCCGTTGTGGTGGTGGGAGTTGGTACACTCGCTGTGGGGGGTGCATCATTTTCGATAGAAGAAGTTGCCATGATAAGCCGCGAGGGGAAATAGGGATCACCGCACAGCGCGAGGTAGAATTGTTCGACTTATTATCACGGATAAGATTTTTATCGCGAATGTTCACTGCGCAGAAGAGAAAATAAATGCGTATGAGTGCTTCAAAAATTAACACGGAGTCACCAATGTAGTGAGCGCGGCTTGAGTGGTGTGAACTGCGTACACACGAAAAGAAAAACTACTGCACTTAAACTACGAAATTAAGTATTTTATTTAACATCAAATTTACAATGGTTGGTTTTTAGTGTTCCTTCCGAGTGGAGTGATTCGAGCCGACTGAACGCCTCGTTCGGGATCTGCTTCCTGTCCTTTCTTTGTGCTTGTCCTTCTCCTCTTCTTTTTTCGTCTTACACGACACCACGACCACCGTTTGTTTCGGCTGATGTCGCGAAACCGTATTTCTTTGTTCGTCTGCTTCTTGATGTTTCTGCCTGTTGCTGTTGTTGAACGTTTGTGTCGGCTGATGGTGCGAAACCGTATTTCTTGTTCTTCTGCTTCTCGATGTTTCTGCCTGTTGTTGTTGTTGACCGTTTGTGTCGGCTGATGGTGCGAAACCGTACTTTTGTGGTAGTCACCACATATACCTTTGCTGCAATGACAAGAAAAAACTGTTTTTCCTTGTACCATGGAATACATTTTCAGTAACAAAATTAATGTACACATTAAAATGCTGATCCTTTTTTGATAAAATGCATTTGCATTATTATAAGTATCATATTCAAATAAAAAAGAATAAAATAAATTATTTTTTTAATAATTTTTGTTTGCATCCCATAGCCCAACGGTACTTTTGACTACCACTTTAACTTTTAGTCCTTAGAGGTCATTTAAAAACCCAAAAGTGAGTTATCGTTCAACACAAAAAAAATAAAAGTTATCGAAAAAAAACCTTTTTTTAAAAGTTTTCAATAGCTTGGTCAACAAAGTGTTAATAAAGTTGGTGTGTACCTACGCACTCCTATTGGGAATTTTCGTTTTAATTTTTCGTACTGCTCTAGTTTCATTTTAAAAGCAGAAAAAATGCAATAAAAAATGAGTGTCAACGGGCTTTACTAATATGAAACATCTAGTAATCAGACATTTTGAATGTGATGTAGGTAATTCGTATGAATTTTTTTTTGTTTTCCGTAATTGTTGCTGATATATGCAGCATACTTTGGAGAGCCGTACACGATGTCATGCATCAAAAATATCGGTGCATACCCCAAGGCGCCCACGAAGAACTTAACCTTGATGATAGCCATGGCCAATGACCCAGTCACCATCCGCAACACCAACGGTGGTCATAGCAGCATCCACAAATTCGGGCAACGGTGGAGATGCAAATGCGAGGCATTGAGAAAACATCGACAACCACGAAAAACAACACAAGTTTCGACCCAGTCAACGAAGGCAGTCTTCCCTGTTCCTTTTATTTGCTTGTGATGTATTTCAATTAATGTCAAGTGTTAGATTCGTGCTTAATAAATTGTTAATAAGATTAAATATACAGTCCGCTTCAATGCAAAAACATTGGTCCTTCGAGTCGGATGTTTTTCCCGCTATTCCTTTTATAAGACCTTCTTGTATAATTTGAGAATAAACATCTGCTCCCAGAATTAGATCCACCCTTTGTGGTTTGGAAAATGAAGGGTCTGCCAATATAAGGGAATCAAACATTCCAAACTCTTTATTTAATAGAGGAGTGGACGGAATTGGATTTGTTAAACTGGGTAAAATTACAGCTTCAACTTCTACGATTTCCTCATTAATTCTTGATTTCATTTTTATATTTGCCATAGTGCATGATCTACCTGTCTCAACTCTTCCTAGGCCAGTAATAGGTGCTCTAGTCGGTAGTCGACGTAATCTAGCTCGTTGAACTAATTGCTCGGATATAAAGCTTGCTTCTGAACCGGGATCAAGTAGTGCTCTGGCTTTGATAAATGCTCCTGATGCAGATATAATATATATAGACGCTGTGGCTAATAGGACTTTGGAATTTTTATTATTCAAATGGTTATTAAAATGAGCGTATTCTTCAGGTTCACTATTATTGTTCTGCACAGTGCTAGTGCTCGGGCCTTGTTCATGAGTGCTACTTTCGTTGTATTGGTGCAACAAATTGTTATGCGTGCGTTTACAAATGGAACAACGAATACCAAACTTGCACTTATAAGCTATATGACCTTTCCCTAGACAATTTTGACACAGTTTCATACGATTAACAAATTGTAGACGTTCGCCGACTGTCACTGCCTTAAATGAGGGACACGATCTTAATGTGTGGTCGCTATTGCAATGCAAACACTTAGGTTAGGTTAGGTTAGGTAAGGTGGCTGTCTGGAAAGACACACTTAGACCAAAAAGAAGTAGGTCCTTTGTGATACCACATGATGAGGGGGGAAGAAATAGAAGGCCAGGGTAATATACTACACCGGGACATGCTGGTGGGTTCGTTGTTGCTGCCGAGTACTTATGGCGATTTACCTACGGCTGTGAGGGAGCCGGGGTGGTTTGTCTTTGGATCTGGAGAAGGGTGCCGATACAGTCTACCCCTTGCCCGTGAACCTCAGACGACCCCGAGTTAGACGATATGTCTTCGGATAAGCGATGGGTGACCGAAACAGTGTACCCTCCGCTAGTAATCCTCCGACCTCTCGTCCGAAAATTGACCAATAACTGTGAACTAGATCGGCCATTTTCTTTGCGATAACTAGCTAGGTGTTTAGTAAGCTTGGTCAAAGAGGGAGTGACCGGTCGACAGCTAGCCTACGGATAGGCGGGTGGTAACCGAAACGGTTGTACCCTCGCCTGTGTCCTCTGGTAACTTATCGAATAGAGTATAATTAAAAAGAGTTGTAGTGGTGGTTGGTGTAAGATAGGATCGAAGGGGAGACCGATGCAGTTACCCCTTCGCTGCCATCCATAAGCAAACCATCCAAATAGTAACTGATGGGGCCAGCTGCTAAGTTATTAAGATTATTGCAACCATTTGGTCTTGCTGATATATTTGCTGATGTGTGTCTATGAGAGACAAGTCATTAAGGTCTACGAAAAAGTATTTTCCTAGGTGTGTTTTGCGCATATTTGCGAGAGCCGGGCAGGTACACAGAAGATGGAGAACGGTTTCCTCTTCCTCCTCATCCATGCAGCTCCTGCAGAAATCGTTGTAGGGGGCTCCTAATCTACGAGCGTGCCTACCTATCAGGCAATGTCCTGTTAATGCTCCCACTACGGAGCTGATTTTGTTTCTATTAATGGAGAGAAGTTTCTGAGTCCTTTTAGCATCCAGGTTTGGCCAGATTTGTTTGGATGTGGCGCAGGTGTCAATGCTGTTCCACCTGTTATTTGCGACCCTTATTGCCTCTTTAGATAGAAGGAATTTGATGGATTGTATGGGAGCGTACGGTTCACTATTGTTGTTCGAGTGAAGGCCGCTTCCTTGTCTGGCTAATTCGTCCGCTTTGCAGTTGCCAGGAATGTCACTGTGCCCTGGAACCCAACACAGGGTTAATGAACATCTGTCCGCAATCTCGTTCAGAGATTCCCGGCATTGTCTTACCAACTTGGATCTAGTTGTTGGTGAAATCAGGGCTTTTATTGCTGCCTGGCTGTCTATGTATAGAACGATAGCTTTTTCATCTATCGCAAACAAGGCAAGTCTGCAGGCTGCCTCACGTATAGCCATTAATTCAGCCTGAAAGACGCTACAGTGGTCTGGAAGGCGTAGGGCAACGTTGATATCGGGTGATGGAGAATAGACTCCCGCACCCGTGCCCGTCGCCATTTTGGATCCATCTGTGTATACTTCAATTGCAAAGTTGTTACCTATTGTGCAATTCACCCATTCGGAACGTTCTGGGATTATTGCTCTGTATTTAATGTTAAAGTCCTCAAAAGGAATAGTATAATCCGTTATATTTGGGATTGTATCAGGAAGAATATCAGTATGGCCCATATGATAGTTGGTCCATTTCTGAGATTCTCTGAGTCTTAAGGCCGCCCTAGACGCGACCAGTTTCCCGTAGATGTCAACAGGAAGAAGGTGTAGTATTGTGTCTAAGGCGGCCGAAGGGGTGGATCTGAGAGCCCCCGTGATGCATATGCTGGCTGATCTTTGTATTCGTTCCATAGATCTAGAATTGTATTTTTTCTTTAGAGCGGGCCACCAAACCAAGATTCCGTAAAAGAGAATTGGTCTGACTACTGCAGTGTAGAGCCAATTTGTTACTCTAGGCTGAAGGCCCCATTTTGGTCCTAGGGCCCTCCTACAAGTATGGATAGCAACCGCAGCTTTCCTTGTGCGGTCCTGAATATTAAGCTTCCAGTTAAGCTTACTGTCTAGAATAATGCCTAAATATTTAGCATGATTGCTGAATTTTAGCTCCTTGTTTTTGAGTTTTGGAGGAGTTAAATTGGGAACTTTGTACCTGTTTGTGAACAGGATTAGATCTGTTTTAGATGGGTTAACATCTAGTCCGACTGAATCCGTCCATTTAGCTAACTTATGGAGAGCGGATTCCATGAGGTCTCTAATTGTGTTAGGGAATTTACCTGATATAGCGATAGCGATGTCATCTGCGTAGGCTATTACTTTGCAACCCATGTTGCTCAGGATGGTGAGTGCATCATTAACTACTAAGATCCAAAGCAGTGGCGACAACACTCCCCCCTGGGGTGTTCCCCTGCACACTGACCGTTTGGATTGGCAGCTCCCTAGTTCCGATAGGATCACTCTGCTGCTAAGCATGTTTTCTATCCAGACGCGTAGGCTGCTGTCAACCCCTAGTCTATGGAGTGCGTTGGAGATTCCTTCTGTTTTGACATTATTGAAGGCGCCTTCAATATCTAGGAAGGATACCATCACAAACTCTTTTATTGAGAGCGATTTTTCAATGGTAGCTACTAGTGAGTGTAAAGCTGTCTCCACAGAAAAACCCTTGCGATAGGCGTGTTGGGAATCTGATAGAGAGTTTGCTGTTAGATTCTTACGAATGTGAGCATCAATGAGTCTTTCTAGTGTCTTCAAGAAGAAGGAGGAGAGACTGATTGGCCTAAGGTCCTTAGGCGAAACATGTGAGGCCTTGCCACACTTAGGTATAAAGATTACTTTAACCCTTCTCCATGAAGCAGGAGTGTAACCGAATTTGAGGCAGGTTCGGAAGATCACTACAAGCCAGGGGGTTAGAATTTCTATAGATTTCTGTATTTCTACTGGTGTTATATTATCTGGTCCAGGAGATTTATACGGAAGGAAACTGTTGACGGCCCAATAGATATTGCGGCTGTTTACAATCTCGACCGGTGATTCCTGGGCCGAGTAGTTGGGTAATGCTGATGGAGTATCATCTATTGTATTACCAGGGAAGTGTGTGTTCAGGAGAAGATCCAGAGTCTCCTCGTTGGACGATGTCCAATCCCCGCAGGGTTTTTGGATAAAGCTAGGCATAGGTGGAGATTTGGAAATTATTTTCCTTAGCCTGCTCGAGTCGGTAGTGCTCTCTATGTTACCACAGAAGAGTCTCCATGACTGCCTTTGGGCTTTTATAATCTCTGCCTTATATTGCCTCAGACTGATTTTGTACGTGTCCCAGTCTATTTGTAGTCGAGAGGACTTGGCTAAATTGAAGCATTTCCTACTTGCTTTACGCAACATTGATAAATGAGCATTCCACCACGGTGGTTTGCTCCCTTTTCTGTGTCTACTGATCGGACAAGCTCTTTTAAAGGCTTCATTCATCGAATTGGTGACACTGTCAACCATAAGATCAATGTCCGATGGTGAGTTTGGTTGATTATCTAGGTTACCGAGCTTCTGCTGTAGAAGGGAATTATAAACCTGCCAATTAGTTCTCTTGGGATTCCGGAAAGTTTCAAGTGGAGGTTTAATGAGGTCAATGTTAAATTGGATATAACGGTGGTCCGAGAAAGAAACATCCCTAGAGACCTGCCAGTTGCTTATTATTAGTTTAGGAGAGTTAGTAGCCAGAGTGATATCTAAGACTTCCTGCCTAATCCTATTGATAAAGGTAGGTTCTGAACCTTTGTTACATACTACGAGATTGGTTGTCATAATGTAATCAAAAAGACACTCACCCCTGTTATTTATGCCGCTGCTGCCCCAGAGGGTGTGATGAGCGTTGGCATCCGCGCCCACCACGAGGGGAGTGTTGTCTTTCTCAGCTGCTTCTGCCATTCTACGCACATTTGTTGCTGGGATGGGCCCTGTATCATCGTAGGGCATGTAAGCGGCTGATAATCTTAGCTTGTTGCTGCACGTGTCTATCTCCACACAGACAAAATCCGGATCACTGAAATTGGGTATAAGGCGAGCTTTTAGACTGTTCTTTGCCAATATACAGGATCTAGGTTTACCTTCGTTTTTTATGTAAAATAACGTATAGTTCTTTGCCCTTAGTCCAAGTATGGTATTCTTACCATCCACCCAAGGTTCTTGGATGAGGACCACGTCTTCTCCGCCCGTTAGCAGGCGAAGCAGTAAGTTAGCTGATGCTATTTTGGAGTGATGGAGGTTAATCTGTAGCAGTCTTAGCATTATTGCTGACTGATACGGACGCCTCTATCACTGTCCTGTTGCTTTCCTCCGAATCAGAAGAAAGCTCGTCGCTGAGGTTGATCAAGGGTGTGCCGTCGCTGGTCTTGCTGCCATCCGTAGCAGCTGGCTGCATTGCAACAACCCGATATCCTTCCTCTACAGAGGCGGGAGAGGGACCGTCTAGTTCGGCATCCAGGCCGAGGTTAGTCAGCGTGGATACCACACCTGACAAAAGTCTCTCTTCCTTCTCCTGAACTCTGAGAACAAGCTCGTCCATGCCGTAGGAGAATTTATATCCCCTACTGCTAAGCAGATCGAGTGATTCCTTGTTCATGAGGAACGATACCAGCCTGCCTCTTTCTTCCGGTTCCCCGGCTTTAATAATCTTCCAATTGCTCGTTGGTAGATCGGGGTTTTGTAGACGAATCAGCCTAAGGATATCCGCTTCCGTTGATGGTCCTGGTGGTAGCCAGACACGACCTTTGGGGCGGACGGGTATATCGCTCCAGTGCATCACTTGGAGCCCTGCGTTGGTCCACAACGGTTTGATTTTCGGTACGGTTGATTTGAGAAAATCTACCGCACTGCTATTCTTGCATTTGACAAGTTTAACGCCACTGGAGAACCAGCCACCATCCACGAAGGACGGCGGTTCTGCCGAAGAATTTCCGTCCAGGAATTTTAAGACTTCTCCGGCTAGAATAGCTTTGAGCATCAACCAGTTCTCCCCGCTCATTTTCCCTTCGTCATTGCCGTTGTCGTAAATGCCGTAGAGCATGTTGTCTTTCACGACCTCATTGAAGGGTCTGTGTGCCGTATCAGCATTCTTAGCCTTCTTTGAGGTCGCGGAAGTTTCCTCAAAAGATCTGGGTCGCTTGGTCGTTAAGACTTTTTTGGCAGGAACTACCGAGGGTCTTCCCGAAGCAGGAAGATTTTTCGGGTTGCCGCAAACTGATGTGTGTACTCCTGAGACAGGAGTGGAAGATTTTGTAGGTCCTTCCCTACGAAGAGGGGGTCTCTTCTTAGGGTTGGACTTACTAGGGCCGCTTGGAGGTAAGGACGGTTGGGTGGCGTTACTTGAGGAGGGATGCTGCGAACCCGAAGCAGGTTGGCTTGTGTCCCCCTTCAGAATTTCGCCAGCCCAACGAATCGTGTCCCTGTCCTTTTGATCCCAGGAACTGTCTGGTTTCGCCAGGACTGCGGCAAGTTTATGTTTTGCTGCACGTATTTGTTTATGTCTTATGGCGCTCGGTGAGGTGTTTTTCCCGCGCCAAACATGCGACGATGCAGCGTTGAGTTGTCTGGATTCCGCATCCGAAACAGATGCGCCAGCGGATTTTGAATCCGAGTCAGACGGGATTGTGGAGTCATCGTCGTTGTCGGAAGTCAGTTTCCTATATTGTGTTAAGTCGTTGTCCTTGTTCATAGCCTGAAGGTCCGTTTTGTTGTTGTTGTTGTTGTTTGGTTTTTTGTTTTGAATGTCCATAAAAAATTCCCACGAGTAAGCCGGTGAAGAATGGTCCACCCCAACATAGCCGGTTCTGCTGGGGTAAGGCACTTGGATACGACAGGCCCTGCCAAGGCACCTGAAGGAGCTCGTATACGACTGATCATAAAACCCTCAGCCTTTCATCCCTGGGCACGGTTTGAATAAAACGCTCACACCACCACTGGAATTGGGTTGACTATGTTTTAGCTTCGGTTACCCTCCTCCGGAGACCTTACAGTATGGGAGACCCTGCTGCAATCGCCCTCCGGTATCAACAGGTACCTACTAAGCATCCACACCACGGCAAGGTACATAGTCGAAGATGGATGTGCAAACACTTATATGACAGGCAATTTGATGATCCATGATACGACTGTACAACATTTCTAACACCTTGATTCCTTTGATGTGGCTGCGGCTCCCTAGTTCTAATTTTATTTGCTTGAATAATTTCGAGGGTACGAAAACGAGATTCAAGGAATTTTTTTAAGTCTTTGTAATCAGGTAAATCTCTATCAGATGACAGTGATTGCTCCCATAACTGAAGGGATTCAGACGGTAACCTTTGAACAACAATGAAAACCAGAATGGGGTCCCAATTATCAACCTCCACTGACAAATTTTTTAGTGATTCCACACATTCGTTTGTAGTGTCCAACATGTTTTTAATCAACTCTGAGTTTTCACTAGTGATCATCGGCTGCGATAACAGTATTTTTAGTTGATTATTAACAATGACGCGTTTGTTTTCATATCTTCCTTTAAGCATTTCCCAAGCAGTATCATAATTACCATCACAAATGGTTAAATGTCGAACCAATTGTTCTGCATCGCCCGTTAAGTTTGACTTTAAATAATGCATTTTTTGTACTGGGGTTAGATCGTTATTGGAATGAATTAATGACTGAAACAAATCCCTAAATGAAACCCACTTGTTATAATCACCATAAAATTTTGGAAGGACAATTGGAGGAAGCTGAACATGACACCCGAACGAAGGCTTACTGTCCCCTTTGGCATCATTATTAGTGATTATATTGGCTTCTTCGCGATTTCCTACTTTAAGGTTCTCAATGCGATCCATTAAATCCCCTTTAAAATCGTAATAGATTTGCTCTTGGACGTCAAATAAATCTTCCGAGAAATAGGGCAGCTTTGAATCATCATCTGAAGCTCTCAATAGCATAGAATGATGGCGTTCATAAAAGGTGTGCCACAATGTTTCCCACCCACTCAATCTGCCAGTGTAAAAACCCACTGTTCTTTTTGCGATGGATTGTTTTCCGGTGTTTTTAATAAATTTCCTCATTTCTTCTGTAACTATCATTTGTGTTTTTACACAATCTGCGATTTTTACTTCCGCCATGATTTCAATAAATAAACGATAAACTATAAACGGCAGACGAAGCAAAAAAAAAATAAATTGATTGTACGATGAACTAAGACACCAAATTTATTCACTCAGACGAAATGTACTAGTACCCACACGTAAACTTATTTTTTTTTTTTTTTTTTTTTTTTTTTTTTTTTTTTTGCAGATCTTAATGTTTCAATATTATCAACAACTCACTATCGTACCTTTGGTATTAGCTGGTTCTGTTGTTGACTCGAAGGAACAATGCTTTTGCGTTGAAGCGGACTGTATATTTAATCTTATTAACAATTTATTTAGCACGAATCTAACACTTGACATTAATTGAAATACATCACAAGCAAATAAAAGGAACAGGGAAGATGGTCCTTCGAGCCGGATTCCCGAAAGGGAATCTTCACGAAAAGATCATTACTAAAAAATCATATTTCAAATCTTTATATTCGTAATCAATTCTTCTTTTTAAATTCTTCGGACATTACTGCGCAGTAATTTTTCACCAAAAACAACAAACGAAAACAGACTCAATAATAATTATAGGAACAAAAATATTTTATTTGAGGGAATGAATTTTTATTACATTCGTTATTATATTTACAATTTGTAGAATATGAACATGTATTCGTTGTGAAATAAAACAACGAATTTAAACTCTCAGAACGCATCCATCAGCTGACAGAAATCACCAAATACAGAAACTATCAGTCAGTGTTCTTAGAAGTCTCTTCTTAGTTTTCCCACGAAGTGTGTTCATTTTCCTTTATCACTAAACTTAAATTAAATAAAAGTAAAATTTGTATTGTTCGGGAAAAAATCACACTTAATTAATCCTCAGTATAAAAATCGCAGTTTGCTAACACTTTAATGATTATTTTTTGGTACTAGAAATTGTTGCTATAGGCAAATCTTCTTTTTATGTGTATTTAGTGCGTTTATATTCATGGTCAAATGTGGCAAACAATTTTGAGGTTTTTTTCCTTTTACGCACAAAAAGTTTTTCAAAAATATTAAATTCCCTCAAAAAGGTAGATACAACGATGTAGGAACACTGCTGAATTCACACGTATTCACAGACAGTAAACTTGCGAGCGGGAGGGAGGGGCTTATATTGAAAAAATTTGCGGGGGGAATCGGTGAGACGTAGTAAAGCTGTCAGTCTATTTAATAGTTAGTTTATGTTTCATACTTAGTTTATGCACGACATGATCGGAAACTCATTCCAGTTATCTACAACATAGCTAACCATAGACAAACCATACTGAGACCCCCAACTCCACAATCCTCTTGCCGCTGGCCCCCTCAGTTTTTTTTCAAATTCGCCATTTTGTTTTCCTATCGGTGTTATGTCAATTCGTAATCCGAATGACATGCAAAAACATACAAAAATAAATGCTGCCAAACTCGGCAGCAGTGGGGAAATGTGAAAGAGTTCGGGAATACCACATTTTAGCATAACTGAATGCCATTGGTTAGTTATTATAAATTTTTTAAAGGTGAATAATTTTATTTATGTCGTTAATAAAACTATCTAAAGGAGATGTTTTATATACTAGAAATATATTGGGACAAATATGGTTGTGTATTTCCCGCTTTTGGATAAAATTAACTTCGGTTTCGTGTGTAATTTTTTATTAAATAATAAATAAAATTTGCTCAAAATGTTTTTATTTTCCCTCAACCAACATACATTCTGAATTTTTCGTAAATATTTTAAGCAAATGAACACTTATTCCTAAAAAAAATTATTATTTACACGTAACGAACAATTTCAAAATTAACGGATAAAATTCTATGAACGCTGCAAGTCACTTTGCCCAAAGCGGAAGTGGCAGATGCAAGGTGCGAGTGTATTTGTGAGCCGGAATTTCTGAAGTTACGTGACATTTGTCAATACGAATTTCTATGTATCAATACTAGCGCAGTAAATCGTGACCACTCCGAAAAAATATAGCTTGTAGGCTAAGTAACGGGAAATCGGCCGAAGTTGGGGGTCTCAGTATTGTCTAACAATCCGTGTACCCACGTCACCAGCAATTTCCTCTGTTCCGTACATAAAAAAAAATTAAGCTCTAAATATGTAGGCTCCATCTTCTACAGTAGGAATAACCGTTTGGGGAATATTTGGCCCTCCTTACCAAGATTTCCTCAACCATTTTATTATACCCTCCACAGGAAGGTATATTCACTTTGCCCATACATTTGTAACGCCAAGAAGGAGTCACCGGAGACCTCATAAAGTATATATATTATGAATCAGGATCACATTCTGAATCGATTTAGCCAAGTCCGTCTGTCTGTCTGTCTGTCTGTTGAAAGCACGATAGCGCCCAAAGTAATTGACGTAGGTGAATGAAATTTGGTGAAAGGACTTCTTTTTATCGGCGTCAGGTTGGTATTGAAAATGGGCTATGTCGGTCAAGTAGTTCTGGTACCTCCCATACAAAACCAATATTGAACCCATAAGTCTCTCTGTCTGTTGAAAGCACGATGGCGCCCAAAGTAATCGACGTAGGTGAATGAAATTTGGTGAAATCACTTCTTTTTATCGGCGTCAGGCTGGTATTGAAAATGGGCTATGTCGGTCAAGTAGTTCTGGTACCTCCCATACAAAACCAATATTGGACCCATGCCTCTCTGTCTGTTGAAAGCACGATAGCGCCCAAAGTAATTGACGTAGGTGAATGAAATTTGGTGAGAGAACTTCTTTTTATCGTCGTTAGGTTGGTATTGAAAACCTGCTATGTCGGTCAAGTAGTTCTGGTACCTCCCTCACAAAACCAATTTTGCATGACTTGTATGCAGTGGAGGGTATCAAAGCATCGGCCAGGCCGATGATAACACTTTTACTTATTAAAAAAAGTTGTTAATCCAGGTGGAAGTGAAAAAAAAATTCAAAATCGTAATGAATATTATTTTTATGGACAAAATATATATCTAGGTAATGGTGTAGAAAATATTAATTTAAATCTAATAGAACGCACTAAAAAGTAATTAAATAGGAAGATGTAGGTAGATGTTTTATCAAAGACAAAATAAAGCAAAAGCAAATTCAAATTAAAAGTAAAATCAATTGAAATTTAAATCAAATTTGATTTAACCTAATAAACCGAACAAACTCCAAAAAAGCAACAAACAATAATTAAAGGAATGATTTTGTTTCGATCAAATGCAATGCAAACGTTTAGTCTGGAAGTTTACGCTAAGACTCCGAAATGTCATTTTGAAGAGGAGTGTTGCCCAACTATCCTAATGGATGGTATGGAATTTTGTAATAGGAGCAAATTTACATACGCTGTTGTTCAGCATGAACATTTATAATTATAAACTATTTTTATTAATATTTGGGTTAAAATATGAACTATCAAATATTTTGATTAAAAGAAATGGTTAGTGCTTTTCTCTGCTTTATCTTGTTTAACCGCTAGTGCTTGCTTTATGATTGATTTTCATTTTAGTTTGTAACGAATGCATGCTAAGAAAAAACAAGTAAAAGTGTTATCATCGGCCTGGCCGATGCTTCGATACCCTCCACTGCATACAAGTCATGCAAAATTGGTTTTGTGAGGGAGGTACCAGAACTACTTGACCGACATAGCAGGTTTTCTATACCAACCTGACGCCGATAAAAAGAAGTCCTTTCACCAAATTTCATTCACCTACGTCAATTACTTTGGGCGCTATCGTGCTTTCAACAGACAGACAGACAGACAGACAGACAGACAGACGGACATGGCTAAATCGATTCAGAATGTGATCCTGATTCAGAATATATATACTTTATGAGGTCTCCGGTGACTCCTTCTTTGCGTTACAAATGTATTGGCAAAGTGAATATACCTTCCTCTGGAGGGTATAAAAATGGGCTATGTCGGTCAAGTAGTTCTGGTACCTCCCTCACAAAACCAATTTTGCATGACTTGTATGCAGTGAAGGGTATCAAAGCATCGGCCAGGCCGATGATAACACTTTTACTTGTTCATGTTCTCGGGTGAGCATGATGTGCAGTCTTCTCACTGCAACCTTCATTGGTCTGGTTTGCCTATTTTCATAGGAAAACTATTGTAACTTTTTCTGATTTATTATTTAAGTGAGGCTTTTGTATCCTTCTTCTTCAACCACATTGATTTTGATATCAATTTTGTTTATTAGCGTTGCAAGCTTTCTTACTTATTTACTTGCAGCTCGATAATTGGTAGTGGCTTGGTTGAATTTTGTGTTTTATTTTCTTTGTTTGAAGTATACTTACACAGTGACTGTGCAGCTTTCTTTTGTGAATCTTTTGGAGATGAACTCATTTTGGGTTTTTTTATTTTTATTCCCCTTGTGACGATGTCCTTCTGTCTTTTGTCTTGGTTCTTCTTCGTTTGTTGAAAAATCGGCAGGTTGGACATTCACTTTTATTGGTTGTTGACATCTTCTTTCAACAATTGCAACTCGTGCTTAAGATTATTTATTTCCTTAAGCAGTGTCTCATTCAGTTGCTTAAAGCCATCTCTTTCATCACAGGCTTTTAAATAAATATTTAGCCTTCAAACTTTCATTTGTTTCTTGTTTTTATACCCTCCAGAGGAAGGTATATTCACTTTGCCAATACATTTGTAACGCCAAGAAGGAGTCACCGGAGACCTCATAAAGCATATATATTCTGAATCAGGATCACATTCTGAATCGATTTAGCCATGTCCGTCTGTCTGTCTGTCTGTCTGTCTGTCTGTTAAAAGCACGATAGCGCCCAAAGTAATTGACGTAGGTGAACGAAATTTGATAAAAGGACTTCTTTTTATCGGCGTCAGGTTGGCATTGAAAATGGGCTATGTCGGTCAAGTAGTTCTGGTACCTCCCATACAAAACCAATATTGGACCCATTTGTCTTTCTGTCTGTTGAAAGCACGATAGCGCTCAAAGTAATTGACGTAGTTGAACGAAATTTGGTGAAAGGACTTCTTTTTATCGGCGTCAGGTTGGTATTGAAAATGAGCTATGTCGGTCAAGTAGTTCTGGTACCTCTCATACAAAACCAATATTAGAAAACATATTATGTTAAAAACACGATAGCGTCGAAAAGAATCTACCTAGACAAGTGAAATTTTGTGAGAAAACATATTTTTATTGTCGTCAAGTTAGTATTAAAAATGGGCTGTGTCGGTCAAGTAGTTCTGGTACCTCCCTCACAAAACCAATTTTGCATGACTTGTATGCAGTGGAGGGTATCAAAGCATCGGCTTTTAAATAAATATTTAGCCTTCAAACTTTCATTTGTTTCTTGTTTTTATACCCTCCAGAGGAAGGTATATTCACTTTGCCAATACATTTGTAACGCCAAGAAGGAGTCACCGGAGACCTCATAAAGCATATATATTCTGAATCAGGATCACATTCTGAATCGATTTAGCCATGTCCGTCTGTCTGTCTGTCTGTCTGTCTGTCTGTTAAAAGCACGATAGCGCCCAAAGTAATTGACGTAGGTGAACGAAATTTGATGAAAGGACTTCTTTTTATCGGCGTCAGGTTGGCATTGAAAATGGGCTATGTCGGTCAAGTAGTTCTGGTACCTCCCATACAAAACCAATATTGGACCCATTTGTCTTTCTGTCTGTTGAAAGCACGATAGCGCTCAAAGTAATTGACGTAGTTGAACGAAATTTGGTGAAAGGACTTCTTTTTATCGGCGTCAGGTTGGTATTGAAAATGAGCTATGTCGGTCAAGTAGTTCTGGTACCTCTCATACAAAACCAATATTAGAAAACATATTATGTTAAAAACACGATAGCGTCGAAAAGAATCTACCTAGACAAGTGAAATTTTGTGAGAAAACATATTTTTATTGTCGTCAAGTTAGTATTAAAAATGGGCTGTGTCGGTCAAGTAGTTCTGGTACCTCCCTCACAAAACCAATTTTGCATGACTTGTATGCAGTGGAGGGTATCAAAGCATCGGCCAGGCCGATGATAACACTTTTACTTGTTTTTTTTTTTTTTCTTTTTTTTTTTTTTCCTGTTGGGGGGAGGAGAAATGCTTTGTGCACCGTAGGGAGGTCTTTTTGGCGTTAACCATCCCCGTGTGTCCGACTCCCATTTGTACAACGCGTTTGTACAAGGTTTACAGGTTTACGGACTAAAACTCCTCCTTCCCTTCGGTTTCTGACCCGCCCCCCTGGGACCGCTGTTCGCATTACTTCAGGCGGGCTGTAATCAAACGCCCTTTCGGGCTCACTCTGTTTCGCGGTATTGCTCTTCTTCTCTTTTCTTTCTTCTGAGAATGCGTTGGACGTAGGCGCAGATCTTGTTCCAGTTCTGCTCGCTGGCCAGCATCTTTTCTGTTATGTTGTCTGGAGTGATGATACCGATATTCGTCTCCAGTTCTCTTCTTTTGGATTCCCACCTGCTGCAGGCGAAGAAGGTATGATGCGCGTCGTCTTCCTGGGAGTCCCCGTACTGGCAGGCTGGACTGTTTGTTTTCCCGATCTTGTGGAGAAAGGCGTTGAAGTATCCGTGTCCGGTGAGTAACTGTGTGACGTAATAGTTAACTTCACCGTGTTTCCGGTCATTCTCAGCCACGTTCCTGATAAGCCTCGCTGTCCATCGTCCTCTGCTTTCCGAACTCCAGCGTTCTTGCCACTTCTGTTTCGTGAGCTCTTTGGCCTCTTCCGTAGCCCTTTCTACTCCAGCTTCCGTCTTTTTGTCGTAGACGTACTTCTTTTCTGCCGCTAAGAGGTCTATTGGGGTCACCCCTGCGACAACAAGAACGGCTGGCTCCGATACGGTACGGTATGCGCTTGCAACACGTAGGGCTCCGCGTCTCTGCACAGCTGCCATCTGCTTTCTGTACTTTTCCTTTCGAAGTGCATCTGCCCAGATCTCACATCCGTAAAGGAGAATGGCATGCGTGATCGACATCAGGAGCCTTCGTTTGCTGGCCGTTGGGCCACCTACATTTGCCATTAGCCTGCTCAGTGACGCAGTCACTTTCGATGCTCTTTCCGCTGCATTCTTTATATGGTGCCAGAAGGTGAGTTTGGTGTTGATGGTCACACCCAGATACTTCACGGCGTCTTTGCTTCTTATGACCTCCTGGCCGATTTGGAAGTCGATTGAAGTCGGGATCCTTTTCTTCGTCAGAAGCACTATCTCGGTTTTTTCTGTAGCCAAGCCGAGACCGTGTTCATCCATCCAAAAGGTTACTCGTCGCATGACTTGGTTTAGCTTCAGTTGCGCATTTTCAGTGTCTTTTGCCATTATGACCGCGGCGATATCATCTGCATACCCCACCAGGAAGGTGTCCATCGGCATATCCATGCGTAGAATGCCATCATACGAGATGTTCCAGAGGTCAGGCCCCAAAATTGATCCTTGGGCTGCTCCTGAGGTTACTTGCATTCTTCTTTGGCCTTCTGTAGTCTCGTAGATCAGCTCCCGGTCCCTGAGGTAGTCCTTAACCATCCGTAAGAGATAGGCTGGGATGTTGAAAGTGTTCTCGAGCGCGTTCAGCATGTCACTCCACCTGGCTGAGTTAAAGGCGTTCCTGACATCCAGAGTTGTCAGCAGTACGATCTTCCTTGAGTAGTTGCTACCCCTTTGGGCGGATTGGGTGGCCCTTACTACTTCTTCGATCGCTCCAATAGTAGAGCGACCTTTTCTGAAGCCGTACTGTCTTTCCGAGAGGTCTCCTCCTCGATATACTGCAGCGGTAAGTCGCGGTCTCAACATCTTCTCCAAGAGTTTCCCTAGCGTGTCAAGCATACACAGAGGTCTGTACGCTGATGCAGAATCTGGGTCTCCTTTGCCTTTACTAATTAGCACTAGGCGTTGTTTCTTCCAATTTCTAGGGAAAGCTCCATCTTCCAGGCAACTATTGAACATATTCAGTAGTAGTTGGGGGCATGAGTTGGCGATCGCCTTTAGCGCTTCTGATGGTATCCCGTCAAGTCCAGGGGCTCTTCTGTTTTGTAGGGTTTTCACTGCTGAACACAGCTCTTCTTCATTAAAGGGTGGTATTTCCTCACGTTGGACCAATGTGGTGTCGAGGGGCCTAACGGGGTGAGTTGGGAAAAGCGTGTCCACAATACCCTTCATCTTTCCTTCGTCGAGAACAGGATTTCCTGTCTGGGCTCCAAGTTTTCGCATAACGATCCTGTAGCTTAACTTCCAGGGGTCGTTGTTGATGTCTCGACGGAGATCCTCCCACTTCTGTTTTTTGCTCGAATTGATGGCCTTCTTGAGCTCGGATCTTTTGCTTCTGTATTCCAATAGAGCTTCCTCCGTTGACTCAGCATGTCTTCTCCTTCCCCTAGTGACCTTGCGTCTGAGATGTAAGCATCTTCTGCGTAGCGCCGCTATATTCTCCGTCCACCAGTACACTGGGTCCTTGTTTCGATAGGTGCCGTTTTTTCGTGGCATAGAGGCGTCACATGCGAGCCGTATTAGTTGCATCGTGGCTTCAGCTTTGGTTTCCGCCGATCCCTCCACTTGAAGTACGGCCCCTTTTCCGTCTTCTATCACTGAAGTGAGGAGCTCTTCGTTTAGTCTATTCACGTTCCACCTCGGAGCTCGTGTTTGGTTCCGATTTGGAGCTCGTTGGTAACCATCTAAGTCAAATACGATGTATTGATGGTCGCTGCCCGTATAGTCCTCGATGACCCTCCAGTTTCGAGTTCTCGCGAATGTGTATTCCGAGGCAAAGGTTACGTCCGGGATGGTGCCTTCGCAGCCAGGTCTCCTAAGAGTAGGCGTGTTTCCTGAGTTTGCTACGATGAGGCCACGTCTCGCTGACAATTCCAGTATTTGCCTTCCTCGTGAGTCCGTAGTTGGCATTCCCCACTCCTGGGCTCTGGCGTTAAAATCTCCGGCGACTAAGATTTCGCCTCCGACGTCACACATAAAGTCCTCTAAGTTTTCTAATTTTTGTCGGAACTCGTCGATTCTATCGTTTGGGCTGAGGTAGGTGCTGATTAATGTGAGTCCATCGCATTTCACCCATGCAAAGCCTCTTTGTGCTCCTTGACTTTTTATGGGGAATTTACTTGCGTCTGGGATCCATATGGCAGCAGTTCCTAAAGTGTCCACAATCCAGTTTGGTCCTTCTTTGTTTTTATACTGTTCACTGACAATAACTACATCAGCTTGGAGCTCGCTTTTGATTTTTGGCCAGTAGATTGTCGGCAGTTTGACTTCTGTGGAGGTTACATTGTAGTATTCTGGTCATTGTAACTCACTCTTCTTCGCCTTTTCAAGCGCTTCCCTGAAGACTTGACATTTGCCCGATCCCGGCATATGATCTAGAGCTGTTGATGGGGGTTTCCGATCTGCGCATAGACAACATTTTGGGGCGTTTGGGCAGTCGTTTCTCTTATGTCCCTTTTCTCCACAATTGAAACATAGACCTTGGCCTTTCCTGTCTGCGCCATTGCAGGTTGCCTGCATGTGTCCGTAGCTAAAACATTTGAAGCATCTTTTGACTTCCACCCGTCGTCGGACTCGGCACTGAATCCATCCTATCTTTATCCGATGGGACTTAAGCAGTTCGTTGGCTGCTCTCACGTTTATTTGGACTATGGCCATCTTTAGGGAGCTTTTGTTCTTCCCGGTGATCGTTACCTGGAACTCGGTTGTTGGGTCGGAAATTTTAATTTTTATTGCTTTTTGGACTTCCTCCGCCGTGGTCAGCTCATCTAAATCCCTGATCTCGAGCGTTATCTTCTGTTCCAGATTGCGGACCTTTGCCCTACTTCCTAGGATTTCTGTTAGGGATTTCCCGAAGGCTTCTTTGTCTTTCGTCTTAGGATCAAGTTCGAGAAGTAGTTCGCCGGATTTCGTTTGTCGTACCGTTCTGATTATAGTCTCCGTTTCATCTGGGTTCGCTTTTTCCCGGATTTCTTTTAGGATGTCGGTGTATTTATCGATTCCGTTCGGTCTTATAAGGATCGCTTCTGGTTTGGATTTCCTGTGTCTCTTCTTTTTCTTGGTGAATTTTAATACCGTTTTTGGATTTCCTTGATATCGTTCTTTTTGTTTTTCTGGTTTCTCTTTCAGGACCTGAGAATAACTCCGTTGCGTGTCGTTTGTTATATGTGTTGCAGCTGGTCGGTCTGTTTCATTCTTCTTCTTTTTGTCGGGGCCTTTCACTAATGGGCTCAGTGGTGGTCTCTTGGTTGAGCTTTTTCCAGTAGCTTCGGTTCTCTCCCCCTCTGGTTTGCCAGTTTCCACTGGTGTAGCTTTAGCATCAATCCTCGGAGTTGAGTGCTTGTTTTTTTCGTCCCACTGAATTTTGTCTAAGGACTCTTCGAGTAATTTTATGCCATTTTTATATCGAGGCTTATATTTTTTTGCTTTGCACATGCCAGCTTCATTGTTTTAATTACTTCCAGACATATTTGTATCTCTTGAGACAAGGTTTCACTTGGGTTTCCTTTCTCCTCTTTACAAATCTTCCGAGCTGCTAGGGGTTTTTCTGCAGATTGCGTCGATCGTGTAGGAATTTTTGCTGCAGATAATGGAGTCCGCTTCAGCCATCCTAAGAGATTCCTCCTGGTTTCACTTGTCGCAGTTTGTTCCCCGGAAGCCAAGTGTGCCACTATTGGGGTTTCCACATCTTTTTGATTTTTGTTGTCATTTCCGCTTAAAGATGTCGCTTTAATTGGGGAGCGCGCTAGCCTAGTGCTCTTCCTAAATGGATCAACAACGATTTCAACTCCGTTTGCCTCTTGTCTTGTAGCATTACTGGCTACAGTATCCAAGTTTACCAATACTGTAGCAGGTGCATTAGCACTATAAGTTTCCTTTATCTTGCAGTCGTTGTATCTCGACGACTTTGAGCCTGCTTCCGTACTCTCCGCCGCCGGTACTGGGGATCCGACTCCCTGCACCGTAACTTCGTTCTTTTTTGTCTCTTCCATATCAGATTTTTTTAGAGTATCCACCTCCTGCCAGTTTTTTGGTCCGCGAGTGGTATTGACTATTTCCACCAGCCCTGCGAATGTGCATTCATTTGAGCGCACTCACAGGGACCCCCTATCCGCCGCCTGGGGACGCGCCCGATGGGAGAACTGACTAAACTCCACACGGGACATGGGTGTCCTTTTGGGGCTACCCGTGCGTGTGTCATTCCGCTTTGCCTTTTTCGGAATGTTGGGGGCGTCCTCTGGCGACCTGAACCTCTTCAGGGCTAGCTCCTTGTTTTCAAGCCTCTCAGCGATGGGTTTCTTCTGGAGTCCACTCGGGCCCGGCTTATTGTCGGCCTCCCGGTGTTCCGTCCTTGGCAACCTTCTCGTTGAGGAGCTACGTTGGGCTTTGGGGTCTGTCTTAGCGACATCGTCCATCGTCGGCCGTTTTGCGCCGTGTGAAGTGCTTTTTGAGCCTGACTTGCTAGTCAAGACTAAAGCGGTGGATGGTCTTTTAGGCTCAGGCCTCGTAAGAGCATCCTTCGGTATAGTCTCCTTGGCCCATTCCAAGGAGGATTGCTCCTTCTCTGTCAGGGAGTTTTTGTCCTTAGCGACGAGAATGCCATATATATGTTTGACCTTTTGGTATTCCCGTTTCTTTAGCAGACCTGGGGGCACCTTCTTTTTCTTCGCCTTTTCCCCGCTGGTAATCTCGGTTGAGGGTTCAGCCAAAAGTTTCTCCTCTTCTTCTCTCGAGATCTCTTCCTCGGTTGATCCGGCTGCTAGAGCCTCTTGAATTTTTGTGAGATCGTATGGCTCCACGAGTATTGTGTTATTGATTATTTTCTCCTCCATCCCTGGTTTTTATTTCTTTTTTCTCAATTTTGTTCCCACGAGTATGGCCGGAAAGTATGGTCCGCCACGACAGCGCAGCCATACCGGGGTAAGGCAATTATTTTACCATCAGGTCTTCGCCTGGGCACCTGAGGGAGCTCGTAGTCGGTTGGTTTGACCTCCAACCTCTCATCCTTCGGCACGGTTTGTGTGCGCTCACGCCACCACTGGAGTTAGGTTGGCAGTTCTTAGTTCTCTTCAAAACAGCCTGTCTGTCATGGGTGACCCTTCAGACGACTACCGCCTCCGACAGCATAGCCTGCTGAATCATTGCGACTTAAGCCTCCGCACCACGTCAAGGTGACTGCTCTTAGCGGAGGTTCTTAGAGGTTTGGTCAGTACTCAGTTTTGATAGAAAATATCTTTTTTTTGTTCTTCTTGTAACGAACGTTGAGTAGTTACGTGCGCGACAAAAAAAAATCTCCCAATTTAGAATTGAGGGCCTAAGCTTCCATCTGGCGTATAATTTGTTACGAGCTTTTATGGCACTGTGAACTTCACGTGTGAACCACGGGCATTTTGTATTCCGTATTGCAACAGTTTTTATACCCTCCAGAGGAAGGTATATTCACTTTGCCAATACATTTGTAACGCAAAGAAGGAGTCACCGGAGACCTCATAAAGTATATATATTCTGAATCAGGATCACATTCTGAATCGATTTAGCCATGTCCGTCTGTCTGTCTGTCTGTCTGTCTGTCTGTCTGTCTGTCTGTCTGTCTGTCTGTCTGTCTGTTGAAAGCACGATAGCGCCCAAAGTAATTGACGTAGGTGAATGAAATTTGGTGAAAGGACTTCTTTTTATCGGCGTCAGGTTGGTATTGAAAATGGGCTATGTCGGTCAAGTAGTTCTGGTACCTCCCATACAAAACCAATATTGGACCCATGCCTCTCTATCTGTTGAAAGCACGATAGCGCCCAAAGTAATTGACGTAGGTGAATGAAATTTGGTGAAAGGACTTCTTTTTATCGGCGTCAGGTTGGTATAGAAAACCTGCTATGTCGGTCAAGTAGTTCTGGTACCTCCCTCACAAAACCAATTTTGCATGACTTGTATGCAGTGGAGGGTATCGAAGCATCGGCCAGGCCGATGATAACACTTTTACTTGTTTTTTCTTAGCATGCATTCGTTACAAACTAAAATGAAAATCAATCATAAAGCAAGCACTAGCGGTTAAACAAGATAAAGCAGAGAAAAGCACTAACCATTTCTTTTAATCAAAATATTTGAAGTACATATTTTAACCCAAATATTAATAAAAATAGTTTATAATTATAAATGTTCATGCTGAACAACAGCGTATGTAAATTTGCTCCTATTACAAAATTCCATACCATCCATTAGGATAGTTGGGCAACACTCCTCTTCAAAATGACATTTCGGGAGGATTTATTTAGCTAATGCCCGAGATAAACATGGGTTTCTGAACATTAACATTTAACCCTACCGTTAGCGATATTCTGGCAACTATATTTGTTTATTGGTAAAGGGATTTTGGAAAGTGTGGAGTCTTAGCGTAAACTTCCAGACTAAACGTTTGCATTGCATTTGATCGAAACAAAATCATTCCTTTAATTATTGTTTGTTGCTTTTTTGGAGTTTGTTCGGTTTATTAGGTTAAATCAAATTTGATTTAAATTTCAATTGATTTTACTTTTAATTTGAATTTGCTTTTGCTTTATTTTGTCTTTGATAAAACATCTACCTACATCTTCCTATTTAATTACTTTTTAGTGCGTTCTATTGGATTTAAATTAATATTTTCTACACCATTACCTAGATATATATTTTGTCCATAAAAATAATATTCATTACGATTTTGAATTTTTTTTTCACTTCCACCTGGATTAACAACTTTTTTTATACCCTCCAGAGGAAGGTATATTCACTTTGCCAATACATTTGTAACGCAAAGAAGGAGTCACCGGAGACCTCATAAAGTATATATATTCTGAATCAGGATCACATTCTGAATCCATTTAGCCATGTCCGTCTGTCTGTCTGTCTGTCTGTCTGTCTGTCTGTCTCTCTGTTGAAAGCACGATAGCGCCCAAAGTAATTGACGTAGGTGAATGAAATTAGGTGAAAAGACTTCTTTTTATCGGCGTCAGGTTGGTATTGAAAATGGGCTACGTCGGTCAAGTAGTTCTGGTACCTCCCATACAAAACCAATATTGGACCCATATGTCTCTCTGTCTGTTGAAAGCACGATGGCGCCCAAAGTAATCGACGTAGGTGAATGAAATTTGGTGAAATCACTTCTTTTTATCGGCGTCAGGTTGGTATTGAAAATGGGCTATGTCGGTCAAGTAGTTCTGGTACCTCCCATACAAAACCAATATTGGACCCATGCCCCTCTGTCTGTTGAAAGCACGATAGCGCCCAAAGTAATTGACGTAGGTGAATGAAATTTGGTGAAAGGACTTCTTTTTATCGGCGTCAGGTTGGTATTGAAAATGGGCTATGTCGGTCAAGTAGTTCTGGTACCTCCCATACAAAACCAATATTGGACCCATGCCTCTCTGTCTGTTGAAAGCACGATAGCGCCCAAAGTAATTGACGTAGGTGAATGAAATTTGGTGAAATCACTTCTTTTTATAGGCGTCAGGTTGGTATTGAAAATGCGCTATGTCGGTCAAGTAGTTCTGGTACCTCCCATACAAAACCAATATTGGACCCATATGTCTCTCTGTCTGTTGAAAGCACGATGGCGCCCAAAGTAATTGACGTAGGTGAATGAAATTTGGTGAGAGAACTTCTTTTTATCGTCGTTAA
Source organism: Cheilosia impressa (assembly GCA_948293265.1). Lineage (NCBI taxonomy): Eukaryota > Metazoa > Arthropoda > Insecta > Diptera > Syrphidae > Cheilosia > Cheilosia impressa. Next base: position 45,639,642 of record OX411880.1, read on the forward strand.
GTTGGTATTGAAAATGGGCTATGTCGGTCAAGTAGTTCTGGTACCTCCCTCACAAAACCAATTTTGCATGACTTGTATGCAGTGGAGGGTATCAAAGCATCGGCCAGGCCGATGATAACACTTTTACATATTAACAAGTAAAAGTATTATCATCGGCCTGGCCGATGCTTTGATACCCTCCACTGCATACAAGTCATGCAAAATTGGTTTTGTGAGGGAGGTACCAGAACTACTTGACCGACTTATTAACAAGTAAAAGTATTATCATCGGCCTGGCCGATGCTTTGATACCCTCCACTGCATACAAGTCATGCAAAATTGGTTTTGTGAGGGAGGTACCAGAACTACTTGACCGACATAGCAGGTTTTCAATACCAACCTAACGACGATAAAAAGAAGTTCTCTCACCAAATTTCATTCACCTACGTCAATTACTTTGGGCGCTATCGTGCTTTCAACAGACAGACAGACAGACAGACAGACGGACTTGGCTAAATCGATTCAGAATGTGATCCTGATTCATAATATATATACTTTATGAGGTCTCCGGTGACTCCTTCTTGGCGTTACAAATGTATGGGCAAAGTGAATATACCTTCCTGTGGAGGGTATAATAAAATGGTTGAGGAAATCTTGGTAAGGAGGGCCAAATATTCCCCAAACGGTTATTCCTACTGTAGAAGATGGAGCCTACATATTTAGAGCTTAATTATACCCTCCAGAGGAAGGTATATTCACTTTGCCAATACATTTGTAACGCAAAGAAGGAGTCACCGGAGACCTCATAAAGTATATATATTCTGAATCAGGATCACATTCTGAATCGATTTAGCCATGTCCGTCTGTCTGTCTGTCTGTCTGTCTGTCTGTCTGTCTGTCTGTCTGTCTGTCTGTTGAAAGCACGATAGCGCCCAAAGTAATTGACGTAGGTGAATGAAATTTGGTGAAAAGACTTCTTTTTATCGGCGTCAGGTTGGTATTGAAAATGGGCTATGTCGGTCAAGTAGTTCTGGTACCTCCCATACAAAACCAATATTGGACCCATATGTCTCTCTGTCTGTTGAAAGCACGATGGCGCCCAAAGTAATCGACGTAGGTGAATGAAATTTGGTGAAATCACTTCTTTTTATCGGCGTCAGGTTGGTATTGAAAATGGGCTATGTCGGTCCAGTAGTTCTGGTACCTCCCATACAAAACCAATATTGGACCCATGCCTCTCTGTCTGTTGAAAGCACGATAGCGCCCAAAGTAATTGACGTAGGTGAATGAAATTTGGTGAAAGGACTTCTTTTTATCGGCGTCAGGTTGGTATTGAAAATGGGCTATGTCGGTCAAGTAGTTCTGGTACCTCCCATACAAAACCAATATTGGACCCATGCCTCTCTGTCTGTTGAAAGCACGATAGCGCCCAAAGTAATTGACGTAGGTGAATGAAATTTAGTGAAAGGACTTCTTTTTATCGGCGTCAGGTTGGTATTGAAAATGGGCTATGTCGGTCCAGTAGTTCTGGTACCTCCCATACAAAACCAATATTGGACCCATGCCTCTCTGTCTGTTGAAAGCACGATAGCGCCCAAAGTAATTGACGTAGGTGAATGAAATTTGGTGAAAGGACTTCTTTTTATCGGCGCAAGGTTGGTATTGAAAATGGGCTATGTCGGTCAAGTAGTTCTGGTACCTCCCATACAAAACCAATATTGGACCCATGTGTCTCTCTGTCTGTTGAAAGCACGATGGCGCCCAAAGTAATCGACGTAGGTGAATGAAATTTTGTGAAATCACTTCTTTTTATCGGCGTCAGGTTGGTATTGAAAATGAGCTATGTCGGTCAAGTAGTTCTGGTACCTACCATGCAAAACCAATATTGGGCCCACATGTCTCTCTGTCTGTCTGTCTGTTGAAAGCACGATAGCGCCCAAAGTAATTGACGTAAGTGAGCGAAATTTGGTGAAAGGACTTCTTTTTATCGGCGTCAGGTTGGTATTGAAAATGGGCTATGTCGGTCAAGTAGTTCTGGTACCTCCCATACAAAACCAATATTGGACCCATGTGTCTCTCTGTCTGTTGAAAGCACGATGGCGCCCAAAGTAATCGACGTAGGTGAATGAAATTTGGTGAAATCACTTCTTTTTATCGGCGTCAGGTTGGTATTGAAAATGGGCTATGTCGGTCAAGTAGTTCTGGTACCTCCCATACAAAACCAATATTGGACCCATGCCTCTCTGTCTGTTGAAAGCACGATAGCGCCCAAAGTAATTGACGTAGGTGAATGAAATTTGGTGAAAGGACTTCTTTTTATCGGCGTCAGGTTGGTATTGAAAATGGGCTATGTCGGTCAAGTAGTTCTGGTACCTCCCATACAAAACCAATATTGGACCCATGTGTCTCTCTGTCTGTTGAAAGCACGATGGCGCCCAAAGTAATCGACGTAGGTGAATGAAATTTTGTGAAATCACTTCTTTTTATCGGCGTCAGGTTGGTATTGAAAATGAGCTATGTCGGTCAAGTAGTTCTGGTACCTACCATGCAAAACCAATATTGGGCCCACATGTCTCTCTGTCTGTCTGTCTGTTGAAAGCACGATAGCGCCCAAAGTAATTGACGTAAGTGAGCGAAATTTGGTCAAAGGACTTCTTTTTATCGGCGTCAGGTTGCTATTGAAAATGGGCTATGTCGGTCAAGTAGTTCTGGTACCTCCCATACAAAACCAATATTGGACCCATGCCTCTCTGTCTGTTGAAAGCACGATAGCGCCCAAAGTAATTGACGTAGGTGAATGAAATTTGGTGAAAGGACTTCCTTTTATCGGCGTCAGGTTTATATTGAAAATGGGCTATGTCGGTCAAGTAGTTCTGGTACCTCCCATACAAAACCAATATTGGACCCATGCCTTCTCTGTCTGTTGAAAGCACGATAGCGCCCAAAGTAATTGACGTAGGTGAATGAAATTTGGTGAAAAGACTTCTTTTTATCGGCGTTAGGTTGGTATTGAAAATGGGCTATGTCGGTCAAGTAGTTCTGGTACCTCCCATACAAAACCAATATTGGACCCATATGTCTCTCTGTCTGTTGAAAGCACGATGGCGCCCAAAGTAATCGACGTAGGTGAATGAAATTTGGTGAAATCACTTCTTTTTATCGGCGTCAGGTTGGTATTGAAAATGGGCTATGTCGGTCAAGTAGTTCTGGTACCCCCCATACAAAACCAATATTGGACCCATGCCTCTCTGTCTGTTGAAAGCACGATAGCGCCCAAAGTAATTGACGTAGGTGAATGAAATTTGGTGAGAGAACTTATTTTTATCGTCGTTAGGTTGGTATTGAAAACCTGCTATGTCGGTCAAGTAGTTCTGGTACCTCCCTCACAAAACCAATTTTGCATGACTTGTATGCAGTGGAGGGTATCAAAGCATCGGCCAGGCCGATGATAACACTTTTACTTGTTATACCCTCCAGAGGAAGGTATATTCACTTTGCCAATACATTTGTAACGCAAAGAAGGAGTCACCGGAGACCTCATAAAGTATATATATTCTGAATCAGGATCACATTCTGAATCGATTTAGCCATGTCCGTCTGTCTGTCTGTCTGTCTGTCTGTCTGTCTGTCTGTTGAAAGCACGATAGCGCCCAAAGTAATTGACGTAGGTGAATGAAATTTGGTGAAAAGACTTCTTTTTATCGGCGTCAGGTTGGTATTGAAAATGGGCTATGTCGGTCAAGTAGTTCTGGTACCTCCCATACAAAACCAATATTGGACCCATGCCTCTCTGTCTGTTGAAAGCACGATAGCGCCCAAAGTAATTGACGTAGGTGAATGAAATTTGGTGAAAGGACTTATTTTTATCGGCGTCAGGTTGGTATTGAAAATGCGCTATGTCGGTCAAGTAGTTCTGGTACCTCCCATACAAAACCAATATTGGACCCATATGTCTCTCTGTCTGTTGAAAGCACGATGGCGCCCAAAGTAATTGACGTAGGTGAATGAAATTTGGTGAGAGAACTTCTTTTTATCGTCGTTAGGTTGGTATTGAAAATGTCGGTCAAGTAGTTCTGGTACCTCCCATACAAAACCAATATTGGACCCATGCCTCTCTGTCTGTTGAAAGCACGATAGCGCCCAAAGTAATTGACGTAGGTGAATGAAATTTGGTGAGAGAACTTATTTTTATCGTCGTTAGGTTGGTATTGAAAACCTGCTATGTCGGTCAAGTAGTTCTGGTACCTCCCTCACAAAACCAATTTTGCATGACTTGTATGCAGTGGAGGGTATCAAAGCATCGGCCAGGCCGATGATAACACTTTTACTTGTTTTTTTTTATGTACGGAACAGAGGAAATTGCTGGTGACGTGGGTACACGGATTGTTAGTCAATACTGAGACCCCCAACTTCGGCCGATTTCCCGTTACTTAGCCTACAAGCTATATTTTTTCGGAGTGGTCACGATTTACTGCGCTAGTATTGATACATAGAAATTCGTATTGACAAATGTCACGTAACTTCAGAAATTCCGGCTCACAAATACACTCGCACCTTGCATCTGCCACTTCCGCTTTGGGCAAAGTGACTTGCAGCGTTCATAGAATTTTATCCGTTAATTTTGAAATTGTTCGTTACGTGTAAATAATAATTTTTTTTAGGAATAAGTGTTCATTTGCTTAAAATATTTACGAAAAATTAAGAATGTATGTTGGTTGAGGGAAAATAAAAACATTTTGAGCAAATTTTATTTATTATTTAATAAAAAATTACACACGAAACCGAAGTTAATTTTATCCAAAAGCGGGAAATACACAACCATATTTGTCCCAATATATTTCTAGTATATAAAACATCTCCTTTAGATAGTTTTATTAACGACATAAATAAAATTATTCACCTTTAAAAAATTTATAATAACTAACCAATGGCATTCAGTTATGCTAAAATGTGGTATTCCCGAACTCTTTCACATTTCCCCACTGCTGCCGAGTTTGGCAGCATTTATTTTTGTATGTTTTTGCATGTCATTCGGATTACGAATTGACATAACACCGATAGGAAAACAAAATGGCGAATTTGAAAAAAAACTGAGGGGGCCAGCGGCAAGAGGATTGTGGAGTTGGGGGTCTCAGTATGGTTTGTCTATGGTTAGCTATGTTGTAGATAACTGGAATGAGTTTCCGATCATGTCGTGCATAAACTAAGTATGAAACATAAACTAACTATTAAATAGACTGACAGCTTTACTACGTCTCACCGATTCCCCCCGCAAATTTTTTCAATATAAGCCCCTCCCTCCCGCTCGCAAGTTTACTGTCTGTGAATACGTGTGAATTCAGCAGTGTTCCTACATCGTTGTATCTACCTTTTTGAGGGAATTTAATATTTTTGAAAAACTTTTTGTGCGTAAAAGGAAAAAAACCTCAAAATTGTTTGCCACATTTGACCATGAATATAAACGCACTAAATACACATAAAAAGAAGATTTGCCTATAGCAACAATTTCTAGTACCAAAAAATAATCATTAAAGTGTTAGCAAACTGCGATTTTTATACTGAGGATTAATTAAGTGTGATTTTTGCCCGAACAATACAAATTTTACTTTTATTTAATTTAAGTTTAGTGATAAAGGAAAATGAACACACTTCGTGGGAAAACTAAGAAGAGACTTCTAAGAACACTGACTGATAGTTTCTGTATTTGGTGATTTCTGTCAGCTGATGGATGCGTTCTGAGAGTTTAAATTCGTTGTTTTATTTCACAACGAATACATGTTCATATTCTACAAATTGTATAATAACGAATGTAATAAAAATTCATTCCCTCAAATAAAATATTTTTGTTCCTATAATTATTATTGAGTCTGTTTTCGTTTGTTGTTTTTGGTGAAAAATTACTGCGGAGTAATGTCCGAAGAATTTAAAAAGAAGAATTGATTACGAATATAAAGATTTGAAATATGATTTTTTAGTAATGATCTTTTCGTGAAGATTCCCTTTTTATTACGGAAAACAAAAAAAAATTCATACGAATTACCTACATCACATTCAAAATGTCTGATTACTAGATGTTTCATATTAGTAAAGCCCGTTGACACTCATTTTTTATTGCATTTTTTCTGCTTTTAAAATGAAACTAGAGCAGTACGAAAAATTAAAACGAAAATTCCCAATAGGAGTGCGTAGGTACACACCAACTTTATTAACACTTTGTTGACCAAGCTATTGAAAACTTTTAAAAAAAGGTTTTTTTTCGATAACTTTTATTTTTTTTGTGTTTTAAGAAGGATAACTCACTTTTGGGTTTTTAAATGACCTCTAAGGACTAAAAGTTAAAGTGGTAGTCAAAAGTACCGTTGGGCTATGGGATGCAAACAAAAATTATTAAAAAAATAATTTATTTTATTCTTTTTTATTTGAATATGATACTTATAATAATGCAAATGCATTTTATCAAAAAAGGATCAGCATTTTAATGTGTACATTAATTTTGTTACTGAAAATGTATTCCATGGTACAAGGAAAAACAGTTTTTTCTTGTCATTGCAGCAAAGGTATATGTGGTGACTACCACAAAAGTACGGTTTCGCACCATCAGCCGACACAAACGGTCAACAACAACAACAGGCAGAAACATCGAGAAGCAGAAGAACAAGAAATACGGTTTCGCACCATCAGCCGACACAAACGTTCAACAACAGCAACAGGCAGAAACATCAAGAAGCAGACGAACAAAGAAATACGGTTTCGCGACATCAGCCGAAACAAACGGTGGTCGTGGTGTCGTGTAAGACGAAAAAAGAAGAGGAGAAGGACAAGCACAAAGAAAGGACAGGAAGCAGATCCCGAACGAGGCGTTCAGTCGGCTCGAATCACTCCACTCGGAAGGAACACTAAAACCAACCATTGTAAATTTGATGTTAAATAAAATACTTAATTTCGTAGTTTAAGTGCAGTAGTTTTTCTTTTCGTGTGTACGCAGTTCACACCACTCAAGCCGCGCTCACTACATTGGTGACCCCGTGTTAATTTTTGAAGCACTCATACGCATTTATTTTCTCTTCTGCGCAGTGAACATTCGCGATAAAAATCTTATCCGTGATAATAAGTCGAACAATTCTACCTCGCGCTGTGCGGTGATCCCTATTTCCCCTCGCGGCTTATCATGGCAACTTCTTCTATCGAAAATGATGCACCCCCCACAGCGAGTGTACCAACTCCCACCACCACAACGGGGGCAGCACCCGACATCAGAGCCCCTCCATTCAGCGCCGAAAGACCAGCACTCTGGTTTGCACAACTGGAAGCACAGTTCGTCAATCGCGGCATCACCTCCGAAAGTGACAAATTCTTCCGAACGATCCCTTTGATCGACACTCGCTCTGCGGCCGAAGTTGAGGATTTAATCATCAACCCGCCAATAAACACGCCGTACCAGACACTAAAAAGCACGCTGATTTCACGTTTCTCCAAATCCAAGGAGGCAAAAATTTTGCAATTGTTGGACATGGAAAGCCTGGGAGACCGTACGCCATCTCAACACTTACGACGCCTCCGAAGCCGAGTACCAGATATAGACGAGGAAGTGTTGAAAGCTCGTTGGTTATCCCATCTACCAGCACAAACACAGGCCTGCCTCGTGGCGCAGACATCATCTTCCGTCACCGCGTTAGGTGATTTGGCAGACAAATTGCACGAAGTGTTCTCGCCCCATAACGTAGCCGCGGTCGCAACCTCAGATCTTCACTAACAACTATCCGACATCGCCAAGCAAGTAGCCGCCCTCTTCTCTACAGTCGCTGATTTCCAAACGTCAACTAGAACATCACGATCGAGAAGCCCCAACCACTCGAGTAGGCCCAGAAGCAGATCCCGAACCAGGCAAGTACCACCCAATTCAAATTTCTGTTGGTTTCATAATAAATTTGGCAAAGAAGCGCGAAAGTGCCAAAGCGAGTGCACATTCTCGGAAAACTCCGCCGAGGGCCGTTAATGGCGGTACACGACTCTCAGCTTAATTCTTGCCATCTCTTCGTTACGGATTTGCCATCAGGAGATAAATTCCTGGTCGACACTGGGTCCGAAATATCCGTCTACCCACGACGACAAACAAAAGAATCGCTGACGCCGCTAACACACCAGCTATATGCCGCTAACGGTTCCTCGATAAATAACTATGGCACAGTCACTTTCAGCCTCAACTTGGGTCTACGCAGAGAAATGACATGGCGTTTTGTCGTGGCGGACGTCACACGTCCTATCATTGGGGCCGATTTTTTAAGCCATTTTGGTTTGCTTGTCGACCTAAAACAACTACGCGTCATCGACGAAACCACGGGTTTATCCGCTAGTGGAAAGCTCTCTACAGCACAGGTGGCATCAGTCCGAACCAACCTAGCTGACGTCGAAGCACCGTACGCGTCACTCCTACTACGTTACCTCCCAATCACACAACCGGGTCAGGCGTTCAGATTGAAGCAATACGCAACTGAACATCACATTAAAACCACGAACGGCCCTCCAGTTTCAAGTAGAGCCAGACGGCTCGCACCTGACCGGTTAAAGATCGCCAAGGCGGAGTTCGAAAAAATGCTGCAACACGGTATTGCACGCCGATCAGACAGCCCATGGTCCGCGCCGCTGCATCTTGCACCCAAAAAGTCCGGTGATTGGCGGCCCTGCGGCGACTATAGGCGTCTAAATGACCGCACAATACCCGACTCGTACCCCATACGCTACCTGGAAGATTTCGCAGCAAACCTTCATGGAAAAAACATTTTTTCAACTATCGATCTAGTTCGGGCGTTTAACCAGATACCAGTAGCAAGCGAAGATATCCCCAAAACGGCAATCATCACCCCTTTCGGACTCTTCGAGTTCCCTCTAATGACATTTGGTCTGCGCAACGCAGCGCAAACCTTCCAAAGATTCATGGACGAGGTAACTAAGGACCTCCCATTTGTCTTCATGTATATCGACGATATCCTGGTCGCATCGGACAGTCAAACACAACACCTCGAACACCTTAGCATTTTATTCCAACGCAACAAAATCGCTGTTCGGCAAAGCTGAGGTGCCCTTCCTAGGACACCAAGTGTCATCTAGCGGAATTTCTCCTCTCGCTGAGAGGGTTTCTGCGATCTTGAAATTCCCACGACCTCAGACGGTTAAGAAACTTCGGGGATTCCTCGGTACAGCAAATTTCTACCGAAAATTCATCAGGGGAGCCGCACAACTATTAGCTCCAATGAATAAAGAACTCGAGGGTCCGAAAATAAGAGGCTCACAACCAGTAATTTGGACGACCGCGTTGGAAAAATCATTTGAAGAGTGCAAGAAAGCTCTCTCGTCTGCAGCTCTTTTAGCCCATCCCAACATTAACGCCGAATGGTCAATTTTCACCGACGCATCGGAAACAGCCATTGGGGCAGTGCTGCAACAACGCTGTCATTCCAAGTGGCAACCCCTGGCTTTCTTCAGTCGAAAACTTTCCCCGTCGGCCATCAAAAAGTCAACTTATGACCGCGAACTAAATTCAATTTATGAAGCAGTGCAGCATTTTCGGCACATCTTTGAGGGACGACATGTGATCATATACACGGACCATGAGCCCCTAACCCACGCTTTCAAACAACGCCCTGAACGTGCGTCTCCATGGCAGTTCAGGAGACTGGATTTTATCAGCCAGTTCACAACTGACATCAGGCACGTTGCCGGGGCAGATAACATCGTCGCAGATAACCTTTCGCGGGTAGAAGAAGTCGCGTTGGCAGTGTCTGCGGAAACACAGGCACAGGCCCAAATTAATGACCAACAACTGCGCGAAATTCGCAACGATCCAGACTCGTCACTGCAACTCCGCCGACTTACACTGCAGAACCCCGAACTCGAATTGTACTGCGACGTTTCGTCAGGATCAGTTCGCCCATTTGTACCTCAGCAGCTGAGGAAGCAAGTCTTCGACTCACTGCACTCATTGTCACATCCTGGCCAGCGCGCTTCACGAAAACTTGTCGCTCAACGCTACGTCTGGCCATCGATGAACAAAGACTGTGCAAAATGGACTAGGTGCTGCATCCCATGCCAGGCAAATAAAATTACCCGACACAACATCTCGCCGATAGGAAATTTTGAACCACCTTTACAACGATTTGAGCACATCCATATAGACTTAATTACTCTATCACCGTCAAAAGGATTCAACCAATGTCTCAGCATCATCGACAGATTCTCACGATTCCCGGAGGCTATCGCTTTGGAAAATGGAACCGCTGAAACTGTCACGCGAGCACTCGTCTCATCTTGGATATCCCGTTTCGGCGTCCCTCTGCGAATCACATCCGATTTAGGCCGCCAATTCGAATCAGATATTTTCAAAGGCCTCATGAAGGTTCTTGGCTCCAAACACATCAAAACAACTCCATACCATCCGCAAGCCAACGGGCTCATAGAGCGCTTTCATAGGCAGTTAAAATCAGCTCTTCTGTGTCACGGAGAATCATGGTGTGACGCCCTACCGGTAGTACTAACGGGAATGCGCGCCGCATGGAAGGAAGATCACGACGCTACTCCCGCGGAGCTAGCCTACGGCGAACCAATCCGACTACCAGGCGAATTCCTACAGCCATCAACGACAAACATTCCAGCCCCGGAATTGGTGCGCATTTTGCGCAACTTACACCCAAACAGATGTCCCGTCATGGTCAACGAGGAACTTTCATTTTCAAGAACCTTGCAAACACCTCTCACGTCTTTGTCCGACACGACCACATTAGGCAGTCATTTGCAACGCCCTATGATGGTCCCTATCCAGTCATCGAAAAACATGGCAAATACTTCGTCATCTCCATCAAGGGAAAAAACACCCCTATCTCCATTGACCGGTTAAAAGCTGCATATTTCCTACAAGATGACCTAGAGGACAACGCGAGTCAACCCTCACACCATATTCACGTGACGCAGGAAGCAAGCCCACAACCCTTGACCAGTTTAGCCCAAGCTTCAACAAACTTTGGCCAATGAACACCCAGATTACCCAGTCGCACGTCCTTCGGAACAGGTTCTCCTTTGCCCCTTCGTTTTTTGCTGCATTGTGGAGAATCGTCATTTAATGTCTTTCTTTTTAGACCACGTCTGTCAACAGGTAAATCCTTCTGTGACATAGGTCCAAGGGTTACACATCTTTTGTACTCCAGAAGGGATACTTTTTCATTCATTTGGCAGTAAACGATGAACGAGTTTACGAAACATATTTCGAGCATTCCCCAAAAAAGACGATGCCACCACTTCTTTGACCTGCGGTCTAATCCATATGCGGCCCGAAGTTGATCAGCATGGTCCACACCTCCCATGAAAGAATTATAGTCTTTAACGACTTTAGGACAACTTACTTCGTGTTGTACTCCCGATTTATCTCTTCTGGTAACAGTTGAGAGCTCGTTGCCATGGTAGTTTGAAGCCAACAGTACTGTTCTGTTGTCTTTCCATTTATAAAAACTGATCCCATCTTTTAAAGAAAGATAGTCGAAATCTCCTCTCTTAAGTTTTTTATCGTGTTTCAAATTTTTTGGGTTACCTTTTCTATTTGCTCGAATCGTACCACAAGCTAGAGTTTTTTCGGTTTTTAGTTTCTCTAGTAATCTCACTGACGAAAAATAATTATCAAAGAAAATAATTTTTTGCTTTCCCCTCTCCTTTTCAGTCAATGATAAGACTACCCTTTCACCGAGACCGTAATTTTCGTAATTACCTTCCAGCTGCATGTCCTTTCCTTAATAAATCGAAAACTTCTTGATGTAGCCATGTTGATCTGCTAAGCACCATAATTTGTACCCTCTTTTTAGAGGTTTCATGGGGTTGTATTGCTTCATGGAGTTTCTGCAATTGAACAGAATCATTGACTCATCAACAGAAAGCTGTCTTGTTCCGTGGTAGGATGTGTTGAATTTATCATACAAAGAATCGATCATTGGCCGAAGTTTGAACAGTCGATCCTTATTATCTTTTCGAATAAGGCTGTTGTCATTTATGTGTAAGCTGCTCAAAATGGCATCGAATCTGTTACGGCTCATCGTTTTGCCCACCAACGGAACTCCCAAATCCTCACTTTCACTCCAAAAGTGCCTCCAGCTGGGTAGTTTATGATATCCCATAAGAAAGTTTATTCCTATAAAAGCTAGTAGCTCACCCTTCTTAAAGTCCAACACCTTACTTTTTTGAACCGCGTTGAGATTAGATTGATAAACAAATTTATCGAGCACACTTTCAAGAAAAGAGACGAAAAAACTGGCTGATTATCCGTAATTTCTTCGCCATCGCCAAACAGCTGTTCAAGCTCTTCTTGGAGCACAGCTTCATCTGGTTCCTCATTCATTCCGGCAGCAGCTCTCAATCTTGATCGAATTGTTATAAGATCCAATTCATCCATCATCCATTCATCTTCGGATTCTATGTCGGTATCTTCATTATTGTCCAAAGGTAATTCCTCAATCAGAGCCAAGATTGCATCATCCTTCAAATAAACATTCTGAACAGCCGAAATAATGCACTTTATATCATTATCCACTATATTAATCGCCGACCCAATTTCTTTGAGAACATATTTACCCGATTTAATGAAGTAAAATTGAATTTTTTTTTTTACCAAATTGAAGCGTACAGCTCATAGATCGGTCGAAAAGAATTATAATTTCAAAAAAGTTATTGCAAAAAAGGTAAAATAATGTTTTTAAATTACCTTGGTTACAACAACAACATTGTAAACATACAAAGAAAGATAGCTTTATAGCTTCGCTATCTGTGCGGCGAATGTCACGTTTGAATGATGGGAGTTAAGCAAAGAAAGAGAGAAAAGTATATGCGCAGGGGTGGGTATGGGTAATTGGATAAGTCACATTTTTCTTTCGCTCAGTCGAAGTCCTGTGACTGTCTCCTTCTATTGTATGAATCAGAAATTAAAACAAGTAAAAGTGTTATCATCGGCCTGGCCGATGCTTTGATACCCTCCACTGCATACAAGTCATGCAAAATTGGTTTTGTGAGGGAGGTACCAGAACTACTTGACCGACATAGCAGGTTTTCAATACCAACCTAACGACGATAAAAATAAGTTCTCTCACCAAATTTCATTCACCTACGTCAATTACTTTGGGCGCTATCGTGCTTTCAACAGACAGAGAGGCATGGGTCCAATATTGGTTTTGTATGGGAGGTACCAGAACTACTTGACCGACATAGCCCATTTTCAATACCAACCTAACGACGATAAAAAGAAGTTCTCTCACCAAATTTCATTCACCTACGTCAATTACTTTGGGCGCTGTCGTGCTTTCAACAGACAGAGAGGCATGGGTCCAATATTGGTTTTGTATGGGAGGTACCAGAACTACTTGACCGACATAGCCCATTTTCAATACCAACCTAACGACGATAAAAAGAAGTTCTCTCACCAAATTTCATTCACCTACGTCAATTACTTTGGGCGCCATCGTGCTTTCAACAGACAGAGAGACATATGGGTCCAATATTGGTTTTGTATGGGAGGTACCAGAACTACTTGACCGACATAGCGCATTTTCAATACCAACCTGACGCCGATAAAAATAAGTCCTTTCACCAAATTTCATTCACCTACGTCAATTACTTTGGGCGCTATCGTGCTTTCAACAGACAGAGAGGCATGGGTCCAATATTGGTTTTGTATGGGAGGTACCAGAACTACTTGACCGACATAGCCCATTTTCAATACCAACCTGACGCCGATAAAAAGAAGTCCTTTCACCAAATTTCATTCACCTACGTCAATTACTTTGGGCGCTATCGTGCTTTCAACAGACAGAGAGGCATGGGTCCAATATTGGTTTTGTATGGGAGGTACCAGAACTACTTGACTGACATAGCGCATTTTCAATACCAACCTGACGCCGATAAAAAGAAGTGATTTCACCAAATTTCATTCACCTACGTCGATTACTTTGGGCGCCATCGTGCTTTCAACAGACAGAGAGACATATGGGTCCAATATTGGTTTTGTATGGGAGGTACCAGAACTACTTGACCGACATAGCCCATTTTCAATACCAACCTGACGCCGATAAAAATAAGTTCTCTCAACAAATTTCATTCACCTACGTCAATTACTTTGGGCGCTATCGTGCTTTCAACAGACAGACAGACAGACAGACAGACGGACATGGCTAAATCGATTCAGAATGTGATCCTGATTCAGAATATATATACTTTATGAGGTCTCCGGTGACTCCTTCTTTGCGTTACAAATGTATTGGCAAAGTGAATATACCTTCCTCTGGAGGGTATAACGAAGTGGATAAACAAACAAATAAAACAAATGATATCTATACTTAACAAAGCCGGCCACCTTGAAAAGCCTATTTTTCAATAGAGTCATGTTGATTGGGCAGTATGCTGAATCTTGTGATGGCCCTTTTGTAGACTCCTCTATTGGTTTTGATTGTCGCGACTCTGAGCCTGCCGTCACTGCCAGGACAGACTTCGATGACACGCCCGAGAGGCCATTTGAGCGAAGGTAAGTTGCTGTCGTGAAGGATAGCTAATTCGCCAACTTTGACGTTGTCTGAAGGAGTTGACTATTTATTTCGAACTTGAAGATGGTGGAGAACCTCTTTTTGCCATCGCTTCCAAAAGAGCTGTTCTAGTTGTGATATTTTTATACCCTCCACAGGAAGGTATATTCACTTTGCCCATACATTTGTAACACCAAGAAGGAGTCACCGGAGACCTCATAAAGTATATATATTATGAATCAGGATCACATTCTGAATCGATTTAGCAATGTCCGTCTGTCTGTCTGTCTGTCTGTCTGTCTGTCTGTCTGTTGAAAGCACGGTAGCGCCCAAAGTAATTGACGTAGGTGAATGAAATTTGGTGAAAGGACTTCTTTTTATCGGCGTCAGGTTGGTATTGAAAATGGGCTATGTCGGTCAAGTAGTTCTGGTACCTCCCATACAAAACCAATATTGGACCCATGCCTCTCTGTCTGTTGAAAGCACGATAGCGCCCAAAGTAATTGACATAGGTGAATGAAATTTGGTGAAAGGACTTCTTTTTATCGGCGTCAGGTTGGTATTGAAAATGGGCTATGTCGGCCAAGTAGTTCTGGTACCTCCCATACAAAACCAATATTGGACCCATGCCTCTCTGTCTGTTGAAAGCACGATAGCGCCCAAAGTAATTGACGTATTTGAAAGAAATTTGGTGAGAGAACTTCTTTTTATCGTCGTTAGGTTGGTATTGAAAACCTGCTATGTCGGTCAAGTAGTTCTGGTACCTCCCTCACAAGACCAATTTTGCATGACTTGTATGCAGTGGAGGGTATCAAAGCATCGGCCAGGCCGATGATAACACTTTTACTTGTTTGATAATGGTGAAGGCGATTAGGATTAATGTCCGTTGGTTCATTTATGGCCGTGAGGGGGGCTCCGATTAGGAAGTGACCAGAAGTGAGAGCCTCCACATCGTTTGGGTCAACGGACATCGGTGAGAGAGGTCTTGAGTTCGTTATGGCCTCTATAATGCAGAGAAGAGTGGTGAATTCCTCGTAGTTGAGAGGAGTGTTGTGGATCATCTTCACGAGGTGATGCTTTGCTGCCTTTACTGCTGCTTCGGAGAGACCACCAAAATGGGGTGACCGTGGTGGAGAAAAAATCCATTCAGTACGGTCTTCAAGACAAGCAGATTGAGTTTGCGTGTTGTGTTCCTCGGAAATGAAGAGTTTGCGCAGGTCTAGTAGTTCGGCATTAGCACCAAGTTGGTAGCTTTATCGAAGTAAATTTTTAGACATTTTCCGTGTCTAGAGATAAAGCGTTTTACTGCCATTTGGAAAGCCTTGGTTGTAAGATCAGCTACTAGTTCCAAGTGAGTAGCCCTAGTGGTGAAGCATACAAAGGCGGCCACGTATGCTTTAGTAGCAATTTTTCCACGAATTCCTGAACGGATGTAGAAAGGAACACAATAATCAATCAATTGAAAATTGTCTTGCTGGAAGGATTCGATCTGCTGCTAGATTACCCATGATCTGTTGACGATGAACGGGCTTAGACCGTGTTGTAACCATGGAAACTTTGTGACTATGGCAACACTTCTGATTGTCATCGACTAGAGTCGACTTATAGCTGACATCTGTCACTAGCTTGTCTGTCTCAAGTTTTCATCACGCACATGCGGTTGGCTTAACCTTCTTTTCCTTTTTATACCCTCCACAGGAAGGTATATTCACTTTGCCCATACATTTGTAACGCCAAGAAGGAGTCACCGGAGACCTCATAAAGTATATATATTCTGAATCAGGATCACATTCTGAATCGATTTAGCCATGTCCGTCTGTCTGTCTGTCTGTCTGTCTGTCTGTCTGTCTGTCTGTCTGTCTGTCTGTCTGTCTGTCTGTCTGTCTGTCTGTCTGTCTGTTGAAAGCACGATAGCGCCCAAAGTAATTGACGTAGGTGAATGAAATTTGGTGAAAAGACTTCTTTTTATCGGCGTCAGGTTGGTATTGAAAATGGGCTATGTCGGTCAAGTAGTTCTGGTACCTCCCATACAAAACCAATATTGGACCCATATGTCTCTCTGTCTGTTGAAAGCACGATGGCGCCCAAAGTAATCGACGTAGGTGAATGAAATTTGGTGAAATCACTTCTTTTTATCGGCGTCAGGTTGGTATTGAAAATGGGCTATGTCGGTCAAGTAGTTCTGGTACCTCCCATACAAAACCAATATTGGACCCATGCCTCTCTGTCTGTTGAAAGCACGATAGCGCCCAAAGTAATTGACGTAGGTGAATGAAATTTGGTGAAAGGACTTATTTTTATCGGCGTCAGGTTGGTATTGAAAATGGGCTATGTCGGTCAAGTAGTTCTGGTACCTCCCATACAAAACCAATATTGGACCCATGCCTCTCTGTCTGTTGAAAGCACGATAGCGCCCAAAGTAATTGACGTAGGTGAATGAAATTTGGTGAAAGGACTTATTTTTATCGGCGTCAGGTTGGTATTGAAAATGCGCTATGTCGGTCAAGTAGTTCTGGTACCTCCCATACAAAACCAATATTGGACCCATATGTCTCTCTGTCTGTTGAAAGCACGATGGCGCCCAAAGTAATTGACGTAGGTGAATGAAATTTGGTGAGAGAACTTCTTTTTATCGTCGTTAGGTTGGTATTGAAAATGGGCTATGTCGGTCAAGTAGTTCTGGTACCTCCCATACAAAACCAATATTGGACCCATGCCTCTCTGTCTGTTGAAAGCACGATAGCGCCCAAAGTAATTGACGTAGGTGAATGAAATTTGGTGAGAGAACTTATTTTTATCGTCGTTAGGTTGGTATTGAAAACCTGCTATGTCGGTCAAGTAGTTCTGGTACCTCCCTCACAAAACCAATTTTGCATGACTTGTATGCAGTGGAGGGTATCAAAGCATCGGCCAGGCCGATGATAACACTTTTACTTGTTCTATTGTATATTAGTTTATTAATCCATCTCCATTCCTGAATTAAAGTTGAATTATAAATCGTTGAACATTTGAGTGTTTTCCTTTTGATACAAATTCAACAAATTGGCGGCGAGGTTTGTGGAAATATGGACGAAGCATTACAGGAGATGATTTGCAAACAGCAGACGTGGATCGAAAAAATGTTCAAGTCGAATGCAGAACTGGTGGAGCGGTTGATGAAAACTACGGCGGAGACGGTGAAACCGGCAGCAATTCCTCCTTTTCGCATGTTCGAGGTGGATAAAGAGAGCTGGGAAAGTTATCTTTTTCAGTTGGAGCAGCATTTTGCGGCAAATGCTGTAACAGACGATACGTTGCGGAAAGCGCATTTTCTGTCTACGTGCGGCAGTCATCTAAACGACATACTCCGGAAGCTTTTTCAAGTGGAAAATGTGAGTATTCATTCTTATAAAGACCTAACAGAAAAGCTCACAAACCATTTTCGAACCAAATTGCACATTTTGGCATCGAGATGCAAGTTTTTACGTCAAACGTGGCTTAGCAAGAGATTGCGTATTCGTATGTGCGAAGGAGGGCTGCAATGAGTCGTACGCAGATTTCATGATCCGAGATATGGTTACGTTCTACACTCCACATGAGTCGGTGAGAATCGCCGCCACCCAAAAGAAAAATCCCACGTTAGAGGAGTTAAAGGAGATCGTGACGTCGTACGAGTCGACCAAAGCCGCGTCTGAGATCATAAAGCATACTTATACAATTTCCTGTTACAACTTTTCTGGTGGAATTTCAAGTGACGGCGACTGTGTTCGGCATATTTTGCGCATATTAGTTACACGGCGTTCACATCACAGTTGAGGTTAAGAGCTTTTAGAGTACATATATGAAATTGTAGGAATCCAATAATTTCGTCACAATAAAATAATAATTTGTCAATATCTTGCTGAAATAATAACAATCAGAGAAAAATTAACTATCACGTTTTCTTCACTTTTGTTAAAAGAGATTTTGTAAATTCAAGTTTTTTTGTACATTTTAAGGAAGGAACATTTTTTTCGTCAATTTTAATGGTTTTAATTTCGAAATCATATCGAAACAAAATATTTAAACACCGTTTAAGAAAATCTTTTATTTTTTTTCGTGAAAAAGATTTTTTAGTTTTACCAAATGCATACTTGTACAGTAATTATATCCAAGTATGCATAATGCTAAATTGAAAAATAAGTTCGATATTTTTTTATTTTTTTATACTACATATATTGCTCTCAAATTTAACTATGTATGCGCTCGGCTTTTTCCGGTAAAAGCCATAATATAAAAATCCTCGTACATCACCCTTTATTTATACCTAAGAAATACTCAGAACAATAAAAAAATGTTTTGATCACTTTTTGTATTCCAAAAACACAAAGAACGCACTTGTTTTTGTTAATTAATAATTTTAAGAGGTTTGTAAAAAAAAATTAGTGCACATTTCAAAATATTTTGTTATAAAATTTGTAAAAGAATATATGCACAGAAAACAAAATATAGCATGCAAATACCAACAATTAACAAAACAATATGTATTTTTACGTTCGATTGAATAGGCGAAATACCAAAGTAACATTATTCAACACTGTTCAGTGTTATTATAAAGGGTGATTTTTTAGCTGGTTTGGTTTTGGCAACACTGGTTTTGACAGCTGACGTGTGTTTAGTACCTTGTGTCACTGTCAAACAGCTTCAGTTTGGTTTGCAATTTAACCATGGATCGTCTTACAAATGAACAACGCTTGCAAATTATTGAATTTTACTATCAAAATTCGTGCTCGGTTCGAAATGTTCATCGCGAAACAATGGCGCTATTGCGAGGCGAGTTTGGTGAACAGTTAATTTCACGTTTCGGGCCGGTCAATTGGCCGCCTAGATCGTGCGATTTGACACCATTAGATTATTTTTTGTGGGGGTATGCCAAGGCTTATGTGTATAGGGACAAGCCCGCTTCGATTGACGCACTGGAAGCCAACATCCATGCATTCATTCGTGAGATACCGGCCGATATGTGTGAAAGAGTATGCCAAAATTGGACTCAGCGGATGGGCTACCTGAGACGCAGCCGCGGTCAACATTTGCATGAAATTATCTTTCAACATTAAATTGCAAGGTTCAAACTATCGATTCAAATAAATATTTCATTCATTTTTTCGAATTTTTCGTGTTTTTTTTTTTTAAAAAAAGTTCTAAACCTCTTAAAAAATCACCCTTTACTACAGAATTTCCAATCATATTTTGAATTTGTACAAATATGGTGTTAAATAAACGAATTTGAAAACATTCACCAAACCTTATATAAATTTATTGAATGTTTATGAACATTTTAGAAAATTCACTTGTGCCCTAGTGAAAGCTTGGGTTTACTTGCATGTTGTTACCTCATTTTTGGAACAACCCCTTTTATGCAGCAGCATGAATTTTGCTGTCAAAAATAGAATTTATACAAATAAAATTAAAAAAAAAACTGAAATGTGAATGGATGAACAGTTTTTGGTGACGAAAATGGGTAGAGAAGAAGTTATGCTATTTAAAAAAACCATAATCAACATTTGCATTTTTACATTTATTGTTATAAATCTATTTACAAATTGTTTGTTTTTGGAAATAGTTCCACTCGGCGGCCATTAATACACGTATTCACAGACAGGAAAAAAAGAGCGCGCGAGAGAGGGCTGTCATTCAAAATTTGCGGGGAAAATCGGGTAGGTGTGCTGAAAGTCGGTCCTCTAGTTTAGTTCCTCTATGCCCAGGGAGGAACTGGAATCTCAAGCAAAGGCTCTGTGCGGAAGATATGAAAACATTTTTCGGCCTGAGCTTGGTTGTAGCAAGTTTTTCGTAGCGCACCTAACCCTTAAGCCAAACAGCATGCCGCGTTATTTCAAGTACAGACCAGTGCCGTTCGCACTCAAAGAAGGGGTCAAAAATGAATTGGAGCGTCTGGAAAAGTTGGGTATTCTGCGACCTACGGAAACGAGCCAGTGGGCAGCACCCATTGCCGTTATCAAAAAACAAAGTGGAGCTTTGCGTATCTGTGGCGATTTCAAAATAACTATTAATCCTCAACTTGAGATCGACAGACATCCGGTTCCTAGGATCCAGGAACTCTTTCATAAGCAAGGTGGACGTTTCTTTACGAAGGTGGATTTGTCGGACGCCTACCTACAAATTCCACTCGACGACGAATCAAAAAAAATATGTGTAGTCAACACGGAATTTGGACTTTATGAGTATCAGCGCCTTCCTTTTGGTACATCCAGCTCAACAGGTATTTTTCAACGCTATATGGAGCAGCTTACTTCGGACTTGAAATTCTGTGTGTCATACCTTGATGATGTCATCATCTCTGGTTATGGCCTCTATAATGCAGAGAAGAGTGGTGAATTCCTCGTAGTTGAGAGGAGTGTTGTGGATCATCTTCACGAGGTGATGCTTTGCTGCCTTTACTGCTGCTTCGGAGAGACCACCAAAATGGGGTGACCGTGGTGGAGAAAAAATCCATTCAGTACGGTCTTCAAGACAAGCAGATTGAGTTTGCGTGTTGTGTTCCTCGGAAATGAAGAGTTTGCGCAGGTCTAGTAGTTCGGCATTAGCACCAAGTTGGTAGCTTTATCGAAGTAAATTTTTAGACATTTTCCGTGTCTAGAGATAAAGCGTTTTACTGCCATTTGGAAAGCCTTGGTTGTAAGATCAGCTACTAGTTCCAAGTGAGTAGCCCTAGTGGTGAAGCATACAAAGGCGGCCACGTATGCTTTAGTAGCAATTTTTCCACGAATTCCTGAACGGATGTAGAAAGGAACACAATAATCAATCAATTGAAAATTGTCTTGCTGGAAGGATTCGATCTGCTGCTAGATTACCCATGATCTGTTGACGATGAACGGGCTTAGACCGTGTTGTAACCATGGAAACTTTGTGACTATGGCAACACTTCTGATTGTCATCGACTAGAGTCGACTTATAGCTGACATCTGTCACTAGCTTGTCTGTCTCAAGTTTTCATCACGCACATGCGGTTGGCTTAACCTTCTTTTCCTTTTTCTATTGTATATTAGTTTATTAATCCATCTCCATTCCTGAATTAAAGTTGAATTATAAATCGTTGAACATTTGAGTGTTTTCCTTTTGATACAAATTCAACAAATTGGCGGCGAGGTTTGTGGAAATATGGACGAAGCATTACAGGAGATGATTTGCAAACAGCAGACGTGGATCGAAAAAATGTTCAAGTCGAATGCAGAACTGGTGGAGCGGTTGATGAAAACTACGGCGGAGACGGTGAAACCGGCAGCAATTCCTCCTTTTCGCATGTTCGAGGTGGATAAAGAGAGCTGGGAAAGTTATCTTTTTCAGTTGGAGCAGCATTTTGCGGCAAATGCTGTAACAGACGATACGTTGCGGAAAGCGCATTTTCTGTCTACGTGCGGCAGTCATCTAAACGACATACTCCGGAAGCTTTTTCAAGTGGAAAATGTGAGTATTCATTCTTATAAAGACCTAACAGAAAAGCTCACAAACCATTTTCGAACCAAATTGCACATTTTGGCATCGAGATGCAAGTTTTTACGTCAAACGTGGCTTAGCAAGAGATTGCGTATTCGTATGTGCGAAGGAGGGCTGCAATGAGTCGTACGCAGATTTCATGATCCGAGATATGGTTACGTTCTACACTCCACATGAGTCGGTGAGAATCGCCGCCACCCAAAAGAAAAATCCCACGTTAGAGGAGTTAAAGGAGATCGTGACGTCGTACGAGTCGACCAAAGCCGCGTCTGAGATCATAAAGCATACTTATACAATTTCCTCTTACAACTTTTCTGGTGGAATTTCAAGTGACGGCGACTGTGTTCGGCATATTTTGCGCATATTAGTTACACGGCGTTCACATCACAGTTGAGGTTAAGAGCTTTTAGAGTACATATATGAAATTGTAGGAATCCAATAATTTCGTCACAATAAAATAATAATTTGTCAATATCTTGCTGAAATAATAACAATCAGAGAAAAATTAACTATCACGTTTTCTTCACTTTTGTTAAAAGAGATTTTGTAAATTCAAGTTTTTTTGTACATATTAAGGAAGGAACATTTTTTTCGTCAATTTTAATGGTTTTAATTTCGAAATCATATCGAAACAAAATATTTAAACACCGTTTAAGAAAATCTTTTATTTTTTTTCGTGAAAAAGATTTTTTAGTTTTACCAAATGCATACTTGTACAGTAATTATATCCAAGTATGCATAATGCTAAATTGAAAAATAAGTTCGATATTTTTTTATTTTTTTATACTACATATATTGCTCTCAAATTTAACTATGTATGCGCTCGGCTTTTTCCGGTAAAAGCCATAATATAAAAATCCTCGTACATCACCCTTTATTTATACCTAAGAAATACTCAGAACAATAAAAAAATGTTTTGATCACTTTTTGTATTCCAAAAACACAAAGAACGCACTTGTTTTTGTTAATTAATAATTTAAAGAGGTTTGTAAAAAAAAATTAGTGCACATTTCAAAATATTTTGTTATAAAATTTGTAAAAGAATATTTATGCACAGAAAACAAAATATAGCATGCAAATACCAACAATTAACAAAACAATATGTATTTTTACGTTCGATTGAATAGGCGAAATACCAAAGTAACATTATTCAACACTGTTCAGTGTTATTATAAAGGGTGATTTTTTAGCTGGTTTGGTTTTGGCAACACTGGTTTTGACAGCTGACGTGTGTTTAGTACCTTGTGTCACTGTCAAACAGCTTCAGTTTGGTTTGCAATTTAACCATGGATCGTCTTACAAATGAACAACGCTTGCAAATTATTGAATTTTACTATCAAAATTCGTGCTCGGTTCGAAATGTTCATCGCGAAACAATGGCGCAATTGCGAGGCGAGTTTGGTGAACATTTAATTTCACGTTTCGGGCCGGTCAATTGGCCGCCTAGATCGTGCGATTTGACACCATTAGATTATTTTTTGTGGGGGTATGCCAAGGCTTATGTGTATAGGGACAAGCCCGCTTCGATTGACGCACTGGAAGCCAACATCCATGCATTCATTCGTGAGATACCGGCCGATATGTGTAAAAGAGTATGCCAAAATTGGACTCAGCGGATGGGCTACCTGAGACGCAGCCGCAGTCAACATTTGCATGAAATTATCTTTAAACATTAAATTGCAAGGTTCAAACTATCGATTCAAATAAATATTTCATTCATTTTTTCGAATTTTTTGTGTTTTTTTTTTAAAAAAAGTTCTAAACCTCTTAAAAAATCACCCTTTACTACAGAATTTCCAATCATATTTTGAATTTGTACAAATATGGTGTTAAATAAACGAATTTGAAAACATTCACCAAACCTTATATAAATTTATTGAATGTTTATGAACATTTTAGAAAATTCACTTGTGCCCTAGTGAAAGCTTGGGTTTACTTGCATGTTGTTACCTCATTTTTGGAACAACCCCTTTTATGCAGCAGCATGAATTTTGCTGTCAAAAATAGAATTTATACAAATAAAATTAAAAAAAAAACTGAAATGTGAATGGATGAACAGTTTTTGGTGACGAAAATGGGTAGAGAAGAAGTTATGCTATTTAAAAAAACCATAATCAACATTTGCATTTTTACATTTATTGTTATAAATCTATTTACAAATTGTTTGTTTTTGGAAATAGTTCCACCCGGCGGCCATTAATACACGTATTCACAGACAGGAAAAAAAGAGCGCGCGAGAGAGGGCTGTCATTCAAAATTTGCGGGGAAAATCGGGTAGGTGTGCTGAAAGTCGGTCCTCTAGTTTAGTTCCTCTATGCCCAGGGAGGAACTGGAATCTCAAGCAAAGGCTCTGTGCGGAAGATATGAAAACATTTTTCGGCCTGAGCTTGGTTGTAGCAAGTTTTTCGTAGCGCACCTAACCCTTAAGCCAAACAGCATGCCGCGTTATTTCAAGTACAGACCAGTGCCGTACGCACTCAAAGAAGGGGTCAAAAATGAATTGGAGCGTCTGGAAAAGTTGGGTATTCTGCGACCTACGGAAACGAGCCAGTGGGCAGCACCCATTGCCGTTATCAAAAAACAAAGTGGAGCTTTGCGTATCTGTGGCGATTTCAAAATAACTATTAATCCTCAACTTGAGATCGACAGACATCCGGTTCCTAGGATCCAGGAACTCTTTCATAAGCAAGGTGGACGTTTCTTTACGAAGGTGGATTTGTCGGACGCCTACCTACAAATTCCACTCGACGACGAATCAAAAAAAATATGTGTAGTCAACACGGAATTTGGACTTTATGAGTATCAGCGCCTTCCTTTTGGTACATCCAGCTCAACAGGTATTTTTCAACGCTATATGGAGCAGCTTACTTCGGACTTAAATTCTGTGTGTCATACCTTGATGATGTCATCATCTCTGGTAAAACAAACCAGGAACACATTCAAAATCTCAGTATATTGCTGGAGCGTTTGGAGCGACATGGGTTACGCTGCAAATTGGACAAGTGCTGTTTTGCTAGAGGCGAAATTGAGTACTTGGGCCACATTATCGATGAAGCAGGGATTCGACCGTCGGAGTCTCGAATCAAAGCCATTCAAAGTTACCGAGAAACCTAAAGGAGCTGGAAGCTTTCATCGGTAAGATAAATTATTACAACTCTTTTATCGAAAATTATTCCCAGTTAGCTTCGCCTCTTATCAAATTACGGGCGTCCAATGAGCCGTTCGTCTGGGGAAATGAGCAGCAGAAAGCTTATCAGCAGTTCAACGACCGTATTGCGGGCGCCTCTAAGCTAGTTCATTTCCGCGATGATTTGCCAATCACCCTGGCGACGTATGCCTCAAGACACGGGATCGGAGCCGTTATTTCTCACATTTACCCGGAATCAACTGAAAGGCCCATCGCATTCGCCTCCAAGACACTAGATGACACTCAGAAGAAATATAGCCAAATAGAGAAAGAGGCATTATCCATCATATACGGGGTCAAACAGTTCCACCAGTATCTATTTGGTCGCAAATTTGAGCTAATAACCGATCACCAACCGTTAGTGTCGATATTTCACCCAAATAAGAAATTGCCGCAAATGACAATTCATCGCCTGCAGCGTTAGGCTATCACGCTAATGGGGTATAACTACACGATTCGGTATCGCCCAACCAAACAGCATGGAAACGCCGATTGCCTCTCTTGTTTACCTGTGGGACCGGACGACGATTTTGACAACGAAGAGGAATCTTGTCGTCATCTAGAGCATGTGTATTCAGCCGTCGTGGACGATTTTCCTATCAACGCAGCCAGTATTGCCCAAGAATCGGAAAAGGACGAGTTGTTAACAAAGGTATTTCAGTATGTGCATGATGGATGGCCGAAGCAGTTGCCCGCAGCAGAAAGTGGGTTATTACCTTATTTTCGAAGCCTAGGCACTACTGCTGGGGTGCTGATTTATCAATGCGAAAATCCGATTGTAGTGGTACCAGCAAATCTTCAGGATAAGGTGTTAAGGCTTTTGCATGAAGGACACTGGGGAATAACACGAACAAAGCAATTAGCCCGCCGTTTTTTGCTGGTGGCTAAAAATCGATGAAGAAGTTTTAGAAGCTATAAAGAAGTGTAATACATGTCAGTTAAGTGCTAGTAATCCTCCTAAGGAATATACCATTTGGCCAATCACTGACGGTGTCTGGGAATGCTTGCATGTAGACTATGCGGGACCTTTTCAAGGCTTTTCTTGGCTGATATTAGTGGACTCCAAGTCGAAGTCAGGATGTCTTCAACAACCTCAAAGGCAACTGTCAATGCCTTGCGATCCATATTTTCCATTGAAGGATTGCCCAAGGCATTGGTATCCGACAACGGCACTCAGTTTTCTCCGGAAGAATTTAAAAGGTTTTGTGATCTTAACTCCATTCTTCACATCCGATCCGCTCCATTCAATCCGCAATCCAATGGGGCAGCGGAAAGGATGGTGCGAACTTTCAAAACGGCTCTCCTCAAAATTTTGCAGGACACTCCCAAAGGTGAGAAAGCATTAGCTATATTCCTGTCAACATATCGCACCACCACCACCCCAACCATCAGCGGAGCTCATCATTCCTGAAACATCACCGAGGTTTTCAACACCGAGACGTTCTGAGAGGTTGCGTAATAAGCGACTAAGATTTGCTCAAAACTAAGTGAAGGGGTAACTGTTGTAACCATGGAAACTTTGTGACTATGGCAACAATTCTGATTGTCATCGACTAGAGTCGACTTATAGCTGACTTCTGTCACTAGCTTGTCTGTCTTAAGTTTTCATCACGCACACGCGGTTGGCCCAACCTTCTTTTCCTTTTTCTATTGTATATTTGTTTATTAATCAATCTCCATTCCTGAATTAAAGTTGAATTATAAATCGTTGAACATTTGAGCGTGTTTTCCTTTTGATACAAATTCAACAGACTCAAAGCACAACTGACTCCGCTCGTTTAGCAGAGAGTATCCAAACGCTGGCGAATGATGTTGAGTAAGGTCTGACAAGCAGAGTGCAAGTGATGAACGTGGTAATACCATATAAGGACCTTTGTGAAAGAGTGAGTATGAGGCAGCAGTATTGGGTGCTTGGCTTCGAAGTTGAGACTTGAATTCACAAGACGGCCTCCAACTCGTATTTTGACGACTTCTTCTTTACTAGTAGCTAACTCTTGTAAGTTGTTTGATCCTGTCATAAGATGGTCGACATAAAAATCATTCAAGACAGAATATTTTCCGAGTGGGAAGTTTGAACCTTCGTCCATAGCTAATTGTTCCATAGATCGAACAGCTAAAAAGGCAGCCGGTCCAGTACGTTAAATGACAGTACGAGGGCTTAGATGCTTTACTTTTTCTACTGGGCTATTGCGCCATAGAATGTATTAAAAGTTGGAATCATCCTTGTACATTAGGACTTGCCGATACATCTATACTTTCTCCGCGCAGAGAACATAACGATGTAACCGAAATCGAAATAGCTGTGAGAATGGTTGAATGGTTCGGCCCACCATGAGGATGTCGTTCAGCGATTTTCCGCCGGGCCATGAAAGACTACTCAAAGCTTAGTGCTGGAGCTGTCTTGTTTTAAGACGGCGTGGTGTTGTGAGGTACCTGACTTACCAAAGCCGGGTGCAGTTCTTCCAGATGATGAAGTTCTTTAAACTCGTCGATGAAATTTGAATAATCGACCCGGAGCTGAGGATCCTTGAGTAGCTTCCTTTCCAGACTATGGAAGCGTTGAAGAGCCATGTCGTATGAATTTCCAAGCACGAATGCCGGCTCTCGGAAAGGGAGCTTTACAATGTAGCGTCCCTTATTATTTCTGGATACATTGAGAACAAAGTGTTTTTCGCAATGATCCTCTTCAAGTGTTTGATTTGGGTTGAACTTCTTCTAGTTCCCAGAATGCCTTTAGCGAATCATGAAGCAATTCTTCACTGCTGGTGATGGGCTCTGAGGAGGTATGAAGAGCATGTTTATTAGGCGGTAAGTTACCTGCTATGACCCAACCAAGTTGGGTTTTTTGTAGGACTGGGGAATCTTCATCTTGGTGGAGCCAACGCTTAGCAATGAAAAGAAGTGCGATGCTCCGATAAGCATATCGCTTCTTTAAGCACGGTAAAATGCAAGATCGGCCAGAGGAAGATTTTTGGGAATCTTAATTTCTGTGGGGCTGAAGCTGCTAGGAGGCTGAAGTGATGTGATGGAGGGAACAACTATGACCTCCATGTCAGTTGTCCAGTTGGAGTGCATGGAGATTATTGATACATTTGGCTTTTTTGAGGAGCGGACGCTGGTGTTGCATATACCGCCGAATTCAACAGAGGATTTGGTGAGGGGAAGGCCTAGCTCCTGCACTACCTTATCTGTGTATCATCTTCACGAGGTGATGCTTTGCTGCCTTTACTGCTGCTTCGAAGATACCACCAAAATGGGGTGATCGTGGCGGAGAAAAAATTCATTTAGTACGGTCTTCAAGACAATCAGATTGAATTTGCGTGTTGTGTTCCTCGGAAATGAAGAGTTTGCGCAGGTCCCGTAGTTCGGCATTAGCACCAAGTTGGTAGCGAAGTAAATTTTTAGACATTTTCCGCGTCTAGAGATAAAGCGTTTCAGTGCCATTAGGAAAGCCTTGGTTGTAAGTTCAGCTACTAGTTCCAAGTGAGAAGTCATAGTGGTGAAGCATACAAAGGCGGCCACGTATGCTTTAGTAGCAGTTATTCCACGAATTCCTGAACGGATGTAGAAAGGAACACAATAATCAATCAAATGAAAATTGTCTTGCTGGAAGGATTCGATCTGCTGGTAGATTGTTATGAACCCCTATCGTATGTCATACAAATTCCGTTCCCATAACCAGAACATTTTTTATTTTTTTTCGGTTTGCACGTTTTGCAACCATTACTTCTCTAATTGCAATATGCAAATTCCGCTGAAAGCGATTCACATTAAAAACAAACTTCTCGCGTTACAACCATGCGCATGCTTTATGCAATCCATGCGCAATGTTGTTTGTCGCACAAACTGCTGACGCATCTTCTTTTCTCTCATGCTATCGCGTCGGTTGAATTCTTTTGGTTGTTCTGTGGCAGTCAGTTTCCAATCATCAGAGTGTTAACACTTGCTTTTGCTATATAATAGTATTATTAACGTATAATCGAAACATTGTAATTTGATTTTTAATAAAGAAAATTTGTGAATAAAATTCAATAAAAATAATCAAAGAAAATTTGTGAATAAAATTTAATAAAAACAAGTAAAAGTGTTATCATCGGCCTGGCCGATGCTTTGATACCCTCCACTGCATACAAGTCATGCAAAATTGGTTTTGTGAGGGAGGTACCAGAACTACTTGACCGACATAGCAGGTTTTCAATACCAACCTAACGACGATAAAAATAAGTTCTCTCACCAAATTTCATTCACCTACGTCAATTACTTTGGGCGCTATCGTGCTTTCAACAGACAGAGAGGCATGGGTCCAATATTGGTTTTGTATGGGAGGTACCAGAACTACTTGACCGACATTTTCAATACCAACCTAACGACGATAAAAAGAAGTTCTCTCACCAAATTTCATTCACCTACGTCAATTACTTTGGGCGCCATCGTGCTTTCAACAGACAGAGAGACATATGGGTCCAATATTGGTTTTGTATGGGAGGTACCAGAACTACTTGACCGACATAGCCATTTTCAATACCAACCTGACGCCGATAAAAAGAAGTCCTTTCACCAAATTTCATTCACCTACGTCAATTACTTTGGGCGCTATCGTGCTTTCAACAGACAGAGAGGCATGGGTCCAATATTGGTTTTGTATGGGAGGTACCAGAACTACTTGACCGACATAGCACATTTTCAATACCAACCTGACGCCGATAAAAAGAAGTCTTTTCACCAAATTTCATTCACCTACGTCAATTACTTTGGGCGCTATCGTGCTTTCAACAGACAGACAGACAGACAGACAGACAGACAGACAGACAGACAGACAGACAGACGGACATGGCTAAATCGATTCAGAATGTGATCCTGATTCAGAATATATATACTTTATGAGGTCTCCGGTGACTCCTTCTTTGCGTTACAAATGTATTGGCAAAGTGAATATACCTTCCTCTGGAGGGTATAACAAGTAAAAGTGTTATCATCGGCCTGGCCGATGCTTTGATACCCTCCACTGCATACAAGTCATGCAAAATTGGTTTTGTGAGGGAGGTACCAGAACTACTTGACCGACATAGCAGGTTTTCAATACCAACCTAACGACGATAAAAATAAGTTCTCTCACCAAATTTCATTCACCTACGTCAATTACTTTGGGCGCTATCGTGCTTTCAACAGACAGAGAGGCATGGGTCCAATATTGGTTTTGTATGGGGGGTACCAGAACTACTTGACCGACATAGCCCATTTTCAATACCAACCTGACGCCGATAAAAAGAAGTGATTTCACCAAATTTCATTCACCTACGTCGATTACTTTGGGCGCCATCGTGCTTTCAACAGACAGAGAGACATATGGGTCCAATATTGGTTTTGTATGGGAGGTACCAGAACTACTTGACCGACATAGCCCATTTTCAATACCAACCTAACGCCGATAAAAAGAAGTCTTTTCACCAAATTTCATTCACCTACGTCAATTACTTTGGGCGCTATCGTGCTTTCAACAGACAGAGAAGGCATGGGTCCAATATTGGTTTTGTATGGGAGGTACCAGAACTACTTGACCGACATAGCCCATTTTCAATATAAACCTGACGCCGATAAAAGGAAGTCCTTTCACCAAATTTCATTCACCTACGTCAATTACTTTGGGCGCTATCGTGCTTTCAACAGACAGAGAGGCATGGGTCCAATATTGGTTTTGTATGGGAGGTACCAGAACTACTTGACCGACATAGCCCATTTTCAATAGCAACCTGACGCCGATAAAAAGAAGTCCTTTCACCAAATTTCGCTCACTTACGTCAATTACTTTGGGCGCTATCGTGCTTTCAACAGACAGACAGACAGAGAGACATGTGGGCCCAATATTGGTATTGCATGGTAGGTACCAGAACTACTTGACCGACATAGCTCATTTTCAATACCAACCTGACACCGATAAAAAGAAGTCCTTTCACCAAATTTCATTCACCTACGTCGATTACTTTGGGCGCCATCGTGCTTTCAACAGACAGAGAGACACATGGGTCCAATATTGGTTTTGTATGGGAGGTACCAGAACTACTTGACCGACATAGCCCATTTTCAATACCAACCTGACACCGATAAAAAGAAGTCCTTTCACCAAATTTCATTCACCTACGTCAATTACTTTGGGCGCTATCGTGCTTTCAACAGACAGAGAGGCATGGGTCCAATATTGGTTTTGTATGGGAGGTACCAGAACTACTTGACCGACATAGCCCATTTTCAATACCAACCTGACGCCGATAAAAAGAAGTGATTTCACCAAATTTCATTCACCTACGTCGATTACTTTGGGCGCCATCGTGCTTTCAACAGACAGAGAGACACATGGGTCCAATATTGGTTTTGTATGGGAGGTACCAGAACTACTTGACCGACATAGCCATTTTCAATACCAACCTGACGCCGATAAAAAGAAGTCCTTTCACCAAATTTCATTCACCTACGTCAATTACTTTGGGCGCTATCGTGCTTTCAACAGACAGAGAGGCATGGGTCCAATATTGGTTTTGTATGGGAGGTACCAGAACTACTTGACCGACATAGCCCATTTTCAATACTAACCTGACGCCGATAAAAAGAAGTCTTTTCACCAAATTTCATTCACCTACGTCAATTACTTTGGGCGCTATCGTGCTTTCAACAGACAGACAGACAGACAGACAGACAGACAGACAGACAGACAGACAGACAGACAGACAGACAGACAGACAGACAGACAGACAGACAGACAGACAGACAGACAGACAGACGGACATGGCTAAATCGATTCAGAATGTGATCCTGATTCAGAATATATATACTTTATGAGGTCTCCGGTGACTCCTTCTTTGCGTTACAAATGTATTGGCAAAGTGAATATACCTTCCTCTGGAGGGTATAACAAGTAAAAGTGTTATCATCGGCCTGGCCGATGCTTTGATACCCTCCACTGCATACAAGTCATGCAAAATTGGTTTTGTGAGGGAGGTACCAGAACTACTTGACCGACATAGCAGGTTTTCAATACCAACCTAACGACGATAAAAATAAGTTCTCTCACCAAATTTCATTCACCTACGTCAATTACTTTGGGCGCTATCGTGCTTTCAACAGACAGAGAGGCATGGGTCCAATATTGGTTTTGTATGGGGGGTACCAGAACTACTTGACCGACATAGCCCATTTTCAATACCAACCTAACGCCGATAAAAAGAAGTCTTTTCACCAAATTTCGTTCACCTACGTCAATTACTTTGGGCGCTATCGTGCTTTCAACAGACAGAGAGGCATGGGTCCAATATTGGTTTTGTATGGGAGGTACCAGAACTACTTGACCGACATAGCCCATTTTCAATACCAACCTGACGCCGATAAAAAGAAGTCCTTTCACCAAATTTCATTCACCTACGTCAATTACTTTGGGCGCTATCGTGCTTTCAACAGACAGAGAGGCATGGGTCCAATATTGGTTTTGTATGGGAGGTACCAGAACTACTTGACCGACATAGCCCATTTTCAATACCAACCTGACGCCGATAAAAAGAAGTCTTTTCACCAAATTTCATTCACCTACGTCAATTACTTTGGGCGCTATCGTGCTTTCAACAGACAGACAGACAGACAGACAGACAGACAGACAGACAGACAGACAGACAGACAGACAGACAGACAGACAGACAGACAGACAGACAGACAGACAGACGGACATGGCTAAATCGATTCAGAATGTGATCCTGATTCAGAATATATATACTTTATGAGGTCTCCGGTGACTCCTTCTTTGCGTTACAAATGTATTGGCAAAGTGAATATACCTTCCTCTGGAGGGTATAACAAGTAAAAGTGTTATCATCGGCCTGGCCGATGCTTTGATACCCTCCACTGCATACAAGTCATGCAAAATTGGTTTTGTGAGGGAGGTACCAGAACTACTTGACCGACATAGCAGGTTTTCAATACCAACCTAACGACGATAAAAATAAGTTCTCTCACCAAATTTCATTCACCTACGTCAATTACTTTGGGCGCTATCGTGCTTTCAACAGACAGAGAGGCATGGGTCCAATATTGGTTTTGTATGGGGGGTACCAGAACTACTTGACCGACATAGCCCATTTTCAATACCAACCTAACGCCGATAAAAAGAAGTCTTTTCACCAAATTTCGTTCACCTACGTCAATTACTTTGGGCGCTATCGTGCTTTCAACAGACAGAGAGGCATGGGTCCAATATTGGTTTTGTATGGGAGGTACCAGAACTACTTGACCGACATAGCCCATTTTCAATACCAATCTGACGCCGATAAAAAGAAGTCCTTTCACCAAATTTCATTCACCTACGTCAATTACTTTGGGCGCTATCGTGCTTTCAACAGACAGAGAGGCATGGGTCCAATATTGGTTTTGTATGGGAGGTACCAGAACTACTTGACCGACATAGCCCATTTTCAATACCAACCTGACGCCGATAAAAAGAAGTCCTTTCACCAAATTTCGCTCACTTACGTCAATTACTTTGGGCGCTATCGTGCTTTCAACAGACAGACAGACAGAGAGACATGTGGGCCCAATATTGGTTTTGCATGGGAGGTACCAGAACTACTTGACCGACATAGCTCATTTTCAATACCAACCTGACGCCGATAAAAAGAAGTGATTTCACCAAATTTCATTCACCTACGTCGATTACTTTGGGCGCCATCGTGCTTTCAACAGACAGAGAGACACATGGGTCCAATATTGGTTTTGTATGGGAGGTACCAGAACTACTTGACCGACATAGCCCATTTTCAATACCAACCTGACGCCGATAAAAAGAAGTCCTTTCACCAAACTTCATTCACCTACGTCAATTACTTTGGGCGCTATCGTGCTTTCAACAGACAGAGAGGCATGGGTCCAATATTGGTTTTGTATGGGAGGTACCAGAACTACTTGACCGACATAGCCCATTTTCAATACCAACCTGACGCCGATAAAAAGAAGTGATTTCACCAAATTTCATTCACCTACGTCGATTACTTTGGGCGCCATCGTGCTTTCAACAGACAGAGAGACACATGGGTCCAATATTGGTTTTGTATGGGAGGTACCAGAACTACTTGACCGACATAGCCCATTTTCAATACCAACCTGACGCCGATAAAAAGAAGTCCTTTCACTAAATTTCATTCACCTACGTCAATTACTTTGGGCGCTATCGTGCTTTCAACAGACAGAGAGGCATGGGTCCAATATTGGTTTTGTATGGGAGGTACCAGAACTACTTGACCGACATAGCCCGTTTTCAATACCAACCTGACGCCGATAAAAAGAAGTCTTTTCACCAAATTTCATTCACCTACGTCAATTACTTTGGGCGCTATCGTGCTTTCAACAGACAGACAGACAGACAGACAGACAGACAGACAGACAGACGGACATGGCTAAATCGATTCAGAATGTGATCCTGATTCAGAATATATATACTTTATGAGGTCTCCGGTGACTCCTTCTTTGCGTTACAAATGTATTGGCAAAGTGAATATACCTTCCTCTGGAGGGTATAATAATCTAAGAAAATTTGTGAATAAAATTTAATAAAAAAAAATAAGTTATGAATTACTAATTTCTTACTCGGAATCCTAACAAAATTTGGTGTCAAAAGTAATGGATAATATACAAATGTGAAAACATTTAAAAAAAAAGTGAAGATCAGATGCTCTAAAGTGTTACTAAGTCTCATAAATCTACAAAATAAATTACTAACTCTAACAAATCTACAAAATTTACGAGTGCCTGCAATTAAACCGCAACAATTGGAAAATCACAAATATCCATACACTGCTTTCTAAAAACTGAAGTGCTGGAAACTAAACTGAAGACAACTCTAAAACTACAACTACAAGGCTCTACAATTAAAAGGATATTATATATATAAAAATTTTACTGTAAGTTCTGTGTTATTGTAATATGCAACTGTAGTTAAGATATTTATACAGAGATTACTTTAGATATATATATACATAGAGTGCTTTAAATAATACTTGTTTTATCCAATAAAATACACAATGGCTTTAAATAATAATAACAATGAAGAATTCAATGATGCGGACGGTAACGACTTAGAAATTGAGAATAATGTAGGCGTCACTGTTCCCTTACAAACGTTATTCAAATTTATCAATCCATTCGATGGTGACAGGCAAAAACTAATTCCATATCTTAATGCTGTCGATGCAGCTTTCAATATAGCTACAGTCGATCAAATAGACATTTTATTAGCTTATACAAAAACGCAACTCAGCGGTAAAGCTGAGGCAGCCGTTTCGAACCACGATTTCAACAAATGGTTAGATTTTAAAAATTTCCTAAAAAGTATATATTCAGATGCTAAGCATCATGGTCATTTACTAATAGAATTATTATCTTGCAAACAGCAACCCACTGAAAAAATTTCTCAATATATATGTATGTAGGGTTGAAACTGCTTTAAAACGTCTTTTAACATCAACTCACCAAAATTCAACAATTCCTGCAGAATTACCTGGAAAACTTGCCGCACTGCATACTTTTATTTTAAATATTAAACCTGATATAAGCAACATGTTAAGAGCTAGAAATATAGAAAGTCTAAACGAAGCCTTCAATTTAGCAATTGAAGAAGAAAAGGTTCAATTACTAATCAAAACCAAAAATTCAAACTTCAAAGCAATTGAATGTTCCTTTTGTCCTAAAATGGGACACTCATCAAATCAGTGCTTTAAAAAACCAAGTACATCTAAAACCGTTCTAAATACTTCTCAAAACTTAATAAAAACTTGCAAATATTGCAAAAAGGATGGTCATGTTATTCAGGAATGTAGGAAACTTAAATGGAAGAAAGAGCAAGAAAATGCAAACGATACGAGATCATCGGAAAACATGAGGACTCTCGAACCAGAAGCTGCAGAGCTTCGGGAGAATATTGTAGCAGCAGCAATTCTTTGGGTATGTATGGGACACAGGAGGAATGGGACACAAGCATTTTCCTCGAAGTCGTATACTTTTTCTCGTTCCTGTTGATTACAAATTTACTTTTAGTCTGTATCCACCGGTCAACGAAGCGGGTCTTGTGTGCAGTTCAATTTACGTGGTGGAGAGCAAAAAAAGGTAATTCGTGCATAAAAAGTAAAATCATGGGTTAGAATTTGAGTGAAAAAAAAATAAATAATGAGTGAACTTATTGTCCAAAAAGTAAATTAAATAGACATTAATATATATTATGAAGTGAATTAACTATAACTTTCTTTAGTCTGTGCCGTATTTTAAGGGGACACTGTCCCATTCCTCCTGCATTACTTTTTGGTTGAGGAAGGTTTGTACTTTTATTTTATCTTAATTTTTTAGTTCATTATGCCAAGGGTTTGGAAGCTGAAGACTGCCAGGGAAAGAACCACTGAAACTCAAATTCAAGCGGCCATAAAAGAAGTCACAAATGGTGCATCTATACGGTCAGTGGCTCTGGCCTATAAGATTTCGAAATCAGCTTTAGCTCGTCATCTGAGTGCCGCTAAATCAAACAGCAATGCAGATTATAAATATTCAGCAAACACCAAGGCACGCCAAATATTTTCGGATGAGCAAGAGGTACTTATGGCGAAATATTTTGTGACCTGCTCAAAAATGCATTACGGGCTCACAACTGCACAAGCACGGGTTCTGGCGTTCAAATATGCTAAGGCTTGCGAAATTAATGTACCAGAACAATGGAAACAGAATGAAGCTGCGGGAAGAGAGTGGTTATTTGGTTTTTTTCGCAGGCACCCAAACCTATCTTTA
Organism: Cheilosia impressa; assembly: GCA_948293265.1. Classification (NCBI taxonomy): domain Eukaryota; kingdom Metazoa; phylum Arthropoda; class Insecta; order Diptera; family Syrphidae; genus Cheilosia; species Cheilosia impressa. The sequence goes on from OX411880.1 coordinate 45,676,632, forward strand.
AGAACACCTGAATCGACAAGCTTATCGCGATGCACAAGCTTTAATAAAACAAATGTTGATAAATTTTATAGTAACATGTTGGACGTCTTTTCAAGACATCCATTTGGTCCAGACAGAATTTGGAATTGCGACGAAACAGGATTGACAACTGTGCATAATCCTCCAAAAGTAATTTCATCGAAGGGAGTGAAGCAAATCGTGCAGGCTACTTCTGGAGAACGTGTGGTTTCATCAGTGCTGCTGGAAATACGGTTCCACCTGATTTTATTTTCCCCAGAAATTTTTTTTAAGATGCTATGAAAAAAAATGCACCAGCAGGCAGCTTAGGACTTGCGCAACCCACAGGATGGATGAACAGTGAATGCCTTTTAAAGGTTATTAATATAAATGTGTGTTTATATTGATGTAGGTACGTAACATATTCAATTATTTTAACAGGTTTTCCAACACTTTATTATGTATGTTAGATGTTCATGCGAAGACCCGGTGATACTTATTTTTGACAACCATGAAAGCCATATTCAAGTTGAATTGATTGACGAAGCGAAAAAGAAGGGAGTGTTCGTAATAACTTTCCCACCGCACTCGAGCCATAGGCTTCAACCTTTAGATGTCTCAGTTTATGGGCCATTCAAGTGTCGGTACAATCAGGCTTGCTCTGATTGGATGGTTACAAACCCAGGAAAGCCGTTGACAATATATGATGTTGCTGGCCTCGCCAACCAGGCATTTCCAATATCATTTAGCAAGCAAAACATCATCAGCGGCTTTCTCAAAAGTGGAATATGACCCTTAAATAGGGACAACTTTACGGAAGAAGCTTATTTAATGTCCAGTGTGACAGATCGGCCCGATCCAAACGTAGACGGTAACACCCAACTGCCATGTTCGACTGATGCTGCAGTATTATGTGAAATGCCCTCAACATCCACATTTTTCCCGGGCGCTAATATCTTGTACGTTAACGCACAACCACCGAGTTCCTCTAGTGCATTATGTGTGATTCCCTCAAACTCCACATCATCCCTGAGGCCTGAGGACATCCATCCATATCCTAAAGCAAAACCGCGTTCTAGTTTAAGAAAGGGAAGAAAACCGGGAAAGACACGAATTTTAACAGATACGCCCGAAAAACTTGGCAGTAAAACGAGTAAAAAAAAAATCTTGGAACTAGCTCTTCCACATCAAAGTCTAAACAAAAAGTACTAAGAAACGTTCATACGCAAAGTACATCAGATGAATCCGAAGAACCTCCTTAAAGGACAAGAACTTCGCTCCATCCGCGGTCGATCAAGATGAATTTGATTCATCAATACTTACAGTTGGAGACTTCGTCGTGGTAAAATTTGTTACTTCGAAAATGGTAGCACACTTCGTCGGAAAAATTGTCCAAGGCGAAGAAGGAGGGCTTTTCCAAGTAAAATTTTTGCGGAAGAAGGGATCTGATTCTATTTATTTCGTGTATCCCGAAATTGAGGATCAAAGTGCAGTGTTAAGGGACGACGTAGTTCTGAAACTACCGCAACCTCAGTGACTTGCACCAAATAAGAGCAATCCAAGGGATATTTATTCCTTTAGTGTGGATTTAAAATCCAAATTTGTTTCTTTGTCCTGAAATACCTACTTTTCTGAATTGTTCCTTTTATTCTTTTTTTTTGTTATGTTTCTTTTTTATATTTTTAATACAAGTGAAGTCGTTTTTATACCCTCCACAGGAAGGTATATTCACTTTGCCCATACATTTGTAACGCCAAGAAGGAGTCACCGGAGACCTCATAAAGTATATATATTCTGAATCAGGATCACATTCTGAATCGATTTAGCCATGTCCGTCTGTCTGTCTGTCTGTCTGTCTGTCTGTCTGTCTGTCTGTCTGTCTGTCTGTCTGTCTGTCTGTTGAAAGCACGATAGCGCCCAAAGTAATTGACGTAGGTGAATGAAATTTGGTGAAAAGACTTCTTTTTATCGGCGTCAGGTTGGTATTGAAAATGGGCTATGTCGGTCAAGTAGTTCTGGTACCTCCCATACAAAACCAATATTGGACCCATATGTCTCTCTGTCTGTTGAAAGCACGATGGCGCCCAAAGTAATCGACGTAGGTGAATGAAATTTGGTGAAATCACTTCTTTTTATCGGCGTCAGGTTGGTATTGAAAATGGGCTATGTCGGTCAAGTAGTTCTGGTACCTCCCATACAAAACCAATATTGGACCCATGCCACTCTGTCTGTTGAAAGCACGATAGCGCCCAAAGTAATTGACGTAGGTGAATGAAATTTGGTGAAAGGACTTATTTTTATCGGCGTCAGGTTGGTATTGAAAATGGGCTATGTCGGTCAAGTAGTTCTGGTACCTCCCATACAAAACCAATATTGGACCCATGCCTCTCTGTCTGTTGAAAGCACGATAGCGCCCAAAGTAATTGACGTAGGTGAATGAAATTTGGTGAAAGGACTTATTTTTATCGGCGTCAGGTTGGTATTGAAAATGCGCTATGTCGGTCAAGTAGTTCTGGTACCTCCCATACAAAACCAATATTGGACCCATATGTCTCTCTGTCTGTTGAAAGCACGATGGCGCCCAAAGTAATTGACGTAGGTGAATGAAATTTGGTGAGAGAACTTCTTTTTATCGTCGTTAGGTTGGTATTGAAAATGGGCTATGTCGGTCAAGTAGTTCTGGTACCTCCCATACAAAACCAATATTGGACCCATGCCTCTCTGTCTGTTGAAAGCACGATAGCGCCCAAAGTAATTGACGTAGGTGAATGAAATTTGGTGAGAGAACTTATTTTTATCGTCGTTAGGTTGGTATTGAAAACCTGCTATGTCGGTCAAGTAGTTCTGGTACCTCCCTCACAAAACCAATTTTGCATGACTTGTATGCAGTGGAGGGTATCAAAGCATCGGCCAGGCCGATGATAACACTTTTACTTGTTTTAAGTCTTTTTTGTTATAACTAAATAATATATTTTTTTATTGTTTTGTTAAATAAACTAATTAATATTATTTTATCTTTTTTTTGTTTTGGAAAGAAAGTTTTAAGTTATTTCATAAGCTGAATACAAGTGTCCCATTCCACCACATAGCTGTCCCATTCCTCCTGAAAGCAGGATGAATGGGACAAAGTTTGGTGGTGCATGGAATGAATTTTCACTTTTATTCTGGTATACATTTGGTTACTTTTGTGTTTTGGATAGCTTGCCACAATGTTATCTTATCTTAAGAAAACTGTTTTGTGCAGATATGATTTATAAGTTGTCAACAGTTGACATTTTACTGAAAAGTGTCAAATACATACCCACTCTCCCCTACTGTCAAACGATAACACCATTTTTGTCATAGTTAAATCCAATCGATCTAAAGTAGGTTATTTCAAATTTTTAATCGATAGTGGTGCAAATATTTCAATAGTTAAGAAAACAAATTTAAAAGAAAATTCAAACTTTATTCAGAATGGTAAAGTTACACTTAAAGGAATTAATAACGACAAGAATCCCATCAGAAGCATAGGTTCTATAAATCTTAAATTTTTTATACAGTCAGAAAATTCAGTAGCCCTAAATTTTAGCAACGTATTTCATATAATTGATTCACCTTCTAATATTCCCTATGATGGTATATTAGGAAACGATTTTCTAGTTGCTAAACGAGTTAACCTAAATTATCAAACAAAAATTATGAGCTTAGAAAGCGGAGGAACAATTCCCTTTTTTATAAATCGTTGTTCAAAAGAATCATACATACTGCGTCCCCGATCAGAAACTGTAATAAAAGTAAATATAATGAATCCAGAAATCAAGGAAGGAATTCTACCAGAACTCTCAATACTCGACGAAGTTTATCTCAGCAAGGCAATTACACAAATCGATGATAAATTTCAAGCTATCGCTACGGTACTTAACACCCTTGATAAACCAGTAAAGATTACCAAGGCCAATGCTAATCTAATACCTTTATCAGCAGAATCTTTTTATTTTCAAAATGGTAATCATGAATCTGTAGATCGAAAAGAACTCTTAATCACGAAGAGACCAAGAGTCTTCTTGACTTATGCAATAAGTATTCAAGTATATTTTTCTTGAAGGGAGATATTCTCTCAGCTATTAAATCTGTTGAGCATGAAATTAATCTAGAAAATAACAGACCCATTAACTGTAAAACATACAGATATGCCGAGGTTCATCAAGAGGAAGTCAGAAATCAAATTTCCAATATGTTAAATCAAAAAATTATTAGACCTTCCAATTCCCCATGGTCAGCACCCTTATGTCCCTAAGAAAGCTTCAAGAAGAAATGGAGGATTGTAATCGACTACAGGAAACTTTACGAAGTCACTGTTGGAGATTCTTTCCCCTTACCCAATATATGTAAAATACTTGACCAATTAGGTCACAGTAAATACTTCACAACCCTCGCTTCCGGGTTTCACCAAATCAATGTTAAAGAGGAAAACAGGTCAAAGACCGCCTTCTCTACTGCAAGTGGCCACTACGAATTCTGTCGTATGCCATTTGGGTTAAGGAATGCTCCCGCTACCGTTCAGCGTGCAATGAATCATGTTCTTGCAGGACTGATTGGCGAAAAGTGTTTCGTTTACCTTAATGACGTGGTGATATATGCATCCTCTCTTGAAGACCATGAACGTAAACTTACTAAAATTTTCCAAAGATTAGCAGATAGTAACTTAAAGCTCCAACCGGATAAGTGTGAGTTCCTTCGAAAGGAAGTCGTATATCTCGGGCACCTTATTTCAGAAAATGGAGTAAAACCTAATCCTTCGAAAGTTGAAGTAATCAAAGATTTTCCTAAACCAAAAAAACCCTATCGTCGATTCATCGAAAATTTTAGGAAAATATCAAAACCCTTAACTTCCTTATTAAAAAAGGATACAAAATTTATTTGGAGTAAAGAACAAGAAAATTCATTCATACAATTAAAAAACAAACTTTTAACAGAACCTATACTCCAATATCCTGATTATTCAAAAGAATTTTTAGTCGCTACAGACGCCTCTAATTTTGCCATAGGAGCCATATTATCGCAGGGAGATATTGGAAAAGATTTACCAATATGCTTTGCATCTCGTACATTAAATCATGCAGAATCTAATTACAGCACTATTGAAAGAGAACTCTTAGCAATTGTGTGGGCCATTAATCATTTTCGTCCATATTTATATGGGAGAAAATTTACAATTGTTACCGATCATCGACTATTACAATGGTTATTTTCATGCAAAGATCCTGGTTCAAAACTCTTAAGGTGGCGACTTAAGTTAGAGGAATATGAATATGATATCGTCTATAAGCAAGGTAAAATAAATTCAAATGCTGATTGTCTATCAAGAATCAAATTTAATCCCATCAACGAAAATCATACAATCTGCTTTGTTAGTCATGAAACTTATGAGGATTATTTAAAGTTTTATTACTCCTCTTTAAAATCAAAGGTATTTGATTACTCAGAAGAAAATTCACATCTACTAAATTCAAAGGACCACATAGCTTATCCAGTTATTATTTCCGCTTCAATTAAATTTCGATGAAGGGATTGCACATTGATAAGACTAAACTATTGATGAGTGCAACTCTATCGTTTCTTGGAGCGAGAATGGCACGTTCCTTCAGCCAAGAAGTTGGTTTATTCGCCATGTGTAACACTTCCGGATAGATTTTACTTATTAAGTCTTCAATACTGCTAACAACAGTTCCTAGTTCGGGTACGATGGTGATGTTTCCATCTTTATCACTTGAAAAATGTCCATTGCCAACTTTTAACAATGTTTCAGCAAACCTTACAGCAGCCGTATCACCACCAAGTTGAACGCGCATGTTTGTGGTCAAAGAAAGTCTTTTTACTTGAAGCCAAAGACCAGAAGACCTAAGGCTTGCATTTATTTCGTCTGCTCTTGTCCCTCTGGGTACTACTGGCAAGGTTTGGCGAAAATCTCCAGCAAATAAGACAGTTAGTCCACCCATAATTAAATCATTGGCCCGCAAGTCTTTAAGTGTTCTGTTGAGTGCTTCTAAAGATGCTCTGTGCGCCATTGTGCACTCATCCCATACTATTAGCCTACAATCTTTAAGCAGTTTTCCAGTTGCACTTTGCCTCGATATATTACAAACAGAATTCTCATTTTGGCTTAAATTAAGTGGGAGCTTAAATGCTGCATGAGCTGTTCTACCATTAAGCAGTAATGTTGCGGCAATTCCTGACGACGCAACTGCAAGGGCGATTTTCCTTTCAGTTCTCAGTTTTGCCAAGATAACGTTGATAAGAAACGTTTTTCCTGTTCCACCAGGTGCATCAAGAAAAAACATTTCTCCGGTTTCATTATGCAAACTTTGTAATATGACGTTGTATGCATGTTGTTGATCTTCTACTAATAGATGCTCGTTTTCATTAACAAATTGTTCTAAGTAGAACATATTGTGCAAAGTATCTTGAACATATTCACGATCATTGGTAAAATTATTCCGGTTCGGAGAAGGTAGCCCTAAAAGTGAAAGAGTTTTGCCACTTGACTTAATTGCCATGTCTTCTAAAGCAGCTAGGGCTTCATTGTAAATGGTTGAATCATAACTAACTTCAACATCTGGCAACAGATTTCTTTTCCGCAACAGAAAGTCTTCGGAGAGTTCATTTTTGTATTTGTCCCATAACAAAATGGGCTGCGACGGAAAACAAAACATTAAAATAATTACAAATAGTTCGCGTATTTTTGACGGATTTTGTCCCAATGCAGCTTCCTCCAATGTTTTGTCCCAATGCTGATCATCTTCAAGCAAACCCATTGCCTGGCAAGTGGCTTGAAATTGCGGGTAGAATACATTGTTAAAGGTTTTTAAAGCAGTAAACGATTGAGGTCCATGAACTGTATGTAGCAACATTCTCAGGTAGTAGCATTCAGAATTATTGGGATGAACTGCGTATACTCTTCCTAGTGCTTTTGATTTTCTTATGCCAGGGTAGCCTTCTACCAGAGCACCTTGTCGTCTCCTAACAAATCGACCGTTGCTCCAAGTATAATAGCTGGGCACCTGATGGTATAACAGAGTCTTTGCAAAATCATCCTGTCTACACAATTCAAAGAACGCCATTAGTGTCGTCTTCCGCGGATCTTGAACTCTATCACGGGCATTTTCAGGTGTGAAATACACTCTTTGTCCATTTTCCAAATGAACTGCTAAATGAACAATAGCAGGTGACCGTTCATGAATGGGAAACGATAAAATACGCCATATTGCCTCGGAAGTGCTTATGTACCGACCAGTTAAGAAAGCGTTAATTTCATCGTTCCCTCCATTTAACGAAAAGGTGGCTTGTTCTGAGCCCTTATTGACGTACTTGCATATATATTTCATAGATTTGACTGAGTGGCAATATTCAATGTTAATGTGGGCGTTAAAGGCTCTAGACAAAACGGGACTGTAGGGTACTACCCAACGATTATCAACCGTAACATGCATGTTCAGTTGAACTGATTCCCCTCCGTTTTCTGGTGATCGTCGTTTATATTTTGGGTAGCCATCATTACCTGTTTGCGTCTCGGCCAGAAACTGCTTCGGAAATTTTTTGCTGCACCTACCATTACTCATGCAAGGAGAATTAAGATTTAATGGACCGCAGGGTCCATGAATCATATTTTTTTTTTACAATTTCGTGCAAATGAGGGTCATGATTAGCGTTTGGTGTTTCTGCGCTTATAATGGAGTCGATCTGCGTTTGGTCTTATTTTGTCTTTCAACCAAACTAATATGTGAGCATGTGGAAGACCTCTTTTCTGCCATTCTATAGTGTGCATGTTCGCCAATGTCTCACCAAAAATAGTATCTTTTACAATGAGATTCATAAGTTTGTTTACTTTTAGATGGAATACACGACACACTATATCATGGCGATCCTGTACTTTTTGTCTGGGAAAAAGATTTACACTTATTTCTGGCCATTTAGGATTGCACGTAAATGTTATGAAAAGATCTGGCCGACCAAATGTTCTGACATAAACCATAGCGTCTTGGGTGCGCTCATGCATATACCTTGGGCCTCCTGTGAATGATGAAGGCAGTATAACCTGTTGTCCTAAGTTCGCCACGTTTTCATTATTATTCACAAGGCTACAGAACCCGAACCGAAGCCTGCAAGGACGAACAAGGGAACATCGTAGTAGAATCGCAGTCGATGCTGAGGATATGGAAGAACTACTTCTGCAGACTGTTTAACGGCGATGACGTCTTACATTCCGCTGTCAGGCAGAATGAACCGTTCAACCTGGACGATGAGGATCAACAATACCGTCCACCCGACTTGGACGAGGTTAAGATAGCTATATCTAAACTGAAGTCCAACAAAGCCGCTGGAGCAGATGGCCTAGCCGCCGAGCTGTTCAAAGCGGCAGGCGATGACTTGGTTAGGAGCATGCACCAACTCATCTGTAAAATATGGTCGGAGGAAAGTATGCCCGATGAATGGAACCTCAGCATTGTTTGCCCGATCCTCAAGAAAGGAGACCCTCTGAACTGCGCCAATTACAGAGGTATCAGTCTTCTAAACATTGCCTACAAGATCTTATCTGCCGTTTTGTGTGAACGCCTGAAGCCTTTCGTAAACAACCTGATTGGTCCATATCAGTGTGGCTTCAGGCCAGGAAAGTCCACCATAGACCAAATATTCACACTGCGGCAGATCTTGGAGAAAACCCAGGAACTTCAAATCGATACCCACCACCTTTTTATCGACTTTAAGGCCGCCTATGACAGCATTTATAGGGACGAACTATACAGAGCAATGTCTAGTTTTGGCATCCCTGCCAAACTCGTCCGTTTGTGCAGGATGACGATGGAGAATGCACGCTGCTCCATCAAGGTCGGTAAAGAACTTACCGAGACCTTCGATGTCAAAAAAGGATTTAGACAAGGCGATGCGCTGTCATGTGACTTCTTCAACATCGTTCTTGAAAGAATAGTGCAAAACTCAAACGCCAACACCAGAGGCACTATCTTTCAAAAGTCCGTCCAATTACTCGCATACGCCGATGACATTGACATAATTGGCAGAACGCAGCGTGATGTTAATGGCGCGTTTGTGAGTATTGAGACTGAGGCGGCGAAGATGGGTTTGGCGGTTAATGAAGGCAAAACGAAGTATATGCTGTCAACTAAAAAGGACACCCAACACCGACGGCTCGGACAGAACGTCGCAATAGACAGATATAACTTTGAGGTGGTTAAGGACTTTGTCTACCTAGGCTCCGCTATGAACTCAGACAACGACACCAGCGCTGAGGTTAAACGTAGAATTACTCTTGCCAATCGCTGTTTCTTTGGGCTAAGAAGGCAATTGAGTAGCAAAGCCCTCTCCCGAACAACTAGAGTGACCCTTTATAAGACCCTTATCATCCCAGTTCTGCTATATGGCGCAGAGGCATGGACGCTATCAAAAGCGGATGAGGTAACTCTCGGTTGTTTCGAGAGAAAAATTCTTCGTGTTATTTTTGGTCCCGTCTGCATTGACGGTGAATGGAGAAGGAGATTTAACGACGAACTGTACGGGCTGTACAGCGACATCGACCTAGTCAGAAGAGTGAAGGTCCAACGACTGAGGTGGCTGGGTCATGTAGAGCGAATGGACACGAATGCTCCGGCCCGGAAGATCTTCGAATCCATACCCGAGGGAAGGCGCAGTAGAGGAAGACCGCGACTCAGGTGGCGCACGCAAGTGGAAGGGGACCTTAACCAACTTAGCGTGCGAAACTGGAGACAGCTAGCTAAAGATCGCGCTAGCTGGAGACGCTTGTTGGTTGAGGCCCAGGTCCACCCCGGACTGTAGCGCCACCTTAAGTAAGTAAGTAAGTCGTGGAGGTCAACATAATTTTCAACTCTTAGAGTGCTTTGATTAGCCCTTATAAATTGCAGTCGCTCGGATTCTATTTTAGCATACATATCAACCCAGAATTGGTTAAGGAGTGTCCTAAAATAATGTAAAGGGTTGAACTCTCCCTGTCGTGCCATCATTCGGTACCCATAAAAGTTCATTGCTGATACAGTTTTTGTGCTATCCAAAATTCTACTGACAGGATTTGCTTGCAGGATAGTAATATTATACCCATCTTCTCCGCAGGTGAACATAAGCGGGTACTGTAAAGCATCATATGAACTGTGGGTTTCATTAATTCGGCGGTTGATGTCAGATCTAGTCTTTAGAACTATATCGCGCCTTCCAAATTCTTGTCCAACGATCAAAACTGCAACTTCTTCAAAAGTAGGGCTATTATACCTACCAATGTGTTCCTGAGCAGGGCGCCTGTCAGCGTGAATTACAACTTTGAAATCGTTCGACATATTACTTTCAATAGCTGTCTTAAAATCACGAACATAGGGATTATGATCATGTAACATTTCTTGGAGAATTCGAATAACGCTTATATTTGAATTTCCCGACACCTCAGACCTGCGTCGAGATTCACTTTCCGTGTTCCCCATAAAATAAATTTGAAGGAAACTTGGACTTGCATTATTTTCAGGCATAAGGCTTCCAATTAGGTGGTACACTTGACCCTGGACCTTAAAAGTAGGCATAAAGTTCCCTTCTGTTATTCTTTTACCATCAAATGATGTCATTTGAAAAGCTGAGTTATACTTTCTGGGATTTTCAAGAAAAATATTGCTTAACGGATGATTACCCAGAAGAATGCCTTTAATTGGTTCCGGTGGTGCAACCAATTCAGGTAGCATTACCTTTCCATTTGAGCAGAACAATCCAGCAGATTCCTTTGCCCACTTTTTTGCACTACAAAAGCCACAGACATTTGACATTACACCTATATTTACTTCGTACCTGTATTCAATACATATATCATATTGAAAGGCGGAATTTTTCTTTCGGGTCCATGGCCGCGCAATATTCACATGCTGAGCATTGTGCTGACCACCACTGAAAGTTAATACATTGTTGACCGAACTTGATGCATCAGTTTGATGTGATCGCGTCAATCTCGATAATTTCGTAGCTCTACTTGCTCTCCCAATATCAGGCCGATAAGATCGCTTGCTCATATTCTCTGAAAAGTTGACTTATTTCGATGAAATACAATTGCCAACTGAATTATTAGAGCTTTGAGTTGAGCATATGAAAGAACTGATACAGAAAATCAAAACAGAATACTGCGCCGGAGGAATGTAATGAGAAGAACTCAATTTCTGGTATCATATTTATAAAGTGTTGTGTCTTGTTTGTATGTGACTCTCTTTTCATTCCTCTTACAATCCCACTCACTTCATATATCACATTCACATACACATTATCTTGGCTGTTATTATCTCACTCGATCTCGATTCTCGATCCCATGTGATGTCGCATCCTCGGTCCCACTTAAACACACAGCACACTCCATATCCATAGCCATCCATGATCATTGTGGCCGTGGCCAGACCAGTGGTTGATTTGATATTGGAATGGAATTGGATTGCAAATATTGTAATTTGCAAGTATGAGGTTTGAGGTAGTATTTACACATATTCATAATCTACATGGCTACAATCTACATCTACCCAACTGCGAAAAAATGCACTCCGCAAAAACCTTAAACGCATGCGCACTTGAGCAGCCCAAATCCATTCGTCTCCAGTTCCGACTCCACTCCCGCTCTCTCAAAAAATACGAATATAATTTGAAAGAAAACTAAAAAGAAACCTCCACTGAGATCGATTTGAAAATCTTGGTCAATTAACAAATTGATAAAAAAGGAATTTTGCAACGGATTTGTTAATATTGCTCACCTGATATAGCAAATAGAAACTACATTTTGGACTTAAAAGATGCACGTTTTAGGTATCTTAAAACTGCAATTAATTTCATTCAAATAGACGAAGGCGAAGTTCACTTTTTTTGTGTTTGAAGTCTAATTATTGAATTTCTTGCACTTCCACAATAAAAATCAAATATTTTTAAATGCACGAACTTGCTCCTCATCAACACCTAATAAATAAAACAAGTAAAAGTGTTATCATCGGCCTGGCCGATGCTTTGATACCCTCCACTGCATACAAGTCATGCAAAATTGGTTTTGTGAGGGAGGTACCAGAACTACTTGACCGACATAGCAGGTTTTCAATACCAACCTAACGACGATAAAAATAAGTTCTCTCAACAAATTTCATTCACCTACGTCAATTACTTTGGGCGCTATCGTGCTTTCAACAGACAGAGAGGCATGGGTCCAATATTGGTTTTGTATGGGAGGTACCAGAACTACTTGACCGACATAGCCCATTTTCAATACCAACCTAACGACGATAAAAAGAAGTTCTCTCACCAAATTTCATTCACCTACGTCAATTACTTTGGGCGCCATCGTGCTTTCAACAGACAGAGAGACATATGGGTCCAATATTGGTTTTGTATGGGAGGTACCAGAACTACTTGACCGACATAGCGCATTTTCAATACCAACCTGACGCCGATAAAAATAAGTCCTTTCACCAAATTTCATTCACCTACGTCAATTACTTTGGGCGCTATCGTGCTTTCAACAGACAGAGAGGCATGGGTCCAATATTGGTTTTGTATGGGAGGTACCAGAACTACTTGACCGACATAGCCCATTTTCAACACCAACCTGACGCCGATAAAAAGAAGTCCTTTCACCAAATTTCATTCACCTACGTCAATTACTTTGGGCGCTATCGTGCTTTCAACAGACAGAGAGGCATGGGTCCAATATTGGTTTTGTATGGGAGGTACCAGAACTACTTGACCGACATAGCCCATTTTCAACACCAACCTGACGCCGATAAAAAGAAGTGATTTCACCAAATTTCATTCACCTACGTCAATTACTTTGGGCGCCATCGTGCTTTCAACAGACAGAGAGACATATGGGTCCAATATTGGTTTTGTATGGGAGGTACCAGAACTACTTGACCGACATAGCCCATTTTCAATACCAACCTGACGCCGATAAAAAGAAGTCTTTTCACCAAATTTCATTCACCTACGTCAATTACTTTGGGCGCTATCGTGCTTTCAACAGACAGACAGACAGACAGACAGACAGACAGACAGACAGACAGACAGACGGACATGGCTAAATCGATTCAGAATGTGATCCTGATTCAGAATATATATACTTTATGAGGTCTCCGGTGACTCCTTCTTTGCGTTACAAATGTATTGGCAAAGTGAATATACCTTCCTCTGGAGGGTATAAAAAAAAATTCAAAATCCGTTCACCCGTTTGTTGTGTAGCTTCCTATGAAAAAATATTCACTTTCTTTTATATTATTAGGGATTACTCGTTCGAATAATATTAAAACTAAAAAAAATATCTATCATTGTCTTATTAAAAGAACAAAGTGGGAAAAAGCTATTAATGATGTTAAAGGAAATGGAAACGAAATGCTTGAGTTAATGAAAGAACAAGTTCATGTTGGGAAAACAACTATTGCAAATTTTAATGAATCAATAATTGATAACTTAAAACTTAATGAGAATCTCCTTAACGGAAACATTAATTAAATAAATAATTTTATTGAAACAACTTCGGATAAAATAAATAAACTTGAGCTTGAGGAACTTGCCTCCCAACATGTAAGCCTTCTAACTTATTTGACAAATGAATTAAGTGAAGAACTAGACAAAATAATAAATTCAATTCTATTTGCTAAACGCAATGTGCTTCATCCTTCTATACTTACACCTATTCAATTAATTACCGAATTTAGTAATAACAACTATCTTTTAAAGTCTGGTCTAAAGTTCCCAATATTTCCAAGCCTAGAAAATGCTCACACATTTATGGATATATCTGATTTACAAGTCTTTCATATAAATAACAAATTAATGTTTATTGTTAATATTCCTTTAACGGATCCAACACTTTTCACTCTCTTATGACAGGATCAAACAACTTACAAGAGTTAGCTACTATTGTGCAAGGGTTTTAACCATAAGTCGATGGAATGCAAACAAAATGATGAGACATGTGTAAAATGTTTAAATAATCATAGAACCAGCGAATACGACAAGGAAGCAATAATGAAATGCATAAATTGTGTGCGAGCTAACAAGAAATTAAGTTTGGGACTTGATGAAAACCACACGACATTTAGCAGAATATGCCCTGTGTATTTAAACAAACTCGAAACCAAAAAGAAGAGAATTTGGTACTAGCAATCCGATAACTTTAAAGGTATACTTATTCATAAACATACAAGGCTTAACTAACAATTTTGAGGAGTTGGAAATATTAGCGAAAAATAAGGAATACGAGTTAATTATTCTATCTGAAACACACGTAACAGAAAATATAGAAGAAAATTAAATAATGATTGAAGGGTTTAAAGAGAGATCGTGACCCTCAAATTCAACGCGAACTGGGGGTACTACAATTTACGTTAAAGATCACTGGAATATAACAAAGACGGTAAAAAAGCGATCGACTACAAAATGTGGTTCCTAGAATGCAAATGCAGATACAAGGACTTGGAAATGGTAATAGTTGCAATATACAGATCGCCCAATAGCTCTGAAAAGGAATTTTGTGACTTTTTTAAAGAATATATAGAACAGTTAACAGAAACACAAAGCAATATTTTGATTGCAGGGGATTTCAATATTGACTGTTGCCGAAATCATATATATAAGCGGGAAATAGAACGAACATTAGACGATAATTGTTTGACTCAAAAAACGGAAGAGTACTCGAGAATAACGAAAAGCACTAAAACTATAATTGACTATGTAATTAGTAATATGGAAAACGTTGCGGTGCATGTTAATATCGGACCATGAAAGTCTAGAAATTACAATTAATGCGGGAATTCATAGATCAAAAGATGCGAACTTTGAAATCGTTGTTTTTCGATACAGACAAATTTGCAAGAGAACTGCGGCAGTATAATACGACATTCGACACAAACTGTGATAAAGTGAAAACGCTAACAAAATTAATATCAGTTTGAAAAACACAGTCAGTAAGAATATTGTAAAGAAAAAGATAAACTCGAACAATAAAACAAACGGATGGTTTAATAAAACTCTCAAAGAATTAAAAGCTAATTTCTTTTCTTTTCTCTCTTCCTATTTTTTCTTATTGTTCAACTTAACCTTTGAGACGTCAGTCTACCACGAGTAGTCTGACAAATAAAATTCATAAAAATCCCGAATTGGAAATAAATCTTTTACTTTTCCCCAACATTTTGGTGCCTCCTGTGAGGAATTATTAGGAAGAATTTATTTCTAATATAATTATTGGAGGAGTTCAGCGCTTCTGCTACGGAAAATCTACGAAAAACCATTTCGCAAATTTGGTTAGGAAGAAACTGGTTTGTCAATTGTTCCATTCACTGCGCAACATTGGATACTTTTGGTTTCTTTCTTTTTTTTGCATTTTGTCACTTGGGTCTACATTTCATCGTTGCTGGTGGGACCAATGGCTGCGCTAAATTTGTGTATGTCAGTTACGAATGCCATACGTCGTGCATACGACCGTGTGGCAGGAGCTAACCTCGAAACATCCGATGATGCTCAGCTGCAGCAAGAAATCAAGTCTTTGACGGCGCATTACGAACGATTTGTTACTAATCATGAGGCATTGGTTGGTAGTGCCGAACAGAGCGAACTGGCGGATCACGACAGCCTTTGGGAACAGGTAGAGACTAACTACAATGCCGCGTGCGTGATACTCAACCGAAGATTGTCACAGTTCAGAAGTGTACAGTCATCACTGTCAGCGCAAGCAACGCCGTCGGCTGCTCCCACCTCAGAGGTCTCAGATGAAGAATTGTTAAGCGGTAAAGTTAACCCATCTGCAACCAAGTTGGATATGCGGTTAGATCCAGTGACCATCCCATCCTTTGATGGCACATTACACAACTGGCTGGCCTTCAAAGACACCTTCCAGACTCTGGTACATGACATGGATTATCCGGAAGCGTACAAGCTCGGAAAGTTACGACAAGCTATCGATCCTGTGAAGGTACCTCTCATCGGCGGTATGTACTCTGGTGGTTATGCTGAGGTGTGGCAAGCTTTGAAGAACCGCTTTGACAATCCGAAGCTCTTAGCGGAAATTCATGTTTCTCGTCTACTCAATTTAAAGACCGCGACCGAAGAGACATCCAAAGCTCTTCTAGTCATCGTCGATACTGTGCAGGAATCATTGCGGGCGTTGCGGGTCATGGAACTACCGGTGGATCAATGGGATGCGCTGGTAGTGCCAATAATCGTAGCCAAACTTCCCATTTGTACACAGCGGGAATGGTGCATGGATTCTTCATCTACCGAGATTCCACCCTTGTCGAAGTTGTTAGAGTTTGTGGAAAAACGCGCTCAAAGTCTGGCTACCGAGCTAATTCGCACCTACAATCGGAATGAGGCTTTAGTCAACCGTCATGCTCGGGCCCAGCCGGCAATGAAATCGCATTTGTTAACAACGAATGAGGGCAAATGTCCACACTGTCAAGGACCACATCGAATTACGCGGTGCCAATTCCTGTTGGCCAAGACTCCCGGACAACGGTTTGCTGACCTAAAAGATTCCGGTCTTTGTTTTAATTGCCTGAGGAGTGGGCATACGTCTAGACAATGTACTGCTGGTGGATGCCGTCAGTGCCGAAAGAAGCACAGTAGAAGGCATTGGCGCTCTCGCTCACACTCGCACAAAAGGTATCGTTAGGCTTACGCTACGGTCTACGATAGCTGCTTTCGAAATAGAAATCATTGCGTGGGTACTCTCATCAATTACTTCCGTAACCCCAGCGGTGCGTGTAGATGTACAACACTGGAGACACTTGGCGGGTCTTACACTGGCTGATACTACTTTTTCGACACCTGGGAATATCGACGCTTTGATTGGAGCTGATGTCTGGGGCCGGATAGTCGAAGTTGAGGTTATCCATGTGAACCCCGACGAACCATGTGCCCAACGCACTCGCTTCGGTTGGATTGTATATGGCCCAGCCTCGGCCACCGGGAGTCAAACGCAACCACCACATGCATTCTGCGCTCAAGTGAACGAGGACGACGTGCGATTAGAGGATCTGGTACGCAGTTTCTGGACGACTGCGACCGCATCTTCTCAGCAACGCATTTAAGAGATGAGGATGGGCGTTACGTCGTACATATTCCATTCCGCTGTGATGCTCCGAAGCTTGGTGATTCTTATACGAATGCTTTACGACAGTTTTATGGTTTAGAACGGCGCCTGGCTGGTAACGAGGAACTACGCGATAAATACATCTGTTTCATGCGTGAATACCACGCCCTTAACCACATGGAACGAGTTGATCAACTTGGCGATCATCGGGACTGCTATTATATCCCACACCACGCTGTGCAAGGGATGTTCCGAGTGGTATTTAATGCTTCAGCGCGTAGCAGCAATGGGGTTTCACTGAACGACACCTAATTGGCGGGTCCAACTATTCAGGATTCATTGATCAGTGTGATCTTTCGGTTTCGGCGATTCCAGGTGGCTCTCACAGCGGACGTGGAAAAAATGTTCAGGCAGGTGCTGGTGACTGCGGAACATAGGAATTTCCAACGGATCCTCTGGCGGGAATCTGCTAACGAGGATATCGCTGTCTTCAGATTGACTACGGTTACGTATGGTATGGCCTCAAGCCCATATAACGCCATACGCGCCCTGCAGCAATGCGCTTACGACAATTTTGACTGTTTGGCCGATCGACATCAGGGTTGTGAGGCACGGGATACAATACTTTCCTCGTTCTACGTGGATGACCTTTTAACGAGTTGTCACAGTGTATCGGATGCGGTACAACTAGCCACTTATGTTGACACCATACTTTCGAAAGGATATTTTAAGCTGCGAAAGTGGAACTCCAATCGAACCCACGTAATCAATCAGTTAACTGGTAATCGTCCCTCTTCTTCAGAGTTTACTATCAGTTCCTCAACCACGACGGTGCTTGGGTTACGTTGGGATCCTATGAGTGATGAATTATTCTTCAAAGTTGAATTGGAGCAGGCTGGCAAATTACCGACAAAACGACGAGTGCTCAGCGAGGTAGCCCAGCTTTTTGACCCGACCGGACTGCTGGCTCCAGTGGGTATTACGGGCAAAATCTTCATTCAAACATTTTGGTCTGCTGGCATCACGTGGGATGCCGCTATTCCTGAAGAGCTGGCTAAAGTATGGATCAAATTTCGAAGCGGTCTCAACGCCCTCAACTATATTCGAGTACCCAGATGGTTGGGCAAGCAACGGGAGGAAAGCACGACCTTGCATGGTTTTCGCGATGCCAGTTCACGCGCCTTCGCTGCGGTAATTTACATCCGGACTGTCGGCCTCAATGAACGAGTGACAGTATCCCTGCTAACCGCTCGTACTAAAGTTGCTCCGCTGAAGGGAGCTACTATTCCCCGGCTCGAACTTTGTGAGGCGAATTTACTTGCTGTTATGCTGAACTGCGTCTGTATTGCCTCGGGTCTTAGCAATACTCCGTATTATTTATGGTCGGATTCAAGGATTGTGCTGTGCTGGTTACGCAAATTGCCTACTACTCTGGTCTGCTCATACCGCTCACCGAGCGACTTAGTTCCTTGCGGCGACTTCTACGAACAGTGGCGTATATACTGCGGTGGTGTCCTAGCAGAAACCATCTATGGAGAACTATTGTGATGACTGATGAGCTTGACGGCGCCCTGCTCGCGCTCATTCGTATGGAACAGGGCATTGCATTCGACGCCGACATCAGTGAAATTCGGAAGGGCTCCAGTATATCCAGCTCCAGCCGATTGCTTTCTCTGAACCTATTTCTGGATAACGATGGTATTTTGCGAGTCGGTGGACGGATAAGCCATGCCTTGGTTCCCCATGATCAACGTTTCCCAGCTATTCTCCCAAAAGGTGGTGCATTGGTATGGCTACTTATCGACCAAGTACACAACAGAACCCTGCACGGTGGCACTCAACTTATGCTTCAAAGTCTTCGCCATCGTTATTGGATTTTGAATGCTCGACAGGCTGTTCGGAGCTACCTCCACAGCTGCGTTATCTGCCGACGTCATCGCAGGCAAATATTGGTTCAGCAGATGTCTTCCTTGCCAAGGCAAAGAGTAACTCCGGCGCGACCTTTTTTGGCATCAGGTGTGGACTACTGCGGACCCTTTATCCTCCGCATCGGAACCAAGCGATCTCGGACTACAGTGAAGACTTTCCTGGCTATCTTTGTCTGCATGGGGACAAATGCTGTTCACATTGAGGTGGTCGAGGATTTGACAGCGTCTGCTTTCTTGGACGCGTTCACTAGATTCGTCAGCAGGCGTGGACCCTGCCTGGATCTATACAGTGACAATGGCACAGCGTTTGTGGGAGCCAATCGTTTACTGCAAGAAGATCTGGCAGCCTGGCACAGCGACCAATATCAACAGGCACTAGCTAACATAGGAACAAGATGGCACTTCATAACACCCAGCGCTCCGCATCAGGGCGGCCTATGGGAGGCTGCTGTGAAGTCCGCCAAACATCATTTGGTCCGTTTTGTGGGAAAACAGGTCCTCTGGCATAACCAGCTCCAGACATTAGCAGCGCGTATCGAGGCCTGCCTCAACTCCCGCCCGCTCACGCCGCTTCATGATGATCCCGATGACAAGTTGGCACTGACTCCAGGTGACTTCCTTATCGGAGCTCCACTCATCGCGGTTCCGGAGCCAAGGGTCGAAGAGATTCCAGTCAGCCACGTCAAACGCTGGCAGTGGTTGCGGCAGGTGCACCAGCAGTTTTGGCGACGCTGGAGTGAGGAATATTTGGCGATATTGCAGACCAGGAGTAAGTGGTAGCGGCAGCTAAATATCAAAGTGGGAGACATCGTCGTCATGCGTCACGAGAATCTACCTCCAACACACTGGCGATTGGGTCGTGTAATGGAAGTTCACCCGGGCAGCGATGGTTTAACTCGTAATGTCACGTTGAAGACTGAAAGTACAGAAGCTTTGTCTACTAGTAGAGACCAATGATTTCGAACCTGGTAGATCGACGGGGCAGGATGTTTAAGATCTGTACCAACCCTGGATACCGCTGCACTTCATCACCAACCGGGTGGCTGCCCTACAACGCATTCTTCAATGTTGCCGGCCTGACACATAATTCGTTTGATTTTCTTTTCTTTTCTCTCTTCCTATTTTTTCTTATTGTTCAACTTAACCTTTGAGACGTCAGTCTACCACGAGTAGTCTGACAAATAAAATTCATAAAAATCCCGAATTGGAAATAAATCTTTTACTTTTCCCCAACAGGTGCTTTATCCTCATGAACATCATCAACTTCAGCGCTTCCTCTCCAGGTTGCATCGACGGTCAACGTTTCCCGTCTTCTCCACTTCAATGTGGACGCTTCAATTTTCTCAAAACTGACCCCAGCGCTTACCTCTTCGTCAGCATCGCAGTTTCTTCGCTCGTCATCGTTCAGCAAATTTTCAATCATTTCCGTTTCTACTTCCTCCCCTCTAGCTAAAATTGTTTCAATTCCTTCTTCTAAATAATCGGGATCATCCCCATCCTCATCAACTTCATCTTCATCGGATGACTGATCACAATCATAGTTTGCAATATCTTCTATTTCAGCATCAGTCAGACCTTTCCTCTGCCAACGATTTCCTTCAAATCAAATTTATAATTAATCTTTAAGTCCACTATGGACAAAAGTTGCTTATGAGCAACTTTGGTTTTAGAAAAGTCCTAGCTCTCTAAATATTTTCTTTTTTTTTTCTAACGCAAACATAAATAAAAAAACAGTGCACTCCGGGAGTGCCGACAGAAGTGAAAACTTGAACAACTATACGTGTATTTTTTGAATCGTCTGGCAATATTTTGTTGTGCAGGAAATACTTTTAAATGAAGTGTTTTCTAGTTCATTATTATAAACTACTACTACAAAAACCATAGCCATAGGTACTACCTACAATTTTCATTTTCGTTTAATGCGCTATTGTATACATGAAAAATAAAGCATACTAGCTAATACCCGCGACTTCATCTGCGTAGAATTAGTATTTCGAGTAACTCATAAAAATATTTATATCAATCGGGTCTAAAATTTTCAATATTAGGACAACTGTCAACAAAACTGTTTTGAAATAACATAACAGCGCTTCTTACTATCCGATTTCCCCGCAAAATTTTGAAACTTCCTTCTTAGATTCCTATGACTGTAACTCTCTTCCATAAACTAACTATTAAATTCAAAAGTAATTTTTCGCCCAAAACAACAAACGAAAACAGACTCAATAATAATTATAGGAACAAAAACATTTTATTTGAGCGAATGAATTTTTTCCTTTATTATTATTTATATTGATTACATTCGTTATTATGCAATTTGTAGAATATGAACATGTATTCGTTGTGAAATAGAACAACGAATTTTCAGTATAAAAATCGGAATTTGCTAACACTTTAATGATTATTTTTTGGTACTAGAAATTGTTGCTATAGGCAAATCTTCTTTTTATGTGCATTTAGTGCGTTTATATTCATGGTCAACAAAAAGTTTTTCGAAAATATTTAATTCCCTCAAAAAGGTAGAGATACAACGATGTAGGAACACGCTGAATTCACACGTTTTCACAGACAGTAAAATTGCGAGCGGGAGGGAGGGGCTTATATTGAAAAAAATTGCGGTGGGAATCGGTGAGACGTAGTAAAGCTGTCAGTCTATTTCATACTTAGTTTATGCTCTCTTCGGCCGTTGACTCTCTTTCGTGGCGGCTTTTATGCTACGGCTACGGCGCTACGGGCATTATGAATGAAAGATTATTTTCCCTGAATCATAGTTTGTACACAACTGCGTAGTTGAAATTGTAAGTAGTAAGATTGGTTGAGTGTGTGAACAGCAAGAGGTAAATATACTACTACAGAAACAGAAATAATAATAGAGTGGATGGATGGATGGATGGACTATTTTAAACACAAAAATTGCAATCTATTGCTTAAAACGTAAATTTACAAAGCATGCAATTAATTGGTATTCTTTAAAATGAATACCAGTGAAACTTATGAAACGCACACCCGATTGCCCCGCAAAATTTAGAAATAAAATTCTGTCTGAAATTACTTTAGCATGGCAAAGGCAAACACACTTCCCCACATTAACATCAAAAACATCTTGTAGGCAAATTCTCATAAGTTGCGTGAGTCGTCAAAAGTGGTTGGCAAATGGCAACGCGAACACTGGTATCACACACACACTTGTAGGTAAATTCTCTTAAGGCGCGTTTTGCCATTGTATATAAACATTAGTTGGCAGTTGGGCAAAACAAATCTCTTAAGTTGTCTGAGATGGCGTCATCGTTGCCAACTTGGAAAAAAGATGCCTTTTTCAAAAAGAATTCCTAAAATTCTTTTTTTTGGGTAAAGTGGAACAGTAAATCAAAAATTAAACAAAAATATAGAAAAAATAAACAAAAACTATTTTTTTTTATACAACAAACAGCTTTCAAATTTGTTTCCAATTTCATTCAACTTACTTGAAGTGGAAGCTGGATTGATGAATGAAATTGGAAACAAATTTTAAAACTGTTTGTTGTTTAAATAAAATTAGTTTTTGTTTATTTTTTCTATGAGTGTGTTTAAATTTTTGATTTAGGTTCTATTTCACTTTACAGAAAAAAAATATATTTTAGGCATTCTTTTATTGAAAAAGGCATCTTTTTCAAAGTTAGCAGTTTTTCGTTAAAAAAGGCTGGCAACGATGCCGCTGATCTGACAACTTAAGAGAATTGTTTTTCCCAACAAATGTTTATAAACAATGGCCTAACGCGCCTCAAGAGTCTTCACGAACACTGGTGTCGGCAACATTGGTTACACAACATTGGTGTCGCGAGTTCAATGGTTTTATCCCATATCAAAAGTGCCCCAACGCGCCTAAAGAAGTTATCACTTCAAAAACTTACCTTTGTACTTCAACATTTTATTAACAATACTTTTAAAAGATACTTGGAAATACATATTTCAAAATATTACTTTTTTTCTTAGTATTTTTTTACTGTACCTTTCGCCTATGCAAACATAATCTGAATAACTTTTCAAACCGCAAAACATAAAAGCATTTTTATACCCTCCACAGGAAGGTATATTCACTTTGCCCATACATTTGTAACGCCAAGAAGGAGTCACCGGAGACCTCATAAAGTATATATATTATGAATCAGGATCACATTCTGAATCGATTTAGCCATGTCCGTCTGTCTGTCTGTCTGTCTGTCTGTCTGTCTGTCTGTCTGTTGAAAGCACGATAGCGCCCAAAGTTATTGACGTAGGTGAATGAAATTTGGTGAAATCACTTCTTTTTATCGGCGTCAGGTTGGTATTGAAAATGGGCTATGTCGGTCAAGTAGTTCTGGTACCTCCCATACAAAACCAATATTGGACCCATGCCTCTCTGTCTGTTGAAAGCACGATAGCGCCCAAAGTAATTGACGTAGGTGAATGAAATTTGGTGAAATCACTTCTTTTTATCGGCGTCAGGTTGGTATTGAAAATGGGCTATGTCGGTCGAGTAGTTCTGGTACCTCCCATACAAAACCAATATTGGACCCATGCCTCTCTGTCTGTTGAAAGCACGATACCGCCCAAAGTAATTGACGTAGGTGAATGAAATTTGGTGAGAGAACTTCTTTTTATCGTCGTTAGGTTGGTATTGAAAACCTGCTATGTCGGTCAAGTAGTTCTGGTACCTCCCATACAAAACCAATATTGGACCCATATGTCTCTCTGTCTGTTGAAAGCACGATGGCACCCAAAGTAATCGACGTAGGTGAATGAAATTTAGTGAAATCACTTCTTTTTATCGGCGTCAGGTTGGTATTGAAAATGGGCTATGTCGGTCAAGTAGTTCTGGTACCTCCCATACAAAACCAATATTGGACCCATGCCTCTCTGTCTGTTGAAAGCACGATAGCGCCCAAAGTAATTGACGTAGGTGAATGAAATTTGGTGAAAGGACTTCTTTTTATCGGCGTCAGGTTGGTATTGAAAATGGGCTATGTCGGTCAAGTAGTTCTGGTACCTCCCATACAAAACCAATATTGGACCCATATGTCTCTCTGTCTGTTGAAAGCACGATGGCACCCAAAGTAATCGACGTAGGTGAATGAAATTTAGTGAAATCACTTCTTTTTATCGGCGTCAGGTTGGTATTGAAAATGGGCTATGTCGGTCGAGTAGTTCTGGTACCTCCCATACAAAACCAATATTGGACCCATGCCTCTCTGTCTGTTGAAAGCACGATAGCGCCCAAAGTAATTGACGTAGGTGAATGAAATTTGGTGAGAGAACTTCTTTTTATCGTCGTTAGGTTGGTATTGAAAACCTGCTATGTCGGTCAAGTAGTTCTGGTACCTCACTCACAAAACCAATTTTGCATGACTTGTATGCAGTGGAGGGTATCAAAGCATCGGCCAGGCCGATGATAACACTTTTACTTGTTTTAATTTTTGTTTCGTATCTCACACAAACAAAATACAAGACAATTGGATTCAAGTACCTATTTTAAATCGGGGCCTCCCAAACGAGACTACGAGGGTCAAAAATCAGAAGTTGCTTTTAAGCAACGATTGTCCTGAAAGGGTTAGATAGAGTGATAGGTCTCAATTTAATATATTGATGTGAAATGTTAAAAGACGCTTTTTCGCAGCAATCGTCCTTAATTATATCGACATTAGGGATTACAGCTTGAAATTCTGTTATAACTGAACTTTCGCTTTTAAGAAGATTTGAACCAAAATATGCTTCGCAGTTTTCTTTGAGAGTGAGTATTGATAATCCGGTAATCATTACTTCTTGGATACCTTCTTCATTTTCGCATATTATGGTTAATTGTTTTTGAAATGTTGTAATAAGTATCCATTTGTTAACTCGGAGCTTATGAACCAAATGTAAGACTCCATTAAAAACTTATTTTTTGGAATTTTTCTGGGATTTCCTGTGAGAAGTGTGGCTTCACAATTAGCATTTACTGTTGTGGAATAGAATATATGTATCTTGTTTACAAATAATATAGTCGAATTCCGAAATCTTTTTGCATGATTTTAAATCGTGAAATTTTACTTATTTCTGATTGTTTTCAGAAATACCTAAGAAATTAACATTTGGTTGAATATAAGCATATCTTTGACTATCTTCTTCATACGGTATAGGAATGGAATACATTCTTGTTAGCTCGCACACAATTTATGCATTTCATTATTGCTTCCTTGTCGTATTCGCTGGTTCTATGATTATTTAAACATTTTACACATGTCTCATCATTTTGTTTGCATTCCGTCGACTTATGGTTAAAACCCTTGCACAATATTAGCTAACTCTTGTAAGTTGTTTGATCCTGTCATAAGGTGATAGACATAAAAATCAGTCAAGACAGCCTATTTTCGGAGTGGGAAGTTTGAACCTTCGTCCATAGCTAATTGTTCCATAGATCGAACAGCGTAAGTGACAGTACGAAGCCTCAAACTTCTTCTCTGTGATGAAATTTAGTTGAGAGCCTCCATGATGCATAGCTCTACATGGTACATAAGAACCGGTTTTGGATTTGATGCTGATGATTGGGGTAGCTAGCAGTACTACCTTTGGAACTTCGTATGTGTTTCTTAGCGTTGAAGAATGGGATCTACGAATAAAGTTAGAATTAGCATTAATGTCAGGAATGTTATTTAATGTTTGAGACGAAGCGATTGAAGAGAAGCTGGGCCCTTGATGCGAATAGCCATGATTGGAGCTTCTGGGTGACAATGCCGCTGAGTCCATAGAGGAGTGCAACACCGGTAAGAAATGTAATAGCGTGTGATGAGGCTGTCCACAGGTCTGGCAGCGCCTGGAGGGACAGGCTCTTGTAGCGTGGCCATTGCGTATACATTTGATGCATAGTTGGAGACGCTTGACTTCATTGTATCTCTCTGGTGGATTCATCGACGTAAAATTTCTGCATTTGAATATGCTGTGTTGACCTGAGCAGATGCTGCAAGGCACTGGGTTTGTTGAGGTCGTTGAAGATGCTAAAGCTGTCTTCCAGTGATTATTCTTAGGAGACACTTTTGGTTGAGATGAGGAGACATGCTTGCGAGATACGTCAAGCTGTTCCAGTGTTTGACATCGTTCTTCGATAATTTGAGCGAACTCGTTCCAAGAAGGAGTCTCAAAACAGGCCTCAATAGCACCTAAGAGGGATGTGTTGCGAATCGTTACTTGACGCCTTTTCACTTCATCTTCCCAGAGTGCTTAGGTGGCGCTGTATACTTTAGAGAAGAGAATGTGAACAAGTAATCCATCTGCTTTTTGCTCAATGGTTGAAATGGTGAGTAGAGAATTCATGTGGGCATTCACGCTGTCAGATAAGTCATGTAAATGTTCTACGGTTCCCTTGGTTGAATTCTGTAATTGGAAAATTTGATTAATGTGGCCTTGGAAAATATAACACTTGTTAAAATAACGAGACATTAACCAATCCACTGCCTTTTCATAGTTTTCTGGCAGCAGCTCCAATGACTGCAGAACCTTTGATGCATTACCAACGAGACAACTCCTTGAGTGCTTGTAACGAAACGTCACCGTTCGTCACAATTTTCATTCGTCACATATAAGTCACACTCGCTTATCGAATGGAAAACCATGAATACCCGAATGAAAGTGTCATTCGGGGAGACTTGTCTACTAGTGATTTGTACCAATCTTGCGTACCAGATAAGGCTCCCTTATAGAAAGTGACTTCGGTCCCTGTTCTAAATTTTTGGTGGCTGAATCCCTTCTGGGAATCGGCCGTAAATTAGCAGCGTCGGCAATCTCCGCTGACATTGCTTTCCCCTTTCCCCTTCCTCTGGAGCCACGCAGTCGTTGGGCCACTCCCCCCCTTCCCCTTGGAACCACGCTGTCGTTGGGCCGCTAAGGAACCACGCCGTCGTCGGGCCATTAGGAACCACGCCGTCGTTGGGCCACTCCCCCCTTGCCCTGGAACCACGCTGTCGTTGGGCCGCTAAGGAACCACGCCGCCGTCGGGACACTCCCCCCTTCCCCTGGAACCACGCTGTCGTTGGGCCGCTAAGGAACCACGCCGTCGTTGGGCCACGTAGTTTAGATATATATATTAGGTATATTGAAACATTGTTATGGTATATAGGCTTAGAATATTGTATGAAAACATTGTAATGAACATATTGTATTAGTAATAAGTAAAGTACTGCCAATAAAGAGTACCTCTTAACCAGAGTTTGGTGTTTCTTTGGTTGAACCTTGGATCCGGCGAGCAAAACCTCGGCCTGAGGAAAAGCACTTCACAAATGGCGCCCGAGCAGGGACTTCAATAGAGGTACCCGAAGCAGTTAAACCGTCAGCGAGGGCGAGTCCCGCTGAACGAACTCATAAGACCTCCCCAGAGGCATCCCGACCTCAACAAGAGGAACAAAGCCACACCAGAAGCGTCTCGTCACCATGACCGATCCCAATGATGAATGGCCGGCGAAGGACGCCGCCATTGGCCTGTCTACCGAAGACACCAATGAAGATATAGATATTACCCGCAATCTCGGTTGGATATACCTGCTGCAGAAACAGGAACTCGTACAACTGATGAAGGAGAAAAACCTAGACACAAGGGGAGCCGTTAGCCAGCTGCGAAAACGTTTGAGTGGCTATATCAAGGAGGCTCGAACCCGAAAGTCGACCCAAAACCTGTGTCAGGAATGGGAAGAAAAGGTGGAAGAACGCGAGTACGCTAACACCACCGAGGAACAGAGTGGAGAGGAGAAATCGGAAAAATCGCCCCTTTTTACCGAGATCAGTGTCCCAATACCGATAACCGCCCTTCGAGGCGCTCCAGTACCTCGTCCGCCAACATCCCCGAATGCGAAACGAGGACCACGTGGAACGATTCTACGATAGTCTCAGAACTGAATATCGACTCTACGTCCGTCGAAGAGATTTCGAGACTGTGGAGGAACTGATATCATTAGCAGAGGAGTATGAGTTCGTACGATCCGAAGAAAGGAATATGCGACCGCCAACCCACCCCACTTTAACCCGAGGTGTCCCCGCCCCCAGAACCTCGTTTACGGTAGGTCCGCAAGACTTACTTACTTAAGGTGGCGCTACAGTCCGGGGTGGACCTGGGCCTCAACCAACAAGCGTCTCCAGCTAGCGCGATCTTTAGCTAGCTGTCTCCAGTTTCGCACGCTAAGTTGGTTAAGGTCCCCTTTCACTTGCGTGCGCCACCTGAGTCGCGGTCTTCCTCTACTGCGCCTTCCCTCGGGTATGGATTCGAAGATCTTCCGGGCCGGAGCATTCGTGTCCATTCGCTCTACATGACCCAGCCACCTCAGTCGTTGGACCTTCACTCTTCTGACTAGGTCGATGTCGCTGTACAGCCCGTACAGTTCGTCGTTAAATCTCCTTCTCCATTCACCGTCAATGCAGACGGGACCAAAAATAACACGAAGAATTTTTCTCTCGAAACAACCGAGATTTACCTCATCCGCTTTTGATAGCGTCCATGCCTCTGCGCCATATAGCAGAACTGGGATGATAAGGGTCTTATAAAGGGTCACTCTAGTTGTTCGGGAGAGGGCTTTGCTACTCAATTGCCTTCTTAGCCCAAAGAAACAGCGATTGGCAAGAGTAATTCTACGTTTAACCTCAGCGCTGGTGTCGTTGTCTGAGTTCATAGCGGAGCCTAGGTAGACAAAGTCCTTAACCACCTCAAAGTTGTATCTGTCTATTGCGACGTTCTGTCCGAGCCGTCGGTGTTGGGTGTCCTTTTTAGTTGACAGCATATACTTCGTCTTGCCTTCATTAACCGCCAAACCCATCTTCGCCGCCTCAGTCTCAATACTCACAAACGCGCCATTAACATCACGCTGCGTTCTGCCAATTATGTCAATGTCATCGGCGTATGCGAGTAATTGGACGGACTTTTGAAAGATAGTGCCTCTGGTGTTGGCGTTTGAGTTTTGCACTATTCTTTCAAGAACGATGTTGAAGAAGTCACATGACAGCGCATCGCCTTGTCTAAATCCTTTTTTGACATCGAAGGTCTCGGTAAGTTCTTTACCGACCTTGTTGGAGCAGCGTGCATTCTCCATCGTCATCCTGCACAAACGGACGAGTTTGGCAGGGATGCCAAAACTAGACATTGCTCTGTATAGTTCGTCCCTATAAATGCTGTCATAGGCGGCCTTAAAGTCGATGAAAAGGTGGTGGGTATCGATTTGAAGTTCCTGGGTTTTCTCCAAGATCTGCCGCAGTGTGAATATTTGGTCTATGGTGGACTTTCCTGGCCTGAAGCCACACTGATATGGACCAATCAGGTTGTTTACGAAAGGCTTCAGGCGTTCACACAAAACGGCAGATAAGATCTTGTAGGCAATGTTTAGAAGACTGATACCTCTGTAATTGGCGCAGTTCAGAGGGTCTCCTTTCTTGAGGATCGGGCAAACAATGCTGAGGTTCCATTCATCGGGCATACTTTCCTCCGACCATATTTTACAGATGAGTTGGTGCATGCTCCTAACCAAGTCATCGCCTGCCGCTTTGAACAGCTCGGCGGCTAGGCCATCTGCTCCAGCGGCTTTGTTGGACTTCAGTTTAGATATAGCTATCTTAACCTCGTCCAAGTCGGGTGGACGGTATTGTTGATCCTCATCGTCCAGGTTGAACGGTTCATTCTGCCTGACAGCGGAATGTAAGTCGTCATCGCCGTTAAACAGTCTGCAGAAGTAGTTCTTCCATATCCTCAGCATCGACTGCGATTCTACTACGATGTTCCCTTGTTCGTCCTTGCAGGCTTCGGTTCGGGTTCTGTAGCCTTGTGAAGTCCTTTTTACCCTCTGGTAGAACTTCCGAACCTCATTCCTGTTGTAACATCTCTCTATTTCCTCGATCGCGCGCTTCTCATGCTCTTTATTTTTTCTCCTTAGAAGCCGGTGTTCGTCTCTTCTCTTCTGCACGTAGAGCTCACGAGCAGCTCTTGTCCTCCTTTGCAGCGCCGCTTTGTATGCCTCTTGCTTCGCTGCATGTGCTTGCCGGCACTCGTCGTCGAACCAGGGGTTTCGTTGTGGTGGTCGGGTGAAACCCAGCACATCAGAGGCGGCGTCTCTGATGGCTTTTTGGCAATGTTGCCACTGGTCTTCAATACTTGATGCTGGCTGCATAGGACCTCTTGAGAGATTGAGAGAGACTCGATCGGAAAAGGTCCGCAAGACCTGCCCGCAATACTCCCAAGCCCAATGGCATATGACCAAAGGACCCACTGCTGGAACTGCAAACAACGGGGTCATCAAAAACGGGACTGCCAACGACCAATGCAGGTATTCTGCATCTACTGCGGGACTGATGGTATCCAGACTCGGGACTGTCCCTGTCAGCATAATCGAACGGCCATGGTCACGGAGACCACATGGACAGACCACCGATACTTCCTCCCCATACAGATCGGCGGTAAGGAGTTTAAGGCACTGGTGGACACCGGCGCGTCTTCTTCATTCGTCGGCTCTGCCATGAGACGGGCACTCCGACGAGCACATACTCCCCTACGGTACCAACATCGGAAGGTCCAGTTAGCCGACGGTAAGTCCGTCAGTAGAACTGAGGACTACTCCATAACCTTCCGGGTTGGGAATAAGCAAATCACCGGGGAAGTGTCCTATCTCGCTGGCCTAAACGAAGATGCAATTTTGGAAATTGACTTTTTGGATAAGGCCGACTTCCGAATAACCGTCGGTGGTCAAGAAGTAATGTCACCTCAAACCACTTGTAAACAGCGGCCAACAACATGCGCCCTCAAGTGCAGGGAACATCTGACAGAAAAACAAAAACAACAACTCACGCGCTTTCTGAGAGAAGAAGTGGACACAGAGCCGGAAACAACCGGAACTACCACGATCGCTAAACATCGGATACGACTCACCACGGACCAACCTTTTAAACAAAGATAATACCCCCGTAATCCAGCGATGCAGAAAATTATAAACGAGGAAATTGACGAATTACTCAGAGCCGGGAGGATTGAGCCATCCCGCAGCCCGTATAGCTCCCCTATTGTACTGGTCAAGAAGAAAGGAGGGTCCTGGCGGCTGTGTGTGGACTACCGCCAATTAAATGAAATCTCGATCAAAGACGCATACTCCTTGCCCCAAATCAACGCTATACTCGATAAGCTCAGGGGGGCCGTCTTTATTTCAACCATTGACCTACGGCAGGGGTATTGGCAGATACCCATGGAAACTAGATCCCGGGCATATACCGCTTTTACGGTGCCCGTTAGAGGCCTTTTTCAGTGGAAGGTCATGCCCTTTGGTCTTCACTCCGCGCCCGCCACATTCCAACGGGCCTTAGATAGCATTATTGGCCCTGAAATGGAACCCTACGCTTTCGCGTATTTGGACGATATCATCGTGATCAGCGAGACTTTCGAAGAGCATTTGGCGCACTTACGAACAGTGCTTCAACGACTGAAGGAAGCCAACCTCAGAATTAACCCCGACAAATGTGAATTTTGTCAGAGTAGGCTCAAATACCTGGGACACGTCATCAGTGACCAAGGAATCCACACAGACCCGGACAAAATCACCGCAGTGCAAGGGCTCGTACCCCCCACCAACATACGACAACTGCGTCGTGTCCTTGGTATCACGTCCTGGTACCGAAGGTTTATCCAGGATTTCGCGACGGTTGCCGCCCCATTGACGGGCCTACTCAAGAAAAACGCTTCTGGCGGTGGGGAGACAGCCAGCAAACGGCATTCGAACAACTAAAAACAAGGTTAACGGAGGCACCGATACTGATGTGGCCAAACTTTGAGGTACCGTTTACCCTCCAAACCGACGCCAGCCAAGTGGGAGTAGGAGTAGTCTTCTCACAGGACATCTTAGGGGAGGAGAAAGTCGTCGCCTATGCTAGTCGAGCTCTAACCGAATTAGAGACAAAATATTTAGTTATAGTGTCTAGCTATACTGTGGGGAATAAGGAAGATGCGGCCGTACTTAGAAGGATACAGGTTTACCGTAATAACCGATCACCACTCTCTGAAGTGGCTACACTCCTTACAGAATCCCTCAGGAAGACTGGCCAGGTGGGCGATCGAGCTACAACAATACGACATTGATATTAAGTACCGAAAAGGGGCACTGAATGTCGTCGCGGATGCTCTGTCACGAGACCCATTGCCAAACACGGACCAAACGCTGTATACCTGCAGTCAAGTCCCAGACTGGACCCACCAGAAAATGCAAGAGGTACGGGAAAACCCTGAGAACTATCCAGACTTTCAGGTCCTGGGAGAAAAGCTCTACCGGAAATTTTTAGGGACGTCCCCTATGTCCTACGACCAGCAAGTAATATGGAAATGGTGCGTCCCGGCCCTAGATCAGGAGCGTGTTCTCCGGGAACACCATGATGCGGTGACCGCGGGCCACCTAGGGATAGCCAAGACCACGGCTCGGATAATGGAAAAATACTATTGGCCTGGAATGACACGGACTATCGCGACGTACGTACGACGGTGCGACATTTGCAACCGTTATAAGGTCTCGCAACAAAAACCCAGCGGGATGATGCACACAACCGTGTGTAGCGGGCCATGGGAGGTCGTTACCACGGACTTTGTGGGAGCACTCCCGCGCTCCACAAAAGGGAATACTATGCTACTCGTCATAGTGGACAAGTTCACAAAATGGACCGGAGCAATACCCCTCCGAACCGCAACTACTCCGGCTTTGATTAGAGCCCTCCGGCAAAGAGTCATCTCCAGATTTGGATGCCCCAAGGTATTATTATCGGACAACGGGTCCCAATTTACTAGTAACCAATTCCGAGAGTTCCTGGCAGAGGCAGGGATGCATCAACGATTGACCGCACCATATACCCCACAGGAAAATCCAACCGAACGGGTCAACAGGGTTTTAAAAATCATGATAGCTCAGTATGTGGAAGAGAACCACCGTCACTGGGATGATCACCTTCCAGAGCTCACACTAGCGATCAATAGCAGCAAACATGAGTCGACTGGATATTCTCCCACCTTCCTTAACTTCGGACGAGAAGTACGCAGACCCAGCATTACCACAGATCACGCTTCCACTGATATGCCCTGCCCCTCTCGTACTACACCGATCTCTATGCTAAGAGAAAGGATGACCGCCCTATACAGTCTCGTTAAAAACAATTTGGAAAAGGCAGCAAGTACCCAAGGAAAATATTACAATCTACGACGGCGCGCCTGGCGCCCTAGGCTCGGGGAATTAGTATACCGGAAAGTCAGGGTTCTGTCATCAGCGGTTGACGCGTTCACCGAAAAGCTAGCTCCACGGTTTGACGGACCATACGAGGTCCTAAGGTTTGACTCCCCAGTAATAACGGTACTAAGAAAAAAAGGGGACAGGAAAAATAATAAATTGACTCGTGCCCATGTACAGGACCTAAAGCCCTATAAAAGGGACGACGCGGTAGAAGAAATTATGAGTCATACTCGAGCCAGCGAAGGGCACACTACCATGGACAGTACACGCAAAGAGACAGCCGAACCAACCAGCCACCGAAGAACACGACCGAAGAAGCCAACGCCACCACAACGGACACAGAAGGCAGTCATACTCTCCGTAAAAACAATTGTACCAGCCCGAGCGGAAGCGGTGCCAGTGAAACCGAAGGCCACCGAACAGATGGGGATGGTCATCGCAAGGGAATCCCGGAAAAGGGTCGAAGAAACATGGAGGCGCAGGCATCCAGCGGTACCCGTCTCAGAAGAGGAGAGAGGAGGAGTAGTCACAAGGAAAGTGGTGACCAAACCCCAACCCGAGACAGCCCCCCGTGAGACCATCGCCAAACACGGACAGAACCTGCAGTCAGCACCGTCTACCTTGTCGGAAGCAACACTCGCCCCGCCGTCAGACCAAAATAAGTCCGCGCCAACCAGGGGCCTTCCGCGTGTCAGGCGGATGCCAACCGGGGAACACATTGCCCGCCGGGCCCGGAACGCCCGGAGGAACCAACGACGAGCCCGAGCCAGGGCTATCCTACAGGTGCGGAGTCAAACCCGGGAGCTGCAATCTTTGTAAACATATGTTAAGAATAAAAAAAAAAAAAAAAAATTTTTAAGAACATTTAAGTTATAATGAAGAACATTTAAGTTATAATTTAGATATAAAAACAAAAAGAAAAAAATATTTATATATATATATGAAGAAAATTTAAGTTATTTTGAAAACTCTGTAAAAAAAAATTTCATTAAACATTCATTTTTGAGTCTCTAAAAAGCTGGAACCACGCTGTCGTTGGGCCGCTAAGGAACCACGCTGTCGTTGGGCCGCTAAGGAACCACGCCGTCGTCGGGCCACTAGGAACCACGCTGTCGTTGGGCCGCTAAGGAACCACGCCGTCGTTGGGCCACTCCCCCCCTTCCCCTTGGAACCACGCTGTCGTTGGATCGCCGGAAAAACTTGTTAATTTTAAAGGAGGCAAGTTTGTTGATGGTTTTGGAAACGACAAAAACGCTGTAGTGTTATGTTCAACTAGCGATTGTCGCGGTTTGAGCTTGCTGATGAAAGAAAGTAGCTTTGATTTGATTTCAAAATAAGTTTCTTTAAAGTTTTCCCTTTCCGAACGACGGATCCCCGTTTCCTTGACATCCTCCAAGCTAGATTGTAGTTTGCTGAAGTTCATAAAATAATTTTCCAACATACTTAACTTCGTTTCCAACTCGAAAATATTAGCTTCCTCAGCCTTTGCGTCTAGGTAAACCTTCATCTTGGTTATTTGGCCTTTGATGGCACCGCGCTGTTGTTTTATACTGGTAGCCATGATTTATGGTCACTTGGGTTAAACAAGCAATAATTTAAAGAATGCAAAAATTGTCTAGCTAGCAGCAACACGAGAAATGCAATTGAGTAATTCACGAAGAGAAAAAAAAGAATGAACGAATGCACAATTGAATCACGCAGGAATGAACGTTGAAAGAAGTTTTGCGCGATGTGATTAAAGCAAGAATGAGTGAAATGGTTGTGTAAAGTGGTACATGAGTTGTAGATGACTAACGCACAATGGTTCTAGGAAGTGATTTTCCTATGAACCGTAACGAAATGACGATTGATCCACGTGTGTTGCGGGTACGCGAATAGTGAATTTGCGAGATGTTTTTGTGAGCTGAAGAACACCCCAGTATGCTCTAGGAATAAAACCTTAAGAGCCGAACGAAACTGATAGAACTAATACACGGTACTCTACACGCGAATGTTTGTGATATGTTTTCACGAGCTGAAGAACACTGCAGCATGCTTTAGGAATAAAACCTTAAGAGCTGAACGAAACTGATAGAACTAACACACGGTAATGAACACGCTAAAGAACACTCACGCACGAATATTAAAGATTAGGATATGTGCGCACATCAGAAAGATTGAGAACACAATTGCAGATAACGCTAACAACCACATTTCTACGACCACGCACATATCTCAGTAGAACCTCCAAATTATGTCTCGTATTCAATACAAAATTAATTTGTTTATACCCTCGAGAGGAAGGTATATTCACTTTGCCAATACATTTGTAACGCAAAGAAGGAGTCACCGGAGACCTCATAAAGTATATATATTCTGAATCAGGATCACATTCTGAATCGATTTAGCCATGTCCGTCTGTCTGTCTGTCTGTCTGTCTGTCTGTCTGTCTGTCTGTCTGTCTGTCTGTCTGTCTGTTGAAAGCACGATAGCGCCCAAAGTAATTGACGTAGGTGAATGAAATTTGGTGAAAAGACTTCTTTTTATCGGCGTCAGGTTGGTATTGAAAATGGGCTATGTCGGTCAAGTAGTTCTGGTACCTCCCATACAAAACCAATATTGGACCCATGCCTCTCTGTCTGTTGAAAGCACGATAGCGCCCAAAGTAATTGACGTAGGTGAATGAAATTTGGTGAGAGAACTTATTTTTATCGTCGTTAGGTTGGTATTGAAAACCTGCTATGTCGGTCAAGTAGTTCTGGTACCTCCCTCACAAAACCAATTTTGCATGACTTGTATGCAGTGGAGGGTATCAAAGCATCGGCCAGGCCGATGATAACACTTTTACTTGTTATACCCTCCACAGGAAGGTATATTCACTTTGCCCATACATTTGTAACGCCAAGAAGGAGTCACCGGAGACCTCATAAAGTATATATATTATGAATCAGGATCACATTCTGAATCGATTTAGCCATGTCCGTCTGTCTGTCTGTCTGTCTGTCTGTTGAAAGCACGATAGCGCCCAAAGTAATTGACGTAGGTGAATGAAATTTGGTGAAAAGACTTCTTTTTATCGGCGTCAGGTTGGTATTGAAAATGGGCTATGTCGGTCAAGTAGTTCTGGTACCTCCCATACAAAACCAATATTGGACCCATGCCTCTCTGTCTGTTGAAAGCACGATAGCGCCCAAAGTAATTGACGTAGGTGAATGAAATTTGGTGAAAGGACTTCTTTTTATCGGCGTCAGGTTGGAATTGAAAATGGGCTATGTCGGTCAAGTAGTTCTGGTACCTCCCATACAAAACCAATATTGGACCCATGCCTCTCTGTCTGTTGAAAGCACGATAGCGCCCAAAGTAATTGACGTAGGTGAATGAAATTTGGTGAAAGGACTTATTTTTATCGGCGTCAGGTTGGTATTGAAAATGCGCTATGTCGGTCAAGTAGTTCTGGTACCTCCCATACAAAACCAATATTGGACCCATATGTCTCTCTGTCTGTTGAAAGCACGATGGCGCCCAAAGTAATTGACGTAGGTGAATGAAATTTTGTGAGAGAACTTCTTTTTATCGTCGTTAGGTTGGTATTGAAAATGGGCTATGTCGGTCAAGTAGTTCTAGTACCTCCCTCACAAAACCAATTTTGCATGACTTGTATGCAGTGGAGGGTATCAAAGCATCGGCCAGGCCGATGATAACACTTTTACTTGTTTTATTTTAGAATCTTTTATAATATTTTTCTGGTGACCGATCGTTTTGATTTGAAGAACTGAAATCAACTGACATCTCAAGCAGCCAGCAATATTCCTCATTCCTCGCAGTAAACTCTGGTGTCATGTAAAAAATTCCCAGACATTGCTGAGCAAGCTCTAATAAATTATCGCTTTGTATACAAAATTGATCGCGTAGAGAGCACCGAATGCTCCGACTGCTATGAGTGCTGCCTTAATGGGTGGCATTCTAAGAATTTATTTGCATTTCACGGGAAAATCCTTTTAAATGCAAAATGAAACAAACGAAAATGGGTTAAAGTGAATATGACGCTATCGCGTTGGCTGAGGAATGTTGCTGACTGTGGGATATGTGAACGATTGTGTAAAGATTAGAGAAAATGTTGCAAGACCCCTTACCACTGGTGGGGGAAGTCTAATGATAATTCTCTAAGAGCTTTTCTTTACGAATGAAATCGTATTTATTATTCTTCTTGCTTAAATACTAAAATATTGCTCACGTTAGGTACAAATATTTACAACTTAAATTACCAGGTGTCAAGCACAGTCAGCGATTAATCGTGAGAATTTTATTCTGCTGATCTTGCTGGGAACAGACATATGAAATCTTACACGTTAGAAAATAGAGCAACAAAATGATAACGCTGTCTGGTATAATTACCATGACATGCTGGGGCCGCCCTTTATGTCACCGAGAAATCGGTTGTAGAAAAACGCCGAGCTGCAGGTATTGGTGGTAGTTCTTGAGCTTGGACATCTATCTGGACATTTCTCTTGATCTTATAGTATCGCCATATGATGTAGGAAATCATCAAAATAAATAGTATAGTTATTAGGCTGTAAGTCAGTCCATGATGAATCGGATGTACTGCTGCAATATTGGAGAAATGCTCCTCATTATACCCTCCAGAGGAAGGTATATTCACTTTGCCAATACATTTGTAACGCAAAGAAGGAGTCACCGGAGACCTCATAAAGTATATATATTCTGAATCAGGATCACATTCTGAATCGATTTAGCCATGTCCGTCTGTCTGTCTGTCTGTCTGTCTGTCTGTCTGTCTGTCTGTCTGTCTGTCTGTTGAAAGCACGATAGCGCCCAAAGTAATTGACGTAGGTGAATGAAATTTGGTGAAAAGACTTCTTTTTATCGGCGTCAGGTTGGTATTGAAAATGGGCTATGTCGGTCAAGTAGTTTTGGTACCTCCCATACAAAACCAATATTGGACCCATATGTCTCTCTGTCTGTTGAAAGCACGATAGCGCCCAAAGTAATTGACGTAGGTGAATGAAATTTGGTGAAAGGACTTCCTTTTATCGGCGTCAGGTTCGTATTGAAAATGGGCTATGTCGGTCAAGTAGTTCTGGTACCTCCCTTACAAAACCAATATTGGACCCATATGTCTCTCTGTCTGTTGAAAGCACGATGGCACCCAAAGTAATCGACGTAGGTGAATGAAATTTGGTGAAATCACTTCTTTTTATCGGCGTCAGGTTTTTATTGAAAATGGGCTGTGTCGGTCAAGTAGTTCTGGTACCTCCCATACAAAACCAATAT
This sequence comes from Cheilosia impressa, assembly GCA_948293265.1. Classification (NCBI taxonomy): domain Eukaryota; kingdom Metazoa; phylum Arthropoda; class Insecta; order Diptera; family Syrphidae; genus Cheilosia; species Cheilosia impressa. The sequence continues at coordinate 45,715,142 of OX411880.1, forward strand.
TGGACCCATGCCTCTCTGTCTGTTGAAAGCACGATAGCGCCCAAAGTAATTGACGTAGGTGAATGAAATTTGGTGAGAGAACTTCTTTTTATCGTCGTTAGGTTGGTATTGAAAACCTGCTATGTCGGTAAAGTAGTTCTGGTACCTCCCATACAAAACCAATATTGGACCCATATGTCTCTCTGTCTGTTGAAAGCACGATGGCACCCAAAGTAATCGACGTAGGTGAATGAAATTTAGTGAAATCACTTCTTTTTATCGGCGTCAGGTTGGAATTGAAAATGGGCTATGTCGGTCAAGTAGTTCTGGTACCTCCCATACAAAACCAATATTGGACCCATGCCTCTCTGTCTGTTGAAAGCACGATAGCGCCCAAAGTAATTGACGTAGGTGAATGAAATTTGGTGAAAGGACTTCTTTTTATCGGCGTCAGGTTGGTATTGAAAATGGGCTATGTCGGTCAAGTAGTTCTGCTACCTCCCATACAAAACCAATATTGGACCCATGCCTCTCTGTCTGTTGAAAGCACGATAGCGCCCAAAGTAATTGACGTAGTTAAATGAAATTTGGTGAAAGGACTTCTTTTTATCGGCGTCAGGTTGGTATTGAAAATGGGCTATGTCGGTCAAGTAGTTCTGGTACCTCCCATACAAAACCAATATTGGACCCATATGTCTCTCTGTCTGTTGAAAGCACGATGGCGCCCAAAGCAATTGACGTAGGTGAATGAAATTTGGTGAGAGAACTTCTTTTTATCGTCGTTAGGTTGGTATTGAAAATGGGCTATGTCGGTCAAGTAGTTCTGCTACCTCCCATACAAAACCAATATTGGACCCATGCCTCTCTGTCTGTTGAAAGCACGATAGCGCCCAAAGTAATTGACGTAGGTGATTGAAATTTGGTGAGAGAACTTATTTTTATCGTCGTTAGGTTGGTATTGAAAACCTGCTATGTCGGTCAAGTAGTTCTGGTACCTCCCTCACAAAACCAATTTTGCATGACTTGTATGCAGTGGAGGGTATCAAAGCATCGGCCAGGCCGATGATAACACTTTTACTTGTTATACCCTCCACAGGAAGGTATATTCACTTTGCCCATACATTTGTAACGCCAAGAAGGAGTCACCGGAGACCTCATAAAGTATATATATTCTGAATCAGGATCACATTCTGAATCGATTTAGCCATGTCCGTCTGTCTGTCTGTCTGTCTGTCTGTCTGTCTGTCTGTCTGTCTGTCTGTCTGTCTGTTGAAAGCACGATAGCGCCCAAAGTAATTGACGTAGGTGAATGAAATTTGGTGAAAAGACTTCTTTTTATCGGCGTCAGGTTGGTATTGAAAATGGGCTATGTCGGTCAAGTAGTTCTGGTACCTCCCATACAAAACCAATATTGGACCCATATGTCTCTCTGTCTGTTGAAAGCACGATGGCGCCCAAAGTAATCGACGTAGGTGAATGAAATTTGGTGAAATCACTTCTTTTTATCGGCGTCAGGTTGGTATTGAAAATGGGCTATGTCGGTCAAGTAGTTCTGGTACCTCCCATACAAAACCAATATTGGACCCATGCCTCTCTGTCTGTTGAAAGCACGATAGCGCCCAAAGTAATTGACGTAGGTGAATGAAATTTGGTGAAAGGACTTATTTTTATCGGCGTCAGGTTGGTATTGAAAATGGGCTATGTCGGTCAAGTAGTTCTGGTACCTCCCATACAAAACCAATATTGGACCCATGCCTCTCTGTCTGTTGAAAGCACGATAGCGCCCAAAGTAATTGACGTAGGTGAATGAAATTTGGTGAAAGGACTTATTTTTATCGGCGTCAGGTTGGTATTGAAAATGCGCTATGTCGGTCAAGTAGTTCTGGTACCTCCCATACAAAACCAATATTGGACCCATATGTCTCTCTGTCTGTTGAAAGCACGATGGCGCCCAAAGTAATTGACGTAGGTGAATGAAATTTGGTGAGAGAACTTCTTTTTATCGTCGTTAGGTTGGTATTGAAAATGGGCTATGTCGGTCAAGTAGTTCTGGTACCTCCCATACAAAACCAATATTGGACCCATGCCTCTCTGTCTGTTGAAAGCACGATAGCGCCCAAAGTAATTGACGTAGGTGAATGAAATTTGGTGAGAGAACTTATTTTTATCGTCGTTAGGTTGGTATTGAAAACCTGCTATGTCGGTCAAGTAGTTCTGGTACCTCCCTCACAAAACCAATTTTGCATGACTTGTATGCAGTGGAGGGTATCAAAGCATCGGCCAGGCCGATGATAACACTTTTACTTGTTTTTTATATCCGTTATCCATTTGCTAAGAATTTTGATGTCTTCATTGTCTGATTTTAGTATGACGTGTGGAATAACTAGTGGTTTGGATATATTCCTAGGACTTTCAGACAACAGCTCTGTCAAGTTTGCCAATGGAATGAATGCTGCGTTTATGCTACTGGAACTACTGCTATATGATGTCATAGTCATTGAATCGTGTTTAAGGATACAATTTGGCTGTAGCGTCAATATCCCGTCGTCTTGCAATGATATCTCCAAGATATGTCTGCCACAAATAACGTTAAAGGTATACAACCTGTCTAAGACATAAAATCCAGCTGTTGCCGTTGTTGAGTTGAATCCATACAGGAGATGGTTTGATGCTGCGTAATTTACAGTGTGATGACAGTTCCTTCTCATGCGTCAGTAGATCCATTTCACATTTGCTGACATTAGAGCGGCGATTGAACATCCGATGCTGTTGCTTGCACAAATATTTTTCACTGGTTCTTGTGCACTGTGCCAGCTCTTCCTTCGTCAATCTGTAGTACGCTTCTCGCAACAAGTTAACTGTTAGATAATCCAGCGAATGTTCAATGAAAACATATTCATTGTTATGGGGAGTTGGCACGGGTGTGACTTTGAATAGATCGAAGTCTTCTGTATTTATGAGCGGCACTCTTAGGTCGAATATGACACTCTTGTCAGTTATTCTTGCTCTTGCTGTGAACATTTTATAAAGTCCCTGCAAGCTCGAGTGTGTTTCGTCTCCTGCTACAGACAACTGCGGGGGCAAATGGCTTCTTATTAACATTAGTTGTGATCTCAATTGGTCTGGTGTTATCACCAGAGGGCTAATTTTGGCTTGATGAATATCTGTCAGTACACTTAATAGAGAAGGCTGTGTTTGCTGATAATTCAACATGGCTAACGTTGCGTATGTTGTCACTGCTAAAAATGTGTGTTTTGCATCGTTCTGGTTGAACGATTTGGATGTCATGTTTTTAAGATTCTCAAGATCGGTTTGGAATGCTTGCAGTTGTGCGGTAATGGTTTCAGTATTTTTCTGTAATATATTGTTTGTTGCCTCTGCTACTGACGTCTGATTTTTTATCAATTCAAGTAGGTGATTCTCATTTGTTCTTGTTTGCTGAATTTGTTGCTCATAGTGTTCAGCATATGACTCATCTAGTACACCGAAAAGTTTGTTTGCCACCGTACCAACAAAGTCGAAAGGAGATCGTTTTGTTCTAATACTTTTTGAATTTCCAGCTCCTTGCAGTAAGTCGTTATTGTTTTCTATAATCGTTAACTGATGGTTAAATTGATGGACTATATTGTGAGTCAAAACGTCAGACCTAGTTTTACAAAAGTCATTCATATCCTTCATAAGGTCTTGGAATCCTTCAAATTGTTGGTCATGTTGTAATAAATGATTATTTTCCAGTCGCTTGTAATTAGGTTTACACTTCCAATCTTCTCAAAGTAAATCCCTGGGCGGTTTTTAAATGGGATAACCTTTACGGGATCAAGTTCTTCGTTTAATGACAATGTGTTACCATGTCCAAGAGCAATTATAACCAAACTGGTAAACAATAGCCACCTTATTGAGCTTACACTAAACGTTGTTTTATTTTCGTTTCTTGACGTGTATGAATCTTTGATGGAGCGTACAGCCGTTTGGATTGGTTCTATGGATTCGGATCTAATGTGAGCTAGTGCAAGATGTACATTTACTGTACGTTTTGGAATTTCAACATTGCTTGGCAACAATCCCTCATCTTCAATTGGTAGTAGGCATAGTTTTGTAATGGGTCTCTTTATAAACTTCTTGTTACTGTAGATAGTTGCAGCTCTAACATGATTATCCTGCCCCCCGTGAGTTTCGGTAATGCGGCCCATCAGCAAAATACTCTCTCTTCCAAGACTCGAGCTTTGCGGAGTTGTTCTCCTAACACGTCTTGTTAATAAAATAAAATTATCTTTGCAGGATAATGATATTAAGGTATTTGCATGGACGGATTCTTCGATTGTTCTCCATTGGCTTTCTGCACCTCCTAAAAAATGGTCGGTTTTTATTGGTAACCGGACGTCGGAAATTTTGTCGTCAATCCCATTGAAATCATGGCATCACGTACGATCTCCTTGCAACCCAGCTGACGTCGCATCCCGTGGAATATTGCCATCTCTACTAGCTTCTACAGAAATCTGGTGGACTGGTCCATCTTGGCTCAAAAAAGGATCGGATGAGTGGCCGGTATCGCAGTGTGGTATACAAGGTTTTTCTGTCGATCAATTGGAGGAACGGAAGTCGACCAAGGTTCAGGTATTCGTTTGTAACTTAGATGGAACTAACGTTCTTGAACAAATCATCACTAATTCATCAAATTGGATCAAATCCGTGCGCGTAGTTGCATACATTTTTCGATTTATTGGAAATTATTTTCATTTGCCGAATCGTAAGAATTACAACTTTTTATCAGCAGAAGAAATTTCAGACTCTTCAAATCGTTTAATTAAATGTGCTCAGCGTTCTTCATTTGCTTCTGTAATCGAAACTCTTCAAAACGGTAAAGAATTATCATCGCGAAACAAACTGATATCCTTATCTCCGTTTATTGACATTAACAAAATGCTTCGCGTCGGTGGCCGCTTAAAAAACTCAGACTTATCTTACGAATAAAAGCATCCTATAATTTTATGCAAATCGCATCCTGTAACAAAACTAATCGTGCAATACACTCACAAACATTACCTTCATGCCGGTGTATCTCTCATGTTCGCAATTCTAAAACAACGATATCACATCCTCGGTTGTAGAAATCTACTACGAAAAACAGTGCACGACTGCGTTGTATGTTTCCGGCAGCGTAAAACGTCCGCTAAACAGTTCATGGCAGATCTCCCAGTGGAGCGGGTTCGGTTCTCGCGTCCTTTCAGTAAGGTCGGTTGCGACTATGCGGGTCCTATAACGCTACGATTAGCTCCTGGGAGAAATCCAAGGTTCGTAAAAGCATACATAGCCATTTTTGTATGTTTCGCCACCAAAGGAATCCATATTGAACTCGTTGGCGATCTTTCATCGAACGCGTTTCTTTTGGCTTTAGATCGTTTCGTGTCGCGTCGTGGAAGACCTTCAGAAATATGGAGTGACAATGCAACAAACTTTCATGGTGCCAAAAGACTGCTTGGAGAGCTTTACGACCTTCTCCTTAGTGAACAACATCACAACATTATCGCTAACCATCTCTCTAAGGACTATATTAGTTGGAAATTTATACCACCTTCCGCACCTCACTTTGGGGGACTGTGGGAGGCTGGTATAAAGTCTGTTAAAATGCACCTAAAACGCGTAATTGGGGAAAACAGACTCACCTACGAAGAGATGTACACTCTTTTAACTAAAATCGAATGTTTACTTAATTCGCGCCCGATGTGGCAAACATCAGACTTCGAACCCACTGCATTATCTCCATCTCATTTTATGATTGGAGAATCATACTCTGCAGTACCACAACCCGATCTTTCACATTTACATATTTCAAAAGGCACTAACTGGTATCTTTTACAGACTTTAATGCTGGTTTCTGGAAGCGGTGGCACCAGGAGTATCTGACATCATTAGAAAATCGATCCAAATGGCAGACCATCGAACGCGACGTACATATAGATGACATCGTATTGCTGAAAGAACCGAATCTACCTCCATCGAAATGGATTCTTGGCCGAATAATCAACATTCATCCTGGAGGAGATAAACGATGCCGAGTAGCCACTGTACATACGCAGTTTGCGGACTACACGCGACCAGTGGTGAAGATTGCCCCATTGCCTATATCTGAAAGACCGGAGTCTTCCAGGGGGGGCTGAATGTTCAGTACTATATGCACTAATTGCCAAACATCCTAAATAATACCCTACTTTTATTGTATAATAATTTGCATTTCCACCGTAACTGTCAGTTCTCTCTATTTTACTTGCTCTCTAGTTGTATTGTATAGTACTCCGAATGTTACAGTAATTTGTTGTTCCTTTCCAATTTTGCTTTATCGTCAAATTCGTTATCGCTTCATTAGCATGTAAGAACACAGAATCTGCCTCTTTTAATTTGGACCATCGGACAACACACACCGTACACAGTAAACGCAAGAAAACACAATTTGATTATTACATTTACACATTATACACTACACATTTATAAAACAATTAAATTTAAACTTTATTACATTCACATTAATTAATCATACACACAACACTTTAATTAACAATTATACAGTCCATTTATACCAAAACACTGCGTGATGGGGTAAGTAGAAATACGTGTTGTCGAACTTATCCATATTGGAGACTTCCACCATATGTCCTAGTTGGAGGAACTCATTCATCACTCTTATGTAATCAGCCCTTAATTCTTTGTTGGTGTTGAACTTCTTTTCAAGCTGCAGTAACCTGGCCAATGCTCTGTTTTTGGATTCTCCCAGCCTTTCTTCTTGATCCGACGACTTCCTTTTAAATGGAATTTTAACTACGTATCTGCCATCCTTATCACGAAAATGGGATTCCTGATAAAACCTTTTGCATTCTTCATCAGTAGACTTCTGGTGAGCTGTTTATCTAATGATGTTTGAACGACAAGACCATTTATTTTGATTTTGTCATTTCTTTGAGTTGATGTCCGACCGGAAATAAGCCATCCTAGTTGGGAATTCTGTGCTATAAGAGAATTTCCAATTCCTCTTTTCAAACCATCAAGTATTATGTCTCCATAAAAGTCTGCTCCTATGATTAGGTCTATTCCTCCAGGGATGTTGAACGTTGGATCTGCTAGTTTTATGGATCCAAACTGGTGATCCATCCTATTATTTGCTTCTTCATCTGGTAGAGTTCTTGTTAGTTTTGGTAACACAAGGGCTTCTAATTTAATTTCGAAGTCGGATGAGAATCTCGGGAGGATTGTTAGCTCTACCTAATTTCGCGCTGTTCCTGCTTCAGTAGCTCCCAGACCGCTTACTTCGACGTGAACCTTCTGCTTCTTCAGTCTCAAGGCTTGAACAACAGCTTCTGTTACTAGAGTGGCTTGTGAAGCTTGATCAATAAGTGCTCGAAGTTCAGTGTATTGACCATGTTCAGAAGCACCGCGTGCCCTTACAATTGCTGTAGCAAGCAAGATGTTTTGGTTCTGATGACCATGATTAGATTGAATGTGTACGTCAGCCTGGGCATGATCCGATTGCCGTCCTTCTACCCTTTTAAAATGCAGTAAGGAATGATGTTTTCTGTTGCACTGCTTGCATTTATTTTTGCTCATGCATGGAATTTGTTTTTCATGTCGCAAACAATTTATGCGTAGTCTCGCTGCCTTTACTTGTTCACTGCGCTCCTTGGGGTTCCAACCCATGAATTTACGACAAGCATATATGTTATGTTCACCTTGGCAAAATACACAGGTTGATTTTGTTGACACGTGGAAGTTTCGCATCACGTTCTTTGTTTCCTCTGAAGCCTTATACTGCCTTTGCCTTGTAGAAGCTAGTACATCCAATGCCTGATATCTCCTTGCTAAGAAATCGTATAGCGTTTGAAGCGATGGCATCTTGTTCGGTTGTTCAAAACTTTGTTCAAACAAACTTCTACTCTCTTGGTCTAATGCTTTTGTTATTAGGTGCACAATAATCGGATCCCAGGATTTTGTGTTCAGACCCATATTATTAATGGCTGACAACCCTTCTTTTGTTGTGTCTAGGATTGCCTTAATAGAGTTCGCTGTCGACTGGGCTCCTTGATGACCAGCCTTAAGCATTTTATCCAAATGCATTGACACGATTTTTCGTTCATTATCATATCGTGCCTTTAAGGTCTCCCAGGCACATGCATAATTAGCACTTGAAATAGTAAGGTGCTGAATTAATGCCATTGGTTCGCCTTCTAAATGAGTTTTTAGATACTCCATCTTTTCTGCCGTGTTTAAATTTGGCTTATTGTGTATTATGGTGGAAAATATATCGGCAAATGATCGCCATTCCAGATAATTTCCTTTAAATGTCGGTATCTTCAGAGGTGGCAGTTTGGTTTCTGAACGATCGGTTTCTTTTGTTTTGTTGGACTTGCCTAATGCCGAAGCCATTCGATGGAGGCATTGGTTTATGTCTTTCTTAATGTCATTAAATTTTTTTTTAGTGACGTATGGGGATTGCATATATTCAGCTGTTGCATTTGATATGTAATCTTCATGTAATTCTGTCATATTTTTGAGCTGATCCAGCAAAATCTTCTATTGGTACTCACATATTTCTAACGAATATTCTTGGAATGTTTCCTCAAATTCTTCCATGTTTCCGATCATAGCTTCTATTTTTATACCCTCCACAGGAAGGTATATTCACTTTGCCCATACATTTGTAACGCCAAGAAGGAGTCACCGGAGACCTCATAAAGTATATATATTCTGAATCAGGATCACATTCTGAATCGATTTAGCCATGTCCGTCTGTCTGTCTGTCTGTCTGTCTGTCTGTCTGTCTGTCTGTCTGTCTGTCTGTTGAAAGCACGATAGCGCCCAAAGTAATTGACGTAGGTGAATGAAATTTGGTGAAAAGACTTCTTTTTATCGGCGTCAGGTTGGTATTGAAAATGGGCTATGTCGGTCAAGTAGTTCTGGTACCTCCCATACAAAACCAATATTGGACCCATATGTCTCTCTGTCTGTTGAAAGCACGATGGCGCCCAAAGTAATCGACGTAGGTGAATGAAATTTGGTGAAATCACTTCTTTTTATCGGCGTCAGGTTGGTATTGAAAATGGGCTATGTCGGTCAAGTAGTTCTGGTACCTCCCATACAAAACCAATATTGGACCCATGCCTCTCTGTCTGTTGAAAGCACGATAGCGCCCAAAGTAATTGACGTAGGTGAATGAAATTTGGTGAAAGGACTTATTTTTATCGGCGTCAGGTTGGTATTGAAAATGGGCTATGTCGGTCAAGTAGTTCTGGTACCTCCCATACAAAACCAATATTGGACCCATGCCTCTCTGTCTGTTGAAAGCACGATAGCGCCCAAAGTAATTGACGTAGGTGAATGAAATTTGGTGAAAGGACTTATTTTTATCGGCGTCAGGTTGGTATTGAAAATGCGCTATGTCGGTCAAGTAGTTCTGGTACCTCCCATACAAAACCAATATTGGACCCATATGTCTCTCTGTCTGTTGAAAGCACGATGGCGCCCAAAGTAATTGACGTAGGTGAATGAAATTTGGTGAGAGAACTTCTTTTTATCGTCGTTAGGTTGGTATTGAAAATGGGCTATGTCGGTCAAGTAGTTCTGGTACCTCCCATACAAAACCAATATTGGACCCATGCCTCTCTGTCTGTTGAAAGCACGATAGCGCCCAAAGTAATTGACGTAGGTGAATGAAATTTGGTGAGAGAACTTATTTTTATCGTCGTTAGGTTGGTATTGAAAACCTGCTATGTCGGTCAAGTAGTTCTGGTACCTCCCTCACAAAACCAATTTTGCATGACTTGTATGCAGTGGAGGGTATCAAAGCATCGGCCAGGCCGATGATAACACTTTTACTTGTTATATTTAGCTTTCTTAATCGGAGAGTCTGGAGATGGTTATCTGTCAAAATGGATGGTGGAGAGCAAGATGGCGTTTCTTCTGCGGGTGCAATCTTTTCGAGCGAAGTTTTTAGATCGGTATACATATCTCTTACCCTTCCATAGGTATCTCTCTCCATGTATGGAGTGTCGAATTTTATTTTATCCTTTATTATACTGTGATTCTCGTCGAATTCTTCCCAAATTGATTGAATTTTCTGAAGGCGTTCTTCTTTATAGCGGAGCGTCTTCCTAGACGCGCTAACCTTCTTGAAGTTTATAGTTGCTTTTTCAAGCTCTTCATCAAGAGCCTTTTGTCTAGCAACAATTATAAAAATGTCAATCTCTTCATCCATGATTGCTTAGGCTTATTTTTCCTTCACTGAATTGAACTATCACTTTTTTTCACTACCAGTGTTAGCCCTGGCAACGCTTGTTATTTGTCTTATATACTTGAGTAGTACTCGTATATTATGTAAAATGTATTCACTGATTCGTTTTAATGACTCGAAGGACTATCTGTAAAGATTAGAGAAAATGTTGCAAGACCCCTTACCACTGGTGGGGGGAAGTCTAATGATAATTCTCTAAGAGCTTTTCTTTACGATTGAAACCGTATTTATTATTCTTCTTGCTTAAATACTAAAATATTGCTTACGTTAGGTACAAATATTTACAACTTAAATTACCAGGTGTCAAGCACAGTCAGCGATTAATCGTGAGAATTTTATTCTGCTGATCTTGCTGGGAACAGACATATGAAATCTTACACGTTAGAAAATAGAGCAACAAAATGATAACGCTGTCTGGTATAATTACCATGACAGATTGTAATTAAAAACAAAGTGGATAAACAAAGAAATAAAACAAATGATATCTATACTTAACAGTTAAATTTGATTTTTTGCAGTTTTGGGTAATAAAATAGACTATTGTGTGGTTACTTTTTTAGTTTGGGCAAAAGCAGCATTTTTTTTATTTTATTTACAACCCTATCCGTAATTTTTCGTATTTATTATTTATTGTTATTCGTATTATTGATATCATTGAGGCCCTTATTTAGGGTTTTCCACATTACCAAAACACAGATGACAGCTTGTCTTATTTTTCGAATACTCCAATTCTCCAATGAGTCGGTGATATTTGGAGTGCGTTAAATGTTGATTTCGTTTATACTGTTACCGTATAACTGAAAAACAAAACAAGTAAAAGTGTTATCATCGGCCTGGCCGATGCTTTGATACCCTCCACTGCATACAAGTCATGCAAAATTGGTTTTGTGAGGGAGGTACCAGAACTACTTGACCGACATAGCAGGTTTTCAATACCAACCTAACGACGATAAAAATAAGTTCTCTCACCAAATTTCATTCACCTACGTCAATTACTTTGGGCGCTATCGTGCTTTCAACAGACAGAGAGGCATGGGTCCAATATTGGTTTTGTATGGGGGGTACCAGAACTACTTGACCGACATAGCCCATTTTCAATACCAACCTGACGCCGATAAAAAGAAGTGATTTCACCAAATTTCATTCACCTACGTCGATTACTTTGGGCGCCATCGTGCTTTCAACAGACAGAGAGACACATGGGTCCAATATTGGTTTTGTATGGGAGGTACCAGAACTACTTGACCGACATAGCCCATTTTCAATACCAACCTGACGCCGATAAAAAGAAGTGATTTCACCAAATTTCATTCACCTACGTCGATTACTTTGGGCGCCATCGTGCTTTCAACAGACAGAGAGACACATGGGTCCAATATTGGTTTTGTATGGGAGGTACCAGAACTACTTGACCGACATAGCCCATTTTCAATACTAACCTGACGCCGATAAAAAGAAGTCCTTTCACCAAATTTCATTCACCTACGTCAATTACTTTGGGCGCTATCGTGCTTTCAACAGACAGAGAGGCATGGGTCCAATATTGGTTTTGTATGGGAGGTACCAGAACTACTTGACCGACATAGCCCATTTTCAATACCAACCTGACGCCGATAAAAATAAGTGATTTCACCAAATTTCATTCACGTACGTCGATTACTTTGGGCGAAATCGTGCTTTCAACAGACAGAGAGACATATGGGTCCAATATTGGTTTTGTATGGGAGGTACCAGAACTACTTGACCGACATAGCCCATTTTCAATACCAACCTGACGCCGATAAAAAGAAGTCTTTTCACCAAATTTCATTCACCTACGTCAATTACTTTGGGCGCTATCGTGCTTTCAACAGACAGACAGACAGACAGACAGACAGACAGACAGACAGACAGACAGACGGACATGGCTAAATCGATTCAGAATGTGATCCTGATTCAGAATATATATACTTTATGAGGTCTCCGGTGACTCTTTCTTTGCGTTACAAATGTATTGGCAAAGTGGATATACCTTCCTCTGGAGGGTATAAAAAATGGCAATACATTAATTAATATTGCCTACCTACCTATTTTCTGCGATAGTATGTTATACGTATTTTAATGTATTTTAATTTGATTTGAATTTGAATAACTCGACAGAATTTTTAAAAAACAATAAAATAGAAGTATTATTACCCAGTAGGAGTGTGCGCATATACGAATAAAAACAAGTAAAAGTGTTATCATCGGCCTGGCCGATGCTTTGATACCCTCCACTGCATACAAGTCATGCAAAATTGGTTTTGTGAGGGAGGTACCAGAACTACTTGACCGACATAGCAGGTTTTCAATACCAACCTAACGACGATAAAAATAAGTTCTCTCACCAAATTTCATTCACCTACGTCAATTACTTTGGGCGCTATCGTGCTTTCAACAGACAGAGAGGCATGGGTCCAATATTGGTTTTGTATGGGAGGTACCAGAACTACTTGACCGACATTTTCAATACCAACCTAACGACGATAAAAAGAAGTTCTCTCACCAAATTTCATTCACCTACGTCAATTACTTTGGGCGCCATCGTGCTTTCAACAGACAGAGAGACATATGGGTCCAATATTGGTTTTGTATGGGAGGTACCAGAACTACTTGACCGACATAGCGCATTTTCAATACCAACCTGACGCCGATAAAAATAAGTCCTTTCACCAAATTTCATTCACCTACGTCAATTACTTTGGGCGCTATCGTGCTTTCAACAGACAGAGAGGCATGGGTTGAATATTGGTTTTGTATGGGAGGTACCAGAACTACTTGACCGACATAGCCCATTTTCAATACCAACCTGACGCCGATAAAAAGGAGTCCTTTCACCAAATTTCATTCACCTACGTCAATTACTTTGGGCGCTATCGTGCTTTCAACAGACAGAGAGGCATGGGTCCAATATTGGTTTTGTATGGGAGGTACCAGAACTACTTGACCGACATAGCCCATTTTCAATACCAACCTGACGCCGATAAAAAGAAGTCTTTTCACCAAATTTCATTCACCTACGTCAATTACTTTGGGCGCTATCGTGCTTTCAACAGACAGACAGACAGACAGACAGACAGACAGACAGACGGACATGGCTAAATCGATTCAGAATGTGATCCTGATTCAGAATATATATACTTTATGAGGTCTCCGGTGACTCCTTCTTTGCGTTACAAATGTATTGGCAAAGTGAATATACCTTCCTCTGGAGGGTATAAAAAAACAATTCAAAAGGAATACCAAAATAATCATTATATTAATACGTGAAGATCAAAAGTTTCGGTACACTTCTTAAGTATTTACTATGAAATGAGGAGAATGAAACTTATGTTATTTGAAAGGTACTATGCCATAGTTGTGCACAAAGAAAAAACCGTGGGTATATGTCGCCATTAAGGCTGGTAAAACTAAGTTATGAATTCCCCATATAAAACAGGTAATTGAAAGGATTTTGGTGACATTAAATTTTTCGCCGCAATATTACCATAGCAACGTATTCAAATATATATCTTAGATTGGAACCTGTTTCCGATGAATAAGCTTATTTACGTATTTTTTCGATATCTAGATGTCGCTCTTTTTGTTTGTAAATCAAAAATATATAGCTATATACATTATAAAAGGTATGGTCGATTGTCGACCACAAGCGATACTAGTTAAAATAAATAGCAAATTGCGTACCTACTTTGTGCGACAGTGTGTCATAATTATATCTAAAATAATCCTATCTTGCTGTTGTTTTAAATAACATATCTAAAATAAGTACCGAATTTTATTCTGAATAGCTTATATACTAGTTGTAATAACATAAAAGCATTTGCTTCTTTGTCGTTTTTAATGTAGATCCCCATGCGAACGATTTTATTCCAAATTTAGTTTTTAAATAAACTGCCCTCTGTGCAACTTATTTAAGTTGTTATTTCTTTTTTGAATACCTATGCCATTATGATTACAGTAGAAATCGGTTATAACAATACCTGATATAGCGATGAACCGGATATAACAATATATTTTCAAAGTCCCGGCAAAACTCCGTTTAACTCAAGGTAATTTGTTATCGGTTATAACGATGCCGGATATAACGATGAAATCGGTTATAGCGATGAAAATTTATCATATTTAAGTCTAAAAACGGTTTATAGCGACGGCAAAAAACGTTTTCTTACATGACTACACCCTATTATTTTCATTCTGCCTCTAAATATATACATATCGATATTTTTTATGCAGATACCTACTACATATAGATATAAGTAAATAAAAGAACCTTTAAGTTCGCGGTGCGAAAAAGAACTGGCCTTTATTTTTCTTTACTTAAATCTGCCTAACATTTCAAAAGAATAAACTTAAGCTAGGTCAGTAGTAGTTGTGGCTGGGACGAATGTGCTGATGAGCGATTTCAAGCGTTAGGGTGAATGTTCGGTGCTATCATTGTATATAGACTATAGTACTATCCTCAACACGAAAATGTTCTTAGCCGGACTTACCGTCGGATGGCGTTGCTGTCTTGCTAAGTTGCTTGTAGCACCAAAATAGAGAGGAATAGCCACACTTGTGATGAGTGAAAAGAAACATTTGGTTGGTTGTGGTGGCTGGTCGGTACTCGGTAGGTAGCAAAAACCAAACAAGTAAAAGTGTTATCATCGGCCTGGCCGATGCTTTGATACCCTCCACTGCATACAAGTCATGCAAAATTGGTTTTGTGAGGGAGGTACCAGAACTACTTGACCGACATAGCAGGTTTTCAATACCAACCTAACGACGATAAAAATAAGTTCTCTCACCAAATTTCATTCACCTACGTCAATTACTTTGGGCGCTATCGTGCTTTCAACAGACAGAGAGGCATGGGTCCAATATTGGTTTTGTATGGGAGGTACCAGAACTACTTGACCGACATAGCCCATTTTCAATACCAACCTAACGACGATAAAAAGAAGTTCTCTCACCAAATTTCATTCACCTACGTCAATTACTTTGGGCGCCATCGTGCTTTCAACAGACAGAGAGACATATGGGTCCAATATTGGTTTTGTATGGGAGGTACCAGAACTACTTGACCGACATAGCGCATTTTCAATACCAACCTGACGCCGATAAAAATAAGTCCTTTCACCAAATTTCATTCACCTACGTCAATTACTTTGGGCGCTATCGTGCTTTCAACAGACAGAGAGGCATGGGTCCAATATTGGTTTTGTATGGGAGGTACCAGAACTACTTGACCGACATAGCCCATTTTCAATACCAACCTGACGCCGATAAAAATAAGTCCTTTCACCAAATTTCATTCACCTACGTCAATTACTTTGGGCGCTATCGTGCTTTCAACAGACAGAGAGGCATGGGTCCAATATTGGTTTTGTATGGGAGGTACCAGAACTACTTGACCGACATAGCCCATTTTCAATACCAACCTGACGCCGATAAAAAGAAGTGATTTCACCAAATTTCATTCACCTACGTCGATTACTTTGGGCGCCATCGTGCTTTCAACAGACAGAGAGACATATGGGTCCAATATTGGTTTTGTATGGGAGGTACCAGAACTACTTGACCGACATAGCCCATTTTCAATACCAACCTGACGCCGATAAAAAGAAGTCTTTTCACCAAATTTCATTCACCTACGTCAATTACTTTGGGCGCTATCGTGCTTTCAACAGACAGACAGACAGACAGACAGACAGACAGACAGACAGACAGACAGACAGACAGACAGACAGACAGACAGACAGACGGACATGGCTAAATCGATTCAGAATGTGATCCTGATTCAGAATATATATACTTTATGAGGTCTCCGGTGACTCCTTCTTGGCGTTACAAATGTATGGGCAAAGTGAATATACCTTCCTGTGGAGGGTATAATAAAGGGATAAAAACATCATAAGGGTTTCTTTCTCTGTTACTCGCACATTGAGGTTCTATCTCTTCATGCATGAGTAGTTTCTTTGAACATGACATGATGAGAAATTTCTGATTTGGAATTTCGATCGTATGAAAGGCAAATCTGGATATTTGTGCTTATGAAAGAAAACGATTCTGTTCGTGTGCCTTTTTATGATGAGATGACGGTTGATCTTTTATTTTATATTTGAAAATTCGTTCTTGTAGATATTTGAATGCAAATGGAGTAGGTATAGGTATTTCAAGTTAATATTTTTGTCGTATTTCTGTTAGTTATGAATTCATGACCATCAATTTAATTATAGTGTTGTTGTTGATATAATATAATATCTGCAATTAATTAACCCCAATTGCGGATGTGAATGTTACATTATATATATGCGAAAGGAGATAAAATTGACGGCCTTGATCTACAGGTGGCTTTGTTCGAGCGAATTTTAGGGTGGATGGGCTGATGATCTTTCATCAAAAATATTATGCATTAGTGATCTGTTTTGCAATTGTCATAATCAGAATGGCATAGGTATTCAAAAAAGAAATACCTATGTTTTGTAGAGAATTAACTGACAACTTTAATAAGTTGCACAGTATTGTTTTGAGGTCAGTTCATTTAAAAAAAATTTGGAATAAAAACGTTCGCATGGGGATCTACATTGAAAACGACAACGAAGCAAATGCTTTTGCGTTATTACTACTGGTATAGGTATAAGCTATTCAGAATAAAGTTCGCTACTTATTTTAGATATGTTATTTAAAACACCAGCAAGATAGCATTATTCAAGATTATTATGACACACTGTCGCATAAACTAGGTAGGCAATTTGTTTTTTAGTTTAATTATTTTGGTATTATTTTTGAGCTCGTTTTTATACCCTCCAGAGGAAGGTATATTCACTTTGCCAATACATTTGTAACGCAAAGAAGGAGTCACCGGAGACCTCATAAAGTATATATATTCTGAATCAGGATCACATTCTGAATCGATTTAGCCATGTCCGTCTGTCTGTCTGTCTGTCTGTCTGTCTGTCTGTTGAAAGCACGATAGCGCCCAAAGTAATTGATCAGCTCTGTTACCTTTTTCAATATTTTATTGTTTGGTATCATTGTTTTCATATTTTCGAAATTAAATGTCAAAAATCACAAAATGTCAAAACTGTCAAATAGCAAAATTAATGTTCTCTGTCATATATATATATATAAAAAATACATTAAGAAAGCGATCTTTATAACGTAAGGTGCGATATTACTTTTCCTCACTCAAAATTTAAAGTAATTAAGTGTAAGTGACGTCGAATTTATACATGGTCCTTCGAGAAGTGTTCAAAGAACAATTATATAAAGTGTAAAAACACGATTCCTTTGAGAATTAAACAATAATTTATTCAATATAAAATTCATTCCATAGACAATACATTGTGAGTTTTGTTGCAAAACGGTTTCCCGCGACGCGTAATAGAATTTACAGCAATTGGCGGAACATTTACAGATTTAGGTGAGTGCGTAGTGGTAGTTGGCTTTAATTTTCCGTTTTATAATATTATTCTCAACACAAAATGTCGATGATATTGGAGAACATACTTTCGCAAATTACAAAAGATGAAGAAAAATTCCAAAAAATTAAAAAAGAAGACAAGCGCGTTAAAAATTATCTCCATCATGTTCAAAGTCGGCTTACTATTCTAGAGTCCCTTTTTGAATCTGCTCTTGCAGCTAATAAAGTTGCAATAACCGCCATTAAAGCAGAAGATGTTTCAAGCGCCGAAGAGACTTTCGACCAAATAAAAGAAATTTACGTCAAATATCGTTCGGAGTTACTTTCGCACGTTGATAAAGCAACTGCCGCAATGAACAATCATGTATCAGCTTCAGTCGTTAATACAAGCGCTGTACAGCTCCCAATAATGAAAATTCCTACTTTTTCCGGAAGTTACGAAACGTGGAGATCGTTTCACGATCAATTTACTTCACTTATTCACAACAATTCTGCTCTGTCTGAAATTCAGAAATTACATTTTTTAAAATCAAGCTTAACTCACAAAGCTGAAAGTTTACTTCACAACATAAACACGGTGAAAGGTAGTTACGAGCAGGCTTGGGCAATTTTAGTAAACCGTTATGACCACAAACGTGTGCTGGTTAATACACAACTACAGCTTTTGTTCGGTCAACCAGTCATTGGCGTTGAAGGTTCTGACAACCTTAGAACTCTGTTGGACACATCCACTGAATGCCTTCATGCGCTAAAAAACATGGGTGTAAATGTTAATGACTGGGATATCTTATTAATTTTTATTTTGATGCAAAAACTTCCAGCAATCACCCAACAATTATGGGAAGAAAAGCTAGGTGCAAGAAAGGAGCTGCCAACCTTCGACGAATTTAAAGAATTTTTAGAAGCAAGATTTCGAACTCTTGAAGCTATCGACCAGCAAAGACAAAAATCACATGTACCTAAAGCCGACACACCAAGTAGGAGTTTCCAAAGGCGTACTTTTCATGCTCAGCAGACACAGAAGCAGCAATATAGTTGCAAAATTTGCAACAAAGGGCAACATTCTCTAAGAAATTGCAACTTATTTTCAATAATGGCGCCGAATGAGCGTTTTAGTGTTGTCGAGCAGCTGGGAATTTGCTCAAACTGTTTGGCATATAGTCACAAATCTTTGCAATGCCCAAGTCGAGTTTGCTGTTATTTTTGTGGCCAACGGCACCACTCAATGCTTCACATAAATACACAGAACTCTAGCCCTACATATCAAAACACAACAAATTTTAGTAATACACCTGTCACCAGCACCAACAATCAAACTTACACATCCGCATCTACTCAGTTACCCTACATAAATAACTCTGCACACTTTACTTCAACAATAGCACAATCCAATACTAATAATCGATCGCATACAACAACAGCACCACCCAA
Organism: Cheilosia impressa; assembly: GCA_948293265.1. Taxonomy (NCBI): domain Eukaryota; kingdom Metazoa; phylum Arthropoda; class Insecta; order Diptera; family Syrphidae; genus Cheilosia; species Cheilosia impressa. The sequence continues at coordinate 45,734,251 of OX411880.1, forward strand.
CACTAGTAATCAATCACATACAACAATAGTCAACCCAAACGCAACCCCTTTTCACTCCAACACAGATCCCTGCACTAGTTCATCTTTACTAAATTATCACACACAGCACAACACTAATACACAAGTACTTTTGGCAACAGCTTTGGTTAAAGTACAAACCCATATACCCATATACATGGTCTCACGCTGGCAGATCCGAATTTCCATACACCCGCTAGTGTCGATTTACTTCTTGGAAGTGACGTCTACGCAGATATATTGCTCTCAGATGTACGAAAAGATGAACGCTTCACGGCACCCATCGCTCAAAATACTCTTCTTGGTTGGATTTTGTTGGGAAAATCTCACATAGAAAGTCCACACAAAATTCGAAGCCATCTTCAACTTTTCGAGCTCGACACCCAACTTCGAAAATTCTGGGAAATCGAAGAAGAACCCTTTGAAATGTTTGAAAAGGAGGAAGACAAACAATGTGAGCTACACTATCTTGCAAATACAAAACGTTTGCCGAATGGTCGGTTTGAAGTTAGCCTTCCTTTTAAAGAAAATGAGCATCCTGCTTTAGGTTTTAGCCAGCATGGTGCACTCAAGCGTTTTTACCAGCTGGAAAGAAAATTTTTAAATAACACTGCACACCATGAAAATTATAAAAAATGCATGGACGAATACATTACTCTTGGTCACATGACAAAAGTAACAAATTTGTTTGAATTTACTTCAACTCCTTACCACTATTTTATCCCACATCATGCGGTCATCAAAGAATCCAGTTCCACGACTAAGTTGAGAGTAGTTTTCGACGCAACTTTCAAGTCATCTTTGGCTCTTCCCTTAATGACCAATTGATGGTGGGACCTAAAATACAATCAAACATTTTAGACATAATTCTTGGATGGAGAAAATATCGTTATACCTTCACCGCTGACATGGAGAAAATGTACCGTCAGATAAAGGTCACTTCGAACGATTCCAGATACCAGCTCATTTTTTGGAGGGATGATCCGCAGCAACAAATCCAAGTATATCGTCTCGAAACAGTAACCTTCGGTACTGCTTCAGCTCCGTACCTAGCCATTCGAACGATCCACAAGCTTGCTGATGACAACAAGACAACCTTTCCTTTGGCAGCAAACATTCTTCGTGAAGAGACGTATGTTGATGACATCATTTCAGGAGCGGACAGTATTCAGGATGCTATTAACAAAAGAGATGAGGTTAAAAAACTTTTGGCGTCGGCAGGATTTTACTTGCGCAAATGGACGAGCAACACCGAAGAACTTTTAGTTGACTTACCTCTATCGGTTCCAACGGAAATAAGACGCGAATGGACTATCTATCGTCAGGAACTGCCTACTCTTGAAAAAATCCGGATTCCTAGGTGGATCAGCATTGGGATGGACAGCATAAAAATGGAAATTCATGGTTTTAGCGACGCCTCAGAGAAGGCTTATGCGGCAGCAATCTACGTTAGAGTATTAGACCGAAATGAGAAAATTCATATGCACTTACTTATCTCTAAGACTAAAGTAGCACCACTGAAATCAATTTCACTTCCTAGGTTAGAGTTATGTGGAGCAGTTTTAATGGCGAAACTAATAAAGGAAACGGTTAGGGCCTTAAAACTAATTTCTCCTAAAATATTTACTTGGACAGATTCCTTAATTACTCTCTGTTGGATTAAGGCTTCTCCATCTAGATGGGAAACCTTTGTAGCAAATCGAGTTGCAGAAATCCAAAATCATACTACCATCGATGTCTGGAAACATATTCCTTCCGAGCTCAACCCAGCAGACATTGCTTCCAGAGGGGTATTTCCAGCATTTCTGGTAAACAAAGAGCTTTGGTGGAATGGACCACCTTTTTTTGCATAGCAGTTGGGACATCAACTTTCCCACTCAGCCATATAACTTCGACACAGAAGAAGGAAAGAGGAAAGCGAAGGTATTCTGCACTACAACTGAGGACAACACAATCAACAAAACAATACACAAACACTCATCTTTATCCAGACTTATTCGGGTATTAGCCTATTGTAAAAGGTTTTTACTTAATCTAAGAACTCCCTTTAAAGACAGACAAATGAGCCCATTGAAACCAAGCGAATTGAGTTCAGCCACATTGTGCATTGTTCGGTACGTGCAAGGCCAGATGTTTCCAAATAACGCGAAAGGAAAGACATCAATTGAAAGGGGGTTGAAACTACTCACTCCTTTTCAAGATGAAGAAGGCGTTTTACGAATTGGTGGTAGGCTTCAAAACTCAACATTGGATTATAACCAACAACACCCTATAATTCTTAAGGCTACACATCATTTCACCAAACTACTTATTCGGGATGCACACGAGAAGACATTTCATGGTGGCGTCAACAAAATGGCGGTCTACTTACGCCAGTCATACTGGATTCTTGGTTTCAAAAATGCAGCAAAGAAACATGTTCACACATGCAACATATGTTTTCGGTACCGACCAAAACCCATGATGCAACTGATGGGAAGTTTACCCGCTCCTCGTGTTAGAATTTCAAGGCCGTTTACGCACACCGGGGTAGACTACGCAGGCCCTATGGAAATCAAAACATGGAAGGGAAGAAATGCCAAAATACTCAAAGGGTGTTTTTCAATTTTCGTGTGTATGGCTACTAAGGCTGTGCACATAGAAGTAGTCAGTGACCTGACAACACAAGCTTTTCTCGCAGCTTTCAGACGTTTTACTGCGAGACGGGGTTCATGCGTTGCTGTTTACAGCGATTGCGGAACAAATTTTGTAGGAGCCAACATCGAACTCCAAAAATTATTGAACACCGCGAAATTTGACTGGATTTCGTGCAAAGAAACACTCGCGAATGAAGGAACACTGTGGAATTTTAATCCACCTGCTTCCCCTCACTTCGGGGGACTATGGGAAGCAGGTGTGAAATCTATCAAATTCCACCTGAAAAGAGTCACCGGAAATCAGACACTCACTTATGAGGAGCTCACCACGCTTCTGACGCAGGTTGAAGCGTGTCTAAACTCGAGGCCTCTGTGTCCAATCACGGAAGATATCGACGACCTTCAAGCACTGACTCCAGGTCATTTCCTTATTGGAGAGCCACTTATCGGACCACCGCAGCCAGATTACGAAACAATAAACATCACTTACCTTGATCGATGGAAACGTGTCCAAGGGCTCGTTCAGTCATTTTGGCGAAGATGGAGCAGCGAATATCTCGCGCGATTGCAGCAACGACCGAAATGGACAAAACCCGAGGAAAACAAAATAAAAATTGGAGATTTGGAACTTTTAAAAGACGAGAGACTCCCACCGGCGAAATGGAGTTTAGCTCGAATTCTAAAATTGCATCCAGGAACAGATAATTTGACGAGAATTGTTACCGTAAAAATAGCAAACTCATCAAGGGGCCGCGAATTCAAAACACCGATCGCGAAAATTTGTTTACTTCCAAGCAACACTTCTCCAGACAACGCAGTAATTTAAAATAAAATCAAATTAATACTTTACAAAAACACTTGAACACGAGATTTAAATTATTTATCACCGTACAAGCTATTCTTAAATCAAAGCACTTTCCGTAAACAAAACAAAAATCGCACGACACTTATACTCGTTCTGTATTTAACGCACTATACTTTATTTACATTCACTTAGCTCGCCTTATATCACATGCGAGAAAATAACGCAAGACATAATGTCTTTCACTACACTTTCTCATGCTAGGTTGCATTTTGCACTTACACTTGTTTGCACTTACACCTACATACACTTAGTAACATGTAAATATATACGCTGTGTACCGCGACAGCTTTCAATACATGTTTACGAATACCGCGAATCTCGTCGTACCGCGTGCTCGCTCTAACAACAGCATTTTACGATACGATGCTAATACTCCAGCGAGAGCATTAAAAAAAAAATGAAAACCAACCGAAAAACCATTTACAATATGCAAGAAAAGCAAATTTCTCACAATTAAAAAAAAAAAAAAAAAAACGATAACTTACCATTCAAAAAAAAAACAAGTAAAAGTGTTATCATCGGCCTGGCCGATGCTTTGATACCCTCCACTGCATACAAGTCATGCAAAATTAGTTTTGTGAGGGAGGTACCAGAACTACTTGACCGACATAGCCCATTTTTAATACTAACTTGACGACAATAAAAATAAGTTTTCTCACAAAATTTCTCTTGTCTAGGTAGATTCTTTTCGACGCTATCGTGTTTTTAACATAATATGTTTTCTAATATTGGTTTTGTATGAGAGGTACCAGAACTACTTGACCGACATAGCCCATTTTTAATACTAACTAGACGACAATAAAAGTAAGTTTTCTCACAAAATTTCACTTGTCTAGGTAGATTCTTTTCGACGCTATCGTGTTTTTAACAGAATATGTTTTCTAATATTGGTTTTGTATGAGAGGTACCAGAACTAATTGACCGACATAGCCCATTTTTAATACCAACCTGACGCCGATAAAAAGAAGTCTTTTCACCAAATTTCGTTTACCTACGTCAATTACTTTGGGCGCTATCGTGCTTTCAACAGACAGAGAGATATGTGGGCCCAATATTAGTTTTGCATGGGAGGTACCAGAACTACTTGACCGACATAGCTCATTTTCAATACCAGCCTGACCTGAAAGAAGTCCTTTCACCTACGTCAATTACTTTGAGCGCTATCGTGCTTTCAACAGACAGAAAGACAAATGGGTCCAATATTGGTTTTGTATGGGAGGTACCAGAACTACTTGACCGACACAGCCCATTTTCAATACCAACCTGACGCCGATAAATAGAAGTCCTCTCACCAAATTTCGTTCACCTACGTCAATTACTTTGTGCGCTATCGTGCTTTCAACAGACAGAGAGACATGTGGGCCCAATATTGGTTTTGCATGGGAGGTACCAGAACTACTTGACCGACATAGCTCATTTTCAATCCCAACCTGACGCCGATAAAAAGAAGTCCTTTCAAGAAATTTCGTTCACCTACGTCAATTACTTTGTGCGCTATCGTGCTTTCAACAGACAGACAGACAGACAGACAGACAGACAGACAGACGGACATGGCTAAATCGATTCAGAATGTGATCCTGATTCAGAATATATATACTTTATGAGGCCTCCGGTGACTCTTTCTTGGCGTTACAAATGTATTGGCAAAGTGAATATACCTTCCTCTGGAGGGTATAAAAAACAAGAAACAATGAAACAAACTAGCAATAAACGAACAACGATCATAAGAATGAACCAAACCGACGCGACTCAACATAATAATCAACTACTAAGCCACCGCCGCACAAGTACGATCATCTGCAGCTTATCAACAACAACAAAAACAAAACACTCTTTTGCAAACCGTACATGACATAGCCAACCATACTGCACTACCATTCATTGTTGTTCGTTCTAATTCTCCGTTTATGTTGTCTGGTTTACTATATGTTTGTGTGTCGTCTCCATTAATGAAAACGTTCTTCTTCTCGTACTATAGTCCAAGGCAAGAGGTGCGTAGTGCATACAGTAAACAACACATACCGTATCCCACTGAAAATTGGTTGGAGAGACAACAGCAACAGGGTTACCATCATTCCCAATTCAGAAGACAGCTGAGAGTTACCAATCTTCTTACTTTTGCGAACAAGTTCACGGCGGGGAGAATGTTAATTACCTAGTATACAAAATTCCATAATATTTTCTCAATGTACTAGAACATTTATCAGCTCTGTTACCTTTTTCAATATTTTATTGTTTGGTATCATTGTTTTTATATTTTCGAAATTAAATGTCAAAAATCACAAAATGTCAAAACTGTCAAATAGCAAAATTAATGTTCTCTGTCATATATAAAGGGTTTTAGCTGGTTGGGTTTTGGCAACACTGGTTTTGACAGCTGACGTGTGTTTAGTACCTTGTGTCACTGTCAAACAGCTTCAGTTTGGTTTGCAATTTAACCATGGGTCGTCCTACAAATGAACAACGCTTGCAAATTATTGAATTTTACTATCAAAATTCGTGCTCGGTTCGAAATGTTCATCGCGCGCTGCTTCCATTTTATGATCGGCATTCTCGACCTTCTGAGCAGTCTATTCGGAAGAATATTCGGGCCGGTCAATTGGCCGCCTAGATCGTGCGATTTGACACCATTAGATTATTTTTTGTGGGGGTATGCCAAGGCTAATGTGTATAGGGACAAGCCCGCTTCGATTGACGCACTGGAAGCCAACATCCATGCATTCATTCGTGAGATACCGGCCGAAATGTATGAAAGAGTATGCCAAAATTGGACTCAGCGGATGGGCTACCTGAGACGCAGCCGCGGTCAACATTTGCATGAAATTATCTTTAAACATTAAATTGCAAGGTTCAAACTATCGATTCAAATAAATATTTCATTCATTTTTTCAAATTTTTTGTGTTTTTTTTTTATACCCTCCACAGGAAGGTATATTCACTTTGCCCATACATTTGTAACGCCAAGAAGGAGTCACCGGAGACCTCATAAAGTATATATATTCTGAATCAGGATCACATTCTGAATCGATTTAGCCATGTCCGTCTGTCTGTCTGTCTGTCTGTCTGTCTGTCTGTCTGTCTGTCTGTCTGTCTGTCTGTCTGTCTGTCTGTTGAAAGCACGATAGCGCCCAAAGTAATTGACGTAGGTGAATGAAATTTGGTGAAAGGACTTATTTTTATCGGCGTCAGGTTGGTATTGAAAATGGGCTATGTCGGTCAAGTAGTTCTGGTACCTCCCATACAAAACCAATATTGGACCCATGCCTCTCTGTCTGTTGAAAGCACGATAGCGCCCAAAGTAATTGACGTAGGTGAATGAAATTTGGTGAAAGGACTTATTTTTATCGGCGTCAGGTTGGTATTGAAAATGCGCTATGTCGGTCAAGTAGTTCTGGTACCTCCCATACAAAACCAATATTGGACCCATATGTCTCTCTGTCTGTTGAAAGCACGATGGCGCCCAAAGTAATTGACGTAGGTGAATGAAATTTGGTGAGAGAACTTCTTTTTATCGTCGTTAGGTTGGTATTGAAAATGTGCTATGTCGGTCAAGTAGTTCTGGTACCTCCCATACAAAACCAATATTGGACCCATGCCTCTCTGTCTGTTGAAAGCACGATAGCGCCCAAAGTAATTGACGTAGGTGAATGAAATTTGGTGAGAGAACTTATTTTTATCGTCGTTAGGTTGGTATTGAAAACCTGCTATGTCGGTCAAGTAGTTCTGGTACCTCCCTCACAAAACCAATTTTGCATGACTTGTATGCAGTGGAGGGTATCAAAGCATCGGCCAGGCCGATGATAACACTTTTACTTGTTTAAAAGTTCTAAGCCTCTTAAAAAATCACCCTTTATATATAAAAAATACATTAAACAAGTAAAAAGTGTTATCATCGGCCTGGCCGATGCTTTGATACCCTCCACTGCATACAAGTCATGCAAAATTGGTTTTGTGAGGGAGGTACCAGAACTACTTGACCGACATAGCCCATTTTCAATACCAACCTAACGACGATAAAAAGAAGTTCTCTCACCAAATTTCATTCACCTACGTCAATTACTTTGGGCGCCATCGTGCTTTCAACAGACAGAGAGACATATGGGTCCAATATTGGTTTTGTATGGGAGGTACCAGAACTACTTGACCGACATAGCCCATTTTCAATACCAACCTGACGCCGATAAAAAGAAGTCCTTTCACCAAATTTCATTCACCTACGTCAATTACTTTGGGCGCTATCGTGCTTTCAACAGACAGAGAGGCATGGGTCCAATATTGGTTTTGTATGGGAGGTACCAGAACTACTTGACCGACATAGCCCATTTTCAATACCAACCTGACGCCGATAAAAAGAAGTGATTTCACCAAATTTCATTCACCTACGTCGATTACTTTGGGCGCCATCGTGCTTTCAACAGACAGAGAGACATATGGGTCCAATATTGGTTTTGTATGGGAGGTACCAGAACTACTTGACCGACATAGCCCATTTTCAATACCAACCTGACGCCGATAAAAAGAAGTCTTTTCACCAAATTTCATTCACCTACGTCAATTACTTTGGGCGCTATCGTGCTTTCAACAGACAGACAGACAGACAGACAGACAGACAGACAGACAGACAGACAGACAGACAGACAGACAGACAGACAGACAGACAGACAGACAGACAGACAGACGGACATGGCTAAATCGATTCAGAATGTGATCCTGATTCAGAATATATATACTTTATGAGGTCTCCGGTGACTCCTTCTTTGCGTTACAAATGTATTGGCAAAGTGAATATACCTTCCTCTGGAGGGTATAAAAAGCGATCTTTATAACGTAAGGTGCGATATTACTTTTCCTCACTCAAAATTTAAAGTAATTAAGTGTAAGTGACGTCGAATTTATACAGTAGGTGAATGAAATTTGGTGAAAGGACTTCTTTTTATCGGCGTCAGGTTGGTATTGAAAATGGGCTATGTCGGTCAAGTAGTTCTGGTACCTCCCATACAAAACCAATATTGGACCCATGCCTCTCTGTCTGTTGAAAGCACGATAGCGCCCAAAGTAATTGACGTAGGTGAATGAAATTTGGTGAAAGGACTTATTTTTATCGGCGTCAGGTTGGTATTGAAAATGCGCTATGTCGGTCAAGTAGTTCTGGTACCTCCCATACAAAACCAATAATGGACCCATATGTCTCTCTGTCTGTTGAAAGCACGATGGCGCCCAAAGTAATTGACGTAGGTGAATGAAATTTGGTGAGAGAACTTATTTTTATCGTCGTTAGGTTGGTATTGAAAATGGGCTATGTCGGTCAAGTAGTTCTGGTACCAATATTGGACCCATGCCTCTCTGTCTGTTGAAAGCACGATAGCGCCCAAAGTAATTGACGTAGGTGAATGAAATTTGGTGAGAGAACTTCTTTTTATCGTCGTTAGGTTGGTATTGAAAACCTGCTATGTCGGTCAAGTAGTTCTGGTACCTCCCTCACAAAACCAATTTTGCATGACTTGTATGCAGTGGAGGGTATCAAAGCATCGGCCAGGCCGATGATAACACTTTTACTTGTTTTAATTTTTGTTTCGTATCTCACACAAACAAAATACAAGACAATTGGATTCAAGTACCTATTTTAAATCGGGGCCTCCCAAACGAGACTACGAGGGTCAAAAATCAGAAGTTGCTTTTAAGCAACGATTGTCCTGAAAGGGTTAGATAGAGTGATAGGTCTCAATTTAATATATTGATGTGAAATGTTAAAAGACGCTTTTTCGCAGCAATCGTCCTTAATTATATCGACATTAGGGATTACAGCTTGAAATTCTGTTATAACTGAACTTTCGCTTTTAAGAAGATTTGAACCAAAATATGCTTCGCAGTTTTCTTTGAGAGTGAGTATTGATAATCCGGTAATCATTACTTCTTGGATACCTTCTTCATTTTCGCATATTATGGTTAATTGTTTTTGAAATGTTGTAATAAGTATCCATTTGTTAACTCGGAGCTTATGAACCAAATGTAAGACTCCATTAAAAACTTATTATCGCAATTTTTTGGAATTTTTCTGGGATTTCCTGTGAGAAGTGTGGCTTCACAATTAGCATTTACTGTTGTGGAATAGAATATATGTATCTTGTTTACAAATATAGTCGAATTCCGAAATCTTTTTGCATGATTTTAAATCGTGAAATTTTACTTATTTCTGATTGTTTTCAGAAATACCTAAGAAATTAACATTTGGTTGAATATAAGCATATCTTTGACTATCTTCTTCATACGGTATAGGTAATGGAATACATTCTTGTTAGCTCGCACACAATTTATGCATTTCATTATTGCTTCCTTGTCGTATTCGCTGGTTCTATGATTATTTAAACATTTTACACATGTCTCATCATTTTGTTTGCATTCCGTCGACTTATGGTTAAAACCCTTGCACAATAGTAGCTAACTCTTGTAAGTTGTTTGATCCTGTCATAAGGTGATAGACATAAAAATCAGTCAAGACAGCCTATTTTCGGAGTGGGAAGTTTGAACCTTCGTCCATAGCTAATTGTTCCATAGATCGAACAGCGTAAGTGACAGTACGAAGCCTCAAACTTCTTCTCTGTGATGAAATTTAGTTGAGAGCCTCCATGATGCATAGCTCTACATGGTACATAAGAACCGGTTTTGGATTTGATGCTGATGATTGGGGTAGCTAGCAGTACTACCTTTGGAACTTCGTATGTGTTTCTTAGCGTTGAAGAATGGGATCTACGAATAAAGTTAGAATTAGCATTAATGTCAGGAATGTTATTTAATGTTTGAGACGAAGCGATTGAAGAGCAGCTGGGCCCTTGATGCGAATAGCCATGATTGGAGCTTCTGGGTGACAATGCCGCTGAGTCCATAGAGGAGTGCAACACCGGTAAGAAATGTAATAGCGTGTGATGAGGCTGTCCACAGGTCTGGCAGCGCCTGGAGGGACAGTCTCTTGTAGCGTGGCCATTGCGTATACATTTGATGCATAGTTGGAGACGCTTGACTTCATTGTATCTCTCTGGTGGATTCATCGACGTAAAATTTCTGCATTTGAATATGCTGTGTTGACCTGAGCAGATGCTGCAAGGCACTGGGTTTGTTGAGGTCGTTGAAGATGCTAAAGCTGTCTTCCAGTGATTATTCTTAGGAGACACTTTTGGTTGAGATGAGGAGACATGCTTGCGAGATACGTCAAGCTGTTCCAGTGTTTGACATCGTTCTTCGATAATTTGAGCGAACTCGTTCCAAGAAGGAGTCTCAAAACTGGCCTCAATAGCACCTAAGAGGGATGTGTTGCGAATCGTTACTTGACGCCTTTTCACTTCATCTTCCCAGAGTGCTTAGGTGGCGCTGTATACTTTAGAGAAGAGAATGTGAACAAGTAATCCATCTGATATTTGCTCAATGGTTGAAATGGTGAGTAGAGAATTCATGTGGGCATTCACGCTGTCAGATAAGTCATGTAAATGTTCTACGGTTCCCTTGGTTGAATTCTGTAATTGGAAAATTTGATTAATGTGGCCTTGGAAAATATAACACTTGTTAAAATAACGAGACATTAACCAATCCACTGCCTTTTCATAGTTTTCTGGCAGCAGCTCCAATGACTGCAGAACCTTTGATGCATTACCAACGAGACAACTCCTTGAGTGCTTGTAACGAAAAGTCACCGTTCGTCACAATTTTCATTCGTCACATATAAGTCACACTCGCTTATCGAATGGAAAACCATGAATACCCGAATGAAAGTGTCATTCGGGGAGACTTGTCTACTAGTGATTTGTACCAATCTTGCGTACCAGATAAGGCTCCCTTATAGAAAGTGACTTCGGTCCCTGTTCTAAATTTTTGGTGGCTGAATCCCTTCTGGGAATCGGCCGTAAATTAGCAGCGTCGGCAATCTCCGCTGACATTGCTTTCCCCTTTCCCCTTCCTCTGGAGCCACGCAGTCGTTGGGCCGCTAAGGAACCACGCCGTCGTTGGGCCACTCCCCCCCTTCCCCTTGGAACCACGCTGTCGTTGGGCCGCTAAGGAACCACGCCGCCGTCGGGACACTCCCCCCTTCCCCTGGAACCACGCTGTCGTTGGGCCGCTAAGGAACCACGCCGTCGTTGGGCCACTCCCCCCTTGCCCTGGAACCACGCTGTCGTTGGGCCGCTAAGGAACCACGCCGCCGTCGGGACACTCCCCCCTTCCCCTGGAACCACGCTGTCGTTGGGCCGCTAAGGAACCACGCCGTCGTTGGGCCACGTAGTTTAGATATATATATTAGGTATATTGAAACATTGTTATGGTATATAGGCTTAGAATATTGTATGAAAACATTGTAATGAACATATTGTATTAGTAATAAGTAAAGTACTGCCAATAAAGAGTACCTCTTAACCAGAGTTTGGTGTTTCTTTGGTTGAACCTTGGATCCGGCGAGCAAAACCTCGGCCTGAGGAAAAGCACTTCACAAATGGCGCCCGAGCAGGGACTTCAATAGAGGTACCCGAAGCAGTTAAACCGTCAGCGAGGGCGAGTCCCGCTGAACGAACTCATAAGACCACCCCAGAGGCATCCCGACCTCAACAAGAGGAACAAAGCCACACCAGAAGCGTCTCGTCACCATGACCGATCCCAATGATGAATGGCCGGCGAAGGACGCCGCCATTGGCCTGTCTACCGAAGACACCAATGAAGATATAGATATTACCCGCAATCTCGGTTGGATATACCTGCTGCAGAAACAGGAACTCGTACAACTGATGAAGGAGAAAAACCTAGACACAAGGGGAGCCGTTAGCCAGCTGCGAAAACGTTTGAGTGGCTATATCAAGGAGGCTCGAACCCGAAAGTCGACCCAAAACCTGTGTCAGGAATGGGAAGAAAAGGTGGAAGAACGCGAGTACGCTAACACCACCGAGGAACAGAGTGGAGAGGAGAAATCGGAAAAATCGCCCCTTTTTACCGAGATCAGTGTCCCAATACCGATAACCGCCCTTCGAGGCGCTCCAGTACCTCGTCCGCCAACATCCCCGAATGCGAAACGAGGACCACGTGGAACGATTCTACGATAGTCTCAGACCTGAATATCGACTCTACGTCCGTCGAAGAGATTTCGAGACTGTGGAGGAACTGATGGCATTAGCAGAGGAGTATGAGTTCGTACGATCCGAAGAAAGGAATATGCGACCGCCAACCCACCCCACTTTAACCCGAGGTGTCCCCGCCCCCAGAACCTCGTTTACGGTAGGTCCGCAAGACCTGCCCGCAATACTCCCAAGCCCAATGGCATATGACCAAAGGACCCACTGCTGGAACTGCAAACAACGGGGTCATCAAAAACGGGACTGCCAACGACCAATGCAGGTATTCTGCATCTACTGCGGGACTGATGGTATCCAGACTCGGGACTGTCCCTGTCAGCATAATCGAACGGCCATGGTCACGGAGACCACATGGACAGACCACCGATACTTCCTCCCCATACAGATCGGCGGTAAGGAGTTTAAGGCACTGGTGGACACCGGCGCGTCTTCTTCATTCGTCGGCTCTGCCATGAGACGGGCACTCCGACGAGCACATACTCCCCTACGGTACCAACATCGGAAGGTCCAGTTAGCCGACGGTAAGTCCGTCAGTAGAACTGAGGACTACTCCATAACCTTCCGGGTTGGGAATAAGCAAATCACCGGGGAAGTGTCCTATCTCGCTGGCCTAAACGAAGATGCAATTTTGGAAATTGACTTTTTGGATAAGGCCGACTTCCGAATAACCGTCGGTGGTCAAGAAGTAATGTCACCTCAAACCACTTGTAAACAGCGGCCAACAACATGCGCCCTCAAGTGCAGGGAACATCTGACAGAAAAACAAAAACAACAACTCACGCGCTTTCTGAGAGAAGAAGTGGACACAGAGCCGGAAACAACCGGAACTACCACGATCGCTAAACATCGGATACGACTCACCACGGACCAACCTTTTAAACAAAGATAATACCCCCGTAATCCAGCGATGCAGAAAATTATAAACGAGGAAATTGACGAATTACTCAGAGCCGGGAGGATTGAGCCATCCCGCAGCCCGTATAGCTCCCCTATTGTACTGGTCAAGAAGAAAGGAGGGTCCTGGCGGCTGTGTGTGGACTACCGCCAATTAAATGAAATCTCGATCAAAGACGCATACTCCTTGCCCCAAATCAACGCTATACTCGATAAGCTCAGGGGGGCCGTCTTTATTTCAACCATTGACCTACGGCAGGGGTATTGGCAGATACCCATGGAAACTAGATCCCGGGCATATACCGCTTTTACGGTGCCCGTTAGAGGCCTTTTTCAGTGGAAGGTCATGCCCTTTGGTCTTCACTCCGCGCCCGCCACATTCCAACGGGCCTTAGATAGCATTATTGGCCCTGAAATGGAACCCTACGCTTTCGCGTATTTGGACGATATCATCGTGATCAGCGAGACTTTCGAAGAGCATTTGGCGCACTTACGAACAGTGCTTCAACGACTGAAGGAAGCCAACCTCAGAATTAACCCCGACAAATGTGAATTTTGTCAGAGTAGGCTCAAATACCTGGGACACGTCATCAGTGACCAAGGAATCCACACAGACCCGGACAAAATCACCGCAGTGCAAGGGCTCGTACCCCCCACCAACATACGACAACTGCGTCGTGTCCTTGGTATCACGTCCTGGTACCGAAGGTTTATCCAGGATTTCGCGACGGTTGCCGCCCCATTGACGGGCCTACTCAAGAAAAACGCTTCTGGCGGTGGGGAGACAGCCAGCAAACGGCATTCGAACAACTAAAAACAAGGTTAACGGAGGCACCGATACTGATGTGGCCAAACTTTGAGGTACCGTTTACCCTCCAAACCGACGCCAGCCAAGTGGGAGTAGGAGTAGTCTTCTCACAGGACATCTTAGGGGAGGAGAAAGTCGTCGCCTATGCTAGTCGAGCTCTAACCGAATTAGAGACAAAATATTTAGTTATAGTGTCTAGCTATACTGTGGGGAATAAGGAAGATGCGGCCGTACTTAGAAGGATACAGGTTTACCGTAATAACCGATCACCACTCTCTGAAGTGGCTACACTCCTTACAGAATCCCTCAGGAAGACTGGCCAGGTGGGCGATCGAGCTACAACAATACGACATTGATATTAAGTACCGAAAAGGGGCACTGAATGTCGTCGCGGATGCTCTGTCACGAGACCCATTGCCAAACACGGACCAAACGCTGTATACCTGCAGTCAAGTCCCAGACTGGACCCACCAGAAAATGCAAGAGGTACGGGAAAACCCTGAGAACTATCCAGACTTTCAGGTCCTGGGAGAAAAGCTCTACCGGAAATTTTTAGGGACGTCCCCTATGTCCTACGACCAGCAAGTAATATGGAAATGGTGCGTCCCGGCCCTAGATCAGGAGCGTGTTCTCCGGGAACACCATGATGCGGTGACCGCGGGCCACCTAGGGATAGCCAAGACCACGGCTCGGATAATGGAAAAATACTATTGGCCTGGAATGACACGGACTATCGCGACGTACGTACGACGGTGCGACATTTGCAACCGTTATAAGGTCTCGCAACAAAAACCCAGCGGGATGATGCACACAACCGTGTGTAGCGGGCCATGGGAGGTCGTTACCACGGACTTTGTGGGAGCACTCCCGCGCTCCACAAAAGGGAATACTATGCTACTCGTCATAGTGGACAAGTTCACAAAATGGACCGGAGCAATACCCCTCCGAACCGCAACTACTCCGGCTTTGATTAGAGCCCTCCGGCAAAGAGTCATCTCCAGATTTGGATGCCCCAAGGTATTATTATCGGACAACGGGTCCCAATTTACTAGTAACCAATTCCGAGAGTTCCTGGCAGAGGCAGGGATGCATCAACGATTGACCGCACCATATACCCCACAGGAAAATCCAACCGAACGGGTCAACAGGGTTTTAAAAATCATGATAGCTCAGTATGTGGAAGAGAACCACCGTCACTGGGATGATCACCTTCCAGAGCTCACACTAGCGATCAATAGCAGCAAACATGAGTCGACTGGATATTCTCCCACCTTCCTTAACTTCGGACGAGAAGTACGCAGACCCAGCATTACCACAGATCACGCTTCCACTGATATGCCCTGCCCCTCTCGTACTACACCGATCTCTATGCTAAGAGAAAGGATGACCGCCCTATACAGTCTCGTTAAAAACAATTTGGAAAAGGCAGCAAGTACCCAAGGAAAATATTACAATCTACGACGGCGCGCCTGGCGCCCTAGGCTCGGGGAATTAGTATACCGGAAAGTCAGGGTTCTGTCATCAGCGGTTGACGCGTTCACCGAAAAGCTAGCTCCACGGTTTGACGGACCATACGAGGTCCTAAGGTTTGACTCTCCAGTAATAACGGTACTAAGAAAAAAAGGGGACAGGAAAAATAATAAATTGACTCGTGCCCATGTACAGGACCTAAAGCCCTATAAAAGGGACGACGCGGTAGAAGAAATTATGAGTCATACTCGAGCCAGCGAAGGGCACACTACCATGGACAGTACACGCAAAGAGACAGCCGAACCAACCAGCCACCGAAGAACACGACCGAAGAAGCCAACGCCACCACAACGGACACAGAAGGCAGTCATACTCTCCGTAAAAACAATTGTACCAGCCCGAGCGGAAGCGGTGCCAGTGAAACCGAAGGCCACCGAACAGATGGGGATGGTCATCGCAAGGGAATCCCGGAAAAGGGTCGAAGAAACATGGAGGCGCAGGCATCCAGCGGTACCCGTCTCAGAAGAGGAGAGAGGAGGAGTAGTCACAAGGAAAGTGTTGACCAAACCCCAACCCGAGACAGCCCCCCGTGAGACCATCGCCAAACACGGACAGAACCTGCAGTCAGCACCGTCTACCTTGTCGGAAGCAACACTCGCCCCGCCGTCAGACCAAAATAAGTCCGCGCCAACCAGGGGCCTTCCGCGTGTCAGGCGGATGCCAACCGGGGAACACATTGCCCGCCGGGCCCGGAACGCCCGGAGGAACCAACGACGAGCCCGAGCCAGGGCTATCCTACAGGTGCGGAGTCAAACCCGGGAGCTGCAATCTTTGTAAACATATGTTAAGAATAAAAAAAAAAAAAAAAAATTTTTAAGAACATTTAAGTTATAATGAAGAACATTTAAGTTATAATTTAGATATAAAAACAAAATGAAAAAAATATTTATATCGTTTCCAACTCGAAAATATTAGCTTCCTCAGCCTTTGCGTCTAGGTAAACCTTCATCTTGGTTATTTGGCCTTTGATGGCACCGCGCTGTTGTTTTATACTGGTAGCCATGATTTATGGTCACTTGGGTTAAACAAGCAATAATTTAAAGAATGCAAAAATTGTCTAGCTAGCAGCAACACGAGAAATGCAATTGAGTAATTCACGAAGAGAAAAAAAAGAATGAACGAATGCACAATTGAATCACGCAGGAATGAACGTTGAAAGAAGTTTTGCGCGATGTGATTAAAGCAAGAATGAGTGAAATGGTTGTGTAAAGTGGTACATGAGTTGTAGATGACTAACGCACAATGGTTCTAGGAAGTGATTTTCCTATGAACCGTAACGAAATGACGATTGATCCACGTGTGTTGCGGGTACGCGAATAGTGAATTTGCGAGATGTTTTTGTGAGCTGAAGAACACCCCAGTATGCTCTAGGAATAAAACCTTAAGAGCCGAACGAAACTGATAGAACTAATACACGGTACTCTACACGCGAATGTTTGTGATATGTTTTCACGAGCTGAAGAACACTGCAGCATGCTTTAGGAATAAAACCTTAAGAGCTGAACGAAACTGATAGAACTAACACACGGTAATGAACACGCTAAAGAACACTCACGCACGAATATTAAAGATTAGGATATGTGCGCACATCAGAAAGATTGAGAACACAATTGCAGATAACGCTAACAACCACATTTCTACGACCACGCACATATCTCAGTAGAACCTCCAAATTATGTCTCGTATTCAATACAAAATTAATTTGTTTATACCCTCGAGAGGAAGGTATATTCACTTTGCCAATACATTTGTAACGCAAAGAAGGAGTCACCGGAGACCTCATAAAGTATATATATTCTGAATCAGGATCACATTCTGAATCGATTTAGCCATGTCCGTCTGTCTGTCTGTCTGTCTGTCTGTCTGTCTGTCTGTTGAAAGCACGATAGCGCCCAAAGTAATTGACGTAGGTGAATGAAATTTGGTGAAAAGACTTCTTTTTATCGGCGTCAGGTTGGTATTGAAAATGGGCTATGTCGGTCAAGTAGTTCTGGTACCTCCCATACAAAACCAATATTGGACCCATGCCTCTCTGTCTGTTGAAAGCACGATAGCGCCCAAAGTAATTGACGTAGGTGAATGAAATTTGGTGAAAGGACTTATTTTTATCGGCGTCAGGTTGGTATTGAAAATGCGCTATGTCGGTCAAGTAGTTCTGGTACCTCCCATACAAAACCAATATTGGACCCATATGTCTCTCTGTCTGTTGAAAGCACGATGGCGCCCAAAGTAATTGACGTAGGTGAATGAAATTTTGTGAGAGAACTTCTTTTTATCGTCGTTAGGTTGGTATTGAAAATGGGCTATGTCGGTCAAGTAGTTCTAGTACCTCCCTCACAAAACCAATTTTGCATGACTTGTATGCAGTGGAGGGTATCAAAGCATCGGCCAGGCCGATGATAACACTTTTACTTGTTTTATTTTAGAATCTTTTATAATATTTTTCTGGTGACCGATCGTTTTGATTTGAAGAACTGAAATCAACTGACATCTCAAGCAGCCAGCAATATTCCTCATTCCTCGCAGTAAACTCTGGTGTCATGTAAAAAATTCCCAGACATTGCTGAGCAAGCTCTAATAAATTATCGCTTTGTATACAAAATTGATCGCGTAGAGAGCACCGAATGCTCCGACTGCTATGAGTGCTGCCTTAATGGGTGGCATTCTAAGAATTTATTTGCATTTCACGGGAAAATCCTTTTAAATGCAAAATGAAACAAACGAAAATGGGTTAAAGTGAATATGACGCTATCGCGTTGGCTGAGGAATGTTGCTGACTGTGGGATATGTGAACGATTGTGTAAAGATTAGAGAAAATGTTGCAAGACCCCTTACCACTGGTGGGGGAAGTCTAATGATAATTCTCTAAGAGCTTTTCTTTACGAATGAAACCGTATTTATTATTCTTCTTGCTTAAATACTAAAATATTGCTCACGTTAGGTACAAATATTTACAACTTAAATTACCAGGTGTCAAGCACAGTCAGCGATTAATCGTGAGAATTTTATTCTGCTGATCTTGCTGGGAACAGACATATGAAATCTTACACGTTAGAAAATAGAGCAACAAAATGATAACGCTGTCTGGTATAATTACCATGACATGCTGGGGCCGCCCTTTATGTCACCGAGAAATCGGTTGTAGAAAAACGCCGAGCTGCAGGTATTGGTGGTAGTTCTTGAGCTTGGACATCTATCTGGACATTTCTCTTGATCTTATAGTATCGCCATATGATGTAGGAAATCATCAAAATAAATAGTATAGTTATTAGGCTGTAAGTCAGTCCATGATGAATCGGATGTACTGCTGCAATATTGGAGAAATGCTCCTCATTATACCCTCCAGAGGAAGGTATATTCACTTTGCCAATACATTTGTAACGCAAAGAAGGAGTCACCGGGGACCTCATAAAGTATATATATTCTGAATCAGGATCACATTCTGAATCGATTTAGCCATGTCCGTCTGTCTGTCTGTCTGTCTGTCTGTCTGTTGAAAGCACGATAGCGCCCAAAGTAATTGACGTAGGTGAATGAAATTTGGTGAAAAGACTTCTTTTTATCGGCGTCAGGTTGGTATTGAAAATGGGCTATGTCGGTCAAGTAGTTTTGGTACCTCCCATACAAAACCAATATTGGACCCATATGTCTCTCTGTCTGTTGAAAGCACGATGGCGCCCAAAGTAATCGACGTAGGTGAATGAAATTTGGTGAAATCACTTCTTTTTATCGGCGTCAGGTTAGAATTGAAAATGGGCTATGTCGGTCAAGTAGTTCTGGTACCTCCCATACAAAACCAATATTGGACCCATGCCTCTCTGTCTGTTGAAAGCACGATAGCGCCCAAAGTAATTGACGTAGGTGAATGAAATTTGGTGAGAGAACTTCTTTTTATCGTCGTTAGGTTGGTATTGAAAATGGGCTATGTCGGTCAAGTAGTTCTGGTACCTCCCATACAAAACCAATATTGGACCCATGCCTCTCTGTCTGTTGAAAGCACGATAGCGCCCAAAGTAATTGACGTAGGTGAATGAAATTTGGTGAAAGGACTTCTTTTTATCGGCGTCAGGTTGGAATTGAAAATGGGCTATGTCGGTCAAGTAGTTCTGGTACCTCCCATACAAAACCAATATTGGACCCATGCCTCTCTGTCTGTTGAAAGCACGATAGCGCCCAAAGTAATTGACGTAGGTGAATGAAATTTGGTGAAAGGACTTATTTTTATCGGCGTCAGGTTGGTATTGAAAATGCGCTATGTCGGTCAAGTAGTTCTGGTACCTCCCATACAAAACCAATATTGGACCCATATGTCTCTCTGTCTGTTGAAAGCACGATGGCGCCCAAAGTAATTGACGTAGGTGAATGAAATTTTGTGAGAGAACTTCTTTTTATCGTCGTTAGGTTGGTATTGAAAATGGGCTATGTCGGTCAAGTAGTTCTAGTACCTCCCTCACAAAACCAATTTTGCATGACTTGTATGCAGTGGAGGGTATCAAAGCATCGGCCAGGCCGATGATAACACTTTTACTTGTTTTATTTTAGAATCTTTTATAATATTTTTCTGGTGACCGATCGTTTTGATTTGAAGAACTGAAATCAACTGACATCTCAAGCAGCCAGCAATATTCCTCATTCCTCGCAGTAAACTCTGGTGTCATGTAAAAAATTCCCAGACATTGCTGAGCAAGCTCTAATAAATTATCGCTTTGTATACAAAATTGATCGCGTAGAGAGCACCGAATGCTCCGACTGCTATGAGTGCTGCCTTAATGGGTGGCATTCTAAGAATTTATTTGCATTTCACGGGAAAATCCTTTTAAATGCAAAATGAAACAAACGAAAATGGGTTAAAGTGAATATGACGCTATCGCGTTGGCTGAGGAATGTTGCTGACTGTGGGATATGTGAACGATTGTGTAAAGATTAGAGAAAATGTTGCAAGACCCCTTACCACTGGTGGGGGAAGTCTAATGATAATTCTCTAAGAGCTTTTCTTTACGAATGAAACCGTATTTATTATTCTTCTTGCTTAAATACTAAAATATTGCTCACGTTAGGTACAAATATTTACAACTTAAATTACCAGGTGTCAAGCACAGTCAGCGATTAATCGTGAGAATTTTATTCTGCTGATCTTGCTGGGAACAGACATATGAAATCTTACACGTTAGAAAATAGAGCAACAAAATGATAACGCTGTCTGGTATAATTACCATGACATGCTGGGGCCGCCCTTTATGTCACCGAGAAATCGGTTGTAGAAAAACGCCGAGCTGCAGGTATTGGTGGTAGTTCTTGAGCTTGGACATCTATCTGGACATTTCTCTTGATCTTATAGTATCGCCATATGATGTAGGAAATCATCAAAATAAATAGTATAGTTATTAGGCTGTAAGTCAGTCCATGATGAATCGGATGTACTGCTGCAATATTGGAGAAATGCTCCTCATTATACCCTCCAGAGGAAGGTATATTCACTTTGCCAATACATTTGTAACGCAAAGAAGGAGTCACCGGAGACCTCATAAAGTATATATATTCTGAATCAGGATCACATTCTGAATCGATTTAGCCATGTCCGTCTGTCTGTCTGTCTGTCTGTCTGTCTGTTGAAAGCACGATAGCGCCCAAAGTAATTGACGTAGGTGAATGAAATTTGGTGAAAAGACTTCTTTTTATCGGCGTCAGGTTAGAATTGAAAATGGGCTATGTCGGTCAAGTAGTTCTGGTACCTCCCATACAAAACCAATATTGGACCCATGCCTCTCTGTCTGTTGAAAGCACGATAGCGCCCAAAGTAATTGACGTAGGTGAATGAAATTTGGTGAGAGAACTTCTTTTTATCGTCGTTAGGTTGGTATTGAAAATGGGCTATGTCGGTCAAGTAGTTCTGGTACCTCCCATACAAAACCAATATTGGACCCATGCCTCTCTGTCTGTTGAAAGCACGATAGCGCCCAAAGTAATTGACGTAGGTGAATGAAATTTGGTGAAAGGACTTCTTTTTATCGGCGTCAGGTTGGAATTGAAAATGGGCTATGTCGGTCAAGTAGTTCTGGTACCTCCCATACAAAACCAATATTGGACCCATGCCTCTCTGTCTGTTGAAAGCACGATAGCGCCCAAAGTAATTGACGTAGGTGAATGAAATTTGGTGAAAGGACTTATTTTTATCGGCGTCAGGTTGGTATTGAAAATGGGCTATGTCGGTCAAGTAGTTCTGGTACCTCCCATACAAAACCAATATTGGACCCATATGTCTCTCTGTCTGTTGAAAGCACGATGGCGCCCAAAGTAATTGACGTAGGTGAATGAAATTTTGTGAGAGAACTTCTTTTTATCGTCGTTAGGTTGGTATTGAAAATGGGCTATGTCGGTCAAGTAGTTCTAGTACCTCCCTCACAAAACCAATTTTGCATGACTTGTATGCAGTGGAGGGTATCAAAGCATCGGCCAGGCCGATGATAACACTTTTACTTGTTTTATTTTAGAATCTTTTATAATATTTTTCTGGTGACCGATCGTTTTGATTTGAAGAACTGAAATCAACTGACATCTCAAGCAGCCAGCAATATTCCTCATTCCTCGCAGTAAACTCTGGTGTCATGTAAAAAATTCCCAGACATTGCTGAGCAAGCTCTAATAAATTATCGCTTTGTATACAAAATTGATCGCGTAGAGAGCACCGAATGCTCCGACTGCTATGAGTGCTGCCTTAATGGGTGGCATTCTAAGAATTTATTTGCATTTCACGGGAAAATCCTTTTAAATGCAAAATGAAACAAACGAAAATGGGTTAAAGTGAATATGACGCTATCGCGTTGGCTGAGGAATGTTGCTGACTGTGGGATATGTGAACGATTGTGTAAAGATTAGAGAAAATGTTGCAAGACCCCTTACCACTGGTGGGGGAAGTCTAATGATAATTCTCTAAGAGCTTTTCTTTACGAATGAAACCGTATTTATTATTCTTCTTGCTTAAATACTAAAATATTGCTCACGTTAGGTACAAATATTTACAACTTAAATTACCAGGTGTCAAGCACAGTCAGCGATTAATCGTGAGAATTTTATTCTGCTGATCTTGCTGGGAACAGACATATGAAATCTTACACGTTAGAAAATAGAGCAACAAAATGATAACGCTGTCTGGTATAATTACCATGACATGCTGGGGCCGCCCTTTATGTCACCGAGAAATCGGTTGTAGAAAAACGCCGAGCTGCAGGTATTGGTGGTAGTTCTTGAGCTTGGACATCTATCTGGACATTTCTCTTGATCTTATAGTATCGCCATATGATGTAGGAAATCATCAAAATAAATAGTATAGTTATTAGGCTGTAAGTCAGTCCATGATGAATCGGATGTACTGCTGCAATATTGGAGAAATGCTCCTTATTATACCCTCCAGAGGAAGGTATATTCACTTTGCCAATACATTTGTAACGCAAAGAAGGAGTCACCGGAGACCTCATAAAGTATATATATTCTGAATCAGGATCACATTCTGAATCGATTTAGCCATGTCCGTCTGTCTGTCTGTCTGTCTGTCTGTCTGTCTGTCTGTTGAAAGCACGATAGCGCCCAAAGTAATTGACGTAGGTGAATGAAATTTGGTGAAAAGACTTCTTTTTATCGGCGTCGGGTTGGTATTGAAAATGGGCTATGTCGGTCAAGTAGTTTTGGTACCTCCCATACAAAACCAATATTGGACCCATATGTCTCTCTGTCTGTTGAAAGCACGATGGCGCCCAAAGTAATCGACGTAGGTGAATGAAATTTGGTGAAATCACTTCTTTTTATCGGCGTCAGGTTGGAATTGAAAATGGGCTATGTCGGTCAAGTAGTTCTGGTACCTCCCATACAAAACCAATATTGGACCCATGCCTCTCTGTCTGTTGAAAGCACGATAGCGCCCAAAGTAATTGACGTAGGTGAATGAAATTTGGTGAAAGGACTTCTTTTTATCGGCGTCAGGTTGGTATTGAAAATGGGCTATGTCGGTCAAGTAGTTCTGGTACCTCCCTTACAAAACCAATATTGGACCCATATATCTCTCTCTCTGTTGAAAGCACGATGGCGCCCAAAGCAATTGACGTAGGTGAATGAAATTTGGTGAGAGAACTTCTTTTTATCGTCGTTAGGTTGGTATTGAAAATGGGCTATGTCGGTCAAGTAGTTCTGCTACCTCCCATACAAAACCAATATTGGACCCATGCCTCTCTGTCTGTTGAAAGCACGATAGCGCCCAAAGTAATTGACGTAGGTGAATGAAATTTGGTGAGAGAACTTATTTTTATCGTCGTTAGGTTGGTATTGAAAACCTGCTATGTCGGTCAAGTAGTTCTGGTACCTCCCTCACAAAACCAATTTTGCATGACTTGTATGCAGTGGAGGGTATCAAAGCATCGGCCAGGCCGATGATAACACTTTTACTTGTTATGCCCTCCAGAGGAAGGTATATTCACTTTGCCAATACATTTGTAACGCAAAGAAGGAGTCACCGGAGACCTCATAAAGTATATATATTCTGAATCAGGATCACATTCTGAATCGATTTAGCCATGTCCGTCTGTCTGTCTGTCTGTCTGTCTGTCTGTCTGTCTGTCTGTCTGTCTGTCTGTCTGTCTGTTGAAAGCACGATAGCGCCCAAAGTAATTGACGTAGGTGAATGAAATTTGGTGAAAAGACTTCTTTTTATCGGCGTCAGGTTGGTATTGAAAATGGGCTATGTCGGTCAAGTAGTTCTGGTACCTCCCATACAAAACCAATATTGGACCCATATGTCTCTCTGTCTGTTGAAAGCACGATGGCGCCCAAAGTAATCGACGTAGGTGAATGAAATTTGGTGAAATCACTTCTTTTTATCGGCGTCAGGTTGGTATTGAAAATGGGCTATGTCGGTCAAGTAGTTCTGGTACCTCCCATACAAAACCAATATTGGACCCATGCCTCTCTGTCTGTTGAAAGCACGATAGCGCCCAAAGTAATTGACGTAGGTGAATGAAATTTGGTGAAAGGACCTTTTTTTATCGGCGTCAGGTTGGTATTGAAAATGGGCTATGTCGGTCAAGTAGTTCTGGTACCTCCCATACAAAACCAATATTTTACCCATGCCTCTCTGTCTGTTGAAAGCACGATAGCGCCCAAAGTAATTGACGTAGGTGAATGAAATTTGGTGAAAGGACTTATTTTTATCGGCGTCAGGTTGGTATTGAAAATGCGCTATGTCGGTCAAGTAGTTCTGGTACCTCCCATACAAAACCAATATTGGACCCATGCCTCTCTGTCTGTTGAAAGCACGATAGCGCCCAAAGTAATTGACGTAGGTGAATGAAATTTGGTGAGAGAACTTCTTTTTATCGTCGTTAGGTTGGTATTGAAAATGGGCTATGTCGGTCAAGTAGTTCTGCTACCTCCCATACAAAACCAATATTGGACCCATGCCTCTCTGTCTGTTGAAAGCACGATAGCGCCCAAAGTAATTGACGTAGGTGAATGAAATTTGGTGAGAGAACTTCTTTTTATCGTCGTTAGGTTGGTATTGAAAATGGGCTATGTCGGTCAAGTAGTTCTGCTACCTCCCATACAAAACCAATATTGGACCCATGCCTCTCTGTCTGTTGAAAGCACGATAGCGCCCAAAGTAATTGACGTAGTTAAATGAAATTTGGTGAAAGGACTTCTTTTTATCGGCGTCAGGTTGGTATTGAAAATGGGCTATGTCGGTCAAGTAGTTCTGGTACCTCCCATACAAAACCAATATTGGACCCATATGTCTCTCTGTCTGTTGAAAGCACGATGGCGCCCAAAGCAATTGACGTAGGTGAATGAAATTTGGTGAGAGAACTTCTTTTTATCGTCGTTAGGTTGGTATTGAAAATGGGCTATGTCGGTCAAGTAGTTCTGCTACCTCCCATACAAAACCAATATTGGACCCATGCCTCTCTGTCTGTTGAAAGCACGATGGCGCCCAAAGCAATTGACGTAGGTGAATGAAATTTGGTGAGAGAACTTCTTTTTATCGTCGTTAGGTTGGTATTGAAAACCTGCTATGTCGGTCAAGTAGTTCTGGTACCTCCCTCACAAAACCAATTTTGCATGACTTGTATGCAGTGGAGGGTATCAAAGCATCGGCCAGGCCGATGATAACACTTTTACTTGTTTTTTATATCCGTTATCCATTTGCTAAGAATTTTGATGTCTTCATTGTCTGATTTTAGTATGACGTGTGGAATAACTAGTGGTTTGGATATATTCCTAGGACTTTCAGACAACAGCTCTGTCAAGTTTGCCAATGGAATGAATGCTGCGTTTATGCTACTGGAACTACTGCTATATGATGTGATAGTCATTGAATCGTGTTTAAGGATACAATTTGGCTGTAGCGTCAATATCCCGTCGTCTTGCAATGATATCTCCAAGATATGTCTGCCACAAATAACGTTAAAGGTATACAACCTGTCTAAGACATAAAATCCAGCTGTTGCCGTTGTTGAGTTGAATCCATACAGGAGATGGTTTGATGCTGCGTAATTTACAGTGTGATGACAGTTCCTTCTCATGCGTCAGTAGATCCATTTCACATTTGCTGACATTAGAGCGGCGATTGAACATCGGATGCTGTTGCTTGCACAAATATTTTTCACTGGTTCTTGTGCACTGTGCCAGCTCTTCCTTCGTCAATCTGTAGTACGCTTCTCGCAACAAGTTAACTGTTAGATAATCCAGCGAATGTTCAATGAAAACATATTCATTGTTATGGGGAGTTGGCACGGGTGTGACTTTGAATAGATCGAAGTCTTCTGTATTTATGAGCGGCACTCTTAGGTCGAATATGACACTCTTTTCAGTTATTCTTGCTCTTGCTGTGAACATTTTATAAAGTCCCTGCAAGCTCGAGTGTGTTTCGTCTCCTGCTACAGACAACTGCGGGGGCAAATGGCTTCTTATTAACATTAGTTGTGATCTCAATTGGTCTGGTGTTATCACCAGAGGGCTAATTTTGGCTTGATGAATATCTGTCAGTACACTTAATAGAGAAGGCTGTGTTTGCTGATAATTCAACATGGCTAACGTTGCGTATGTTGTCACTGCTAAAAATGTGTGTTTTGCATCGTTCTGGTTGAACGATTTGGATGTCATGTTTTTAAGATTCTCAAGATCGGTTTGGAATGCTTGCAGTTGTGCGGTAATGGTTTCAGTATTTTTCTGTAATATATTGTTTGTTGCCTCTGCTACTGACGTCTGATTTTTTATCAATTCAAGTAGGTGATTCTCATTTGTTCTTGTTTGCTGAATTTGTTGCTCATAGTGTTCAGCATATGACTTATCTAGTACACCGAAAAGTTTGTTTGCCACCGTACCAACAAAGTCGAAAGGAGATCGTTTTGTTCTAATCCTTTTTGAATTTCCAGCTCCTTGCAGTAAGTCGTTATTGTTTTCTATAATCGTTAACTGATGGTTAAATTGATGGACTATATTGTGAGTCAAAACGTCAGACCTAGTTTTACAAAAGTCATTCATATCCTTTATAAGGTCTTGGAATCCTTCAAATTGTTGGTCATGTTGTAATAAATGATTATTTTCCAGTCGCTTGTAATTAGGTTTACACTTCCAATCTTCTCAAAGTAAATCCCTGGGCGGTTTTTAAATGGGATAACCTTTACGGGATCAAGTTCTTCGTTTAATGACAATGTGTTACCATGTCCAAGAGCAATTATAACCAAACTGGTAAACAATAGCCACCTTATTGAGCTTACACTAAACGTTGTTTTATTTTCGTTTCTTGACGTGTATGAATCTTTGATGGAGCGTACAGCCGTTTGGATTGGTTCTATGGATTCGGATCTAATGTGAGCTAGTGCAAGATGTACATTTACTGTACGTTTTGGAATTTCAACATTGCTTGGCAACAATCCCTCATCTTCAATTGGTAGTAGGCATAGTTTTGTAATGGGTCTCTTTATAAACTTCTTGTTACTGTAGATAGTTGCAGCTCTAACATGATTATCCTGCCCCCCGTGAGTTTCGGTAATGCGGCCCATCAGCAAAATACTCTCTCTTCCAAGACTCGAGCTTTGCGGAGTTGTTCTCCTAACACGTCTTGTTAATAAAATAAAATTATCTTTGCAGGATAATGATATTAAGGTATTTGCATGGACGGATTCTTCGATTGTTCTCCATTGGCTTTCTGCACCTCCTAAAAAATGGTCGGTTTTTATTGGTAACCGGACGTCGGAAATTTTGTCGTCAATCCCATTGAAATCATGGCATCACGTACGATCTCCTTGCAACCCAGCTGACGTCGCATCCCGTGGAATATTGCCATCTCTACTAGCTTCTACAGAAATCTGGTGGACTGGTCCATCTTGGCTCAAAAAAGGATCGGATGAGTGGCCGGTATCGCAGTGTGGTATACAAGGTTTTTCTGTCGATCAATTGGAGGAACGGAAGTCGACCAAGGTTCAGGTATTCGTTTGTAACTTAGATGGAACTAACGTTCTTGAACAAATCATCACTAATTCATCAAATTGGATCAAATCCGTGCGCGTAGTTGCATACATTTTTCGATTTATTGGAAATTATTTTCATTTGCCGAATCGTAAGAATTACAACTTTTTATCAGCAGAAGAAATTTCAGACTCTTCAAATCGTTTAATTAAATGTGCTCAGCGTTCTTCATTTGCTTCTGTAATCGAAACTCTTCAAAACGGTAAAGAATTATCATCGCGAAACAAACTGATATCCTTATCTCCGTTTATTGACATTAACAAAATGCTTCGCGTCGG
This sequence comes from Cheilosia impressa, assembly GCA_948293265.1. Lineage (NCBI taxonomy): Eukaryota > Metazoa > Arthropoda > Insecta > Diptera > Syrphidae > Cheilosia > Cheilosia impressa. The sequence continues at coordinate 45,762,900 of OX411880.1, forward strand.
TGGCCGCTTAAAAAACTCAGACTTATCTTACGAATAAAAGCATCCTATAATTTTATGCAAATCGCATCCTGTAACAAAACTAATCGTGCAATACACTCACAAACATTACCTTCATGCCGGTGTATCTCTCATGTTCGCAATTCTAAAACAACGATATCACATCCTCGGTTGTAGAAATCTACTACGAAAAACAGTGCACGACTGCGTTGTATGTTTCCGGCAGCGTAAAACGTCCGCTAAACAGTTCATGGCAGATCTCCCAGTGGAGCGGGTTCGGTTCTCGCGTCCTTTCAGTAAGGTCGGTTGCGACTATGCGGGTCCTATAACGCTACGATTAGCTCCTGGGAGAAATCCAAGGTTCGTAAAAGCATACATAGCCATTTTTGTATGTTTCGCCACCAAAGGAATCCATATTGAACTCGTTGGCGATCTTTCATCGAACGCGTTTCTTTTGGCTTTAGATCGTTTCGTGTCGCGTCGTGGAAGACCTTCAGAAATATGGAGTGACAATGCAACAAACTTTCATGGTGCCAAAAGACTGCTTGGAGAGCTTTACGACCTTCTCCTTAGTGAACAACATCACAACATTATCGCTAACCATCTCTCTAAGGACTATATTAGTTGGAAATTTATACCACCTTCCGCACCTCACTTTGGGGGACTGTGGGAGGCTGGTATAAAGTCTGTTAAAATGCACCTAAAACGCGTAATTGGGGAAAACAGACTCACCTACGAAGAGATGTACACTCTTTTAACTAAAATCGAATGTTTACTTAATTCGCGCCCGATGTGGCAAACATCAGACTTCGAACCCACTGCATTATCTCCATCTCATTTTATGATTGAAGAATCATACTCTGCAGTACCACAACCCGATCTTTCACATTTACATATTTCAAAAGGCACTAACTGGTATCTTTTACAGACTTTAATGCTGGTTTCTGGAAGCGGTGGCACCAGGAGTATCTGACATCATTAGAAAATCGATCCAAATGGCAGACCATCGAACGCGACGTACATATAGATGACATCGTATTGCTGAAAGAACCGAATCTACCTCCATCGAAATGGATTCTTGGCCGAATAATCAACATTCATCCTGGAGGAGATAAACGATGCCGAGTAGCCACTGTACATACGCAGTTTGCGGACTACACGCGACCAGTGGTGAAGATTGCCCCATTGCCTATATCTGAAAGACCGGAGTCTTCCAGGGGGGGCTGAATGTTCAGTACTATATGCACTAATTGCCAAACATCCTAAATAATACCCTACTTTTATTGTATAATAATTTGCATTTCCACCGTAACTGTCAGTTCTCTCTATTTTACTTGCTCTCTAGTTGTATTGTATAGTACTCCGAATGTTACAGTAATTTGTTGTTCCTTTCCAATTTTGCTTTATCGTCAAATTCGTTATCGCTTCATTAGCATGTAAGAACACAGAATCTGCCTCTTTTAATTTGGACCATCGGACAACACACACCGTACACAGTAAACGCAAGAAAACACAATTTGATTATTACATTTACACATTATACACTACACATTTATAAAACAATTAAATTTAAACTTTATTACATTCACATTAATTAATCATACACACAACACTTTAATTAACAATTATACAGTCCATTTATACCAAAACACTGCGTGATGGGGTAAGTAGAAATACGTGTTGTCGAACTTATCCATATTGGAGACTTCCACCATATGTCCTAGTTGGAGGAACTCATTCATCACTCTTATGTAATCAGCCCTTAATTCTTTGTTGGTGTTGAACTTCTTTTCAAGCTGCAGTAACCTGGCCAATGCTCTGTTTTTGGATTCTCCCAGCCTTTCTTCTTGATCCGACGACTTCCTTTTAAATGGAATTTTAACTACGTATCTGCCATCCTTATCACGAAAATGGGATTCCTGATAAAACCTTTTGCATTCTTCATCAGTAGACTTCTGGTGAGCTGTTTATCTAATGATGTTTGAACGACAAGACCATTTATTTTGATTTTGTCATTTCTTTGAGTTGATGTCCGACCGGAAATAAGCCATCCTAGTTGGGAATTCTGTGCTATAAGAGAATTTCCAATTCCTCTTTTCAAACCATCAAGTATTATGTCTCCATAAAAGTCTGCTCCTATGATTAGGTCTATTCCTCCAGGGATGTTGAACGTTGGATCTGCTAGTTTTATGGATCCAAACTGGTGATCCATCCTATTATTTGCTTCTTCATCTGGTAGAGTTCTTGTTAGTTTTGGTAACACAAGGGCTTCTAATTTAATTTCGAAGTCGGATGAGAATCTCGGGAGGATTGTTAGCTCTACCTAATTTCGCGCTGTTCCTGCTTCAGTAGCTCCCAGACCGCTTACTTCGACGTGAACCTTCTGCTTCTTCAGTCTCAAGGCTTGAACAACAGCTTCTGTTACTAGAGTGGCTTGTGAAGCTTGATCAATAAGTGCTCGAAGTTCAGTGTATTGACCATGTTCAGAAGCACCGCGTGCCCTTACAATTGCTGTAGCAAGAAAGATGTTTTGGTTCTGATGACCATGATTAGATTGAATGTGTACGTCAGCCTGGGCATGATCCGATTGCCGTCCTTCTACCCTTTTAAAATGCAGTAAGGAATGATGTTTTCTGTTGCACTGCTTGCATTTATTTTTGCTCATGCATGGAATTTGTTTTTCATGTCGCAAACAATTTATGCGTAGTCTCGCTGCCTTTACTTGTTCACTGCGCTCCTTGGGGTTCCAACCCATGAATTTACGACAAGCATATATGTTATGTTCACCCAGTGGCGGACTAAGAGGCAGTGACACCCGGGGCGGTAAAGCAAGCTTACACCCCTTGAAAAATTTAAGAAAAAAACACGAACAAATATTTTATTTAAATATGCTTACGAGCTTTTATTGTACTGAATTTTTCGATTATATCATTAAAATCTATATTTTTTGTGTGCTCCGTTTCGATTGAAAGTATAGAAAAATTAGTCAACCTATTTTGGCTCATCGTTGATCGTTGGAAAAGCTTCGTTCACACGATGCCACTGAGACGCAAATTGTTAAATAAATTCTCATCGCCAATGACAGACTCGGTAAAGAGTCTGAAAAATCCCACTTAACAATGAAGCTTAAAAATTCAAAGTCTGTCCAAATTTCTGCATCTTTTAAATTTATCTTTGAAGCTACCATGTGACGCCGAATTCGCTGGATTTCCAATATGATACTGTTGTCTGTAAGTTCTGTAAATGTCGAGGTAAGCATTGGAACCACAGCCCGCAGTTCTTCTTCCGTTCCATACAGCAATATTTTCGGTTGAAGAGCTGAGGAAACTAACGCAATATCTTCCATGGCCTTAGATCGATGCACAAGTTCAGTATAAAATGTATCCTGACATTCTAACATGGCTCTTCGTGTTTCCTCTTCCAACGTCAAACCAGCATCTTGAGCCTTTTCGCCTGGCATAATTTTCTTCTTTTTTCTTCTTCCCCGCCTTTCAATTGAAATTTCTAGCTCGGTGCATTGTTCTCTTGCGTATATTACGGCCTTTTTCACGGATTCATCACGGTGTTCACGAAGAAAACTCGCTAGTGCCTTAAGTTTTATTACACTTTTTTCTAGAGTGAGCCCGGATTTTTGCAAGTATTTCTGTGCTGAATCAACTTCTTCCAAAATATCGAACCAGAATAAAAGATAACATAAAAACGTAAAGTCGCATACAGCAGATAAGAGTATGGTTGCAGCACCTCTTGTATCTAAATTTTCCTTTTCAGGATCACAAAGGAGTTCAAGAGTTGAAACTATCTTCACAAAATTTTCCTTCAATGTCTTAACAGCCTCGTGATGAGCGCTCCATCTAGTGTCTACAAGTCGCTAGACTGACACACCTACATTTTTTATGAGAATATCCCAACGATGCGTAGATGCTGAGAAAAATGTGTAAAGTCTTTCCCCTGTCCCAAAAAACGTTGTACTTGAAGGAGTGCTTCCCAAAGAGTGAACTCCACAAAGGTTTAAAGAATGGTTTGCACATGGCGTAAACAAAGCTTTTGGATTAATTTGCCGAATTAATTTTTGAACTCCTCCATGAATACCCGCCATAGTCGCAGCATTCTCATATCCCTGAGCCCGACAAAGATTAATGTCAAGACTATCTTCATTGAGTTGCTTTAAGATATCGTCGGTAAGTTCTTTGGAAGTCTTTCCAGATGTAGGAAAAAACCCTAGAAAAGATTCCCTAACCTCCCTAAACCGTTATTTAAAAACGAAACGAAGAAAAATACTCATATCAGTAAAGAAAAAAGAACTGAACACAGAACTGCGACGCTTGGTAAATGCTTGCTTACTTTTATTAAGAGAATAGGCCAGTAACGAAATTCATGCGCACATATATATAGGTAGGTATTTGGGAAACAAATTTATTGTTTTATTTGTGTTTTTATTTTTTGTAGTGTGCAAAGTTATTTTTCTGTTACTGATGGCACCCCCTATTAGTCTGCCACCCGGGGCGGACCGCCCCCACCGCCCCCCCCTTAGTCCGCCACTGTGTTCACCTTGGCAAAATACACAGGTTGATTTTGTTGACACGTGGAAGTTTCGCATCACGTTCTTTGTTTCCTCTGAAGCCTTATACTGCCTTTGCCTTGTAGAAGCTAGTACATCCAATGCCTGATATCTCCTTGCTAAGAAATCGTATAGCGTTTGAAGCGATGGCATCTTGTTCGGTTGTTCAAAACTTTGTTCAAACAAACTTCTACTCTCTTGGTCTAATGCTTTTGTTATTAGGTGCACAATAATCGGATCCCAGGATTTTGTGTTCAGACCCATATTATTAATGGCTGACAACCCTTCTTTTGTTGTGTCTAGGATTGCCTTAATAGAGTTCGCTGTCGACTGGGCTCCTTGATGACCAGCCTTAAGCATTTTATCCAAATGCATTGACACGATTTTTCGTTCATTATCATATCGTGCCTTTAAGGTCTCCCAGGCACATGCATAATTAGCACTTGAAATAGTAAGGTGCTGAATTAATGCCATTGGTTCGCCTTCTAAATGAGTTTTTAGATACTCCATCTTTTCTGCCGTGTTTAAATTTGGCTTATTGTGTATTATGGTGGAAAATATATCGGCAAATGATCGCCATTCCAGATAATTTCCTTTAAATGTCGGTATCTTCAGAGGTGGCAGTTTGGTTTCTGAACGATCGGTTTCTTTTGTTTTGTTGGACTTGCCTAATGCCGAAGCCATTCGATGGAGGCATTGGTTTATGTCTTTCTTAATGTCATTAAATTTTTTTTAGTGACGTATGGGGATTGCATATATTCAGCTGTTGCATCTGATATGTAATCTTCATGTAATTCTGTCATATTTTTGAGCTGATCCAGCAAAATCTTCTATTGGTACTCACATATTTCTAACGAATATTCTTGGAATGTTTCCTCAAATTCTTCCATGTTTCCGATCATAGCTTCTATTTTTATATTTAGCTTTCTTAATCGGAGAGTCTGGAGATGGTTATCTGTCAAAATGGATGGTGGAGAGCAAGATGGCGTTTCTTCTGCGGGTGCAATCTTTTCGAGCGAAGTTTTTAGATCGGTATACATATCTCTTACCCTTCCATAGGTATCTCTCTCCATGTATGGAGTGTCGAATTTTATTTTATCCTTTATTATACTGTGATTCTCGTCGAATTCTTCCCAAATTGATTGAATTTTCTGAAGGCGTTCTTCTTTATAGCGGAGCGTCTTCCTAGACGCGCTAACCTTCTTGAAGTTTATAGTTGCTTTTTCAAGCTCTTCATCAAGAGCCTTTTGTCTAGCAACAATTATAAAAATGTCAATCTCTTCATCCATGATTGCTTAGGCTTATTTTTCCTTCACTGAATTGAATTATCACTTTTTTTCACTACCAGTGTTAGCCCTGGCAACGCTTGTTATTTGTCTTATATACTTGAGTAGTACTCGTATATTATGTAAAATGTATTCACTGATTCGTTTTAATGACTCGAAGGACTATCTGTAAAGATTAGAGAAAATGTTGCAAGACCCCTTACCACTGGTGGGGGGAAGTCTAATGATAATTCTCTAAGAGCTTTTCTTTACGATTGAAACCGTATTTATTATTCTTCTTGCTTAAATACTAAAATATTGCTTACGTTAGGTACAAATATTTACAACTTAAATTACCATGTGTCAAGCACAGTCAGCGATTAATCGTGAGAATTTTATTCTGCTGATCTTGCTGGGAACAGACATATGAAATCTTACACGTTAGAAAATAGAGCAACAAAATGATAACGCTGTCTGGTATAATTACCATGACAGATTGTAATTAAAAACAAGTAAAAGTGTTATCATCGGCCTGGCCGATGCTTTGATACCCTCCACTGCATACAAGTCATGCAAAATTGGTTTTGTGAGGGAGGTACCAGAACTACTTGACCGACATAGCAGGTTTTCAATACCAACCTAACGACGATAAAAATAAGTTCTCTCACCAAATTTCATTCACCTACGTCAATTACTTTGGGCGCTATCGTGCTTTCAACAGACAGAGAGGCATGGGTCCAATATTGGTTTTGTATGGGAGGTACCAGAACTACTTGACCGACATAGCTCATTTTCAATACCAACCTAACGACGATAAAAAGAAGTTCTCTCACCAAATTTCATTCACCTACGTCAATTACTTTGGGCGCCATCGTGCTTTCAACAGACAGAGAGACATATGGGTCCAATATTGGTTTTGTATGGGAGGTACCAGAACTACTTGACCGACATAGCGCATTTTCAATACCAACCTGACGCCGATAAAAATAAGTCCTTTCACCAAATTTCATTCACCTACGTCAATTGCTTTGGGCGCTATCGTGCTTTCAACAGACAGAGAGGCATGGGTCCAATATTGGTTTTGTATGGGAGGTACCAGAACTACTTGACCGACATAGCCCATTTTCAATACCAACCTGACGCCGATAAAAAGAAGTCCTTTCACCAAATTTCATTCACCTACGTTACTTACTTTGGGCGCTATCGTGCTTTCAACAGACAGAGAGGCATGGGTCCAATATTGGTTTTGTATGGGAGGTACCAGAACTACTTGACCGACATAGCCCATTTTCAATACCAACCTGACGCCGATAAAAAGAAGTGATTTCACCAAATTTCATTCACCTACGTCGATTACTTTGGGCGCCATCGTGCTTTCAACAGACAGAGAGACATATGGGTCCAATATTGGTTTTGTATGGGAGGTTTCAGAACTACTTGACCGACATAGCCCATTTTCAATACCAACCTGACGCCGATAAAAAGAAGTCTTTTCACCAGATTTCATTCACCTACGTCAATTACTTTGGGCGCTATCGTGCTTTCAACAGACAGACAGACAGACAGACAGACAGACAGACAGACAGACGGACATGGCTAAATCGATTCAGAATGTGATCCTGATTCAGAATATATATACTTTATGAGGTCTCCGGTGACTCCTTCTTTGCGTTACAAATGTATTGGCAAAGTGAATATACCTTCCTCTGGAGGGTATAACAAGTAAAAGTGTTATCATCGGCCTGGCCGGCGCTTTGATACCCTCCACTGCATACAAGTCATGCAAAATTGGTTTTGTGAGGGAGGTACCAGAACTACTTGACCGACATAGCAGGTTTTCAATACCAACCTAACGACGATAAAAATAAGTTCTCTCACCAAATTTCATTCACCTACGTCAATTACTTTGGGCGCTATCGTGCTTTCAACAGACAGAGAGGCATGGGTCCAATATTGGTTTTGTATGGGAGGTACCAGAACTACTTGACCGACATAGCCCATTTTCAATACCAACCTAACGACGATAAAAAGAAGTTCTCTCACCAAATTTCATTCACCTACGTCAATTACTTTGGGCGCCATCGTGCTTTCAACAGACAGAGAGACATATGGGTCCAATATTGGTTTTGTATATGAGGTACCAGAACTACTTGACCGACATAGCGCATTTTCAATACCAACCTGACGCCGATAAAAATAAGTCCTTTCACCAAATTTCATTCACCTACGTCAATTGCTTTGGGCGCTATCGTGCTTTCAACAGACAGAGAGGCATGGGTCCAATATTGGTTTTGTATGGGAGGTACCAGAACTACTTGACCGACATAGCCCATTTTCAATACCAACCTGACGCCGATAAAAAGAAGTCCTTTCACCAAATTTCATTCACCTACGTCAATTACTTTGGGCGCTATCGTGCTTTCAACAGACAGAGAGGCATGGGTCCAATATTGGTTTTGTATGGGAGGTACCAGAACTACTTGACCGACATAGCCCATTTTCAATACCAACCTGACGCCGATAAAAAGAAGTGATTTCACCAAATTTCATTCACCTACGTCGATTACTTTGGGCGCCATCGTGCTTTCAACAGACAGAGAGACATATGGGTCCAATATTGGTTTTGTATGGGAGGTACCAGAACTACTTGACCGACATAGCCCATTTTCAATACCAACCTGACGCCGATAAAAAGAAGTCTTTTCACCAAATTTCATTCACCTACGTCAATTACTTTGGGCGCTATCGTGCTTTCAACAGACAGACAGACAGACAGACAGACAGACAGACAGACAGACAGACGGACATGGCTAAATCGATTCAGAATGTGATCCTGATTCAGAATATATATACTTTATGAGGTCTCCGGTGACTCCTTCTTTGCGTTACAAATGTATTGGCAAAGTGAATATACCTTCCTCTGGAGGGTATAAAAAGTGGATAAACAAAGAAATAAAACAAATGATATCTATACTTAACAGTTAAATTTGATTTTTTGCAGTTTTGGGTAATAAAATAGACTATTGTGTGGTTACTCTTTTTAGTTTGGGCAAAAGCAGCATTTTTATACCCTCCAGAGGAAGGTATATTCACTTTGCCAATACATTTGTAACGCAAAGAAGGAGTCACCGGAGACCTCATAAAGTATATATATTCTGAATCAGGATCACATTCTGAATCGATTTAGCCATGTCCGTCTGTCTGTCTGTCTGTCTGTCTGTCTGTCTGTCTGTCTGTCTGTCTGTCTGTCTGTCTGTCTGTTGAAAGCACGATAGCGCCCAAAGTAATTGACGTAGGTGAATGAAATTTGGTGAAAAGACTTCTTTTTATCGGCGTCAGGTTGGTATTGAAAATGGGCTATGTCGGTCAAGTAGTTCTGGTACCTCCCATACAAAACCAATATTGGACCCATATGTCTCTCTGTCTGTTGAAAGCACGATGGCGCCCAAAGTAATCGCCGTAGGTGAATGAAATTTGGTGAAATCACTTCTTTTTATCGGCGTCAGGTTGGTATTGAAAATGGGCTATGTCGGTCAAGTAGTTCTGGTACCTCCCATACAAAACCAATATTGGACCCATGCCTCTCTGTCTGTTGAAAGCACGATGGCGCCCAAAGTAATCGCCGTAGGTGAATGAAATTTGGTGAAATCACTTCTTTTTATCGGCGTCAGGTTGGTATTGAAAATGGGCTATGTTGGTCAAGTAGTTCTGGTACCTCCCATACAAAACCAATATTGGACCCATGCCTCTCTGTCTGTTGAAAGCACGATAGCGCCCAAAGTAATTGACGTAGGTGAATGAAATTTGGTGAAAGGACTTCTTTTTATCGGCGTCAGGTTGGTATTGAAAATGGGCTATGTCGGTCAAGTAGTTCTGGTACCTCCCATACAAAACCAATATTGGACCCATGCCTCTCTGTCTGTTGAAAGCACGATAGCGCCCAAAGTAATTGACGTAGGTGAATGAAATTTGGTGAAAGGACTTATTTTTATCGGCGTCAGGTTGGTATTGAAAATGCGCTATGTCGGTCAAGTAGTTCTGGTACCTCCCATACAAAACCAATATTGGACCCATATGTCTCTCTGTCTGTTGAAAGCACGATGGCGCCCAAAGTAATTGACGTAGGTGAATGAAATTTGGTGAGAGAACTTCTTTTTATCGGCGTCAGGTTGGTATTGAAAATGGGCTATGTCGGTCAAGTAGTTCTGGTACCTCCCATACAAAACCAATATTGGACCCATGCCTCTCTGTCTGTTGAAAGCACGACAGCGCCCAAAGTAATTGACGTAGGTGAATGAAATTTGGTGAGAGAACTTATTTTTATCGTCGTTAGGCTGGTATTGAAAACCTGCTATGTCGGTCAAGTAGTTCTGGTACCTCCCTCACAAAACCAATTTTGCATGACTTGTATGCAGTGGAGGGTATCAAAGCATCGGCCAGGCCGATGATAACACTTTTACTTGTTTTTATTTTATTTACAACCCTATCCGTAATTTTTCGTATTTATTATTTATTGTTATTCGTATTATTGATATCATTGAGGCCCTTATTTAGGGTTTTCCACATTACCAAAACACAGATGACAGCTTGTCTTATTTTTCGAATACTCCAGTTCTCCAATGAGTCGGTGATATTTGGAGTGCGTTAAATGTTGATTTCGTTTATACTGTTACCGTATAACTGAAAAACAAAACAAGTAAAAGTGTTATCATCGGCCTGGCCGATGTTTTGATACCCTCCACTGCATACAAGTCATGCAAAATACCAGAACTACTTGACCGACATAGCTCATTTTTAATACCAACCTAACGACGATAAAAGAAGTCCTTTCACAAAACTTCATTCACCTAGGTTGATTCTTTTGGACGATATCTTGTTTTCAACGGAAAGAGGGATACATGGGTCTAATATTGGTTTTGTATGGGAGGTACCAGAACTACTTGAACGACATAGCCCATTTTGAATACCAACCTGACGCCGATAAAAAGAAGTCCTTTCACCAAATTTCATTCAGCTACGTCAATTACTTTGGGCGCCATCGTGCTTTCAACAGCCAGAGAGACACATGGGTCCAATATTGGCTTTGTATGGGAGGTACCAGAACTACTTGACCGACATACCCCGTTTTCTATATCGACCTGACGCTGATAAAAATAAGTGCTCTCACCAAATTTCATTCACCTACGTCAATTACTTTGGGCGCTATCGTGCTTTCAACAGACAGAGAGGAACATGGGTCCAATATTGGTTTTGTATGGGAGGTACCAGAACTACTTGACCGACATAGCTCATTTTCAATACCAACCTGACGCCGATAAAAGGAAATCCTTTCACCAAATTTCATTCACCTACGTCAATTACTTTGGGCGCTATCGTGCTTTCAACAGACAGACAGACAGACAGACAGACAGACAGACAGACGGACATGGCTAAATCGATTCAGAATGTGATCCTGATTCAGAATATATATACTTTATGAGGTCTCCGGTGACTCCTTCTTGGCGTTACAAATGTATTGGCAAAGTGAATATACCTTCCTCTGGAGGGTATAACAAGTAAAAGTGTTATCATCGGCCTGGCCGATGCTTTGATACCCTCCACTGCATACAAGTCATGCAAAATTGGTTTTGTGAGGGAGGTACCAGAACTACTTGACCGACATAGCAGGTTTTCAATACCAACCTAACGACGATAAAAATAAGTTCTCTCACCAAATTTCATTCACCTACGTCAATTACTTTGGGCGCTATCGTGCTTTCAACAGACAGAGAGGCATGGGTCCAATATTGGTTTTGTATGGGGGGTACCAGAACTACTTGACCGACATAGCCCATTTTCAATACCAACCTAACGACGATAAAAAGAAGTTCTCTCACCAAATTTCATTCACCTACGTCAATTACTTTGGGCGCCATCGTGCTTTCAACAGACAGAGAGACATATGGGTCCAATATTGGTTTTGTATGGGAGGTACCAGAACTACTTGACCGACATAGCCCATTTTCAATACCAACCTGACGCCGATAAAAAGAAGTCCTTTCACCAAATTTCATTCACCTACGTCAATTACTTTGGGCGCCATCGTGCTTTCAACAGACAGAGAGACATATGGGTCCAATATTGGTTTTGTATGGGAGGTACCAGAACTACTTGACCGACATAGCCCATTTTCAATACCAACCTAACGCCGATAAAAAGAAGTCTTTTCACAAAACTTCATTCACCTACGTCAATTACTTTGGGCGCTATCGTGCTTTCAACAGACAGACAGACAGACAGACAGACAGACAGACAGACAGACAGACAGACAGACAGACAGACGGATATGGCTAAATCGATTCAGAATGTGATCCTGATTCAGAATATATATACTTTATGAGGTCTCTGGTGACTCCTTCTTTGCGTTACAAATGTATTGGCAAAGTGAATATACCTTCCTCTGGAGGGTATAAAAAGTGGATAAACAAAGAAATAAAACAAGTAAAAGTGTTATCATCGGCCTGGCCGATGCTTTGATACCCTCCACTGCATACAAGTCATGCAAAATTGGTTTTGTGAGGGAGGTACCAGAACTACTTGACCGACATAGCAGGTTTTCTATACCAACCTGACGCCGATAAAAAGAAGTCCTTTCACCAAATTTCATTCACCTACGTCAATTACTTTGGGCGCTATCGTGCTTTCAACAGACAGAGAGGCATGAGTCCAATATTGGTTTTGTATGGGAGGTACCAGAACTACTTGACCGACATAGCCCATTTTCAATACCAACCTGACGCCGAAAAAAAGAAGTCCTTTCACCAAATTTCATTCACCTACGTCAATTACTTTGGGCGCTATCGTGCTTTCAACAGACAGAGAGGCATGGGTCCAATATTGGTTTTGTATGGGAGGTACCAGAACTACTTGACCGACATAGCCCATTTTCAATACCAACCTGACGCCGATAAAAAGAAGTCCTTTCACCAAATTTCATTCACCTACGTCAATTACTTTGGGCGCCATCGTGCTTTCAACAGACGGAGAGACATATGGGTCCAATATTGGTTTTGTATGGGAGGTACCAGAACTACTTGACCGACATAGCCCATTTTCAATACCAACCTGACGCCGATAAAAAGAAGTCCTTTCACAAAATTTCATTCACCTACGTCAATTACTTTGGGCGCTATCGTGCTTTCAACAGACAGACAGACAGACAGACAGACAGACAGACGGACATGGCTAAATCGATACAGAATGTGATCCTGATTCATAATATATATACTTTATGAGGTCTCCGGTGACTCCTTCTTGGCGTTACAAATGTATGGGCAAAGTGAATATACCTTCCTGTGGAGGGTATAACAAATGATATCTATACTTTACAGTTAAATTTGATTTTTTGCAGTTTTGGGTAATAAAATAGACTATTGTGTGGTTACTCTTTTTAGTTTGGGCAAAAGCAGCATTTTTTTTATTTTATTTACAACCCTATCCGTAATTTTTCGTATTTATTATTTATTGTTATTCGTATTATTGATATCATTGAGGCCCTTATTTAGGGTTTTCCACATTACCAAAACACAGATGACAGCTTGTCTTATTTTTCGAATACTCCAATTCTCCAATGAGTCGGTGATATTTGGAGTGCGTTAAATGTTGATTTCGTTTATACTGTTACCGTATAACTGAAAAACAAAACAAGTAAAAGTGTTATCATCGGCCTGGCCGATGCTTTGATACCCTCCACTGCATACAAGTCATGCAAAATTGGTTTTGTGAGGGAGGTACCAGAACTACTTGACCGACATAGCAGGTTTTCTATACCAACCTGACGCCGATAAAAAGAAGTCCTTTCACCAAATTTCATTCACCTACGTCAATTACTTTGGGCGCTATCGTGCTTTCAACAGACAGAGAGGCATGGGTCCAATATTGGTTTTGTATGGGAGGTACCAGAACTACTTGACCGACATAGCCCATTTTCAATACCAACCTGACGCCGATAAAAAGAAGTGATTTCACCAAATTTCATTCACCTACGTCGATTACTTTGGGCGCCATCGTGCTTTCAACAGGCAGAGAGACATGGGTCCAATATTGGTTTTGTATGGGAGGTACCAGAACTACTTGACAGACATAGCCCATTTTCAACACCAACCTGACGCCGATAAAAAGAAGTCCTTTCACCAAATTTCATTCACCTACGTCAATTACTTTGGGCGCCATCGTGCTTTCAACAGACGGAGAGACATATGGGTCCAATATTGGTTTTGTATGGGAGGTACCAGAACTACTTGACCGACATAGCCCATTTTCAATACCAACCTGACGCCGATAAAAAGAAGTCCTTTCACAAAATTTTATTCACCTACGTCAATTACTTTGGGCGCTATCGTGCTTTCAACAGACAGACAGACAGACAGACAGACAGACAGACAGACAGACAGACAGACAGACAGACAGACAGACAGACAGACAGACGGACATGGCTAAATCGATTCAGAATGTGATCCTGATTCATAATATATATACTTTATGAGGTCTCCGGTGACTCCTTCTTGGCGTTACAAATGTATGGGCAAAGTGAATATACCTTCCTGTGGAGGGTATAACAAGTAAAAGTGTTATCATCGGCCTGGCCGATGCTTTGATACCCTCCACTGCATACAAGTCATGCAAAATTGGTTTTGTGAGGGAGGTACCAGAACTACTTGACCGACATAGCAGGTTTTCAATACCAACCTAACGACGATAAAAATAAGTTCTCTCACCAAATTTCATTCACCTACGTCAATTACTTTGGGCGCTATCGTGCTTTCAACAGACAGAGAGGCATGGGTCCAATATTGGTTTTGTATGGGGGGTACCAGAACTACTTGACCGACATAGCCCATTTTCAATACCAACCTGACGCCGATAAAAAGAAGTGATTTCACCAAATTTCATTCACCTACGTCGATTACTTTGGGCGCCATCGTGCTTTCAACAGACAGAGAGACATATGGGTCCAATATTGGTTTTGTATGGGAGGTACCAGAACTACTTGACCGACATAGCCCATTTTCAATACCAACCTAACGCCGATAAAAAGAAGTCTTTTCACCAAATTTCATTCACCTACGTCAATTACTTTGGGCGCTATCGTGCTTTCAACAGACAGAGAGGCATGGGTCCAATATTGGTTTTGTATGGGAGGTACCAGAACTACTTGACCGACATAGCCCATTTTCAATACCAACCTGACGCCGATAAAAAGAAGTCCTTTCACCAAATTTCATTCACCTACGTCAATTACTTTGGGCGCTATCGTGCTTTCAACAGACAGAGAGGCATGGGTCCAATATTGGTTTTGTATGGGAGGTACCAGAACTACTTGACCGACATAGCCCATTTTCAATACCAACCTGACGCCGATAAAAAGAAGTCCTTTCACCAAATTTCGCTCACTTACGTCAATTACTTTGGGCGCTATCGTGCTTTCAACAGACAGACAGACAGAGAGACATGTGGGCCCAATATTGGTTTTGCATGGGAGGTAAGAGAACTACTTGACCGACATAGCTCATTTTCAATACCAACCTGACGCCGATAAAAAGAAGTGATTTCACCAAATTTCATTCACCTACGTCGATTACTTTGGGCGCCATCGTGCTTTCAACAGACAGAGAGACACATGGGTCCAATATTGGTTTTGTATGGGAGGTACCAGAACTACTTGACCGACATAGCCCATTTTCAATACCAACCTGACGCCGATAAAAAGAAGTCCTTTCACCAAATTTCATTCACCTACGTCAATTACTTTGGGCGCTATCGTGCTTTCAACAGACAGAGAGGTATGGGTCCAATATTGGTTTTGTATGGGAGGTACCAGAACTACTTGACCGACATAGCCCATTTTCAATACCAACCTGACGCCGATAAAAAGAAGTCCTTTCACCAAATTTCATTCACCTACGTCAATTACTTTGGGCGCTATCGTGCTTTCAACAGACAGAGAGGCATGGGTCCAATATTGGTTTTGTATGGGAGGTACCAGAACTACTTGACCGACATAGCCCATTTTCAATACCAACCTGATGCCGATAAAAAGAAGTCCTTTCACCAAATTTCATTCACCTACGTCAATTACTTTGGGCGCTATCGTGCTTTCAACAGACAGAGAGGCATGGGTCCAATATTGGTTTTGTATGGGAGGTACCAGAACTACTTGACCGACATAGCCCATTTTCAATACCAACCTGACGCCGATAAAAAGAAGTGATTTCACCAAATTTCATTCACCTACGTCGATTGCTTTGGGCGCCATCGTGCTTTCAACAGACAGAGAGACATATGGGTCCAATATTGGTTTTGTATGGGAGGTACCAGAACTACTTGACCGACATAGCCCATTTTCAATACCAACCTGACGCCGATAAAAAGAAGTCCTTTCACCAAATTTCATTCACCTACGTCAATTACTTTGGGCGCTATCGTGCTTTCAACAGACAGACAGACAGACAGACAGACAGACAGACAGACAGACAGACAGACAGACGGACATGGCTAAATCGATTCAGAATGTGATCCTGATTCAGAATATATATACTTTATGAGGTCTCCGGTGACTCCTTCCTTGCGTTACAAATGTATTGGCAAAGTGAATATACCTTCCTCTGGAGGGTATAAAAAATGGCAATACATTAATTAATATTGCCTACCTACCTATTTTCTGCGATAGTATGTTATACGTATTTTAATGTATTTTAATTTGATTTGAATTTGAATAACTCGACAGAATTTTTAAAAAACAATAAAATAGAAGTATTATTACCCAGTAGGAGTGTGCGCATATACGAATAAAAACAAGTAAAAGTGTTATCATCGGCCTGGCCGATGCTTTGATACCCTCCACTGCATACAAGTCATGCAAAATTGGTTTTGTGAGGGAGGTACCAGAACTACTTGACCGACATAGCAGGTTTTCAATACCAACCTAACGACGATAAAAATAAGTTCTCTCACCAAATTTCATTCACCTACGTCAATTACTTTGGGCGCTATCGTGCTTTCAACAGACAGAGAGGCATGGGTCCAATATTGGTTTTGTATGGGGGGTACCAGAACTACTTGACCGACATAGCCCATTTTCAATACCAACCTAACGACGATAAAAAGAAGTTCTCTCACCAAATTTCATTCACCTACGTCAATTACTTTGGGCGCCATCGTGCTTTCAACAGACAGAGAGACATATGGGTCCAATATTGGTTTTGTATGGGAGGTACCAGAACTACTTGACCGACATAGCCCATTTTCAATACCAACCTGACGCCGATAAAAAGAAGTCCTTTCACCAAATTTCATTCACCTACGTCAATTACTTTGGGCGCTATCGTGCTTTCAACAGACAGAGAGGCATGGGTCCAATATTGGTTTTGTATGGGAGGTACCAGAACTACTTGACCGACATTTTCAATACCAACCTAACGACGATAAAAAGAAGTTCTCTCACCAAATTTCATTCACCTACGTCAATTACTTTGGGCGCCATCGTGCTTTCAACAGACAGAGAGACACATGGGTCCAATATTGGTTTTGTATGGGAGGTACCAGAACTACTTGACCGACATAGCAGATTTTCAATACCAACCTGACGCCGATAAAAAGAAGTCCTTTCACCAAATTTCATTCACCTACGTCAATTACTTTGGGCGCTATCGTGCTTTCAACAGACAGAGAGGCATGGGTCCAATATTGGTTTTGTATGGGAGGTACCAGAACTACTTGACCGACATAGCCCATTTTCAATACCAACCTGATGCCGATAAAAAGAAGTCCTTTCACCAAATTTCATTCACCTACGTCAATTACTTTGGGCGCTATCGTGCTTTCAACAGACAGAGAGGCATGGGTCCAATATTGGTTTTGTATGGGAGGTACCAGAACTACTTGACCGACATAGCCCATTTTCAATACCAACCTGACGCCGATAAAAAGAAGTGATTTCACCAAATTTCATTCACCTACGTCGATTACTTTGGGCGCCATCGTGCTTTCAACAGACAGAGAGACATATGGGTCCAATATTGGTTTTGTATGGGAGGTACCAGAACTACTTGACCGACATAGCCCATTTTCAATACCAACCTGACGCCGATAAAAAGAAGTCTTTTCACCAAATTTCATTCACCTACGTCAATTACTTTGGGCGCTATCGTGCTTTCAACAGACAGACAGACAGACAGACAGACAGACAGACAGACAGACAGACAGACGGACATGGCTAAATCGATTCAGAATGTGATCCTGATTCAGAATATATATACTTTATGAGGTCTCCGGTGACTCCTTCTTTGCGTTACAAATGTATTGGCAAAGTGAATATACCTTCCTCTGGAGGGTAAAAAAAAACAATTCAAAAGGAATACCAAAATAATCATTATATTAATACGTGAAGATCAAAAGTTTCGGTACACTTCTTAAGTATTTACTATGAAATGAGGAGAATGAAACTTATGTTATTTGAAAGGTACTATGCCATAGTTGTGCACAAAGAAAAAACCGTGGGTATATGTCGCCATTAAGGCTGGTAAAACTAAGTTATGAATTCCCCATATAAAACAGGTAATTGAAATAATTTTGGTGACATTAAATTTTTCGCCGCAATATTACCATAGCAACGTATTCAAATATATATCTTAGATTGGAACCTGTTTCCGATGAATAAGCTTATTTACGTATTTTTTCGATATCTAGATGTCGCTCTTTTTGTTTGTAAATAAAAAATATATAGCTATATACATTATAAAAGGTATAGTCGATTGTCGACCACAAGCGATACTAGTTAAAATAAATAGCAAATTGCGTACCTACTTTGTGCGACAGTGTGTCATAATTATATCTAAAATAATCCTATCTTGCTGTTGTTTTAAATAACATATCTAAAATAAGTACCGAATTTTATTCTGAATAGCTTATATACTAGTTGTAATAACATAAAAGCATTTGCTTCTTTGTCGTTTTTAATGTAGATCCCCATGCGAACGATTTTATTCCAAATTTAGTTTTTAAATAAACTGCCCTCTGTGCAACTTATTTAAGTTGTTATTTCTTTTTTGAATACCTATGCCATTATGATTACAGTAGAAATCGGTTATAACAATACCTGATATAGCGATGAACCGGATATAACAATATATTTTCAAAGTCCCGGCAAAACTCCGTTTAACTCAAGGTAATTTGTTATCGGTTATAACGATGCCGGATATAACGATGAAATCGGTTATAGCGATGAAAATTTATCATATTTAAGTCTAAAAACGGTTTATAGCGACGGCAAAAAACGTTTTCTTACATGACTACACCCTATTATTTTCATTCTGCCTCTAAATATATACATATCGATATTTTTTATGCAGATACCTACTACATATAGATATATGTAAATAAAAGAACCTTTAAGTTCGCGGTGCGAAAAAGAACTGGCCTTTATTTTTCTTTACTTAAATCTTCCTAACATTTCAAAAGAATAAACTTAAGCTAGGTCAGTAGTAGTTGTGGCTGGGACGAATGTGCTGACGAGCGATTTCAAGCGTTAGGGTGAATGTTCGGTGCTATCATTGTATATAGACTATAGTACTATCCTCAACACGAAAATGTTCTTAGCCGGACATACCGTCGGATGGCGTTGCTGTCTTGCTAAGTTGCTTGTAGCACCAAAATAGAGAGGAATAGCCACACTTGTGATGAGTGAAAAGAAACATTTGGTTGGTTGTGGTGGCTGGTCGGTACTCGGTAGGTAGCAAAAACCAAACAAGTAAAAGTGTTATCATCGGCCTGGCCGATGCTTTGATACCCTCCACTGCATACAAGTCATGCAAAATTGGTTTTGTGAGGGAGGTACCAGAACTACTTGACCGACATAGCAGGTTTTCAATACCAACCTAACGACGATAAAAATAAGTTCTCTCACCAAATTTCATTCACCTACGTCAATTACTTTGGGCGCTATCGTGCTTTCAACAGACAGAGAGGCATGGGTCCAATATTGGTTTTGTATGGGAGGTACCAGAACTACTTGACCGACATAGCCCATTTTCAATACCAACCTAACGACGATAAAAAGAAGTTCTCTCACCAAATTTCATTCACCTACGTCAATTACTTTGGGCGCCATCGTGCTTTCAACAGACAGAGAGACATATGGGTCCAATATTGGTTTTGTATGGGAGGTACCAGAACTACTTGACCGACATAGCGCATTTTCAATACCAACCTGACGCCGATAAAAATAAGTCCTTTCACCAAATTTCATTCACCTACGTCAATTACTTTGGGCGCTATCGTGCTTTCAACAGACAGAGAGGCATGGGTCCAATATTGGTTTTGTATGGGAGGTACCAGAACTACTTGACCGACATAGCCCATTTTCAATACCAACCTGACGCCGATAAAAATAAGTCCTTTCACCAAATTTCATTCACCTACGTCAATTACTTTGGGCGCTATCGTGCTTTCAACAGACAGAGAGGCATGGGTCCAATATTGGTTTTGTATGGGAGGTACCAGAACTACTTGACCGACATAGCCCATTTTCAATACCAACCTGACGCCGATAAAAAGAAGTGATTTCACCAAATTTCATTCACCTACGTCGATTACTTTGGGCGCCATCGTGCTTTCAACAGACAGAGAGACATATGGGTCCAATATTGGTTTTGTATGGGAGGTACCAGAACTACTTGACCGACATAGCCCATTTTCAATACCAACCTGACGCCGATAAAAAGAAGTCTTTTCACCAAATTTCATTCACCTACGTCAATTACTTTGGGCGCTATCGTGCTTTCAACAGACAGACAGACAGACAGACAGACAGACAGACAGACAGACAGACAGACAGACAGACAGACAGACGGACATGGCTAAATCGATTCAGAATGTGATCCTGATTCAGAATATATATACTTTATGAGGTCTCCGGTGACTCCTTCTTGGCGTTACAAATGTATGGGCAAAGTGAATATACCTTCCTGTGGAGGGTATAATAAAGGGATAAAAACATCATAAGGGTTTCTTTCTCTGTTACTCGCACATTGAGGTTCTATCTCTTCATGCATGAGTAGTTTCTTTGAACATGACATGATGAGAAATTTCTGATTTGGAATTTCGATCGTATGAAAGGCAAATCTGGATATTTGTGCTTATGAAAGAAAACGATTCTGTTCGTGTGCCTTTTTATGATGAGATGACGGTTGATCTTTTATTTTATATTTGAAAATTCGTTCTTGTAGATATTTGAATGCAAATGGAGTAGGTATAGGTATTTCAAGTTAATATTTTTGTCGTATTTCTGTTAGTTATGAATTCATGACCATCAATTTAATTATAGTGTTGTTGTTGATATAATATAATATCTGCAATTAATTAACCCCAATTGCGGATGTGAATGTTACATTATATATATGCGAAAGGAGATAAAATTGACGGCCTTGATCTACAGGTGGCTTTGTTCGAGCGAATTTTAGGGTGGATGGGCTGATGATCTTTCATCAAAAATATTATGCATTAGTGATCTGTTTTGCAATTGTCATAATCAGAATGGCATAGGTATTCAAAAAAGAAATACCTATGTTTTGTAGAGAATTAACTGACAACTTTAATAAGTTGCACAGTATTGTTTTGAGGTCAGTTCATTTAAAAAAAATTTGGAATAAAAACGTTCGCATGGGGATCTACATTGAAAACGACAACGAAGCAAATGCTTTTGCGTTATTACTACTGGTATAGGTATAAGCTATTCAGAATAAAGTTCGCTACTTATTTTAGATATGTTATTTAAAACACCAGCAAGATAGCATTATTCAAGATTATTATGACACACTGTCGCATAAACTAGGTAGGCAATTTGTTTTTTAGTTTAATTATTTTGGTATTATTTTTGAGCTCGTTTTTATACCCTCCAGAGGAAGGTATATTCACTTTGCCAATACATTTGTAACGCAAAGAAGGAGTCACCGGAGACCTCATAAAGTATATATATTCTGAATCAGGATCACATTCTGAATCGATTTAGCCATGTCCGTCTGTCTGTCTGTCTGTCTGTCTGTCTGTCTGTTGAAAGCACGATAGCGCCCAAAGTAATTGATCAGCTCTGTTACCTTTTTCAATATTTTATTGTTTGGTATCATTGTTTTCATATTTTCGAAATTAAATGTCAAAAATCACAAAATGTCAAAACTGTCAAATAGCAAAATTAATGTTCTCTGTCATATATATATATAAAAAATACATTAAAAAAGCGATCTTTATAACGTAAGGTGCGATATTACTTTTCCTCACTCAAAATTTAAAGTAATTAAGTGTAAGTGACGTCGAATTTATACATGGTCCTTCGAGAAGTGTTCAAAGAACAATTATATAAAGTGTAAAAACACGATTCCTTTGAGAATTAAACAATAATTTATTCAATATAAAATTCATTCCATAGACAATACATTGTGAGTTTTGTTGCAAAACGGTTTCCCGCGACGCGTAATAGAATTTACAGCAATTGGCGGAACATTTACAGATTTAGGTGAGTGCGTAGTGGTAGTTGGCTTTAATTTTCCGTTTTATAATATTATTCTCAACACAAAATGTCGATGATATTGGAGAACATACTTTCGCAAATTACAAAAGATGAAGAAAAATTGCAAAAAATTAAAAAAGAAGACAAGCGCGTTAAAAATTATCTCCATCATGTTCAAAGTCGGCTTACTATTCTAGAGTCCCTTTTTGAATCTGCTCTTGCAGCTAATAAAGTTGCAATAACCGCCATTAAAGCAGAAGATGTTTCAAGCGCCGAAGAGACTTTCGACCAAATAAAAGAAATTTACGTCAAATATCGTTCGGAGTTACTTTCGCACGTTGATAAAGCAACTGCCGCAATGAACAATCATGTATCAGCTTCAGTCGTTAATACAAGCGCTGTACAGCTCCCAATAATGAAAATTCCTACTTTTTCCGGAAGTTACGAAACGTGGAGATCGTTTCACGATCAATTTACTTCACTTATTCACAACAATTCTGCTCTGTCTGAAATTCAGAAATTAAATTTTTTAAAATCAAGCTTAACTCACAAAGCTGAAAGTTTACTTCACAACATAAACACGGTGAAAGGTAGTTACGAGCAGGCTTGGGCAATTTTAGTAAACCGTTATGACCACAAACGTGTGCTGGTCAATACACAACTACAGCTTTTGTTCGGTCAACCAGTCATTGGCGTTGAAGGTTCTGACAACCTTAGAACTCTGTTGGACACATCCACTGAATGCCTTCATGCGCTAAAAAACATGGGTGTAAATGTTAATGACTGGGATATCTTATTAATTTTTATTTTGATGCAAAAACTTCCAGCAATCACCCAACAATTATGGGAAGAAAAGCTAGGTGCAAGAAAGGAGCTGCCAACCTTCGACGAATTTAAAGAATTTTTAGAAGCAAGATTTCGAACTCTTGAAGCTATCGACCAGCAAAGACAAAAATCACATGTACCTAAAGCCGACACACCAAGTAGGAGTTTCCAAAGGCGTACTTTTCATGCTCAGCAGACACAGAAGCAGCAATATAGTTGCAAAATTTGCAACAAAGGGCAACATTCTCTAAGAAATTGCAACTTATTTTCAATAATGGCGCCGAATGAGCGTTTTAGTGTTGTCGAGCAGCTGGGAATTTGCTCAAACTGTTTGGCATATAGTCACAAATCTTTGCAATGCCCAAGTCGAGTTTGCTGTTATTTTTGTGGCCAACGGCACCACTCAATGCTTCACATAAATACACAGAACTCTAGCCCTACATATCAAAACACAACAAATTTTAGTAATACACCTGTCACCAGCACCAACAATCAAACTTACACATCCGCATCTACTCAGTTACCCTACATAAATAACTCTGCACACTTTACTTCAACAATAGCACAATCCAATACTAATAATCGATCGCATACAACAACAGCACCACCCAACACTAGTAATCAATCACATACAACAATAGTCAACCCAAACGCAACCCCTTTTCACTCCAACACAGATCCCTGCACTAGTTCATCTTTACTAAATTATCACACACAGCACAACACTAATACACAAGTACTTTTGGCAACAGCTTTGGTTAAAGTACAAACCCATATACCCATATACATGGTCTCACGCTGGCAGATCCGAATTTCCATACACCCGCTAGTGTCGATTTACTTCTTGGAAGTGACGTCTACGCAGATATATTGCTCTCAGATTTACGAAAAGATGAACGCTTCACGGCACCCATCGCTCAAAATACTCTTCTTGGTTGGATTTTGTTGGGAAAATCTCACATAGAAAGTCCACACAAAATTCGAAGCCATCTTCAACTTTTCGAGCTCGACACCCAACTTCGAAAATTCTGGGAAATCGAAGAAGAACCCTTTGAAATGTTTGAAAAGGAGGAAGACAAACAATGTGAGCTACACTATCTTGCAAATACAAAACGTTTGCCGAATGGTCGGTTTGAAGTTAGCCTTCCTTTTAAAGAAAATGAGCATCCTGCTTTAGGTTTTAGCCAGCATGGTGCACTCAAGCGTTTTTACCAGCTGGAAAGAAAATTTTTAAATAACACTGCACACCATGAAAATTATAAAAAATGCATGGACGAATACATTACTCTTGGTCACATGACAAAAGTAACAAATTTGTTTGAATTTACTTCAACTCCTTACCACTATTTTATCCCACATCATGCGGTCATCAAAGAATCCAGTTCCACGACTAAGTTGAGAGTAGTTTTCGACGCAACTTTCAATCAAACATTTTAGACATAATTCTTGGATGGAGAAAATATCGTTATACCTTCACCGCTGACATGGAGAAAATGTACCGTCAGATAAAGGTCACTTCGAACGATTCCAGATACCAGCTCATTTTTTGGAGGGATGATCCGCAGCAACAAATCCAAGTATATCGTCTCGAAACAGTAACCTTCGGTACTGCTTCAGCTCCGTACCTAGCCATTCGAACGATCCACAAGCTTGCTGATGACAACAAGACAACCTTTCCTTTGGCAGCAAACATTCTTCGTGAAGAGACGTATGTTGATGACATCATTTCAGGAGCGGACAGTATTCAGGATGCTATTAACAAAAGAGATGAGGTTAAAAAACTTTTGGCGTCGGCAGGATTTTACTTGCGCAAATGGACGAGCAACACCGAAGAACTTTTAGTTGACTTACCTCTATCGGAACGAGAAATCGACTTTTCTCTCCCTTTCGACGAATCGAACCACGTCAAAACCTTGGGTATAAAATGGCTTCCAGGACTTGATTGCTTCACCTTCCAAGTTGTTCAACTGAATGATGTAGAAATCACGAAAAGGAACATGTTGTCATCGATTGCCAAACTCTTCGATCCATTTGGTTGGATATCGCCATGCATTGTTAAGGCAAAAATGTTGATGCAGACTCTATGGGAACGGGGAGTTGAGTGGGATAAGCCGGTTCCAACGGAAATAAGACGCGAATGGACTATCTATCGTCAGGAACTGCCTACTCTTGAAAAAATCCGGATTCCTAGGTGGATCAGCATTGGGATGGACAGCATAAAAATGGAAATTCATGGTTTTAGCGACGCCTCAGAGAAGGCTTATGCGGCAGCAATCTACGTTAGAGTATTAGACCGAAATGAGAAAATTCATATGCACTTACTTATCTCTAAGACTAAAGTAGCACCACTGAAATCAATTTCACTTCCTAGGTTAGAGTTATGTGGAGCAGTTTTAATGGCGAAACTAATAAAGGAAACGGTTAGGGCCTTAAAACTAATTTCTCCTAAAATATTTACTTGGACAGATTCCTTAATTACTCTCTGTTGGATTAAGGCTTCTCCATCTAGATGGGAAACCTTTGTAGCAAATCGAGTTGCAGAAATCCAAAATCATACTACCATCGATGTCTGGAAACATATTCCTTCCGAGCTCAACCCAGCAGACATTGCTTCCAGAGGGGTATTTCCAGCATTTCTGGTAAACAAAGAGCTTTGGTGGAATGGACCACCTTTTTTGCATAGCAGTTGGGACATCAACTTTCCCACTCAGCCATATAACTTCGACACAGAAGAAGGAAAGAGGAAAGCGAAGGTATTCTGCACTACAACTGAGGACAACACAATCAACAAAACAATACACAAACACTCATCTTTATCCAGACTTATTCGGGTATTAGCCTATTGTAAAAGGTTTTTACTTAATCTAAGAACTCCCTTTAAAGACAGACAAATGAGCCCATTGAAACCAAGCGAATTGAGTTCAGCCACATTGTGCATTGTTCGGTACGTGCAAGGCCAGATGTTTCCAAATAACGCGAAAGGAAAGACATCAATTGAAAGGGGGTTGAAACTACTCACTCCTTTTCAAGATGAAAAAGGCGTTTTACGAATTGGTGGTAGGCTTCAAAACTCAACATTGGATTATAACCAACAACACCCTATAATTCTTAAGGCTACACATCATTTCACCAAACTACTTATTCGGGATGCACACGAGAAGACATTTCATGGTGGCGTCAACAAAATGGCGGTCTACTTACGCCAGTCATACTGGATTCTTGGTTTCAAAAATGCAGCAAAGAAACATGTTCACACATGCAACATATGTTTTCGGTACCGACCAAAACCCATGATGCAACTGATGGGAAGTTTACCCGCTCCTCGTGTTAGAATTTCAAGGCCGTTTACGCACACCGGGGTAGACTACGCAGGCCCTATGGAAATCAAAACATGGAAGGGAAGAAATGCCAAAATACTCAAAGGGTGTTTTTCAATTTTCGTGTGTATGGCTACTAAGGCTGTGCACATAGAAGTAGTCAGTGACCTGACAACACAAGCTTTTCTCGCAGCTTTCAGACGTTTTACTGCGAGACGGGGTTCATGCGTTGCTGTTTACAGCGATTGCGGAACAAATTTTGTAGGAGCCAACATCGAACTCCAAAAATTATTGAACACCGCGAAATTTGACTGGATTTCGTGCAAAGAAACACTCGCGAATGAAGGAACACTGTGGAATTTTAATCCACCTGCTTCCCCTCACTTCGGGGGACTATGGGAAGCAGGTGTGAAATCTATCAAATTCCACCTGAAAAGAGTCACCGGAAATCAGACACTCACTTATGAGGAGCTCACCACGCTTCTGACGCAGGTTGAAGCGTGTCTAAACTCGAGGCCTCTGTGTCCAATCACGGAAGATATCGACGACCTTCAAGCACTGACTCCAGGTCATTTCCTTATTGGAGAGCCACTTATCGGACCACCGCAGCCAGATTACGAAACAATAAACATCACTTACCTTGATCGATGGAAACGTGTCCAAGGGCTCGTTCAGTCATTTTGGCGAAGATGGAGCAGCGAATATCTCGCGCGATTGCAGCAACGACCGAAATGGACAAAACCCGAGGAAAACAAAATAAAAATTGGAGATTTGGAACTTTTAAAAGACGAGAGACTCCCACCGGCGAAATGGAGTTTAGCTCGAATTCTAAAATTGCATCCAGGAACAGATAATTTGACGAGAATTGTTACCGTAAAAATAGCAAACTCATCAAGGGGCCGCGAATTCAAAACACCGATCGCGAAAATTTGTTTACTTCCAAGCAACACTTCTCCAGACAACGCAGTAATTTAAAATAAAATCAAATTAATACTTTACAAAAACACTTGAACACGAGATTTAAATTATTTATCACCGTACAAGCTATTCTTAAATCAAAGCACTTTCCGTAAACAAAACAAAAATCGCACGACACTTATACTCGTTCTGTATTTAACGCACTATACTTTATTTACATTCACTTAGCTCGCCTTATATCACATGCGAGAAAATAACGCAAGACATAATGTCTTTCACTACACTTTCTCATGCTAGGTTGCATTTTGCACTTACACTTGTTTGCACTTACACCTACATACACTTAGTAACATGTAAATATATACGCTGTGTACCGCGACAGCTTTCAATACATGTTTACGAATACCGCGAATCTCGTCGTACCGCGTGCTCGCTCTAACAACAGCATTTTACGATACGATGCTAATACTCCAGCGAGAGCATTAAAAAAAAAATGAAAACCAACCGAAAAACCATTTACAATATGCAAGAAAAGCAAATTTCTCACAATTAAAAAAAAAAAAAAAAAAAACGATAACTTACCATTCAAAAAAAAAACAAGTAAAAGTGTTATCATCGGCCTGGCCGATGCTTTGATACCCTCCACTGCATACAAGTCATGCAAAATTAGTTTTGTGAGGGAGGTACCAGAACTACTTGACCGACATAGCCCATTTTTAATACTAACTTGACGACAATAAAAATAAGTTTTCTCACAAAATTTCTCTTGTCTAGGTAGATTCTTTTCGACGCTATCGTGTTTTTAACATAATATGTTTTCTAATATTGGTTTTGTATGAGAGGTACCAGAACTACTTGACCGACATAGCCCATTTTTAATACTAACTAGACGACAATAAAAGTAAGTTTTCTCACAAAATTTCACTTGTCTAGGTAGATTCTTTTCGACGCTATCGTGTTTTTAACAGAATATGTTTTCTAATATTGGTTTTGTATGAGAGGTACCAGAACTAATTGACCGACATAGCCCATTTTTAATACCAACCTGACGCCGATAAAAAGAAGTCTTTTCACCAAATTTCGTTTACCTACGTCAATTACTTTGGGCGCTATCGTGCTTTCAACAGACAGAGAGATATGTGGGCCCAATATTAGTTTTGCATGGGAGGTACCAGAACTACTTGACCGACATAGCTCATTTTCAATACCAGCCTGACCTGAAAGAAGTCCTTTCACCTACGTCAATTACTTTGAGCGCTATCGTGCTTTCAACAGACAGAAAGACAAATGGGTCCAATATTGGTTTTGTATGGGAGGTACCAGAACTACTTGACCGACACAGCCCATTTTCAATACCAACCTGACGCCGATAAATAGAAGTCCTCTCACCAAATTTCGTTCACCTACGTCAATTACTTTGTGCGCTATCGTGCTTTCAACAGACAGAGAGACATGTGGGCCCAATATTGGTTTTGCATGGGAGGTACCAGAACTACTTGACCGACATAGCTCATTTTCAATCCCAACCTGACGCCGATAAAAAGAAGTCCTTTCAAGAAATTTCGTTCACCTACGTCAATTACTTTGTGCGCTATCGTGCTTTCAACAGACAGACAGACAGACAGACAGACAGACAGACAGACAGACAGACAGACAGACAGACAGACGGACATGGCTAAATCGATTCAGAATGTGATCCTGATTCAGAATATATATACTTTATGAGGCCTCCGGTGACTCTTTCTTGGCGTTACAAATGTATTGGCAAAGTGAATATACCTTCCTCTGGAGGGTATAAAAAACAAGAAACAATGAAACAAACTAGCAATAAACGAACAACGATCATAAGAATGAACCAAACCGACGCGACTCAACATAATAATCAACTACTAAGCCACCGCCGCACAAGTACGATCATCTGCAGCTTATCAACAACAACAAAAACAAAACACTCTTTTGCAAACCGTACATGACATAGCCAACCATACTGCACTACCATTCATTGTTGTTCGTTCTAATTCTCCGTTTATGTTGTCTGGTTTACTATATGTTTGTGTGTCGTCTCCATTAATGAAAACGTTCTTCTTCTCGTACTATAGTCCAAGGCAAGAGGTGCGTAGTGCATACAGTAAACAACACATACCGTATCCCACTGAAAATTGGTTGGAGAGACAACAGCAACAGGGTTACCATCATTCCCAATTCAGAAGACAGCTGAGAGTTACCAATCTTCTTACTTTTGCGAACAAGTTCACGGCGGGGAGAATGTTAATTACCTAGTATACAAAATTCCATAATATTTTCTCAATGTACTAGAACATTTATCAGCTCTGTTACCTTTTTCAATATTTTATTGTTTGGTATCATTGTTTTTATATTTTCGAAATTAAATGTCAAAAATCACAAAATGTCAAAACTGTCAAATAGCAAAATTAATGTTCTCTGTCATATATAAAGGGTTTTAGCTGGTTGGGTTTTGGCAACACTGGTTTTGACAGCTGACGTGTGTTTAGTACCTTGTGTCACTGTCAAACAGCTTCAGTTTGGTTTGCAATTTAACCATGGGTCGTCCTACAAATGAACAACGCTTGCAAATTATTGAATTTTACTATCAAAATTCGTGCTCGGTTCGAAATGTTCATCGCGCGCTGCTTCCATTTTATGATCGGCATTCTCGACCTTCTGAGCAGTCTATTCGGAAGAATATTCGGGCCGGTCAATTGGCCGCCTAGATCGTGCGATTTGACACCATTAGATTATTTTTTGTGGGGGTATGCCAAGGCTAATGTGTATAGGGACAAGCCCGCTTCGATTGACGCACTGGAAGCCAACATCCATGCATTCATTCGTGAGATACCGGCCGAAATGTATGAAAGAGTATGCCAAAATTGGACTCAGCGGATGGGCTACCTGAGACGCAGCCGCGGTCAACATTTGCATGAAATTATCTTTAAACATTAAATTGCAAGGTTCAAACTATCGATTCAAATAAATATTTCATTCATTTTTTCAAATTTTTTGTGTTTTTTTTTTATACCCTCCACAGGAAGGTATATTCACTTTGCCCATACATTTGTAACGCCAAGAAGGAGTCACCGGAGACCTCATAAAGTATATATATTCTGAATCAGGATCACATTCTGAATCGATTTAGCCATGTCCGTCTGTCTGTCTGTCTGTCTGTCTGTCTGTCTGTCTGTCTGTCTGTCTGTCTGTCTGTCTGTCTGTCTGTCTGTCTGTTGAAAGCACGATAGCGCCCAAAGTAATTGACGTAGGTGAATGAAATTTGGTGAAAGGACTTATTTTTATCGGCGTCAGGTTGGTATTGAAAATGCGCTATGTCGGTCAAGTAGTTCTGGTACCTCCCATACAAAACCAATATTGGACCCATATGTCTCTCTGTCTGTTGAAAGCACGATGGCGCCCAAAGTAATTGACGTAGGTGAATGAAATTTGGTGAGAGAACTTATTTTTATCGTCGTTAGGTTGGTATTGAAAATGGGCTATGTCGGTCAAGTAGTTCTGGTACCAATATTGGACCCATGCCTCTCTGTCTGTTGAAAGCACGATAGCGCCCAAAGTAATTGACGTAGGTGAATGAAATTTGGTGAAAGGACTTATTTTTATCGGCGTCAGGTTGGTATTGAAAATGCGCTATGTCGGTCAAGTAGTTCTGGTACCTCCCATACAAAACCAATATTGGACCCATATGTCTCTCTGTCTGTTGAAAGCACGATGGCGCCCAAAGTAATTGACGTAGGTGAATGAAATTTGGTGAGAGAACTTATTTTTATCGTCGTTAGGTTGGTATTGAAAACCTGCTATGTCGGTCAAGTAGTTCTGGTACCTCCCATACAAAACCAATATTGGACCCATATGTCTCTCTGTCTGTTGAAAGCACGATGGCGCCCAAAGTAATTGACGTAGGTGAATGAAATTTGGTGAGAGAACTTATTTTTATCGTCGTTAGGTTGGTATTGAAAATGGGCTATGTCGGTCAAGTAGTTCTGGTACCAATATTGGACCCATGCCTCTCTGTCTGTTGAAAGCACGATAGCGCCCAAAGTAATTGACGTAGGTGAATGAAATTTGGTGAGAGAACTTATTTTTATCGTCGTTAGGTTGGTATTGAAAACCTGCTATGTCGGTCAAGTAGTTCTGGTACCTCCCTCACAAAACCAATTTTGCATGACTTGTATGCAGTGGAGGGTATCAAAGCATCGGCCAGGCCGATGATAACACTTTTACTTGTTTTTATTAAATTCGTATATGCACACACTCCTACTGTGTAATAATTCTTCTATCGTATTGTTTTTTTTAATTCTATCGAATTATTCAAATTAAACTCAAATTCAAATACGTATAACATACTCTCGCAGAAAATAGGTAGGTAGGCAATATTATTTATTTTATGTATTGCCATTTTTTTCAGTTATACGGGAACAGTATAAATGAAATCAGCTTTTTATGCACTGCAAATATCACCGACTCATTGGATTATTCGAAAAATAAGACAAGCTGTCATCTATGTTTTGGTAAAGTGGAAAAACCTATATAAGGGCCTCATGATATCAATAATACGACAGAAAAATTACGGATAGGGTTATAAATAAAATAGCAAATGGTGCTTTTGCCCAAATTAAAAAGAGTAACCAACACAATAGTCTACTTTATTACCCAAAATAAAAATGAACTACCTGTTTTCACAATTCTTACGAAATTCCCATTCAAATTCAATAAAATTAACTTGGGTTTTTCTAGATTTTGTAAAAGTGTAAAGTTATAGAGAAATCCTATAAAGATAAGTTGACAATTTTTGGATTTTAAGATTTATGGCCCCATATAAAAATGCACTAATATACAAAACATAATGTTATGCGGCTGGCCGGTGACACTTATTCGGCGAATTGTCTGTTTTTCAGTAAATAGACCTTAGTGGCTTAGATAGCGTCAATATGATAGATTTTAATAGCACCAATATAGGTTAGCACTCAGATATAAAAGATATAAGACATATTATAGCTTTTTGTTATTTTTAAATTTCCAAAGAATGACAATAGGAATTAGTATTCCATGGCTGTATGAAGTATTCTCGAAAGAGTCTTTAGTTAAATAAATAAGTATGAAATAAATTACGTTGGAAGACAGATAAAAAAGTTATTATCAATTTAAAAACATTCAGAAATGAATACCTACCCACCCGTACGTACATTATGAAAACTTCATCGTAGTTTTGTAACTGTAACTGACTGTTTCGAAAAAAATTCCATTCTTCTTATTGATAACTTAAAGCATACATTTCGAACTTAAGTTTTTTTTGAAATACCTTCAAGATCCGACCACCATAATCAATTAAATAATCCGAGTAAGTCAGAATAATCAATCATTTATCCATAGAAGAAAGAAATCCAATTCCCAATTCCTCTATGCTTTGAGCAGAATGAAAGAATCTCGTAAATCGTAAATGCAGAAATTCTTCCAAAGAAAAAGAAATGCATATCCAAATACACACAAAGTAGGTACCTGCTCATCTCATTCATAAAGCAACAGACGACAAACCTGACAAATTATGAAATCGAACCAAAAAGAATAGACCACAAAACCCACCCCTCATCCACACTCTGAAATCGGAAAGGGAAAGCATATCTGAAAACAGCAATGCAAATGTATACGCATTCATTCACGTAAGGATGTGCGCGTTCCACTTGGGTTGCTTTTCCTTTAGAAAATATATCAGCCACCAGCGCTAACACCAATGCAACCGCCACCATCGAGGTTTCTGCGCCTACTAAAGTAAACCAACGAAATCTATGATCTTCACCCTCTAAAATATTTGAGCTTAGGTGTGGAGACGATGGTGGCGCAATGGTAGGATACACGAAGTGATAGTACTATAATGTTTATATACAATGGAACAACTATGTGCTGCCGAATACGATCCACACAAACAACCGTTCGCAGGATCCGAGGAATACGCAGAATCCAGAAACACATCCAAGAACGAAATTTTGGATTTCACAGATATCCATTTTTTAGACTAAATTGTTTTTCGCTGCCCTACTTTGAGTGCAGAACGAAAAACGGGCAAATATTAAAAATCTTAATAGATACTGGATCAAACAAGAACTATATTCAGGAAAATCTTGTTTCAAACCCTTTACCAAACGCACAACCCTTCTATGCGAATTCTATTGGCGGAAATGTTAAAGTCAGTCACTATACGAATGTTAATTTATTTGGTCTCAAAGACACAAATATTAAATTTTTTATCCTTCCGACCCTTAAATCGTTTAATGCTTTTTTAGGAAACGATAGCTTAAAAGAGCTTTCTGCAATAATGTTTACAAGAGATAGTTATATGGTTATAAAAGACAAAGTGAAAATCAGGATCAAACAGCATGCCTACACGGCCGTAAACAATATTGACATAAAATTAGACCTACTCGATACTCCTGAGAGGAACAGAATTAATGATATAATAAAAAATTTTCCGAACTTATTGAGCCCGACGAGAAACTTACATAATACCCAATCCCCGAGATAACTGAAGTGTTATCCCAGTTAGGCAAAAGCAAGTTCCCTTATTTCAAGTGATCTTCTCTTAGCCTACCCCGATTTTAACAAAGAATTTCAACTCACAACAGACGCTTCTGATTACGCCATCGGAGCAGTCCTGGAACAAGATAAGAGACCAATTATGTGTATTTATTTCCCGAACGCTGAATAAGACGGAAGAATCATACGCTACTAACGAGAAGAAGATGCTCGCTATCATTTGGGCACTACATTCTCTTCGCAACTTCCTTTACGGATCACGCAAAGTAAAAATTTTTACAGACCATCAACCGTTAACCTACGCACTTAGTAATAGAAATAACAATTCGAAGATGAAGAGATGGAAAGCCATCTTGGAAGAATACAACCATGAAATCGTTTATAAACCCGGAAGAACTAACGTAGCGGATGCGTTATCCGGACCTCCGCGCGATACTGCAATAAATTCGCTAACTAGAACACAACATAGTGACGAGAGTTCATCCCATAACCTAATCCCTTCAGTCGAAACACCAATAAACGTTTTTAGAAACCAACTCATTTTGGAAACAGGTAACACTTCAAGTCATGAATTTAAAACACCTTTCCCCAAGTTTAGTAGGCATACTATAACCAAACCATCTTACACCAAAGAAAATTTAATAGGAATTTTTAACAGATTTCTTAATCCAGCTGTCCACGGAAGAGGTCATGGGCTTGATTCAGGAAATTTACCTCTTTATTTACAGAATAAGATTTACCCAGGTAAAAGTAGATGACATAACTGATCAATCCGAACAAGAAAATATTATTTTAGGAGTCCATAAAATAGCTCATCGCAATTCAAACGAAAATAGAATGCAAATTCTGGAAAGATATTATTTTCCAAGGATGAGTGCTAAAATCAAAAACCTTGTTAGCCAATGCACAATAAGCAAGGAAAATAAATATGAGAGGCATCCCAACAACCCCATTATAAAAACAACACCAATTCCACAATATCCCGGACACATACTGCACATAGATATCTATTCCACCGAATGAAACCTTATTCTAACTGCACTGGATAAATTTTCAAAATTCGCACAGGCAAAACCAATAAAAGCAAGAGCAATCGAAGATATACGGAAACCTCTTCGAGAAATTTCATTCTTCTACGGAGTACCGAAATTTGTTGTAATAGATAACGAAAAATCTCTCAATTCCGCATCTATCACTTTTATGATGCATGACCAATTAAACATAGAAATCTTCCAAACACCCTCTTACAAAAACGAGGTCAATGGCCAGGTTGAAAGATTTCATTCAACCCTTTCTGAAATCATGAGATGTCTGAAAACAGATGGCATTCACCGTTCTTTCGATGAATTACTAGAACGATCCGTCTATGAATACAATTCAAGTATTCACTCTACAATCAATAGGAAACCTATCGAAATTTTCTACCGCAGAAATGTATTGACCGATCCCGATAAATTCGAAACGAGTAGACATGAGACAATCGAACGTCTACGAGCAAAACAAGAAAAAGACATAGCTTATCATAACAAAAAGAGACAACCAGAAAAAGATTATGAGGTAGGCCAAACAATTTATGTGAAACACAACAAACGTCATGGTTCCAAATTAACAGCTAGGTATAAAAAGGAAATAGTACAAGAAAACAAACCTTCTGTGGTTTTAACAAAGTCCGGAAGGAAGATTCATAAAAGCAACATTCGAAATTGAACATTCTCTTTTCTTCAGGTTATTCTGCGTCGTCGTCGTCGCCTTTGCAGAAGTCCAAATTTTCGATTACACTAACTCGCAAATAATAGCTTTAAATTGTGGCAAAGCCAGGATTCAGAAAGGAGACTTAAAACTAGTCCACACCCTTGAAATAGAACAATACGAAACATTCGTATCCGACTAACACAGGTAAAGAATTTAATTGACAATATCAAAATTCATAAAGCGAAAAGATCGCTTGATTTCATCGGGTCCACTTGGAAGTGGATAGCCGGAAACCCAGATCATTCTGATTTTACCATGATGGGGAGTAAAATTAACGGTATAATTGAAAATAATAACGAGCAGGTTATCATAAACAAAGCATATAACGATAGAATTAATCAACTTACAAATATAACCAATGAAATAATTAAAGTTTATAAAGCCTGTTTAGTTTTAAGCATTTTATTATAAATAAATGAATAAACAGTAATACACCCTATATGTAAATTGCACAACGAACAGCACACCCTATTATAGACGCACTGTTGTTAGGATCTCATATTGCACCATACACGCCTCACTCAGAACCCAATACCTTCAGTAGCTTAATACACATTTTCCTTTCCCACGATTTACCTTTAGTCTTTTTTAAGCAAGTAAGCACTTTTTAGTAATAAGTCATATTCAATGTTAAATGCTAGACTAAGCATTTATTTTGTATAAATATTGCAACGACTTATTTTTTCATTTCTCAATTGGGTGTTCTGGTGTACTACCAGCAACACAAGCGACAGTCGAGATACAAGAATCTTGGTCTGTCAAACCATACATAACGATAAAACAATCGTTACATTTGGTGACCCCGACGTGGTGACCCCGACGTGATCTGCTTATTTGCTTCCCCCCACCAGTGGTAAGGGGCACTTAGCAATCACGAATTAATAACAGCGTGCATCAGGGCTATACACTGGTGCAATTACAAAGTCATACAAGCGTTTACCAGGGCTGAAACACTGGTGACTTCAACAAAAGAAGCGTTTGCCAGGGCTTACATTGGCAAGATCATAAATACAGAGTCTACGTGGGATAAGTTCATCTAGAGGACCTGGGATGGACGAAACAGATATATCCATCATCGTTGCCAGGCAGAAGGCCCTAGCAGAGGAGCTAACAAGGCTGAAGATAAACATCGCAAAGGACAGTGCTTCAAGAAAAACAAGACAATATCAACAAGATAGGCTCGAGCGCATTGAATTCTTGTGGAAGCAGTTTAAGGACAACCATGAATCAATAAGAGATATAGTCAAGCATGACACCCCCTACATGGCAGGGGATATGCTTAGCAAAGTATAACAACTGTACATGGAAATCAAGGGAACTTTACTAAATATACAACCGGTGGACGAAGAGGGTGACGCAGACGTGACGAGTGAGGATATGCCAGGGAAAAACCCTACACCTCTTGTCCGGAACTTCTCGCCAAACAGTAACTGAATCATCATCGGCAGTCAAAAAAACTCATAAAACGACAAAAAATTATTGCTGTCACTCTTCAACGTCTCCTTAACACGCTTGATGACTCCCTGGATCGCTCAAAGGCGTTTTACGACCTAAAAATAACCGGAATCAACAAATATTGGCTCCTAATGGAAGAATTGCATCAACAAATATTAGAACATGAAGGTCACCCCACTGCATCCGGATACAGCATAGAGGAGTACATAGAGCTAGAGGGAAGAACACAGGATTCCTTAGTCCAATTGTCTATCAAGGTTGAGGAATTGACTGTTCAGGCGACTACACCTTCGTCGGCACCATCCATGACAAATTCTGTGCTTAATCTGCCAAGATTTGCTTTGCCCAAATTCGATGGCGACTACCTGAAATGGAGACAATTCCATGACCTATTCACGGAATTGATTCACAATCAAGTAATTCCTCCATGCCAAAAGATGTACTACTTGAAGACAACCCTCACAGGAGAGGCTGAAAAACTTATTCGACATTTCACAACATGTCGATGCCAACTACGAGGCTGCATGGAAGGTCATAACAGACCGTTATGAGAACAAACGTCTCCAAACAGACGATTGTCCTATCAAAAATCTTTGGCTACAACATCGGAAACACACAATTCATATTCGTGCAAATGTTGCAAGGGATGTCACCAATTGTTCACTTGCAACACATTTTTGCAACTAACGCCATCTCAACGGTTGGCTATTGTGGAGAAATCAAAAATCTGCATAAACTGCCTAAGGGTCGGACACATGGCATCAAAATGCTCATCTCGGGGATGCAGACAGTGTTCAAAAAAGCATAACACACTACTGCATCTGAGCAATGTAGCTCAAGGCCCATCAGTGGCCAACATTACCCGACCAAACATATCCACTAAAACTCAAGAGTCGAACAGCTCGTCTTCCAACCAACATAGTCCGTCATCCTCGAATATTGCTAGCGTCGATCTACATACAATCAATTTTGCCAGTGACTCTCAAAGCAATACGTCGCTAGCGGCAGCTGACAAAAATCCAAAGCAGGGATATGTCTTCCTAAGCACCGTCATAGTGAGGCTTGTAAGCAAAAGTGGAACAATAATAAACTGTCGTGCTCTCCTTGACTCTGGCTCGCAGATAAACATAAAAACTGAGCGAATGATGCGCAAACTGGAGATACCACTCACACGCAATCCAATGATAGTAAATGGGATTGGACAATCTAGACGCGAAACGCAGCTCAGAGCAAACGTTGAATTATTATCCTCCGTAACTAACTATTCAACGACCTCCGCGATGGTAGGCACCTTGACGTGGGCGCCTTTTTAAAGTGCGCTGGTGCGGAGGCTTAATGTTGCAATGACTCAGTGGGCTATGCTGTCGGAGGCGGTAGTCGTCTGTAGGGTCACCCATGACAGAAAGGCTGCTAGAGGAGCAACAAACTAAGTTCTACCCATGAGGAGTAAACCTCATTAATCAAATCTCTAATCCAAGGCGGAACAGCATACGCCGAGGGATGCATGGCTATAAGAGAGATTAGTCATTAGTATGCGAACTCCGAATACCTGGCGACCTTCGGTTTTATCAGTAGCCTTCCCGTGGCGTACCGGGCTCCGGCATGGGTGATGTTTCTTTCCCGGGTACTCGCGGGATCAATATTTCTCAATCAAATTTAAAAATTTTACAGACGGATGCCTCTGAAACCGCATCAACCTCTGATGTTGCTGTTGGGCAACCAGAGGAACTAACTATTCGGGTAGCCCCGATGGTCGACACTTCCTGTGCCTTAGAGCCTAATGTGTCCCCTACCTCTCGGTCTGCTGACGGGCAACCGACCCCCCTAAAAATAGATGTCGATGTCATGAGGGCTCCATCTATTAGTCAGGGTTGTATTAGAATCCAGTGTAGGGAATCATCAACTTCCGATTCCGACACATCCACTATAGTTGACTCCTGTAGTGTAGTATCCGAGAAATCGGGATGCTCCTCTATTGGGAAGAGTCTGGCTGGACTACAGGTTCAACAAAGTGGATTCGTAAAGCTGAGTGGCTTCGAAAAAAGACGCTTTAAAAGTGCCCTGCGACGTGGCTTAGACAGAGAAAATGCTCTCATCCTAGCCAAATCCGCTCCCAAAGACAAGCCGATCTCTAAACGAGTTAGGTCGGAAGACAACACTCCACCAGCATCGGCTGCCAAGAAAGTTAGGAGAGGTCCCTTGCCTGAGGTCCCCACTTTTAGTCAGGTGGCGAACCT
The DNA here is from genome assembly GCA_948293265.1 of Cheilosia impressa. Lineage (NCBI taxonomy): Eukaryota > Metazoa > Arthropoda > Insecta > Diptera > Syrphidae > Cheilosia > Cheilosia impressa. The sequence goes on from OX411880.1 coordinate 45,802,319, forward strand.
AGTCAGGTTGGGTATCGTTCCGACCGACTTGGTCAATCAACCCCTCTCTTCTGAGCAAATGGCTCTCGTTCAGGAGGCGGTCATTGACACCTCGATCGAACTGACGAACAGTGGCGTATGGCCCAAGTTCTCTGGGTCGGTTCCTAAATCGGGGTGGGTAATGTTCATTTGCACAGATGGTGCTACCGCGGGATGGATGCGCTCAAATTTTGAGAGTATCAGAGCAAAATGTGGTCTGGAACTGACGTTGGTGGAAGAGGATTCTTTTCCAAAGCCACACATCGTTCGGGGTTTCTTTCCGCATAGCCTGGAACTTTCAAATGAAAAAGTGCTTGCCACCCTGACGGCTCAAAATGCCGCTTTAAAGGCAACTACCTGTAGGGTCGTCAAGAGGGTTAAGGATGGTGCATTCCTTCACCTAGTGCTGTCAATTGACGATGCTTCCATGGCCGTGCTACTCCAGTTGAAGGGGAAAGTCTCCTACCGCTTTGGACAGATTAAGTTGATTCTTAAGAGCACCGACAAGAATCCTACGTCTGACAACGGTACCCCCTCGGCAGGAGTAGAAGCCAGCTCGGAGTCAGCACCGTTCACTGGAATCGTGCCCTCCCAACAGGTACCTGCAGTCATGAGCAGTGCCACTATGCCGTCAAACATAATTGACGGTAGTAGCGGTATGGTGACGGCGTCGAGCGTTGCCGTGGGCCGCACCCAAGAATTGGGCAGTGGTAATGCTGTTGGGCACTCCACTCCTAGTGGTTCTGGGTGTGGTACAGGGACAGCGAGCGGTGCTTCATCTAAAACCCGCCCCTTCTTCCAACCAAAGGGCAACACGACCCACAAAACCAGTGGTAAATCCGGCCACTCGAAGTGTAGCGCAGCCCCTGGGCGCGTTACACTCAACAAGAACGACGAGTCTGACAGGTTCAGGAAATCAGGTCGTCCTGATCAGGCTGCTTGCCGCAGAGGAAAAGGCCCCAAAAAGGCCCAACTACTCAGGCAAGCCGGTTCCTTCAAAAAGGACCAATGAACACCTTCAAGGTGTTACAGGCGAATCTCCATCATGCTAAGGGCGCGTCCGCTACCCTTACCAAAAGATTCGCCGATGAGAAGATAGCCCTTGGCCTCATCCAAGAACCATGGGTTATCAGCGGACTAATAAAGGGTCTTGGAAATAAAGCAGGTGAGCTTATTTACAAAAGAGACGAGCCAGTGCCACGTGCGGCCTGCTTAATCGACAAAAATATCAACTTTCTTCCTATTCCAGATTTCATCACAAAAGACCTGACGGCCCTCCTAGTAGAAGTACCAACTGAACGGGGCACACAAAACATCGTATGTGCCTCAGCGTACTTCCCTGGCGACGACACCAATATTCCGCCCATCGAGGTCCAGAGTATGTCTAACTTCATTGTAAATTGGCACGTGTCGGACAAAGCCTCGTTATCTGATCACCAACATATTAGGTTTGATATACCTGGTCAATCCGCACTTGCACAAAACAGATACGATCCCAAGTCGACGGACTGGAATTTGTATCGAGAACTTGTAATCTCAAACACAAACATGCTTGTCTCTCCAATTGAATCCATATGGGACCTGGATGAGGCTGCTTACCAGCTCAAAAATACGTTGATAACCTCATATCATGGTAGCTGTGTCAGTAAAACCAGTTTGAGTAAACGTAAGGTTCCCTGGTGGAATGACCAACTTGCCAAACTCAGAAGGAAGGTTAGAAAACTCTTCAATCGAGCTAAAAGAAACAAAATGTGGGACGAATATAGATCCGCTCTCACAGATTACAATTTAGAATTGAGACGATCTAAAAGAGCCTCTTGGAGAAAATGCTGTGAGGACATATCTAATATGCCAATGGCAGCTCGTATCCACAAAGCTCTAAGGAAAGATCACTCTAACCGTGTAGGGCTACTTAAGAAAGCTGATGGAACATACACTAAGGACCAAACGGAAACGATCAAAACCTTATTGCAGGTTCACTTCCCTGGTTCGATCATCCGTGAATCGCACGGAAACTCAAACGATTTTGATCACATGATCGCTACTCCTAGGCGAGCTAATAGTCTATCTGGGAAGATTTTCAGTCCAGATAAGGTTAGATGGGCAGTTGGCTCTTTCAAACCTTTCAAAACCCCTGGTGGTGACGGCATCTTTCCAGCCCTTCTTCAAAGGGTTATTGACGTCATACTTCCGACAATTATAACTATTTTTAGAGCTAGTTACAACTGGGGATCAGCGCTGCCACTTTGCTACGATCGTAGCAAAACTGCTACGCAATTGCCCGTTTGCTACGCTGCTACGCACTCTCCCTAAAAACGCCTATTTTGCTACTTTTTTTTTAAGCACGAAATGAGAACAAAAATCTTGTAATTAAGGCAATGCTTACATGCAAAGCGCCTTTAAGTGAAGTTTTTAATGTTTTTTTTTTTTTTTTTGTTTGATTATAGTTTTGTAAAATATATAGTTTACCAACTATACTTGTACTAGTCCTTAAAAAAATATTTACTTTGAATAAAGAATTAAGTGTTTTTTGTTTGTTTTCGAAAAAAAATTTATATTTTGGAGTTTTGAGTTTTGCTACACAAATTAAGTTTTGCTACGCAAATTTGGTACGCAAATTTTTTCCCTTGTGGCAGCACTGCTGGGGATATATTCCGACCACTTGGAGACAGGTGAACGTAATTTTTATTCCTAAAAATGGCAATAGGCCAAGTGAACTACCTAAATCATATAGACCTATCAGTCTAACATCATTTGTTCTTAAAATAATGGAAAGACTAATTGATGTTCACATTAGAGGCCATTTATTAATATCTAACCCTCTACACTCAAGTCAGTTTGCGTACAGAAAGGGCAAGTCCACTGAGGGTGCTCTTCACCATATTGTCAAAAAGGTAGAAGACGCCTTTCGACACAAGAAAATTGCCTTGGGCGCATTCCTAGATGTTGAGGGTGCTTTTGACAATACCGGATACGACTCGATTGCTAGGGCAATCAGAAGTAAAGGTATCGAAGACTCGACCAACCGATGGATTCGAGCCATGCTGGAAAGTCGGGTTATCTCATCCTCGTCAGGAGGAGTGGCAGTGCCAGTGACAGCAGTCAAAGGCTGCCCCCTAGGGGGCGTGCTCTCCCCTCTGCTGTGGTCACTCGTCATAGACAGCCTACTAGTCAGTCTGTATAATCTTGGTTACGACGCCATCGGTTATGCCGATGATTTGGCAATTGTCGTTAGTGGTAAGCTTTGTGCTACCATTACTAGTAGAATGAGAAATGCTCTACTGCATGTTCTGGAATGGTGCAACACTTAAGGTTTATCCATCAATCCGAACAAAACTATACTAGTTCCTTTTACCAGAAGGAGACTAGTCATGTTAGAACCCATTATCCTGAATGGAACTTCATTAAACTACTCCAACGAAGTAAAATATCTCGGAATCATCCTTGATAAAAAACTAAATTGGAACTCACACATCAAGTCCGCCACAGAGCGTGCCTCTAGAGCCATGTGGGCCTGTAGGTGCTTGTACGGCAGAACTTGGGGTCTTAATCCCAGAATGATATATTGGCTATATACTATGATGGTAAAACCCATTATCTCGTACGCGGCAATCGTCTGGTGGCCGAAAGTACTAGAACGGACTACGGCAAACAAGCTTCAGAAGCTTCAAAGAATAGCCTGTCTCGGCATCACAGGTGCTATGCGCACTTGTCCAACAACAGCAATATAGGCCATTGTTGGGCTCTCACCACAGCAGTTCTTCATTATGAAGAGTGCAGCTAGATGCGCCATTAAGTTGCAGACAGAAAATAGATTTAATCCAGTTGATCATGTGGGTCATCTGCAGATACTTAACATTATACCAAACTTGGACATGTTCCGCTCCGTCCCGGACATTATGGTTAGGGAGTACAGTTTCGGTAAACTATATGAGGTAGAACTGCTTGAACGCGCTAGTTGGGCCAATGGAGTTCCGACAATGGACCCAAAAAGCCTAGTCTGGTACACCGATGGATCGAAAATGGATTCCGGAGTTGGAGCTGGTGTCTTTGGACCCAACACCAAAGTTTCGATACCCATGGGGATGTGCCCCACGGTTTTTCAAGCGGAAATCCATGCGATCGAAACTTGCGCTGATCTTATCTCCAAAAAAGGTATGAAGGGCGCAACCATTAAAATTTTTTCAGACAGTCAGGCAGCCTTACAAGCATTGGCATCCAATACATTGGACTCTGAAACAGTTAAGTGCTGTCACAATGCTCTGCAAACTCTCGCCAAACACAACAAGGTTAGGCTTGGCTGGGTACCAGGCCATCAAGGCATTGCAGGCAATGAACATGCAGACAAACTAGCTAGGGCTGGTTCAGAATCTCCTCTCTGTGGACCAGAACCCTACTGCTCAGTCAATTGGACTACTGCACTAAGGCAAATTAACGATTGGGAAAAACAACTTCGTCTTGATCATTGGGAACATGTCCCTGGTCTAAGACAATCCAAACGATTAATCAAGCCTTACTCCTACAAGGAAATCCTTAGGCTCAGTAAGGATAACATAAGAAAGCTAACGGGCTTCCTCACAGGTCATTGTGGCCTTAGATATCACCTCAACAAAATGAACCTTTGTCCGGAAACAGAATGCAGATTCTGTTTGGAGGATGTTGAGTCCTCAGAACACATTTTATGTGACTGTCCGGCTTTTCATTGGTTAAGAAAACGAGTCTTTAACGGAGAGACTCGTACGCCAGCAGATATAGCGCTCTCTGCTACTAAAGACTTATTGGCCTTCGTTAGGGAGGTCGAAAGTCTCTTAGACTAACTTTTCCCATTGATACAACAGATCTTACAGGTCGCAGTGTCAGCCAGCTGGGCATGGGTATTCTTTAAAAAAAAAAAAAAAAAAAACTATTCAACGAGGATTGAAGCCATCGTATTGCCCCAAATAGTATCTTCACAACCTTCACAGTCCTTCGACATAACAGCATGGAAAATTCCAAGGAATATTAAGCTGGCAGATCCACAATTCAATGAGACTAACCGCGTTGACCTGCTAATCGGAGCAGAATATTACCACCAGCTGCTTTGCGTTGGACAAATAAAATTAGGGAAGGAGCTCCCACTACTCCAAAATACTCTCCTTGGATGGATCGTTACGGGTAGGATTGGTAAAGCATTCGCAGTAGCTTCAACTTGTGGTGTATATACGCAAAATGAATCGCTTGAACAAGCAATTGAAAAATTTTGGGACATCGAGAAATTACCAGATGCAAATTCCGAACGAACGCTGGCAGAACAACATTGCGAGGAACATTTCAATCAGACGACCATAAGAGACGCATCAGGACGATTTGCTGTAAAATTGCCCTTCTCCATGGAACCAACGAAGTTAGGTGCTTCCATGGACATAGATTTGAGTAGGTTCTACTCATTAGAAAAACGTTTAGCAAAGGACATGGACTTGAAGAAACAATACGTTGAATTCATGGAAGACTAGAAAAACCTGGGACACATGGAAGAAATTGACTACAATTCACTAACGACACCACATTGTTTTCTGCCGCATCATGGAGTGATTAAGCCAGACAGTAGCAGCACAAGGCTGAGAGTAGTTTTTGATGCTTCAGCTAAGACCTCCACAAATATCTCCTTAAATGATATTTTGCACACAGGTCCAACTATACAAGATGAGCTATTCACAATTTTGATGCGTCTTAGGCTACCAAGATATGTAATTAAAGCCGATATTCAAAAAATGTATCGGCAGATATGGTTGCAACCAGAAGACAGATGGTATCACTTCATCTGGTGGAGAGAAAATTCAAATCAACCCGTCAAATGTTATCGACTCAATACGGTAACTTATGGAACAACAGCAGCTCCATATTTGGCAACTAGATGCCTACAGAAGTTGGCCCAAGATAATGAAACTACCTATCCATCGGGCTCAAAGGCACTCCAGAGAGACTTCTATGTAGATGATGTTGTTATGACGTTACAGTTCGCCGTGCTTTCCTGTCTCCAGGAGAAGAGCGAACTCACGGCGAACTGTAACGTCATAACATTTGGTGGCAGCGGTGGGATTCCACGAAAAAAGGGATCCACTCTACCAAAGAACGAGTCTAAATACTTTGCACTCGATGCGTACTGGGGCTATACACCAGCAGTAAAAAGTGAAAGTGAAAGTCCCGAAGATCGTAAGACCTGGCGAATTCCCTACGCGAGACGCCGGAGGCAAACAGTTGGCCAAGTGTTAAAAGACCAGGTGTAACACACAACTTTAGGGCGTGAAGCCCACCTGGCAATTCAACATCAGAAACAGCAGCAGCAATTCAACATCGGAAATAACAGCAGCAATACGAGCGATCACAATACGAGCAGAAACAGCAGCAGCAATTCAACATCGGAAATAACAACAGCAATAAATATATATATCGTAAGCTATAATTGTAGTCCTATCATAGAAACAAAAAAATTTTTTTTTTTTTGAAAACAAACACAACATAATAGTGTATCATAGTGGTTTTTGATTCAATTCCTACACGCCATACTCACAAAACACAAAATTTTTCCAACATTTCACCTACAAATTCTTTCCAACATTACTACCCGAAACCAAGCTAAGAGAATCCAGCTTTTTGAACAACTCCCCTTTTTCCCACATTCCCTGGCCCGGCATTCGAGCTGGTCCAACTAAAGTCATTCACCAACTGGAGTGAACTAGTCTCGGAACTAGAGAGGCAATTTAAAGAGCAAAAGTCTCGTTCCTCGGCACAAAATGAGCTGCTAAACGCGAAGCAAAGGCTGACAGAAAGTGTAAAGGAATTTGGTGATCGCATTAATCGATTGCTAACCTCCTTGAACTCCGCTACCTTTGCCAGCACTAGCAACGAAGCCGTACGGAACTTCCTAGCCAACGAAAACGACCGGTTAGCAATACAGGTTTTCGAAGACGGTCTTCGAAACCAAAATTTAAAATTTATGGTCCAAGCGCACGGGGAACTCGACCTAAGGAAGGCCATCGCGTACGCAGAGGAACATTCAGTTCGACTCGAGCGTACTGCAGAAGCCAACCTTAGGGAAAACAAAAAATACCCAGCTAAGTCTTCCTCCTCTAAGCCCATCTGCCAAATCTGTAACAGGGTTGGACACACATCCACCACCTGTTACAAGAATCAAAATCTAGTCTCTACTTCACGACTTATCTGCCAAACCTGCAACAGGATAGGACACACGTCCGCAACCTGTTACAGGAACACGAACCTCCCCAATTTCATTCCCCAACAAATAAAAAGAGAAGTGCAATATTTAAGATGTACAGATTGCAACAAACTCAACCACCACCAAAACGAATGTAGGACACGTTTGGCTCAAATTGAAGCTGCTTCACGAACTACACACCAACAACCCAACCCCTCACAGATACACCCTAACAGAAACAATTTTAATAATTCCCCTCGAAATACACGCCGCGATGTCAGACATTATAGCACGTCAAATGAAAATAACGCGGGAAACGGATCGACTCGGGGAGATGGTGTCGACAATCATCCCCGAGTACAAGTACAAGCCGATGTCCACAGAACCCTAAATTAAATTTTAAAATATACGTACCATTTTGCCCCAAACGTTCAGAGCCGGTGGTACAAATAAAACTCTATCCCTCAGAAAAAAAAAATGATACATTCTTGATTGACACAGGCGCCGATATCAGCCTCATAAAAACAACAAGATTCGAAACTAACATATCCAGTAGAAACAAATGCACAGTATCCTCAATATCAGGAGAAACATTCTCTACAATGGGAGAAATTACAGGAACTTTGGAATTCCAAACGGAAGATCACTTGATTCTTCTGGAACATCCGTTCCAAGTGATACCCAAGCATTTAAGTTTAGCATATGATGGTATACTCGGTAACGATTTTTTAACAAAATTTAATTGTTACATAGATTATGAAGATAGGGAGATAGAGATAAAAACAAACGGTATGGTTACTACTGAACAATATAAAAAAGACTCAGCAATAATCAATAAGCCTGAGCAAACAGATAAATATCCAGCAAAGCGTAAGCCTGAGGAGAAAAGTGCCTCTGCAGAAAATAAGACTGCGATAAAAATAAATCCAGCTAAACGTAAGACTAAGGCAAAAGAAAACTTAGCAGACAGTAAGACTGGGGTAATGAAACTAAATAAACAAACTAAATATGAGAAGGAGACCACTATTTTATTGAAACTCCGAACACAGCAAGTAGTAGAGATTCCATTTAGAGAGGAAGAAGTAATGGAAGAAATAATAATAAAGAAGGAAGAAATTCTACCAGGTATATACATAGGTGAAACCTTAACCCAACAAAAAAAATTGTAGAATCAACATATTAATGATGAATACCTTGGACACTGACCAAGAAGTAGACATAAACAGTATCAAACCAAAATGGGAAAAATTGAATAAATTCGAAGTAGTCAAGGCAGACGGATTAAGAGATCCGGTAGAGAATCGATTGAAGAAATTGGAATCACTCTTAGAATTCCAACATTGCAACACTGAAGAAAGGAAGTCTATTCTCGACATTTGTCGAGAATACAATGAATTATTCTACATAGAAGGCGACCACCTTACTCATACCAATACTACACACCACAAAATAATAACGGACGAAGGAAAACCACCCCTGTATATTAAACCATATCGCCTCCCAGACAGCACTAAGGAGGAAATACACAAACAGGTAAATGAAATGTTACAAGATGGTGTGGTGCAACCAAGCTATAGTCCTTGGAATTCACCTCTACTATTAGTTCCAAAAAAAGCAGGTCCAGATGGTACTAAACGCTGGAGAGTTGTTGTCGATTTTAGAAAATTGAACGAAGCAACTATTGGAGATGCTTATCCTTTACCCAACATCACAGATATTCTGGATCAATTGGGAAGAGCAAAATATTTTAGTACCCTCGACTTAGCCAAAGGTTTCCACCAAATTCTTATGGACAACGCAGATAAACACAAAACGGCATTTAGTACTCCGTTTGGACACTACGAATACAATCGTATGCCCTTCGGTCTAAAAATGCTCCTGCCACATTTCAGAGACTTATGAACAACGTTCTAATGGGACTTCAAGGAATTGAATGTTTTGTTTACGTAGACGATATAGTCATCTACGGATATGATTTAAACGATCACAATACTCGTCTTATAAAAGTGTTTAGCCGCCTTCGAGAACATAATCTAAAGCTTCAGCCAGAAAAATGCCAATTCATCAGAAAAGAACTAATATATTTGGGACACATAATCACAGAAAACGGCATAAAACCAGATCCAGAGAAGATAAAAACAGTCACCACTTATCCACAACCGACAAATGTAAAAGGTATAAAATCATTCCTAGGGTTTGTCGGGTATTACAGAAGATTTATCTCTGACTTCGCCAAAACAGCAAAACCTCTAACTAACCTTTTGAAGAAAAATGTCACTTTCAAATGGGACGCCTTTTGCGATGAAGCATTTAGAACCTTAAAGCAAAAGATCGTTAATCCTCCTATATTAGCTTACCCTGATTTCAGCCAAGAATTCGTAGTAACAACAGACGCAAGTGACTTAGCATTAGGAGCAGTCTTATCACAGGGAACTATAGGACAGGATAAACCAATTTGTTTCGCCAGCAGAACACTTAACAGCGCAGAAACACGATATACAAAAACAGAAAAGGAATTATTAGCCATCATCTTCGCAGTCAAACAGTTTCGACCATACATCTACAATACTAAATTTACTATATACACCGATCACCGGCCGTTACAGTGGTTAATGAACCTAAAAGATCCGACTTCACGACTAGCACGGTGGAGAATTTTGTTAGAAGAATATCAGTATAAAATCATTTATAAATCAGGAAAATGCAACACTAACGCAGATGCATTGAGTCGAATACCTAGCAATCGGAGTAACAACGTCATGGCAATTACGCGTAATCAAAAGAAAATACTGGAAGAAAATAGTTCGCCACAAAGTAAACAAGACGAGATACAAACAATTTTCAGTTTTTCCTTAATAGAAAAGAAAGGTACGGTTTATCAGGACAAAAATCTAAAATTTCAAGCAATAATACTGCTTTTAGTAAAATCTTCAGAAGAAAAATATCTTCAAGACTTAATACCAAACTTTGTTAAACCAGACGTAGCAAACATTTCGGAAACCGAATTCGGATATGTAATTACGTTACCAATACCATTTAGAAGTCACAAAGACGAATTGGTAACTGAACTATATAGTAACGACAGAGTCACCTTAAACGACCAAGAAAGTATCAAAAAGATTATATTTGAATACCATGATTCACCCTTTGGGGGACATCAAGGAGTCACTCGAACACTCAGGAGAATTAAGTCCAAATACTTCTGGCCTACAATGGCAAGGGACATAACTGAGTACATTCGAAAATGTGCCTCCTGTCAGGTTAATAAGAGCAGGCGAAATCCGCCCATACCCATGAAGATCACGACCACTAGTTCGAAACCATTTGAACGGATCGCGTTAGATATAGTTGGACCCTTACCAGCGAGTTATGATGATCATAAATACCTTCTAACCTTCCAAGACGATCTTACCAAATACTCTGAAGCATATGCTCTCTCCAATACTGAAGTTTCAACAATAGCAAGAGTTTTCGTCGAAAACATAGTTTGTCGACACGGCATTCCGTTCTCACTACTAACAGACCAAGGTGCCAATTTTCTAAGCAAAATGTTTTTAGAAGTGTGTTCGTTAATGAAAATAAAAAAACTAAACACAACACCATATCACCCGCAAACGAATGGAGCGCTGGAACGCAGCCACAAAACTTTGACTGAGTATTTACGACATTACGTCAACCATGATCCACTTACATGGGATACCTGGATACCCTATGTGATGTTCGTATATAACACGACTCCCCATTCAAGTACAGGCTTTACGCCATATGAATTGCTCTACGGTTACCCAGCAAACGTACCTAGCAAATTCGCACAACAACCAAACATTTCATATAATTATGATAATTATGCGAATGAGTTGAAGGCACGATTGCAACACGGATACCAAGCAGCGAAGGGAATACTGAACAAGAAAAAGGAAAGCTCTAAAAAATACTTCGACGCAAAAACCAACACCAAAATATTTAACGTAGGTGATAAGGTCTTACTCAAAAATAACGCTAGAAAAAACAAGCTATCCCCATTATGGGAAGGTCCATTCGAAGTCATTAAAATAATATCCAACGAAAACACTATAATTAAAGTTAAAAACAAACCCAAATTAATATACAACAATAACCTACAGTCTTACTACGAATAAATACACTCACCACGTTCACACGTACAATTTTACCTCAAACAACTACTTACATTTACACACCCAGATAGGCTTACCTATAATGTCAAGTCCTAAAAAAAAATCTCCTCAATCCTCTTCTTTCAAAAGATGGAGTCGACATACTACGAGCCAGATTCAGAATGGAGACTGTCTAATACGGTAACTCAAAGGGAACTCCGGTTACGTCGTGGAACTATTAAGATTGGCAGAGGATACCCAAACGACATAGAATTAGATACTTCACTTGTGTCCCCTGGTCAATCAGCAATACACATAGATCTCAACGATCAAAGAGTGCACATAGCAGACTACCATGTCTCACGTGGAACATACATAAATGGAGAAAGACTCACCCCTTGCACTATAAGGGAGCTCCATTTCGAGGACACAATAGGCTTTGGAGTATGGGAAGAAGATTTCGAAATAGACTTCTGCCCCACCTATGTCCTGAAAGGTCCACTCCCACTACGCTGGAACCCCGTAACACGTACTCCACCACACCAAATCGAATATGACAACGATTCAAACGATGGGTACGAATCCTCGGACACGGTAGTATGGGACCCACTTGATGATTAAAAAAAAAAAATTTTTTTGTATATATATATAACATATAGATAACAATAAAGTTCTTACCGAACATTTTAATACACCACACGCAACACACTCACTCATACACAAAGATACACACTTCACAAAAAAAAAAAAAAAAAAAAAAATATAGTCACCTCACCAACCTCCTCATCACTTAAATTTCCAGAACATGGATATACGCCTATTCATAATAGTATTACCAACCATTATTAATGCAACTCTCCAAGTAAATCAAATAAAAGAAAACCCAGGGATATATTTCGAAGAACTAGGAAAAGCAGAACTCTTTTCTAATGAATGGAAACTGATCTACTGATCTACTACTACTATGATCTCGAAAAACTCACGCAAGCCTTAGTTCATGCAGATCACTACGTAAATGAAATCAACTCACTATGTAAACAACTAACAGGTATAGCAAACTTCGAACTCATATGCGACAGCTCAGTAACCGAAATAACCCACTTAATGGAAGATATTAAATTAAAGTACAGTATTCTGCAACCAAAAAATATGAAAAGGAGAGCATTAATAAATATGGTAGGCACACTAAGCAAGTCACTGTTTGGAACATTGGATGACGACGACGCTAAATATTATGACCGTCAAATAGATAAATTGCAAACAAATGAAAAACACCTACTAAAACTAATAAAAAACCAAACACTAATCATAGAAACTACAGCAAACATATTCAAGAAAACTGAAAGTACCATGGAAGACCAATTAAAGGCAATAAATTCAAAATTTGACAATGTTAAGTACATGCTCGAAAATCTAATCAATCAAACTTCCGACCAATCCACTCTTATAAAAATGGAATCCCTTACATCATTAGTCACACTTCTAATAATTAGATACGAAAATACGATTTCAGACATTCTGGACATACTCACCAACGCTAAAAACGGCACACCTCACCCGTCTATAATTACCCCCGACCAGTTAAACTTGGTATTAATAAACATTAAACAACAACTACCCAGCGATACAAAGCTTTCATCCCTTATAGACAATAATAATATTCTTCTCCTATACCAGATTAGTAAAATGAGTGCCACAATAATAGAACAAAAAGTAATCTATGAATTTCTAATCCCTCTTCCATATATCGAAAATTATCACATTTACAAAGTAATTCCATTACCCACTCGCTTCATGACAAACTTCGTATTTATACAACCAGCTATGAAATACATACTCATCGATTATAGGAAAGAACACTACTATAATATCGACGAGGAAGAATTAAAACAATGCAAAACCCAGAAAAATCAATTCTTATGCGAAATAGCTCACCCTTTATTCAACACAAACACTAACAATCCTCCATGTGAAATTCAAATACTACAACGTACCAACACATACCCGGTCAATTGCGATATAAGAGAATCAAATATCCCAACAGTATGGATACAACTATCACATACTAACACGTGGTTGTTCTCATCCATCAACGAATACTCTTTTGACGAAATTTGTCAAGATACACTTACGACGTATTCCCTAAAAAACACAGCCACTTTACAACTCTCTGGAGATTGTTACCTTAAAACAAAAGAGCTAACAATCCGAGCAAACAAAGAAAAAAGCACATACATCCATAACACCTTTATACCATCCCTTAACATTTCCACTATTTTAACAAACTATACTAGTAGATCATGGAACGAAACAAACAAAACCACATTCGTTAAATTTTCAAGTCAAGACGACTTAAAATCACTCTCTGAAAGCATAAATTTCATGAAAAATGTAGAAGATAAATCCCTCATATCGCTAGACAAGCATAATATCCATCATTACGCATCTACCTACATTATCTTTGCTCTAATTCTAACACTATTTTGTTACAAACAATACACCAAGTACAAGTTCAAACACGACTCTGTTACACCTAAATCCACTCCCGAAATCAAAAACAATCCCAAAACAATTAATGACAATGAAACCCCTACTATTACACTTGGAAATTAATAAACTTAAAATTGCAAAAGAAAAAAAAATATTTTTGTTCAATTAATTTAAGTATAAAAAAAAATAAAAAATTTAATAAATATATGTGAGGAAAATATTTACAATATTTTGTTTAAGAAAATACAATATTTTATTTCAAGTAATAACAAAAAAAAAAAAAAATTTTTTTTGTTTACAATATAAAACAAAAGAGCTAACAATCCGAGCAAACAAAGAAAAAAGCACATACATCCATAACACCTTTATACCACCCCTTAACATTTCCACTATTTTAACAAACTATACTAGTAGATCATGGAACGAAACAAACAAAACCACATTCGTTAAATTTTCAAGTCAAGACGACTTAAAATCACTCTCTGAAAGCATAAATTTCATGAAAAATGTAGAAGATAACCCCCTCATATCGCTAGACAAGCATAATATCCATCATTACGCATCTACCTACATTATCTTTGCTCTAATTCTAACACTATTTTGTTACAAACAATACACCAAGTACAAGTTCAAACACGACTCTGTTACACCTAAATCCACTCCCGAAATCAAAAACAATCCCAAAACAATTAATGACAATGAAACCCCTACTATCACACTTGGAAATTAATAAACTTAAAATTGCAAAAGAAAAAAAAATATTTTTGTTCAATTAATTTAAGTATAAAAAAAAAAAAAAAATGAAATAAATATATGTGAGGAAAATATTTACAATATTTTGTTTAGGAAAATACAATATTTTATTTCAAGTAATAGTAAAAAAAAAAAAAAAAAAAAAACTATGTTATAGCAAATAAGCCAATAGAAAGTAATTGTAAATTGTTTCTAAAAAAAATTCTCCTAAGTCACCTCTCTGAAAGAAAATTGATCTTTTCACTTCCAGTTTTCTTTTTCTAAGGGGGGAAGGATGTAGTACCCCGCACCACCTGTTCATCTGCGTTTCACCTATTCCCATACACTTCCTATTTGCCAACCACAACTGCTTGCAGAACCATATTACCGCATACCAAAAATGCATACTATTCAATATTTCCAACAAGTCGCCTCACTAGGTCAATGTCAAAGCATATCACACATATCGCCGACAGAACCCATAAACAATTTGAGTAATCGCCACAGAACCCATAAACAATATGAGTAATGGGACAGCAAGGGAACTCCACTTCAGTTCTGTACACATATGCTGATGTCGCACTGTGTGTAACTAAGGCGAAGTGTGAATGACATGCTGGTAATTCTGACGCACATATGCTGATAATGCACTATGCGCAGCTAGGGCAAAACGCCAATGACTTGTTGCGACATCGATGGTATTTTGGGTTGCGAAGGTATGAAGGACTGCATCAGCATGGTTGAGCAACGCATTTCCAAGAAGTGCGAAAGAATGTATGTTGGAGGGGAACGCAAATGAACATGGATGAACTAGGAAAGTGGTATAAAAGGACTGAGAATTTTGGAAGCAAGGCAGAGTTAATTATAATAGCAAATAAGATAGACTGCAGCCAAGCTAAAGACAGCGGGTCTACTCTTATACAAATAAAAACACAATATATATATATAATAAAATAATCATACAGAGTCGCAGCCTAGCTAGAGACAGCGGGCTCTGTAATAATAGAAAAAAAAACACCTAACGTCTTTGATTTTATTTTAACTCTCCGTGAGTTCGCTCTTCTCCTGGAGACAGGAAAGCACGGCGAACTGTAACGTCATAACAATGTGATGAGTGATGACTGGCGCAAATAGTATACCAATGGCGAAAGAAATTCAGACACAACTGTCAGCGCTTCTTCAACAAGGGGGATTCAAGTTGAGAAAATGGAGCGCAAATCATAAGCATCTACTAGAAAACATTCCACTGGATGATCAGGAAATTCGTTTTGATGGACACGAACAAGAAGGGTTTGTGAAAACACTTGGGCTGATATGGCTGCCAAAATCCGATGTTTTCAGCATAAAAATTAATTGTCAGCCACAAAAAAGAGTTACCAAAAGATCGGTGGCATCTGAGATAGCTAAACTTTTCGGTAATCGTGGCCAAACTATTTCTTCAAGAAATATGGGAAAAAAAATAAAATTGGGATGCTGCCCTTCCAGTAGAAATGTGTACTAGATGGTGCACATATCGAAAACAGTTGCAAGCTTTGGATCAAATTCAAGTACCAAGGCATGTACTTGCTCAATATACTCCCACATCAGTTCAACTACACACATTTGCTGACGCATTCGAGAAGGCCTATGGTGCTGCCGTATACGTAAGGTCCACCAGCGAGGACGGCATGATAATAGTCCGACTGCTCTGCTCCAAATCCAGAGTGGCACCAACCACCAAGACGGTTTCAGGAATAAGCTCATTGACTATCCCACGACTTGAACTATGTGCTGCCTTATTAGCAGCAGAGTTATCTAACCGCGTGAAATCCGACCTACAAATTGATGGAGGATCTACACATTTCTGGACGGACTCTCAGATAGTGCTCGACTGGATCAATTCGGACGCACAATCATTCCAGGCCTTCGTAGGTCGTCGCATTGCAACCATTCATCGATTATCCAGCAAAATACAGTGGCGACACGTACGGTCAAGAATCCGGCCGATGTCTTATCAAGAGGAATTACCCCAGAGAAGTTACGAGAGCACAACTTGTGGTTCTACGGTCCCAGATTCTTAAGTGGGAATGAATCGGTATGGCCACCACCATATACAAGTCACAGTCCGTGTGCAGAAGAAAGAAAAAAAACAGCCTTATCAGTCAGCGTGGGAGCACCGGAGATTGTGATTGAACAAATCAAGCATTCAAACTCATTTGGCAAGCTTAAAAGGATAATAGCTTATTGCCTACGTTTCATTACTTTAATTAAGAATGGCAAATTCCATTCCAAGATTCATGCACTGCGACATTCCCATTCACAACCGTCTAACCCAATCTCGCCGTTGACAGTTGCAGAACTCAATAACCTCAAGGTCTATTAGCAATAACCAGACAACGTTTTTGGCCGATCAAAGGAAAGAATATAGCGCGCTCAATCATCCAGCAATGCACAGACTGCATAAGAGCTAAGCCAAAATTGTACGGTCAGATGATGGGCAACTTACCAGCCCACCGAGTCCAACCAGCACGTCCTTTCATCAATTGCGGAGTTGATTTTTGCGGCCCAATTTGGATTCACTACCGTTCGAGGGGCAGTCGTCCACAAAAAAGCTACCTCTCGATATTCTGCTGCTTTAGTACGAAGGCTGTACACATCGAAGTCGTCAGCGATCTATCCACGGATGCGTTCATCGGTGCATTAAAGAGGTTCATTGGTAGGCGAGGGCATTTTTAAAATTTTTACTGCGACAATGCCACCAACTTCGTTGGCGCAAGGAATCAATTAGATGAACTACAAGCGACTATATACTCGACCAAGGCTCAAAACCAAATACCAACCACCTGCCACTCAAAAGGAATAGAATTCCATTTCATTCCTCCAAGGGCTCCTCACTTTGGAGGTCTATGGGAAGCAGCCGTCAAATCCGCAAAACATCTACTTCAGCGCAAGATCGCTTCAGCTTCATTAACATATGAAGAACTATGCACCCTGAGTGTAGACGCAAAAGCTATCCTAAATTCAAGGCCACTCACCGCCCTCTCCACTGATCCAAATGACCTAACTGCGTTAACCCCTGGCCACTTTCTGATAGGAGAGCCTCTAAGAGCTATAGCCGATCCGCAGGCGGAACCATTACGCGGAAGACTTAGCAGCAGATGGAAATTGGTCTCTCATATCAAGGAAGAATTCTGGCGCCGATGCTCTCTGGAGTACCTAAACGAGCTACAACACAGAAGCAAGTGGAAGACTTCATCATCAAATGTTGAAATAGGCACCATCGTTATTATTAAGGAAGACAACGTCCCGATCATGAGGTGGCCGCTTGGTAGAATTGTTAAGGTATACCACGGCACTGACGGATTTATTAGAGTCGCTGATGTCCGCACAAAATCAGGAATTCTCAAGCGGCCTATACATAAACTTGCTCCGCTCATCAAGGACGAAGTAACCGAAGCAGAAAAATTAACTAGTGACTCTCTAACTCAGCACCAATCATCAGAAGCTCCTCGGGATCGCAAAAGTGACTCTCTAACTCAGCACCACTCATCAGAAGCTCCTCGGGATCGAAAAAGAGGAAATCAGTCAAAAATTCCCGACGCGTCAATAGATAAACCGGCCAAGAAAACTCGCAAGGTTGCATCAACGTTACTTACCACCCTTTTGGTATGCCTCTTAGTGCCGGCTGTAAGAGGAAACTCTGGAGTGGAAATATCAAAATATGACCCATCTCCTGGAATACACTTCTTTAATCAAGGAACTATAAACTTGGTGGTGAATCAATGGAATTTAGTCATTTACTACGACCTCAACCCATACCGAAGAGAATTTCAAGCCCTCAAAAACAGCACGACGATATTAGAGCATCTTTGCAAGCAAATCACATCAAGAAGCACATGCACGCAAGTCGTCCAAGTAATTCAGTACATCCTTCAACAACTTACTGATCAGAATGAATTACTTATAAATCAACCTCAGCCTAGGCCACGAAAGACAAAAAGAGGAGCTGTGGACGCTATCGGCAACATCGCTAACATTCTCTTCGGAGTACTATATTCTCGATACGCTGAAGAAATGTCTGCTAATATTGATAAGGTGTACATAAACGAAAATCACCTGCTTCAATTGTTCAAAAACCACACATCAATCTTAGATTCCACTGTTAACATTATGACAAAAAACCAAGCAGCTCTGGACCAACAGCATAACTCACTTCTGGCGCAACTGGAACAAATCATCAATCGCGTGCATAACATTACTGAAAACTCATATCAAATGAAAGTTCAGCAATTATTCTCAGCATGGGCTATATACACGACACTCCTCATTACCAACATACAACGGACGCAATCATCTATTCTCACCGTGCTAGCAGATACTCATCACAAGAAAACGAATTATTTACTAATTTCACCACACCAAATGAAGGAAGAAGCCATCAAAATTAAAGATCATCTACCATCAAGTCTTCACCTCCCCTTTGATCTAAACAATATCCGGTCGCTATACAAACTTATGACAACTGAAGGACGACTCATGAACAACCACGTACTGTTCAGAATTAGTCTACCTCTATTAGGACGAGAAGAGTTCACAATGTTTAAGAACATTCCTGTTCCAGCGATTATAAACAATACTCTCATCGCCATAGAACCATCATCCACATACATCGCAATAAACGCTCACCAAGATGAGTACTATCCATTGTCAAACGATGACTTTTCATTATGCACCATTATGACGAACGAACTGTATCTATTCACCCAAAACCATCCCATCTACCGCCGAGGATCGAATGTCAGCTTGTGCGAAGTCAACCTGCTCAATAATATACCATCGTTGTCAACATGCAAATTAAAAATCATTGAAACGCCTCCAGTCTGGTCAAAAATTCCTAACACCAACGAATGGATATATGCCGTAATCTACGAAACCCTGTTGAACGTAGTATGTGACAGTCAACCATCGCTCATCACAATCAGTGGAACCGGCCTACTAAAACTACAACCAACATGTGTCGTAAGACAAAACCACTTAACGCTTCAAGCTCATCGCATATACACTAGCAATATTCGAGTATCACAAACTAGATTCTTCAAAGCTACAAATCTACCAAACGTGACACGGTTGGCAGCACTTCAGCATTATGCGACCAATATCAGCACACAGATCATAGAACTTCAAGGCTTTCGTGACCAGATTAATGCCCAGCAAACAGAACTTCCTAACCAGCTTTATCATTACAACATCCCGCATACCATAGTGGGTTCCTACGGACTATTCCTAGCAATCACAGTTATACTATATATTCTATGGAAACATGGACAAAGGTGTAATAAAAGGACGACAGCCAAACTAACACCAAAACCAAGAAACTCATCCACGGTTACATCTGATAATCCGAGATTTATCAGCGAGGGGCAGGATGTTTAGTTTTAAGCATTTTATTATAAATAAATGAATAAACAGTAATACACCCTATATGTAAATTCCACAACGAACAGCACACCCTATTATAGACGCACTGTTGTTAGGATCTCATATTGCACCACACACGCCTCACTCAGAACCCAATACCTTCAGTAGCTTAATACACATTTTCCTTTCCCACGATTTACCTTTAGTCTTTTTTATGCAAGTAAGCACTTTTTAGTAATAAGTCATATTCAATGTTAAATGCCAGGCTAAGCATTTATTTTGTATAAATATTGCACAAATAAAGACTCAAAGGGGTTAGTTTGTTAAACAGTTGAACCGTGCGAACGACTTATATTTTCATTTCTCAATTGGGTGTTCTGGTGTACTACCAGCAACACAAGCGACAGTCAAGATACAAGAATCTTGCTCTGTCAAACCATACATAACGATAAAACAATCGTTACAAAGCCGATAAATCGTTTGAGATAGAATTAGCCTTAAGCCTTCAATATAAAACAAAACTATTAAAAGAGGACCTGACAAATATCATATACGCCATAGAACTGGCAAAATCAAATATTGTAAGCTCCCATATCCTCTCAAAGAAAGAATTAAACTTAATAATAAGTAGAATTAATGAAACACACTGTTGAGAATCTAGTACATTCATTTAATGTTAATATTACTCATATCTAAAATTGTACCAAATTATTCCCATCCCTAACACAAGTTAAATGTCATTTTTTCCTTTAACATTTTTCAATAAACTTACTTCCGTTTTTGCGTTCACTTGAACTAGTTCGTCTTTTTCCTTTTGTAATCACGTCGTAATCTTTAGCCATCTCATTAGGTTATGGGCCCAGTCCCAAGGAAAATATTTTTATTTTAAAAGAAAAATTTTAATTTACTTTGTTGGAAAAATGAATGCGATAATGAAGTATTTAGTGACTCAATTGACGTTAATGAGTTAACTCCAACGTTTAAGGATACTGAGGTAACACCCATAAAGAAGAGACTTAGAAACCATACAAATAGGAATAATAATGTTATGGAGACGGCCAATATAGCCATTCGTGAAAGTGATCCAAGAAATTTGTGCGAAGTCAATAAATCAAAATTTTGCAATGAATGACATAATGCGATTGTTTTCGATTAAAAAAAAAAGGAATCGATATGATTGTGTTCCAGCGGGCAGATAATAAGACACGAAAATATTCAATTTATACAATTTATTGGATTACCTCTTACCAGTGCACTCGTCGACGTTCAAAATGAAAATGAGAGCGATAAATTACATTTTACTACATAGGAGTTATCGAAAATTATAGGAAACATGAATGTGTCACCAGTTAGAGAGTACATTTTAAGAGAGTGAGCAAGAACAGTAATGTAATTCTAACATGAAGTAACATGGAATGCAAATAAAACAATAAAGAAAACTATGGTACAAATAGGGTAACTATATAATTTAAGGCAAAGATATACAAACGAAATAATATGCTAAGTGAATCTCGAACATCCCGGCGCTCCTGAACGAGTTTCAGGACAGTGGTAGTAAAGCCAGTTTCGATATAGGGCGAACAAAGGTGCCTGCACCTGTCTTCACAGTTGCTACCCGAATGAGTTGATCTGGACCTGGTATGACGTCTTCGACTCTGCCTAAGATCCACTTGGTTGCAGGTAAGTTTGGTTCTTTGATGACAACAACGTCCCCCTTTTTGATGTTTGGCTTGGGTTGTTGCCACTTAGGTCTCTCTTGCAGCGTTGTGAGGTATTCGAGTCTCCATCTCTTCCAAAACCCTTGGACCATGTTTTGCATATAGTTCCAATGCGATAGACGGTTCATCGGGGTGCCTAAGTGACTAGGTTCAGGAATAGCTGTCAACGGCTCACCTATTAAGAAATGAGATGGAGTTAAAGGGTTAAGGTCATTATCAGATAAAAGGCAAAGGGGTCGAGAGTTCAGTATTGCTTCAATTTGAATTGTCACAGTGGCTAACTCTTCAAATGTCAGAATCGACCATCCAATAACTCGACGGAGATGAAGTTTTATAGATTTCACACCGGCTTCCCACAACCCACCAAAGTGGGGAGCCGATGAAGGGATAAAATGCCAAGCGATTCCATCCTTGGCTAGAGATGTGGCAATCATATCGTTGTGTGGCAGAGAATACCAGTTTGTGCATTTCCGTAAGACAACGCCGTGCCCCTTGGAAATTTGTACCGTTGTCGCTGTACAGATTTGCACATAGTCCACGCCGTGCAACGAATCGACGCAAGGCAGCCAGGAATGCATCGGTGGTAAGGTCGCTGACCACCTCAATATGTATAGCCTTCGTGGTCATGCAAACGAATACGCCTTGGAGTGTTTTGGGTTTCGGCCGCGAGACAGCTTAATCGTCAACGGTCCAGCGTAGTCACAACCAGTATTGTAAAATGGTCTACTAGGTCGAACGCGATGTGCTGGTAGGTCAGCCATCAGTTGGCTGGACGTAAATTTTCGCTGCATAAAGCAAGGCTTGCAACGATGAACAACACTTCGAGTAAGATTGCGGCTGCCCTCAATCCAATACTGCTGCCGAAGAATTGCAAACATTTCCGATACACCAGCATGCATATATCTTACATGATGAGCGACGACACTGTACTATTTTTTGGTAGCAAAATTGGATGTTTCATGTTGTACGAAATATTTGCGTTTTTTATGCGTCCTCCTACACGCAGAAGTCCATCGATGTCTAGAAATGGCGAGTATTTCATTAAAGTTGATTTTGTTGGTAGTGTTTTTTTTGGTTTGCAGGTGCTGTATCTCCGTACTAAATGATTCATACTGTACGTACTTGAGAATTAATACCTTTGCAGACTGGAACTGTTTGAATCTCGAGCCATGGTACGAAAGATTAGTAGAACTTGGACGACAATTTGCAACGAAACGAAGGCAGCGCGCGACTATCAACACAATACGATTCCAGGACGAATTATTTTCTATTAGGGTACGAATAAAATTGTTTTCCATTGACATAAAGAGAACATGCTTTTTAGGAGGTCTTGTTTCACTTTTCACCGGGTCACAGTCCGCGATTTGGGGGGAAACTAAGAATTCGGAATAGGGCCAATGCTCCTTTGAATTTGCTAGCCAAGGTGGACCATTCCACCAAAGGCTATGATCGATGAGTTCCGATGGTGGTACACCGCGTGAAGCACAGTCCGCGGGGTTCGATTCAGATGAGACATGGTGCCATGAGTGTCTTGGAATGGTTTCAAGGATCGCGGCAGTACGATTGGCAACAAATGTTGTCCAACGACGAGGGGGTGATGAAAGCCAATGTAACACTATTTCAGAGTCACACCAAGCCGATATGCTCAGATTGTTTGTATTTAACGAAGATTTAACTAGTTTCACGAGTCTCGATAAAAGTAAAGCGCCACAAAGTTCTAACCGCGGTATCGACACAGGTGTTAAAGGGGCCACCTTGGTTTTTGCAGCAACTATTGTAACTTTCGATTCACCTGTGCTTGATTGCACTCGAGCGTAAATTACGGCCGCGTAAGCTAAAGACGAGGCATCCGAAAAGCCATGGAGTTCGATGTCCTGAGCGGATGAGAACATATGTCGCGTTACGCGAATCTCTTCAAAACAATGGAGTTGTCGACGATATTTCATCCAGCGAGCAGCTATTTCTGGCGGTAATGGATCATCCCAACCAAGTTTTAACTCAGACGACCAAAGTTCTTGAAACATGAGTTTGAAAAGAATTGTGGATGGTGCCAAAAGTCCTAAGGGATCGAAGATCTGCGCGATTTCCGAAAGAAAACGCCGTGTTGGTTGAAGGGGTTGTTTTGGCTGATTTAATCGATACGAAAAACTATCACTGGATGGATTCCAAAACATTCCTAACACTTTGACTAGCGATTGCGATTGTTTGGCATCAACTAAAGTGTATTCACATTCTTCCGATGGTAGTTTGGCCAGAAGAACTCCACTTCCTTAGCTTAATGTTGGCCAAGGATAAAAGGTCGACGAGTTCAGACTGCAACTGCAATAGCTTTTCGATCGAATCCTCTCCCGTCATTATGTCGTCAACGTATGCATTTGTTAGGATAACTTTAGCTGCGTTGGGATATAATAATTTGAAGTCCTCTGAAAGCTGCTTTAAAACACGAACTGCTAAGTAGGGAGCAGAAGCCGTCCCGTATGTAACGGTCTTAAGGCGAAAATGTTCAACCGGTTCACTGGGTGTTTCGCGCCAGACAATGCGTTGGCAATCTGTTTCCTTTTCTCTAATCCATATTTGGCGAAACATTTTTACTATATCTGCAGTAAAGACATAGCGGTACTCCCTAAAACGTAAAATTACCCCAAATAAGTCACGTTGGATAGGTGGACCGATGAACAGTTGGCTATTTAGTGATTGTCCTAACGAATCTTTGTCAGAACCTTCGAAAACTACCCTTAGCTTAGTTGTCGAACTCCCAGGCTTAAACACAGCATGGTGTGGGAGATAAAAGTGTTTGCCATGGTCAGTTTTGACGTTTTCGGATGGAATAAGTTCCATGTGACCGAGATCAGCGTATTCCTGCATAAATTGGGTATATTGTCGGTGCAGATTGGAATTGGTTCGAAATCGACGCTCCATCGAGTGTAACCGCGAAATAGCAGCGGAAAGAGTGTCCCCAAAGGACGGAGAAGGTGTTTTGAACAGCAAAGGGACGACGTACCTTCCATCATTCGAACGACTTACAGTTTCACAAAACATGATTTCTGCTGGATCCTCGTTGCTTTGATCTGTCATTGCAGGAACTTCCTCCAATTCCCAAAATCGTTGCAATAGGTAATCGATATCAACAGCCGAATGAAAGGATGATAGTGTTACACTACTAGTACATGGATCGCTATCGACTAACTCCCCAGTTACTACCCATCCAAAGGTAGTGTTTTGAGCCAACGGTTTGCCTTCTGGGCCATTAATTTGTTGGGGTTTAAAAATTGTCCACACCCCGTCAGCCCCTAGCAACACATCTACCGAACTACAAACATTGAAATACGGATCGGCCAGATCCAACCCTTTGATATAATCCCACGATGATATTTCGAAAGTTTGACAAGGTAAACTTGATGTAAATTTTCCCAGAACTAAAGCATTAACACATAAATGCGATGAGTTGAACCGAGAGACCAAATGAATCGAAATGCATCTCTTTGTATGTCCTGCTTCTTTCGACGAAAGTCCCAAAATAGGAATTCGAGAATGCTTGCGAGGTAGGCCAAGTCGTTGAGCCAAGGATTCTGTTATAAAGGATGACTGTGATCCTGTGTCAAGCAAAATACGACAGTCTATAAATTGACCCTGATTATTCTGAATCTTAGCTAAAACTGTTGGGAGAATTGTTTGATGGCGAATGCTAAGATCTAGAGAGTGATTGGTAATTATAGGAGACGAAGTACTAGGGTTAGAAGAGTCAATCATATGATGAGGTTGAACTGCCGCTGACAAATCCACTGACGAACGAAAATTTGATGTAACTTCGGAAGGCGAAAGAGTGGAGTTATTTGAATTTTCCAAATGGACGAGCGAATGGTGGCGAGATTTGCAAACTCGGCAGCGAAAGGTAGACCGGCATCGATTTGAGGAGTGGCCAAGACGAAGACAGTTGAAGCAAAGAGAATTTTCTCTTACGAATGTTCGACGCGCTTCTATACCCAGACCTTTAAATATTAAACACTGTGATAGCATGTGATCAGCTTTACGCTTTGGACACCGGGCACTGTTTTCCCGTGCTTCAGCTAGGTGCTATCGAACTGGAGTTGATTGTTTTCCGCGCGACGTAACGGAACGATTTACAGGTCGGCAAGTCTCGAATGCATCACATCGCAATTCGAGGAACTCTATAAGTTCATTTATGGTGCTATCGTCACGAGAGCCTACTTTTCTAGCCCAAGCATGTCGTGTGTCCTGATCGAGTTTGTTGAGAAGAATGTAAATCAACCAAGGATCACGATCATTCTTCTTTGCTGCCTGAAGTCCCCGAACAACTTCATCGGCACCATCGGTAATTTTCCGAAGAGTTTGAGCATTTGGTGTGCTCAAAGTAGGCAATGTCATAAATGATTGAATAAACGAATTTACCAGCAAATGCACGCGATTATAACGTTTATGAAGGCTTTCCCAAGCTTCAATATAATTAGCATCCGAGACGGGAATTTTAATGAGATCTAAAGCTTCATCTCTTAAAAAGGATTTTAGGTAGTGGAATTTCTGGGCCGATGTTAAGTTTGACTTGCTATCCACAGAGCTCGAAAACATGTCCCTGAATGAACGCCAGTCAGTGTAGCTACCCGAAAACGGAGTTACAGTAATAACTGGGAGGTTAGCTGATGAACACGTGTTCATTGAATTATCAAGCTTTTCCAAGAAAGCGGACTGCTGACTGGCTAGTACCTCTAATGCACCTCTTTGCTTATCTGCCAATTGCCTTTCCCGAAACTCTTTAACACAAATTGAACGAGCTGCGCCGATGGGTTGAAAGTCGCTAATGAGTATGGGTAGGGAAATGTCAAATCGTCGATGCAATTCGCCGGTGGTATGTATATGGCGGGGAAAAGTGCAACAGGTAGCCAGTTGAATGCTACCGCCTCGGTCGCTCAGCTGGGGTGGGTTCAGGGCTTTAACAGCTAAATTTAAATTATGGGGATAAAACGAAATGGGTACTTAACCTTTCTTTGAGATGATGAATATAATCGTTGATTCGATTACAGTGGGCGCCACGCAATCTTTTTAAAAGGAATTGTGAAACCTTACCAAAAAACTTCCCGATGATGGATTTGCGAAACGAACTTGAAAAATTGAGAAAATAAATAAGAAGAATGGGTTTTCACTTCGTTATAAAACTCCGTGAGGAGAAAAGGCGTTTTATTTAGCGAATTGGTTGGGTGGTGAAACAGGAAAATGGCCGCTGATGAAATGGCCCACTATCGCTACTTCCCGAATTTCTTACGGTTGTATGAACGGGTCGCGTGTCCCGCTTTTCAGGGATTTTTAACGGAACGAAAGCCAACGTAGTGATATTTATATGATAACTATGTATCCTAATTAACCCGGATCTATATGCTATAAAATATTATCTAACAAGTGCAAATAAAACACTGTACTTATCTGCTTCCTTTGTCCCAAAAACCTGTCCTGGTAGGTAACTTTCTGTCTGTCCTGCCGCTTGTATTTCCCTCTTTCCTCGCCTGCTCTTCTCCTTCCTTTCACCTTTTTTTTTTATCACTTCCTAACACTTCAATTCTGCTATTCAACTAATAGCACTTCTAACAATTAAATGCGGCTATTCAACTAATAGCGTTTTCCAAAAATTATCTTTCGAATTCTTTACGGTTTGTAGTCGAGCTGTCTCTTGCTGATCTCGTAGTTAACCAAAAAGTGAACTCCTTGCTTAACTTCTCTTTTGTTTTAACCTCATACATAAGTATTCTTTCATTCAGCAAAACGGGACTATATTATTGTCCGCGACTGCAACACTCCGTTTCTTTTGGCAGAGGTTCGTGCGGACTCCCGTTCTTGCTCTCAATCATACTGTTTACGTTCTTTGGCGAATTCGCCCGAGAATTAGGAATATTTCCCAATCTCAAGCTTTTCACTGAACGCATTCACTCATACTTTTCACACACTGCATTCAGTACATGAAACATTCTGCTTTACATTTTATATCCAAAATGTTAAAGACTTTAGCCAATTTACAGCTCGAGTAAAAATCGTGATGGAAATCGTTCGCGACATTATTCCCCCTAGCGGTCCTATCTTTTAACCCTATACCAAAAGCGAAAGGATTTTCCTTTAGCAGGCGAGCCATTGGAACATACAATGCTTGGGGATCATGAGACCCTGTTCCTATGTATGGAAAGCAGAATCTTGGGGACAGAGGTTGCTGATCGATACCTATTTCGTACTTTTGTTTCGTTCCCTATGCTATACGTGGGCTTTCGCACAGATTTTGGAGTTGGGGATGAGCCTATAGTGTGCAATTTCTTACACATAACTTCTTTTATGTTGGGGCCCTTAACCACTGCTGAACTGTTTCCGCTGACGTTGGGGTGGACATTTCGAATTTTCTGTTGTATTTCGTATTTTGAGGGTGACTATGTTTTGTATTGTATGTGATTCGCTCGTCACAT
The DNA here is from genome assembly GCA_948293265.1 of Cheilosia impressa. Classification (NCBI taxonomy): domain Eukaryota; kingdom Metazoa; phylum Arthropoda; class Insecta; order Diptera; family Syrphidae; genus Cheilosia; species Cheilosia impressa. The sequence continues at coordinate 45,830,442 of OX411880.1, forward strand.
TGTCTTCAATGTTATGTTTTCGTCGACGAATATGTACTAGTGTGTTTTAAGTATTTGAGTTCCTCGTTCCGGTTTAGTATTCTCCCATTGATTTCGTTGTTTGTCCACCCGTGATGTTTCTGTCTTGTCTCTCTCTCTCTCTCTCAGGACCGCCCGTCCCTGCCCGTCCAATTGGGCTGTTGGGGTACCTGCTTTTGCGATCCTCCCGAGGGTCATGGCGAGCAAGATCGTTGGATATTAAGTATACCCAACAAGATCTGCTATGCCACTTCCTCAAGAGAATAGCGGAAGGACGGGAAGGTAAAAAAAAGGAATGGGTCGGATGGTGTAAAGGTGTGAGACGACCACATATTTTGTTGGCTCGTTTTGAACGCAACAGAGTTATCGAAAATTATAGGAAACATCAATGTGTCACCAGTTAGAGAGTACATTTTAAGAGAGTGAGCAAGAACAGTAATGTAATTCTAACATGAAGTAACATGGAATGCAAATAAAACAATAAAGAAAACTATGGTACAAATAGGGTAACTATATAATGTAAGGCAAAGATATACAAACGAAATAATATGCTAAGTGAATCTCGAACAGCGATGAAGGATGAGTATGATGCTCTAACTAAAAACAAAACATGGATATTATGCAACTTACCACCTGGGAGAAAAGCCATCGGGTGTAAATGGGTGTTTAAATCCAAGTATAAACCTGACGGAAATGTAGAAAAAAAGCGCGATTAGTGGCAAAGTGCTTTGCACAAACATACGGTGTTGACTACACTGATACGTACGCACCTGTTGTTCGGCAAAGTTCTCTACGTTTAATATATCGTCGGCTTACAAGCAAAACTGACCAACTGCAAAAAGTTCTATTTTGTATTATTGATAGAAACTAAAGGGTGATTTTTTAAGAGGTTTAGAACTTTTTTAAAAAAAAAAACACAAAAAAATCGAAAAAATTAATGAAATATTTATTTGAATCGATAGTTTGAACCTTGCAATTTAATGTTTAAAGATAATTTCATGCAAATGTTGACCGCGGCTGCGTCTCAGATAGCCCATCCGCTGAGTCCAATTTTGGCATACTCTTTCACACATATCGGCCGGTATCTCACGAATGAATGCATGGATGTTGGCTTCCAGTGCGTCAATCGAAGCGGGCTTGTCCCTATACACATTAGCCTTGGCATACCCCCACAAAAAATAATCTAATGGTGTCAAATCGCACGATCTAGGCGGCCAATTGACCGGCCCGAAACGTGAAATTAACTGTTCACCAAACTCGCCTCGCAATTGCGCCATTGTTTCGCGTGCTGTGTGGCATGTGGCACCGTCTTGTTGAAACCACATATCATGCAAGTCAAGAACTTCCATTTCGGGCAAAAAAAAGTTTGTTATCATCGCTCGGTAGCGTTCACCATTGACAGTAACGCTGCGATTCGCATCATCTTTGAAGAAATATGGCCCAATAATGCCGCCGGCCCATAAACCGCACCAAACAGTGGCTTTTTCGGGATGCATTGGTAGCTGTTGCAATGCTTCTGGCTGATCTTCACTCCAAATGCGGCAATTTTGCTTATTTACGTACCCATTCAACCAAAAATGAGCCTCATCGCTGAACACAATTTTTCGATAAAAAAGCGGATCCTCGGCCAGCTTTCCAAGAGCCCATTCACCAAAAATTCGGCGTTGTGGTAGGTCGGCTGGCTTTAGTTCTTGCACCAGCTGTATCTTAAAAGGCTTTACGCCCAAATCCTTCCGCAAAATTTTCCACGTAGTGCTGTAACAAAGGCCTAACTGCTGGGAACGGCGCCGAATCGACATTTCGCGGTCTTCTGTCACACTAGCTGATACGGCCGCAATATTTTCTTCACTACGCACAGTACGTAAACGTGTTGGTGGTTTAATGTCCAACAAAGTAAATTTGGTGCGAAATTTGGTCACAATCTTCCGAATAGACTGCTCAGAAGGTCGAGAATGCCGATCATAAAATGGAAGCAGCGTGCGATGAACATTTCGAACCGAGCACGAATTTTGATAGTAAAATTCAATAACTTGCAAGCGTTGTTCATTTGTAAGACGATCCATGGTTAAATTGCAAACCAAACTGAAGCTGTTTGACAGTGACACAAGGTACTAAACACACGTCAGCTGTCAAAACCAGTGTTGCCAAAACCAAACCAGCTAAAAAATCACCCTTTATAATAGAAAAGCAATTAGAAAATTCTGCCAAAACTGCCTATCTGATATTTTTCCTAGAAATATGCAAAGCATTTAAAATTGTTGGTTGACTATCTGCTTAATGCATAGGAAATTCAGGAAATAAAAAACTTCTTTTGCGTTTTCCCACGAACTACGTTTTTGCAGTTGGTCAGTTTTGCTTGTAAGATGACGATATGCAATTTCTGTGGAACGTGATTTGAAGTTGCACCAGCTAGATATTTCAACGGCATATCTAAATGGAGACCTCGAGGAAAAAATAGTTATGTCACAACCTGAAGGTTTTGTCTGTGGTGATGGAAGTAAAGATTGCTTACTGAGGAAAGCCATTTATGGCCTAAAGCAAGCAAGTAGACAGTGGTATAAAACTTTTAACAACGCTTTAAAAGGTCTAGAATTTATTCAGTCAAACTACGACAAATGCGTTTATGTCAAAACAAGAGGCAGCGAAATGACAATACTTGCAGTTTATGTCGATGACATTGTGATTGCATCGAATAATCAGAAAGACATCGAAACCATAATCAGTAAACTACGAAATTTATTTGAATTACGAGATTTGGGGCAGCCATCAACATGCATAGGACTAGAAATACAACAGAAAAACGGAAACATTTCTATGTCACAATCTGGATATATAAAAAATCTTTTAATTAAATATGGAATGGAAAATTCGAAATTTGTAAAAATAATTTCCCAGTTTTGTCAAGATCCACGCAAACAACATTGGAACGTTTGCTGTTACTTATTGCGATATCTTTATACAACAAAAAATGCAAAACTCATCTTTAGAAAAACTAATTTACCATTATTTTGCTTTGTAGATGCAAGCTGGGCTGAGGACTTAAATGATAGGAAGTCTCAAACTGGGTTTTGCTTTATAGTTGCAGGTGCAGCAATAAGTTGGGAGTCAAGAAAGCAGTGCGTTGTGGCGACATCAAGCGCGGAAGCCGAGTATATAGCTTTATCGTGTGCCGCTAAAGAAGCGTATTATCTACAATATCTACTTGATGAACTGGGCCATGCGAATAATAAGCCGATTGTAATCTTCCCAAACATCCCTTTCATATCCCATCAAGTAACAGAACTCTGCAATCTAATAAACCACCTGAAACCTACATTCAGGAAACGCAGATCATTAAATTTCTCGGCAGTGCTTGGAAGTGGATCGCTGGAAGCCCAGACCACGACGACTTCCAACTTATAAAAGCAAAAATGCACAACCTCTTGGAAAACAATAATAAGCAAATTATAATCAATAAACCTTCTATTGACAGGATAAATGAAATCACTAATGTAACCGATCATATAATGAAACTTATCAAATCTAACGAAAGTGTTTAAAATAATTATATATTAGATGTAAAATACAAAATAGACCTTATAAAAGAAGAGATAAAAAATGTACAATATGCTTTACTTTGGGCAAAGGCCAAGATAGTTAACTTATTTATATTGTCAATGTCAGAGATAAATATAATCCAAGAAGCGCTTGAGTTCGCTGACGTAAAAATTGCATCAAATGTATCAACAATTCTTTATATAATCAATGTACCCACTACCGAATTAGAAACATGTAATAATCTTTTTATCAAAGCCATAAGAAAATCGATCACTGTAATAAAAATCCCTTATGAATATGTTTTAAATTGTAAACTTAATATTTATGGCATAAAACGAGATTGTCAAAGTTATAACAAGCTAACAATATGTAAAAGAAATTGTATCGAAAGCCTAGCGGAAGATGAATGAATACCAAATTTATTGAAAAGCCGGACGTCTAATTGCCCCGAGACAAATAATCAACACGTCCCCGTCATCGAGCAAATACTCCCAGAAACCCTATTTCTGAACCAGTTCAATGGATCGATACTTGTCCAAAGAGAAACAATCAACCTTACTGGAACCTTCATCATACAGTACCACAATGACTCCGTCTACGTGAATGGTCAAAATTATAGCTCAACCGAAATCTCTATAACTAAGCCCCTTCCAGCCATACTTCACCTCGATTGGTCTATGAAAAACTACGAGGAAGTATTAACTCTTGAGATGATGAAGGAGCTTCACATCAATAACACCAAGTACATAGAACAACTACAAGAAGATCAACAAACATACCGGATAGCAAACTACAGTCTGATGACATTGGTATTTATAGCATCCATTGTTATCACAGTTAATCTAATCATAACAAGGCAAAAGAACAAAACTAGCATCCCCGCTGAACATCAGAAAACAGAAGTATCAACGATTGCACCGAAAACCAGTAAAAATGCACCAGTCCTTTACATGGTCACGAGTGAGGACACTCGAGGAGGACAGGGAGGAGTTAACGACAGATATGTTTAGCTACTCAGAAGTGCAATCGCTGCATATTCCCACGCCACCGATCATTAGTGCAAAACGTGTAAGGTGCACACGGCACTAATAATCGCTACATTCCCAAGTCTTCGTCCGCCGGTAACCCGATCACCTGTCTGCGCACCGTTGCAGTTCCTGGAATCCATCGTAGCGGCTAGTGTAAGCATAGGTGATAAGATTAAGCTGTTAGTTTTTAAGTTTGAGTTTTGTTTCTACCGTTATCCAATAAAGAGCTCTTGCTCACAAAAATATTTTTTTCGGCATTTAAACTTTGCAAAAGCATAATTTACATGCCGTTTTTTTAACTATGTCTTGCATGTCTTTTAATACAAAGTCATCGCACATAAATTTTACCATTGCATTTATGTTTAGTATATCAATACTGCATTTGTCGAGACCACAACATTTTACTGCTAAGTGGAAAACTTTTTTGCATACAGCAGAACAAACACTGCAAGCCTGTTTCACCGCGAATGGGATCATTACATTTAGAATACTCCTGCATCCTATTTGTATTATAGCACACAAAACAGGCACTTCAGTTGCCCTCTTTATTTGACTCGAACCAGAAATGGAAAAAGAACTATCAGCATCCAACTTACTATTAGTTTATTTTCAAAGCGATCAAAGAACAAGCAAGATCCCGTGCTTAGTTTTTAAAAAAAATACAAACAAAGCCGTATTAAAAATATTTTTTCAAAATTACTTCTCAAATCCCGATATAATATTCACTTCACCCACGAGATATTTTGCTTTATTTCAATACCTAAAGTCTAATAAAAATAGCATAACGCAAAACTGCAATTTACCAACAATCATTCACTCTTTTTCTAAACACAACCCGCATAAAATAACGACCTAACACCTTGATCTTACACGATTTAAAAGGCTCTACGAACTAAGTCCCAACTGCAACTCCCACTGCCAACTCCCACTAGCCAAAACGAACTAAGTCCTAGAAAAATTGAGATTTAGTTCATATGAACTAACTCCCACGATTTTAATGAACTAAGACCCAACTACGAATGAACAAATCCCCAATATAAGAATGAATTCGTTCCTTATGAGCTAAGTCCCAAATGAACTTACTAACTAAAATTCACGATTTGAAATGAACTAAGTCAAAAAAATGTTTAATCTAGCATAGGTAGGTATATACTTTTGTTACTTTTGTTTTGAAAAGGTAAATATTATGATAACGAAACCATTTGGAAAGCAAATAAATCGTGTGCAGTCTAGGAGAAACCGATTGCACTGTGCACAAAAACCGTGGTATATGTTGATCAATTAAGTGAATATTATAATTAACTACCGCTTTTGTAGGCAAGAAATGTCACGTACATATTTTGAAATCTTTGTCATATAACAATAGATAGAACATAATATGTGAAAAAGTGAGTGTGCTTGTGACCCCACATCAAAACTCTCTCGCTAAATATGAGTGTTAAATTAATTAGTGTTGTATTTTGATTGTATAAAGAGATGTTAATTAAAAACAAAATCTTTATAATATTATAATTTTATTTAATACACCGCAGTAGATGAGTTAATCATTGAATTAAGAAGTTTTTATAACGCAGTCCAATCCAAAGTTTTCTATTGTTAGAGTTTTTGTTATTTGTTTTCGTGTGGTTACAGCTTAGATTGAATTTAATCAACTGATTCAGTAGTCTAGTGTCTGTGTAAGACCTAGCTTATGAATTTCACAGTCTCAGGTTCAATTCCTGGTTGCACCTGAAGTTAATAATTTCTTAAACTAAAATTCAAGAGAATTCACATCTGTTGCCTCGCAAGATTACAATTTTCGGAACACATTCACCAATTCACTCCTCAGCTCCAGCGTGCCCATAGAAGTATTCACTCAGAAAATTAAATTAAAAGAATAAAATAAATGTTTATTTCTCGACAATCCTATCCTTTAAGCGGCAACAAACCATATACATCCCCAAAATTTCATTGAAATCGGTTGAGTGGTTTCGGAGATCGACAACAGCACCACCTATGAGGACCAAGACTACCCTATCCTTTAAGCTGTAACCAGCCATACAAATCCACTAAATTTCATTGAAATCGGTTGAGGGGTTTCGGAGGACGACAACACCATTTACTCCATATACGCACAAATAAGTGAAAGTTTAAGTTGCTGTGATAAGTGTTTCTTGATTCAGGAAGTAACTGAATTTAAATACTTGGGACTTACAATTGATTCTAGAATGAACTTTTCGCACCACGTCGAAACTCTGCGGAAGTATTTTCGTTGCACGCTTAGACATTTTTTCTATTTGCGAAATATATGCTCAACAATGATCTTAAAAAGCATTTATTACGGTATCTTCCATTCCAAACTGCAATATGCAATTGTTTGCTGGGGAGGCGCTTATATCAACAAAATTCAATCACTTTTAGTTCTGCAGAAACATATTTTACGAAAAATGTGTCGCAAACCTAGTAGACATCCGAGTTTTCCATTGTTCTGCGACCTGAAAATTCTTCCAGTCCGACATTTGTACTGCTTTAAAGTTTTAAAGACATTTTTTATGAAATCTGGCAATCGAAACTATCGGTTAATTTCAAATTATAATTTACGTGGAAACTTTTCTTACTTAGTATCGGTACCAATATTTCGCACTACTGCTTTTCGTAATTTTTATACAGTTTCTTCATGTCGTTTATTTAATAAACTTCCGCAATCGATCAGGACTATAACAATGCCTGGAATGGCCTTAAAACGTATAAAACCATGGCTTTTAAATTTGAATCATGTTAATATTGAAGCATTTATTTCTGATATTCTGGTTTAATTCTTAACTATTCATTTTCAAGTTTAATATTAATTTCAGTAAAACTTTTCAATTGTATAACATTTGTTTATTATTTCTTTGTAGTAATCTATTAATTTTTATATTTTTTGAAACAACGCTAATTGTTCAGTCAAATTTGTTCTAGTACAGTTTTGCTAAATTTAATATTTTGATAATGGAATTTTTTTAAATAGGGTTACCCCACCCCAAAAAATAATATTTGAATTTGTTAGTGCCCATTTGAAGTGACATTCATTACTATTTTTTATACTTAGTATACAAAAAATACAGAATGTCTTTATATTTCTTATTGATATATGTACTTAAAGTAATAATTTAATTTTTAGCTTTCAAGAACTATTGTTAATTTATTTTGAATTTATAAGAAATAAAAATTATCTATCTATCTATCTATCTATCTACAGGTATATACACTAAATGCAACCAATACACATAAAAAGAATTTACAGAGAACATGAATTTCAAACACAATGGATGTTCTTTATACATATAAACATATATCTATATAGGTATACGGATATATGAAAACAACATCTTATACTCAATAAATTTATACCAATAATGAATAAAAAAACTTTTCAATCTCTTATTATACCCTCCACAAGGAAGTATGTATATTCACTTTTCCAATCCATTTGTAACGCCAAGATGGAGTCACCGGAGACCTCATAAAGTATAACTTAATACCGTCAAACCGAGTGCACATGCTGACCAAGCGTCTGGGTCAATAAAATTAATTTCCATGGAAATTCACCTGACGAACGGAAATGCAAGCTATGGGAAAAGAATATTGTAAGCAATTTGGAATGTAAATGCAAGCTTTCGATAATGAAGAAAATATTGTCACAAGTTAGTCGTAATTGATTCTTTAACAAATAAAGGTGAGAGCAACCTGCTCTCAATATATTTTTTTTTTTAATTTTTGAGTAAATCTTTTTTAACTGGCGCCCAACGTGGGGCTGCGCTCTGAAACACTGTACAAATTTACTGTTAACATAAAATTTCGAGTGAACCCAGGCAATAACCAAGCCTAAAACCAGTGAAAGTGTTTGTAAACAAAGAGTGGACAACCAAGCCACCAACATAACAGTGAAATAAATAAAGAGTGGACAACCAAGCCACCAACATAACAGTGAAATAAATAAAGAGTGTACAACCAAGCCACCAACCTAATAGTGAAAGCCACTAATATAACGGTGAAACAAATAAAGAGTGGACAACCAAACAGCCTAGTGAAGTTACCAAAAGAGTGGATAACCAAACCACCACGATAACAGTGTAGTGATAGGGAAAACGAAGGCCCCCGAGTAGTTCTACTAACCAAAAGGAACAAAAAGGAGTCAGTTAACACTGACAGCCGCCCAAACCAGCAGAAAGCAGCCCAGAACCCACAAAACAAATACGTTAAGAAGAGATGCTACAAGAATTAATTATAACATTACTGTAAGTCAATAATAAATAACTTAAGTAACAAGAATTTACATATTTTACACATTTACATTTACATTTACATTTAATGACTTGGAAAATATCTTTTACATTAGACTTGAAGTCCATTTGTAGCAAAAGTTTATACAATTTTAATTAATTAATTAAGCTAGACAAATATGAATTACATAAAATAATTAAAGATAAGCTTAATAGTAAACACATTCAATTGAAACGATGAAGAAAAAAAAAACAAAAACTAACAAAAATAAGTTAATTAACAAATAATAATAATTATGAATTATTTACTAGATGTCTGAATAAAACGTTTTCGAAATTTTTGGTACCGCGATGTCTTCGTATATCTAGGGGTAAGGCATTCCACTGTCTGATAACACAAACAAAAAATTGACGTTGTGAATTTGTACATGTGAACTTTGACTGTACAAATACTAACGATCTTGACGAGGTGCCAAAATTTATTTTTTCATAAAGATACGAGGGTTCCTTGTTTATTGAAATGTTATTTAGCATCTTAAGTCCGCAATACTTAAGATACGTATACAAATTACATCCAAATATGCTTTTCGAGTAACTTGATATGTGATCGAAGCGTTTGAGATTATAAATGTATCGGATGACATTATTAAATGCTAGAGTTAAATTTCTTTTTGTTTCGGAATTATGACCACAGAAAATTTCACACCCATATGTTATGATCGGCATAATTATTGATTTGGCTAATTGCATTTTAATATGCTGAGGGGTAAAATGCTTGGATAAGGATAAATTTCGCAGACAACCATAGATCTTACCGATTGACAACCGTATATGATAGTCCGAACTAAGCGTAGAATCGAACCAAATACCCAAGTTTTTAGCCTTTTCTGTATATTCAAGTACTGTTCTTCCTAAGTATATTCTTGGAAAATAGCTAAAGACAACTGCCTGTTTTCTATTTGTGAGGTATGAGTGCATCAGAGTGGCGGCAGAGCTTGAAAACCGAAAATAGTTCTTCATTTTGGATACAAGTATATTATGATTTACTGTATCAAACGCTTTGGAAAAGTCCACCAGTCCTTGTCCATAGCATACCTTAAGTCGTCAGTTACTTTAAGTACAGCTGAAACACAACTATGCTTTACCCTGAAACCAGACTGAAATTTACTTAAGAGTTTATTATTGTTAAGAAAAAGTGATATTTGTGTGTGCAAGATCTTTTCCGAAATTTTTGACAGAAATGGAAGTATTGAAATAGGTCGGTATTCGGGATTCGCATCTCTGGTAGCTGCTTTCTTTAGAATTGGTATTACTTTCGCAGACTTCCATAACTGCGGAACATAACTGTGTTAAAAATATGGGTAATAGCTGGTAGTATATGTGGCAAAATTATTTTTATAAAAAGAGGGTGTATTTCATCGAGACCCACTGCCTTTGATTTTATGTCAATGACAGCTTTTACAACATCTTGTTTTTCTATTATTGTAAAATAAAAACATCCCTCGACATAATTTTCACATGAAGACACATCAGATTGGTAAGCATCTCGAAGGCCGGGTTGAACGTTCGCAAATTGAATATTTAATGAGTCTGGACTTACATCTACAGGACATTCCTCTCTTTGCCGACCAACACCTAGTTCTCGAATATTTTTCCAAAGCGTTCGTGAAGGTAAATTTGGACTTAACCTGTTAAAGTAAAACAAAAAGGGAAGCTAAGACCCTTATTTTAATTGTAACATTATTTCTTAGGCTCCGAAAAATATTGTGGAGTTCTGGAAGCTTGAATCGTTTCCATAGCCTATACGCACTATACCTTCTTTTAATTACCTCACGTATCTCAGGGGTAAACCACGAGTTACTTTCAGACAAATGGGTAATTTGTTTTGTTGGAACATGCATATTAACAAGTAAAAGTGTTATCATCGGCCTGGCCGATGCTTTGATACCCTTCACTGCATACAAGTCATGCAAAATTGGTTTTGTGAGGGAGGTACCAGAAATACTTGACCGACATAGCAGGTTTTCAATACCAACCTAACGACGATAAAAATAAGTTCTCTCACCAAATTTCATTCACCTACGTCAATTACTTTGGGCGCTGTCGTGCTTTCAACAGACAGAGAGGCATGGGTCCAATATTGGTTTTGTATGGGAGGTACCAGAACTACTTGACCGACATAGCCCATTTTCAATACCAACCTAACGACGATAAAAAGAAGTTCTCTCACCAAATTTCATTCACCTACGTCAATTACTTTGGGCGCCATCGTGCTTTCAACAGACAGAGAGACATATGGGTCCAATATTGGTTTTGTATGGGAGGTACCAGAACTACTTGACCGACATAGCGCATTTTCAATACCAACCTGACGCCGATAAAAATAAGTCCTTTCACCAAATTTCATTCACCTACGTCAATTACTTTGGGCGCTATCGTGCTTTCAACAGACAGAGAGGCATGGGTCCAATATTGGTTTTGTATGGGAGGTACCAGAACTACTTGACCGACATAGCCCATTTTCAATACCAACCTGACGCCGATAAAAAGAAGTGATTGCACCAAATTTCATTCACCTACGTCGATTACTTTGGGCGCCATCGTGCTTTCAACAGACAGAGAGACAGACAGACAGACAGACAGACGGACATGGCTAAATCGATTCAGAATGTGATCCTGATTCATAATATATATACTTTATGAGGTCTCCGGTGACTCCTTCTTGGCGTTACAAATGTATGGGCAAAGTGAATATACCTTCCTGTGGAGGGTATAAAAACACTCTTATTTCTGAAGAAGTAATTCTTCAATATCCAGACTTTGACAAAAGCTTTCAACTTACAACCGACGCTTCTGACTACGCCATTGGCGCAGTTCTTTCTCAAAATGATAAGCCAATCACATTTCTTTCCAGAACCTTAAGCAAAACAGAAGAAGGTTACGCCACAAATGAAAAAGAAATGCTGGCGATTAATATTTATACAGACCACCAACCCCTTACCTATGCCTTGAGCAACAAAAATACAAACTCCAAAATGAAACGGTGGAAAGCCATATTGGGGGAGTATAACTATGAACTTAAATATAAACCAGGCAAGGAAAACGTGGTTGCCGACTCCCTTTCAAGGCCTCCCCAAATAACCGGAATTCATTCAATGACACCAACTGAACATAGTGACGATAGCTCATCACAAGACCTCATACCATCCGTAGAGACCCCCATAAACGTTTTCCGAAACCAACCTTTACTCAAAATAGGAGATGAAATAGTTATCAGATTCAAAATCCCTTCGACAACTACACAAGACATACTTTGATACGACAAGACTATTCAGACAACGACATCATTGACATTTTCAAAAGATATCTCAATCCAAGATGTCCTATGCAGCCAGCATCAAATATTGAAGACCAGTGGCACCATTGCCAAATAGCCATTAGAGACGCCGCCTCTGATGTGCTGGGTTTCACCCGACCACCGCAAAGAAACCCCTGGTTCGACGACGAATGCCGGTAAGCACACGCAGCGAAACAAGAGGCATACAAAGCGGCGCTGCAAAGGAGGACAAGAGCTGCTCGTGAGCTCTACGCGCAGAAGAGAAGAGACGAACACCGGCTTCTGAGGAAAAAAAAGAAAGAGCATGAGAAGCGCGCGATCGAGGAAATAGAGAGATGCTTCCGATGGAATGAGGTTCGGAAATTTTACCAAAGGGTAAAAAGAACCTCCCAAGGCTACAGAGCCCTGAACTGCGCCAACTACAGAGGTATAAGTCTTCTTAACATCGCCTACAAGATCTTATCTGCCGTGTTGTGTGAACGCCTGAAGCCTTTCGTCAACAACCTGATTGGTCCCTATCAGTGTGGCTTCAGGCCAGGAAAGTCTACCGTTGACCAAATATTCACACTGCGGCAGATCTTGGAGAAAACCCAGGAACTTCAAATCGATACCCACCACCTTTTCATCGACTTTAAGGCCGCCTATGACAGCATTTATAGGGACGAACTATACAGAGCAATGTCTAGTTTTGGCATCCCTGCCAAACTCGTCCGTTTGTGCAGGATGACAATGGAGAATGCACGCTGCTCCATTAAGGTCGGTAAAGAACTTACCGAGACCTTCGATGTCAAAAAAGGATTTAGACAAGGCGATGCGCTGTCATGTGACTTCTTTAACATCGTTCTTGAAAGAATAGTGCAAAACTCAAATGCTAACACCAGAGGCACTATCTTCCAAAAGTCCGTCCACCTACTCGCTTACGCCGACGACATCGACATAATCGGCAGAACGCAACGTGATGTCACTGGCGCGTTCGTGAGCATTGAGACGGAAGCGGCAAAGATGGGTTTGGCGGTCAATGAGGGCAAGACAAAGTATATGCTGTCATCAAGAAAGGACACCCAACACCGACGTCTTGGACAAAATGTCACCATAGACTGATATAACTTTGAGGTAGTAAAGGACTTTGTCTACCTAGGCTCCGCTATGACTTCAGACAATGACACCAGCGCTGAGATTAAACGAAGAATAACTCTTGCCAATCGCTGTTTCTTTGGGTTAAGAAAGCAATTGAGTAGGAAAGCCCTCTCTCGGACAACTAAAGTGACCCTTTATAAGACCTTGATCATCCCAGTCCTACTTTATGGTGCAGAGGCATGGACTCTATCAAAATCGGATGAGGCTACACTTGGTTACTTGGAGAGGAAAATTCTTCGAGTAATTTTCGGTCCCGTCTGCATAGACGGTGAATGGAGGAGGAGATACAACGACGAACTGTACGGGCTGTACAGCGACATCGACCTGGCCAGAAGAGTGAAGGTCCAACGACTGAGGTGGCTGGGTCAAGTAGAGCGAATGGACGTCAATCCTCCGGCCCGGAAGATCTTCGAATCCACACCCGAGGGACGGCGCAGTAGAGGAAGACCGCGACTCAGGTGGCGCGCGCAAGTGGAAGGGGACCTTAACCAACTTAGCGTGCGAAACTGGAGACAGCTGGCCAAAGATCGTGCTGGCTGGAGACGCTTGTTGGTTGAGGCCCAGGTCCACCCCGGACTGTAGCGCCACCTTAAGTAAGTAAGTAAGTATCTCAATCCAAATAATATTAACGGTCTTCTGACAGACGAAATGACGATGGGACGAGTACAAGAAATTTACCCTTTACACTTCAGAGACTATCGTATCCGATTCACCCAGAAAATTGTTGAAGACGTACCCAACGAAATAGAGCAGGAAGAAACAATTCTAAAGATACATCGCAGAGCCCATCGCAACGCCGAAGAAAACCGAGTCCAATTGCTAGAAAACTTCTATTTCCCTAAAATGTAATCAACAATTGAAAACCTGGTAAACCGTTGCATAATCTGTAAACAAAGTAAATACGACAGGCAACCTAATAAGCCACATCTGAAACCTACACCCATCCCTAATTATCCGGTACACACCATTCATATCGATATATTTTCCACCGAAAAATAACTTGTCCTAACAGCCGTCGATAAATTCACAAAATTCGCTCAAACTAGAATTATCCCATCACTCTCAATCGAAGATATTAAACGGCCGCTACGAGATATTATATTCTTCTTTTGCGTCCCTGAAGTTGTCTTAATAGATAACGAGAAAGCACTAAATTCAGCCTCAATAACTTCAATGGAAGATGACAAGTAAAGATTTTTAAAACACCTCCATATAAAAGTGAAGTGAACGGTCAAGTTGAACGCTTCCATTCCACATTGTCAGAAATCCTGAGGTGTCTGAAATCAGATGGACCTGCACGGTCTTTTGAAGAACTCTTAGAACGAGCCGTGAAAGAATACAACTTCACCATCCATTCAACGACAGGTAAGAAACCAATAGAACTATTTTACGGACGAAAACCCAGACTAAATCCCGAACAATTTGAAAAGACACGGTTGACTAATATTGAAAAACTTAGAATCAAGCAAGAGAAGGATACTAAATAACATAACAAAAAAAGGAAACCGATTAAGGACTATCAAGTAGGACAACCTATTTATGATAAAAACAATAAACGTCTAGGTTCGAAACTAACAGGCAGATACCGAGCAGAAATAGTTAAGGAAAACAAAAACTCTACCGTCATAACCGAATCCGGCAAAGTAGTACATAAAAGTAATATCAGAAATTAAATTTTATTTTTTCAGATGTGCGTTTTGCACTTGCCAGGCAACCATGCAAATATTGGACTTCTCAAACGCACAAATAGTAACCTTTCACGTTGGACAGACAAAGATACAAGAAGGAAATTTTAAACTAATACATGTTATCAACTTAGACCAATACGACCAATTCATATCTGCAATAACTCCTATCCTTAAACTTGAATCAACCCAAAAACATACAATATTCCAAATATTCCAACAAATTAAAAATCGTTTGCATAACTTGAAACCGCGAATAACAAAACGTTCTCTAAATTTTATCGGTAGCACATGGAAATGGATTGCTAGCAACCCAGACCATGATGATTTTGTCACCATCAAAGAAAAAGTCACAGAAGTACTTAAAAATAATAACAAGCAGGTTGTCATAAATCAATTATACAATGAGAGAATGAATAATATCACTAAGGTACAAAACGAAATACAGAAATTATTAAAAGAAAACAATAAAGTAAGCTTCGAGGTAAAAGCAAATGTACAATACAAAATTAAACTTGTAAAAGAAGAAATAGAAAATGTTAATTATGCCATTAATTGGGCTAAATTAGGCATGATCAATTCATTTATTTTATCAAAAAAAGAAATAGAACTTGCTTCAAATATTTTAAATAAATAACAATTACCATAAATAACACAATAGAAGAAGCTTTAAATTTCTCAGAAGTAAAGTAAACACCAACAGAACCCTCTTAAAAATACGAACAAGAAACAGGTAAATGTCGAAAACAGCGAAGTCGACAAAATACCAATTGCGACAAAAACAAACACACCAGTTGTGAATAACAAATCATATTCCCAAATTGTGAAAAATACACGTAAAGAAGAAGAAATATCAGTAAAGGAAATGCTTTCTACTATTATTCAAAGATTGGATAATCAAGATAAAGTTATTAAGCTATTGAGCAAAGAAGTTTCCAAAGGAAAAAATCAACAAAATAACAATGACTGAAAACCTAAAAGTCGTAACCTGGAATGCAAATGGTTTACACCAACACATCTCTGAATTTCAGGTATTTCTACGCAATGAAGACATTGACGTCTGCCTGATTTCTGAAACCCACTTTAAACAGGGAACAACAATTAGAATTCCTGGGTACCTCTGTTACCACTCTCCCCATCCTTCTGACAGTGCCAGGGGAGGTAGTGCTGTAATTGTAAAAAGTATTTTAAAACCCTACGAAATGCCCAAAATAGGAAAACAAATCATGCAAGTAGCGATAATAAACATTGCGACTAAAAGCAAGCAATTTAACATAGCTGCTATATACTGTCCACCTAGACATTCGCCTACAGAGGAAGATCTTAACGACCTTTTTCGAGCTCTAGGTACTAACTTTATCATTGGAGGTGACTTCAATGCAAAACATACCTATTGGGGGTCCAGATTAGTAACTACGAAAGGCAGGAAGCTTTACAAAGCAGGGCGAAATTTTAATTGTAACTTTATTTCGACTGGATCGCCTACTTATTGGCCATCCGACCCAGCAAAAATACCAGACCTTATTGACTTCTTCATTATGAAAGGAATCAATAGAAAAGAAGTAAGAGTTGAAAACAGTGATGATTTGTCGTCGGATCATACACCTGTAATCTTAACGATTAATGGCATGTCAGTAGAGCAGATAAGCAATGAAAGACTTACCAGCAAAAGAACAAACTGGTGTAATTTTAAAAAAATACTCGAAGGTTTTATAAACCTTAGAGCTCCACTGGCCACAATAAGGCATATTGACATCGAAGTGGAACAATTCATTGCCGATATTCAACAGGCGGCAGAAGATAGTACACCAACTATTCAGCAACGTAAACAAGCATCGATAAAATAGCCCACAGAAATTAGGGAACTAATATTAGAAAAGAGAAGAGCCCGGAGAAAATGGCAAATGACAAGATATCCCGGCGATAAATTTCTATTCAATAGACTTAACAATAAACTTAAAAAAAGTATCAGTGAGTTTAAAAATAGAACTCTTACTAAATATCTTTGCAATTTAACTGCTGACAAAGTCACAGACTACTCCCTTTGGAAGGCTGCCAAATATTTAAAAAGACCTCAAACGCAAGATCCCCCGTTAAAAACATCTGATGGGAAATGGATCGGCGACCCAAAGAAAAGGTCAAACTATTTTCGGAACATTTAACAAATGTTTTTAAACCTTTTCCAAGTAGTGTAGCAAACGAACGCCTTGAATTCTTTGATAGGATAGATGAAGACGTAATCCCTTACGTTTCACTTAAAGAGATCAGCACATGTATTCATAAGCTCTCTAATAGAAAATCGCCAGGTTATGATCTTATAACTGCCCAAATTCTGAAGGAACTACCCTTCATAGCATTGGTTAAACTTAAGCTTTTAATTAATGCTTGTTTTAAGCTAAGATATATGTTCCTTATCATTGGAAGATAGCAGAAATTATAGTTATACCTAAACAAGGTAAACCTCCATCAGAAGTCACCTCATACAGGCCAATCTCACTTTTACCTGTACTATCAAAACTTTTTGAAAAACTGCTTCTCAAAAGACTAGACAGAATAATAGAACAAAGAAGGCTTATTCCCACCCACCAGTTTGGGTTTAGAAATAAACACTCGACAATAGATCAAGTACATCGTATAACAAATATTATAGAAAAATCGTTAGAAGAAAAGCAAGTTTGCTCTACACTATTTTTAGACGTTGCTAAGGCTTTTGATAAGGTCTGGCATAAGGGCTTACAGTATAAACTTCATAGGGATCTACCAAGACAATACTATGAGATACTTAAATCTTATATTTCAAATAGATTCTTTAGAGTTCGCTATGGTTCAGCGTATTCTGAACTCAAGGAATTGCAAGCAGGAGTTCCACAGGGAAGTGTTCTGGGACCAACCCTGTACATATTGTATACTAGGGATATACCACATACAAACGATGTGATGATAGCTACATTCGCAGATGACACTGCTCTTCTATCAACTGATGGATGCGTGACTAAATCCACAGAAAAGCTACAAAATTCTGTTAACGAGATATGTGATTGGGCCCAACGATGGCGAATTAGACTAAATGAGTCAAAGTCCACTCATATCAATTTTACAAATAAAAAAATAACAAACGCTCCTGTGGTTATTAATAACCAAGTAGTTCCTTATTCTAACACAGCTAAGTATCTGGGTATGAATCTAGATGCCAAACTGAAATGGAAGGAACATGTGAAAAAGAAAGTAGAAGAGTTAAATATTAGGTATAGAAAACTGTATTGGTTGCTAGGACATAACTCTGAAATTTCCACTGAGAATAAAATTTAAATATATAATCAGATACTAAAACCTGTTTGGACGTATGGTATCCAATTATGGGGTTGCACAAAGAAAACAAATGTACAAATAATACAAACTTTCCAAAACAAAGTCCTTCGGGGAATAGTAAATGCCCCGTGGTATATTAGAAATAATGACTTGCATCGTGATTTGCAGATTGAACTTGTAACGGAAGTAATTACAAAGTACGCAATTCGTCACAATGACCGTCTGCAGATGCATATTAATAACGAAATAATAGACGTCTTAAATGTACGATATAATATTCGTAGATTAAGAAGAACTAAGCCTCACGAAGTTATAATCTAAAAAATATGAGAACCCGTATCTAAATTGTAATACCTTCTCAAACGCAACTGAACGTTGAAAGTAAAAATCATTTGTCGATCTTTCCTTGATTGGTCATGATTAAGGAGGTGTTTTTAGTGCGGTTAGAGTCCCACACTACTCTGGGTTTCTAGTCCCATTGTGTCTTTCGAGATTTTCACCTTCAATAACAAAAAAAAAAAAAAAACAAGTAAAAGTGTTATCATCGGCCTGGCCGATGCTTTGATACCCTCCACTGCATACAAGTCATGCAAAATTGGTTTTGTGAGGGAGGTACCAGAACTACTTGACCGACATAGCCCATTTTCAATACCAACCTAACGACGATAAAAAGAAGTTCTCTCACCAAATTTCATTCACCTACGTCAATTACTTTGGGCGCCATCGTGCTTTCAACAGACAGAGAGACATATGGGTCCAATATTGGTTTTGTATGGGAGGTACCAGAACTACTTGACCGACATAGCGCATTTTCAATACCAACCTGACGCCGATAAAAATAAGTCCTTTCACCAAATTTCATTCACCTACGTCAATTACTTTAGGCGCTATCGTGCTTTCAACAGACAGAGAGGCATGGGTCCAATATTGGTTTTGTATGGGAGGTACCAGAACTACTTGACCGACATAGCCCATTTTCAATTCCAACCTGACGCCGATAAAAAGAAGTCCTTTCACCAAATTTCATTCACCTACGTCAATTACTTTGGGCGCTATCGTGCTTTCAACAGACAGAGAGGCATGGGTCCAATATTGGTTTTGTATGGGAGGTACCAGAACTACTTGACCGACATAGCCCATTTTCAATACCAACCTGACGCCGATAAAAAGAAGTCTTTTCACCAAATTTCATTCACCTACGTCAATTACTTTGGGCGCTATCGTGCTTTCAACAGACAGACAGACAGACAGACAGACAGACAGACAGACAGACAGACAGACAGACAGACAGACAGACGGACATGGCTAAATCGATTCAGAATGTGATCCTGATTCAGAATATATATACTTTATGAGGTCTCCGGTGACTCCTTCTTTGCGTTACAAATGTATTGGCAAAGTGAATATACCTTCCTCTGGAGGGTATAAAAAAGGAAGTAAAAGTCATAAGCAATAGCTCAACAATACTCTATATTATAAATATTCCGCTAACAACAAATGAAACCTATGAAAGCCTTGTAATTAAACCAGTAAAGAAAAGTAATATTGTAACAGAAATTTTATTTGAAGGAATTCTTACTAATAATGAAGAGATGTACGGAACTGTAAAAAAATTTAAAAATTATAACTCTTTATCAATTTGTAATTCAAAAGACATTGTCAACATTAGAAACGATACATGTATTCCCAGCTTGCTCAACCATAGACGAGATATCAACAGGCAATATATTGCTAAATCAATTTACCGGAACCGTACAAGTAGAAAACATTACCCACAGCCTCAATGGAACATTTCTAATAAAATTCCACAACACCACTATTAATATCAATGGTCAATCATTTATTTCCCAAGAAGTATCAATGGTCAAAGCATTACCGGCAATACTATAAGACAGTCCAAAGGAGAAAAAGTTCAGAGAAATCTTATATCTAGAAATGATGAAAGATCTTTTCATCAACAACATAAATAAAATCCGACTATTACAAACAGCGCTGCCACTTTGCTACGATCGTAGCAAAACTGCTACGCAATTGCCCGTTTGCTACGCTGCTACGCACTCTCCCTAAAAACGCCTATTTTGCTACTTTTTTTTTAAGGCAATGCTTACATGCAAAGCGCCTTTTAAGTGAAGTTTTTAATGTTTTTTTTTTTTTTTGTTTGATTATAGTTTTGTAAAATATATCGTTTACCAACTATACTTGTACTAGTCCTTAAAAAAATATTTACTTTGAATAAAGAATTAAGTGTTTTTTGTTTATTTTCGAAAAAAAATTTATATTTTGGACTTTTGCTACGCAAATTAAGTTTTGCTACGCAAATTTGCTACGCAAATTTTTTCCCTTGTGGCAGCACTGATTACAAACGGAGAAAAACACACATCTCACTCATATCCTCTCTCGGAATACTCGCTATAATAGCCACGATCCTCAAGCTTTTACCTAAACGAAACAATACCAAGGTCACCAACCAGATTCCGAATCACCCAACGTATCCCAACATCTTGAGATGCCACAGCAAAGATTTAACGACATACCATATTTCTAACGATTGAGGACAATCGCACTTAAAAGGGGAAGACTTACCACCGTCAAACTGAGTGCACATGCTGACCAAGCGTCTGGGTCAAGGTGAGAGCAACCTGCTCTCAATAAATTTTTTTGAAATTTTCGCGTTAATTTTTTTTTAACTTATATATATTCTGAATCAGGATCACATTCTGAATCGCTTTAGCCATGTCCGTCTGTCTGTCTGTCTGTTGAAAGCCCGATAGCGCCCAAAGGAATTGACATAGGCGAATGAAATTTGGTGAAAGGACTTCTTTTTATCGTCGTCAGGTTGGTATTGAAAATGGGCTATGGCGGTCAAGTAGTTCTGGTACCTCCCATACAAAGTCAATATTAGATCCACATGTCTCTCTGTCTGTTGAAAACATGATAGCGTCCAAAGGAATCAACCTAGACGGATGACGATTAGTGAAAGGACTTCTTTATATCATCGTTAGGTTAGTATTAAAAATGGGCTCTGTCAGTCAAGTAGTTCTGATACCTCCCATACAAAACCAATTTTGCATGACTTGTATGCAGTGGAGGGTATCAAAGCATCGGCCAGGCCGATGATAACACTTTTACTGGTTTTTTTTTCGTAACACAACATTTGTATAGATGTATCTATCTTTATGCAATTATTTCACTGAGTATTTTAAAATCTACACACAAAGAAGATACAAGGATAAAAGCACCGCTACCATTGTTAGTACAGAAGTCTATTTAACTAATGAACGCAGCAAATTTGTATCAAACATCAATTGGTTTCATAAAACACTGAACACTTAATGCTTTTTTTCCAACACTACCATTTGGTACCTACATACTTACAGGCAAATATACAAGAGTATTATTTTTTTACACTTTTTACACTTTTTCATCTCTTTTAGTTGCTTTTAATTTCAGCGAAAATGTGAATATGCACTTAACGCTTCCTCAACCCTTTTGTATGCAATTTTCATTTCTTTCATCCTTTAAACTTTCTGTTTACTGGTTGTTTTCATTTTATGCAGGCAGGTGCAAAGAGGTGTAAATTTTACTAGTGCACGTTAGTTTTACCTGTCTAAATTAAACACCCATAACGTAGGATGTAAAATGGAACATATGTTGCTTTATGATGATTGTAGCTGAATAAACGGATGTACTTGTATTTACTTACTCGTACGTCGTACCTACATATATATGGATATTTACCCTAGCAATCATTCTGAAACGATATATCTATATATATAAAAGTGTCCGAAGCGATTTAATCCCATAACTCGAGATTGGCCAAACCGATTTTGATGATTTATACTGTGTTGGAAAGGTATTTTCTCAGTATGGGTTTTCGGGTTAAAAAAAATGTCTTATTTTGACCACCCAGCGTGTTTCGACAGGTTTTTTTTATTTATTTATTTTTCATTTTGTATTTATTTATTTTGGCAACAACCAAAAAAAGAATCAAATTTTAATGTAACATATCGTATCACAATTGAAATGTTAGATAGACACGTAACGTAACGCCATCTATTATAGATCAATGGAGAAGCCAATTTTGTTTCATGTGTGGTGGCGCTGTCCACGTTGACTGTGCCATTTGATTCAGTTGCGCAGTTTCTTCATTCGTTGCTGTTTAAGCGCTCATAATGCACTTTTCGTATTCGCGTTTTGTTCGATCGAATAACGTTTACGGCCATTGCGCATTACAGATTCGGATTTCTTCATTGCGATTTTGTGAGTTTTTGTGAATTAAAATTTTTTACTTTTTTTTCCCGAGGGTACCTAGGTGAAAATCTTCCAAAGACACTATGAGAATAGCACGCGCGTGCTTATAGTAGTGTCAGATTTCTACTGACTAAAAACACCATCCTTCGATAAATTGTTAGATACTGCTTATATAAAACTTATCAAGCAATTTTTCTATAACGAAATAAAAACACTTTTGACAGGTTACTTTCCACTGAAAGATCCTGCATGTTCCGCAATTAAGACGGGGTTAGTCCTTATCTTGCCAAGTCGAAAGGTTTCGTTCTTTCTAGTCGGACTGTATTGTTGATATGCCCGATTAGTCGGTTTCTATGCTTTCGCGCGAAGCTTCTAGTTTCAGCTTCGATTGTAGGAATTCCAAAATCCCTGTGGATATCGTCGTTTCTAGTATACCACGGTGCTTGGACAATTTCTCTTAGTACTTTATTTTGAAAAGTTTGTAAAATATTGGCATTTGTTTTCTTGGTACAACCCCAAAGTTGTATACCGTAGGTCCACACCGGTTTTAGCACTTGCTTGTATAAAAGCAGTTTGTTCTCGGTACTGAGCTGGGAATGTTTTCCGAGTAACCAGTACATTTCTCCATATTTGATATCGAGTTCTTTACGTTTCATTTTCACGTGCGAATTCCATTTCAGCTTTGCGTCGAGTGTCATTCCCAGGTATTTGGCCTCGTTAGCAAAGGGTATTCGAGCCAAGTTTAGGAAAATTGGCAAGTCATTAGTTTTCCTATATGTGAAATTTACGTGAACAGATTTAGTTTCGTTGAGGGCGATCCGCCAGTCCCTCGTCCATTCATTTACTTTATTCAGTGTGGTTTGCAGCTTTGCAGTCGTTTCTTCGATCGTATTACCTACTGCAAGGATAGCGGTGTCGTCGGCAAAGGTAGCAAGGATAGTGCCATCTTCTCTTGGTATATCGCGAGTATATAACAGATACAGAAGTGGCCCAAGGACGCTTCCTTGCGGTACGCCGGCCGAAATTTTTTTAAGCTCCGAGTATTCTACACCATGTCTAACACGAAAGAGTCTGTTCCCGAGATATGATTCTAGGATATCATATAGGCTTACGGGGAGAATTTGTCGTAATTTAAATTTTAAGCCGTCCTGCCACACCTTATCAAAGGCTTGTGAGACGTCGAGGAATACGCTTGAGCATATCTTTTTTTCTTCAAATGCTTTCTGTATTACGTCAGTAATTCTATGCACTTGCTCAATCGTCGAGTGCTTGGTTCTGAACCCAAACTGGTGGTCAGGGATTAGATTATTATCTTCTATAACCGGTTGTAGGCGCCTAAGTAATATCCTATCGAAAACTTTAGATATGACTTGAAGAAGCGAAATTGGTCTATACGATTTTACTTTATTTGGCGGTTTTCCATAATGATTTCCACGACTTTCCATTGGCTCGGCACGTGTTTAAGTCTGAGCGCAGCATTTATAATATATAGAAGCTTAATTAATGCTTTTCGAGGTAGAACTTTGAGAACTTCTCCGGTGATCAAATCATAACCAGGAGCTTCCTTAGGTTTTAGATATTCGATTTCACGTTTTAGTTCCCTAAGCGTTGCATATGTGAGTGAAAAATCGTTAGATAGTAATTCCGTCCCACCATTGGTACTGCCGTAAGCCGCTCGACCATCGTACGGTTTAAAGGTTTCCTGTAAATGGGCGGCAAAAACGTCCGCTTTTTCTTTATCTTCCCTTGCCCATTCATTTTGATTTATTTTTATTGGCGGCGCTGGGATTTTGGGCCTTTTGGTGCCTTTTACAGCTTTCCAAAGTGAATAATTGGAATCTTTTTTCGCTGTTAAACTTTCAAGGTAAGAACCTATCGCCCGATTTTTAAAATCTTTAATAGCTGTCTTCAACAAATTGCACAAATAATTCAAATGTGCTTTATGTTGCGGAGCGCGACTCTGTTGCCATTTTTTACTCGCTTTCCTTTTTTCGTTGACCAATTCTTTTATTTCGGGCGGATATCGTAAACCGTATTTGGCCGGCGTTTTTCTTGGGTTAGGCGTATTATTCCAGGAAGCGAGCTGAACGACTTCAACGAAGCGATCAACTTCAACCTCAAGTTCGTAAGGCGTCGTAAGTGGAACGCTCAGTTCAACATTCTCTTCAATTTTGTTCCTAAAGTCTTCCCAGTTAGTTGTTTTACCAGTAAGTCTAGCTGGCTCTTGGTTATTGATTAGTTTTGCGCTCAAAGTTATAATAACCGGTGAATGATCAGATGACAGATCAAAGCTCTCTTCAACTTTAATGTGGTTGGTAGATATTCCTTTCACGACGAAAAAATCTATCCGATCAGGTATTTTTGAAGTATCAGTTGGCCAGTAGGTCGGTTTGCCCGTCGAGTGGAAATCACAATTGTACTCCATACCTGCCCCATAGAGCATTCTACCTTTTCGCGAGAACGTGTGTTTCGCATTAAAATTGCCGCCAATAATGAAATTTGGTTTGAGCGATTTAAGCAAGTTAGTATAATCACTTTTTTCAAGCGCGGAGCGTGGTGGACAGTAGATAGATGAGATTCTAAGAGTACGCTGATTATTATACCCTCCAGAGGAAGGTATATTCACTTTGCCAATACATTTGTAACGCAAAGAAGGAGTCACCGGAGACCTCATAAAGTATATATATTCTGAATCAGGATAACATTCTGAATCGATTTAGCCATGTCCGTCTGTCTGTCTGTCTGTCTGTCTGTCTGTCTGTCTGTCTGTCTGTCTGTTGAAAGCACGATAGCGCCCAAAGTAATTGACGTAGGTGAATGAAATTTGGTGAAAAGACTTATTTTTATCGGCGTCAGGTTGGTATTGAAAATGGGCTATGTCGGTCAAGTAGTTCTGGTACCTCCCATACAAAACCAATATTGGACCCATGTCTCTCTGTCTGTTGAAAGCACGATGGCGCCCAAAGTAATTGACGTAGGTGAATGAAATTTGGTGAAAAGACTTCTTTTTATCGGCGTCAGGTTGGTATTGAAAATGGGCTATGTCGGTCAAGTAGTTTTGGTACCTCCCATACAAAACCAATATTGGACCCATATATCTCTCTGTCTGTTGAAAGCACGATGGCGCCCAAAGTAATCGACGTAGGTGAATGAAATTTGGTGAAATCACTTCTTTTTATCGGCGTCAGGTTGGAATTGAAAATGGGCTATGTCGGTCAAGTAGTTCTGGTACCTCCCATACAAAACCAATATTGGACCCATGCCTCTCTGTCTGTTGAAAGCACGATAGCGCCCAAAGTAATTGACGTAGGTGAATGAAATTTGGTGAAAGGACTTCTTTTTATCGGCGTCAGGTTGGTATTGAAAATGGGCTATGTCGGTCAAGTAATTCTGGTACCTCCCATACAAAACCAATATTGGACCCATGCCTCTCTGTCTGTTGAAAGCACGATAGCGCCCAAAGTAATTGACGTAGGTGAATGAAATTTGGTGAAAGGACTTATTTTTATCGGCGTCAGGTTGGTATTGAAAATGCGCTATGTCGGTCAAGTAGTTCTGGTACCTCCCATACAAAACCAATATTGGACCCATATGTCTCTCTGTCTGTTGAAAGCACGATGGCGCCCAAAGCAATTGACGTAGGTGAATGAAATTTGGTGAGAGAACTTCTTTTTATCGTCGTTAGGTTGGTATTGAAAATGGGCTATGTCGGTCAAGTAGTTCTGGTACCTCCCATACAAAACCAATATTGGACCCATGCCTCTCTGTTTGTTGAAAGCACGATAGCGCCCAAAGTAATTGACGTAGGTGAATGAAATTTGGTGAGAGAACTTATTTTTATCGTCGTTAGGTTGGTATTGAAAACCTGCTATGTCGGTCAAGTAGTTCTGGTACCTCCCTCACAAAACCAATTTTGCATGACTTGTATGCAGTGGAGGGTATCAAAGCATCGGCCAGGCCGATGATAACACTTTTACTTGTTATACCCTCCACAGGAAGGTATATTCACTTTGCCCATACATTTGTAACGCCAAGAAGGAGTCACCGGAGACCTCATAAAGTATATATATTCTGAATCAGGATCACATTCTGAATCGATTTAGCCATGTCCGTCTGTCTGTCTGTCTGTCTGTCTGTCTGTCTGTCTGTCTGTCTGTCTGTCTGTCTGTCTGTCTGTCTGTCTGTCTGTTGAAAGCACGATAGCGCCCAAAGTAATTGACGTAGGTGAATGAAATTTGGTGAAAAGACTTCTTTTTATCGGCGTCAGGTTGGTATTGAAAATGGGCTATGTCGGTCAAGTAGTTCTGGTACCTCCCATACAAAACCAATATTGGACCCATATGTCTCTCTGTCTGTTGAAAGCACGATGGCGCCCAAAGTAATCGACGTAGGTGAATGAAATTTGGTGAAATCACTTCTTTTTATCGGCGTCAGGTTGGTATTGAAAATGGGCTATGTCGGTCAAGTAGTTCTGGTACCTCCCATACAAAACCAATATTGGACCCATGCCTCTCTGTCTGTTGAAAGCACGATAGCGCCCAAAGTAATTGACGTAGGTGAATGAAATTTGGTGAAAGGACTTATTTTTATCGGCGTCAGGTTGGTATTGAAAATGGGCTATGTCGGTCAAGTAGTTCTGGTACCTCCCATACAAAACCAATATTGGACCCATGCCTCTCTGTCTGTTGAAAGCACGATAGCGCCCAAAGTAATTGACGTAGGTGAATGAAATTTGGTGAAAGGACTTATTTTTATCGGCGTCAGGTTGGTATTGAAAATGCGCTATGTCGGTCAAGTAGTTCTGGTACCTCCCATACAAAACCAATATTGGACCCATATGTCTCTCTGTCTGTTGAAAGCACGATGGCGCCCAAAGTAATTGACGTAGGTGAATGAAATTTGGTGAGAGAACTTCTTTTTATCGTCGTTAGGTTGGTATTGAAAATGGGCTATGTCGGTCAAGTAGTTCTGGTACCTCCCATACAAAACCAATATTGGACCCATGCCTCTCTGTCTGTTGAAAGCACGATAGCGCCCAAAGTAATTGACGTAGGTGAATGAAATTTGGTGAGAGAACTTATTTTTATCGTCGTTAGGTTGGTATTGAAAACCTGCTATGTCGGTCAAGTAGTTCTGGTACCTCCCTCACAAAACCAATTTTGCATGACTTGTATGCAGTGGAGGGTATCAAAGCATCGGCCAGGCCGACGATAACACTTTTACTTGTTTTTTACTCGAATCGTGCACAGTTGCATAGTTTCAAGCTCTATCTTCAGGTCTTCATATTGTTGAATGCAGTCTTTAATAAACAATGATGATCCGACTCTCGCGTTTCCAGATGGGTGAAAAGCGTGCAAATCATTGTAGCCTTTTATTTTTAAACTTGATAGCTCTTTTACGTGGGTTTCAGAAATTAAGCAAATGTCAATATCCTTTTCGCGCATGAATACTTCCAATTCATCGGGTTTTTGCAAAAGTTTGTTTGCATTCCAAGTACATATTTTTAACATTGGGTTTTCATTCATATTATATTTGAAGTACGCGTTTTCCTTGAATTATTTTCGAGCTTAACCAACCGATCGAGAATAATTTTATTTATTTTGCTTTGTTCTTCAAGTTTCCCGAGAATTACTGAGAAAACATGAGAAACACTGTCTGGCGAAGTTTCAACATTTTTTGGTTCTTCGAATACCACAGCCTGATGGCAATTTTTGAATAGGGTTTCCTTTGACAACAGAGGTCGAGGGCATTTCTGCCGACTCTCTTTTTTTGAAATTCTTACGTTCGGGAACCGGAGGTTTTAGATTGTCTACTATCCCCTGAACAGTCTTACGCTTTGTCTTAGTTAGCGGTTTTGATTAAGCTCTTTCGGGCTTAAGGAGCGCATCTCTCCGTTTTTGCAACTCCATAGCTACTTCACAGCCTCTATAATTAGCCGGGTGCTTTCCCTTGCAGTTAGCACAGGTAGCGGAGGACTGGTTTTTAACTCCACAATCTTGGATTAGTCGGTTTCTATGCTTTCGCGCGAAGCTTATAGTTTCAGCTTCGATTGTAGGAATTCCAAAATCCCTGTGGATATCGTCGTTTCCAGTATACCACGGTGCTTGGACAATTTCTCTTAGTACTTTATTTTGAAAAGTTTGTAAAATATTGGCATTTGTTTTCTTGGTACAACCCCAAAGTTGTATACCGTAGGTCCACACCGGTTTTAGCACTTGCTTGTATAAAAGCAGTTTGTTCTCGGTACTGAGCTGGGAATGTTTTCCGAGTAACCAGTACATTTCTCCATATTTGATATCGAGTTCTTTACGTTTCATTTTCACGTGCGAATTCCATTTCAGCTTTGCGTCGAGTGTCATTCCCAGGTATTTGGCCTCGTTAGCAAAGGGTATTCGAGCCAAGTTTAGGAAAATTGGCAAGTCATTAGTTTTCCTATATGTGAAATTTACGTGAACAGATTTAGTTTCGTTGAGGGCGATCCGCCAGTCCCTCGTCCATTCATTTACTTTATTCAGTGTGGTTTGCAGCTTTGCAGTCGTTTCTTCGATCGTATTACCTACTGCAAGGATAGCGGTGTCGTCGGCAAAGGTAGCAAGGATAGTGCCATCTTCTCTTGGTATATCGCGAGTATATAACAGATACAGAAGTGGCCCAAGGACGCTTCCTTGCGGTACGCCGGCCGAAATTTTTTTAAGCTCCGAGTATTCTACACCATGTCTAACACGAAAGAGTCTGTTCCCGAGATATGATTCTAGGATATCATATAGGCTTACGGGGAGAATTTGTCGTAATTTAAATTTTAAGCCGTCCTGCCACACCTTATCAAAGGCTTGTGAGACGTCGAGGAATACGCTTGAGCATATCTTTTTTTCTTCAAATGCTTTCTGTATTACGTCAGTAATTCTATGCACTTGCTCAATCGTCGAGTGCTTGGTTCTGAACCCAAACTGGTGGTCAGGGATTAGATTATTATCTTCTATAACCGGTTGTAGGCGCCTAAGTAATATCCTATCGAAAACTTTAGATATGACTTGAAGAAGCGAAATTGGTCTATACGATTTTACTTTATTTGGCGGTTTTCCATAATGATTTCCACGACTTTCCATTGGCTCGGCACGTGTTTAAGTCTGAGCGCAGCATTTATAATATATAGAAGCTTAATTAATGCTTTTCGAGGTAGAACTTTGAGAACTTCTCCGGTGATCAAATCATAACCAGGAGCTTCCTTAGGTTTTAGATATTCGATTTCACGTTTTAGTTCCCTAAGCGTTGCATATGTGAGTGAAAAATCGTTAGATAGTAATTCCGTCCCACCATTGGTACTGCCGTAAGCCGCTCGACCATCGTACGGTTTAAAGGTTTCCTGTAAATGGGCGGCAAAAACGTCCGCTTTTTCTTTATCTTCCCTTGCCCATTCATTTTGATTTATTTTTATTGGCGGCGCTGGGATTTTGGGCCTTTTGGTGCCTTTTACAGCTTTCCAAAGTGAATAATTGGAATCTTTTTTCGCTGTTAAACTTTCAAGGTAAGAACCTATCGCCCGATTTTTAAAATCTTTAATAGCTGTCTTCAACAAATTGCACAAATAATTCAAATGTGCTTTATGTTGCGGAGCGCGACTCTGTTGCCATTTTTTACTCGCTTTCCTTTTTTCGTTGACCAATTCTTTTATTTCGGGCGGATATCGTAAACCGTATTTGGCCGGCGTTTTTCTTGGGTTAGGCGTATTATTCCAGGAAGCGAGCTGAACGACTTCAACGAAGCGATCAACTTCAACCTCAAGTTCGTAAGGCGTCGTAAGTGGAACGCTCAGTTCAACATTCTCTTCAATTTTGTTCCTAAAGTCTTCCCAGTTAGTTGTTTTACCAGTAAGTCTAGCTGGCTCTTGGTTATTGATTAGTTTTGCGCTCAAAGTTATAATAACCGGTGAATGATCAGATGACAGATCAAAGCTCTCTTCAACTTTAATGTGGTTGGTAGATATTCCTTTCACGACGAAAAAATCTATCCGATCAGGTATTTTTGAAGTATCAGTTGGCCAGTAGGTCGGTTTGCCCGTCGAGTGGAAATCACAATTGTACTCCATACCTGCCCCATAGAGCATTCTACCTTTTCGCGAGAACGTGTGTTTCGCATTAAAATTGCCGCCAATAATGAAATTTGGTTTGAGCGATTTAAGCAAGTTAGTATAATCACTTTTTTCAAGCGCGGAGCGTGGTGGACAGTAGATAGATGAGATTCTAAGAGTACGCTGATTATTATACCCTCCAGAGGAAGGTATATTCACTTTGCCAATACATTTGTAACGCAAAGAAGGAGTCACCGGAGACCTCATAAAGTATATATATTCTGAATCAGGATCACATTCTGAATCGATTTAGCCATGTCCGTCTGTCTGTCTGTCTGTCTGTCTGTCTGTCTGTCTGTCTGTTGAAAGCACGATAGCGCCCAAAGTAATTGACGTAGGTGAATGAAATTTGGTGAAAAGACTTATTTTTATCGGCGTCAGGTTGGTATTGAAAATGGGCTATGTCGGTCAAGTAGTTCTGGTACCTCCCATACAAAACCAATATTGGACCCATGTCTCTCTGTCTGTTGAAAGCACGATGGCGCCCAAAGTAATTGACGTAGGTGAATGAAATTTGGTGAGAGAACTTATTTTTATCGTCGTTAGGTTGGTATTGAAAACCTGCTATGTCGGTCAAGTAGTTCTGGTACCTCCCTCACAAAACCAATTTTGCATGACTTGTATGCAGTGGAGGGTATCAAAGCATCGGCCAGGCCGATGATAACACTTTTACTTGTTATACCCTCCACAGGAAGGTATATTCACTTTGCCCATACATTTGTAACGCCAAGAAGGAGTCACCGGAGACCTCATAAAGTATATATATTCTGAATCAGGATCACATTCTGAATCGATTTAGCCATGTCCGTCTGTCTGTCTGTCTGTCTGTCTGTCTGTCTGTCTGTCTGTCTGTTGAAAGCACGATAGCGCCCAAAGTAATTGACGTAGGTGAATGAAATTTGGTGAAATCACTTCTTTTTATCGGCGTCAGGTTGGTATTGAAAATGGGCTATGTCGGTCAAGTAGTTCTGGTACCTCCCATACAAAACCAATATTGGACCCATGCCTCTCTGTCTGTTGAAAGCACGATAGCGCCCAAAGTAATTGACGTAGGTGAATGAAATTTGGTGAAAGGACTTATTTTTATCGGCGTCAGGTTGGTATTGAAAATGGGCTATTTCGGTCAAGTAGTTCTGGTACCTCCCATACAAAACCAATATTGGACCCATGCCTCTCTGTCTGTTGAAAGCACGATAGCGCCCAAAGTAATTGACGTAGGTGAATGAAATTTGGTGAAAGGACTTATTTTTATCGGCGTCAGGTTGGTATTGAAAATGCGCTATGTCGGTCAAGTAGTTCTGGTACCTCCCATACAAAACCAATATTGGACCCATATGTCTCTCTGTCTGTTGAAAGCACGATGGCGCCCAAAGTAATTGACGTAGGTGAATGAAATTTGGTGAGAGAACTTCTTTTTATCGTCGTTAGGTTGGTATTGAAAATGGGCTATGTCGGTCAAGTAGTTCTGGTACCTCCCATACAAAACCAATATTGGACCCATGCCTCTCTGTCTGTTGAAAGCACGATAGCGCCCAAAGTAATTGACGTAGGTGAATGAAATTTGGTGAGAGAACTTATTTTTATCGTCGTTAGGTTGGTATTGAAAACCTGCTATGTCGGTCAAGTAGTTCTGGTACCTCCCTCACAAAACCAATTTTGCATGACTTGTATGCAGTGGAGGGTATCAAAGCATCGGCCAGGCCGATGATAACACTTTTACTTGTTTTTTACTCGAATCGTGCACAGTTGCATAGTTTCAAGCTCTATCTTCAGGTCTTCATATTGTTGAATGCAGTCTTTAATAAACAATGATGATCCGACTCTCGCGTTTCCAGATGGGTGAAAAGCGTGCAAATCATTGTAGCCTTTTATTTTTAAACTTGATAGCTCTTTTACGTGGGTTTCAGAAATTAAGCAAATGTCAATATCCTTTTCGCGCATGAATACTTCCAATTCATCGGGTTTTTGCAAAAGTTTGTTTGCATTCCAAGTACATATTTTTAACATTGGGTTTTCATTCATATTATATTTGAAGTACGCGTTTTCCTTGAATTATTTTCGAGCTTAACCAACCGATCGAGAATAATTTTATTTATTTTGCTTTGTTCTTCAAGTTTCCCGAGAATTACTGAGAAAACATGAGAAACACTGTCTGGCGAAGTTTCAACATTTTTTGGTTCTTCGAATACCACAGCCTGATGGCAATTTTTGAATAGGGTTTCCTTTGACAACAGAGGTCGAGGGCATTTCTGCCGACTCTCTTTTTTTGAAATTCTTACGTTCGGGAACCGGAGGTTTTAGATTGTCTACTATCCCCTGAACAGTCTTACGCTTTGTCTTAGTTAGCGGTTTTGATTAAGCTCTTTCGGGCTTAAGGAGCGCATCTCTCCGTTTTTGCAACTCCATAGCTACTTCACAGCCTCTATAATTAGCCGGGTGCTTTCCCTTGCAGTTAGCACAGGTAGCGGAGGACTGGTTTTTAACTCCACAATCTTGGATTAGTCGGTTTCTATGCTTTCGCGCGAAGCTTATAGTTTCAGCTTCGATTGTAGGAATTCCAAAATCCCTGTGGATATCGTCGTTTCCAGTATACCACGGTGCTTGGACAATTTCTCTTAGTACTTTATTTTGAAAAGTTTGTAAAATATTGGCATTTGTTTTCTTGGTACAACCCCAAAGTTGTATACCGTAGGTCCACACCGGTTTTAGCACTTGCTTGTATAAAAGCAGTTTGTTCTCGGTACTGAGCTGGGAATGTTTTCCGAGTAACCAGTACATTTCTCCATATTTGATATCGAGTTCTTTACGTTTCATTTTCACGTGCGAATTCCATTTCAGCTTTGCGTCGAGTGTCATTCCCAGGTATTTGGCCTCGTTAGCAAAGGGTATTCGAGCCAAGTTTAGGAAAATTGGCAAGTCATTAGTTTTCCTATATGTGAAATTTACGTGAACAGATTTAGTTTCGTTGAGGGCGATCCGCCAGTCCCTCGTCCATTCATTTACTTTATTCAGTGTGGTTTGCAGCTTTGCAGTCGTTTCTTCGATCGTATTACCTACTGCAAGGATAGCGGTGTCGTCGGCAAAGGTAGCAAGGATAGTGCCATCTTCTCTTGGTATATCGCGAGTATATAACAGATACAGAAGTGGCCCAAGGACGCTTCCTTGCGGTACGCCGGCCGAAATTTTTTTAAGCTCCGAGTATTCTACACCATGTCTAACACGAAAGAGTCTGTTCCCGAGATATGATTCTAGGATATCATATAGGCTTACGGGGAGAATTTGTCGTAATTTAAATTTTAAGCCGTCCTGCCACACCTTATCAAAGGCTTGTGAGACGTCGAGGAATACGCTTGAGCATATCTTTTTTTCTTCAAATGCTTTCTGTATTACGTCAGTAATTCTATGCACTTGCTCAATCGTCGAGTGCTTGGTTCTGAACCCAAACTGGTGGTCAGGGATTAGATTATTATCTTCTATAACCGGTTGTAGGCGCCTAAGTAATATCCTATCGAAAACTTTAGATATGACTTGAAGAAGCGAAATTGGTCTATACGATTTTACTTTATTTGGCGGTTTTCCATAATGATTTCCACGACTTTCCATTGGCTCGGCACGTGTTTAAGTCTGAGCGCAGCATTTATAATATATAGAAGCTTAATTAATGCTTTTCGAGGTAGAACTTTGAGAACTTCTCCGGTGATCAAATCATAACCAGGAGCTTCCTTAGGTTTTAGATATTCGATTTCACGTTTTAGTTCCCTAAGCGTTGCATATGTGAGTGAAAAATCGTTAGATAGTAATTCCGTCCCACCATTGGTACTGCCGTAAGCCGCTCGACCATCGTACGGTTTAAAGGTTTCCTGTAAATGGGCGGCAAAAACGTCCGCTTTTTCTTTATCTTCCCTTGCCCATTCATTTTGATTTATTTTTATTGGCGGCGCTGGGATTTTGGGCCTTTTGGTGCCTTTTACAGCTTTCCAAAGTGAATAATTGGAATCTTTTTTCGCTGTTAAACTTTCAAGGTAAGAACCTATCGCCCGATTTTTAAAATCTTTAATAGCTGTCTTCAACAAATTGCACAAATAATTCAAATGTGCTTTATGTTGCGGAGCGCGACTCTGTTGCCATTTTTTACTCGCTTTCCTTTTTTCGTTGACCAATTCTTTTATTTCGGGCGGATATCGTAAACCGTATTTGGCCGGCGTTTTTCTTGGGTTAGGCGTATTATTCCAGGAAGCGAGCTGAACGACTTCAACGAAGCGATCAACTTCAACCTCAAGTTCGTAAGGCGTCGTAAGTGGAACGCTCAGTTCAACATTCTCTTCAATTTTGTTCCTAAAGTCTTCCCAGTTAGTTGTTTTACCAGTAAGTCTAGCTGGCTCTTGGTTATTGATTAGTTTTGCGCTCAAAGTTATAATAACCGGTGAATGATCAGATGACAGATCAAAGCTCTCTTCAACTTTAATGTGGTTGGTAGATATTCCTTTCACGACGAAAAAATCTATCCGATCAGGTATTTTTGAAGTATCAGTTGGCCAGTAGGTCGGTTTGCCCGTCGAGTGGAAATCACAATTGTACTCCATACCTGCCCCATAGAGCATTCTACCTTTTCGCGAGATGAATCTAGAACCCCAGAACGTGTGTTTCGCATTAAAATTGCCGCCAATAATGAAATTTGGTTTGAGCGATTTAAGCAAGTTAGTATAATCACTTTTTTCAAGCGCGGAGCGTGGTGGACAGTAGATAGATGAGATTCTAAGAGTACGCTGATTATTATACCCTCCAGAGGAAGGTATATTCACTTTGCCAATACATTTGTAACGCAAAGAAGGAGTCACCGGAGACCTCATAAAGTATATATATTCTGAATCAGGATCACATTCTGAATCGATTTAGCCATGTCCGTCTGTCTGTCTGTCTGTCTGTCTGTCTGTCTGTCTGTCTGTTGAAAGCACGATAGCGCCCAAAGTAATTGACGTAGGTGAATGAAATTTGGTGAAAAGACTTATTTTTATCGGCGTCAGGTTGGTATTGAAAATGGGCTATGTCGGTCAAGTAGTTCTGGTACCTCCCATACAAAACCAATATTGGACCCATGTCTCTCTGTCTGTTGAAAGCACGATGGCGCCCAAAGTAATTGACGTAGGTGAATGAAATTTGGTGAAAAGACTTCTTTTTATCGGCGTCAGGTTGGTATTGAAAATGGGCTATGTCGGTCAAGTAGTTTTGGTACCTCCCATACAAAACCAATATTGGACCCATATGTCTCTCTGTCTGTTGAAAGCACGATGGCGCCCAAAGTAATCGACGTAGGTGAATGAAATTTGGTGAAATCACTTCTTTTTATCGGCGTCAGGTTGGAATTGAAAATGGGCTATGTCGGTCAAGTAGTTCTGGTACCTCCCATACAAAACCAATATTGGACCCATGTCTCTCTGTCTGTTGAAAGCACGATGGCGCCCAAAGTAATTGACGTAGGTGAATGAAATTTGGTGAAATCACTTCTTTTTATCGGCGTCAGGTTGGAATTGAAAATGGGCTATGTCGGTCGAGTAGTTCTGGTACCTCCCATACAAAACCAATATTGGACCCATGCCTCTCTGTCTGTTGAAAGCACGATAGCGCCCAAAGTAATTGACGTAGGTGAATGAAATTTGGTGAAAGGACTTCTTTTTATCGGCGTCAGGTTGGTATTGAAAATGGGCTATGTCGGTCAAGTAGTTCTGGTACCTCCCATACAAAACCAATATTGGACCCATGCCTCTCTGTCTGTTGAAAGCACGATAGCGCCCAAAGTAATTGACGTAGGTGAATGAAATTTGGTGAAAGGACTTATTTTTATCGGCGTCAGGTTGGTATTGAAAATGCGCTTTGTCGGTCAAGTAGTTCTGGTACCTCCCATACAAAACCAATATTGGACCCATATGTCTCTCTGTCTGTTGAAAGCACGATGGCGCCCAAAGTAATTGACGTAGGTGAATGAAATTTGGTGAAAGGACTTCTTTTTATCGGCGTCAGGTTGGTATTGAAAATGGGCTATGTCGGTCAAGTAGTTCTGGTACCTCCCATACAAAACCAATATTGGACCCATGCCTCTCTGTCTGTTGAAAGCACGATAGCGCCCAAAGTAATTGACGTAGGTGAATGAAATTTGGTGAAAGGACTTATTTTTATCAGCGTCAGGTTGGTATTGAAAATGCGCTATGTCGGTCAAGTAGTTCTGGTACCTCCCATACAAAACCAATATTGGACCCATATGTCTCTCTGTCTGTTGAAAGCACGATGGCGCCCAAAGCAATTGACGTAGGTGAATGAAATTTGGTGAGAGAACTTCTTTTTATCGTCGTTAGGTTGGTATTGAAAATGGGCTATGTCGGTCAAGTAGTTCTGGTACCCCCCATACAAAACCAATATTGGACCCATGCCTCTCTGTCTGTTGAAAGCACGATAGCGCCCAAAGTAATTGACGTAGGTGAATGAAATTTGGTGAGAGAACTTATTTTTATCGTCGTTAGGTTGGTATTGAAAACCTGCTATGTCGGTCAAGTAGTTCTGGTACCTCCCTCACAAAACCAATTTTGCATGACTTGTATGCAGTGGAGGGTATCAAAGCATCGGCCAGGCCGATGATAACACTTTTACTTGTTTTTTACTCGAATCGTGCACAGTTGCATAGTTTCAAGCTCTATCTTCAGGTCTTCATATTGTTCAATGCAGTCTTTAATAAACAATGATGATCCGACTCTCGCGTTTCCAGATGGGTGAAAAGCGTGCAAATCATTGTAGCCTTTTATTTTTAAACTTGATAGCTCTTTTACGTGGGTTTCAGAAATTAAGCAAATGTCAATATCCTTTTCGCGCATGAATACTTCCAATTCATCGGGTTTTTGCAAAAGTTTGTTTGCATTCCAAGTACATATTTTTAACATTGGGTTTTCATTCATATTATATTTGAAGTACGCGTTTTCCTTGAATTATTTTCGAGCTTAACCAACCGATCGAGAATAATTTTATTTATTTTGCTTTGTTCTTCAAGTTTCCCGAGAATTACTGAGAAAACATGAGCAACACTGTCTGGCGAAGTTTCAACATTTTTTGGTTCTTCGAATACCACAGCCTGATGGCAATTTTTGAATAGGGTTTCCTTTGACAACCGAGGTCGAGGGCATTTCTGCCGACTCTCTTTTTTTGAAATTCTTACGTTCGGGAACCGGAGGTTTTAGATTGTCTACTATCCCCTGAACAGTCTTACGCTTTGTCTTAGTTAGCGGTTTTGATTAAGCTCTTTCGGGCTTAAGGAGCGCATCTCTCCGTTTTTGCAACTCCATAGCTACTTCACAGCCTCTATAATTAGCCGGGTGCTTTCCCTTGCAGTTAGCACAGGTAGCGGAGGACTGGTTTTTAACTCCACAATCTTGGGAGAGGTGATTTCCGGCGCATTTCACACATCGTGGTTCTTTTTGGCAATACATTTGCGTATGATTAAATCCTTGGCAACGTTTGCACTGTGGAACTATTCTTACATTTCTACGCATGGGTTCGATTTTTACCACGATATTTAATATTGTTTTAATTCGGTAGATATCTTCGATATTATCTGACCTATCGAATGTAAGCATAAAGAGCGGAAGTCCACGTCTTACCACGATATCCTTATCGACTTCCGTTTGTTGCTTCTCCTTCTTAATGATATTTATGGCATCAAGAATTTTATAATCTTTGGTTTGAAGGTCGTTTATAACCTCGTCTTTGGTGCATGAGGGGTGGAGCCCCCTTGCTACAACACGATGTGGCCTTTCAGGCTTTATTTCGAAAGTATACCACTGGATCTTCTCGGTATTTAGCTTTTGTAACACTGCCCGGTAGTTATCAGTTACGCCAACAACGTTTATTGGAGGCGGTGCGCGATTTTGCACTCGCAGTTGTTTTTCTTGCGGTTCTTTACGCCTTTCTTCTTTAAAGGGCTCGACTTCCGGCGAAGAACCGGCTCTCCTTTTCTTACTTGGTCTTTTCTTAGCGACCTGATTCGTTTCGCGTGCTAGTTCTTCTTCGTCGGTGTGGTATTCCTGACTAGCTAAGCGTGGTGGAGTACATTCGCGTTCTTTCAGCAAACGATTGCTCCTTAGAACCTTATTTTCTTCTTTTAGCAGATTTATTTCTTTCTTAAGATCTTGATAGAGTAGGTCCATTTCCTTAAGCTTGATTCGGAGTGCTTTATTTTCTTCCTCAAAACTTTTGTTTTTCACTGAGTCCTGTTTTTCACGCGCAGGCGCTCCCGGCGGACTTCTTTTCCCGGGGTTATTCGATCTTGATGGAGGAGATCGAGATACCCTTGAACATTTAATAAAAGGGTCAATGGATTGCAATACAATAAGCGGCTCTCCCCAGAATCCGTAGAGCCGACCTCCGAAGAGGGTGGATTTTCCAGTAAAGCTGGACTGCCACCTGGGGTAGTTAATCTTTTTGTTTTGTTCATTGCATTTTTGTATACACCATAAGCTCGGTATACGGAGGTTGGATTTTAGTCGCCTCTTACGACAGGCATGCCTACCTCGGGTATATTTTTTCCCCTACCCGAAGGGGTTTTTAATTGAGCCTTAAAATTGTGTTCGTTTGTCGCCGATTCACGCCTTAACGCAGCTACCGGTTTTAAACAAAATGTCACAAAGGCATGCCTACCTCGGGTATATTCTTTCCCCTACCCGAAGGGGTTTTTAATTGAGCCTTAAAATTGTGTTCGTTTGTCTCCGATTCACGCCTTAACGCATCTACCGGTTTTAACCAAAATGTCACACATCTTTGGTATTGGTCTATATATCATTTTTGTGAAGTTTGGTAGAAATTGGAAAATGTATGCGTGTGTTGTGCGTGCGTGAATAAAATATTTGAATTTCAGTACATTTTGTTGTTTTTCGAAATTATTTATATAAAAATCAATTTCTGAGGGTGAGTCGGATAAAAACTCAAGAACGGCTCAACGGATTTGAATATTTTTTATACCCTCCAGAGGAAGGTATATTCACTTTGCCAATACATTTGTAACGCAAAGAAGGAGTCACCGGAGACCTCATAAAGTATATATATTCTGAATCAGGATCACATTCTGAATCGATTTAGCCATGTCCGTCTGTCTGTCTGTCTGTCTGTCTGTCTGTCTGTCTGTCTGTTGAAAGCACGATAGCGCCCAAAGTAATTGACGTAGGTGAATGAAATTTGGTGAAAGGACTTCTTTTTATCGGCGTCAGGTTGGTATTGAAAATGGGCTATGTCGGTCAAGTAGTTCTGGTACCTCCCATACAAAACCAATATTGGACCCATGCCTCTCTGTCTGTTGAAAGCACGATAGCGCCCAAAGTAATTGACGTAGGTGAATGAAATTTGGTGAAAGGACTTATTTTTATCGGCGTCAGGTTGGTATTGAAAATGCGCTATGTCGGTCAAGTAGTTCTGGTACCTCCCATACAAAACCAATATTGGACCCATATGTCTCTCTGTCTGTTGAAAGCACGATGGCGCCCAAAGCAATTGACGTAGGTGAATGAAATTTGGTGAGAGAACTTCTTTTTATCGTCGTTAGGTTGGTATTGAAAATGGGCTATGTCGGTCAAGTAGTTCTGGTACCTCCCATACAAAACCAATATTGGACCCATGCCTCTCTGTCTGTTGAAAGCACGATAGCGCCCAAAGTAATTGACGTAGGTGAATGAAATTTGGTGAGAGAACTTATTTTTATCGTCGTTAGGTTGGTATTGAAAACCTGCTATGTCGGTCAAGTAGTTCTGGTACCTCCCTCACAAAACCAATTTTGCATGACTTGTATGCAGTGGAGGGTATCAAAGCATCGGCCAGGCCGATGATAACACTTTTACTTGTTTTTTACTCGAATCGTGCACAGTTGCATAGTTTCAAGCTCTATCTTCAGGTCTTCATATTGTTCAATGCAGTCTTTAATAAACAATGATGATCCGACTCTCGCGTTTCCAGATGGGTGAAAAGCGTGCAAATCATTGTAGCCTTTTATTTTTAAACTTGATAGCTCTTTTACGTGGGTTTCAGAAATTAAGCAAATGTCAATATCCTTTTCGCGCATGAATACTTCCAATTCATCGGGTTTTTGCAAAAGTTTGTTTGCATTCCAAGTACATATTTTTAACATTGGGTTTTCATTCATATTATATTTGAAGTACGCGTTTTCCTTGAATTATTTTCGAGCTTAACCAACCGATCGAGAATAATTTTATTTATTTTGCTTTGTTCTTCAAGTTTCCCGAGAATTACTGAGAAAACATGAGCAACACTGTCTGGCGAAGTTTCAACATTTTTTGGTTCTTCGAATACCACAGCCTGATGGCAATTTTTGAATAGGGTTTCCTTTGACAACAGAGGTCGAGGGCATTTCTGCCGACTCTCTTTTTTATACCCTCCACAGGAAGGTATATTCACTTTGCCCATACATTTGTAACGCCAAGAAGGAGTCACCGGAGACCTCATAAAGTATATATATTCTGAATCAGGATCACATTCTGAATCGATTTAGCCATGTCCGTCTGTCTGTCTGTCTGTCTGTCTGTCTGTCTGTCTGTCTGTCTGTCTGTCTGTTGAAAGCACGATAGCGCCCAAAGTAATTGACGTAGGTGAATGAAATTTGGTGAAAAGACTTCTTTTTATCGGCGTCAGGTTGGTATTGAAAATGGGCTATGTCGGTCAAGTAGTTCTGGTACCTCCCATACAAAACCAATATTGGACCCATATGTCTCTCTGTCTGTTGAAAGCACGATGGCGCCCAAAGTAATCGACGTAGGTGAATGAAATTTGGTGAAATCACTTCTTTTTATCGGCGTCAGGTTGGTATTGAAAATGGGCTATGTCGGTCAAGTAGTTCTGGTACCTCCCATACAAAACCAATATTGGACCCATGCCTCTCTGTCTGTTGAAAGCACGATAGCGCCCAAAGTAATTGACGTAGGTGAATGAAATTTGGTGAAAGGACTTATTTTTATCGGCGTCAGGTTGGTATTGAAAATGGGCTATGTCGGTCAAGTAGTTCTGGTACCTCCCATACAAAACCAATATTGGACCCATGCCTCTCTGTCTGTTGAAAGCACGATAGCGCCCAAAGTAATTGACGTAGGTGAATGAAATTTGGTGAAAGGACTTATTTTTATCGGCGTCAGGTTGGTATTGAAAATGCGCTATGTCGGTCAAGTAGTTCTGGTACCTCCCATACAAAACCAATATTGGACCCATATGTCTCTCTGTCTGTTGAAAGCACGATGGCGCCCAAAGTAATTGACGTAGGTGAATGAAATTTGGTGAGAGAACTTCTTTTTATCGTCGTTAGGTTGGTATTGAAAATGGGCTATGTCGGTCAAGTAGTTCTGGTACCTCCCATACAAAACCAATATTGGACCCATGCCTCTCTGTCTGTTGAAAGCACGATAGCGCCCAAAGTAATTGACGTAGGTGAATGAAATTTGGTGAGAGAACTTATTTTTATCGTCGTTAGGTTGGTATTGAAAACCTGCTATGTCGGTCAAGTAGTTCTGGTACCTCCCTCACAAAACCAATTTTGCATGACTTGTATGCAGTGGAGGGTATCAAAGCATCGGCCAGGCCGATGATAACACTTTTACTTGTTTGAAATTCTTACGTTCGGGAACCGGAGGTTTTAGATTGTCTACTATCCCCTGAACAGTCTTACGCTTTGTCTTAGTTAGCGGTTTTGATTAAGCTCTTTCGGGCTTAAGGAGCGCATCTCTCCGTTTTTGCAACTCCATAGCTACTTCACAGCCTCTATAATTAGCCGGGTGCTTTCCCTTGCAGTTAGCACAGGTAGCGGAGGACTGGTTTTTAACTCCACAATCTTGGGAGAGGTGATTTCCGGCGCATTTCACACATCGTGGTTCTTTTTGGCAATACATTTGCGTATGATTAAATCCTTGGCAACGTTTGCACTGTGGAACTATTCTTACATTTCTACGCATGGGTTCGATTTTTACCACGATATTTAATATTGTTTTAATTCGGTAGATATCTTCGATATTATCTGACCTATCGAATGTAAGCATAAAGAGCGGAAGTCCACGTCTTACCACGATATCCTTATCGATTTCCGTTTGTTGCTTCTCCTTCTTAATGATATTTATGGCATCAAGAATTTTATAATCTTTGGTTTGAAGGTCGTTTATAACCTCGTCTTTGGTGCATGAGGGGTGGAGTCCCCTTGCTACAACACGATGTGGCCTTTCAGGCTTTATTTCGAAAGTATACCACTGGATCTTCTCGGTATTTAGCTTTTGGGACACTGCCCGGTAGTTATCAGTTACGCCAACAACGTTTATTGGAGGCGGTGCGCGATTTTGCACTCGCAGTTGTTTTTCTTGCGGTTCTTTACGCCTTTCTTCTTTAAAGGGCTCGACTTCCGGCGAAGAACCGGCTCTCCTTTTCTTACTTGGTCTTTTCTTAGCGACCTGATTCGTTTCGCGTGCTAGTTCTTCTTCGTCGGTGTGGTATTCCTGACTAGCTAAGCGTGGTGGAGTATTATTTTCTTCTTTTAGCAGATCTATTTCTTTCTTAAGATCTTGATAGAGTAGGTCCATTTCCTTAAGCTTGATTCGGAGTGCTTTATTTTCTTCCTCAAAACTTTTGTTTTTCACTGAGTCCTGTTTTTCACGCGCAGGCGCTCCCGGCGGACTTCTTTTCCCGGGGTTATTCGATCTTGATGGAGGAGATCGAGATACCCTTGAACATTTAATAAAAGGGTCAATGGACTGCAATACAATAAGCGGCTCTCCCCAGAATCCGTAGAGCCGACCTCCGAAGATGGTGGATTTTCCAGTAAAGCTGGACTGCCACCTGCGGTAGTTAATCTTTTTGTTTTGTTCATTGCATTTTTGTATACACCATAAGCTCGGTATACGGAGGTTGGATTTTAGTCGCCTCTTACGACAGGCATGCCTACCTCGGGTATATTTTTTCCCCTACCCGAAGGGGTTTTTAATTGAGCCTTAAAATTGTGTTCGTTTGTCGCCGATTCACGCCTTAACGCAGCTACCGGTTTTAAACAAAATGTCACAAAGGCATGCCTACCTCGGGTATATTCTTTCCCCTACCCGAAGGGGTTTTTAATTGAGCCTTAAAATTGTGTTCGTTTGTCTCCGATTCACGCCTTAACGCGTCTACCGGTTTTAACCAAAATGTCACACATCTTTGGTATTGGTCTATATATCATTTTTGTGAAGTTTGGTAGAAATTGGAAAATGTATGCGTGTGTTGTGCGTGCGTGAATAAAATATTTGAATTTCAGTACATTTTGTTGTTTTTCGAAATTATTTATATAAAAATCAATTTCTGAGGATGAGTCGGATAAAAACTCAAGAACGGCTCAACGGATTTGAATATTTTTTATACCCTCCAGAGGAAGGTATATTCACTTTGCCAATACATTTGTAACGCAAAGAAGGAGTCACCGGAGACCTCATAAAGTATATATATTCTGAATCAGGATCACATTCTGAATCGATTTAGCCATGTCCGTCTGTCTGTCTGTCTGTCTATCTGTCTGTTTGTCTGTCTGTCTGTTGAAAGCACGATAGCGCCCAAAGTAATTGACGTAGGTGAATGAAATTTGGTGAAAGGACTTATTTTTATCGGCGTCAGGTTCGTATTGAAAATGCGCTATGTCGGTCAAGTAGTTCTGGTACCTCCCATACAAAACCAATATTGGACCCATATGTCTCTCTGTCTGTTGAAAGCACGATGGCGCCCAAAGCAATTGACGTAGGTGAATGAAATTTGGTGAGAGAACTTCTTTTTATCGTCGTTAGGTTGGTATTGAAAATGGGCTATGTCGGTCAAGTAGTTCTGGTACCTCCCATACAAAACCAATATTGGACCCATGCCTCTCTGTCTGTTGAAAGCACGATAGCGCCCAAAGTAATTGACGTAGGTGAATGAAATTTGGTGAGAGAACTTATTTTTATCGTCGTTAGGTTGGTATTGAAAACCTGCTATGTCGGTCAAGTAGTTCTGGTACCTCCCTCACAAAACCAATTTTGCATGACTTGTATGCAGTGGAGGGTATCAAAGCATCGGCCAGGCCGATGATAACACTTTTAC
This sequence comes from Cheilosia impressa, assembly GCA_948293265.1. Taxonomy (NCBI): domain Eukaryota; kingdom Metazoa; phylum Arthropoda; class Insecta; order Diptera; family Syrphidae; genus Cheilosia; species Cheilosia impressa. Next base: position 45,875,234 of record OX411880.1, read on the forward strand.
TTGTTTTTTATTTTGTTTATCTTTTTATACCCTCCAGAGGAAGGTATATTCACTTTGCCAATACATTTGTAACGCAAAGAAGGAGTCACCGGAGGCCTCATAAAGTATATATATTCTGAATCAGGATCACATTCTGAATCGATTTAGCCATGTCCGTTTGTCTGTCTGTCTGTCTGTCTGTCTGTCTGTCTGTCTGTCTGTTGAAAGCACGATAGCGCCCAAAGTAATTGACGTAGGTGAATGAAATTTGGTGAAAGGACTTATTTCTATCGGCGTCAGGTTGGTATTGAAAATGGGCTATGTCGGTCAAGTAGTTCTGGTACCTCCCATACAAAACCAATATTGGACCCATGCCTCTCTATCTGTTGAAAGCACGATAGCGCCCAAAGTAATTGACGTAGGTGAATGAAATTTGGTGAAAGGACTTATTTCTATCGGCGTCAGGTTGGTATTGAAAATGGGCTATGTCGGTCAAGTAGTTCTGGTACCTCCCATACAAAACCAATATTGGACCCATGCCTCTCTATCTGTTGAAAGCACGATAGCGCCCAAAGTAATTGACGTAGGTGAATGAAATTTGGTGAAAGGACTTCTTTTTATCGGCGTCAGGTTGGTATTGAAAATGGGCTATGTCGGTCAAGTAGTTCTGGTACCTCCCATACAAAACCAATATTGGACCCATGCCTCTCTATCTGTTGAAAGCACGATAGCGCCCAAAGTAATTGACGTAGGTGAATGAAATTTGGTGAAAGGACTTCTTTTTATCGGCGTCAGGTTGGTATTGAAAATGGGCTATGTCGGTCAAGTAGTTCTGGTACCTCCCATACAAAACCAATATTGGACCCATGTCTCTCTGTCTGTTGAAAGCACGATAGCGCCCAAAGTAATTGACGTAGGTGAATGAAATTTGGTGAAAGGACTTATTTTTATCGGCGTCAGGTTGGTATTGAAAATGCGCTATGTCGGTCAAGTAGTTCTGGTACCTCCCATACAAAGCCAATATTGGACCCATATGTCTCTCTGTCTGTTGAAAGCACGATGGCGCCCAAAGTAATTGACGTAAGTGAATGAAATTTGGTGAGAGAACTTCTTTTTATCGTCGTTAGGTTGGTATTGAAAACCTGCTATGTCGGTCAAGTAGTTCTGGTACCTCCCTCACAAAACCAATTTTGCATGACTTGTATGCAGTGGAGGGTATCAAAGCATCGGACAGGCCGATGATAACACTTTTACTTGTTTATTTTTATTTTAAGCCGTCGTGCCATACCTTATCAAAGGCTTGTGAGACGTCGAGGAATACGCTTGAGCATATCTTTATACCCTCCAGAGGAAGGTATATTCACTTTGCCAATACATTTGTAACGCAAAGAAGGAGTCACCGGAGACCTCATAAAGTATATATATTCTGAATCAGGATCACATTCTGAATCGATTTAGCCATGTCCGTCTGTCTGTCTGTCTGTCTGTCTGTCTGTTGAAAGCACGATAGCGCCCAAAGTAATTGACGTAGGTGAATGAAATTTGGTGAAAAGACTTCTTTTTATCGGCGTCAGGTTGGTATTGAAAATGGGCTATGTCGGTCAAGTAGTTCTGGTACCTCCCATACAAAACCAATATTGGACCCATATGTCTCTCTGTCTGTTGAAAGCACGATGGCGCCCAAAGTAATCGACGTAGGTGAATGAAATTTGGTGAAATCACTTCTTTCTATCGGCGTCAGGTTGGTATTGAAAATGGGCTATGTCGGTCAAGTAGTTCTGGTACCTCCCATACAAAACCAATATTGGACCCATGCCTCTCTGTCTGTTGAAAGCACGATAGCGCCCAAAGTAATTGACGTAGGTGAATGAAATTTGGTGAAAGAACTTCTTTTTATCGGCGTCAGGTTGGTATTGAAAATGGGCTATGTCGGTCAAGTAGTTCTGGTACCTCCCATACAAAACCAATATTGGACCCATGCCTCTCTGTCTGTTGAAAGCACGATAGCGCCCAAAGTAATTGACGTAGGTGAATGAAATTTGGTGAAAGGACTTCTTTTTATCGTCGTTAGGTTGGTATTGAAAATGGGCTATGTCGGTCAAGTAGTTCTGGTACCTCCCATACAAAACCAATATTGGACCCATATGTCTCTCTGTCTGTTGAAAGCACGATGGCGCCCAAAGTAATTGACGTAGGTGAATGAAATTTGGTGAGAGAACTTCTTTTTATCGTCGTTAGGTTGGTATTGAAAACCTGCTATGTCGGTCAAGTAGTTCTGGTAACTCCCTCACAAAACCAATTTTGCATGACTTGTATGCAGTGGAGGGTATCAAAGCATCGGCCAGGCCGATGATAACACTTTTACTTGTTTTTTATTTTGTTTATCTTTTTATACCCTCCAGAGGAAGGTATATTCACTTTGCCAATACATTTGTAACGCAAAGAAGGAGTCACCGGAGACCTCATAAAGTATATATATTCTGAATCAGGATCACATTCTGAATCGATTTAGCCATGTCCGTTTGTCTGTCTGTCTGTCTGTCTGTCTGTCTGTTGAAAGCACGATAGCGCCCAAAGTAATTGACGTAGGTGAATGAAATTTGGTGAAAAGACTTCTTTTTATCGGCGTCAGGTTGGTATTGAAAATGGGCTATGTCGGTCAAGTAGTTCTGGTACCTCCCATACAAAACCAATATTGGACCCATATGTCTCTCTGTCTGTTGAAAGCACGATGGCGCCCAAAGTATTCGACGTAGGTGAATGAAATTTGGTGAAATCACTTCTTTTTATCGGCGTCAGGTTGGTATTGAAAATGGGCTATGTCGGTCAAGTAGTTCTGGTACCTCCCATACAAAACCAATATTGGACCCATGCCTCTCTGTCTGTTGAAAGCACGATAGCGCCCAAAGTAATTGACGTAGGTGAATGAAATTTGGTGAAAGGACTTCTTTTTATCGTCGTTAGGTTGGTGTTGAAAATGGGCTATGTCGGTCAAGTAGTTCTGGTACCTCCCATACAAAACCAATATTGGACCCATGCCTCTCTGTCTGTTGAAAGCACGATAGCGCCCAAAGTAATTGACGTAGGTGAATGAAATTTGGTGAGAGAACTTATTTTTATCGTCGTTAGGTTGGTATTGAAAACCTGCTATGTCGGTCAAGTAGTTCTGGTACCTCCCTCACAAAACCAATTTTGCATGACTTGTATGCAGTGGAGGGTATCAAAGCATCGGACAGGCCGATGATAACACTTTTACTTGTTTATTATACCCTCCACAGGAAGGTATATTCACTTTGCCCATACATTTGTAACGCCAAGAAGGAGTCACCGGAGACCTCATAAAGTATATATATTATGAATCAGGATCACATTCTGAATCGATTTAGCCATGTCCGTCTGTCTGTCTGTCTGTCTGTCTGTCTGTCTGTCTGTCTGTCTGTTGAAAGCACGATAGCGCCCAAAGTAATTGACGTAGGTGAATGAAATTTGGTGAAAGGACTTCTTTTTATCGGCGTCAGGTTGGTATTGAAAATGGGCTATGTCGGTCAAGTAGTTCTGGTACCTCCCATACAAAACCAATATTGGACCCATGCCTCTCTGTCTGTTGAAAGCACGATAGCGCCCAAAGTAATTGACGTAGGTGAATGAAATTTGGTGAAAGGACTTACTTTTATCGGCGTCAGGTTGGTATTGAAAATGCGCTATGTCGGTCAAGTAGTTCTGGTACCTCCCATACAAAACCAATATTGGACCCATATGTCTCTCTGTCTGTTGAAAGCACGATGGCGCCCAAAGTAATTGACGTAGGTGAATGAAATTTGGTGAGAGAACTTCTTTTTATCGTCGTTAGGTTTTTATTGAAAATGGGTTATGTTGGTCAAGTAGTTCTGGTACCTCCCATACAAAACCAATATTGGACCCATGCCTCTCTGTCTGTTGAAAGCACGATAGCGCCCAAAGCAATTGACGTAGGTGAATGAAATTTGGTGAGAGAACTTCTTTTTATCGTCGTTAGGTTGGTATTGAAAATGGGTTATGTTGGTCAAGTAGTTCTGGTACCTCCCATACAAAACCAATATTGGACCCATATGTCTCTCTGTCTGTTGAAAGCACGATGGCGCCCAAAGTAATTGACGTAGGTGAATGAAATTTGGTGAGAGAACTTCTTTTTATCGTCGTTAGGTTGGTATTGAAAATGGGTTATGTTGGTCAAGTAGTTCTGGTACCTCCCATACAAAACCAATATTGGACCCATGCCTCTCTGTCTGTTGAAAGCACGATAGCGTCCAAAGGAATCAACCTAGGTGAATGAAGTTTTGTGAAAGGACTTCTTTTATCGTCGTTAGGTTGGTATTAAAAATGGGCTATGTCGGTCAAGTAGTTCTGGTATTTTGCATGACTTGTACGCAGTGGAGGGTATCAAAGCATCGGCCAGGCCGATGATAACACTTTTACTTGTTTTTATACCCTCCACAGGAAGGTATATTCACTTTGCCCATACATTTGTAACGCCAAGAAGGAGTCACCGGAGACCTCATAAAGTATATATATTATGAATCAGGATCACATTCTGAATCGATTTAGCCATGTCCGTCTGTCTGTCTGTCTGTCTGTCTGTCTGTCTGTTGAAAGCACGATAGCGCCCAAAGTAATTGACGTAGGTGAATGAAATTTTGTGAAAGGACTTCTTTTTATCGGCGTCAGGTTGGTGTTGAAAATGGGCTATGTCGGTCAAGTAGTTCTGGTACCTCCCATACAAAACCAATATTGGACCCATATGTCTCTCCGTCTGTTGAAAGCACGATGGCGCCCAAAGTAATCGACGTAGGTGAATGAAATTTGGTGAAATCACTTCTTTTTATCGGCGTCAGGTTGGTATAGAAAACCTGCTATGTCGGTCAAGTAGTTCTGGTACCTCCCTCACAAAACCAATTTTGCATGACTTGTATGCAGTGGAGGGTATCAACTATCAAAGCATCGGCCAGGCCAATGATAACACTTTTACTTGTTATTTTAAGCCGTCGTGCCACACCTTATCAAAGGCTTGTGAGACGTCGAGGAATACGCTTGAGCATATCTTTATACCCTCCAGAGGAAGGTATATTCACTTTGCCAATACATTTGTAACGCAAAGAAGGAGTCACCGGAGACCTCATAAAGTATATATATTCTGAATCAGGATCACATTCTGAATCGATTTAGCCATGTCCGTCTGTCTGTCTGTCTGTCTGTCTGTCTGTTGAAAGCACGATAGCGCCCAAAGTAATTGACGTAGGTGAATGAAATTTGGTGAAAAGACTTCTTTTTATCGGCGTCAGGTTGGTATTGAAAATGGGCTATGTCGGTCAAGTAGTTCTGGTACCTCCCATGCAAAACCAATATTGGACCCATGTGTCTCTCTGTCTGTTGAAAGCACGATGGCGCCCAAAGTAATTGACGTAGGTGAACGAAATTTTGTGAAAAGACTTCTTTTTATCGGCGTCAGGTTGGTATTGAAAATGGGCTATGTCGGTCAAGTAGTTCTGGTACCTCCCATACAAAACCAATATTGGACCCATATGTCTCTCTGTCTGTTGAAAGCACGATGGCGCCCAAAGTAATCGACGTAGGTGAATGAAATTTGGTGAAATCACTTCTTTCTATCGGCGTCAGGTTGGTATTGAAAATGGGCTATGTCGGTCAAGTAGTTCTGGTACCTCCCATACAAAACCAATATTGGACCCATGCCTCTCTGTCTGTTGAAAGCACGATAGCGCCCAAAGTAATTGACGTAGGTGAATGAAATTTGGTGAAAGGACTTCTTTTTATCGGCGTCAGGTTGGTATTGAAAATGGGCTATGTCGGTCAAGTAGTTCTGGTACCTCCCATACAAAACCAATATTGGACCCATGCCTCTCTGTCTGTTGAAAGCACGATAGCGCCCAAAGTAATTGACGTAGGTGAATGAAATTTGGTGAAAGGACTTATTTTTATCGGCGTCAGGTTGGTATTGAAAATGCGCTATGTCGGTCAAGTAGTTCTGGTACCTCCCATACAAAACCAATATTGGACCCATATGTCTCTCTGTCTGTTGAAAGCACGATGGCGCCCAAAGTAATTGACGTAGGTGAATGAAATTTGGTGAGAGAACTTCTTTTTATCGTCGTTAGGTTGGTATTGAAAATGGGCTATGTCGGTCAAGTAGTTCTGGTACCTCCCATACAAAACCAATATTGGACCCATGACTCTCTGTCTGTTGAAAGCACGATAGCGCCCAAAGTAATTGACGTAGGTGAATGAAATTTGGTGAGAGAACTTATTTTTATCGTCGTTAGGTTGGTATTGAAAACCTGCTATGTCGGTCAAGTAGTTCTGGTACCTCCCTCACAAAACCAATTTTGCATGACTTGTATGCAGTGGAGGGTATCAAAGCATCGGCCAGGCCGATGATAACACTTTTACTTGTTATACCCTCCAGAGGAAGGTATATTCACTTTGCCAATACATTTGTAACGCAAAGAAGGAGTCACCGGAGACCTCATAAAGTATATATATTCTGAATCAGGATCACATTCTGAATCGATTTAGCCATGTCCGTCTGTCTGTCTGTCTGTCTGTCTGTCTGTCTGTCTGTCTGTCTGTCTGTCTGTCTGTCTGTCTGTTGAAAGCACGATAGCGCCCAAAGTAATTGACGTAGGTGAATGAAATTTGGTGAAAAGACTTCTTTTTATCGGCGTCAGGTTGGTATTGAAAATGGGCTATGTCGGTCAAGTAGTTCTGGTACCTCCCATACAAAACCAATATTGGACCCATGCCTCTCTGTTTGTTGAAAGCACGATAGCGCCCAAAGTAATTGACGTAGGTGAATGAAATTTGGTGAAAGGACTTCTTTTTATCGGCGTCAGGTTGGTATTGAAAATGGGCTATGTCGGTCAAGTAGTTCTGGTACCTCCCATACAAAACCAATATTGGACCCATGCCTCTCTGTCTGTTGAAAGCACGATAGCGCCCAAAGTAATTGACGTAGGTGAATGAAATTTGGTGAAAGGACTTATTTTTATCGGCGTCAGGTTGGTATTGAAAATGCGCTATGTCGGTCAAGTAGTTCTGGTACCTCCCATACAAAACCAATATTGGACCCATATGTCTCTCTGTCTGTTGAAAGCACGATGGCGCCCAAAGTAATTGACGTAGGTGAATGAAATTTGGTGAGAGAACTTCTTTTTATCGTCGTTAGGTTGGTATTGAAAATGGGCTATGTCGGTCAAGTAGTTCTGGTACCCCCCATACAAAACCAATATTGGACCCATGCCTCTCTGTCTGTTGAAAGCACGATAGCGCCCAAAGTAATTGACGTAGGTGAATGAAATTTGGTGAGAGAACTTATTTTTATCGTCGTTAGGTTGGTATTGAAAACCTGCTATGTCGGTCAAGTAGTTCTGGTACCTCCCTCACAAAACCAATTTTGCATGACTTGTATGCAGTGGAGGGTATCAAAGCATCGGCCAGGCCGATGATAACACTTTTACTTGTTTTTATACCCTCCAGAGGAAGGTATATTCACTTTGCCAATACATTTGTAACGCAAAGAAGGAGTCACCGGAGACCTCATAAAGTATATATATTCTGAATCAGGATCACATTCTGAATCGATTTAGCCATGTCCGTCTGTCTGTCTGTCTGTCTGTCTGTCTGTCTGTCTGTCTGTCTGTTGAAAGCACGATAGCGCACAAAGTAATTGACGTAGGTGAACGAAATTTGGTGAAAGGACCTCTTTTTATCGCCGTCAGGTTGGTATTGAAAATGAGCTATGTCGGTCAAGTAGTTCTGGTACCTCCCATGCAAAACCAATATTGGGCCCACATGTCTCTCTGCCTGTTGAAAGCACGATAGCGCACAAAGTAATTGACGTAGGTGAACGAAATTTGGTGAAAGGACTTATTTTTATCGGCGTCAGGTTGGTATTGAAAATGAGCTATGTCGGTCAAGTAGTTCTGGTACCTCCCATGCAAAACCAATATTGGGCCCACATGTCTCTCTGTCTGTTGAAAGCACGATAGCGCACAAAGTAATTGACGTAGGTGAACGAAATTTCTTGAAAGGACTTCTTTTTATCGGCGTCAGGTTGGGATTGAAAATGAGCTATGTCGGTCAAGTAGTTCTGGTACCTCCCATGCAAAACCAATATTGGGCCCACATGTCTCTCTGTCTGTTGAAAGCACGATAGCGCACAAAGTAATTGACGTAGGTGAACGAAATTTGGTGAGAGGACTTCTTTTTATCGGCGTCAGGTTGGTATTGAAAATGGGCTGTGTCGGTCAAGTAGTTCTGGTACCTCCCATACAAAACCAATATTGGACCCATTTGTCTTTCTGTCTGTTGAAAGCACGATAGCGCTCAAAGTAATTGACGTAGGTGAAAGGACTTCTTTCAGGTCAGGTTGGTATTGAAAATGAGCTATGTCGGTCAAGTAGTTCTGGTACCTCCCATGCAAAACTAATATTGGGCCCACATGTCTCTCTGTCTGTTGAAAGCACGATAGCGCCCAAAGTAATTGACGTAGGTAAACGAAATTTGGTGAAAAGACTTCTTTTTATCGGCGTCAGGTTGGTATTAAAAATGGGCTATGTCGGTCAATTAGTTCTGGTACCTCTCATACAAAACCAATATTAGAAAACATATTCTGTTAAAAACACGATAGCGTCGAAAAGAATCTACCTAGACAAGTGAAATTTTGTGAGAAAACTTACTTTTATTGTCGTCAAGTTAGTATTAACAAGTAAAAGTGTTATCATCGGCCTGGCCGATGCTTTGATACCCTCCACTGCATACAAGTCATGCAAAATTGGTTTTGTGAGGGAGGTACCAGAACTACTTGACCGACATAGCAGGTTTTCAATACCAGCCTAACGACGATAAAAATAAGTTCTCTCACCAAATTTCATTCACCTACGTCAATTACTTTGGGCGCTGTCGTGCTTTCAACAGACAGAGAGGCATGGGTCCAATATTGGTTTTGTATGGGAGGTACCAGAACTACTTGACCGACATAGCCCATTTTCAATACCAACCTGACGCCGATAAAAAGAAGTTCTCTCACCAAATTTCATTCACCTACGTCAATTACTTCGGGCGCCATCGTGCTTTCAACAGACAGAGAGACATATGGGTCCAATATTGGTTTTGTATGGGAGGTACCAGAACTACTTGACCGACATAGCGCATTTTCAATACCAACCTGACGCCGATAAAAATAAGTCCTTTCACCAAATTTCATTCACCTACGTCAATTACTTTGGGCGCTATCGTGCTTTCAACAGACAGAGAGGCATGGGTCCAATATTGGTTTTGTATGGGAGGTACCAGAACTACTTGACCGACATAGCCCATTTTCAATACCAACCTGACGCCGATAAAAAGAAGTCCTTTCACCAAATTTCATTCACCTACGTCAATTACTTTGGGCGCTATCGTGCTTTCAACAGACAGAGAGGCATGGGTCCAATATTGGTTTTGTATGGGAGGTACCAGAACTACTTGACCGACATAGCCCATTTCCAATACCAACCTGACACCGATAAAAAGAAGTGATTTCACCAAATTTCATTCACCTACGGCGATTACTTTGGGCGCCATCGTGCTTTCAACAGACAGAGAGGCATGGGTCCAATATTGGTTTTGTATGGGAGGTACCAGAACTACTTGACCGACATAGCCCATTTTCAATACCAACCTGACGCCGATAAAAAGAAGTGATTTCACCAAATTTCATTCACCTACGGCGATTACTTTGGGCGCCATCGTGCTTTCAACAGACAGAGAGACATATGGGTCCAATATTGGTTTTGTATGGGAGGTACCAGAACTACTTGACCGACATAGCCCATTTTCAATACCAACCTGACGCCGATAAAAAGAAGTCTTTTCACCAAATTTCATTCACCTACGTCAATTACTTTGGGCGCTATCGTGCTTTCAACAGACAGACAGACAGACAGACAGACAGACAGACAGACAGACAGACAGACAGACAGACAGACAGACGGACATGGCTAAATCGATTCAGAATGTGATCCTGATTCAGAATATATATACTTTATGAGGTCTCCGGTGACTCCTTCTTTGCGTTACAAATGTATTGGCAAAGTGAATATACCTTCCTCTGGAGGGTATAAAAATGGGCTATGTCGGTCAAGTAGTTCTGGTACCTCCCTCACAAAACTAATTTTGCATGACTTGTATGCAGTGGAGGGTATCAAAGCATCGGCCAGGCCGATGATAACACTTTTACTTGTTTATTTTGTTTATCTTTTTATACCCTCCAGAGGAAGGTATATTCACTTTGCCAATACATTTGTAACGCAAAGAAGGAGTCACCGGAGACCTCATAAAGTATATATATTCTGAATCAGGATCACATTCTGAATCGATTTAGCCATGTCCGTCTGTCTGTCTGTCTGTCTGTCTGTCTGTCTGTCTGTCTGTCTGTCTGTCTGTCTGTCTGTCTGTCTGTCTGTTGAAAGCACGATAGCGCCCAAAGTAATTGACGTAGGTCAATGAAATTTGGTGAAAAGACTTCTTTTTATCGGCGTCAGGTTGGTATTGAAAATGGGCTATGTCGGTCAAGTAGTTCTGGTACCTCCCATACAAAACCAATATTGGACCCATATGTCTCTCTGTCTGTTGAAAGCACGATGGCGCCCAAAGTAATCGACGTAGGTGAATGAAATTTGGTGAAATCACTTCTTTTTATCGGCGTCAGGTTGGTATTGAAAATGGGCTATGTCGGTCAAGTAGTTCTGGTACCTCCCATACAAAACCAATATTGGACCCATGCCTCTCTGTCTGTTGAAAGCACGATAGCGCCCAAAGTAATTGACGTAGGTGAATGAAATTTGGTGAAAGGACTTCTTTTTATCGGCGTCAGGTTGGTATTGAAAATGGGCTATGTCGGTCAAGTAGTTCTGGTACCTCCCATACAAAACCAATATTGGACCCATATGTCTCTCTGTCTGTTGAAAGCACGATGGCGCCCAAAGTAATTGACGTAGGTGAATGAAATTTGGTGAGAGAACTTCTTTTTATCGTCGTTAGGTTGGTATTGAAAATGGGCTATGTCGGTCAAGTAGTTCTGGTACCTCCCTAACAAAACCAATTTTGCATGACTTGTATGCAGTGGAGGGTATCAAAGCATCGGCCAGGCCGATGATAACACTTTTACTTGTTCTTTATGTTCCCTTGCCCATTCATTTTGATTTATTTTTATTGGCGGCGCTGGGATTTTGGGCCTTTTGGTGCCTTTTACAGCTTTCCAAAGTGAATAATTGGAACCTTTTTTCGCTGTTAAACTTTCACGGTAAGAACCTATCGCCCGATTTTTAAAATCTTTAATAGCTGTCTTCAACAAACTGCACAAATAATTTAAATGTGCTTTATGTTGCGGAGCGCGACTCTGTTCCCATTTTTTACTCGCTTTCCGTTTTTCGTTGACCAATTCCTTTATTTCGGGCGGATATCGTAAACCGTATTTGGCCGGCGTTTTTCTTGGGTTAGGCGTATTATTCCAGGAAGCGAGCTGAACGACTTCAACGAAGCGATCAACTTCAACCTCAAGTTCGTAAGGTGTCGTAAGTGGAACGCTCAGTTCAACATTCTCTTCAATTTTGTTCCTAAAGTCTTCCCAGTTAGTTGTTTTACCAGTAAGTCTAGCTGGCTCTTGGTTATTGACTAGTTTTGCACTCAAAGTTATAATAACCGGTGAATGATCAGATGACAGATCAAAGCTCTCTTCAACTTTAATGTGGTTGGTAGATATTCCTTTCACGACGAAAAAATCTATCAGATCAGGTATTTTTATACCCTCCAGAGGAAGGTATATTCACTTTGCCAATACATTTGTAACGCAAAGAAGGAGTCACCGGAGACCTCATAAAGTATATATATTCTGAATCAGGATCACATTCTGAATCGATTTAGCCATGTCCGTCTGTCTGTCTGTCTGTCTGTCTGTCTGTCTGTCTGTCTGTCTGTTGAAAGCACGATAGCGCCCAAAGTAATTGACGTAGGTGAATGAAATTTGGTGAAAGGATTTCTTTTTATCGGCGTCAGGTTGGTATTGAAAATGAGCTATGTCGGTCAAGTAGTTCTGGTACCTCCCATACGAAACCAATATTGGACCCATGTTCCTCTCTGTCTGTTGAAAGCACGATAGCGCCCAAAGTAATTGACGTAGGTGAATGAAATTTGGTGAGAGCACTTATTTTTATCAGCGTCAGGTCGATATAGAAAACGGGGTATGTCGGTCAAGTAGTTCTGGTACCTCCCATACAAAGCCAATATTGGACCCATGTGTCTCTCTGGCTGTTGAAAGCACGATAGCGCCCAAAGTAATTCACGTAGGTGAACGAAATTTGGTGAAAGGACTTCTTTTTATTGGCGTCAGGTTGGTATTGAAAATGGGCTATGTCGGTCAAGTAGTTCTGGTACCTCCCATACAAAACCAATATTGGACCCATGTGTCTCTCTGTCTGTTGAAAGCACGATAGCGCTCAAAGTAATTGACGTAGGTGAACGAAATTCGGTATAAGGACTTCTTTTTATCGGCGTCAGATTGGTATTGAAAATGAGCTATGTCGGTCAAGTAGTTCTGGTACCTTCCATGCAAAACCAATATTGGACCCATGTGTCTCTCTGTCTGTTGAAAGCACGATGGCGCCCAAAGTAATTGACGTAGGTGAACGAAATTTTGTGAAAAGACTTCTTTTTATCGGCGTCAGGTTGGTATTGAAAATGGGCTATGTCGGTCAAGTAGTTCTGCTACCTCCCATACAAAACCAATATTGGACCCATGCCTCTCTGTCTGTTGAAAGCACGATAGCGCCCAAAGTAATTGACGTAGGTGAATGAAATTTGGTGAGAGAACTTATTTTTATCGTCGTTAGGTTGGTATTGAAAACCTGCTATGTCGGTCAAGTAGTTCTGGTACCTCCCTCACAAAACCAATTTTGCATGACTTGTATGCAGTGGAGGGTATCAAAGCATCGGCCAGGCCGATGATAACACTTTTACTTGTTGAAGTATCAGTTGGCCAGTAGGTCGGTTTGCCCGTGGAGTGGAAATCACAATTGTACTCCATACCTGCCCCATAGAGCATTCTACCTTTTCGCGAGATGAATCTAGAACCCCAGAACGTGTGTTTCGCATTAAAATTGCCGCCAATAATGAAATTTGGTTTGAGCGATTTAAGGAAGTTAGTATAATCACTTTTTTCAAGCGCGGAGCGTGGTGGACAGTAGATAGATGAGATTCTAAGAGTACGCTGATTATTTTTTACTCGAATCGTGCACAGTTGCATAGTTTCAAGCTCTATCTTCAGGTCTTCATATTGTTCAATGCAGTCTTTAACAAGTAAAAGTGTTATCATCGGCCTGGCCGATGCTTTGATACCCTCCACTGCATACAAGTCATGCAAAATTGGTTTTGTGAGGGAGGTACCAGAACTACTTGACCGACATAGCAGGTTTTCAATACCAACCTAACGACGATAAAAATAAGTTCTCTCACCAAATTTCATTCACCTACGTCAATTACTTTGGGCGCTATCGTGCTTTCAACAGACAGAGAGGCATGGGTCCAATATTGGTTTTGTATGGGAGGTACCAGAACTACTTGACCGACATAGCCCATTTTCAATACCAACCTAACGACGATAAAAAGAAGTTCTCTCACCAAATTTCATTCACCTACGTCAATTACTTTGGGCGCCATCGTGCTTTCAACAGACAGAGAGACATATGGGTCCAATATTGGTTTTGTATGGGAGGTACCAGAACTACTTGACCGACATAGCGCATTTTCAATACCAACCTGACGCCGATAAAAATAAGTCCTTTCACCAAATTTCATTCACCTACGTCAATTACTTTGGGCGCTATCGTGCTTTCAACAGACAGAGAGGCATGGGTCCAATATTGGTTTTGTATGGGAGGTACCAGAACTACTTGACCGACATAGCCCATTTTCAATACCAACCTGACGCCGATAAAAATAAGTCCTTTCACCAAATTTCATTCACCTACGTCAATTACTTTGGGCGCTATCGTGCTTTCAACAGACAGAGAGGCATGGGTCCAATATTGGTTTTGTATGGGAGGTACCAGAACTACTTGACCGACATAGCCCATTTTCAATACCAACCTGACGCCGATAAAAAGAAGTGATTTCACCAAATTTCATTCACCTACGTCGATTACTTTGGGCGCCATCGTGCTTTCAACAGACAGAGAGACATATGGGTCCAATATTGGTTTTGTATGGGAGGTACCAGAACTACTTGACCGACATAGCCCATTTTCAATACCAACCTGACGCCGATAAAAAGAAGTCTTTTCACCAAATTTCATTCACCTACGTCAATTACTTTGGGCGCTATCGTGCTTTCAACAGACAGACAGACAGACAGACAGACAGACAGACAGACAGACAGACAGACAGACAGACGGACATGGCTAAATCGATTCAGAATGTGATCCTGATTCAGAATATATATACTTTATGAGGTCTCCGGTGACTCCTTCTTGGCGTTACAAATGTATGGGCAAAGTGAATATACCTTCCTGTGGAGGGTATAATAAACAATGATGATCCGACTCTCGCGTTTCCAGATGGGTGAAAAGCGTGCAAATCATTGTAGCCTTTTATTTTTAAACTTGATAGCTCTTTTACGTGGGTTTCAGAAATTAAGCTAATGTCAATATCCTTTTCGCGCATAAATACTTCCAATTCATCGGGTTTTTGCAAAAGTCCGTTTGCATTCCAAGTACATATTTTTAACATTGGGTTTTCATTCATATTATATTTGAAGTACGCGTTTTCCTTGAATTATTTTCGAGCTTAACCAACCGATCGAGAATAATTTTATTTATTTTGCTTTGTTCTTCAAGTTTCCCGAAAATTACTGAGAAAACATGAGAAACACTGTCTGGCGAAGTTTCAACATTTTTATACCCTCCACAGGAAGGTATATTCACTTTGCCCATACATTTGTAACGCCAAGAAGGAGTCACCGGAGACCTCATAAAGTATATATATTCTGAATCAGGATCACATTCTGAATCGATTTAGCCATGTCCGTCTGTCTGTCTGTCTGTCTGTCTGTCTGTCTGTCTGTCTGTCTGTCTGTCTGTCTGTCTGTCTGTTGAAAGCACGATAGCGCCCAAAGTAATTGACGTAGGTGAATGAAATTTGGTGAAAAGACTTCTTTTTATCGGCGTCAGGTTGGTATTGAAAATGGGCTATGTCGGTCAAGTAGTTCTGGTACCTCCCATACAAAACCAATATTGGACCCATATGTCTCTCTGTCTGTTGAAAGCACGATGGCGCCCAAAGTAATCGACGTAGGTGAATGAAATTTGGTGAAATCACTTCTTTTTATCGGCGTCAGGTTGGTATTGAAAATGGGCTATGTCGGTCAAGTAGTTCTGGTACCTCCCATACAAAACCAATATTGGACCCATGCCTCTCTGTCTGTTGAAAGCACGATAGCGCCCAAAGTAATTGACGTAGGTGAATGAAATTTGGTGAAAGGACTTATTTTTATCGGCGTCAGGTTGGTATTGAAAATGGGCTATGTCGGTCAAGTAGTTCTGGTACCTCCCATACAAAACCAATATTGGACCCATGCCTCTCTGTCTGTTGAAAGCACGATAGCGCCCAAAGTAATTGACGTAGGTGAATGAAATTTGGTGAAAGGACTTATTTTTATCGGCGTCAGGTTGGTATTGAAAATGCGCTATGTCGGTCAAGTAGTTCTGGTACCTCCCATACAAAACCAATATTGGACCCATATGTCTCTCTGTCTGTTGAAAGCACGATGGCGCCCAAAGTAATTGACGTAGGTGAATGAAATTTGGTGAGAGAACTTCTTTTTATCGGCGTCAGGTTGGTATTGAAAATGCGCTATGTCGGTCAAGTAGTTCTGGTACCTCCCATACAAAACCAATATTGGACCCATATGTCTCTCTGTCTGTTGAAAGCACGATGGCGCCCAAAGTAATTGACGTAGGTGAATGAAATTTGGTGAAAGGACTTATTTTTATCGGCGTCAGGTTGGTATTGAAAATGCGCTATGTCGGTCAAGTAGTTCTGGTACCTCCCATACAAAACCAATATTGGACCCATATGTCTCTCTGTCTGTTGAAAGCACGATGGCGCCCAAAGTAATTGACGTAGGTGAATGAAATTTGGTGAGAGAACTTATTTTTATCGTCGTTAGGATGGTATTGAAAACCTGCTATGTCGGTCAAGTAGTTCTGGTACCTCCCTCACAAAACCAATTTTGCATGACTTGTATGCAGTGGAGGGTATCAAAGCATCGGCCAGGCCGATGATAACACTTTTACTTGTTTGGTTCTTCGAATACCACAGCCTGAGCGTAGGTCTGCACTCTGGCTGTCCGAGGGCCACTATTCGGTGGCTTTCCTGATGGCAATTTTTGAATAGGGTTTCCTTTGACAACAGCGGTCGAGGGCATTTCTGCAGACTCTCTTTTTTTGAAATTCTTACGTTCGGGAACCGGAGGTTTTAGATTGTCTACTATCCCCTGAACAGTCTTACGCTTTGTCTTAGTTAGCGGTTTTGATTTAGCTCTTTCGGGCTTAAGGAGCGCATCTCTCCGTTTTTGCAACTCCTTAGCTACTTCACAGCCTCTATAATTAGCCGGGTGCTTTCCCTTGCAGTTAGCACAGGTAGCGGAGGACTGGTTTTTAACTCCACAATCTTGGGAGAGGTGATTTCCGGCGCATTTCACACATCGTGGTTCTTTTTGGCAATACATTTGCGTATGATTAAATCCTTGGCAACGTTTGCACTGTGGAACTATTCTTACATTTCTACGCATGGGTTCGATTTTTACCACGATATTTAATATTGTTTTAATTCGGTAGATATCTTCGATATTATCTGACCTATCGAATGTAAGCATAAAGAGCGGAAGTCCACGTCTTACCACGATATCCTTATCGACTTCCGTTTGTTGCTTCTCCTTCTTAATGATATTTATGGCATCAAGAATTTTATAATCTTTGGTTTGAAGGTCGTTTATAACCTCGTCTTTGGTGCATGAGGGGTGGAGTCCCCTTGCTACAACACGATGTGGCCTTTCAGGCTTTATTTCGAAAGTATACCACTGGATCTTCTCGGTATTTAGCTTTTGGGACACTGCCCGGTAGTTATCAGTTACGCCAACAACGTTTATTGGAGGCGGTGCGCGATTTACGCCTTTCTTCTTTAAAGGGCTCGACTTCCGGCGAAGAACCGGCTCTCCTTTTCTGACTTGGTCTTTTCCTGACTAGCTAAGCGTGGTGGAGTACATTCGCGTTCTTTCAGCAAACGATTGCTCCTTAGAACCTTATTTTCTTCTTTTAGCAGATCTATTTCTTTCTTAAGATCTTGATAGAGTAGGTCCATTTCCTTAAGCTTGATTCGGAGTGCTTTATTTTCTTCCTCAAAACTTTTATTTTTCACTGAGTCCTGTTTTTCACGCGCAGGCGCTCCCGGCGGACTTCTTTTCCCGGGGTTATTCGATCTTGATGGAGGAGATCGAGATACCCTTGAACATTTAATAAAAGGGTCAATGGACTGCAATACAATAAGCGGCTCTCCCCAGAATCCGTAGAGCCGACCTCCGAAGATGGTGGATTTTCCAGTAAAGCTGGACTGCCACCTGCGGTAGTTAATCTTTTTGTTTTGTTCATTGCATTTTTGTATACACCATAAGCTCGGTATACGGAGGTTGGATTTTAGTCGCCTCTTACGACAGGCATGCCTACCTCGGGTATATTCTTTCCCCTACCCGAAGTGGTTTTTAATTGAGCCTTAAAATTGTGTTCGTTTGTCGCCGATTCACGCCTTAACGCATCTACCGGTTTTAACCAAAATGTCACACATCTTTGGTATTGGTCTATATATCATTTTTGTGAAGTTTGGTAGAAATTGGAAAATGTATGTGTGTGTTGTGCGTGCGTGAATAAAATATTTGAATTTCAGTACATTTTGTTGTTTTTCGAAATTATTTATATAAAAATCAATTTCTGAGGGTGAGTCGGATAAAAACTCAAGAACGGCTCAACGGATTTGAATATTTTTTTTTTATTTTGTTTATCTTTTTTATTTTTATTTTAAGCCGTCGTGCCACACCTTATCAAAATCTTGTGAGACGTCGAGGAATACGCTTGAGCATATCTTTATACCCTCCACAGGAAGGTATATTCACTTTGCCCATACATTTGTAACGCCAAGAAGGAGTCACCGGAGACCTCATAAAGTATATATATTCTGAATCAGGATCACATTCTGAATCGATTTAGCCATGTCCGTCTGTCTGTCTGTCTGTCTGTCTGTCTGTCTGTCTGTCTGTCTGTCTGTCTGTCTGTTGAAAGCACGATAGCGCCCAAAGTAATTGACGTAGGTGAATGAAATTTGGTGAAATCACTTCTTTTTATCGGCGTCAGGTTGGTATTGAAAATGCGCTATGTCGGTCAAGTAGTTCTGGTACCTCCCATACAAAACCAATATTGGACCCATATGTCTCTCTGTCTGTTGAAAGCACGATGGCGCCCAAAGTAATTGACGTAGGTGAATGAAATTTGGTGAGAGAACTTCTTTTTATCGTCGTTAGGTTGGTATTGAAAATGGGCTATGTCGGTCAAGTAGTTCTGGTACCTCCCATACAAAACCAATATTGGACCCATGCCTCTCTGTCTGTTGAAAGCACGATAGCGCCCAAAGTAATTGACGTAGGTGAATGAAATTTGGTGAGAGAACTTATTTTTATCGTCGTTAGGTTGGTATTGAAAACCTGCTATGTCGGTCAAGTAGTTCTGGTACCTCCCTCACAAAACCAATTTTGCATGACTTGTATGCAGTGGAGGGTATCAAAGCATCGGCCAGGCCGATGATAACACTTTTACTTGTTTGGTTCTTCGAATACCACAGCCTGAGCGTAGGTCTGCACTCTGGCTGTCCGAGGGCCACTATTCGGTGGCTTTCCTGATGGCAATTTTTGAATAGGGTTTCCTTTGACAACAGAGGTCGAGGGCATTTCTGCAGACTCTCTTTTTTTGAAATTCTTACGTTCGGGAACCGGAGGTTTTAGATTGTCTACTATCCCCTGAACAGTCTTACGCTTTGTCTTAGTTAGCGGTTTTGATTTAGCTCTTTCGGGCTTAAGGAGCGCATCTCTCCGTTTTTGCAACTCCTTAGCTACTTCACAGCCTCTATAATTAGCCGGGTGCTTTCCCTTGCAGTTAGCACAGGTAGCGGAGGACTGGTTTTTAACTCCACAATCTTGGGAGAGGTGATTTCCGGCGCATTTCACACATCGTGGTTCTTTTTGGCAATACATTTGCGTATGATTAAATCCTTGGCAACGTTTGCACTGTGGAACTATTCTTACATTTCTACGCATGGGTTCGATTTTTACCACGATATTTAATATTGTTTTAATTCGGTAGATATCTTCGATATTATCTGACCTATCGAATGTAAGCATAAAGAGCGGAAGTCCACGTCTTACCACGATATCCTTATCGACTTCCGTTTGTTGCTTCTCCTTCTTAATGATATTTATGGCATCAAGAATTTTATAATCTTTGGTTTGAAGGTCGTTTATAACCTCGTCTTTGGTGCATGAGGGGTGGAGTCCCCTTGCTACAACACGATGTGGCCTTTCAGGCTTTATTTCGAAAGTATACCACTGGATCTTCTCGGTATTTAGCTTTTGGGACACTGCCCGGTAGTTATCAGTTACGCCAACAACGTTTATTGGAGGCGGTGCGCGAT
This sequence comes from Cheilosia impressa, assembly GCA_948293265.1. Classification (NCBI taxonomy): domain Eukaryota; kingdom Metazoa; phylum Arthropoda; class Insecta; order Diptera; family Syrphidae; genus Cheilosia; species Cheilosia impressa. The sequence goes on from OX411880.1 coordinate 45,895,031, forward strand.
TTACGCCTTTCTTCTTTAAAGGGCTCGACTTCCGGCGAAGAACCGGCTCTCCTTTTCTGACTTGGTCTTTTCCTGACTAGCTAAGCGTGGTGGAGTACATTCGCGTTCTTTCAGCAAACGATTGCTCCTTAGAACCTTATTTTCTTCTTTTAGCAGATCTATTTCTTTCTTAAGATCTTGATAGAGTAGGTCCATTTCCTTAAGCTTGATTCGGAGTGCTTTATTTTCTTCCTCAAAACTTTTATTTTTCACTGAGTCCTGTTTTTCACGCGCAGGCGCTCCCGGCGGACTTCTTTTCCCGGGGTTATTCGATCTTGATGGAGGAGATCGAGATACCCTTGAACATTTAATAAAAGGGTCAATGGACTGCAATACAATAAGCGGCTCTCCCCAGAATCCGTAGAGCCGACCTCCGAAGATGGTGGATTTTCCAGTAAAGCTGGACTGCCACCTGCGGTAGTTAATCTTTTTGTTTTGTTCATTGCATTTTTGTATACACCATAAGCTCGGTATACGGAGGTTGGATTTTAGTCGCCTCTTACGACAGGCATGCCTACCTCGGGTATATTCTTTCCCCTACCCGAAGTGGTTTTTAATTGAGCCTTAAAATTGTGTTCGTTTGTCGCCGATTCACGCCTTAACGCATCTACCGGTTTTAACCAAAATGTCACACATCTTTGGTATTGGTCTATATATCATTTTTGTGAAGTTTGGTAGAAATTGGAAAATGTATGTGTGTGTTGTGCGTGCGTGAATAAAATATTTGAATTTCAGTACATTTTGTTGTTTTTCGAAATTATTTATATAAAAATCAATTTCTGAGGGTGAGTCGGATAAAAACTCAAGAACGGCTCAACGGATTTGATAATTTTTTTTTTATTTTGTTTATCTTTTTTATTTTTATTTTAAGCCGTCGTGCCACACCTTATCAAAATCTTGTGAGACGTCGAGGAATACGCTTGAGCATATCTTTATACCCTCCACAGGAAGGTATATTCACTTTGCCCATACATTTGTAACGCCTAGAAGGAGTCACCGGAGACCTCATAAAGTATATATATTCTGAATCAGGATCACATTCTGAATCGATTTAGCCATGTCCGTCTGTCTGTCTGTCTGTCTGTCTGTCTGTCTGTCTGTCTGTCTGTCTGTCTGTCTGTCTGTCTGTTGAAAGCACGATAGCGCCCAAAGTAATTGACGTAGGTGAATGAAATTTGGTGAAATCACTTCTTTTTATCGGCGTCAGGTTGGTATTGAAAATGGGCTATGTCGGTCAAGTAGTTCTGGTACCTCCCATACAAAACCAATATTGGACCCATGCCTCTCTGTCTGTTGAAAGCACGATAGCGCCCAAAGTAATTGACGTAGGTGAATGAAATTTGGTGAAAGGACTTATTTTTATCGGCGTCAGGTTGGTATTGAAAATGGGCTATGTCGATCAAGTAGTTCTGGTACCTCCCATACAAAACCAATATTGGACCCATGCCTCTCTGTCTGTTGAAAGCACGATAGCGCCCAAAGTAATTGACGTAGGTGAATGAAATTTGGTGAAAGGACTTATTTTTATCGGCGTCAGGTTGGTATTGAAAATGAGCTATGTCGGTCAAGTAGTTCTGGTACCTCCCATACAAAACCAATATTGGACCCATATGTCTCTCTGTCTGTTGAAAGCACGATGGCGCCCAAAGTAATTGACGTAGGTGAATGAAATTTGGTGAGAGAACTTCTTTTTATCGTCGTTAGGTTGGTATTGAAAATGGGCTATGTCGGTCTAATAGTTCTGGTACCTCCCATACAAAACCAATATTGGACCCATGCCTCTCTGTCTGTTGAAAGCACGATAGCGCCCAAAGTAATTGACGTAGGTGAATGAAATTTGGTGAGAGAACTTATTTTTATCGTCGTTAGGTTGGTATTGAAAACCTGCTATGTCGGTCAAGTAGTTCTGGTACCTCCCTCACAAAACCAATTTTGCATGACTTGTATGCAGTGGAGGGTATCAAAGCATCGGCCAGGCCGATGATAACACTTTTACTTGTTTTTTCTTCAAATGCTTTCTCTATTACGTCAGTAATTCTATGCACTTGCTCAATCGTCGAGTGCTTGGTTCTGAACCCAAACTGGTGGTCAGGGATTAAATTATTATCTTCTATAACCGGTTGTAGGCGCCTAAGTAATATCCTCTCGAAAACTTTAGATATGACTTGAAGAAGCGAAATTGGTCTATACGATTTTACTTCATTTGGCGGTTTTCCTGGTTTTAAAACCATAATGACTTCCGCGACTTTCCATTGGCTCGGCACGTGTTTAAGTCTGCGCGCAGCATTTATAATATATAGAAGCTTAATTAATGCTTTTCGAGGTAGAACTTTGAGAACTTCTCCGGTGATCAAATCATAACCAGGAGCTTTCTTAGGTTTTAGAGATTCGATTTCACGTTTTAGTTCCCTTAGCGTTGCATATGTGAGTGAAAAATCGTTAGATAGTAGTTCCGTCCCACCATTGGTACTGCCGTAAGCCGCTCGACCATCGTACGGTTTAAAGGTTTCCTGTAGATGAGCGGCAAAAACGTCCGCTTTTTCTTTATCTTTCCTTGCCCATTCATTTTGATTTATTTTTATTGGCGGCGCTGGGATTTTGGGCCTTTTGGTGCCTTTTACATCTTTCCAAAGTGAATAATTGGAATCTTTTTTCGCTGTTAAACTTTCAAGGTAAGAACCTATCGCCCGATTTTTAAAATCTTTAATAGCTGTCTTCAACAAATTGCACAAATAATTCAAATGTGCTTTATGTTGCGGAGCGCGACTCTGTTGCCATTGTTTACTCGCTTTCCTTTTTTCGTTGACCAATTTTTTTATTTCGGGCGGATATCGTAAACCGTATTTGGCCGGCGTTTTTCTTGGGTTAGGCGTATTATTCCAGGAAGCGAGCTGAACGACTTCAACGAAGCGATCAACTTCAACCTCAAGTTCGTAAGGCGTCGTAAGTGGAACGCTCAGTTCAACATTCTCTTCAATTTTGTTCCTAAAGTCTTCCCAGTTAGTTGTTTTACCAGTAAGTCTAGCTGGCTCTTGGTTATTGACTAGTTTTGCGCTCAAAGTTATAATAACCGGTGAATGATCAGATGACAGATCAAAGCTCTCTTCAACTTTAATGTGGTTGGTAGATATTCCTTTCACGACGAAAAAATCTATCCGATCAGGTATTTTTGAAGTATCAGTTGGCCAGTAGGTCGGTTTGCCCGTCGAGTGGAAATCACAATTGTACTCCATACCTGCCCCATAGAGCATTCTACCTTTTCGCGAGATGAATCTAGAACCCCAGAACGTGTGTTTCGCATTAAAATTGCCGCCAATAATGAAATTTGGTTTGAGCGATTTAAGCAAGTTAGTATAATCACTTTTTTCAAGCGCGGAGCGTGGTGGACAGTAGATAGATGAGATTCTAAGAGTACGCTGATTATTATACCCTCCAGAGGAAGGTATATTCACTTTGCCAATACATTTGTAACGCAAAGAAGGAGTCACCGGAGACCTCATAAAGTATATATATTCTGAATCAGGATTCTGAATCGATTTAGCCATGTCCGTCTGTCTGTCTGTCTGTCTGTCTGTCTGTCTGTCTGTCTGTTGAAAGCACGATAGCGCCCAAAGTAATTGACGTAGGTGAATGAAATTTGGTGAAAAGACTTCTTTTTATCGGCGTCAGGTTGGTATTGAAAATGGGCTATGTCGGTCAAGTAGTTTTGGTACCTCCCATACAAAACCAATATTGGACCCATATGTCTCTCTGTCTGTTGAAAGCACGATGGCGCCCAAAGTAATCGATGTAGGTGAATGAAATTTGGTGAAATCACTTCTTTTTATCGGCGTCAGGTTGGAATTGAAAATGGGCTATGTCGGTCAAGTAGTTCTGGTACCTCCCATACAAAACCAATATTGGACCCATGCCTCTCTGTCTGTTGAAAGCACGATAGCGCCCAAAGTAATTGACGTAGGTGAATGAAATTTGGTGAAAGGATTTCTTTTTATCGGCGTCAGGTTGGTATTGAAAATGGGCTATGTCGGTCAAGTAGTTCTGGTACCTCCCATACAAAACCAATATTGGACCCATGCCTCTCTGTCTGTTGAAAGCACGATAGCGCCCAAAGTAATTGACGTAGGTGAATGAAATTTGGTGAAAGGACTTATTTTTATCGGCGTCAGGTTGGTATTGAAAATGCGCTATGTCGGTCAAGTAGTTCTGGTACCTCCCATACAAAACCAATATTGGACCCATATGTCTCTCTGTCTGTTGAAAGCACGATGGCGCCCAAAGCAATTGACGTAGGTGAATGAAATTTGGTGAGAGAACTTCTTTTTATCGTCGTTAGGTTGGTATTGAAAATGGGCTATGTCGGTCAAGTAGTTCTGGTACCTCCCATACAAAACCAATATTGGACCCATGCCTCTCTGTCTGTTGAAAGCACGATAGCGCCCAAAGTAATTGACGTAGGTGAATGAAATTTGGTGAGAGAACTTATTTTTATCGTCGTTAGGTTGGTATTGAAAACCTGCTATGTCGGTCAAGTAGTTCTGGTACCTCCCTCACAAAACCAATTTTGCATGACTTGTATGCAGTGGAGGGTATCAAAGCATCGGCCAGGCCGATGATAACACTTTTACTTGTTATACCCTCCAGAGGAAGGTATATTCGCTTTGCCAATACATTTGTAACGCAAAGAAGGAGTCACCGGAGACCTCATAAAGTATATATATTCTGAATCAGGATCACATTCTGAATCGATTTAGCCATGTCCGTCTGTCTGTCTGTCTGTCTGTCTGTCTGTCTGTTGAAAGCACGATAGCGCCCAAAGTAATTGACGTAGGTGAATGAAATTTGGTGAAAAGACTTCTTTTTATCGACGTCAGGTTGGTATTGAAAATGGGCTATGTCGGTCAAGTAGTTCTGGTACCTCCCATACAAAACCAATATTGGACCCATATGTCTCTCTGTCTGTTGAAAGCACGATGGCGCCCAAAGTAATTGACGTAGGTGAATGAAATTTGGTGAAATCACTTCTTTTTATCGGCGTCAGGTTGGTATTGAAAATGGGCTATGTCGGTCAAGTAGTTCTGGTACCTCCCATACAAAACCAATATTGGACCCATGCCTCTCTGTCTGTTGAAAGCACGATAGCGCCCAAAGTAATCGACGTAGGTGAATGAAATTTGGTGAGAGAACTTCTTTTTATCGTCGTTAGCTTGGTATTGAAAATGGGCTATGTCGGTCAAGTAGTTCTGGTACCTCCCTCACAAAACCAATTTTGCATGACTTGTATGCAGTGGAGGGTATCAAAGCATCGGCCAGGCCGATGATAACACTTTTACTTGTTATACCCTCCACAGGAAGGTATATTCACTTTGCCCATACATTTGTAACGCCAAGAAGTAGTCACCGGAGACCTCATAAAGTATATATATTATGAATCAGGATCACATTCTGAATCGATTTAGCCATGTCCGTCTGTCTGTCTGTCTGTCTGTCTGTCTGTCTGTCTGTCTGTCTGTCTGTCTGTCTGTCTGTCTGTCTGTCTGTCTGTCTGTTGAAAGCACGATAGCGCCCAAAGTAATTGACGTAGGTGAATGAAATTTGGTGAAAGGACTTCTTTTTATCGGCGTCAGGTTGGTATTGAAAATGGGCTATGTCGGTCAAGTAGTTCTGGTACCTCCCATACAAAACCAATATTGGACCCATATGTCTCTCTGTCTGTTGAAAGCACGATGGCGCCCAAAGTAATCGACGTAGGTGAATAAAATTTGGTGAAATCACTTCTTTTTATCGGCGTCAGGTTGGTATTGAAAATGGGCTATGTCGGTCAAGTAGTTCTGGTACCTCCCATACAAAACCAATATTGGACCCATGCCTCTCTGTCTGTTGAAAGCACGATAGCGCCCAAAGTAATTGACGTAGGTGAATGAAATTTGGTGAAAGGACTTCTTTTTATCGGCGTCAGGTTGGTATTGATAATGGGCTATGTCGGTCAAGTAGTTCTGGTACCTCCCATACAAAACCAATATTGGACCCATGCCTCTCTGTCTGTTGAAAGCACGATAGCGCCCAAAGTAATTGACGTAGGTGAATGAAATTTGGTGAGAGAACTTCTTTTTATCGTCGTTAGGTTGGTATTGAAAACCTGCTATGTCGGTCAAGTAGTTCTGGTACCTCCCTCACAAAACCAATTTTGCATGACTTGTATGCAGTGGAGGGTATCAAAGCATCGGCCAGGCCGATGATAACACTTTTACTTGTTTTTTACTCGAATCGTGCACAGTTGCATAGTTTCAAGCTCTATCTTCAGGTCTTCATATTGTTCAATGCAGTCTTTAATAAACAATGATGATCCACCTCTCGCGTTTCCAGATGGGTGACAAGCGTGCAAATCATTGTAGCCTTTTATTTTTAAACTTGATCGCTCTTTTACGTGGGTTTCAGAAATTAAGCAAATGTCAATATCCTTTTCGCGCATGAATACTTCCAATTCATCGGGTTTTTTGCAAAAGTCCGTTTGCATTCCAAGTACATATTTTTAACATTGGGTTTTCATTCATATTATATTTGAAGTACGCGTTTTCCTTGAATTATTTTCGAGCTTAACCAACCGATCGAGAATAATTTTATTTATTTTGCTTTGTTCTTCAAGTTTCCCGAGAATTACTGAGAAAACATGAGAAACACTGTCTGGCGAAGTTTCAACATTTTTTGGTTCTTCGAATACCACAGCCTGAGCGTAGGTCTGCACTCTGGCTGTCCGAGGGCCACTATTCGGTGGCTTTCCTGATGGCAATTTTTGAATAGGGTTTCCTTTGACAACAGAGGTCGAGGGCATTTCTGCAGACTCTCTTTTTTTGAAATTCTTACGTTCGGGAACCGGAGGTTTTAGATTGTCTACTATCCCCTGAACAGTCTTACGCTTTGTCTTAGTTAGCGGTTTTGATTTAGCTCTTTCGGGCTTAAGGAGCGCATCTCTCCGTTTTTGCAACTCCTTAGCTACTTCACAGCCTCTATAATTAGCCGGGTGCTTTCCCTTGCAGTTAGCACAGGTAGCGGAGGACTGGTTTTTAACTCCACAATCTTGGGAGAGGTGATTTCCGGCGCATTTCACACATCGTGGTTCTTTTTGGCAATACATTTGCGTATGATTAAATCCTTGGCAACGTTTGCACTGTGGAACTATTCTTACATTTCTACGCATGGGTTCGATTTTTACCACGATATTTAATATTGTTTTAATTCGGTAGATATCTTCGATATTATCTGACCTATCGAATGTAAGCATAAAGAGCGGAAGTCCACGTCTTACCACGATATCCTTATCGACTTCCGTTTGTTGCTTCTCCTTCTTAATGATATTTATGGCATCAAGAATTTTATAATCTTTGGTTTGAAGGTCGTTTATAACCTCGTCTTTGGTGCATGAGGGGTGGAGCCCCCTTGCTACAACACGATGTGGCCTTTCAGGCTTTATTTCGAAAGTATACCACTGGATCTTCTCGGTATTTAGCTTTTGTAACACTGCCCGGTAGTTATCAGTTACGCCAACAACGTTTATTGGAGGCGGTGCGCGATTTTGCACTCGCAGTTGTTTTTCTTGCGGTTCTTTACGCCTTTCTTCTTTAAAGGGCTCGACTTCCGGCGAAGAACCGGCTCTCCTTTTCTTACTTGGTCTTTTCTTAGCGACCTGATTCGTTTCGCGTGCTAGTTCTTCTTCGTCGGTGTGGTATTCCTGACTAGCTAAGCGTGGTGGAGTATTATTTTCTTCTTTTAGCAGATCTATTTCTTTCTTAAGATCTTGATAGAGTAGGTCCATTTCCTTAAGCTTGATTCGAAGTGCTTTATTTTCTTCCTCAAAACTTATTTTTCACTGAGTCCTGTTTTTCACGCGCAGGCGCTCCCGGCGGACTTCTTTTCCCGGGGTTATTCGATCTTGATGGAGGAGATCGAGATACCCTTGAACATTTAATAAAAGGGTCAATGGATTGCAATACAATAAGCGGCTCTCCCCAGAATCCGTAGAGCCGACCTCCGAAGAGGGTGGATTTTCCAGTAAAGCTGGACTGCCACCTGGGGTAGTTAATCTTTTTGTTTTGTTCATTGCATTTTTGTATACACCATAAGCTCGGTATACGGAGGTTGGATTTTAGTCGCCTCTTACGACAGGCATGCCTACCTCGGGTATATTCTTTCCCCTACCCGAAGGAGTTTTTAATTGAGCCTTAAAATTGTGTTCGTTTGTCGCCGATTCACGCCTTAACGCATCTACCGGTTTTAACCAAAATGTCACACATCTTTGGTATTGGTCTATATATCATTTTTGTGAAGTTTGGTAGAAATTGGAAAATGTATGTGTGTGTTGTGCGTGCGTGAATAAAATATTTGAATTTCAGTACATTTTGTTGTTTTTCGAAATTATTTATATAAAAATCAATTTCTGAGGGTTTGAATATTTTTTTTTTTATTTTGTTTATCTTGAATCAGGACTGGTTTAGGAGAAATGAAAAGGTGTACAGGTGACGCTGTACTAAGCATATATGTATATATAAAAATAATTCGCATTGTGTTTGAACTGATGCTCCCTTAGTGCGTCAGACGATTTTGTTTTTGGAAATTTCAAATGAAAGGTGACGTCAAAACCAAGGTTTGTATGCATTAACGGTCTTTGTATTTGTATTGGTTGTAGGTACGAGTTATCGGCATTTTAGTGAACATACCTGTGTCGACCTCCGAAAGCCCTCAACCGATTTAAACGAAATTTGTTCGATGTGTATGGTTGGTTGCAGCTTAAAAGATAGGATAGTTTTGGTGGCCACCCGACAGGTGGCTCTGTTGTCAATCTCCGAAACCACTCAACCAATTTCAATGAAATGTTGTGGATGTGTATGGTTGGTTGCACCTTAAGGGATATGCAAGTTTTGGGCCCGATTGGTGGCGCTGTATCGCAAACTTTAGAGAATATATGATGTGGCATGTGGCCTATGTGTTCGAAGGCCGTAGAAAGAAGAGGAGTTATATTCTATACTACTGTAACGCAATAAAAGAAGAATTTTAATACTTCGGAAGAACTTAATCTACTTTATTGGTTATAACAATTCGACTGTATTACACGTGTTAGAAATTACTGACGTCTACTCGCTGCGCCGTCTAGAAAAGAAAAGAAAGAAAGTCCCAGTGACAGCTGCAAACAACATGGTTACGCGGTGTAGGAGTTGTCGACTGTTGTGGCTGATGGTTACACAGTGGAGAGGTCGACTGCTGTGGCTGTGTCCACGGAGTATGTTGATGAGTTCATTTGTTGTTCGCCACACTACCATTTTTCCAAGCTGACCACTCGTCCAAGTAGTCCAGTATACTAACCACTGAGCCACCGTGTTCACAAGTCGCAACTACTGATATTTAATGTTCTATAGCACCTTTATCGAATGTGAAGTGGGGAAAAAATTATCCAAACGGTGATTCTTACTTCCCGGGCAAACTTTGAGCGACCGCCATGACATCACCGCACGATTTTTTAAACAAAACCTGAAAACGATCGTGGACTTTATCGTTAAGCACAATCGCGTACTCGGTTGAAAGGCAGAAGCGAGGATTACCTATTGCCCACATTCGGGTTTGGTTCGATATCCCGCTTCTTAAAATCCCGCTTTTTGTAAACCCGCTTTTTTAAAATCCCGCTTCTTATAATCCCGTTTCTTATTATCCCGATTTTACAATCAAAAGTAGTTGCGGCGATTTAAAATAAACTGCATTCCAAAAAACACTCATTGCTTAATTTATTTTAATTTTCTTATTATCCCGCTTTTACAATCAAAGGTAGTTGCGGCGATTTTTAAAAAAAAAGATAGTAAATTAAAATAAATTAAGCAATGAGTGTTTTTTGAAATGCAGTTTATTTTAACATTTATCATTTTTAGAGGAAGTAACAAAATAAAAAACAAGTAAAAGTGTTATCATCGGCCTGGCCGATGCTTTGATACCCTCCACTGCATACAAGTCATGCAAAATTGGTTTTGTGAGGGAGGTACCAGAACTACTTGACCGACATAGCAGATTTTCTATACCAACCTGACGCCGATAAAAAGAAGTTCTCTCACCAAATTTCATTCACCTACGTCAATTACTTTGGGCGCCATCGTGCTTTCAACAGACAGAGAGACATTATGGGTCCAATATTGGTTTTGTATGGGAGGTACCAGAACTACTTGACCGACATAGCGCATTTTCAATACCAACCTCACGCCGATAAAAAGAAGTGATTTCACCAAATTTCATTCACCTACGTCAATTACTTTGGGCGCTATCGTGCTTTCAACAGACAGAGAGGCATGGGTCCAATATTGGTTTTGTATGGGAGGTACCAGAACTACTTGACCGACATAGCCCATTTTCAATACCAACCTGACGCCGATAAAAAGAAGTGATTTCACTAAATTTCATTCACCTACGTCGATTACTTTGGGCGCCATCGTGCTTTCAACAGACAGAGAGACATATGGGTCCAATATTGGTTTTGTATGGGAGGTACCAGAACTACTTGACCGACATAGCCCATTTTCAATACCAACCTGACGCCGATAAAAAGAAGTCTTTTCACCAAATTTCATTCACCTACGTCAATTACTTTGGGCGCTATCGTGCTTTCAACAGACAGACAGACAGACAGACAGACAGACAGACAGACAGACAGACGGACATGGCTAAATCGATTCAGAATGTGATCCTGATTCAGAATATATATACTTTATGAGGTCTCCGGTGACTCCTTCTTTGCGTTACAAATGTATTGGCAAAGTGAATATACCTTCCTCTGGAGGGTATAACAAGTAAAAGTGTTATCATCGGCCTGGCCGATGCTTTGATACCCTCCACTGCATACAAGTCATGCAAAATTGGTTTTGTGAGGGAGGTACCAGAACTACTTGACCGACATAGCAGGTTTTCAATACCAACCTAACGACGATAAAAATAAGTTCTCTCACCAAATTTCATTCACCTACGTCAATTAGTTTGGGCGCTATCGTGCTTTCAACAGACAGAGAGGCATGGGTCCAATATTGGTTTTGTATGGGAGGTACCAGAACTACTTGACCGACATAGCCCATTTTCAATACCAACCTGACGCCGATAAAAAGAAGTGATTTCACCAAATTTCATTCACCTACGTCAATTACTTTGGGCGCTATCGTGCTTTCAACAGACAGACAGACAGACAGACAGACAGACAGACAGACAGACAGACAGACAGACAGACGGACATGGCTAAATCGATTCAGAATGTGATCCTGATTCAGAATATATATACTTTATGAGGTCTCCGGTGACTCCTTCTTTGCGTTACAAATGTATTGGCAAAGTGAATATACCTTCCTCTGGAGGGTATAACAAGTAAAAGTGTTATCATCGGCCTGGCCGATGCTTTGATACCCTCCACTGCATACAAGTCATGCAAAATTGGTTTTGTGAGGGAGGTACCAGAACTACTTGACCGACATAGCAGGTTTTCAATACCAACCTAACGACGATAAAAATAAGTTCTCTCACCAAATTTCATTCACCTACGTCAATTAGTTTGGGCGCTATCGTGCTTTCAACAGACAGAGAGGCATGGGTCCAATATTGGTTTTGTATGGGAGGTACCAGAACTACTTGACCGACATAGCCCATTTTCAATACCAACCTAACGACGATAAAAAGAAGTTCTCTCACCAAATTTCATTCACCTACGTCAATTACTTTGGGCGCCATCGTGCTTTCAACAGATAGAGAGACATATGGGTCCAATATTGGTTTTGTATGGGAGGTACCAGAACTACTTGACCGACATAGCGCATTTTCAATACCAACCTGACGCCGATAAAAATAAGTCCTTTCACCAAATTTCATTCACCTACGTCAATTGCTTTGGGCAGGGACGGGGATAGAATAGCCCTGAGGTAAGGTATGCCTGTCGTAGAAGGCGACTAAAATCCACCCGAAGAAGTAGTCTTAATGACGGTATGAGCGACACTGTCTGGAGATTTGTACTCCTGGTAGGGCCACCCTTGACAGTAAGGTCATAGCTGAAAGATGAAACTAAAGGTTAAATCCGGGAGCGTTTGATGCATATTGCGCGGCACACCGGTCAGCGTCTGATCCCAGAGGGGCGGCTGAAATTATCGTCCCCTTCCGGTAGGGGAAAGAATATACCCGAGGTAGGCATGCCTGTCGTAAGAGGCGACTAAAATCCAACCTCCGTATACCGAGCTTATGGTGTATACAAAAATGCAATGAACAAAACAAAAAGATTAATTACCCCAGGTGGCAGTCCAGCTTTACTGGAAAATCCACCCTCTTCGGAGGTCGGCTCTACGGATTCTGGGGAGAGCCGCTTATTGCAATCCATTGACCCTTTTATAAAATGTTCAAGGGTATCTCGATCTCCTCCATCAAGATCGAATAACCCCGGGAAAAGAAGTCCGCCGGGAGCGCCAGCGCGTGAAAAACAAGACTCAGTGAAAAATAAAACTTTTGAGGAAGAAAATGAAGCACTCCGAATCAAGCTTAAGGAAATGGACCTACTCTATCAAGATCTTAAGAAAGAGATAGATCTGCTAAAAGAAGAAAATAAGGTTCTAAGGAGCAATCGTTTGCTGAAAGAACGCGAATGTACTCCACCACGCTTAGCTAGTCAGGAATACCACACCGACGAAGTAGAACTAGCACGCGAAACGGATCAGGTCGCTAAGAAAAGACCTAGTAAGAAAAGGAGAGCCGGTTCTTCCCCCGAGGTCGAGCCCCTAAAAGAACAAAAGCGTAAAGAACCGCAAGAAAAACAACTTCGATCACAAATTCGGGCACCGCCTCCCATAAACGTCGTTGGGGTGACGGAATATAATAAGTTGCATAGCCTCCTTAAAGGAACGATAACATCGAAATTTAAGGTTACTTCTTTAAGGAATAATGCGTGGAAAATTAACTTCGATAACCACGATGATTACCGGGCAGTATCCCAAAAGCTAAATACCGAGAAGATCCAGTGGTATACTTTCGAAATAAAGTCTGAAAGGCCACATCGTGTTGTAGCAAGGGGACTCCACCCCTCATGCACCAAAGACGAGGTTGTAAACGACCTTCAAACCAAAGGGTATAAAATTCTTGATGCCGTAAATATCATTAAGAAGGAGAAGCAACAAACGGAAGTCGATAAGGATATCGTGGTAAGACGTGGACTTCCGCTCTTTATGCTTACATTCGATAGGTCAGATAATATCGAAGATATCTACCGAATTAAAACAATATTAAATATCGTGGTAAAAATCGAACCCATGCGTAGAAATGTAAGAATAGTTCCACAGTGCAAACGTTGCCAAGGATTTAATCATACGCAAATGTATTGCCAAAAAGAACCACGATGTGTGAAATGCGCCGGAAATCACCTCTCCCAAGACTGTGGAGTTAAAAAACAGTCCTCCGCTACCTGTACTAACTGCAAGGGAAAGCACCCGGCAAATTATAGAGGCTGTGAAGTAGCTAAGGAGTTGCAAAAACGGAGAGATGCGCTCCTTAAGCCCGAAAAAGCTAAATCAAAACCGCTAACTAAGACAAAGCGTAAGACTGTTCAGGGGATAGTAGACAATCTAAAACCTCCGGTTCCTGAACGTAAGAATTTAAAAAAAAGGGAAACGGCAGAAATGCCCTCGACCTCTGTTGTGAAAGGAAACCCTATTCAAAAATTGCCATCAGGAAAGCCACCGAATAGTGGTCCTCGGACAGCCAGAGTGCAGACCTACGCTCAGGCTGTGGCATTCGAAGAACCAAAAAACGTTGAAACTTCGCCAGACAGTGTTTCTCATGTTTTCTCAGTAATTCTCGGGAAACTTGAAGAACAAAGCAAAATAAATAAAATTATTCTCGATCGGTTGGTTAAGCTCGAAAATAATTCAAGGAAAACGCGTACTTCTAATTTAATATGAATGACAAACCAATGTTAAAAATATGTACTTGGAATGCAAATGGACTTTTGCAAAAACTCGATGAATTGGAAGTATTCATGCGTGAAAAGGATATTGACATTTGCTTAGTTTCTGAAACCCACGTAAAAGAGCGACCAATTTTAAAAATAAAAGGCTACAATGATTTGCACGCTTGTCACCCATCTGGAAACGCGAGAGGTGGATCATCATTGTTTATTAAAGACTGCATTGAACAATATGAAGACCTGAAGATAGAGCTTGAAACTATGCAACTGTGCACGATTCGAGTAAAAAATAATCAGCGTACTCTTAGAATCTCATCTATCTACTGTCCACCACGCTCCGCGCTTGAAAAAAGTGATTATACTAACTTGCTTAAATCGCTCAAACCAAATTTCATTATTGGCGGCAATTTTAATGCGAAACACACGTTCTGGGGTTCTAGATTCATCTCGCGAAAAGGTAGAATGCTCTATGGGGCAGGTATGGAGTACAATTGTGATTTCCACTCCACGGGCAAACCGACCTACTGGCCAACTGATACTTCAACAAGTAAAAGTGTTATCATCGGCCTGGCCGATGCTTTGATACCCTCCACTGCATACCTACAAGTCATGCAAAATTGGTTTTGTGAGGGAGGTACCAGAACTACTTGACCGACATAGCAGGTTTTCAATACCAACCTGACGCCGATAAAAATAAGTCCTTTCACCAAATTTCATTCACCTACGTCAATTACTTTGGGCGCTATCGTGCTTTCAACAGACAGAGAGGCATGGGTCCAATATTGGTTTTGTATGGGAGGTACCAGAACTACTTGACCGACATAGCCCATTTTCAATACCAACCTGACGCCGATAAAAAGAAGTCCTTTCACCAAATTTCATTCACCTACGTCAATTACTTTGGGCGCTATCGTGCTTTCAACAGACAGAGAGGCATGGGTCCAATATTGGTTTTGTATGGGAGGTACCAGAACTACTTGACCGACATAGCCCATTTTCAATACCAACCTGACGCCGATAAAAATAAGTCTTTTCACCAAATTTCATTCACCTACGTCAATTACTTTGGGCGCTATCGTGCTTTCAACAGACAGACAGACAGACAGACAGACAGACAGACAGACAGACAGACAGACGGACATGGCTAAATCGATTCAGAATCCTGATTCAGAATATATATACTTTATGAGGTCTCCGGTGACTCCTTCTTTGCGTTACAAATGTATTGGCAAAGTGAATATACCTTCCTCTGGAGGGTATAATAATCAGCGTACTCTTAGAATCTCATCTATCTACTGTCCACCACGCTCCGCGCTTGAAAAAAGTGATTATACTAACTTGCTTAAATCGCTCAAACCAAATTTCATTATTGGCGGCAATTTTAATGCGAAACACACGTTCTGGGGTTCTAGATTCATCTCGCGAAAAGGTAGAATGCTCTATGGGGCAGGTATGGAGTACAATTGTGATTTCCACTCGACGGGCAAACCGACCTACTGGCCAACTGATACTTCAAAAATACCTGATCGGATAGATTTTTTCGTCGTGAAAGGAATATCTACCAACCACATTAAAGTTGAAGAGAGCTTTGATCTGTCATCTGATCATTCACCGGTTATTATAACTTTGAGCGCAAAACTAGTCAATAACCAAGAGCCAGCTAGACTTACTGGTAAAACAACTAACTGGGAAGACTTTAGGAACAAAATTGAAGAGAATGTTGAACTGAGCGTTCCACTTACGACGCCTTACGAACTTGAGGTTGAAGTTGATCGCTTCGTTGAAGTCGTTCAGCTCGCTTCCTGGAATAATACGCCTAACCCAAGAAAAACGCCGGCCAAATACGGTTTACGATATCCGCCCGAAATAAAAAAATTGGTCAACGAAAAAAGGAAAGCGAGTAAACAATGGCAACAGAGTCGCGCTCCGCAACATAAAGCACATTTGAATTATTTGTGCAATTTGTTGAAGACAGCTATTAAAGATTTTAAAAATCGGGCGATAGGTTCTTACCTTGAAAGTTTAACAGCGAAAAAAGATTCCAATTATTCACTTTGGAAAGCTGTAAAAGGCACCAAAAGGCCCAAAATCCCAGCGCCGCCAATAAAAATAAATCAAAATGAATGGGCAAGGAAAGATAAAGAAAAAGCGGACGTTTTTGCCGCCCATCTACAGGAAACCTTTAAACCGTACGATGGTCGAGCGGCTTACGGCAGTACCAATGGTGGGACGGAACTACTATCTAACGATTTTTCACTCACATATGCAACGCTAAGGGAACTAAAACGTGAAATCGAATCTCTAAAACCTAAGAAAGCTCCTGGTTATGATTTGATCACCGGAGAAGTTCTCAAAGTTCTACCTCGAAAAGCATTAATTAAGCTTCTATATATTATAAATGCTGCGCGCAGACTTAAACACGTGCCGAGCCAATGGAAAGTCGCGGAAGTCATTATGGTTTTAAAACCAGGAAAACCGCCAAATGAAGTAAAATCGTATGGACCAATTTCGCTTCTTCCAGTCATATCTAAAGTTTTCGAGATAATATTACTTAGGCGCCTACAACCGGTTATAGAAGATAATAATCTAATCCCTGACCACCAGTTTGGGTTCAGAACCAAGCACTCGACGATTGACCAAGTGCATAGAATTACTGACGTAATAGAAAAAGCATTTGAAGAAAAAAAGATATGCTCAAGCGTATTCCTCGACGTCTCACAAGCCTTTGATAAGGTGTGGCACGACGGCTTAAAATTTAAATTACAACAAATTCTCCCCGTAAGCCTATATGATATCCTAGAATCATATCTCGGGAACAGACTCTTCCGTGTTAGACATGGTGTAGAATACTCGGAGCTTAAAGAAATTTCGGCCGGCGTACCGCAAGGAAGCGACCTTCGGCCGCTTCTGTATCTGTTGTATACTCGCGATATACCAAGAGAAGATGGCACTATCATTGCTACCTTCGCCGACGACACCGCTATCCTTGCAGTAGGTAATACGATCGAAGAAACGACTGCAAAGCTGCAAACCACACTGAATAAAGTAAATGAATGGACGAGGGACTGGCGGATCGCCCTCAACGAAACTAAATCTGTTCACATAAATTTCACATATAGGAAAACTAATGACTTGCCAATTTTCCTAAACTTGGCTCGAATACCCTTTGCTAACGAGGCAAAATACCTGGGAATGACACTCGACGCAAAGCTGAAATGGAATTCGCACGTGAAAATGAAACGTAAAGAACTCGATATCAAATATAGAGAAATGTACTGGTTACTCGGAAAACATTCCCAGCTCAGTACCGAGAACAAACTGCTTTTATACAAGCAAGTGCTAAAACCGGTGTGGGCCTATGGTATACAACTTTGGGGTTGTACCAAGAAAACAAATGCCAATATTTTACAAACTTTTCAAAATAAAGTACTAAGAGAAATTGTCCAAGCACCGTGGTATACTAGAAACGACGATATCCACAGGGATCTCGGAATTCCTACAATCGAAGCTGAAACTAGAAGCTTTGCGCGAAAGCATAGAAACCGACTAATCGGGCATATCAACAATACAGTCCGACAAATTTTGGATGAGAGTAATTTATTGCGCCGACTACAAAGAACGAAACCTTTCGACTTGGCAAGATAAGGATTAACCGCGTCTTAATTGCGGAACATGCAGGATCTTTCAGTGGAAAGTAACCTGTCAAAAGTGTTTTTATTTCGTTATAGAAAAATTGCTTGATAAGTTTTATCTTAGTTGCAGTATCTAACAATTTATCGAAGGGTGGTGTTTTTAGTCAGTAGAAATCTGACACTGCTATGAGCACGCGCTTGCTATTCTCATAGTGTCTTTGGAAGATTTTCACCTACCCTCGGGAAAAAAAAAAAAAAAAAAAAAAAAAAAAAAAAATTACTTTGGGCGCTATCGTGCTTTGAACACCTCCGTCAACTTGGCAGAGCACATATGTCAAAAATCGATTTTGAATAGCCCTGAATTATGTGCTAATTATGTGCTAATTTTGTGTTAAGTTTTTGATTTTTGTGCTCCAACGGTTTCCGAGAAAATCGACCTTGAAAAGTGCTCTGCCAAGTTGACGTCAAGCCAGCAGAGCACTAAATCGGCCGAAAAATAAAAAAAATAATATGCCATATTGATGCCTGATTTATGTGCTTTTTTTGTGTTGAAATTCCAGCTTCGTAGCTCAAGCCGCTTAGCTAGAAATCGCTTTACAATTCCTTACTCTTACAAGTTCATAGAAAACTGTTAACGCAAATCCTAAAAACGGGCGAAAATCGAAAAAATAAAAAGCACAACTATATCTCTGATTTATGTGCTTATGATTTGCTAAGTCATTGATTTTTGTGCTGTCCTAATTTAGCCTCTAATCCAAGTTTTAGGTTTGTCTCTGTTAGTAAAAGACCTTTTACAGAGCTCTGCTAAAAATTTCAGCGCCAAAAATGAAAAATCACAATGCAGAACGTCGACATTGTGGCGCCATACCAAAAACAGCACCTAAAAATAGAAATATGTCGTCATTTTAAGGCAAATACAATCCATATAACCAGGCGCACAGCAATTATAGTAGGTATGGGTAGAATAATCCTTGCAAAATAAATACATTTCCTTTGCGCACAGGTAGGTAGGCTGTTTAGTATGCGTGAATCAACACATATGAACCCAGGCAAATGTTGCTATGGCTGGCTGAGTGGGTAGCCATGCATGGTGGAAAAGGAAACAAATAGTGTCTGCGAGGGTGAGGATGTTCGTCGAAAATAAAGTTGCCGTAGGTTGTTAATATTATGTTCGCCTGGTATAAAAATATTAATCGCATATGAATGAGGATCGACATTGTGGCGCCTCTAGTGCACATTCATATTAAAAAAAGCACGGTTCGCATACAGGACAGAATGCGTACCAGATTAAATGCGGGTGGAAGGGGTGGGAAAGGAAAGGAATCCACAAAAATATGACCGTGAGGAATTTCTTGTGGATGTGTGCATGGGTTTGTAATTCAAAAAAAAACGAATGCATTAGTGGAAACATAAAGTAGGCGTGTACTTATATTAAGTTTTTTAAGCGAAATATAACTACGAATTATGTGCTCCAAGAATTGACACACATTCCCCTATGGTATTTGTTTTGATTATTGTTTTTGAAGGACTAATGAAAGTATGTGAATTATCGGTACATTTTGTGGCTGACCAACCACGATCGTACCTGGCAAACAGCTTAAGGACACATATATAGAATTAGCTGGGAAAGCACTGTCTCAGGGTAGATGTTTGGGTGTGTGAGTATGTATATTGCGCATCGTTCCGTAAAAGAATGCTTCGTTGAACGAGATTTCTTTTTTTAATCCTTTCAAAGAAGAGAGAGAATGAGACGGGCATTTAGGGAAGCATTAAGAAATACGATTGTAAGTTGTATGAAAAAACGATAGGCTAGTGGGTAAAAAAATGGTGGCTGCATATGTTGTGTAGGTAGCTTGTATGTCCTTCTGATCGTTGCTCCTATTCGTTGAGCACTTGCAGTGCGAAATGGATTTTATTGGAGGATTATTCTAGATAATCATAGCTACCTTTTAAAATTTCTGCTGGCCTGGTAAAATGGATTCGGTTTGCCTTGAAATGTCTACATATTTTATTATTTTTTTTGTAAATGTTGTTTTTGGATGACAGTTGGAGCATGCTGTATGAGACAGTTTAAGCAAACAACAAATTAGTCCAATCAAATGCAATGATCATATAATGCACTCTAGTTAGCAGATGATAATAGCTACCAATATTTCAGATTTGTAGGTAGGTATGGGCCAGCGTTGCCACAATGTGCCCGATCGGGCCATTCGGCCCTCTGTTTTTATTTTGGCCCTTGGCTCGAGGCCAACACGAAATGGCCCGTATATCTTCTTTTTTTTTATTACTCAAACAAAATATTCTAAAAAGCAGACTTTCTTATTTCATCAGAAAAATAAGCAGTGTGTTTTCTCCATAAACAAGTTTACATATTGAAAGCGACACTGAATTCATTCATTCTGACTGACGTTTCGTTTTCGTTTGTACCCGTCATAGTAAATAATAATTCGACTTTTTTTGTATCTTGTACCTATTGCTTTATATTTATTGGAAAGTGTTCTGTAAAGACTGGAGGCCCACACTTTTTGGAAATGGCAATTAGAAAGGCCCTCAATATTTGTTTCCTTGTGGCAACGCTGGTATGGGCGGCCCATGTGACTTTATTAATTAGCTTTTGGGGATGTTTATACCTACCTATATTCCATAATATAATTTCAATTGATCGAATGTATATTCTTTGCACTAGTACCGCTTGTGGTCGAAAATCGACATTTCCTTTTATGCAAGTAGATACCTACACTGCGAGTCATAAGATTAGAAGCAGGTATTTTTGAGAAATAAAATTGATATTTTTACCGTTACACGATGAATTAGAAAAAAACGACTATGGCAAATGAGAGACTATTTTGTTAGCAACAAAATATGAAATGAGTGTATAGGAGAGTTTTAGCTAACGGAACTTTGAAGACAAATTGTAAATTGAGTAAAAAATACTCGGAAATAAATCGGGTCATTAGATTAGAAGCACATCAAATAAATGAAAATAGAATGCAGTTATTTATATTTTGTTAATCATATTAGCTTTTATTAAATGTGTAATAATGTTTGCTGCCACCAGCCTTTAAAATAACTTAAAAAAATCTATCTTTTAAGGATTTATGCAGCGATTGCAAGTAGTCCAGTGAAATCTCTCTCCAGGCCAATTTGACAGCATGAATTAGCGCTTCCTTGTCATCGTGTTGCTTCCCTCCCTCATATACCTTACGTGTTAGCCAGCCCCACACATTTTCGATTATGTTAAGGTCCGGGGAATACGATGGCCAAGGCAGCAAGTGGACGTTTTGGCTCGCAATGAAGGATTTTACCACTCGGGCTGTTTGTATGGGGGCGTTGTCCTGCTGAAAAATCCATGAAATTGGTCCAAAAAGCTCGTCAATTTTAGGGAATACTGATTCCAGCAAGGCTTTATAGTTGTTTCCAGTCATTTTGATATCTTGGACTACCAAGTCCATAGCTCCATAAAATTAAATTGAACCCCCAATCATAACACCTCCTTCTCGGCTATGGTGACGGTTCTAAAACCGCTCCTCTTTCCTCAGGTCATGGAAATAATAATTATAGCCATCCGGCCCATCTAGGTTAAATTTTTTTCGTCGGAAAAAAATACCTTCCGCCAGTCATTTGTGCTCGTTCCAGTTTGCACATCCCAGCTCATGTGATCTTTCGCGAAACACAAGCGTTCTTTCTTCCTTGCGTCATTAAGTGGTGGTTTTTTTTTAGTTTCAGGCGCTTTAAGTGTTTAGCACGGCGAATGATGCGGGTAACAGTGGATAAGCTGGCCTTAACATTAGCTTTCTTTCTAATTTTAGCTGCCGATAAAGCTGAGTTTGACGCTATTCTAAGGATACCTCGCGTTTCGCGGCGTGTTAAGGCAGAAGAAGTGTTTCCTTTATAATTTTTTGTGTAAGACGTAGGGTTTTTTAAATAATTGCTGACACAATGATCACTTCTCATTATTTTTCGGGCTATAGCACGGCATGAAAGACCTTCAGAGCAATAAACATCTATTCTAGCCCTTTCTTCCACTGTTAAACATTTTTTCTTTCCCATTTTTATTAAAACTCAATCTGGAACAATAACTTTATAATATGTACCTTTTAAACCGAAAAAAAGAATATTTACCAAACAAAAATCGTTGATTTGTTCACTGCTTCTAATCTAATGACCCGATTTATTTCCGCGTATTTTTTACTCAATTTACAATTTGTCTTCAAAGTTCCGTTAGCTAAAACTCTCCTATACACTCATTTCATATTTTGTTGCTAACAAAATAGTCTCTCATTTGCCATAGTCGTTTTTTCTAATTCATCGTGTAACGGTAAAAATATCAATTTTATTTCTCAAAAATACCTGCTTCTAATCTTATGACTCGCAGTGTATATGATAATGGTAATATGGCTGCGACAAACTGAATGTCATCAAAATCTTTTCAATTACATATCTGTTTTTTTTTTTATAGGGCGTTAGCATTAATGGCGACATACCTATACCCACGATTTTTTGTTTGTGCACATCTGTAACCCCATCACTGAATGTGAATATGATCACGCAAACTTTTCTAAACGGACTGCAATTACCTATGTATTTTAAATTATACCTAAGTGAATCTAATTCGTCTGATTTAAAATGAGTCTAAAAAACAAAAATGTAGGTATGTCGATCGGTATCCATTTTGCGGCACATGCGAATAACATTATATCGCCTATACCCCTTTGACATCTTCGAATTTTGTGCTAACTAACAGCAGCAACGATCAGAAGAACATACAGCTACTTAAACCTACTATACATGCAGACACCATTTTTTACCCACTGACCTATCCCTTTTTCTTACAAATACAACTAGGAATCGTATTGCTTATTGCTGCTCTAAATTCCCCGTCTCATTCTCTCTCCTTTTCAAGGATTAAACAAAATCTCGAACTCACACCCCCAATAATCTACCAAGAGACGGTGCTTTCCCGGATGTTTCTATATACGTGTTTTTAAGCTGTTTGCCTGGTACCTACGTTCGTCAGCCACAACATTGAAACGACACCACACATACATCCCTGCAAAAAAATACAAATACCATAGTGCGTCAATTCTAGGAGCTCATAAATTATGTTAATATTTCGCTTTAAAAACTTAACATGGAATTGGCATTCCTGTTAAGAATTGAGAGTGTTAAAAATGCTGTTGTTGCCAGTACACTTACTTTTTGTTTCCACTAATGCATTCGTTTTTTTTTGAATTACAAACCCATGCACACATCCACAAGAAATTCCTCACGGTCATATTTTTTTGTGGATTCCTTTCCTTTCCCACCCCTTCCACCCGCATTTAATCTGGTAAGCATTCTGTCCTGTATGCGAACCGTGCTTTTTTTAATATGAATGTGCACTAGAGGCGCCACAATGTCGATCCTCATTCATATGCGATTAATATTTTTATACCAGCGAACATAATATTAACAACCTACGGCAACTTTATTTTCGACGAACATCCTCACCCTCGCAGACACAATTTGTTTCCTTTTCCACCATGCATGGCTACCCACTCAGCCAGCCATAGCAACATTTGCCTGGGTTCATATGTGTTGATTCACGCATACTAAACAGCCTACCTACCTGTGCGCAAAGGAAATGTATTTATTTTGCAAGGATTATTCTACCCATACCTACTATAATTGCTGTGCGCCTGGTTATATGGATTGTATTTGCCTTAAAATGACGACATATTTATTTCTATTTTTAGGTGCTGTTTTTGGTATGGCGCCACAATGTCGACGATCTGCATTGTGATTTTTCATTTTTGGCGCTGAAATTTTTAGCAGAGCTCTGTAAAAGGTCTTTTACTAACAGAGACAAACCTAAAACTTGGATTAGAGGCTAAATTAGGACAGCACAAAAATCAATGACTTAGCAAATCATAAGCACATAAATCAGAGATATAGTTGTGCTTTTTATTTTTTCGATTTTCGCCCGTTTTTAGGATTTGCGTTAACAGTTTTCTATGAACTTGTAAGAGTAAGGAATTGTAAAGCGATTTCTAGCTAAGCGGCTTGAGCTACGAAGCTGGAATTTCAACACAAAAAAAGCACATAAATCAGGCATCAATATGGCATATTATTTTTTTTATTTTTCGGCCGATTTAACTATGTGCTCTGCTGGCTTGACGTCAACTTGGCAGAGCACTTTTCAAGGTCGATTTTCTCGGAAACCGTTGGAGCACAAAAATCAAAAACTTAACACAAAATTAGCACATAATTAGCACATAATTCAGGGCTATTCAAAATCGATTTTTGACATATGTGCTCTGCCAAGTTGACGGAGGTGCTTTCAACAGACAGAGAGGCATGGGTCCAATATTGGTTTTGTATGGGAGGCACCAGAACTACTTGACCGACATAGCCCATTTTCAATGCCAACCTGACGCCGATAAAAAGAAGTCCTTTCACCAAATTTCATTCACCTACGTCACTTACTTTGGGCGCTATCGTGCTTTCAACAGACAGACAGACAGACAGACAGACAGACAGACAGACAGACAGACAGACAGACGGACATGGCTAAATCGATTCAGAATGTGATCCTGATTCAGAATATATATACTTTATGAGGTCTCCGGTGACTCCTTCTTTGCGTTACAAATGTATTGGCAAAGTGAATATACCTTCCTCTGGAGGGTATAACAAGTAAAAGTGTTATCATCGGCCTGGCCGATGCTTTGATACCCTCCACTGCGTACAAGTCATGCAAAATACCAGAACTACTTGACCGACATAGCCCATTTTTAATACCAACCTAACGACGATAGAAGAAGTCCTTTCACAAAACTTCATTCACCTAGGTTGATTCCTTTGGACGCTATCGTGTTTTCAACGGAAAGAGGGACACATGGGTCTTATATTGGTTTTGTATGGGAGGTACCAGAACTACTTGACCGACATAGCCAATTTTGAATACCAACCTGACGCCGACAAAAAGAAGTCCTTTCACAAAATTTCGTTCACCTACGTCAATTACTTTGGGCGCCATCGTGCTTTCAACAGACAGAGAGACACATGGGTCCAATATTGGTTTTGCATGGAAGGTACCAGAACTACTTGACCGACATAGCTCATTTTCAATACCAATCTGACGCCGATAAAAAGAAGTCCTTATACCGAATTTCGTTCACCTACGTCAATTACTTTGAGCGCTATCGTGCTTTCAACAGACAGAGAGACACATGGGTCCAATATTGGTTTTGTATGGGAGGTACCAGAACTACTTGACCGACATAGCCCATTTTCAATACCAACCTGACGCCGATAAAAATAAGTCCTTTCACCAAATTTCCTTCACCTACGTCAATTACTTTGGGCGCTATCGTGCTTTCAACAGACAGACAGACAGACAGACAGACAGACAGACGGACATGGCTAAATCGATTCAGAATGTGATCCTGATTCAGAATATATACTTTATGAGGCCTCCGGTGACTCCTTCTTGGCGTTACAAATGTATTGGCAAAGTGAATATACCTTCCTCTGGAGGGTATAATAAATAGTTTCAAAAACTATTTTTTTGAGGCCTCCGGTGACTCCTTCTTGGCGGAGACCTCATAAAGTATATATATTATGAATCAGGATCACATTCTGAATCGATTTAGCCATGTCCGTCTGTCTGTCTGTCTGTCTGTCTGTTGAAAGCACGATACCGCCCAAAGTAATTGACGTAGGTGAATGAAATTTGGTGAAATGACTTCTTTTTATCGGCGTCAGGTTGGTATTGAAAATGGGCTATGTCGGTGAAGTAGTTCTGGTACCTCCCATACAAAACCAATATTGGACCCATATGTCTCTCTGTCTGTTGAAAGCACAATGGCGCCCAAAGTAATCGACGTAGGTGAATGAAATTTGGTGAAATCACTTCTCTTTATCGGCGTCAGGTTGGTATTGAAAATGGGCTATGTCGGTCAAGTAGTTCTGGTACCTCCCATGCAAAACCAATATTGGGCCCACATGTCTCTCTGTCTGTTGAAAGTACGATAGCGCCCAAAGTAATTGACGTAGGTGAACAAAATTTGGTGAAAGGACTTCTTTTTATCGGCGTCAGGTTGGTATTAAAAATGGGCTATGTCGGTAAAGTAGTTCTGGTACCTCTCATACAAAACCCATTTTGCATGACTTGTATGCAGTGGAGGGTATCAAATCATCGGCCAGGCCGATGATAACACTTTTACTTTTTAAGTAATAAATATTGTCATATTCAACAATTAAAAAAAAAAATATGAAAAGCAATGTTATCTATTATGTTATCCTGCAAAAATGATAAGGTTAAAACCGTTAGCAATTGGTAGGTTTTTATGTGCATTATATAGGTACTATTTTCGCAATGCGTAAAAGCAATGCAAAAGCAAATGTGTGCTTAGAGTAAGAACTAAAAACATTCGGATGCATTTTCTTTTTGGTCTAGTATTTTAAATATATTTAAAAATATATATCCAATAGTATAATAAACAAGTAAAAGTGTTATCATCGGCCTGGCCGATGCTTTGATTCCCTCCACTGCATACAAGTCATGCAAAATTGGTTTTGTGAGGGAGGTACCAGAACTACTTGACCGACATAGCAGGTTTTCAATACCAACCTAACGACGATAAAAATAAGTTCTCTCACCAAATTTCATTCACCTACGTCAATTACTTTGGGCGCTATCGTGCTTTCAACAGACAGAGAGGCATGGGTCCAATATTGGTTTTGTATGGGAGGTACCAGAACTACTTGACCGACATAGCCCATTTTCAATACCAACCTAACGACGATAAAAAGAAGTTCTCTCACCAAATTTCATTCACCTACGTCAATTACTTTGGGCGCTATCGTGCTTTCAACAGACAGAGAGGCATGGGTCCAATATTGGTTTTGTATGGGAGGTACCAGAACTACTTGACCGACATAACCCATTTTCAATACAAACCTGACGCCGATAAAAAGAAGTCCTTTCACCAAATTTCATTCACCTACGTCAATTACTTTGGGCGCTATCGTGCTTTCAACAGACAGAGAGGCATGGGTCCAATATTGGTTTTGTATGGGAGGTACCAGAACTACTTGACCGACATAGCCCATTTTCAATTCCAACCTGACGCCGATAAAAAGAAGTGATTTCACCAAATTTCATTCACCTACGTCGATTACTTTGGGCGCCATCGTGCTTTCAACAGACAGAGAGACATATGGGTCCAATATTGGTTTTGTATGGGAGGTACCAAAACTACTTGACCGACATAGCCCATTTTCAATACCAACCTGACGCCGATAAAAAGAAGTCTTTTCACCAAATGTCATTCACCTACGTCAATTACTTTGGGCGCTATCGTGCTTTCAACAGACAGACAGACAGACAGACAGACAGACGGACATGGCTAAATCGATTCAGAATGTGATCCTGATTCAGAATATATATACTTTATGAGGTCTCCGGTGACTCCTTCTTTGCTTTACAAATGTATTGGCAAAGTGAATATACCTTCCTCTGGAGGGTATAAAAAGCGCATATAACCAACATTTATTTTTTTGATAACAATGTTTTGTAAAAAAACGGGATTAGCGGGATGTGTCGGGATTTTAAAAAGCGGTATTATAGATCGGGATTTCGAACAAGCGGGATTTTAGAAGACGGGATTTAAAAAAAAAAAACAGTATTTTAGCAGACGAGATTTTTTCCGGAATTTTTGAAAAGCGGGATTCCGATACGCTCCCCCCCCCCCATTCTGCTCTGGTTGATTTGGTTGATTGAGAAAATCTGGCCTGAACAACTCGATTCAATCATTAGCGCAATAAAAACGATCAAGAAGCCCGAAAATATACGAAATTTCTATGCATTCAACTCAATTCAATTCCAAGGGAGTTTCAGTCGTTCAGTCGGGATGTTTTTTTTATACCCTCCAGAGGAAGGTATATTGACTTTGCCAATACATTTGTAACGCCAAGAAGGAGTCACCGGAGACCTCATAAAGTATATATATTCTGAATCAGGATCACATTCTGAATCGATTTAGCCATGTCCGTCTGTCTGTCTGTCTGTCTGTCTGTCTGTTGAAAGCACGATAGCGCCCAAAGTAATTCACGTAGGTGAACGAAATTTGGTGAAAGGACTTCTTTTTATCGGCGTCAGGTTGGTATTGAAAATGGGCTATGTTGGTCAAGTAGTTCTGGTACCTCCCATACAAAACCAATATTGGACCCATGTGTCTTTCTGTCTGTTGAAAGCACGATAGCGCTCAAAGTAATTGACGTAGGTGAACGAAATTCGGTATAAGGACTTCTTTTTATCGGCGTCAGATTGGTATTGAAAATGAGCTATGTCGGTCAAGTAGTTCTGGTACCTTCCATGCAAAACCAATATTGGACCCATGTGTCTCTCTGTCTGTTGAAAGCACGATGGCGCCCAAAGTAATTGACGTAGATGAACGAAATTTTGTGAAAGAACTTATTTTTGTCGGCGTCAGGTTGGTATTCAAAATTGGCTATGTCGGTCAAGTAGTTCTGGTACCTCCCATACAAAACCAATATAAGACCCATGTGTCCCTCTTTCCGTTGAAAACACGATAGCGTCCAAAGGAATCAACCTAGGTGAATGAAGTTTTGTGAAAGGACTTCTTTTATCGTCGTTAGGTTGGTATTAAAAATGGGCTATGTCGGTCAAGTAGTTCTGGTATTTTGCATGACTTGTAGGCAGTGGAGGGTATCAAAGCATCGGCCAGGCCGATGATAACACTTTTACTTGTTATACCCTCCAGAGGAAGGTATATTCACTTTGCCAATACATTTGTTACGCAAAGAAGGAGTCACCGGAGACCTCATAAAGTATATAAAGGGTGATTTTTTAGCTGGTTTGGTTTTGGCAACACTGGTTTTGACAGCTGACGTGTGTTTAGTACCTTGTGTCATTGTCAAACAGCTTCAGTTTGGTTTGCAATTTAACCATGGATCGTCTTACAAATGAACAACGCTTGCAAATTATTGAATTTTACTATCAAAATTCGTGCTCGGTTCGAAATGTTCATCGCGCGCTGCTTCCATTTTATGATCGGCATTCTCGACCTTCTGAGCAGTCTATTCGGAAGATTGTGACCAAATTTCGCACCAAATTTACTTTGTTGGACATTAAACCACCAACACGTTTACGTACTGTGCGTAGTGAAGAAAATATTGCGGCCGTATCAGCTAGTGTGACAGAAGACCGCGAAATGTCGATTCGGCGCCGTTCCCAGCAGTTAGGCGATGATAACAAACTTTTTTTTGCCCGAAATGGAAGTTCTCGACTTGCATGATATGTGGTTTCAACAAGACGGTGCCACATGCCACACAGCACGCGAAACAATGGCGCAATTGCGAGGCGAGTTTGGTGAACAGTTAATTTCACGTTTCGGGCCGGTCAATTGGCCGCCTAGATCGTGCGATTTGACACCATTAGATTATTTTTTGTGGGGGTATGCCAAGGCTAATGTGTATAGGGACAAGCCCGCTTCGATTGACGCACTGGAAGCCAACATCCATGCATTCATTCGTGAGATACCGGCCGATATGTGTGAAAGAGTATGCCAAAATTGGATTCAGCGGATGGGCTACCTGAGACGCAGCCGCGGTCAACATTTGCATGAAATTATCTTTTAACATTAAATTGCAAGGTTCAAACTATCGATTCAAATAAATATTTCATTCATTTTTTCGAATTTTTTGTGTTTTTTTTTTTTAAAAAAGTTCTAAACCTCTTAAAAAATCACCCTTTATATTCTGAATCACATTCTGAATCGATTTAGCCATGTCCGTCTGTCTGTCTGTCTGTCTGTCTGTCTGTCTGTCTGTCTGTCTGTCTGTCTGTCTGTTGAAAGCACGATAGCGCCCAAAGTAATTGACGTAGGTGAATGAAATTTGGTGAGAGCACTTATTTTTATCAGCGTCAGGTCGATATAGAAAACGGGGTATGTCGGTCAAGTAGTTCTGGTACCTCCCATACAAAGCCAATATTGGACCCATGTGTCTCTCTGGCTGTTGAAAGCACGATAGCGCGCAAAGTAATTCACGTAGGTGAACGAAATTTGGTGAAAGGACTTCTTTTTATTGGCGTCAGGTTGGTATTGAAAATGGGCTATGTCGGTCAAGTAGTTCTGGTACCTCCCATACAAAACCAATATTGGACCCATGTGTCTCTCTGTCTGTTGAAATTTGGTGAGAGAACTTCTTTTTATCGTCGTTAGGTTGGTATTGAAAATGAGCTATGTCGGTCAAGTAGTTCTGGTACCTTCCATGCAAAACCAATATTGGACCCATGTGTCTCTCTGTCTGTTGAAAGCACGATGGCGCCCAAAGTAATTGACGTAGATGAACGAAATTTTGTGAAAGGACTTCTTTTTATCGGCGTCAGGTTGGTATTGAAAATGGGCTATGTTGGTCAAGTAGTTCTGGTACCTCCCATACAAAACCAATATTGGACCCATGTGTCTTTCTGTCTGTTGAAAGCACGATAGCGCTCAAAGTAATTGACGTAGGTGAACGAAATTCGGTATAAGGACTTCTTTTTATCGGCGTCAGATTGGTATTGAAAATGAGCTATGTCGGTCAAGTAGTTCTGGTACCTTCCATGCAAAACCAATATTGGACCCATGTGTCTCTCTGTCTGTTGAAAGCACGATGGCGCCCAAAGTAATTGACGTAGATGAACGAAATTTTGTGAAAGAACTTATTTTTGTCGGCGTCAGGTTGGTATTCAAAATTGGCTATGTCGGTCAAGTAGTTCTGGTACCTCCCATACAAAACCAATATAAGACCCATGTGTCCCTCTTTCCGTTGAAAACACGATAGCGTCCAAAGGAATCAACCTAGGTGAATGAAGTTTTGTGAAAGGACTTCTTTTATCGTCGTTAGGTTGGTATTAAAAATGGGCTATGTCGGTCAAGTAGTTCTGGTATTTTGCATGACTTGTAGGCAGTGGAGGGTATCAAAGCATCGGCCAGGCCGATGATAACACTTTTACTTGTTATACCCTCCAGAGGAAGGTATATTCACTTTGCCAATACATTTGTAACGCAAAGAAGGAGTCACCGGAGACCTCATAAAGTATATAAATATATTCTGAATCACATTCTGAATCGATTTAGCCATGTCCGTCTGTCTGTCTGTCTGTCTGTCTGTCTGTCTGTCTGTCTGTCTGTCTGTCTGTCTGTCTGTCTGTCTGTCTGTTGAAAGCACGATAGCGCCCAAAGTAATTGACGTAGGTGAATGAAATTTGGTGAGAGCACTTATTTTTATCAGCGTCAGGTCGATATAGAAAACGGGGTATGTCGGTCAAGTAGTTCTGGTACCTCCCATACAAAGCCAATATTGGACCCATGTGTCTCTCTGGCTGTTGAAAGCACGATAGCGCGCAAAGTAATTCACGTAGGTGAACGAAATTTGGTGAAAGGACTTCTTTTTATTGGCGTCAGGTTGGTATTGAAAATGGGCTATGTCGGTCAAGTAGTTCTGGTACCTCCCATACAAAACCAATATTGGACCCATGTGTCTCTCTGTCTGTTGAAATTTGGTGAGAGAACTTCTTTTTATCGTCGTTAGGTTGGTATTGAAAATGGGCTATGTCGGTCAAGTAGTTCTGGTACCTCCCATACAAAACCAATATTGGACCCCTGCCTCTCTGTCTGTTGAAAGCACGATAGCGCCCAAAGTAATTGACGTAGGTGAATGAAATTTGGTGAGAGAACTTATTTTTATCGTCGTTAGGTTGGTATTGAAAACCTGCTATGTCGGTCAAGTAGTTCTGGTACCTCCCTCACAAAACCAATTTTGCATGACTTGTATGCAGTGGAGGGTATCAAAGCATCGGCCAGGCCGATGATAACACTTTTACTTGTTATACCCTCCAGAGGAAGGTATATTCACTTTGCCAATACATTTGTAACGCCAAGAAGGAGTCACCGGAGACCTCATAAAGTATATATATTCTGAATCAGGATCACATTCTGAATCGATTTAGCCATGTCCGTCTGTCTGTCTGTCTGTCTGTTGAAAGCACGATAGCGCCCAAAGTAATTGACGTAGGTGAATGAAATTTGGTGAAAGGATCTCCTTTTATCGGCGTCAGGTTGATATTGAAAATGAGCTATGTCGGTCAAGTAGTTCTGGTACATCCCATACAAAACCAATATTGGACCCATGTTCCTCTCTGTCTGTTGAAAGCACGATAGCGCCCAAAGTAATTGACGTAGGTGAATGAAATTTGGTGAGAGCACTTATTTTTATCAGCGTCAGGTCGATATAGAAAACGGGCTATGTCGGTCAAGTAGTTCTGGTACCTCCCATACAAAGCCAATATTGGACCCATGTGTCTCTCTGGCTGTTGAAAGCACGATGGCGCCCAAAGTAATTGACGTAGCTGAATGAAATTTGGTGAAAGGACTTCTTTTTATCGGCGTCAGGTTGGTATTCAAAATGGGCTATGTCGTTCAAGTAGTTCTGGTACCTCCCATACAAAACCAATATTAGACCCATGTATCCCTCTTTCCGTTGAAAACACGATATCGTCCAAAAGAATCAACCTAGGTGAATGAAGTTTTGTGAAAGGACTTCTTTTATCGTCGTTAGGTTGGTATTAAAAATGAGCTATGTCGGTCAAGTAGTTCTGGTATTTTGCATGACTTGTATGCAGTGGAGGGTATCAAAACATCGGCCAGGCCGATGATAACACTTTTACTTGTTATACCCTCCACAGGAAGGTATATTCACTTTGCCCATACATTTGTAACGCCAAGAAGGAGTCACCGGAGACCTCATAAAGTATATATATTATGAATCAGGATCACATTCTGAATCGATTTAGCCATGTCTGTCTGTCTGTCTGTCTGTCTGTCTGTTGAAAGCACGATAGCGCCCAAAGTAATTGACGTAGGTGAATGAAATTTGGTGAAAAGACTTCTTTTTATCGGCGTCAGGTTGGTATTGAAAATGGGCTATGTTGGTCAAGTAGTTTTGGTACCTCCCATACAAAACCAATATTGGACCCATGTGTCTCTCTGTCTGTTGAAAGCACGATAGCGCTCAAAGTAATTGACGTAGGTGAACGAAATTCGGTATAAGGACTTCTTTTGATCGGCGTCAGATTGGTATTGAAAATGAGCTATGTCGGTCAAGTAGTTCTGGTACCTTCCATGCAAAACCAATATTGGACCCATGTGTCTCTCTGTCTGTTGAAAGCACGATGGCGCCCAAAGTAATTGACGTAGGTGAACGAAATTTTGTGAAAGAACTTATTTTTGTCGGCGTCAGGTTGGTATTCAAAATTGGCTATGTCGGTCAAGTAGTTCTGGTACCTCCCATACAAAACCAATATAAGACCCATGTGTCCCTCTTTCCGTTGAAAACACGATAGCGTCCAAAGGAATCAACCTAGGTGAATGAAGTTTTGTGAAAGGACTTCTTTTATCGTCGTTAGGTTGGTATTAAAAATGGGCTATGTCGGTCAAGTAGTTCTGGTATTTTGCATGACTTGTACGCAGTGGAGGGTATCAAAGCATCGGCCAGGCCGATGATAACACTTTTACTTGTTATACCCTCCAGAGGAAGGTATATTCACTTTGCCAATACATTTGTAACGCAAAGAAGGAGTCACCGGAGACCTCATAAAGTATATATATTCTGAATCAGGATCACATTCTGAATCGATTTGGCCATGTCCGTCTGTCTGTCTGTCTGTCTGTCTGTCTGTCTGTCTGTCTGTCTGTCTGTCTGTCTGTCTGTCTGTTGAAAGCACGATAGCGCCCAAAGTAATTGACGTAGGTGAATGAAATTTGGTGAAAAGACTTCTTTTTATCGGCGTCAGGTTGGTATTGAAAATGGGCTATGTCGGTCAAGTAGTTTTGGTACCTCCCATACAAAACCAATATTGGACCCATATGTCTCTCTGTCTGTTGAAAGCACGATGGCGCCCAAAGTAATCGACGCAGGTGAATGAAATTTGGTGAAATCACTTCTTTTTATCGGCGTCAGGTTGGAATTGAAAATGGGCTATGTCGGTCAAGTAGTTCTGGTACCTCCCTTACAAAACCAATATTGGACCCATGCCTCTCTGTCTGTTGAAAGCACGATAGCGCCCAAAGTAATTGACGTAGGTGAATGAAATTTGGTGAAAGGACTTATTTTTATCGGCGTCAGGTTGGTATTGAAAATGCGCTATGTCGGTCAAGTAGTTCTGGTACCTCCCATACAAAACCAATATTGGACCCATATGTCTCTCTGTCTGTTGAAAGCACGATGGCGCCCAAAGCAATTGACGTAGGTGAATGAAATTTGGTGAGAGAACTTCTTTTTATCGTCGTTAGGTTGGTATTAAAAATGGGCTATGTCGGTCAAGTAGTTCTGGTATTTTGCATGACTTGTACGCAGTGGAGGGTATCAAAGCATCGGCCAGGCCGATGATAACACTTTTACTTGTTATACCCTCCAGAGGAAGGTATATTCACTTTGCCAATACATTTGTAACGCAAAGAAGGAGTCACCGGAGACCTCATAAAGTATATATATTCTGAATCAGGATCACATTCTGAATCGATTTAGCCATGTCCGTCTGTCTGTCTGTCTGTCTGTCTGTCTGTCTGTCTGTCTGTCTGTTGAAAGCACGATAGCGCCCAAAGTAATTGACGTAGGTGAATGAAATTTGGTGAGAGAACTTCTTTTTATCGTCGTTAGGTTGGTATTGAAAACCTGCTATGTCGGTCAAGTAGTTCTGGTACCTCCCTCACAAAACCAATTTTGCATGACTTGTATGCAGTGGAGGGTATCAAAGCATCGGCCAGGCCGATGATAACACTTTTACTTGTTATACCCTCCACAGGAAGGTATATTCACTTTGCCCATACATTTGTAACGCCAAGAAGGAGTCACCGGAGACCTCATAAAGTATATATATTATGAATCAGGATCACATTCTGAATCGATTTAGCCATGTCCGTCTGTCTGTCTGTCTGTCTGTCTGTCTGTCTGTCTGTCTGTCTGTCTGTCTGTCTGTCTGTCTGTCTGTCTGTCTGTCTGTCTGTCTGTCTGTCTGTCTGTCTGTCTGTCTGTTGAAAGCACGATAGCGCCCAAAGTAATTGACGTAGGTGAATGAAATTTTGTGAAAGGACTTCTTTTTATCGGCGTCAGGTTGGTATTGAAAATGGGCTATGTCGGTCAAGTAGTTCTGGTACCTCCCATACAAAACCAATATTGGACCCATATGTCTCTCCGTCTGTTGAAAGCACGATGGCGCCCAAAGTAATCGACGTAGGTGAATGAAATTTGGTGAAAGGACTTCTTTTTATCGGCGTCAGGTTGGTGTTGAAAATGGGCTATGTCTGTCAAGTAGTTCTGGTACCTCCCATACAAAACCAATATTGGACCCATGTCTCTCTGCCTGTTGAAAGCACGATGGCGCCCAAAGTAATCGACGTAGGTGAATGAAATTTGGTGAAATCACTTCTTTTTATCGGCGTCAGGTTGGTATTGAAAATGGGCTATGTCGGTCAAGTAGTTCTGGTACCTCCCATACAAAACCAATATTGGACCCATGCCTCTCTGTCTGTTGAAAGCACGATAGCGCCCAAAGTAATTGACGTAGGTGAATGAAATTTGGTGAAAGGACTTCTTTTTATCGGCGTCAGGTTGGTATAGAAAACCTGCTATGTCGGTCAAGTAGTTCTGGTACCTCCCTCACAAAACCAATTTTGCATGACTTGTATGCAGTGGAGGGTATCAAAGCATCGGCCAGGCCGATGATAACACTTTTACTTGTTTTTTTTTTAAAAGTTCTAAACCTCTTAAAAAATCACCCTTTAGATATTATATCAAATCAATACTATCATTAAATTGTTGGTCATGAATTCATAACTAACAGAAATACGACAAAAAGATTAACTTGAAATATACTCCATTTGCATTCAAATATCTACAAGAACTAATTTTCTAATCTAAAATAAAAGATCTACCGTCATCCAATCATAAAAAGGAACATGAACAGAATCGTTTTCTTTCATAAGTGCAAATATCCAGATTTGCCTTTCATACGATCGAAATTCCAAATCAGAAATTTGTCATCATATCTTTTTCAAAGAAACTACTCATGCATGAAAGGATGGAACCTCATTTTGCGAGTAACAGAAAAGAAACCCAAATTATGTTTTTATCCCTTTATTTGCTACCTACACACCAGCCACCATCACCAACCAACTGCTTCGGTTCACTAATCGCAAGTGTGGTTATTCCTCTTTATTTTGGTTCTACAAGAAACACACAAGATTGTATCAGCGATGCACGGTTGCTCAACGAATGTTTTCCATGTACTCGGGGGCTTATTCAATCACGCTAAGACGATAGTGCTATCCGTCCAAAGGAACAGTTCATGGGCCGGACAATTAAGCTGTGTTATGACTTTATTATAAAGTTTCGAAAGCAAAATAGCACCACAAAGTGCAAGCCTAGGTAAAGTAAGCTGCTTTACTGGGGCTACTCTACTTTTGGCGCATGAAAGGTGAGTAGACCAGTGATTGTTGTTGTCCTGAATTCGCATATAAAACGATGCGTTGTATATCGGAAAGAGTAGCAAGGAAAGATTTCCAGCGGTGACAAGTCAGGGGCAAGAGGCATTTGTCCCCGGACGTCCCATCACGCCAGATTTGCTTTGACCAGCAGGGTCAAACAGTCTTGGAATTACTGACAGAACTGCTCGTTTCTTAAAAGATGATCGCCTTCTAAAACTTTAAAACAGAAGTGAAAGGAATCTAACTTAGCATTCCATTGGATTCCCAGAGTTTTAGAGATGCTTTTATCTTCTAAACTCAGAAAATCCTGATCATAGATATGCGAAGATGGAAATTCTTTAATAAGATCAACGCAGTTGGATGTCCATTTCCATAAGGAGAACCCTGCTGAGCATAAAGCGTCAGAAAGCTGTTTCTGCGCCCGTAAAGCAGTTTCAATATCATGGGATCCGAAAAGGACATCGTCGACGACGAAGTAGAAGTCGTTTTTAGGAATATTAGATGCAATTGGCAACGTATCCTGTACGTCATCGGCTAGTTGCAACAAGGTGCGTATAGCCAAATATGGCGCACAATTAACGCCAAATGTTTCAGTCTTTAGTTCGTAGTCCTGAAGACTGCCATCAGCTGGGTTTACAAAACAAAATTCTTTGATATGAAAAATGGTCTGAATGAACCAATATTGCCGGTACATCTTTTCGATATTATCAGCATTGAAGACGAACCGCAAAAATCGCCATTTTAATATTAGAGTGGTTAAGTGTGTTTGGCCCTGTATATAGCAGGATTCCGTTACTGGAAGGATTCGACGCATTGAAAACCAGGTCAAAATCGATTGGCTCTGAAACCTCTTGTTACAAGATTCAGTCGAAATAATAGGCAGATTAAAAAGAATTTTCAATTGGTTATTGACTAATATTCTTTTGTTGTCGTATTGATCCGAAAGTGCTTTTCATGCTAACTCTAAATTATATCCGCTGTGAGAGAAAATTTAGAAACTAAATTGTTAGCTTCACCTTTAGTTTTCGAGCGGAGGTGGAGCAATTTTTGTACCGAGCACAGTCTTGGATGGTTTATATAAACGGCGGAGAACATAATCTCGGAATGACGGCCAAGTCAAATAATTACCGTAAAAGGTTTCAGTGTCACAAGATGGAACTTTAATGCAATTTTCGGGACTTGTAGTGGCACCTGAACTATTTTTAGCAACATATTCCTTAATAATAGTTAACTTGTTTGCTGAATCGATTACCTCACTCAAATAGGTAATATAAGTATTTGAACACAACCGATATCTAGTTTTGATTGCTTCTAGATCTTCGCTATCGCTTTCATTGGCCCGTACGCCAAAGGCATTATATGTTTTAATTTTGCACCACAGCTCTCTAAACTCATTTTTGTATATTATTAAATAAGTTAAAAACTTCTTAATAATAGGAATCTCTTGACACGCGGATTGAAATTGTATGAGCTGATCAGCAGCAGTAATAAAATCTTTTAGCGAGGTCATTATAATTGGAAAAAACCTTCACCCAAGGAAACGCGTACAATCAATATTTAATTATAATAAATAAAAGATATTGTGAAACTTCACGCTGTAGCGTTGGCATATTAGGTCGGTAGAGCAGTTGGGGCGTGTGGTCGGCCGATTATCTCCAGCGAAACAGGTTACACCTCTCTTGGTGCAAGGAAAGATTTGTTGATGTTTTTTTTTTAAAAAACGTTATTTTATTTATTTTTTCGACTCTTATGGTAGGTACTTAACAAATTAATCTTTAATGTATAATTGGTTTATTTTTTCTTAAAACCCACGAGTATGCTGTCCGAGGACTGCAGTACTTGCTGAAGTTTACCAAAAAAATAAAGCAAACTAGGGCAAAAGTTCAGTCAAGGGGCAACAATTCAGCCAAGGGGCAACAAAATTAAATAATTATCAAATGTGCAGTGATTTCCCAAAGGGCAGTTGAGAACTTCCGAAATGGTAATTCACTTCAAATTTGATAGTAGATAAAACGCAAAAAAAAATAGCGCGCATGAAGTGTGTCGTGTTTCCCAAAAGACAGTTGAAAACTTTCGAATTGGTCTCCACGTCAAACCCTAAGCAAGTATTATCGTTTCTACAAACTTGCTCATGGTACCGTAGTTTCATCAACAATTTCGCAGATATGTCAAAGCCTTTAAGCAATTAAACCAAGAAGACTGCATCGTGTAAATGGGGAAAGGAGGAACAGACGTCTCTCGACACTCTCAAATCCCTACTCGTTAAAGCACCGATATTTCAACAAGCCTGTGACGGAGAACCATTCCGTCTGAAAACGGATGCTAGCAATTATGCGATTGGAGCTGTTCTAGTCCAGGGGGAGAAAGCCGATGAACACCCAATCGAGTATGTTTGCAGACTCCTAACCGCCGCTGAAGGAAATTATTCAACCACCGAGCGCAAAGCCTTGGCCATAGTCTGGGCAGTAAACAAATTTCGTGGTTACATCGAAGGAGGTGAAATAACCCTCGTTACTGATCACCAACCGCTAAAGGGGTTATTGACCCTGAAATCAGTAACTGGTAGACTCGCCAGATGGGCCCTGCAATTACAACAGTATAACTTTCAAATAGAGTACATACCGGGAAGAACCAATACCGCCGCTGATATGCTATCAAGACCACCATGCAATGATTCAGAACATACTGAATCTGGATGTAAGCTCTGTGCTTTTAAAGTGGACATTCCGTCAAGAAATCACCAAGGAATTCGAGAAGCACAACTTAAAGACAAACAGCTTGAGACCATTATCGCATCATTTGAAAAGAACACTGAAGACCTCTCTAGATGGACTACACACGGCTATTTGCTCAACGATGGGATATTGTATAGATACTCGCCAGAGTCAGATGCTGAAAACGCCCAACTTCTTGTACCATCCCACGAGCGCGAATCCATACTCAATTTTTACCACAATGCTACCACTGCGGGTCATTATGGTATTGATCGAACCATCCACAGAATTGCGTTCCGATACTATTGGCCTGGAATGCGTAATGATATTACCAAGCATATAGGTAATTGCATCTAATGCTTAAGATATAAACCTAGCAACCAAAAACCAATCGGTTTACTGAAAACCGTTTCTAGCAACCAAAGGTTCGAAATACTTGCAGTAGATCTATTTGGACCTTTACCCGCCACATTAAATGGATATAAATGGATCCTTATAGCTGAGGACCTTGCCAGCAGATGGGTGGAAATTTTCCCCATTGTAGAAGCTACAGCGGAAAATTGTGCCGTAACGTTATTGAATGAAGTTTTTCTTCGTTATGGGACTCCACGACGACTGCTGACTGATAATGGCACACAATTCATATCCTCCCTGATGCAACAGTTAACTCATTGTTTGGGAAAGCAAATGCAAACACTAACGCCAGTTTACCACCCTGAAGCGAATCCAGTTGAAAGCAAGAATCGTGATATGAAAACCCAACTCGCTATCTTTGTTGGCAACAATCATACAACTTGGGCTGATGATTTGCCATCTATACGATTTGCCATGAACACTGCTAAATGTCAAAGCACAGGTAAATGTCAAAGCTGCTTATCTTACGTTTGGACGAGAACCCAGAACTATTGACGATGTTAAACACGACCTTAAAACTATATTGCAAGCCGAGAATTTCATTCCTCAAATAACGCCAAAATTAATACCACTAGTTGAAGTTATGCAAGATGTCCTAGAAACGGTTGAGAAATCACAAAACCACAATAAGAACAAGTAAAAGTGTTATCATCGGCCTGGCCGATGCTTTGATACCCTCCACTGCATACAAGTCATGCAAAATTGGTTTTGTGAGGGAGGTACCAGAACTACTTGACCGACATAGCAGGTTTTCAATACCAACCTAACGACGATAAAAATAAGTTCTCTCACCAAATTTCATTCACCTACGTCAATTACTTTGGGCGCTATCGTGCTTTCAACAGACAGAGAGGCAGGGGTCCAATATTGGTTTTGTATGGGAGGTACCAGAACTACTTGACCGACATAGCCCATTTTCAATACCAACCTAACGACGATAAAAAGAAGTTCTCTCACCATATTTCATTCACCTACGTCAATTGCTTTAGGCGCCATCGTGCTTTCAACAGACAGAGAGACATATGGGTCCAATATTGGTTTTGTATGGGAGGTACCAGAACTACTTGACCGACATAGCGCATTTTCAATACCAACCTGACGCCGATAAAAATAAGTCCTTTCACTAAATTTCATTCACCTACGTCAATTACTTTGGGCGCTATCGTGCTTTCAACAGACAGAGAGGCATGGGTCCAATATTGGTTTTGTATGGGAGGTACCAGAACTACTTGACCGACATAGCCCATTTTCAATTCCAACCTGACGCCGATAAAAAGAAGTGATTTCACCAAATTTCATTCACCTACGTCAATTACTTTGGGCGCTATCGTGCTTTCAACAGACAGACAGACAGACAGACAGACAGACAGACAGACAGACAGACAGACAGACAGACAGACGGACATGGCTAAATCGATTCAGAATGTGATCCTGATTCAGAATATATATACTTTATGAGGTCTCCGGTGACTCCTTCTTTGCGTTACAAATGTATTGGCAAAGTGAATATACCTTCCTCTGGAGGGTATAAAAATGCAGATAAGAAATGCCAACCGCAACCTAATTATCGAATTCACATTCATTCAATTCACATTCGATAGTAGCTAAAACACAAAAATAAATAGCGCATGAAGTGTGGCGTGTTTCTCAAAAGACAGTTGAAAACTTTCGAATTGGTCTCAACGTCAAACTCCAGAATAAGAGTGCCGGTCTTTTGTACCCATTTTGGTTGAGCTTTTAAAATGATCCCAGCTGGAGGAGCTGGAAGAGCTTTTAATCAGTAGCGATTCCTGGTCTTAAGCATTGGGTTGGCTACGTGCTCACTTCTCACAAAAAAAAAAAAAACAAGTAAAAGTGTTATCATCGGCCTGGCCGATGCTTTGATACCCTCCACTGCATACAAGTCATGCAAAATGGGTTTTGTGAGGGAGGTACCAGAACTACTTGACCGACATAGCCCACTTTTGATACCAACCTGACGCCGATAAAAAGAAGTCCTTTCACCAAATTTCGTTCACCTACGTCAATTACTTTGAGCGCTATCGTGCTTTCAACAGACAGAAAGACAAATGGGTCCAATATTGGTTTTGTATGGGAGGTACCAGAACTACTTGACCGACATAGCCCATTTTTGATACCAACCTGACGCCGATAAAAAGAAGTGATTTTACCAAATTTCATTCACCTACGTCAATTACTTTGGGCGCTATCGTGCTTTCAACAGACAGACAGACAGACAGACAGACGGACATGGCTAAATCGATTCAGAATGTGATCCTGATTCAGAATATATATACTTTATGAGGTCTCCGGTGACTCCTTCTCGGCGTTACAAATGTATTGGCAAAGTGGATATAAAGGGTGATTTTTTAAGAGGTTTAGAACTTTTTAAAAAAAAAAAACACAAAAAATTCGAAAAAATGAATGAAATATTTATTTGAATCGATAGTTTGAACCTTGCAATTTAATGTTTAAAGATAATTTCATGCAAATGTTGACCGCGGCTGCGTCTCAGGTAGCCCATCCGCTGAGTCCAATTTTGGCATACTCTTTCACACATATCGGCCGGTATCTCACGAATGAATGCATGGATGTTGGCTTCCAGTGCGTCAATCGAAGCGGGCTTGTCCCTATACACATTAGCCTTGGCATACCCCCACAAAAAATAATCTAATGGTGTCAAATCGCACGATCTAGGCGGCCAATTGACCGGCCCGAATATTCTTCCGAATAGACGATCATAAAATGGAAGCAGCGAGCGATGAACATTTCGAACCGAGCACGAATTTTGATAGTAAAATTCAATAATTTGCAAGCGTTGTTCATTTGTAAGACGATCCATTGTTAAATTGCAAACCAAACTGAAGCTGTTTGACAGTGACACAAGGTACTAAACACACGTCAGCTGTCAAAACCAGTGTTGCCAAAACCAAACCAGCTAAAAAATCACCCTTTACTTTATGAGGTCTCCGGTGACTCCTTCTTGGCGTTACAAATGTATTGGCAAAGTGAATATACCTTCCTCTGGAGGGTATAACAAGTAAAAGTTTTATCATCGGCCTGGCCGATGCTTTGATACCCTCCACTGCATACAAGTCATGCAAAATTGGTTTTGTGAGGGAGGTACCAGAACTACTTGACAAACATAGCCCATTTTTATACCCTCCAGAGGAAGGTATATTCACTTTGCCAATACATTTGTAACGCAAAGAAGGAGTCACCGGAGACCTCATAAAGTATATATATTCTGAAT
The DNA here is from genome assembly GCA_948293265.1 of Cheilosia impressa. Classification (NCBI taxonomy): domain Eukaryota; kingdom Metazoa; phylum Arthropoda; class Insecta; order Diptera; family Syrphidae; genus Cheilosia; species Cheilosia impressa. The sequence continues at coordinate 45,937,573 of OX411880.1, forward strand.
CAGGACCACATTCTGAATAGATTTAGCCATGTCCGTCTGTCTGTCTGTCTGTCTGTCTGTCTGTTGAAAGCACGATAGCGCTTAAAGTAATTGACGTAAGTGAGCGATTTTTGGTGAAAGGACTTCTTTTTATCGGCGTCAGGTTGGGATTGAAAATGAGCTATGTCGGTCAAGTAGTTCTGGTACCTCCCATGCAAAACCAATATTGGGCCCACATGTCTCTCTGTCTGTTGAAAGCACGATAGCGCACAAAGTAATTGACGTAGGTGAACGAAATTTCTTGAAAGGACTTCTTTTTATCGGCGTCAGGTTGGGATTGAAAATGAGCTATGTCGGTCAAGTAGTTCTGGTACCTCCCATGCAAAACCAATATTGGGCCCACATGTCTCTCTGTCTGTTGAAAGCACGATAGCGCACAAAGTAATTGACGTAGGTGAACGAAATTTGGTGAGAGGACTTCTTTTTATCGGCGTCAGGTTGGTATTGAAAATGGGCTGTGTCGGTCAAGTAGTTCTGGTACCTCCCATACAAAACCAATATTGGACCCATTTGTCTTTCTGTCTGTTGAAAGCACGATAGCGCTCAAAGTAATTGACGTAGGTGAAAGGACTTCTTTCAGGTCAGGTTGGTATTGAAAATGAGCTATGTCGGTCAAGTAGTTCTGGTACCTCCCATGCAAAACTAATATTGGGCCCACATGTCTCTCTGTCTGTTGAAAGCACGATAGCGCCCAAAGTAATTGACGTAGGTAAACGAAATTTTGTGAAAAGACTTCTTTTTATCGGCGTCAGGTTGGTATTAAAAATGGGCTATGTCGGTCAATTAGTTCTGGTACCTCTCATACAAAACCAATATTAGAAAACATATTCTGTTAAAAACACGATAGCGTCGAAAAGAATCTACCTAGACAAGTGAAATTTTGTGAGAAAACTTACTTTTATTGTCGTCTAGTTAGTATTAAAAATGGGCTATGTCGGTCAAGTAGTTCTAGTACCTCCCATGCAAAACCAATATTGGGCCCTCATGTCTCTCTGTCTGTTGAAAGCACGATAGCGCTCAAAGTAATTGACGTAGGTGAACGAAATTTGGTGAAAAGACTTCTTTTTATCGGCGTCAGTTTGGTATTAAAAATGGGCTATGTCGGTCAAGTAGTTCTGGTACCTCTCATACAAAACCAATATTAGAAAACATATTATGTTAAAAACACGATAGCGTCGAAAAGAATCTACCTAGACAAGAGAAATTTTGTGAGAAAACTTATTTTTATTGTCGTCAAGTTAGTATTAAAAATGGGCTATGTCGGTCAAGTAGTTCTAGTACCTCCCATGCAAAACCAATATTGGGCCCTCATGTCTCTCTGTCTGTTGAAAGCACGATAGCGCTCAAAGTAATTGACGTAGGTGAAAGGACTTCTTTCAGGTCAGGTTGGTATTGAAAATGAGCTATGTCGGTCAATTAGTTCTGGTACCTCTCATACAAAACCAATATTAGAAAACATATTCTGTTAAAAACACGATAGCGTCGAAAAGAATCTACCTAGACAAGTGAAATTTTGTGAGAAAACTTACTTTTATTGTCGTCTAGTTAGTATTAAAAATGGGCTATGTCGGTCAAGTAGTTCTAGTACCTCCCATGCAAAACCAATATTGGGCCCTCATGTCTCTCTGTCTGTTGAAAGCACGATAGCGCTCAAAGTAATTGACGTAGGTGAACGAAATTTGGTGAAAAGACTTCTTTTTATCGGCGTCAGTTTGGTATTAAAAATGGGCTATGTCGGTCAAGTAGTTCTGGTACCTCTCATACAAAACCAATATTAGAAAACATATTATGTTAAAAACACGATAGCGTCGAAAAGAATCTACCTAGACAAGAGAAATTTTGTGAGAAAACTTATTTTTATTGTCGTCAAGTTAGTATTAAAAATGGGCTATGTCGGTCAAGTAGTTCTGGTACCTCCCTCACAAAACTAATTTTGCATGACTTGTATGCAGTGGAGGGTATCAAAGCATCGGCCAGGCCGATGATAACACTTTTACTTGTTTCGTTTTGTTTCGCTTTTTTTCTTTGCAACGCTTTCCGTTCGAAAATACTGGGAGCATTTAAATATAGTAAACACCATCTTTTAGAGGACATCTGCGGGTACAACTTAGGATATCCATTAACTCGAAAACTAAATAGGCTTTTTAAAAAAATAGGCAAAATTTGAAACATTTCTACGATTTACACCTGCGTGAGTTGATATGAACTTCATTCTCAAATCAAACATACTAACCACGCAATATATTGATATCTCTTTTAACCTTATTTTACTCCTGTAAGGGAGAGGGACACAGACAGAGGCAGTGTGCTGTTTGGTTTGTTAAGAAAAACAAGTAAAAGTATTATCATCGGCCTGGCCGATGCTTTGATACCCTCCACTGCATACAAATCATGCAAAATTGGTTTAATTAATATTAGAAAACATATGTTAAAAACACGATAGCGTCGAAAAGAATCTACCTAGGCAAGTGAAATTTTTTGAGATGACTTATTTTTATTGTCGTCAAGCTGATATTAAAAATGGCCTATGTTGGTCAAGTAGTTCTGGTACCACCCATGTGAAACCAATTTTGCATGATTTGAGTACAGTGGAGGGAATCAAAGAATCGGCCAGGCCGATGATAACACTTTTTCTTGTTTTTTGTTTGTTTGCTTCTAAATTTGCAGGGAGCTAATATTGTTTAATTTATAATTTTTATATGATGATAGAACTTCACGTAGGTTCAAAAGAAAAAAAATTCACTACAAACAACTACAAACGAATGTCTATCGAACTGCATTTCACGTTTTTCATTTTAGAAATAGTGCGCGCTAACTTCAATAAAAACAAGTAAAAGTGTTATCATCGGCCTGGCCGATGTTTTGATACCCTCCACTGCATACAAGTCATGCAAAATACCAGAACTACTTGACCGACATAGCCCATTTTTTTTACCAACCTAACGAAATAAAAGAAGTTCTTTCACAAAACTTCATTCACCTAGGTTGATTCTTTTGGACGCTATCGTGTTTTCAACAGACAGAGAGGAACATGGGTCCAATATTGGTTTTGTATGGGAGGTACCAGAACTACTTGACCGACATAGCACATTTTCAATACCAACCTGACGCCGATAAAAAGAAGTCCTTTCACCGAATTTCGTTCACCTCCGTCAATTACTTTGGGCGCTATCGTGCTTTCAACAGACAGACGGACATGGCTAAATCGATTCAGAATGTGATCCTGATTAAAAAATAAACCCATAAATGAAATGTCAAATATATAGGAAAGGAATTTTGCCTTTCAAAAGAAGCTAAAAGAGCGATTAAGATGAGGCAGTAAATTAGCCGCTCGAGTTTTCAAATAGCATTAGAGCGCATAAAATTGAATTAAAAGTTCGAGGTAAAGGAGAAACGGTGTTTATAACAAGAATGGCTACAAATAATTCCCAGCAGTTATTCATTTCAGTTTAAACGGATTCAATTTCCTGTTAATGTTTGTCTTCCAAGACAATCAATAAGGCACAGGGTCAAGCTTTAAGAAAAGCGGGAGTTGATTTAATATAGAATTGCTTCACGCACGGGCAGTTATATGAAGCGTGCTCCAGGGTAATTAATGCAGGAAATATCTCTACCTATCTTAGCCGATAGAAACAAAACCGATAACATAGTATACAAAGAATCGTCACATTAATACAAAAAATTTAGTTAAACATTATAAAATTATTTTCTTTCATATTCATTGTCCACTCAGACCGGGTTCAAGTCCCTCACTATTGAAGAAGGCTTCCTCACTTTATACCTCTACAATGTCTTTCGATGATTTTTTGATTTTTCCTTCCAGCGATTATCAAAAGAAATTAAAAATTATGTCCCCTGGAAGACAGTAAATTTCTTAAATTTTTTTTCCATCAACTATTCTGAAACCACATTTTGCACGGGCGAAGCCGGGCGGGTACAGCTAGTCATCATATAAATAAAATTGGTGTAGTTCTGTTCGACAAATAATGAATTTGACTGCATGTTTTTAAATGCAAATATCTTAGAAACCGCTGAATATATTCTGTTGGATTTTTCTCAGTCGTATAGAGGATACCTAGGCCTGCATTATCCACTTTGTTTCAACTCTATATCTCTATAAATTCTGTAAAAAATTGGACAAGAGTAATTAATTTTTTCGTTTCGTTTCGCTTTTTTCTTTGCAACGCTTTCCGTTCGAAAATATTGGGAGCATTTAAAAATCGTAAACACCATCTTATATAGGGCATCTGCGGGTACAACTTAGGATATCCATTAACTCGATAATTAAAAAGGATTTAATATAAATAGACAAAATTTTAAACATAATGCGATTTTCACCTGCGTGAGTGGATATACTTTTCATTCTGAAATCAAACATACTAACCGCGCAATATATTGACATCTCTTTTAACCTTATTTTACTTCGGTGACGGAGAGGGAGACAGACAGAGGTATGCTGTTTGTTCGTTAAAAAAGGAAAAGAAAAAACAACAAAAGAAATGTCAAAAATATATGTAGGAAAGGTTTGTTTAAATTTGTTTGGTTACAAAAAAAGAAGTATTTATGAAAGAAATGTCAAATAGGAATAGGTATCATATCAGTGATACCAGATCGTTGGTAATTACCCATTTCGCGGGTATTTTGCCTTTCAAAAAAAGCTAGAAGAGCGATCAAGGAAAGTAAATTAGCCGCTCGAGTTTTAAATAGCATTAGAGTCCATGGCCTTAATGCTCATAAAATTGAATTTAAAGTTTTAGATCCCATTATGTATGTTGCTTCGCAATTTGAATACCCCCAAGCTTTGTAATGGAACCAGATTGAGAGTGATATCGTTGCAGAAAAACTTGATTGAAGCGTTAATTTTAACTGGGTGTGGTAAAGGAGGTACGGAATACAAATTAATTCACAGCAATTATCCATTTTATTTTAAACGGATTCAATTTGCTATTAATGTCTGTTTTGTCATGACAATCAATAACACACAGGGTCAAACTTTAAGAAAGCGGGGGTTGATTTAAGCAATGCTTCACGCACGGGGCAGTTATATGTTGCGTGCTCCAGGGTAAGTAATGCAGCGAATTTTACTATCTTAGCCGATAGAAACAAAACTGTTAATATAGTATACAAAGAAGCGTTACATTAATAGTAAAGTGAGTTTATTATAAAATTATTTTCTTTCATTTTCATTATCCAAAGAATTTAAATTATTGCCGATTAGTCCAACGACCAGGTGCAGTGCCATGTGGCGACCTCCCAACGACAGAGTTGACTCAGTCTTTGTGAGGTTCAAGTCCCTCACTATTGCAGAAGGCTCCCCCGCGTTATACCTCTGCAATGTCTTTCAATGATTTTGCCTTCCAGCGATTATCAAACAAATTAAATGTGTCCTCTACAAGACAGCAAATTTCCTAAATTTTTTTTCCATCAACTGTTCTGAAACCACATTTTGCACGGGCGAAGCCGGGTGGGTACAGCTAGTTCATAATAAATTAATAACAAAATAAAAGTAAGAACAAGTAAAAGTGTTATCATCGGCCTGGCCGATGCTTTGATACCCTCCACTGCATACAAGTCATGCAAAATTGGTTTTGTGAGGGAGGTACCAGAACTACTTGACCGACATAGCAGGTTTTCAATACCAACCTAACGACGATAAAAAGAAGTTCTCTCACCAAATTTCATTCACCTACGTCAATTACTTTGGGCGCCATCGTGCTTTCAACAGACAGAGAGACATATGGGTCCAATATTGGTTTTGTATGGGAGGTACCAGAACTACTTGACCGACATAGCGCATTTTCAATACCAACCTGACGCCGATAAAAAGAAGTCCTTTCACCAAATTTCATTCACCTACGTCAATTACTTTGGGCGCTATCGTGCTTTCAACAGACAGAGAGGCATGGGTCCAATATTGGTTTTGTATGGGAGGTACCAGAACTACTTGACCGACATAGCCCATTTTCAATACCAACCTGACGCCGATAAAAAGAAGTGATTTCACCAAATTTCATTCACCTACGTCGATTACTATGGGCGCCATCGTGCTTTCAACAGACAGAGAGACATATGGGTCCAATATTGGTTTTGTATGGGAGGTACCAGAACTACTTGACCGACATAGCCCATTTTCAATACCAACCTGACGCCGATAAAAAGAAGTCTTTTCACCAAATTTCATTCACCTACGTCAATTACTTTGGGCGCTATCGTGCTTTCAACAGACAGACAGACAGACAGACAGACAGACAGACAGAGAGACGGACATGGCTAAATCGATTCAGAATGTGATCCTGATTCAGAATATATATACTTTATGAGGTCTCCGGTGACTCCTTCTTTGCGTTACAAATGTATTGGCAAAGTGAATATACCTTCCTCTGGAGGGTATAAAAATAATATTTTTATGTTGGGTTGTTATAACGCTATAAAATCACTATGTAGGTTCTCAACTAGGAAATTCATATAAATGACGCTAAACTATTCACTCAGTCTATAAGTTATATTCACACGATGGTTAAGCTGGGAATTGAAATAAAATCAACAAATATTGCACTTATCTTATAAATATAGCTGTTTGTTCTTGATTGGTTATAATTTGTGATCTTCAATGCGGTTTTCTGCCTCTGTTGTCGGGTTGCCGGGTTGTTGGTCTGATAATGGTCAGCCTACGTTGACGTGCGGGATGATGCGTTTTCTGCGATCGCTAAAGATGGTGTGTATAGAAAAACGCAGCACAGTACTGCGCCGTATTAGTGAGCGTGTTGAGAGAGCAAATTGTTGTAAATTTGCAATGGTTACTGGTACCATTGTAAATATATAGAGACTATAGTATTTACTATCATCTACACGAAAATTTTCTTAGCCGGACACACCGTCGGATGGCGTTGCTGTCTTGCTAAGTTGCTTGTAGCACCAAAATAGAGAGGAATAGCCACACTTGTGATGAGTGAAAAGAAACATTTGGTTGGTGGTGGTGGCTGGTCGATAGGTAGCAAATAAAGGGATAAAAACATCATAAGGGTTTTTTTTTCTCTGTTACTCGCACAATGAGGTTCTATCTCTTCATGCATGAGTAGTTTCTTTGAACAAGCCATGATAACAAATTTCTGATTTGGAATTTCGATCGTATGACAGGCAAATCTGGATATTTGTGCTTATGAAAGAAAACGAATCTGTTCGTGTTCCTTTTTATGATGAGATGACGGTTGATCTTTTATTTTAGATTTGAAAATTCGTTCTTGTAGATATTTGAATGCAAATGGAGTAGGTATATTTCAAGTTAATATTTTTGTCATATTTCTGTTAGTTATGGATTCATGACCAACAAATTAATTATATTATTGATTTGATATAATATCTGCAATTGATTAACCCCAATTGCGGATGTGAATGTTACATTATATATATGCGAAAGGAGATCAAATTGACGGCCTTGATCTACAGGTGGCTTTGGTCGTGCGAATTTTAGGTTGGATGGGCTGATGATCTTTCATCGGATTGTTTTTTATCCTCGTATAAATAGGTATATTATGCATTAGTGATCTGTTTTGCAATTGTCATAGTCAGAATGTCATAGAAATACCTATGTTTTGTAGAGAATTAACTGACAACTTTAATAAGTTGCACAGTATTGTTTTGAGGTCAGTTAATTTTAAAACAAAATTTGGAATAAAAACGTTCGCATGGGGATCTACATTAAAAACGGCAATGTATATAGGCTATTCAGTATAAAATTCGGTACTTATTTTAGATATGTTATTTAAAACACCAGCAAAATAGGATTATTATTCGAAATTATTATAACACACTGTCGAACAAACTAGGTAGGCAATTTGTTTTTTAGTTTAATTATTTCGGTTTTATTTTTGAGCTATTTTTTTTTTATTAAATTCGTAAGGTATATAACACTCCTACTGGGTAATAATTCTTTTATCGTATTTTTTTTTTTTTTTAATTCTATCGGTTTATTCAAATTAAACTCAAATTAAAATACGTATAATACACTCTCGCAGGAAATAGGTAGATACCTAGGCAATATTTTTATGGAATAGGTAAGTATGTATTGCCAGATTTGTCAGTTAAATGGGAACAGTATGCAGTCCAAATATTACCGACTCATTAGAAATATTCAAAAAATAAGACAGAGCGTCATCTAAATTTGGTAATGTGAAAAACCCATAATAAGGGCTTCAATGATCTCAACAACACGGAGAAAAATATGCATATATAGTTGTAAATAAAATAAAGACTGGTGCTTTTGCCCAAATTAAAAACCAACAACTTTAAAAAATCAAATAAAACTTACCATCATCTACCTGTATTCGAAATTATATTTATTGCTTCTGCAAATTCAAAAAAGGGGTTAGATTTATAAATGCACTACCTGATTTAACAATTGTTTCGAAAACCTTATCGCATTCAATTCAATACCTGTTATGAACTTGTGTTTTTCTACATTTTGTAAAAATGTTAAGTTATGAAGAAATCCTATAATGCTGGAAATTGTTTTGATAGATAGATACCTATACAAAACATATACATAACTAGCTGACCGGGCGAACTTCGTACCGCCTAAAATTGATTAAATTATTAACATCCCTTTTGATAGTTGAACCTCTCTATTGAACGAATGGAACTTCCTTGGAATTAAATTAAGTCCAAGGCATAGAAACGACTTTATAGTTTTCAGGGTCATTGAATCGAGTTGGTCCGATCAGATTTTCTCAATCAACCAAATCAACTAAAGCAAAATTTGGGCAATCGGCAATCCTCGCTTCTGCCATTCCACAGAGTACATCCAGAAACGCGATTGTCCGAAAACACTGTGCTTAACGATAAAGTCCATGATCGTTTTAAGGTTTTGTTTATAAAATCGTGCGTGATGTAATTACCGTGTGTATGACATCAGCACAGAGTAAACATACAGCACACGCTCATAGGCGCGTAGTTTTTTTTTTTTTATGGACAAAATCAGATGTTGACATAACTCACGAACGCGTTGACCAATATCGTTCAAACTTTAGATAAACCAACTACACGACCATGAAAACAAACCCTAGTTTGATCGAATTCGGTTTGACCGTTCGTTATAAAGTCACAACGCTTTTGCAACTCTCTTTTATATATATAAAGATATGCGGTTGGTAAACTTTATTCGGCGAATTGTCCTGTTTTTTGGAATCATTATTTAAATTAAGTAAATAGACCTTAGTGGTTTGCATAGCGTCAATATGATAGTTTTTAATAGCACCAATATAGGTCAGCACTCGGATGTAAAAATATAAGACATGCTGTAGCTTTCTGTTATTTTTAAAATTTCCAAAGAATGACATTATGAATTAGTATTCCATGTCTTTATGAAGTATTTTAGAACGAGTCTTTAGTTAAATATAGGAGTATGAAAAATAACGTTGGAAGGGAGGTATAAAAGTTAATATCAATTTAAAAACTCAGAAATGAAGACCTACCCACCCGTACGTACATTATGAAAACTTCATCGTAGTTTTGTAACTGTAACTGACTGTTTCGAAAAAAGTTCATTACTTCTTATTGATAACTTAAAGCATACATTTCGAACTTGAGTTTTTTTTAAATACCTTCAAGATCCGACCACCATAATCAATTAAATAATCAGAGTAAGTCAGAATAATCAATCATCTATCCATAGAAGAAAGAAATCCAAATTCCCAACTCATCTGTGCTTTGAGCAGAATTGAAGAATCTCGTGAATCGTAAATGCAGAAATTCTTCCAAAGAAAAAGAAATGCATACCCAAATACACACAAAGTAGGTACCTGTTCATCTCATTCATAAAAGCAACAGACGACAAACCTGACAAATTATGAAATCGAACCAAAAAGGGAAAAAAAAAGAAAAAGAATAGACGACAAAACCCACCCACACCCACCATCCACACTCTGAAATCGGAAAGGGAAAGCATATCAGAAAACAGCAATGCAAATGTATATGAATTCATTCATGTAAGGATGTGCGCGTTCCACTTGGGTTGCTTTTCTTTTAGAAAATATATATCAGCCACCAGCGCTGACACCAATGCAACCGCCACCATCGAGGTTTCTGCCATAGACAAACCATACTGAGACTCCCAACTCACAATCCTCTTGCCGCTGGCCCCCTCAGTTTTTTTTTTTCAAATTCGCCATTTTGTATTCCTATCGGTGTTATGTCAATTCGGAATCCGAATGACATAGACAAACCATACTGAGACTCCCAACTCACAATCCTCTTGCCGCTGGCCCCCTCAGTTTTTTTTCAAATTCGCCATTTTGTATTCCTATCGGTGTTATGTCAATTCGGAATCCGAATGACATGCAAAAACATACAGAAAATACAAAAATAAATGCTGCCAACCTCAGCAACCATGGGGAAATGTGAAAGAGTTCGGGAATACCACATTTTGGGATAACTGAATGCCATTGGTTAGTTATTATAAATTTGTTAAAGGCGAATAATTTGCCTTGTGTGGTCAATAAAACTATCTAAAAGAGGTGTTTTATATACTAGAAATATATTAGGACAAATATGGTTGTGCATTTTCCGCTTTTGGATATAATTAACTTCGATTTCGTGTTTAATTTTTTCTTAAATAATGAAGAAAATTTGCTCAAAATGTTGTTATTTTCCCTCAACCAATCTACATTGCTAATTTTTCATGAATATTTTAAGCAAATGCACACTTATTCCTAAAAAAAAATACTATCCACACGTAACGAACAATTTCAAATTAAACGGACAAAATTCTATGAACGCTGCAAGCCACTTTTCCCAAAGCGGAAGTGGCTCATATTTTTTGGTGACTCAGAATCTTTGAAGTTACGTGACATTTGTCAATACGAATTTCTATGTAACAATACTAGCGCAGTAAATCGTGACCACTCCGAAAAAATATAGCTTGTAGGCTAAGTAACGGGAAATCGGCCGGAGTTGGTGGTCTCAGTATTGTCTCTGGTTAGGCGACTTCAAGGTGACCTCAATGACCGATGAATCACAATGTGCGTATTTTACATTGTGTTTTTGATTTCAAATTCTGATTCTAGAATAAATAATTATTGCGATGAAAAAACAGAATGGTCTATGCTATATCCGAATGAAAAAGGAAAACGACAATGCCACTCGACCAAAGAACTTCAATTCTGTCTCAGCAAATAATATACAAACCAGACGCAAGGTTATACAAACGATTTATGTAAGTTGCTTCGATGACGGTCCAGTAACGAAAGAGAGCGATTATAGGCAAAAAATAAAAATTTTACATTGTGGAAAATTAAATTGTGGAGAATTACATTGTGGAGAGTTCAAAAAGTGGACTGTAAATTTTAACAGCTGCTTATAGGGAATTTTGTGTAATATTTGGCCAATGCCATGTAAAGAACAAATATCATTTTAATCATTATAAGAATATTATAGAGAATCACAGAAGTTATTATTTAAAGTTAATCAAGAACACATTGAATTAGTTGACGATCATGTCGTTGATTGCTTCCAAAGCGCCATTTCCAAATGATTATCGACGACGAATGGATCTCGTTAATGCGATCAATCTCTTGGAAGTTAAATTGGATTAATATTTGAAATATTATCCGGCTCGTATAGACCAAATGTTGGCGAGATGAAGTATCCCCGGCTGGTTGTATGGTGACTTCTATGAAGGAGAGGTGTTGAAATAAAAAAAAGATTTCGGGTTGATATCTTACAACTCAGGTTTATTGTCTTTCAGGCAGGGTTTACCTCGTTGAGGTCGTACACAAGAAGCATGAAAAAATTAAATTACAGAATATGGAAGAGAGGTTTCTGGATATGTACGAAGTTATATCTATGCTATTTTAACGACATCTAAATGTTGTCACTAGGAAAACTGCAATAATTTCGGAAAGCTACATTGGATTATATTTTGGCTGAATGGTCTTAGGCTTTGTTTTAGTAAGCGGTTTTAATTTAGAATTTTGTGGTTTAAGGAGAGCATCTCTCCGTTTTTGCCATTCCTTGGCTACTTCACAGCTTCTATAATATGCTGGGTGCTTTCCCTTGCAATTAGCACAGGTAGCGGAGGATTGCTTTTTTCACTCCACAGACTTGGTTGAGGTGATTTCCGGCGCATTTTACACATCGCTGTTCTTTTTGGCAATACATTTGCGTATGATTAAATCCTTGGCAACGTTTGCACTGTGGAACTATTCTTACATTTCTACGCATCGGTTCGATTTTTACCACGATATTAATTATTCTCTTAATTCGGTAGATATCTTCGATAATATCTGATCTATCGAATGTAAGCATAAAGAGGTGAAGTCCACGCCTTACCAGGATATCCTTATTGACTTCCGTCTATTGCTTCTCCTTTTTGATGATATTAACGGCATCAAGAATTGTATACCCTTTGGCTTGGAGGTCGTTCATAACATCTTCTTTGGTGCATGTGAAAGAATACCACTGGATCTTATCGGTATTTAGCTTTTGGGACACTGCCCGGTAATTATCAGTTACGCCAACAACGTTTATTGGAGGCGGGGCGCGATTTTGCACTCGCAGTTGTTTTTCTTGCGGTTCTTTACGCCTTTCTTCTTTAAAGGGCTCGACTTCCGGCGAAGAATCGGCTCTCCTTTTCTTACTAGGTATTTTCTTAGGGACCTGATGCGTTTCCGGTGCTAGCTCTTCTTCGTCGGTGTGGTATTTTTGACTAGCTAAGCGTGGTGGAGTACATTCGCGTTCTTTCAGCAAATAATTGTTCCTTATAACCTTATTTTCTTCTTTTAGCAGATCTATCTGTTTCTTGAGATCTTGATAGAGTACGTCAATTTCCTTAAGCTTGATTCGCAGTGTTTTATTTTTTTCTTCAAAACTTATATCTTTCACTGAGTCCTGTTTCTCACGCGCTGGCGCTCCCTGCGGATTTCTTTTCCCGCGGTTATTCGTTCTTGATGGAGGAGATCGAGATACCCTTGAACATTTAATAAAAGGGTCAATGGATTGCAATAAGCTGGACTGCCAACTGGGGTAATTAATCTTTTTGTTTTGTTCATTGCATTTTTATACCCTCCAGAGGAAGGTATATTCACTTTGCCAATACATTTGTAGCGCAAAGAAGGAGTCACCGGAGACCTCATAAAGTATATATATTCTGAATCAGGATCACATTCTGAATCGATTTAGCCATGTCCGTCTGTCTGTCTGTCTGTCTGTCTGTCTGTCGGTCTGTCTGTCTGTCTGTCTGTTGAAAGCACGATGGCGCCCAAAGTAATCGACGTAGGTGAATGAAATTTGGTGAAATCACTTCTTTTTATCGGCGTCAGGTTCGTATTGAAAATGGGCTATGTCGGTCAAGTAGTTCTGGTACCTCCCATACAAAACCAATAATGGACCCATGCCTCTCTGTCTGTTGAAAGCACGATAGCGCCCAAAGTAATTGACGTAGGTGAATGAAATTTGGTGAAATCACTTCTTTTTATCGGCGTCAGGTTGGTATTGAAAATGCGCTATGTCGGTCAAGTAGTTCTGGTACCTCCCATACAAAACCAATATTGGACCCATATGTCTCTCTGTCTGTTGAAAGCACGATGGCTCCCAAAGTAATTGACGTAGGTGAATGAAATTTGGTGAGAGAACTTCTTTTTATCGTCGTTAGGTTGGTATTGAAAATGGGCTATGTCGGTCAAGTAGTTCTGGTACCTCCCTCACAAAACCAATTTTGCATGACTTGTATGCAGTGGAGGGTATCAAAGCATCGGCCAGGCCGATGATAACACTTTTACTTGTTTGTATTCACTATACGCTCGGTATACGGAGGTTGAATTTTAGTCGCCTTATACGACAGGCATGCCTATCTCGGGTATATTTTTTCCCCTACCCGAAGGTACTACGTATAATTGTCCTTATGAAAAACATGGTGTGCCAAATTTAAGCCGCAAACGGAAATCGTTTGTCCTTGCGACTTATTGATTGCCACTGCGAATTCCAATCTTACAAAAAATTGAACGCGTTTGAATTTAATTGGAGCGTCTTTCGACGGCCCAAATGGTCACCGGCACCCTTGCGTCTTGCATTCATTGTTCACTGTAACACACAGAGAAATATAATGGGTTTTCCAATAAGAGGTGTTATTTTGGTATTCAAAGAAAAATGCCATCTTTTGAGATAAATGATCGGATGTTTATTTCATAATAAAGAGGAAGGTATGCCGTTAATAATGAAAAACAACATAAGCCAAATATCTACCACGAGCACGCATACAGGGCCATATCCTTTTCATGAAATTTTCCATAACCAAATCGCAAAGTGGCTGCTGTATGTCCTCGATAGTCTCACGAATTTTATCTTTGAGGTCTTGAATCGACCAACCAAATTAATGATCTTAACGCTATAAGTATGAGTTTAGACGACATAAATTATCAACAAATCTCACGTTCCACTGAAAATTCCTTCAACAATAAACATATTACTATTATTTATATTCTCTTGGCCATACTCTTTCTTAGGTTGCCCACCGTTTTTGCGTTACTAAGAAAACTCTCTAGCAAAAGAGAGATACACGAAGATCTTATAATCTCTGACCCTCTGCCTCTACCAAAACCACGATTATGTACAAATCTTGTTGTGTCGTCACAGTTCGCCGTGCTTTCCCGTCACCAGGAGAAGAGCGAACTCACGGAGAGGTTTAAAGAAAAATAAGTTTTTGTTTTATTGTATCAATTATATTTTATTTAGTTTAAATGAATAGTAAGGCCCGCTGTCTTTTGCTAGGCTGCAACATTTACTATCCAAAATTCAGTTCTTAACTCTCTGACTGACCTTTCCAACCACTCCTTTTTATACTGGTTTCAGTTCAGTTAAATTCCCCTCCAATCACTTAGAAGCAGCAACCCAAGGCATTTATTATCCCAAAAACCTATTTTCGTAATCATAGTGTCCAACAATATACGCTATGCCATCAATGTGTTGCAACATGTCATTGGCACTTCAACCATTCTGAGTTGTACCCAAAATGAGTAAAAAATTTTTTTTTTCGAATTATTAGGTACTTAAACAGGATTATAAATTATTAACTATTTAGACAGGAATTTTTCACTTAATTTTAACATTCAAAATTTATTACTTAAATTTTAACAATTTTTTTTTCAATTTACACAATTTTAGTAATATGATATGTATTTAAAATAAAAGGTAAGAAGTAATTTGTCTTTTTATTATTATAAATATATAAACTCTTTTTTTCATATTTTTATAAAGATATTTGACTTTTTTTGATCTATACATACTTTTTTCTTTTTCAAGTTGTTCTGTAAGTTTTATTAATTTTGAAGTACAATAGTAGGAGTTTCAATTTCTTTAATTTTTTCGGGATTGTTTTTGGTATCGGATGAGGTTTTGGGTGCTATGGAATCGTGTTTGAACTTATACTTGGTGTATTGTTTGTAACAGAATAATGTTAGAATTAAGGCGATGATAATATAGGTAGATGCGTAATGATGGATATCATGTTTGTCTAGTGATATGAGAGGATTATCTTCTATATTTTTCATGAAGTTTATACTTTCGGAGAGTGATTTTAAGTCATCTTGGCTTGAAAATTTTATAAATGTGGTTTTGTTTACTTTGTTCCAGTTTTTACTGGTATGATTTGTTAGGATAGTGGAAATGTTAAGAGAGGGTATGAAAGCGTTATGAATGTACGAGCCTTTTTCTTTATTTGATCGGATTGTCAGCTCTTTTGTTTTGAGGTAGCAATCTCCAGAAATTTGTAATGTAGCTGTGTCTTTTAAGGAATAGGTTGTGAGGGTGTCTTGACAGATTTCGTCGAAAGTATACTCATTGATGGTTGAGAATAACCATTTATTCGTTTGGGACAATTGTATCCAAACCGTTGGTATGTTTGATTCTCTTATATCACAATTGGTGGGATATGTGTTTGTTCTTTGGAGTATTTGGATTTCACACGCAGGGTTGTTGGTGTTTGTATTAAATAAGGAGTGAGACATTTCGCATAAGAATTGGTTTCCTTGGACTTTGCATTGTTTGAGCTCCTCTTCGTCGAGATTGTAGAAATGTTCTTTCTTATAATCGATAAGTATGTATTTCATTGAGGGTTGTATGAATACAAAATTCATCTTAAAACGAGTAGGTAATGGGATGACCTTGAAGATGTGATAGTTTTCAATGGATGGAAGAGGGATTAGGAATTCGTAAATCACCTTTTGTTCTAATATTATGGCACTAATTTTACTAATCTGGTATAAGCGGAGTAAGTTGTTGTTGTTTGGTTTACCAGGTTCTCGAGCATGTACTTAACGTCGTCAAATTTTGAGTTTATAGCCTTTAATTGGTTTTCCATGGTATTTTCGGAGTTTTTGAATATATTTGCTGTTGTTTCTAGTATCAATGTTTGGTTTCTTATTAGTTTCAGTAAATGTTTTTCATTTGTCTGTAATTTATCTATTTGTCGGTCGTAATATTTAGCATCATCGTCATCTAGAGTGCCAAACAGTGATTTGCTCAATGTTCCTATCATGTTTATTTATTAATGTTCTCTTATTACTCTTTCTTGGTTGTAAAATACTGTATTTAAATTTGATATCCTTCATTAAGTGGGTTATTTCGGTTACTGAGCTATCACATATAAGTTCGAAGTTTGTTATACCTGTTAGTTGTTTACACAGTGTGTTGATCTCATTCACGTAGTGGTCTGCATGATCTAAAGCTTGTATGAGTTTTTCGAGATCATAATTCACTATAAGTTTCCATTCATTAGAAAAGAGTTCTGCTTTTCCCAGTTCCTCGAAATATATCCCTGGGTTTTGTTGTATTTGTGTGATTTGGAGGGTTGCATTAATAATGGTTGGCAATATTTTTATAAATAGGCGCGTATCCATGTTCTGGAATGTTTAAACAATGAGAGGCTTGGTAAAATGACGCTATAATGATGGTTCTTGAGTGTGTCGTGTGTGTGTGAATGTAAAAACGTTTGTTTGAAAAAAATTAGGTTTTTTTTTATTTATTGTCGTTTGTGTGTTTTACAAAAAAACTAATTATTATCCGGCTCCCATACAACCGTGTCCGTAGACTCGTACCCATCATTTGATTCATCATCGTATTCGATTTGATGCGGTGGGGTACGTATCATGGGGTTCCAGCGTCGTGGGATTGGACCCTTCAGTATGTAAGTGGGGCAGAAGTCTAGTTCGTAATCTTCTTCCCATATTCCAAAACTTATTGTGTCCCCGAAATGGAGCTCTCTTATGCTACAGGGGGCTAGCCTTTCTCCATTGATATACGTTCCACGTGAGAGATGGTAATCCGCTATGTGTACTTTTCGATCGTTCAGATCTACGTGAATTGCTGACTGGCCAGGGGACACAAGCGGGGTCGACAGTTCATTTGGATATCCTCTGCCTACCTTCGTGGTTCCGTGACACAGACGGAGTTCCTTTTGCGTTACTATATTAAACAGTCTCCATTCTGAATCGGGCACGTAATATATCGACTCCATCTCTTAAAAGAAGATGATGATGATGATGGGAGTATTAATTTGGGGTCTCGTCAATATGTTTGTATGTGTTAAGCCTATCTATGTGTATGTGAATCGGGTAAGTATTTTTACTCGTAGTAAAACTGTTAATTATTGTTGTGTATTAGTTTGGACTTGTTTTTATACCCTCCAGAGGAAGGTATATTCACTTTGCCAATACATTTGTAACGCAAAGAAGGAGTCACCGGAGACCTCATAAAGTATATATATTCTGAATCAGGATCACATTCTGAATCGATTTAGCCATGTCCGTCTGTCTGTCTGTCTGTCTGTCTGTCTGTCTGTCTGTCTGTCTGTCTGTCTGTCTGTCTGTCTGTCTGTCTGTCTGTTGAAAGCACGATAGCGCCCAAAGTAATTGACGTAGGTGAATGAAATTTGGTGAAAAGACTTCTTTTTATCGGCGTCAGGTTGGTATTGAAAATGGGCTATGTCGGTCAAGTAGTTCTGGTACCTCCCATACAAAACCAATATTGGACCCATGCCTCTCTGTCTGTTGAAAGCACGATAGCGCCCAAAGTAATTGACGTAGGTGAATGAAATTTGGTGAAAGGACTTCTTTTTATCGGCGTCAGGTTGGAATTGAAAATGGGCTATGTCGGTCAAGTAGTTCTGGTACCTCCCATACAAAACCAATATTGGACCCATGCCTCTCTGTCTGTTGAAAGCACGATAGCGCCTAAAGTAATTGACGTAGGTGAATGAAATTTGGTGAAAGGACTTATTTTTATCGGCGTCAGGTTGGTATTGAAAATGCGCTATGTCGGTCAAGTAGTTCTGGTACCTCCCATACAAAACCAATATTGGACCCATATGTCTCTCTGTCTGTTGAAAGCACGATGGCGCCCAAAGTAATTGACGTAGGTGAATGAAATTTGGTGAGAGAACTTCTTTTTATCGTCGTTAGGTTGGTATTGAAAATGGGCTATGTCGGTCAAGTAGTTCTGGTACCTCCCTCACAAAACCAATTTTGCATGACTTGTATGCAGTGGAGGGTATCAAAGCATCGGCCAGGCCGATGATAACACTTTTACTTGTTTATCTTTACTATGGTGTTTTCATTGGATATGATCTTGATCACTTCGAAAGGACCTTCCCATAGTGGGGATAGTTTGTTCTTTCTAGTGTTATTTTTTAGCAAAACCTTGTCACCGACGTTAAATATTTTGGGATTGGTTTTTGCATCAAAATATTTCTTAGAGCTTTCCTTTCGTTTGTTGAGTATTTCGCTAGCTGCTTGGTACCCATGTTGCAATCGTGCCTTCAATTCGTTCGCATAGTTATCATAATTGTATGAAATTCTTGGTTGTTGTGCAAGATTGCTAGGTACGTTTGCTAGATAACCGTAGCGCAGTTCGTATGGCGTAAAGCCTGTACTTGAATGGGGAGCAGTGGCGATTCCTGGTCTTAAGCATTGGGTTAGCTACGTGCTCACTTCTCACAAAAAAAAAAAACAAAAGCGCACTCTCATATTCCAAAAGCACGACAAAAATAATTATTATGTATTTACTCACATTTATAATCCACGCAAATATAAAATTATAAATCGCACTTTACTTTTGGTATGGAATTCAATAAGACTATTAATTCAGTCAAATAAGAACACAACGACACATTCTTACTGCAATTTGACTAGAAAGGGAAACACACAGAAGTACAAAACAAGTAAAAGTGTTATCATCGACCTGGCCGATGCTTTGATACCCTCCACTGCATACAAGTCATGCAAAATTGGTTTTGTGAGGGAGGTACCAGAACTACTTGACCGACATAGCAGGTTTTCAATACCAACCTAACGACGATAAAAAGAAGTTCTCTCACCAAATTTCATTCACCTACGTCAATTACTTTGGGCGCTATCGTGCTTTCAACAGACAGAGAGGCATGGGTCCAATATTGGTTTTGTATGGG
Source organism: Cheilosia impressa (assembly GCA_948293265.1). Classification (NCBI taxonomy): domain Eukaryota; kingdom Metazoa; phylum Arthropoda; class Insecta; order Diptera; family Syrphidae; genus Cheilosia; species Cheilosia impressa. Next base: position 45,957,062 of record OX411880.1, read on the forward strand.
AGGTACCAGAACTACTTGACCGACATAGCCCATTTTCAATACCAACCTGACGCCGATAAAAAGAAGTCCTTTCACCAAATTTCATTCACCTACGTCAATTACTTTGGGCGCCATCGTGCTTTCAACAGACAGAGAGACATATGGGTCCAATTTTGTTTTTGTATGGGAGGTAACAGAACTACTTGACCGACATAGCCCATTTTCAATACCAACCTGACGCCGATAACAAGAAGTCCTTTCACCAAATCTCATTCACCTACGTCAATTAATTTGGGCGCTATCGTGCTTTCAACAGACAGACAGACAGACAGACAGACAGACAGACAGACAGACAGACAGTCAGACAGACAGACAGACAGACAGACAGACAGACAGTCAGACAGACAGACAGACGGACATGGCTAAATCGATTCAGAATGTGATCCTGATTCACAATATATATACTTTATGAGGTCTCCGGTGACTCCTTCTTGGCGTTACAAATGTATGGGCAAAGTGAATATACCTTCCTGTGGAGGGTATAAAAAGATACCTAACGCGCAAAATATACCTGCTTGCTTACACTTACACTCTACTTTCAAGTTTTATCGCATTTGTTTGCGATTACCCTTCTGTATATATTCCTGTGCTTTGCTTAGGTAGTCAAATTCCACACTTATACAGATTGTAGGAAATTCGGTAGCGCAATTTTTTACGCTAAAATGCTACAAGCAGTAGAATTTTCTATGGGAGTTCTAGATTGTGTGTGTGCGTGCAGGCAGGGAATTTGCGGTATCGCAAGTTGTAACGCTAAAGAGTATTTCAAGTGAAACTTATTGCATGGGAGTATTGTGTTGTGTGTTTGTGTAGGCAAATATTATTTGTAAATGATAGTTTTTATACCCTCCAGAGGAAGGTATATTCACTTTGCCAATACATTTGTAACGCAAAGAAGGAGTCACCGGAGACCTCATAAAGTTTATATATTCTGAATCAGGATCACATTCTGAATCGATTTAGCCATGTCCGTCTGTCTGTCTGTCTGTCTGTCTGTCTGTCTGTCTGTTGAAAGCACGATAGCGCCCAAAGTAATTGACGTAGGTGAATGAAATTTGGTGAAAAGACTTCTTTTTATCGGCGTCAGGTTGGTATTGAAAATGGGCTATGTCGGTCAAGTAGTTCTGGTACCTCCCATACAAAACCAATATTGGACCCATATGTCTCTCTGTCTGTTGAAAGCACGATGGCGCCCAAAGTAATCGACGTAGGTGAATTAAATTTGGTGAAATCACTTCTTTTTATCGGCGTCAGGTTGGTATTGAAAATGGGCTATGTCGGTCAAGTAGTTCTGGTACCTCCCATACAAAACCAATATTGGACCCATGCCTCTCTGTCTGTTGAAAGCACGATAGCGCCCAAAGTAATTGACGTAGGTGAATGAAATTTGGTGAAAGGACTTCTTTTTATCGGCGTCAGGTTGGTATTGAAAATGGGCTATGTCGGTCAAGTAGTTCTGGTACCTCCCATACAAAACCAATATTGGACCCATGCCTCTCTGTCTGTTGAAAGCACGATAGCGCCCAAAGTAATTGACGTAGGTGAATGAAATTTGGTGAAAGGACTTATTTTTATCGGCGTCAGGTTGGTATTGAAAATGCGCTATGTCGGTCAAGTAGTTCTGGTACCTCCCATACAAAACCAATATTGGACCCATATGTCTCTCTGTCTGTTGAAAGCACGATGGCGCCCAAAGTAATTGACGTAGGTGAATGAAATTTGGTGAGAGAACTTCTTCTTATCGTCGTTAGGTTGGTATTGAAAATGGGCTATGTCGGTCAAGTAGTTCTGGTACCTCCCATACAAAACCAATATTGGACCCATGCCTCTCTGTCTGTTGAAAGCACGATAGCGCCCAAAGTAATTGACGTAGGTGAATGAAATTTGGTGAAAGGACTTATTTTTATCGGCGTCAGGTTGGTATTGAAAATGCGCTATGTCGGTCAAGTAGTTCTGGTACCTCCCATACAAAACCAATATTGGACCCATATGTCTCTCTGTCTGTTGAAAGCACGATGGCGCCCAAAGTAATTGACGTAGGTGAATGAAATTTGGTGAGAGAACTTCTTTTTATCGTCGTTAGGTTGGTATTGAAAATGGGCTATGTCGGTCAAGTAGTTCTGGTACCTCCCATACAAAACCAATATTGGACCCATGCCTCTCTGTCTGTTGAAAGCACGATAGCGCCCAAAGTAATTGACGTAGGTGAATGAAATTTGGTGAGAGAACTTATTTTTATCGTCGTTAGGTTGGTATTGAAAACCTGCTATGTCGGTCAAGTAGTTCTGGTACCTCCCTCACAAAACCAATTTTGCATGACTTGTATGCAGTGGAGGGTATCAAAGCATCGGCCAGGCCGATGATAACACTTTTACTTGTTTTTATTTAGTATGTCATTGATTATTGAAATTATTAATCTTCATAATTACTTTAACCTCGTTATTTGCTGTATTTTGCCTATATGTATTTCAATTTATTTTCTTGGTTTAGCGCCGCTAAACCAGCTAACTGAGAGGAATCGCCCCTGATGGGGAGTCGTGTTGTACACGAACATCACGTAAGGAATCCATGTGTCCCATGTAAGTGGATCCTGGTTGACGTAATGTCGTAAATACTCGTTTAAGGTTTTGTGACTACGTTCTAGCGCTCCATTTGTTTGGGGGTGATATGGTGTTGTGGTTGTCTTTTTTATTTTCATGAGCGAACACATTTCTAGAAACATTTTGCTTAGGAAGTTTGCACCTTGGTCTGTTAATGGTGAGAATGGAATACCGTGTCGGCAAACAATATTTTCGACGAAAATTCTTGCTACTGTTGAAGCTTCTGCATTGGGTAAGGCGTATGCTTCCGAAAATATCGTCAACGAAAATATGGATCTCTATATCAAGGGTTTGAAATGTATTTCGAGAAGAGAATCCGATATATTTAAAGCATTTTTCAAAAGATATTTCCTTAATATTGTTTAGACATGTGCTCGCGATTTTTTGATCAGTTGGGCTTCGGAATGGTATTGGTAGGGTTATTATACAGATTTCTTCTTGGTTACTTAGCTGTAACAAAATTTTCTTTCCTAATTGAGGTTTCACAAACTGTGGTGACTTCTTCTTTATAATATCTTCATCGGGTGAATGTATTAGAGGTTATTATTATTTTGAGTTGAGTTAGTTTGTCAGCAAATATTGATCCCGTGTGTTCGTGTAGAGAAATACTGGAAAGAACCTGAATTTCAGAAAGGTCAGAACGTATATTTTGTATAGGTTGCTTGATTTTGTTTTGGCTACGTGTAGTTACCATGACGGCCTTGGAAGTTTCGGTTATATTTTCCGGTTGTTTGGGTATGCGACTTAGTGCGTCGGCATTTAAATTGGTTTTTCCTGCTTTACAGACTATTTGGTATTCATATTCAGCTAAGAGTATTCTCCAACGAGATAATCTTGATGTTGGATCTTTAAGATTCATAAGCCATTGTAGTGGTTTATGATCAGTGCATATTATAAATTTTCGGCCGAAGATGTAGGGACGGAATTGTTTGACGGCGAAGATGATAGCCATTAATTCAGTTCACTGGCAACTGTCAAAGCGACAACATTAAGTGTTCTTTCAAAATTAATTGAAGTGTAAATCTTCTTTATTTCATTCAAAATTTAATTGAAGTGTATAAATCTTCTTTAATTCTTTTTTTAATAATTAATTAAAATATAATCTCAAATGGCCTGTTCGTTGTGCAACGCAAAAGTGATTAGTGATTTGGTAAACTGTGGTGGTATATGCAGAAAACAATTCTGCAAAACATGTACCAAGCTTTCCGACGGGCAATATCGATTGCTCGGTGAAAGCAAAAATTTGACATCGCTATGTAATTGTTGCTCTGAGGCAAACAATTTCAATCTCCTTTTTGCAAAACTGATCGACCTAGAATCGAAATGTTGCGCGGAAAGGGTATCGAAATTAATAGAGGATGTTTTTGTAAAGAATCTTAAGGAGCTGACCTCAAAAGTTCTTGCAGAGAAGAGACAGCCAAAATCCAGAAGAACGTCAGTTTAATTGCACATGCTCCCACAAACACCAATCAAAACGGTACATCGAACGACCAAGGTGAGGAAAATAAAACTTTATTTAACAATAATACGTTGGAGAGTAAAATAAACTCCCCAATAGTGGCAGGTACAAGTAAAGCCGCCAAAAAATTGCAAGATGTGAACAAAATAAACACAGAAAAAAACAAAAACATAAGCCGCCGGCTAACAAAAGAAAAATTGATTAAACCTTCTAATCAATTTGTTATCAAAGCGGCTTCTTCTGTTCGTCACTTTCATCTTTCAAACGCTCATAATACAACAACTACCCAACAAGTTGTAGAGCATGTTGCTAAAGCCATAAAAGTACCTCCCACTAATATTAAATGCAAAATCTTAGTCAAAAACAGTGTTGATATCTCGAAATTACGATTTGTTAATTTCAAAGTAAGCATTATTTCGGATAATGCAGAGGACATTCTTAAGTCCAAGCATTGGCCATCTAAAATGAAAATTAAAACATCCGTACGAAAGAAAAAAACGAAGGGGTCCACTTGCAAATGACGGAAACATAAAACAATTAAACTCTTGTGCTCACCATGGAGAACTTTCTGTTTACTTTCAGAATGTTGGCGGCACAAGAACAAAAACAAATTGCTTATCACTCTCCATTTCTATTAATTCTTATAAAATAATTATGCTTGTAGAACCATGGCTTCATACGCACATATTCTCTCAAGAAATTTTCGGCAGTGAATACACTGTCTACCGACGTGATAGAAGTGTTCACACAGGTATGACAAGAGGAGGTGGTGTACTCATAGCAGTTCACCGCTCGCTTGTCTCGTTTGAAAAGCCATTGCCGCTTGTCGATGACTCCATCGAACAGCTAGCGGTGAGTGTGTTGATGAGCAATAATACCAACAACAATTTAAGTGAAATAATTTTTTCACTTTCTTACATTAGGCCGGCGAGTGCATGCAGCATGTATGTTTCACACACAAATAACATTGAATTTCTTGCTAATAATTTGCAAGAAAATCAAATGTTGTTTGTTGCTGGTGATTTCAATTGAAGTCACGTTTGTTGGGAGTGGGATAGAGATGAAAACTGTATGATTCCCTCCCAAGTAAGAACCGATTACGAAGTAGTGTTTATTGACACACTTTTAAGTTGTGGGCTAATGCAAGTGAATCAAATTCCAAACTCATTTAATAGGTATTTGGACTTAGTATTTTCTAGCAAGAACGGAGTTGTAGTTGTGTGTGAAGCACATTCTCTACTTTTGCCCACATCTTGTCACCATAAGGCATATGTTGTTAGTATTACAACTGACAATTATTTGCCACTTCATAGTGCTCATTGTGAGTATAATTTCGCAAAGGCAGATTATAATAATCTGAATTTGTATTTTAATTCAATCTTATGGAATGATATTCTTAATGTTTCAAATTTATCGAGCATGTACAGCACGTTCTTTTCAGTTTTAAAGACTGGAATCGAATTACATGTTCCTATAATAAAGCGAAAAGACCATAGAAAGCACCTATGGTTCAATATGCAGCTTTCTAAAATGAAAAACATCAAGAACAAAGCTTTCAAAAAATATAAACTGACCGGTATGTCAGAAGATTTTTTATTGTTTTCTCGTTTTCGTAAGGAATACGAGTTTCTTAATAAATTTTTGTACAAAAATTATATTTATTCTGTGGAATCGAGAATAAAAAATAACAGCAAAGCGTTTTGGGTTTTTATAAATTCCAAACGCAAAACTACTGAAATTCCTATTGGTATTGAATATGAAGGGGTTCGCTCGGATAATGTTCAATCTTCTTGCGAACTTTTTGCCTCATATTTTCAGACTGTTTATTTGGATGACGTTTATACTTCTGTGGTAAACCAATACGATGATATTTCTCCTATCACTGATTTGGGAATAATTTCCTTGACTGAAATTGAAGTATTGACATCATCTCAAAAACTTGAACCCAATTGTAGTCCGGGATTTGATGGTATACCATCCATATTAATTTTAAAATGTAGTTCATCTCTCTCGATTCCGCTCACATTGATTTTTAATTTATCCCTTTCGACTGGCAATTTTCTAAACTGTTGGAAATATTCTTTTGTTACCCCTATTCATAGGTCCGGTAGCAGAAATTTGGTGACAAACTATCGTCCAATTTCGAAGTTGTCAACGATTCCGAAATTGTTTGAAAGAGAAGATATACTTTTTTGTAAAGGAATCTTTATCCACCAATCAACATGGATTTATGAGTGGCAGGTCCACAGTAACCAATTTAACTGTATTTACTAATTGTGCCTTAAAGGCAATTGAAGAAGGTGCACAGGTTGATGTAATCTATACTGATTTCGTTAAAGCATTTGATCGGGTAGACCACAAACTGCTTACAAGAAAATTAGAAGCACTTGGTATCCATTCAATGCTTAACAAGTGGATTGCATCCTACCTAAGTAACAGAAATCTGTTAATTAGAATAGGAAATACTTTTTCGAGGCAGTTTGAAGCAAAGTCTGGTGTCCCACAGGGAAGTCACTTAGGACCTTTGTTGTTTGCATTATTCGTGAACGATATAGATTCAAGGGTATCTTTCTGTAAGTGTCTGGGATTTGCTGATGACTGAAAGTTTTTTTGTAGAGTCAATTCTGTAGCCGATTGCGATAATCTTCAGGTTGACATAGACGCAATTACGGATTGGTGTAATTGTAATAACTTGCAATTGAACTTAGAAAAATGTAAGGTTTCGTCATTTTTCCACATTAGGTTGCCTATATTCTATGGTTATTCCATAGCTGGGCACTTAATAACTAGATCTGAGGAAACAAAAGACTTGGGCGTTACGTTTGATTCGAAATTAAATTTCAATAAACACATAGACAGCACAATATCCAGAGCTAACTCTATTGTTGGATTTATTAAAAGGAACAGCAAGGATTTTGCAGACACACAAACTCTTAAAACCTTGCATTGTTCTTTAGTAAGATCTGTTTTAGAATACTGTTCTATTATTTGGTCACCAGCATATCAGGTGCATAAAAATCGGATTGAACGTATACAAAAGTCTTTTTCACGATATTGCCTTCGTCACTTTAATGGGTCAGTAGAAATGCCCAGTTATGATGAAAGATGTCGGATAATAAACTTAAAGTCCCTGGAAACGAGAAGACTTACTCAGGACATAACGTTTGTAAAAGACATCGCTTCTGGAAGAATAAACTCACCGTTCTTACTATCCAATCTCTCTTTTTACGTTCCGGGAATACCGTTACGTGAGCATGGCTTGTTTTATGAACCTAATCATTCAAAAAGCTATGGAATGAATGAGCCTTTAACAAGGTGCATTAGGAGTTTTAATTCAATATGCAACTCCGTTGATTCCAGTGTCGATATTTCGATCAACAGAATTGCATTTAAACAAGTAAAAGTGTTATCATCGGCCTGGCCGATGCTTTGATACCCTCCACTGCATACAAGTCATGCAAAATTGGTTTTGTGAGGGAGGTACCAGAACTACTTGACCGACATAGCCCATTTTCAATACCAACCTAACGACGATAAAAAGAAGTTCTCTCACCAAATTTCATTCACCTACGTCAATTACTTTGGGCGCCATCGTGCTTTCAACAGACAGAGAGACATATGGGTCCAATATTGGTTTTGTATGGGAGGTACCAGAACTACTTGACCGACATAGCGCATTTTCAATACCAACCTGACGCCGATAAAAATAAGTCCTTTCACCAAATTTCATTCACCTACGTCAATTACTTTAGGCGCTATCGTGCTTTCAACAGACAGAGAGGCATGGGTCCAATATTGGTTTTGTATGGGAGGTACCAGAACTACTTGACCGACATAGCCCATTTTCAATTCCAACCTGACGCCGATAAAAAGAAGTCCTTTCACCAAATTTCATTCACCTACGTCAATTACTTTGGGCGCTATCGTGCTTTCAACAGACAGAGAGGCATGGGTCCAATATTGGTTTTGTATGGGAGGTACCAGAACTACTTGACCGACATAGCCCATTTTCAATACCAACCTGACGCCGATAAAAAGAAGTCTTTTCACCAAATTTCATTCACCTACGTCAATTACTTTGGGCGCTATCGTGCTTTCAACAGACAGACAGACAGACAGACAGACAGACAGACAGACAGACAGACAGACGGACATGGCTAAATCGATTCAGAATGTGATCCTGATTCAGAATATATATACTTTATGAGGTCTCCGGTGACTCCTTCTTTGCGTTACAAATGTATTGGCAAAGTGAATATACCTTCCTCTGGAGGGTATAAAAAAGATTAAATGAATTGTTATAATTGCTCATAGGGTTTTATTACTTTTGCTTAGAATTTTACTAATGTAATTATTAAAAGCACAAGTTTTTCCCTTAGGGTAATTGATTGTATTTTTTCTTGGACACTAAGCGGATGTTTTTTTTTTCTTATTTTTTTCTCTTCACTTGAAGAGTTTTTTATACCCTCCACAGGAAGGTATATTCACTTTGCCCATACATTTGTAACGCCAAGAAGGAGTCACCGGAGACCTCATAAAGTATATATATTATGAATCAGGATCACATTCTGAATCGATTTAGCCATGTCCGTCTGTCTGTCTGTCTGTCTGTCTGTCTGTCTGTTGAAAGCACGATAGCGCCCAAAGTAATTGACGTAGGTGAATGAAATTTGGTGAAAAGACTTCTTTTTACCGGCGTCAGGTTGGTATTGAAAATGGGCTATGTCGGTCAAGTAGTTCTGGTACCTCCCATACAAAACCAATATTGGACCCATATGTCTCTCTGTCTGTTGAAAGCACGATGGCGCCCAAAGTAATTGACGTAGGTGAATGAAATTTGGTGAGAGAACTTCTTTTTATCGTCGTTAGGTTGGTATTGAAAATGGGCTATGTTGGTCAAGTAGTTCTGTGTAGTAACTACACTACATATACCCTACCCTACCATACATAATGACCAGCCAATAGCCCACCGAATTACGCTCTCAGCATTACGATCAGTTCCATATCATTATGTTCCCACAATCCCAGCCAATATGATTTACGTACGATCCGCTTGCATTCGTTTGGTCCCACCCATAAAATACCAAAGTGATGACCTCATAAATGTCTCTTTTTCGGTATGCATCTAAGAGTTCGACGCTCATTGCATAGCAGTGACACACTCGTATGCGCTTAAGGGAAACCAAACGTAAACACAAGCGGCGAACCAAAACATAAACAACACTGAGTCAATTGTATGGGAACTATGCTGATGATGCATTTTGATGAAGAGACCAACACACTGGGTGCATGGAAATGGGTACTATGCTGATAACGCACTTATGCATATATCCATATGATTGCCCAATATGTTGGACTCAATTAGCAAAGTAGCTGATAAATGATAATGCGTTTGGGACTATAGGAATTGCGCAAGGCATATATATGGTGGAAAGGGGATTTTCTTCTTTAAAAATTACATATAAATAGGGAAGGATTGGTAGGAAGAGTCAGAATTGTTTAACACTCGAAAGGTCGCAGCCACGCATAAGACAGCGGGCCCTAGAGTAAATAAATATCAAACTAAAAACTGAAGATACTTTTTTTTTATTAAACGGTTCTCCCGATTTTACTCTTCTCCCTGCTTGAAAGGGAAAGCACGGTAAATTTCGGTTATTACATTGGTGGCAGCGGTGGGATCCACGTTAAACGGTCCCAACTACCAAAAACCAAATACGAGTCTACCTTGTACTCGATGCGTACTGGGGCTATACACCAGCAGTAGCAGTAAAAGTGTAGTGAACGAAGCGTACCTAGGGGCTTAAACACCAGGCAAGTGAGAAAATAATATAAAAGTCTAATAAAAATAAGACCTGGCGAACTCCTGAAATACGGACGCGGAGGCAAAACTTGAGCAGTGCAGGAAAAAGTTTAACTGGAGAAAAAACAGCGAAAGAAAACTAACGAAAGCAGCAGCAGCAGCCGAAAAACGTAAATCAATATTAAGTTAATATTATAGTATAGAATTCTGATATCATTAGTCATTACACACTTTTTACACTTACACCGTCTGTTTTCTAACCTCCATCATTTTAACCCGACGAAACTTACACACGCTTAAGCTTTTTAAAGCCTTACCCTTTTTCACTACAACTGACAGACCAACTCCAAAACAATCCATTATGGATGTCAAAATATCTTTTAACGATGTTTACAGCATCGTCCCCACGTTCGACGGTAAGCCCGAAGAACTCAGTAAATTCATTTTGTGTGGCAACACACTATTCTGTTTTATCACAGACCCCACACAGCACAAACAGGTTCTCAGCATAGTGAAGACCCGACTCCAAGGTCCGGCCTTTGAACTGACACAGCACAAGGACCTTACCACTTGGACAGACCTGGTAAAAGAACTGGAGTCCCAGTTCAAAGAACAAAGGTCCCGTACTTCGGCGCAGAACCAGCTTTTGGCAGCTAAACAAAATGTAAGGGAAACGATTAAAGAATATGGTGACAGGCTTTCTAATTTACTACTGGCTCTCGATTCGGCTACATATGATAGCTCCAATGAGAGGACCATTCAAGATTTTCTAATACTAGAAAATCACAAATTCGCGCTACAGACATTTGAAGATGGTATTAGGAACACCAGCCTAAGGTTGCTAGTGAAGGCACACAATGCAGGCGACCTCAAAAAGGCTATATCCTATGCCATAGAACAATCACTCCGCGTTGAACACGACCACACTCTCCCCTCATCTTCGGCGAGGCACAACACACCTCGACCCACATGCCGGACCTGCAATAAAGTAGGCCATACTTCGGCAACGTGCTATCGAAACACGAATTTGCCCAACTTTCCTCATCCAGTAAAACGTGAAGCGCAATGTAATCTGCAAACAATCAGGTGCAGTTACTGCAACAAACTTTACCATACGGAAAATGAGTGTCGACTCAAGATATCTCATCTGAACCAACCCCAAAATTATCAATGACAAAATAATCACCAACCCCCTTCCAGAGATTATAGCCATAATAGACCCGACAACAGAGGTCGACAGATTAATTTGCACCATGTGCAACAAAATCCAAATGAACAAAATAACCATTTGGGAAACGATCGTCGTCGAGAGGAAGTAGACGGCAACTCCTCCCGACAAACAATCCAAGCCGATGTACACCACTAATACAATTTTCAATAAACACCCCCCTCGTTCCCAACAATAATTTGTCAATGATACGAGTCCCTTTTAAAGATGGAAAGTACAAGGATCTAGTCATAGATACTGGAGCTGAAATAAGCATCATACGAAGCCCCACAAATTCACAGTTACAAAATAAGGATATGATCATATCCACTGTGAGTGGCGAAAAGATGATAAGCTCCCAAATGACTACCGAAACCTTGTTTTTCCAAATGGAAGGAGATTCTATCACGATACCACATCCATTCCATATATTGGACCATCAGGCCCAACAAAATTTTGATGGCATTATTGGGAACGACTTCCTAAAACTCTACGAATGCCAAATTAACTATCAGGAAAACTACATAAAAATAAATCCCTTCACTAAAAACTCTACGGCTATCATATCCGGGGTAGGACAACTATTTAACAAATATCCACCTCCCCAAAATATAAATAAGAAATTTATCAAACAAACCTCTGATACCAACAAAATTGTCCTTAAGGAAAAACTTCAAGAAGCCATACCTTCCGGGGTATTACCTACGGGTACTGCTGAAAATGGTAATAGTGTAAAACGGTATGCCCTAAAGCAGCCTAGCACTAACTTATTTATCGGTGAGCTCCAACCTGCAATCAACGGGTACAAACAGATTGATTTCTCTTCTTCTACTACCAAGAAGGTATGCCATACCAACACTGGGGTAGAAAAGCGAGCAAACTGGGAACCAAGATCTGACTCCGCATCTCAAAACGGATCAGTAGTTCCACAAAGGTACCCCGAGCAAAACAGGAGTAAATCTTTCAGTAAGCTTCAACATTTGAAGGAAAATCTAGACGAGATAATTCTGGTATCGTCAGAGGAAATTAAAATTGAAAGCCCAGCCAAATGTAAGACTAAGTCAAACAAGAACTTAGCAGAAAATCAGACTGAGGCAGACAAAAAGACTAAGATGACAAAGCCCTTAGCAGAGCATAAGACCGAGAACGAGAAATTAATAACAATAAAGCAAAGAAGCCAACAGATAATCGAAATTCCTTTTAAACAAGTAACCCCTTCAGATATAGTAATAAAAAAACAACAAATCATTCCAGGGGTTTACCTAGGCGAAACGTTAGTCAAACCTAACGAAGAAAAAATCAAAATACTTCTAATGAACACATTAGAAAGGGATCAAAAAATTAATATACACTCAATAAATTTAGACTGGGAAGAATTTAATAATTTCAATATAGCCAAAGAAGAACCTTTTAAAAATCCCGTAAGAAAACGATTAGATAAATTACAAGCATTAATCGAATTAGAACACTGCAACCTCGAAGAAAAAGAGTCTATCCTTAAAATCTGTCGTGAATATAATGAACTTTTTTATGTAGAAGGCGATCACTTGACACATACAAATTCTATAGTACACAAAGTGATAACTGAAGAAGGTAAGCCACCCTTATATACAAAACCCTATCGACTCCCTGAAAGCCAAAGGGAGGAAATACACAAACAAATTAACGAAATGCTGGAAGACGGCATAGTACAGCCAAGCTATAGTCCATGGAATTCACCCCTGCTGTTAGTCCCCAAAAAATCAGCCAAAGATGGATCAAAACGTTGGAGGGTAGTAGTCGATTTCAGGAAACTGAATGAACTAACACTTGGAGACGCTTATCCACTACCCAACATAACCGACATTCTCGACCAGCTTGGAAAGTCAAAGTACTTTAGTACACTCGACCTGGCAAAAGGTTTCCACCAGATTCTGATGGATGAAAACGACAAAGGCAAAACGGCATTCAGTACTCCGTTTGGACATTATGAGTACAATCGCATGCCATTTGGACTAAAGAACGCACCAGCAACATTTCAAAGGTTAATGAATAATGTGCTAATGGGACTACAAGGCATCGAATGTTTTGTGTATGTAGATGACATAGTCATCTATGGCTACGATCTACACGATCACAACACACGGCTTATCAAGGTTCTCAAACGTCTTCGAGAACACCATCTAAAGTTACAGCCGGACAAGTGTCATTTTATACGAAAAGAACTCACTTACCTGGGACACGTTATTTCCGAAGAAGGCATTAGACCAGACCCTGAGAAAATCAAGGCAGTAAAAACTTTCCCGGTACCCAAGAAACCAAGAGACATTAAATCATTCCTCGGTTTCGTAGGATACTACAGGAAATTTATACCTAATTTCGCAGATCTGGCCAAGCCCTTAACAAAACTACTAAGGAAAAACGTTGATTTCAAATGGGATGCTTTTTGTGACGAGTCATTCAGGAAGTTAAAAGAAAAAATTATAAAACCACCAATTCTCGCTTATCCTGATTTCAGCAAAGAGTTTATCGTCACAACCGACGCAAGCGACATAGCATTAGGAGCGGTACTCTCCCAAGGTTCTATAGGAGAAGACAAGCCGATTTCTTTCTCTAGCCGAACTCTTAACGACGCCGAAACAAGGTACACAACTTCCGAAAAGGAGTTACTAGCCATTACGTACGCCCTACAACAATTCCGACCATACATTTTCGGACGAAAATTTACGATTTGTACTGATCATAATAATCTTTTATGGTTAATAGGACAAAAGAATCCTACCTCAAGACTCCTACGTTGGCGTATCCTCATGGAGGAATATGAATTCAAGATTGTACACAAATCAGGCAAAAGCAACGTTGTCGCAGACGCTCTCAGTCGCGTGCGATTACAAAATGAAGAAAACAATAAAATACTAATCACCACGAGACGTCAACAACAGACGCTTAACGAAGAAAACAATGCTAACGAAATACGGCCAACCCCGACAGACCCCCCTCCTACTTCAAGCTTGCAGCTTTTCGAAAAAAAAGACTCAATATTTATAAACAACAAGGTTGCATTTAAGATTATACTTCTCCCTCTCATAAAGACCAATGACGAAGAAATTTTAGAAAAACAATTTCAACACTTTAAAAAACCTGACATAGGACAAAATTTAACAATTTCTCAAGCAAAATCCAATTGCTGTTATAGTATATTTACCTTACCGATTCCTTTGAGAAGTACCTCTGATCGACAAACCATATCCAATTGTTTACTAGACATACTTAGAGAAAGCAAAGAAAAGAATCTGAATCCATTGGCGTTTTCCCTTCCAAATTACGATAACAACCAAGAAGACATAAAAATAATGATTAGGGAAATATTCAACAAAGAACACATAACCATCTACGTTTACATAGACAAACGAATAATACTTGACAATGCAGAAGACATAACACGAGTACTGCACGAAAACCACGAGTCTCCTTTTGGGGGACATCAAGGAGCAACTCGCACCATTAAACGAATAAAACGAAGTTATTACTGGCCAACCATAACTAAAGACACGACGGAATACATCCGCAAGTGTGAATCGTGCCAAAAGAACAAATCATCCAAAAATCCGAAGATACCCTTAAAGATAACAACCACAAGCAAAACTCCATTCGAACGAGTAGCATTGGACATTGTAGGTCCCCTACCTGTTAGTCACGAAAACAACAAATACATACTGACTTTCCAAGATGACCTTACGAAATTTAGCGAAGCAATCGCAATACCCAATGCCGAAGCCAATACAATAGCCCGAATGCTAATAGAACGAATAGTCTGTCGATTCGGAATTCCCGACTCAATATTAACAGACCAAGGAACAAATTTCCTCAGCACACTCTTTAAGGAGATATGTAAGGTACTCAAATCGAAAAAGTTACAAACTACCCCGTATCATCCTCAGACGAACGGTGCACTTGAACGTAGTCACAAAACATTAGCAGAATACTTAAGACATTACGTTAATCAAGACCCTCTCACTTGGGACACATGGCTTCCATACTCGATGTTTGTTTACAACACGACTCCACACACCAGTACGAACTACAGTCCACACGAACTATTATACGGTTATCCACCAAAAATACCCAGCTCGCTGAACAAAGACCCACAGATTTCATATAACTACGACAACTACGCTAACGAACTCCGAGCTCGATTACAGCATGGCTACAAAATTGCCAGAGAACGACTGTACGACAAAAAACAAAAAACGAAGCTACAATACGACAGGAACAGCAAAATCAAGAGATTTAACGTGGGTGACAAAGTCCTCATAAGGAACCAAACGAGACAGAACAAACTCTCGAGCATATGGGAAGGACCATACGAAGTAACAAAAATCCTCTCTGACGAAAACACAGTAGTACAGATCGGAAGAAAAGCTAAACTATTAAACAATAACAACATACAACATCTGCAAACTTAACAATTCACTCATAAAAATAAAAACGTTTACAGGATGGCGACAATTTATTACACGCCCGATTCAAAATGGAAAATGGTAAACACAGTAACACGATCAGAGATCAGCTTGCGCCACGGCACCACTCGAATAGGCAACGGCTACCCGAACGATATAGATCTGGACACCCCACTTGTTTCAACCGGGCAATGTGCAATATTTGTACACCGCGATGACAGCAGAATATACATCGGGGAGTACAACTACTCCCGCAGAACCTACATCAACGGGAAACGGCTGGTCCCTGATACCATCAAGGAACTCCGTTTCGGAGATATCATAAGCTTTGGGATACGGGAAGAAGACTTCGAGCTAGACTTCTGCCCCACCTATATATTAAAGGGTCCCTTACCACGACGCTGGAACCCCACAGTACGAACTCCGCCTCCACAGATTACGTACGACGAGGAGTCGAATGATGGATACGAGTCCACCGACACCGTTGTATGGGAACCACTTAACAACTAGTTATGAAAAATATATATATCTTTTATAATACTTCGAGAATTTTCTTTTCAAACTTACACCAAACACAAACACACACGCACTTGAAAATTTTGGTCAACCGGTAATCACAACCATGCACAACCACTTTTCAGATGATGCTCCGTATATTGACATTTACCCTACTCACGTCAACCATCCAAGGTAGCCTAAAGATCGAGCCTATAAACCCCAATCCAGGCGTATATTTCGAGGAGATAGGACTCGCCGAAATATATTACCATGAATGGAAACTCATAGTATACTACGACCTGGAACAACTTACAAAAGCCTTGGGACATGCCGCTGGGTACGTAGTAGAGATCAACACTTTATGCCAACAACTTAAAGGCCACGCAGATTTTGGAATAATATGCGACGGAGCAGTTGCCGAGATGAACCACCTTATGACAGACATACAGACCAAATACCAATTACTAAATCCGAAGCACAGGAATAAAAGAGCTCTACTCAATATTGTAGGGACAATAAGCAAATCTCTATTCGGAACACTAGACGAAAGCGACGCTAGGTTTTACGACAAACAAATTGAACTTTCCCAAATTAACGACAAACACTTATTATCCCTCATACAGAAACAAACAGTACTCCTCGAAACAACAAAAAACGTATTCAGCAAATCCGAGCAAGCTATAGAAAACCAGATGATAGCAATCAATGCGAAAATAGACAGTACGAAACAAATAATAGATAACTTGGTTAATACAACTCAAGATCAAAAGGTATTTCTCGAAATAGAATCTTTAACCTCCCTGGTCACCCTAATCATCATACGATATCAAAACACCCTTAATGAAATATTAGACTTGGTGAGTGACGTCAAAAATGGTAAACCCCATCCAGCTATAATATCCCAAGATCAAATTAAGTCCGCTCTCATACAAATAAAACAAGAAATCCCAAACGGTATGAGACTACCGTCCGTAGTTAACGACGAAAAATTTTCTAATCTATATCATACTTGTACTACCAACGTAGCTATCCTAACAGGAAAGATCATCTATGAAATCAAGATACCTCTCCCATTAATAGATAACTTCCGCATTTACAAAGTTATACCTCTTCCAACCCGATATGTTAGTCAATTTTTATTCATACAACCTTCAACCCAATACTTGATTATCAACTATAGAAAAGATCTTTTTTTCAAATTTGAACAAGGATGACTTGGCAAACTGCAAATCTTGGAACGGAAAATTTCTTTGTCCTCTAACACACCCCTTATTCAACACTGATACTAATAACCTACAGTGCGAGGTCCAGTTACTGAAAGAAAATACTGTCCTCCCAAACACATGCGAGGTAAGACATTCAAAACCCACGACAATATGGATCCAACTCTCCCAACCCAACAAATGGTTATTTTCGTCTCTTGACAAATGCACAGTCGACATAATATGTGGAGAAAACTCAACCACACACACCTTGATGAACACCCTGACAATTGAAATACCGAAAAATTGCTATCTTAAATCAAAAGAGCTCACAATACAGGCAATTAGCGAAATTTCCTCAACTCTCACCAATTCTTACGTCCCCCCTTTAAATATCTCACATATCATTTCTAATAACTTGGTCAACTATACATCCAACATAACAGTCATAAAATTCTCAAGCCAAAACGACTTAAAACTAATCTCACAAAGCATAAGTACTTTGAAAAACGAAGAATCAGAACCTGTGCTGACACTAGATAATCATAATCTGCACCATTACACACTGATATATGCAATAGTAGCATTATTGTTGGTTCTATTTTTTTACAAGCGCTATCAAATCTATGTAATCAATAAAAGCAAACCCCTTGACAACAACAAAGACCACATAAGTATAACAAAAACCAAACAGACTGAAACCCCCGAAATTAGACTAAATATTTCAACAGACGGTTAGGAGTGTAGAAAATTTATTATTTTATTAAAATTTTGCAAAGACCTTATAAAAAAAAAAAAAAAAACAAAAAATATATATACTTATTTACAATCAACATGTACCCTTATCCGCTAAGTAAAAATAAAGGTTTTGAATATTAATGTAATTATTGTACACTAAGCAAAAATGATATACCTAAGTTATACATACCTATATACAATATAAAACCATATAAATATAAGAATGCAATAATGTAACTAAATAATCTATATGTAATTCATTAAGACAAATCACTTTGTAAAAACTAAAAGATTTATACATATCTTTTTTTTATATATACTCTTACTATCACTCCTTCCATTCAGTCGAAAATTAACCTCTTCAAGGCATAATTTCCTCCCTATAAGGAGAGCGGGATGTAGTAACTACACTACATATACCCTACCCTACCATACATAATGACCAGCCAATAGCCCACCGAATTACGCTCTCAGCATTACGATCAGTTCCATATCATTATGTTCCCACAATCCCAGCCAATATGATTTACGTACGATCCGCTTGCATTCGTTTGGTCCCACCCATAAAATACCAAAGTGATGACCTCATAAATGTCTCTTTTTCGGTATGCATCTAAGAGTTCGACGCTCATTGCATAGCAGTGACACACTCGTATGCGCTTAAGGGAAACCAAACGTAAACACAAGCGGCGAACCAAAACATAAACAACACTGAGTCAATTGTATGGGAACTATGCTGATGATGCATTTTGATGAAGAGACCAACACACTGGGTGCATGGAAATGGGTACTATGCTGATAACGCACTTATGCATATATCCATATGATTGCCCAATATGTTGGACTCAATTAGCAAAGTAGCTGATAAATGATAATGCGTTTGGGACTATAGGAATTGCGCAAGGCATATATATGGTGGAAAGGGGATTTTCTTCTTTAAAAATTACATATAAATAGGGAAGGATTGGTAGGAAGAGTCAGAATTGTTTAACACTCGAAAGGTCGCAGCCACGCATAAGACAGCGGGCCCTAGAGTAAATAAATATCAAACTAAAAACTGAAGATGCTTTTTTTTTATTAAACGGTTCTCCCGATTTTACTCTTCTCCCTGCTTGAAAGGGAAAGCACGGTAAATTTCGGTTACTACATCTGGTACCTCCCATACAAAACCAATATTGGACCCATGCCTCTCTGTCTGTTGAAAGCACGATAGCGCCCAAAGTAATTGACGTAGGTGAATGAAATTTGGTGAGAGAACTTCTTTTTATCGTCGTTAGGTTGGTATTGAAAACCTGCTATGTCGGTCAAGTAGTTCTGGTACCTCCCTCACAAAACCAATTTTGCATGACTTGTATGCAGTGGAGGGTATCAAAGCATCGGCCAGGCCGATGATAACACTTTTACTTGTTTTTTACTATATATACATATATTTACTTATTATACAGTGGAATCCGGATATAGCGACGGTCAAGGGACCGGCGACATTAAGTCGTTCTAACCGGACGACACACAAAACGAACTGAAAATTTTATATGTAAATATTAACATATCTGTATGTAAGGAAGTAACGTCAATGAAAACCAAATAAACCTTTAAATCAGAAACATTTATCTTTTTATCGTCAGGTTGGTATTGAAAATGGGCTATGTCGGTCAAGTAGTTCTGGTACCTCCCATACAAAACCAATATTGGACCCATGTGTCTCTCTGTCTGTTGAAAGCACGATAGCGCTCAAAGTAATTGACGTAGGTGAACGAAATTCGGTATAAGGACTTCTTTTTATCGGCGTCAGATTGGCATTGAAAATGAGCTATGTCGGTCAAGTAGTTCTGGTACCTTCCATGCAAAACCAATATTGGACCCATGTGTCTCTCTGTCTGTTTAAAGCACGATGGCGCCCAAAGTAATTGACGTAGGTGAACGAAATTTTGTGAAAGGACTTATTTTTGTCGGCGTCAGGTTGGTATTCAAAATTGGCTATGTCGGTCAAGTAGTTCTGGTACCTCCCATACAAAACCAATATAAGACCCATATGTCCCTCTTTCCGTTGAAAACACGATAGCGTCCAAAGGAATCAACCTAGGTGAATGAAGTTTTGTGAAAGGACTTCTTTTATCGTCGTTAGGTTGGTATTAAAAATGGGCTATGTCGGTCAAGTAGTTCTGGTATTTTGCATGACTTGTACGCAGTGGAGGGTATCAAAGCATCGGCCAGGCCGATGATAACACTTTTACTTGTTTTAATATTTTTATACCCTCCAGAGGAAGGTATATTCACTTTGCCAATACATTTGTAACGCAAAGAAGGAGTCACCGGAGACCTCATAAAGTATATATATTCTGAATCAGGATCACATTCTGAATCGATTTAGCCATGTCCGTCTGTCTGTCTGTCTGTCTGTCTGTCTGTCTGTCTGTCTGTCTGTCTGTCTGTTGAAAGCACGATAGCGCCCAAAGTAATTGACGTAGGTAAATGAAATTTGGTGAAAAGACTTCTTTTTATCGGCGTCAGGTTGGTATTGAAAATGGGCTATGTCGGTCAAGTAGTTTTGGTACCCCCATACAAAACCAATATTGGACCCATATGTCTCTCTGTCTGTTGAAAGCACGATGGCGCCCAAAGTAATCGACGTAGGTGAATGAAATTTGGTGAAATCACTTCTTTTTATCGGCGTCAGGTTGGAATTGAAAATGGGCTATGTCGGTCAAGTAGTTCTGGTACCTCCCATACAAAACCAATATTGGACCCATGCCTCTCTGTCTGTTGAAAGCACGATAGCGCCCAAAGTAATTGACGTAGGTGAATGAAATTTGGTGAAAGGACTTATTTTTATCGGCGTCAGGTTGGTATTGAAAATGCGCTATGTCGGTCAAGTAGTTCTGGTACCTCCCATACAAAACCAATATTGGACCCATATGTCTCTCTGTCTGTTGAAAGCACGATGGCGCCCAAAGCAATTGACGTAGGTGAATGAAATTTGGTGAGAGAACTTCTTTTTATCGTCGTTAGGTTGGTATTGAAAATGGGCTATGTCGGTCAAGTAGTTCTGGTACCTCCCATACAAAACCAATATTGGACCCCTGCCTCTCTGTCTGTTGAAAGCACGATAGCGCCCAAAGTAATTGACGTAGGTGAATGAAATTTGGTGAGAGAACTTATTTTTATCGTCGTTAGGTTGGTATTGAAAACCTGCTATGTCGGTCAAGTAGTTCTGGTACCTCCCTCACAAAACCAATTTTGCATGACTTGTATGCAGTGGAGGGTATCAAAGCATCGGCCAGGCCGATGATAACACTTTTACTTGTTTTCTCTTATGTTAAGAGTTTTTTTTTGTTTTTAAAAATTATCTAATTATATAGTCTGTAAATTGTAAAATGGTAGACTTAAATAAATAAACAAATAAACAAATTCCTTTTCTGTAGTGCTATACCGAGTTTCGGCGTCGTTTAGAGTCCGACTGGCAAAACTAATTGGTTTATCTTGACCGATAGTTCCCTGTGACAAAATGGCGCCTAGTCCGATATCACTGGCGTCAGTAGTTACTATGAAGTCTTCTTCGAAATTGGGGTATGATAAGATAGGAGGTTCTATGAGTTTTTGTTTTAGCGTTTGGAATGCTTCGTTGCAGAGTGCATGCCATTTAAATTCTACGTCTTTTTTCAACAATTTTGTTAGAGGTTTTGCTATCGTGGAAAAGTTATTAATAAATCTCCTATAGTAACCTATGAAACCTTGAAACGATTTTACTCCCTTTACTGATTTAGGTACGGGATATGTTTTTGCAACTTTTATTTTCTCAGGATCGGGTTTTAAGCCGTGTTCCGAGATAATGTGACCTAGATATGTTATTTCTTTCTTCATAAAATTGCATTTCTCAGGTTGCAGTTTTAAATTATTTTGGCGTAGTCGATCAAAAACTCTTACTAGTTTGTCGTTATGGTCCCTTAGGTCGTATCCGTATAGGACAATGTCATCGACATATACGAAGCAAGCGATTCCTTGTAGACCAGTCAGTACCGTATTCATCAGGCGTTGAAACGTTGCGGGGGCGTTTCTTAGGCCAAATGGCATACGATTATATTTGTAGTGTCCATATGGAGTACTAAATCCCGTCTTGCACCTATCTTCTTCATTCATACGTATTTGGTGGAAACCATTAGCAAAATCAAGGGTGCTGAAATACTTTGCTCTAGTTGATCCAGTATGTCTGTGATATTTGGTAGCGGGTATGCGTCAGCGACTATTAATTCATTTAGCAGACGAAAATCTACCACGACCTGCCATCGCTTTTTGCCTTCTTTGTCCGGTTTCTTGGGAACCATAAGCAAGGGGGAGTTCCATGTGCTTGCACTAGGCTGGATTATTCCATCCTGTAGCATATCGTTATCTTGCTTATGGATCTCACTTGTATGTGCATTGGGCAATCTGTAAGGCTTGACGTATAATGGTGGTTTGTTCTGGTCAGCAATGATTCTGTGGCTTATGGCGTCCGTGAAGGTAAGCTGGTCGCCTTCGAGGAAAAATAAATCGTTGAATTCCCTGGAAATGTTGTTAATTGATTCCTTTTCTTCTTGGTTACAATGCTCAAGGTCTATGACTGACTTTAGTTTGTTTAGTCTGCCTTTGATCTTGTCGTTCGTTTTATTGTATACCAAGTTGAAATTATCTAGAGTATTCCATTCGAGGTTGATATCTGCGGTGTTTAACCTGTGCTCTGTTTCCAAGGTATTCATCATTAACACCTTTATCTTGGAGTCCTTGGATCGAGTCAACCTTTCACCGAGATATATGCCTGGAACAATTTGCTTTTTTCGTATAATCAAATCAATATTACCGGTGGTTGGGTGTTGTGTGAATAGGGATGGGCATCTGATTGGCATCAACTTGGCGATGTCCAGTGTCGCAACTATCTCACACTCACCAATTGTGCTTATTTTACCTCCCCGTGGTCACCACCGGGTACTGGTCTATGTCCACCCGGACTTGACTTGCTAAACTTATAAGCGCGAGTGTTGAACACGAAGAAAATAGCAACACTATAATGCTCTGTCGGATTGACTGTCTGCTCGAGTCTCAGAAGTCTAACATGAGCCCCTCAGAAAGAGGACGTACGGCGGATGAATTCACATGGCTGAATCAACGGTGGCGTCAACAGTCGACATGACAGATACCTCAATGGGCTACTCTGACGTATTTGGAGCTGAGGTCATTGAGGATTTTCAACACTAGTCAGGGTGTTGAAATAGAGATGGTGGCGGAAGAGCCCTTAATGGGTCAACGGCAGCTCTCACATCCCCGCAGCGGGTTACTGACTCCGGAGTATTCCGGCTCCTTTTGTCCAAGGGGTCGCAGAAAGGACCTGGTCCTCCAGGTTGGGGGTTGTGCGTGGGGCTAACAACCCTACCGCGGAAAAAAAGCATCTGTTACGAAGCGACCAATAGCCTCGGATAAGGATGGATTTACTGTTGACGACCCGGACAAACGAAATAAGGACAATGACGTTCGGATCTGCACATGGAATGTTCGAACCCTGAACAGACCGCGTGCAGCCGAACAACTAGCGGAGGCCCTAGACTGCTACAAAGCAGATATCACCGCCATCCAGGAAGTGCGGTGGGATGGGCCGGGCAAAAGGAAGATGAAAAACTGTGACATCTACTATGGTGATTGCTACAGGGAACAAAAGCAGCGTTTATTCGGATGCGGATTTGTTGTAAGCGGCAGACTTAGGCAAGAAGTCTTGAGCTTTCGACACGTGAGTGAACGCCTTACAACTATTCGCATCAAGGCTAAATTCGCCAACATCAGCCTAATATGCGCTCACGCCCCCACAGAAGATAAAGACGATGCTACCAAAGATTGTTTCTACGAGCTCCTCGACAAAACATATGAGCAATGTCCTAAATATGACGTTAAAATCGTCTTAGGTGATTTTAACGCCAAAATAGGAAAGGAGGACCTCTTTGGTAGCACAATCGGAAAATACAGCCTACATGACACCACGTCTGAAAACGGACTAAGGCTGATTGATTTTGCTGCGGGACGTAATGTTACCATAGCTAGCTCACGGTTTCCTCACCTCGATATACATAAAGGAACATGGCGGTCACCAGATCATCAAACCGTCAACCAAATTGATCATGTTGCGATCGACGTAAGGCACTCCTCCAGTATTCTAGATGTCCGAACTTTCCGAGGGGCCAACATTGACTCGGACCACTACCTGGTTGTAGCCAAGGTACGGATGCGGATATCCCAAACGCCAAAACAACGAGATAATACTGTGAGGAGATTTAACGTTGGACGGCTACAAACGCAACAAACTGCCAGAGCCTTTGCCGATCGCGTATCCCTAAACCTCTCGAGAAGTCCTACGCTGCCAGCATCAAGTGCCGAAGACCAGTGGCGCCGATGCCAAGAAGCCATCAAAAATGCCGCAACTGATGTGCTCGGTTTCACCAGTCCACCCCCTCGAAACCCCTGGTTTGATGAAGAATGCCGGCAAGCGCATGCAGCAAAACAACGTGCCTACGAAGCGGCGCTGCACAGAAGGACGAGAGCAGCTCGTCAGCTCTACGAGCAAAAAAGGAGGGAAGAACACCGGCTTCTCCGGAGAAAGAAGAGAGAGCATGAAAAGCGCGCGATCGAGGATATAGAGAGGTGCTACTCCAGGAATAATGTTCGGAAGTTTTACCAAAAGGTGAAAAGAACGTGTCAGGGCAACAAAACCCGAACAGAAGCCTGTAGAGACGAAGAAGGAAACCTTGTAGTAGAATCACAGTCGGTGCTGAGGATATGGAAAAACCATTTCTGCAGACTGTTAAACGGCGAAGACGACACAAATTCCGCTGTCAGGCAGAATGAACCATTCAACCTGGACGATGACAGCCAAGACTTCCGTCCACCTGACCAAAGTGAAGTAAGGATAGCAATATCTAAGCTAAAGTCCAACAAGGCTGCTGGACCGGACGGCTTAACTGCCGAGCTTTTTAAGGCAGCGGTGAAAAGACTTCTTTTTATCGGCGTCAGGTTGGTATTGAAAATGGGCTATGTCGGTCAAGTAGTTTTGGTACCTCCCATACAAAACCAATATTGGACCCATATGTCTCTCTGTCTGTTGAAAGCACGATGGCGCCCAAAGTAATCGACGTAGGTGAATGAAATTTGGTGGAATCACTTCTTTTTATCGGCGTCAACAAATTTGGTGAGAGAACTTATTTTTATCGTCGTTAGGTTGGTATTGAAAACCTGCTATGTCGGTCAAGTAGTTCTGGTACCTCCCTCACAAAACCAATTTTGCATGACTTGTATGCAGTGGAGGGTATCAAAGCATCGGCCAGGCCGATGATAACACTTTTACTTGTTTTTAGTTTGGTTATTTAATATATTTTCCTCAGTCTTACTGTTTGCTGAGTTCTTTTTTGCCTTAGTCTTACGTTCAGATGGGTTTTTACTTGGTAGCTCAGTCTTATTGACTATTGCTGAGTCCCTTTTATTTAGCTCAGTCTTATTGGCCATTGCTGAGTCTTTTCTATTCTGCTCAGTCTTATTGACCATTGCTGAGTCTCTTCTATTCTGCTCAGTCTTATTGACCATTGCTGAGTCTTTTCTATTCTGCTCAGTCTTATTGACTAAACCGTTTGATTGAGTTTTGATTGTTACTTCCCTCTTTTCGTAATTAATATAGCACTGGAATTCGGTTAAAAAATCGTTGCCGATTATGCCATCCCTCAGGTGCCCAGGCGAAGACCTGATGGTAATCCAACGCCCTACCCCGGTATGGCGGCGCTGCCGGGGCGGACCATACTTTCCGGCCCTACTCGTGGGATCAATATTGAAAACTCAAAGGAAAAAACTAAGGATGTGAGAGGTGAGGGTACGATAAGTACCGAGAGTGTGACGGTGGCCGACACATTAATCGTGGAGCCATACGATCTCACCAAAATCCAAGAGGCTCTAGAACTAGACGCCGGATCTACCGAAGGAGAGATCTCGAAAGAGGAGGAGGAGAAGCTTCTGGCCGAACCCTCTGATGAGAGACCCGACGGAGGAAAGACGAGGAAGAAGAAGGTGCCCCCAGGCCTGTTAAGGAAACGGGAATACCTAAAGGCCAAACACTTATATGACATCCTCGTCGCCAAAGAAAAAGGCTCCCTTACGGAAAAGGAGAGGGCCTCCTTGGAATGGGCCAAGGACACAATTGCGAAAGACGCTCTTACGAGGCCTGAGCCTAAAAGACCATCTGACGCAATTGTGCCGAACAGCAGATCAGTCCCATGTAATACACCGCATGGCGCAAAAAGGCCGAGGGACGATGTCGCTAAGGCAGACCCCAAAGCCCACCGCAGCTCCTCAGCGAAAAGGGTACCAAAGAAGGAACACCGGGAGACCGACAATAAGCCGGGCCCGAGTGGACTCCAGAGGAAACCCATCACTGAGAGGCTCGGTAACAAAGAGCTAGCCTCGAAGAGGTTGAGGTCGCCAGAGGACGCCCCCAACATTCCAAAGAAGGTGAAGCGGAGCGAGACGAGCGTGGGTAGCCCCAAAATGACTCCCATGTGTATCGGCAAAAGCGGGAAATACAACGAGGTGACCAGGAATCCACTGCAGCTAGCTGTGGTGGACTCTAGGAAACCAAGTGGCCAATACCCGGTGGAATGTGGCAGGATAATCGAGAGCACACTGGGTGCTGCGATTATCTCCCACATCCGTGCGAAGACTGGCGCAACGGCCCCCGCTTACCGCAAAATGAGATGGTCCAAAGGCATCACATACATCGACTGCAAGGACCAGGCATCAAACGACTTTGCCAAGACCGTGTTAAACGGAGCAAAACTATGGGAGGGAGCTATATTGAAAGCTGTACCCATAGAAGAAGTCCCTGTAAAGGCAAAGGGTAGGATATCCATCCCGGAGATAGGGGTAGGACGCGAAGAGATCCTTAGCGTCCTACAAGCACAAAACCCCCAGATCCCGATGAGGGATTGGGAAATTGTGTCCGAGGAAGAGCCGAAGAATGGTGCAAGAGGGTACATCATCATATTTGATGAGCCCCCTGCAGCATTGAAAAAGGATTTGCAGATGCCGCTATCGTTTGCAGCAAGCGAGGTTACTCTCAAGCTCCTAAAGCGGACTGCAAACAACGCAAAGGCACCTGAGACTGTGGAGGAGGCGGCTACACCCAGGAATGAGGGTAGTCCAAATAAACCTGCATCACAGTAAGGTAGCCTCAGGCAACCTGAGGCTGTTCCTTGAAGAGGAGCAGCTGGATCTGGCCCTAATCCAGGAACCATGGGTCAATAAGGATCGGGTGATGGGATTAGGGTCGCCGAAATACGACATATTTTATGTCAAAAACAAGGGTAAGATAAGATCGTGCATATTGGCAAAAAAAGAACTTCACGCACTAATACTGCTTCATTTCAGCACAGGTGACGTTACGGTGGCGGAGATCAGAGGCAAGGGCGAGAGCTGTACAGTGGCATCGATTTACATGTCAAACGATGACGATACATCAATCCCCCCCGAACCGGTAAAGGCGCTAGTAGAAGCGTCAGTAAAAGGTAAGAAAAACTTAGTCTTAGGCTGTGATGCTAACGCCCATCATACTATTTGGGGTAGCTCAGACATTAATGTTAGAGGCGAGGCTTTGTTTGATTATCTTCTTTGCTCCAATCTGCTTATTTGTAATCGGGGAAATGATCCCACTTTCATTACGGCGAGTAGAAGGGAAGTTCTAGACGTAACCCTTGCAACCCAAAACAATTCGATCCAAGTTACTAATTGGAGAGTGTCCGGCAAGGCATCACTATCTGATCACTGCTGGATACGCTACGAACTGAAAATGGTCCCTCAAGGGAGAAATCATGTCAGGAATCCCAAAAGGGCGAACTGGGTAAAATTCAAAGAGGAAGTGCAGAGTTACAAGAACCTTTGTCCATCAAAGGAACTCACATCTGCTGAAGAGGTGGACGCTGCAGTCGAATCTTTAACGGACGCGCTCTCCAGATCCTTTGAAAAATCCTGTCCAAAAAGTGGAACTAGTGGGAAAAAACGCCCTCCCTGGTGGAGTCCCAAGATCGCTGAACTAATACGAAGTTCAAGATCGAGGTGGAATCTTGCAAAAGAGGGCCTTATCGAGTGGTCAACCTACAGGGAGTGCGTCAGAACCCTGAAAAAGGAGATTAGATTCGCAAAGAAAAACTCTTGGAGAATCTTCTGCGAATCAATTGAATCCACAACTGAAGCATCTAGACTGAGGAAAGTTCTTTCAAAGGCACCGACGCCGATATCTTCGCTAAGAAGGAGTGACGGTAGTTGGACTGAATCGCATAAAGAGACGCTGGAAATACTAACGGAAACTCACTTCCCAGGATGCACCGTGTCTGACGGCTACGATGTGGTAGCACCAGGTACGAGGGAGGGAATGGAGGAAAAAACAATCGCTGAAATTATAGACGAGAGGAAAATAGCCTGGGCGATCAATACATTTGCCCCTTTTAAAGCACCTGGAACAGACAATATCCGACCAATAATGCTACAAAAGTCAGAGGAAGATATTATTCCGTGGCTAAAATGCATTTACACGTGCTGTTTAAGGCTATGCTACGTTCCTAGAGCATGGCGAGAGGTACGAGTGATTTTCATCCCAAAAGCAGGGAAGGCTAGTCACACCACTGCCAAGGACTATAGACCAATCAGTCTGTCGTCATTTATGCTAAAGACAATGGAACGATTAATTGATCTGTACGTACGGCATGTGATCGGCGGTAACTACTTATCAAAATCACAACATGCGTACATAAAAAGCAGATCTGTTGACACGGCGCTACACAGGGTAGTATCTGTAGTGGAAGAATCACTACAGCACAAAGAATACACACTGAGTGCGTTCCTAGACATCGAGGGGGCTTTCAACAACATCGAAGCCGACGCAATTATGCGTAGCTTGCGCGGAGCCCAACTAAATAACAGCCTATGCGACTGGATTGGACTCATGCTAGGCACACGTAGGATCAAGTCGCAGCTAGGAGACGAGAGCACTGAACGCAAGGTCAGTAGGGGAACACCGCAAGGTGGAGTCCTCTCACCGCTCATATGGATCCTAGTAGTTGACGAACTGCTAAAAATACTGGAAAGAGAAGGTTTCATTGTGAGCGCATACGCAGACGATGTCGTCATTCTGGTCCCAGGCAAATTCACTCCAGTCCTCAGCGAAAGACTTAGTTACGCACTCCTGCTAGTCAATAACTGGGTTACGGGCCGTGGACTTGGAGTGAACCCATCGAAGACGGAAATTCTACTATTCACGAGAAGAAGGGCGATCCCCGCCTTCAATCCCCCAAGGATGGGCGGAGTGGACCTGGAAATCTCGAGGACAGCTAGGTATCTGGGCGTAATCCTAGATTCCAAACTCAGCTGGAAGGAAAACATAGAGGACCGCATCAAAAAGGCATATGTGGCACTATATGCCTGTAGAAGGGCATTCGGTAACACATGGGGATTCAGGCCGCACGTGGTGCACTGGCTATACACAGCTGTAGTGCGGCCCATCCTTACCTATGGTACAACAGTGTGGTGGAAGGCCATTGAGAAGAAATACCATCTTGCAAGCCTAACCAAAGTACAAAGGGCAGCATGCATCGGGATGACGGGCTCCTTACGGACCACTCCCACCGCAGCTATGGAGGTGATGCTAAACCTCACCCCTCTGGACATCTACTGCAGCAGTAAGGCGGTCAAAACCGCAATCAGATTGAGGGAATCAGGACTGTGGTCATCCAAACCATATGGTCACGCCTCCATTGAAAGTCAATGGGAAGCGGCGAAGGAGAAGGTGACTACAGACTACATACCCACCACCCTCGTTTTTGAAAGGAGATTCGCTACTAGAATTCCCAACAGAAGCGAATGGGAGAACGAATCAGTCACAGACGCAGAGGAGATAGCCCTCTATACCGACGGCTCCAAGATGGATATCGGTACGGGCGCGGGCATCTTCAGCGAAACACTGGGCCTGCAAGAATCGTTCCGAATTAGCGATAATTGCAGTGTCTTTCAAGCAGAAATAGCTGCTATTACCCAAGCGGCGAAATACCTTAAGAGAAGAAACATTGTCAATAAACAAATCACCATTTACTCCGACAGCCAAGCGGCCATAAAAGCCATGGAGTCGGTTGTGGTGAAGTCAAGGGCAGTAAGTCATGGTAAGAAATATCTGGACAAAATATCACAAGACAACACGGTGACTCTATGCTGGGTACCAGGACATAGGGATATTCCAGGAAACGAAAAGGCGGATGAGCTTGCAAGAAACGGGTCGAACTTACATACGTCCATGGCCCTAAAATCAGTAAGAACTCCGCTATGCACGCTTGCAAGGAAGATTGACATTGAATCCGGGAGTAGGATTAACCTACGCTGGACAAATCTCAATACCTGCAGGCACACTAAAGAATTATGGCCAGAGGTGAGCCAAAAGAGATCCAACTATATGATCGGACTTAGCCGCAAGGATATTCGCATACTCACGGGAGTCATTACTGGACACTGTGCGATAGGCGTACATGCGGAAAGGCTAGGAATACTGCATAATGACTTCTGTAGAAGCTGCAGGGACGTTGAAGAAATAGAATCTGTTCGCCACCTGCTTTGCGAATGCCCAGCCCTTAAGGACAGCAGACAAAGGATCCTCAAGAGTTACTTCTTCGACGACTTAGAGGATCTGAAGAATATCGACCTTAAAGAACTCCTGAGATTCATACTTAAATCTGGGTGGTTCTAGTAGATGGATAGACTTCATATCATCAGGTACTCGTAGGACGAACCAGAGGATATGGTACAAAAGAGCTTAAGAACCCATGAGATTCTACTAAATCTATGTGGCTCTGATTATAAGCGGTCTATCTCTTGTTTTTAACAGGTATGGATGGTCCCCAGTAACTGGACACAATGGACCCAACTGATGGTCTGTGTGAAGCTGTGGCGGAGGCCACAAGAGCACCCTTTTACCTACCTACCTACCTATGCCATCGTATGCTAAACTTAGATGGTTAGGAATTACTTGGAATGGATGGTCCAGAAGAATCGAGTGATCTTCTGCTTGGAATTCCAAAGTTCCTGTGATTTCTCCTATTGTGCTAAATTCTTCGCCTGATATTGAAGATACGGTATATAGGGTTTTATTGGAGATGTTAGGTTCGGTTCTTGTTGGTTTTATTAGGCTGATGTCAGCACCTGTGTTAATCAAGAACGTGGATGCATTTTTTTCTGAAAGATGAAATTTTATTTGTATCACTGGCTCCTGATATTCGGGGCAAAATGATACAAATATATATATATATCCTGATGATGATTAGGTCTGTTGCAGTATGCACACCTTAAATATTGTACTTCCCTTTTAATTTCCTGTGGAACAAAGTTGGGAAGATTGGTGTTTCTGTAACAGGTTACGGACGTGTGTCCTACCTTGTTACAGGTTTGACAAATGGGTCTGGAAGTTGGGACTGTATTTCTGTTTCTGTAACAGGTGATGGAAGTGTGTCCAACCTTGTTACAGGTTTGACAAATGGGCCGCGGAACGTTACTTCTTGCTGAAGACGAGGAAGGGGAGTATTTTCTATTATCAAAAGGAGGGTTTGCCGTCGTGCGTTCGAGTCGAACGCAATGTTCTTCTGCGTATGCAATGGCTTTCCTTAGATCGCCTTCCCCGTGGGCTTGAACCATAAATTTAAGATTCTGGTTTCGAAAACCTGTATGGCTAACCTATCGTTTTCATGGGAGAGAAAGTTTCTTACGGCTTCATCGCTAGTGCTCGCAAAAGTAGCAGAGTTTAAGGAGGTTAATAATCAGTTGATGCGATCACCAAATTCCTTAACACTTTCGGTAGTTTTTTGTTTGGCATTCAGCAACTCATTTTATGCTGAGGAACGAGATTTTTGTTCCTTGAATTGCCTCTCTAGCTCCGAAACTAATTCACTCCATTTTGTGAAGGATTTTAGCTGGACCAGCTCAAATGCCGCTCCTTGGAGCCTTGTTTTCACAACCTCCAAAAAAAGTTTGTGTTCGGGTTCGGTTTTGACGGAAGTGAACAATATATTGCCGCAAGCAATGAATTTGTGCAATTCCTCCGGAATTCCGCTGAAAGTCGGAATAATATTGTAGATGTCGTTAAGACTAACTTTATATTCTGACATGGTAATGTCTGAATTGGAACTTTCGTTAAAATTTAAGTCAAAGGGTAATTGCTCGAAAAGCTGCGCTGTCGCAGCTTGCCTTCTTGTGATAATTTGGGAGTAAAAAATTCAGGGTCTTATAATGAAATCAAAAAATTTTTTCTAATGTGTAATGTGAAATTGAAATTATTCTTCTTGTGATAATTTTGGGAGTAAAAAATTCAGGGTCTTATAATGAAATCAAAAAATTGTTTCTAATGTGTAATGATGAAATTGAAATTTTTTTGTGATTTAATTAAAAAGAATGTGGTGTGAGAAACATTGTAGTCTTAAATACTTAAATACCTTAACTACTTTTGTGGTGATGGTGACTGCTGATGTTGTTTGCTGCTTCTGGTGTTGACGTTGCTGTATGATTATTGATCTTGTTCCTGTTGTTGTAGTTGGTGTTATTGTTGCTTCTTGCCAGGCAGGCTTCGCGCCCTAGAGCTGGGGTCTCCTGGTCTTTGAAATTTAAAACACACTGCCCAAACTTAGCCTCCGGCGTCCGTCAAAGGAATCCGCCAGGTCTTACTTTTATGGGACTTTTTTTCACTTTAACACTTTCAAGTTTTAATTTTGCTGGTGTATAGCTGGTATATAGCGCCCACTATCACTTTTCTGTCTTTACTTACTGGTGTATAGCCCCGGTACGCATCGAGTGCAACGTTGACTCGTTCTTGGTTGGGTTGGTAGTTGGGACCTTTAACGTGGATCCCACCGCTCCCACCAAATGTTGTGTCGTCACAGTTCGTCACCAGGAGAAGAGCGAACTCACGGAGAGGTTTAAAGAAAAAGAAGTTTTTGTTTTATTGTATCAATTATATTTTATTTAGTTTAAATGAATAGTAAGGCCCGTTGTCTTTTGCTAGGCTGCAACCTTTACTATCCAAAATTCAGTTCTTAACTCTCTGACTGACCTTTCCAACCACTCCTTTTTATACTGGTTTCAGTTCAGTTAAATTCCCCTCCAATCACTTAGAAGCAGCAACCCAAGGCATTTATTATCCCAAAAACCTATTTTCGTAATCATAGTGTCCAACAATATACGCTATGCCATCAATGTGTTGCAACATGTAGGGTTGCTTAAACATCGATAGTCTATCGATAGTAAAAAACTATCGAATACATCGATAGTTTTAATAAAACTCTCGATAGTATTCCTTAAAATTTATTCGCACTTAAAGCACCTAAAGTCGCTATTGACTAGAAATGTTATCAACTTAAAGCGAGCGCTTTTCAAATACACATACTTTCATGCAGGAGATATTTTTTCGGAGATACTAAACATCCCTTAATGAACAAGCTGATGTATCAAACAATTCTTGATTTGTGAAGTAGGATGTGTAAAAAATTCATGGGCGGTAAATGAGTGTGCGCGCAATTTGGGTTGTTTTGTATCTTTTTACGATTCGTTTCTGGATTGTGCAGTTTGGGTAAGCAGTGCTTACACTTACAATGGGTGTTTACTAAATATAATAGAAATTGGTCCGGTTTCGTTGCCTTAATGTGTTTTATATGTGAATTTGAAAAAAACATCGATAGTATCGATACTATCGATAGTTTTTTATTGAAACTATCGATACTATCGAAACTGCCAACTATCGATGTTTAAGCAACCCTAGCAACATGTCATTGGCACTTCAACCATTCTGAGTTGTACCCAAAATGAGTCAATGCGCTATCAGCATTACCCATGTCATTAGCACTTGTGTTCCTTATCGCGTTCCCAGCGGTGGCCATACGTCACCATTCATTGATACACGATACTCATAGTATACTCGTACTCGTAGTATGTAGTATTTCGTATGAGTGTGCCTGATGAGTATGTTGCTTTGGTACCAATATGCAAGGGTAGCATTTTGATGTTTACGGAATTGAAGTGGATTGCGCAAGCGAAATGCATTGGTCTGATAGTGACCTAGTGCCGACACATCATTTGTGGGTCATTTGTTTTATATTTTATGTGGACGTATGACATATTGGAATTACGAAAGATAGAGTTTAGGGTAAAGATAGCGTAATGGATGTTGCTGTGAAAGCAGTTGTGTGGGAAAACAGAGATAATATGATGGGATACTGTGGGATATGTAGCGTGGATACTAAAACCTTTCCCCCCCCCCTTTTTTACTCCACTTAAGTCGTCATCAAATCTCTCTCGCTCTCTTCCCCTACCGAAAACACAAACCATTAATGGTTCGTCATCTTCGACTTCTTCAACCGAAACTCGTACCAATTCCAGGTACAAGTTTCGTTCTTAAGGGGGGAGGTGTTGTAAAGTGTACCACTTGATGCATACCAAGCACTTTACAACAACCTCTTTACCATTTCTTCTCTGTATGCGAGATGTTTAACCCTACGATCAATGTTACAACTTTGTAACAATATATTGATTGTCCCAGATAAATATCCTCCCAAATTGCCATTTCAGCTTGCCACTTCCAGCGTCAATGCCCAATACTTCCGACCTAAATAAACAATGTTTATTTATGGTCACTCATCATTTTTTATTTTTCATTCCCTTGCGCAACTAAGTGCCCAAACCAATTAACAAAAGTCAACCAACTCATTATGCTCTTGCTGCATTTCTTTCACCATACGAACGATCGTTTGCACAACAAAGTAACATGAGCCATTTGACTTGTCCGGGAATTCCCTTCCGCGTTTTCCTTGTTCTTTCGCTTTCCATTTTCGTTCATCGAACCTCGAATTGAATGATTCAATCGAGGCTATTTATATTGGTCACTGTGCAATGACGCGGCACTCAGTTCCTAGTGTTCATCCGATTCAGTTTTCAGTTTCTAAATTCGTGCAACTCAAGTTCTTAGGAGTCGCCCAAGTATTAACTCTACTACTACCTAGTGTACCAACTCTTCACACCCAACTCACCCGAATATCAATCTTCGAAATCGGGTTACTATAAGATTGAAGTACCTAATATAAACATCAATAGACATTAGTGATAGAATTAAGCTAACTATAATAAAATACAGTATAAAGAAAATCAAGTGTCAGTGTTTTGATTTACTTTTCTTTTTGGGACAATAGAACATATCAAGCTAAGACCCAACTGAGAGTAAAACCTCTCAGTATAAAAGATAAAAAGTACAACATAAGTATAAGGACTATTTCCTGTCCGGTGCACCAGAAGGAAGCCTGGGTATATCGTCGAGAACTGGCTGGATAAATAGTGAACTTTTTTTGGAAGTTCTAAAACACATTCAAAGGTACATGAATTGTTTAAAACAGATGCCGATCCTGCTGATGTGCAATAACCACGAGTCTTATATCACTATTGAGGCAGTCAATTACGCGCGGGAAAATGGAATTGTTCATTTGTCCTTTCCACCTCATACATCGCACAGGTTGCAACCACTTGATGTGGAAGTATACGGTCCGTTTAAGTCAAAACTGAAGGTAGCTTTTAACGACTGGCATATTAATCACCCATCATGATCTTTATCCATTTGCGACATTCCAGCACTAGCAAAGATTGCTGATTTCGAGTCATTTAAGGCAAAAAATATTACTAGCGGTTTTTCCAAGCCTGGTATTTACCCATTTAATAAACTTGCCTTTTCTGATGAAGATTTTGCACCTGTCGATATATATTTAAACCAACATACCGAAACCGTCACCACCAACGAAGTAAGTTCTATTATGAATGTGCCTGATGCCTCTCCTTCCCAGCCTGCAACTTTAACGTTGACTCCGTCACAAATGCCGCAAAATACAGGAAGACTACCCGATACTGGATATGTCTTCGACTTCAAGAGCAGCAATAGCAAGTCTTCCTCAGCCTACTAGATCAACACCATCGGCGTCGCAAAAGCTGCAAAACAATGTTCTGCCTTTGACTCCAAAGGCGGTGCAACTCTCGGGCCCAATTGCGTTTGAGCCTACTTCACCACCGCAATCGACTACCTGCATAACTCCTGAAAATGTAAGACCATTTCCCAAAGCAAATACAACAACAATTAAAAGAAAAGGAAGGGAAAAGGGAAAATCGAGGATATATACCGATAGCCCAGAAAAAAAAGGCTCGAGGACATTACTTACTTACTTAACGGGCTTCCGACCCGTGGAGAGTCTATGCCTGAGACACTGCAGCCTTCCATCCTCTGCGATCCCGGGCACGCTGCTTCCAGTTGTCCAGACCAAGCGCTCTGGCACCCGCGATGGCTTGGTCTTTGAAACGGAGGTTCGGTCTTCCTTGTCGTCTCGAACCTGGCGGCTGGGATTCGAAGATCCTCTTAGCTGGAGCATTATTGTCCATTCGCTCGATGTGGCCAAGCCAATGTAGTCGACGTATTTTGGCCTTTTGGACTACACCCACATCTTGGTACAGCTCATAGAGTTCGCGGTTGTATCTTCTCCTCCATTCGCCCTTCTCGCACACAGGACCAAAAATCCGCCGAAGAATTTTTCTTTCGAAGGAGCCCAGTATCAGCTCTCCCTTCCTGCTTATCGTTCAGCACTCGGCGCAATAAAGCAGAACTGGCAGGATAAGGGTTCTGTAAAGCATACATTTTGTCCTTCGAGTTAGGAGTTTTGAACCCAATTGTTTTGCCAAACCGAAGTAGCAGCGGTTTCCTAGGGTAATTCTTCGCCGGATCTCCACTAGGATGTCATTTGTGGAGTTCATGTTTACTCCGAGGTAGATAAACTCCTTAACTACCTCGAAATTGTTGCTATCAATAGTGACGTTCTGTCCTAGGCGGTGGACAGATGCTGGTTTGTTTGTTGATAGCATGTACTTAGTCTTGTCCTCATTTACTACAAGACCAAAGAATTTCGCCAGTTTTTCAATCGCCGTAAAAGCCTCTATCACGGCACGCTGGGAGCGACCGATGATGTCAATATCGTCTGCATACCCCAGTAGCTGGACGGATTTGTTGAAGATAGTGCCTTCCGTGTTGACACCTGAACTGCGCACTATCTGCTCTAGAACGAGATTGAAGAAGTCACATGATAATGCGTCTCCTTGCCGAAATCCGGTGCATGTTTGGAATAGCTCGGAGGAACTACTTCCAAATTGCACGTTGCAGCGTGTGTTCTCCATCGTCACGCTACATAGCTGGATCAGTTTTGCCGTTATCCCGAATTCGGCCATCGCCACATAAAGCTCCTGACGATGAATGCTATCATATGCGGCTTTGAAGTCGATGAAAAGGTGGTGAGTCTCGACTTGAAATTCATTGGTCTTTTCCAGAATTTGCCTCAGTGTGAATATTTGGTCTATAGTCGATCTGCCGGGCGGGAAGCCACACTGGTACTTGCCGATCAGTGTTGCCACTAAAATAAAATGAATCCGGTCAAATCTGACCGAATGACCGATTTTTATTTTTTTAAATTCGGTCAGAAAATCCAGTCAAGAGATAAAATAAGATTTTTTCACCAGAATTCCGGTCAAAAATGGAATAAAATATTATATTTTAACAAAAAATATATTATATTATAATATGTATTTAACTAATCTTGGATTTAGTAAAACAAAAAACAAACAATTCATTGAAAAGCTTTGCATCACAATGTTTTGCAGAAAAAGGAACTTTCCACTCCATTTCGGCGTTTGAAACTCATAAAACCAACACCGAAATTGCAAAATATGCTAAAACGTCTTTACTTCGGTCTTGTTTAAATGCACACACCCAGTCACAGTTGGTGGGAGTATTCAAATGAGACTGGTTTCTGTATGAACTTGTGAGTGTGTTCATTAGGTATGGCCAAGTATTATTCAAAGTTTAGAAATCTATCCTTTATCTAGTCATAGAACAATATTATTTTTCCGGTCAAAAAAGGTTTTTCCGGTTAAAGAATTTTTTCGTTCCGGTTAGAAATCGGTCAGACCGGATTTCAAAATTTTCTCCTGTCAGAGTGAAGAGATTTCGGTCAGATATAACCGGAATCCGGTCAGAATGGCAACACTGGTGCCGATTAGTGTGTTGCAGAAAGGTTTGAGACGTTCACACAGTACGTTGGATAGGATCTTATATGCGACATTAAGTAGGGATATGCCTCGATAGTTCTTGCAAGACATAGGATCGCCTTTTTTGTAGATGGGGCATATGGAGCTGATAGTCCAGTCATCGGGCATACTTTCTTCCACCCATATTTGGTTGATGATTTGGTGCATGCGCCCTACCAAAACATCACCACCGTATTTGAAGAGCTCCGCTGGTAAGCCATCAGAGCCGGCGGCCTTGTTGTTCTTTAGCTTTTTTATTGCTAAGCCAACTTCTTCTATACTGGGCGGTGGAACTGGATCTTCATTGACTGGACGTGGGTTCTCTTCTTGCCCTATTATTCTCTCTACATGATGCCCATTTAGCAGCTGCTGGAAGTGCTGCTTAAACACATCTACTATTCCCTGCGCTTCGGTGACTAGGTTTCCATCACTGTTTCGAAGAGCCTGCGTTCCGGTCTTGAAGCCAGCAGCCAGTTGCTTGGCTTTCTTGTAGAACATCCGGATGTTGCTTCGATCGCGAGACTCTTCGATCTCCTTGAGCTGGGAGACTGCGTAGGCCCTCTTCTTTCTACGCAGGATTTTCTTCTCCTCCCTCCTCCTGGCTCGATACTCTTCCCTCGCTGCCCTTGTTTTGCGCTGCAGCGCCTTCATATGTGCATCTTCTGTCACCTTTTTCCTGCGTACGCATTCATCATCATACCACGGGCTCTTTCTCTGGGGTGGCTGGTACTCTAACGTGGTTTCGGCTACCTCTTTGATGATGTCGCGATACTGGGACCACTGGGTGTTGGCATTTGTGGTAGGTGAATGCACTGCGGAGAGTTTTTCACTCAGGCGCTCTTTGTAGACTCTGGCTACTCCAGGTGTGCTAAGGCGTCCAACGTTGAATTTCTTCTTCTGGGCGAAACGCAGCTTCTTCTCGTTGGATAGTCGAGCTCTGAACTTAGCCGCAACAAGAAAATGGTCAGAGTCGACGTTTGCCCCTCGGAATGTGTGCACGTTGAGGATGTTGGATGCGTGCCTCGCGTCGATTAGCACATGGTAGATTTGGTTGGCGGTTCGACCGTCTGGAGAGCGCCAGGTTGCTGTGTGGATCCTTAGCATTGGAAACCTAGTGCTACTTATCACCGTATTACGAGCTGCCGCGAAGTCAGTTAGTCGGTAACCGTTGTCTGTGGTCGTTTCGTGGATTCTGTGCTTACCAACTAACCCGCCAAAGATGTTTTCCTTTCCGATTTTAGCATTGAAGTCCCCGAGCACAACTTTGACATCGTACTCCGGACAGGCTCCGTAGGCTCCATCCAGGAGGTCATAAAACTCCTCCTTGATAGGGTCTTCAGCCTCGTCGGTAGGGGCGTGTGCACATATTAGGCTTATGTTTTGGAAAGTAGCTTTGATGCGGATCACAGCTAGGCGATCACTTATCGGCTTAAAGTCAATGACTTTTGTCCTAAGCCGATTTCCCACGACGAATCCGCATCCTAATATTTACATGCAATCTTTTATGGCAGCTGTAATAAATATCGCAATTTTTCCTTTTCATCATACCTGATCCTATCCATCGTATCTCCTGGATCGCGGTAATATCTGCCTTGTACCGCGTGAGGACAGACTCAAGTTTTTGAGTAGCACCTGGGGTGTACAGCGTTCGCATGTTCCAGGTACATAGTCTTAAATCGTTGTCCGTTGACGTTCCGGGTCTAGTTGCCGTTTGAGGGAAATTGTTATCCGAGGCTCCTCGTGTCTCTCCCATAACTAGTGTTTTTTTTACATGGTCGGGAAGTTACCCCGACGGCACAACCCCCAACCTGGTGGGCCAGGCCCTTGACCCTAGGACAGCAGGCCGGTTATTCCGGTGCCAGTAACCCACTTTGGGATTTGAGCGGTGCCGTTGGCCCATTAAGGGTTCATCCGCCACCAACTCTTCTCCAACTCCAGTCGAGGTACTAGGCACCCACCAGTCACCACGTGGAGGTGAGAGTAGGAGTTGATAGTGAGGGGCTAGGTGAGAACGCTTGTGTTCTCATGACATCGCATCACTACCCTAAAAAAACAAAATCTTCTAGTTAAACAAGAACAACAAAAATTAAAAAAATATAAAGTCAGCTAAGGAGTTACTAGGCTTAGCAAAAACAGGAAAAAAAAAGAAAAAAAAGGAAAGTATTGTACCAGTCAAATGCATCGAGTTCGTCCAGCTACTCCAAACAACAGCTTACCGATCCCAATCAAATGGGTCGTGTGAACGAAGTCACCGAAACTTCGTAGAGTATCTCCGCTGTTTCATTAACAAATCTCAAGATGATTGGGATTCAAGGATTAAATATGCCGTTTTTGTTCATAATACTACCAATAATACTTCTACTTCTTGTACTCCCTTTGAGTTAGTTTTTGGAAGACAAGTTGAATTTCCTACCTAGATATGCTATAACTATGAGTTTTATGCGAATGAGTTGAAATCTCGGTTACAACACGCTCATCATATTGCCAGAGATAGCTTAATTAAAAGTTAAGAATCTTCCAAGATTCAATATGATAAAAAACAAAATCCCGTTACTTTCTCAGAAGGAGATAATGTCCTACTTAAAAACGAGAGTTGTCCTAAAAACAAAAATAAAACTACCCATATGAAATGGTTCATATGAAATCCTTTCCTCCTCTGGAGTAAATTCTGTAATTAAATACAAGAACCGAACTCTTAAAGTTCACAACAATAGACTTAAACTGTTTCCGGCTAATAAATCTAATCATATTTAGTAATTTATTCTAATTTAAGTGAATTCGATACCCAATATAAAGCTATCTTATTATATCATCAAGAAATATTATCCCTTTGCGAACAATTTCTTTCAACTCAAGAATCCCTAAACCAATGTACTACCCTTCCCATTCAATCTTCCATGATTCTTGACCGACTTAATGAACAGGATCTCATAATAAAAAAATATCTTGGTACCACTGCAAAGCCCCGCTTACTAAAACGAGGACTTCTAAATGTTGTCGGGACTATTTATAAACAATTGTTTCGAACCCTTGATGACAACGATGCCAAAATGTTCTCTGAACACATACAAAATTTAGATCAACAACAAAGTCATGCATTTAAACTTTACGAAAAACAAATATTCGTTTCAAAAAAACCAGGTAGAAAAAAACAGCCTAAACATGGAGAAAATCCAACTTAATCAAAACAACAATGACTACTTAACCGAATCATTCTTTTAACTAACAGAACTCTTTACTATGTTTTACTCCTTATCTGAATACTACTATTCAGCAAAAAGCCACCTGTTGGAAGCCATTTATTCCGCCGCCCATGGAAAACTACATCCATACCTTATATATCCATCTAAATTAACCGAAAAAATAAGAAAATTTAATCTTTCCTTCCCGAAGACAATCGTCTCCCATTTCCCCTACAGGAACAATACAAAGATAAACTCTTTAATATCCTAGAAACATATATATTTTTCGAACGACAAAATACATTTTCTATTGAAAATTCCTCTAACTACACCTAAAAGCTATACTATTTACAAAATGACCACTATCCCCAATCTTGTTGGAAATAACTCATATTCCGTAATAATTCCCGAAAAGCCCTTACTCGTTATTGATTCTGAAAAACAGTCTTACTTCCTCTATGAAGAAAAAAATTTAGAAAAATGTTTCAACACCCATAAAAACAATTACATTTGCGAACAGAATGGACCAATCTTATTTACACATCTCAGTAATGCTTGCGAACTTAATTTGCTTTCTACATTACCAAACACTCCCAATAGTTGCAAAACACAAATCATGCAAATTTTTCACCCAATATTCTTACAATTAGCCGATTAAAATTCTTGGCTATTCGTGTCCCCAAATCCCGAAAATCTTATAATTAAATGCCAAAAATTTAACAACCAATTAACTGTCAATTCAACTGGAATACTTAAAATTTAATCTACTTGTGTGGCAAACACAACGTATCAGGTCTCTTACCTCCAAAACTAACTATGAAACAGATACAAAATTAAGCTTTATTTCATCTGCCCTTCCATCAATTCCAAATATTACCCAGTTTTATTTCGCCAAACTACCCACCATAAAAACTCAAACATTTACCATTTGCAACCAAATTAATGATCTTAACGCTATAAGTAAGAGTTTAGACGACATAAATTTTCAACAAGTCTCACGTTTCACTGAAAATTCCTTCAACAATAAACATATTACTATTATTTATATTCTCTTGGCCATACTCTTTCTTAGATTGCCCACCGTTTTTGTTTTACTAAGAAAACTCTCTACCAAAAGAGAGATACACGAAGATATTATAATCTCTGACCCTCTGCCTCTACCAAAACCACGATTATGCACAAATGCTTCCCCTCCCTTTTTAACTCC
Organism: Cheilosia impressa; assembly: GCA_948293265.1. Classification (NCBI taxonomy): domain Eukaryota; kingdom Metazoa; phylum Arthropoda; class Insecta; order Diptera; family Syrphidae; genus Cheilosia; species Cheilosia impressa. Next base: position 45,999,611 of record OX411880.1, read on the forward strand.
ACTTAAGTCGTCATCAAATCTCTCTCGCTCTCTTCCCCTACCGAAAACACAAACCATTAATGGTCCGCCATCTTCTACTTCTTCAACCGAAACTCGTACCAATCCCAGGTACAAGTTTCGTTCTTAAGGGGGGAGGTGTTGTAAAGTGTACCACTTGATGCATACCATGCACTTTACAACCTCTTTACCATTTCTTCTTTGTATGCAAGATGTTTAACCCTACGATCAATGTTGCAACTTTGTAACAATATATTGATTGTCCCAGATAAACATCCTCCCAAATTACCATTTCAGCTTGCCACTTCCAGCGTCAATGCCCAATACTTCCGACCTAAATAAACAATGTTTATTTATGGTCACTCATCATTTTTTATTTTTCATTCCCTTGCGCAACTAAGTGCCCAAACCAATTAACAAAAGTCAACCAACTCATTATGCTCTTGCTGCATTTCTTTCACCATACGAACGATCGTTTGCACAACAAAGTAACATGAGCCATTTGACTTGTCCGGGAATTCCCTTCCGCGTTTTCCTTGTTCTTTCGCTTTCCATTTTCGTTCATCGAACCTCGAATTGAATGATTCAATCGAGGCTATTTATATTGGTCACTGTGCAATGACGCGGCACTCAGTTCCTAGTGTTCATCCGATTCAGTTTTCAGTTTCTAAATTCGTGCAACTCAAGTTCTTAGGAGTCGCCCAAGTATTAACTCTACTACTACCTAGTGTACCAACTCTTCACACCCAACTCACCCGAATATCAATCTTCGAAATCGGGTTACTATAAGATTGAAGTACCTAATATAAACATCAATAGACATTAGTGATAGAATTAAGCTAACTATAATAAAATACAGTATAAAGAAAATCAAGTGTCAGTGTTTTGATTTACTTTTCTTTTTGGGACAATAGAACATATCAAGCTAAGACCCAACTGAGAGTAAAACCTCTCAGTATAAAAGATAAAAAGTACAACATAAGTATAAGGACTATTTCCTGTCCGGTGCACCAGAAGGAAGCCTGGGTATATCGTCGAGAACTGGCTGGATAAATAGTGAACTTTTTTTGGAAGTTCTAAAACACATTCAAAGGTACATGAATTGTTTAAAACAGATGCCGATCCTGCTGATGTGCAATAACCACGAGTCTTATATCACTACTAGCTGACCCGTGCTCGCCTTGCTTCGCCTGTTTGACATATTTATAGGATGACGATTAGTTGATGAAATTTGGATTTTGGACAATTTTTTTATACCCTCCAGAGGAAGGTATATTCACTTTGAAAATACATTTGTAACGCAAAGAAGGAGTCACCGGAGACCTCATAAAGTATATATATTCTGAATCAGGATCACATTCTGAATCGATTTAGCCATGTCCGTCTGTCTGTCTGTCTGTCTGTCTGTCTGTCTGTCTGTCTGTCTGTCTGTCTGTCTGTTGAAAGCACGATAGCGCCCAAAGTAATCGACGTAGGTGAATGAAATTTGGTGAAATCACTTCTTTTTATCGGCGTCAGGTTGGTATTGAAAATGGGCTATGTCGGTCAAGTAGTTCTGGTACCTCCCATACAAAACCAATATTGGACCCATGCCTCTCTGTCTGTTGAAAGCACGATAGCGCCCAAAGTAATTGACGTAGGTGAATGAAATTTGGTGAGAGAACTTCTTTTTATCGTCGTTAGGTTGGTATTGAAAATGGGCTATGTCGGTCAAGTAGTTCTGGTACTTCCCATACAAAACCAATATTGGACCCATGCCTCTCTGTCTGTTGAAAGCACGATAGCGCCCAAAGTAATTGACGTAGGTGAATGAAATTTGGTGAGAGAACTTATTTTTATCGTCGTTAGGTTGGTATTGAAAACCTGCTATGTCGGTCAAGTAGTTCTGGTACCTCCCTTACAAAACCAATTTTGCATGACTTGTATGCAGTGGAGGGTATCAAAGCATCGGGCAGGCCGATGATAACACTTTTACTTGTTGTACCCTCCAGAGGAAGGTATATTCAGTATTCACTTTGCCAATACATTTGTAACGCCAAGAAGGAGTCACCGGAGGCCTCATAAAGTATATATATTCTGAATCAGGATCACATTCTGAATCGATTTAGCCATGTCCGTCTGTCTGTCTGTCTGTCTGTCTGTCTGTTGAAAGCACGATAGCGCCCAAAGTAATTGACGTAGGTGAAGGAAATTTGGTGAAAGGACTTCTTTTTATCGGCGTCAGGTTGGTATTGAAAATGGGCTATGTCGGTCAAGTAGTTCTGGTACCTCCCATACAAAACCAATATTGGACCCATGTGTCTCTCTGTCTGTTGAAAGCACGATGGCGCCCAAAGTAATTGACGTAGGTGAACGAAATTTTGTGAAAGGACTTATTTTTGTCGGCGTCAGGTTGGTATTCAAAATTGGCTATGTCGGTCAAGTAGTTCTGGTACCTCCCATACAAAACCAATATAAGACCCATGTGTCCCTCTTTCCGTTGAAAACACGATAGCGTCCAAAGGAATCAACCTAGGTGAATGAAGTTTTGTGAAAGGACTTCTTCTATCGTCGTTAGGTTGGTATTAAAAATGGGCTATGTCGGTCAAGTAGTTCTGGTATTTTGCATGACTTGTACGCAGTGGAGGGTATCAAAGCATCGGCCAGGCCGATGATAACACTTTTACTTGTTTTAATTTATTGTAGCGCTTCCACGTACACAACATTTTTTGTCGTGCTCTCAGGTGCGTGTATAAATAGATTTTTTTCTGAACTTACTCTAGAGCACGCTACATATAACTGCCCATGAGAAAAACAGGCATTCTCAAGATCCACACCTGCAATATTGAGGCTCTGTTCCTGTGATTGTGATTGTCATAGCGAAACAAAGTTTAATACGAAACTGTAAGCGTTTAAAATTAAATGGGTAGTCTGTAGGTATCATTGGAATACGGGGGATGCATACAATTTCTCCTGCTGCACATCCAGTTATTATTTCCGCTTCAATTAAATTTCGATGAAGGGATTGCACACGTAGCCTCGTCCCATTGCAAAGTTTTGCGGAATTTAAATTGCGCATAAGTATAATAGGGGAACCAATCTTAAGCTTAAGGGTATGAGGGGGTACGCCTGGTGGTTCGAGTGAGTTTAAGAACTCAACAGGGTAGTTCAAGGCTTCGTCGAGATCCCTCATCGTGTCGATCGAATTATAAATGGATGATTCAGCTTCAAATTTTGATAAGACTAAACTATTGATGAGTGCAACTCTATCGTTTCTTGGAGCGAGAATGGCACGTTCCTTCAGCCAAGAAGTTGGTTTATTCGCCATGTGTAACACTTCCGGATAGATTTTACTTATAAAGTCTTCAATACTGCTAACAACAGTTCCTAGTTCGGGTACGATGGTGATGTTTCCATCTTTATCACTTGAAAAATGTCCATTGCCAACTTTTAACAATGTTTCAGCAAACCTTCCAGCAGCCGTATCACCACCAAGTTGAACGCGCATGTTTGTGGTCAAAGAAAGTCTTTTTACTTGAAGCCAAAGACCAGTAGACCTAAGGTTGCATTTATTTCGTCTGCTCTTGTCCCTCTGGGTACTACTGGCAAGGTTTGGCGAAAATCTCCAGCAAATAAGACAGTTAGTCCACCCATAATTAAATCATTGGCCCGCAAGTCTTTAAGTGTTCTGTTGAGTGCTTCTAAAGATGCTCTGTGCGCCATTGTGCACTCATCCCATACTATTAGCCTACAATCTTTAAGCAGTTTTCCAGTTGCACTTTGCCTCGATATATTACAAACAGAATTCTCATTTTGGCTTAAATTAAGTGGGAGCTTAAATGCTGCATGAGCTGTTCTACCATTAAGCAGTAATGTTGCGGCAATTCCTGACGACGCAACTGCAAGGGCGATTTTCCTTTCAGTTCTCAGTTTTGCCAAGATAACGTTGATAAGAAACGTTTTTCCTGTTCCACCAGGTGCATCAAGAAAAAACATTTCTCCGGTTTCATTATGCAAACTTTGTAATATGACGTTGTATGCATGTTGTTGATCTTCTACTAATAGATGCTCGTTTTCATTAACAAATTGTTCTAAGTAGAACATATTGTGCAAAGTCTCTTGAACATATTCACGATCATTGGTAAAATTATTCCGGTTCGGAGAAGGTAGCCCTAAAAGTGAAAGAGTTTTGCCACTTGACTTAATTGCCATGTCTTCTAAAGCAGCTAGGGCTTCATTGTAAATGGTTGAATCATAACTAACTTCAACATCTGGCAACAGGTTTCTTTTCCGCAACAGAAAGTCTTCGGAGAGTTCATTTTTGTATTTGTCCCATAACAAAATGGGCTGCGACGGAAAACAAAACATTAAAATAATTACAAATAGTTCGCGTATTTTTGACGGATTTTGTCCCAATGCAGCTTCCTCCAATGTTTTGTCCCAATGCTGATCATCTTCAAGCAAACCCATTGCCTGGCAAGTGGCTTGAAATTGCGGGTAGAATACATTGTTAAAGGTTTTTAAAGCAGTAAACGATTGAGGTCCATGAACTGTGTGTAGCAACATTCTCAGGTAGTAGCATTCAGAATTATTGGGATGAACTGTGTATTCTCTTCCTAGTGCTTTTGATTTTCTTATGCCAGGGTAGCCTTCAACCAGAGCACCTTGTCGTGTCCTAACAAATCGACCGTTGCTCCAAGTATAATAGCTGGGCACCTGATGGTATAACAGAGTCTTTGCAAAATCATCCTGTCTACACAATTTAAAGAACGCCATTAGTGTCGTCTTCCGCGGATCTTAAACTCTATCACGGGCATTTTCAGGTGTGAAATACACTCTTTGTCCATTTTCCAAATGAACTGCTAAATGAACAATAGCAGGTGACCGTTCATGAATGGGAAACGATAAAATACGCCATATTGCCTCGGAAGTGCTTATGTACCGACCAGTTAAGAAAGCGTTAATTTCATCGTTCCCTCCATTTAACGAAAAGGTGGCTTGTTCTGAGCCCTTATTGACGTACTTGCATATATATTTCATAGATTTGACTGAGTGGCAATATTCAATGTTAATGTGGGCGTTAAAGGCTCTAGACAAAACGGGACTGTAGGGTACTACCCAACGATTATCAACCGTAACATGCATGTTCAGTTGAACTGATTCCCCTCCGTTTTCTGGTGATCGTCGTTTATATTATGGGTAGCCATCATTACCTGTTTGCGTCTCGGCCAGAAACAGCTTCGGAAATTTTTTGCTGCACCTACCATTACTCATGCAAGGAGAATTAAGATTTAATGGACCGCAGGGTCCATGAATCATATTTTTTTTTACAATTTCGTGCAAATGAGGATCATGATTAGCGTTTGGTATTTCTGCGCTTATAATGGAGTCGATCTGCGTTTGGTCTTATTCAACCAAACTAATATGTGAGCATGTGGAAGACCTCTTTTCTGCCATTCTATAGTGTGCATGTTCGCCAATGTCTCACCAAAAATAGTATCTTTTACAATGAGATTCATAAGTTTGTTTACTTTTAGATGGAATACACGACACACTATATCATGGCGATCCTGTACTTTTTGTCTGGGAAAAAGATTTTCACTTATTTCTGGCCATTTAGGATTGCACGTAAATGTTATGAAAAGATCTGGCCGACCAAATGTTCTGACATAAACCATAGCGTCTTGGGTGCGCTCAGGCATATACCTTGGGCCTCCTGTGAATGATGAAGGCAGTATAACCTGTTGTCCTAAGTTCGCCACGTTTTCATTATTATTCACAGCGTCGTGGAGGTCAACATAATTTTCAACTCTTAGAGTGCTTTGATTAGCCCTTATAAATTGCAGTCGCTCGGATTCTATTTTAGCATACATATCAACCCAGAAAATAATGTAAAGGGTTGAACTCTCCCTGTCGTATCATCATTCGGTACCCATAAAAGTTCATTGCTGATACAGTTTTTGTGCTATCCAAAATTCTACTGACAGGATTTGCTTGCGGGATAGTAATATTATACCCATCTTCTCCGCAGGTGAACATAAGCGGGTACTGTAAAGCATCATATGTAGGGCTATTATACCTACAAATGTGTTCCTGAGCAGGGCGCCTGTCAGCGTGAATTACAACTTTGAAATCGTTCGACATATTACTTTCAATAGCTGTCTTAAAATCACGAACATAGGGATTATGATCATGTAACATTTCTTGGAGAATTCGAATAACGCTTATATTTGAATTTCCCTGCGTCGAGATTCACTTTCCGTGTTCCCCATAAAATAAATTTTAAGGAAACTTGGACTTGCATTATTTTCAGGCATAGGGCTTCCAATTAGGTGGTACACTTGACCCTGGACCTTAAAAGTAGGCATAAAGTTCCCTTCTGTTATTCTTTTACCACCAAATGATGTCATTTGAAAAGCTGAGTTATAAATACTTTCTGGGATTTTCAAGAAAAATATTGCTTAACGGATGATTACCCAGAAGAATGCCTTTAATTGGTTCCGGTGGTGCAACCAATTCAGGTAGCATTACCTTTCCATTTGAGCAGCACAATCCAGCAGATTCCTTTGCATAAGGTAGGTGGTCCAAATAAGGCCCATAACCTAATAAGGCCCAGTGTGAAAAAAATGGCATAGCCGACAAGCAACAGGATTTATATTTTAAATGTGTTTGTGGACACCTATGTCTACACTAAAATCTATGAAATTTTCCGTCTAACGCAATCGTGTTTTTTTTTACAGTCGATACAAGTTAGTGAATGTGCACGCACGCACTTTTTTATAAGAAAGTGATTTTTTGTAACTGATTTTATTGCAAATAATAATTCGGGGAAGTCTTGTTTTCACACTAAATATACCACATATAAAACTAAGGTTTAGTATGGTCTAAGTATTTTTTTAATTCTTTGAGTAGATTTTCGTTAAAATTTTTTCAACGATAAGTTTTTCATGTTCCTAAAAAGGCCCACCGAAAATATAAACGGGCCTTATTAGGAATATGAAAGAATAAAACTGTCTTTTTTGGGTTGTTTTTGGATAAAATGTCAAAAGCGACCAAATTAGGGAACAGAAAGCGGGCAGAATGGTTGTCAGATGATATCCTAACATTAAATGTTATTCTTAATAAAAATCTCCATATTTTAAATTAATTTGTTGAAGTCAAATTTATTCTTTTTTTTTTATTTTAATTTTTCTTCCTAGTCAAGAAGGTTGTTCGAAATTTTCGTTTTGTTTTAATAAATAATATTATAATATATATCTAAATAATAAACTAGTACGTTGTTTTATTTGTTTCATGACAAAGGACTTCTTATTTTAGCAGGATAACCAAAGTAACTGAACAAAATTATGTATGGGCCTTATTCGGAACAGGTGTTCATAATAAGGCCCAGGGTAAGGTTTTTAAAAATGTTATGAAAATATATTTCAAATTGGGTTTTAACAAATAAATGTTGTGTTTTTATATAGATAACTAAACTAAGGCTTATGCTTTTGTCAATTTAGTAATTTTCTTTTAGGCGTTTGCAAGTTATTAACGAAAAACTATAAGGTGGGCCTTATTTGGGCCACCTACCTTACTTTTTTGCACTACAAAAGCCACAGACATTTGACATTACACCTATATTTACTTCGTACCCGTATTCAATACATCCCTAATAATATAAAAGAAAGTGAATATTTTTTTATCGGAAGCTACACAACAAACGGGTTAACGGATTTTGAAATTTTTTTTTATACCCTACAGAGGAAGGTATATTCACTTTGCCAATACATTTGTAACGCCAAGAAGGAGTCACCGGAGACCTTATAAAGTATATATATTCTGAATCAGGATCACATTCTGAATCGATATAGCCATGTCCGTCTGTCTGTCTGTCTGTCTGTCTGTCTGTCTGTTGAAAGAACGATAGCGCCCAAAGTAATTGACGTAGGTGAAAGAAATTTGGTGAAAGGACTTCTTTTTATCGGCGTCAGGTTGGTATTGAAAATGAGCTATGTCGGTCAAGTAGTTCTGGTACCTCCCATGCAAAACCAATATTGGGCCCACATGTCTCTCTGTCTGTTGAAAGCACGATAGCGCCCAAAGTGATTGACGTAAGTGAACGAAATTTGGTATAAGGACTTCTTTTTATCGGCGTCAGATTGGTATTGAAAATGAGCTATGTCGGTCAAGTAGTTCTGGTACCTTCCATGCAAAACCAATATTAGAAAACATATTATGTTAAAAACACGATAGAGTCGAAAAGAATCTACCTAGACAAGTGAAATTTTGTGAGAAAACTTATTTTTATTGTCCTCAAGTTAGTATTAACAAGTAAAAGTGTTATCATCGGCCTGGCCGATGCTTTGATACCCTCCACTGCATACAAGTCATGCAAAATTGGTTTTGTGAGGGAGGTACCAGAACTACTTGACCGACATAGCCCATTTTTAATACTAACTATTAATTATTAATTAACTTGAGGACAATAAAAATAAGTTTTCTCACAAAATTTCGCTTGTCTAGGTAGATTCTTTTCGACGCTATCGTGTTTTTAACATAATATGTTTTCTAATATTGGTTTTGTATGTGAGGTACCAGAACTACTTGACCGACATACCCCATTTTTAATACCAACCTGACGCCGATAAAAAGAAGTCCTTTCACCAAATTTCGTTCACCTACGTCAATTACTTTGGGCGCTATCGTGCTTTCAACAGACAGAGAGACATGTGGCCCCAATATTGGTTTTGCATGGGAGGTACCAGAACTACTTGACCGACATACCCCATTTTTAATACCAACCTGACGCCGATAAAAAGAAGTCCTTTCACCAAATTTCGTTCACCTACGTCAATTACTTTGGGCGCTATCGTGCTTTCAACAGACAGAGAGACATGTGGCCCCAATATTGGTTTTGCATGGGAGGTACCAGAACTACTTGACCGACATACCCCATTTTTAATACCAACCTGACGCCGATAAAAATAAGTCCTTTCACCAAATTTCGTTCACCTACATCAATTACTTTGGGCGCTATCGTGCTTTCAACAGACAGAGAGACATGTGGCCCCAATATTGGTTTTGCATGGGAGGTACCAGAACTACTTGACCGACATAGCCCATTTTCAATACCAACCTGACGCCGATAAAAAGAAGTCCTTTCACCAAATTTCGCTTACTTACGTCAATTACTTTGGGCGCTATCATGCTTTCAACAGACAGAAAGACAAATGGGTCCAATATTGGTTTTGTATGGGAGGTACCAGAACTACTTGACCGACATAGCCCATTTTCAATACCAACCTGACTCCGATAAAAAGAAGTCCTTTCACCAAATTTCGCTTACTTACGTCAATTACTTTGGGCGCTATCGTGCTTTCAACAGATAGAGAGACATGTGGGCCCAATATTGGTTTTGCATGGAAGGTACCAGAACTACTTGACCGACATAGCTCATTTTCAATACCAACCTGACGCCGATAAAAAGAAGTCGTTTCACCAAATTTCGTTCACCTACGTCAATTACTTTGGGCGCTATCGTGCTTTCAACAGACAGAAAGACAAATGGGTCCAATATTGGTTTTGTATGGGAGGTACCAGAACTACTTGACCGACATAGCCCATTTTCAATACCAACCTGACTCCGATAAAAAGAAGTCCTTTCACCAAATTTCGCTTACTTACGTCAATTACTTTGGGCGCTATCGTGCTTTCAACAGATAGAGAGACATGTGGGCCCAATATTGGTTTTGCATGGAAGGTACCAGAACTACTTGACCGACATAGCTCATTTTCAATACCAACCTGACGCCTATAAAAAGAAGTCCTTTCACCAAATTTCGCTTACTTACGTCAATTACTTTGGGCGCTATCGTGCTTTCAACAGACAGACAGACAGACAGACAGACGGACATGGCTAAATCGATTCAGAATGTTATCCTGATTCAGAATATATATACTTTATGAGGTCTCCGGTGACTCCTTCTTTGTGTTACAAATGAATTGTTAAAGTGAATATACCTTCCTCTGGAGGGTATAACAAGTAAAAGTGTTATCATCGGCCTGGCCGATGCTTTGATACCCTCCACTGCATACAAGTCATGCAAAATACCAGAACTACTTAACCGACATAGCCCATTTTTAATACCAACCTAACGACGATAAAAGAAGTCCTTTCACAAAACTTCATTCACCTAGGTTGATTCCTTTGGACGCTATCGTGTTTTCAACGGAAAGAAGGACACATGGGTCTAATATTGGTTTTGTATGGGAGGTACCAGAACTACTTGACCGACATAGCCCATTTTCAATACCAACCTGACGCCGATAAAAAGAAGTCCTTTCACCAAATTTCTTTCACCTACGTCAATTACTTTGGGCGCTATCGTGCTTTCAACAGACAGAGAGGCATGGGTCCAATATTGGTTTTGTATGGGAGGTACCAGAACTACCTGACCGACATAGCCCATTTTCAATACCAACCTGACGCTGATAAAAAGAAGTCCTTTCACCGAATTTCATTTACCTACGTCCATCACTTTGGGCGCTATCGTGCTTTCAACAGACAGACAGCCAGACAGACAGACATGGCTAAATCGATTTAGAATGTGATCCTGATTCAGAATATATATACTTTATGAGGTCTCCGGTGACTCCTTCTTGGCGTTACAAATGTATTGGCAAAGTGAATATACCTTCCTCTGGAGGGTATAAAAATTACTAATACAGGAAAAGTTAAACAAAGGAATCTTTCTAATTTCATACTGAGCCTTAAATTGGGATTTTCATGAAAAAAAATCGTATTGTATATTAAACTCCAATGAAAAGTTCTTCTTGCTTTGGCGGCATTCACAAAATTCCATAGCTATCAAAGGTTAGGTCCGGACAATAGCGACCCATTACTCCACAATAGGGATGTGGTGATTTATAATTTGTTACGAGTCAAGGAGACGCACATGCTACTTACTCTTATAATCACAACTTGTATACCTATATGTAATGAAAATGCGTAGGATGTAGGTATCTATATTATGTACCTCTCTGAGGAAACATGAGAGCTATGGTCGGCGGCGACTACTCGAAGGTGTAGGTGTAGATTCATTTGAATAGTTTGCATTATATAAAGTGACATTTAACAAGCTAGGCTAATTTATTTCATTAGACCGAAAATGTAATTGCTGCAATGCAATTATTAAAAAGAGATTTATTATACACGGTGTGAATACCTCACATTCCCTTTGGTCTACTATAGCAGGCGAAAATACCATTTAGGATGCTTTAGAACCAATAAGAAATGGTGATATCTACTGACCTCTAGGTATTGTACGTACATAATTTATAATATATAAAGGGTGATTTTTTAGCTGGTTTGGTTTTGGCAACACTGGTTTTGACAGCTGACGTGTGTTTAGTACCTTGTGTCACTGTCAAACAGCTTCAGTTTGGTTTGCAATTTAACCATGGATCGTCTTACAAATGAACAACGCTTGCAAATTATTGAATTTTACTATCAAAATTCGTGCTCGGTTCGAAATGTTCATCGCGCGCTTTTTTATCGAAAAATTGTGTTCAGCGATGAGGCTCATTTTTGGTTGAATGGGTACGTAAATAAGCAAAATTGCCGCATTTGGAGTGAAGATCAGCCAGAAGCATTGCAACAGCTACCAATGCATCCCGAAAAAGCCACTGTTTGGTGCGGTTTATGGGCCGGCGGCATTATTGGGCCATATTTCTTCAAAGATGATGCGAATCGCAGCGTTACTGTCAATGGTGAACGCTACCGAGCGATGATAACAAACTTTTTTTTGCCCGAAATGGAAGTTCTTGACTTGCATGATATGTGGTTTCAACAAGACGGTGCCACATGCCACACAGCACGCGAAACAATGGCGCAATTGCGAGGCGAGTTTGGTGAACAGTTAATTTCACGTTTCGGGCCGGTCAATTGGCCGCCTAGATCGTGCGATTTGACACCATTAGATTATTTTTTGTGGGGGTATGCCAAGGCTAATGTGTATAGGGACAAGCCCGCTTCGATTGACGCACTGGAAGCCAACATCCATGCATTCATTCGTGAGATACCGGCCGATATGTGTGAAAGAGTATGCCAAAATTGGACTCAGCGGATGGGCTATCTGAGACGCAGCCGCGGTCAACATTTGCATGAAATTATCTTTAAACATTAAATTGCAAGGTTCAAACTATCGATTCAAATAAATATTTCATTAATTTTTTCGATTTTTTTGTGTTTTTTTTTTTTAAAAAGTTCTAAACCTCTTAAAAAATCACCCTTTAGGAGAGAGTTGCAGATTAAAGTGAACGGGCACGGGTACGAACTACTTTGCATATATTTAGTCTTTATAGAAACTTCTGTATTGTTTTTGCTATTCCTGAAATCAAACTCGTATGAACATTAGTGTTCGCTTGAGTTACATTCTTAGACGATGATAAATGCTTTTAATAGATATTTAATTTGTTGTCATATGCTTTGTTGTACCTACTTGTCCAAAATAATTAAACTGTGTGAATCTGTTGATGGCTCTGCATGAGTTGATTCCGATTGTTCTCCTGATAATTATATCTGCCTGGCTTTGAGTCAGTTATTGATGAGTGATGATATGCCAAATTTCCACAACCTTCACGGGTAATCATCCAATATCCGATCTAAATGTTTGATTATGTCTAAGTTTTCATCATGGCTTTCGAATATCAATATAGCTATTTTCATTTGATTCTGATAGAAACTGGATTATGTGTTGGATTAATTTGGCCTTTTCTAATAATAATTTCCGAATGATAGTTAACTTCGGGTCTAGAGTTTACTTTCTTTTAAGCTGTAAAACAGAAGTGTGTCTGTAGTTTTGGAATATGCGTGAAGTAACAGTCCATAATAATAAGTCAATACCCAAATATTTCACCAACTGTAAATAGAGCCATCCAAGCAAGTAAGCAAGACTTGTATTACATTTACACCGCACGTAAAAGCATTTGGAACAAAAAAACAAGTAAAAGTGTTATCATCGGCCTGGCCGATGCTTTGATACCCTCCACTGCATACAACTCATGCAAAATACCACAACTACTTGACCGACATAGCCCATTTTTAATACCAACCTAACGACGATAAAAAAGTCATTTCACAAAACTTCATTCATCTAGGTTGATTTCTTTGGACGCTATCGTGTTTTCAACGGAAAGAATTACTCATGGGTCTAATATTGGTTTTGTATGGGAGGTACCAGAGCTACTTGACCGACATAGCCCATTTTCAACACCAACCAAACGACGATAAAAAGAAGTCCTTTCACTAATCGTCATCCGTCTAGGTTGATTCCTTTGGACGCTATTGTGTTTTCAACAGACAGAGAGGCACATGGGTCCAATATTGGTTTTGTATGGAAGGCACCAGAACTACTTGACCGACATAGCCGACATACCTCCACAGGAAGGTATATTCACTTTGCCAATACATTTGTAACGCCAAGAAGGAGTCTCCGGAGACCCCATAAAGTATATGTATTCTGAATTAGGATCACATTCTGAATCGATTTAGCCATGTCCGTCCATGAAGATTTCATCGAAAGTACAATGATGCCGAAGCGGAATCAAAGCTTCATGTCCATTTGGAAATTTTTGTGGCTGTCTTACCCTTCTCGTTTTTACGCACTCAAAATCTCGTTGAACGCTTGGCACGACTTTTATTGGAAGGCATGTAATCATTCGAAAAGCACATAATTCTTACTTGTTATTAATTCGATAACTTGAACTTAGTATTCAGATTTCATGTAAGAAGTCGCTTACCGGCGTCGTTAATGCAATTGTTTTAAAACGCCTTACAGGCAATCTACCATCTTCGATATTAGTTGCGATGATTTAGCAAGCCGTGTTGATTTCGATTAGTCGATTATTTTATCACTTCTTTTACCAAAATAACAATATCGGTTTTCTTATTGGAGCCGATTTGTACCCATCCGTAATTCTCTATGGTAAAAAGCTTCAATACAATCCTCTCTTTTTTTTTTGAGATCTCTTTAGATCAACAGGTTTATAAGTTTTGGGAACTTAAAGAACTCTCAGCACACAAATCTGTCGAGGATGAGGATTGCAAAGCTCTCTATTCGGAGACTTGATATTAATGGTCTTACGCGAAGGTTAGGCGATTCAAGAGATCGGTTTTCAGCAATTTTCTCGTAACGAAGAGTCGTTATCGAAAACTACAGATTTGTATTCGAGATACGATGTGCTCGAAGATTACCTTACCCTGGGACGTATAAAGGTGGTTCAAGCAACTGATTTATGCAGATCAAGGAAAGGATTCTACTTGTCCTATCACGCGGTGATAAAGCCAGAAAGCCTTGCTACAACGAAGGTTTTCTTAGATTTGAAGACAAGGGCTTCGGGTATTTCTTGCCAAGCTTGACTCTTTTCAATTCTTTTCGCTAAATACCCCCAGTTACAAAGCGCGGAGTATTATTGAAGTATAACTTCTTTAGGCAAGCTTGACTTGGGGGGTAAACAGGTGAATGCGTCATAAAAGCGTTACGGAAGTTGAAAGGAAGAAATGGAGTATTCGGTTGTTGTCCTAGCTTGAAGTTAGTCAGTACACTGAACTTTCGGTGGGAATATGGTTTGTGTATATATTATTCTAGACAAGACCCAGCTGATGCTAGCCGCCACTAGATGTCGCTAGTAGCCCCCAAGCTTTATGTGCTAAGATCCAATTGGGATAGTTGGTTTTCTAGTCAAGACCCACCTCGATTCCAATTCTGATGGCGCCGTTACAATAAATTTACCGGACTTGGTTTGTGTATCTAGGTGGGTTTGTGTAGATGCTAGCCGTCACGCTTGACTTGGGGGATAAGGTGGTGAATGCGTCACGAGAGCCACAGCATACAGTGCAGCAGTGATATAAGATCGGGGGATTTATCCCTTTTTTGCGGGATTTTCTTACTTATAATAAGCTAAAAGGGACAACGACTTTTTTAAACCTCATAGTACAAAAAGAAAGGGATTTTGCTTTTTTGGCAAATTTTGTTCCTAATTGCTCATTTCATAAAGAATAAAAAAATTTGTCAACCTACGATCAAATTAAATATTTTCATGTTCAGAAAAAAGTCCCTTAAAATAACTAAATGCTTTCATTTTCTTTTTTTTTATTTCTCTAAACTGTTTCATAAAAACAAGTAAAAGTGTTATCATCGGCCTGGCCGATGCTTTGATACCCTCCACTGCATACAAGTCATGCAAAATTGGTTTTGTGAGGGAGGTACCAGAACTACTTGACCGACATAGCAGGTTTTCAATACCAACCTAACGACGATAAAAATAAGTTCTCTCACCAAATTTCATTCACCTACGTCAATTACTTTGGGCGCTATCGTGCTTTCAACAGACAGAGAGGCATGGGTCCAATATTGGTTTTGTATGGGAGGTACCAGAACTACTTGACCGACATAGCCCATTTTCAATACCAACCTAACGACGATAAAAAGAAGTTCTCTCACCAAATTTCATTCACCTACGTCAATTACTTTGGGCGCCATCGTGCTTTCAACAGACAGAGAGACATATGGGTCCAATATTGGTTTTGTATGGGAGGTACCAGAACTACTTGACCGACATAGCGCATTTTCAATACCAACCTGACGCCGATAAAAATAAGTCCTTTCACCAAATTTCATTCACCTACGTCAATTACTTTGGGCGCTATCGTGCTTTCAACAGACAGAGAGGCATGGGTCCAATATTGGTTTTGTATGGGAGGTACCAGAACTACTTGACCGACATATCCCATTTTCAATACCAACCTGACGCCGATAAAAAGAAGTCCTTTCACCAAATTTCATTCACCTACGTCAATTACTTTGGGCGCTATCGTGCTTTCAACAGACAGAGAGGCATGGGTCCAATATTGGTTTTGTATGGGAGGTACCAGAACTACTTGACCGACATAGCCCATTTTCAATACCAACCTGACGCCGATAAAAAGAAGTGATTTCACCAAATTTCATTCACCTACGTCGATTACTTTGGGCGCCATCGTGCTTTCAACAGACAGAGAGACATATTGGTCCAATATTGGTTTTGTATGGGAGGTACCAGAACTACTTGACCGACATAGCCCATTTTCAATACCAACCTGACGCCGATAAAAAGAAGTCTTTTCACCAAATTTCATTCACCTACGTCAATTACTTTGGGCGCTTTCGTGCTTTCAACAGACAGAGAGGCATGGGTCCAATATTGGTTTTGTATGGGAGGTACCAGAACTACTTGACCGACATAGCCCATTTTCAATACCAACCTGACGCCGATAAAAAGAAGTCCTTTCACCAAATTTCATTCACCTACGTCAATTACTTTGGGCGCTATCGTGCTTTCAACAGACAGAGAGGCATGGGTCCAATATTGGTTTTGTATGGGAGGTACCAGAACTACTTGACCGACATAGCCCATTTTCAATACCAACCTGACGCCGATAAAAAGAAGTCTTTTCACCAAATTTCATTCACCTACGTCAATTACTTTGGGCGCTATCGTGCTTTCAACAGACAGACAGACAGACAGACAGACAGACAGACAGACGGACATGGCTAAATCGATTCAGAATGTGATCCTGATTCAGAATATATATACTTTATGAGGTCTCCGGTGACTCCTTCTTTGCGTTACAAATGTATTGGCAAAGTGAATATACCTTCCTCTGGAGGGTATAAAAAGACAGAATTTTTTTTAACTTATTATTTCGTGGGATAAATGCGGAATTTGTAATATTTTGGCGAGGGATAAAAAGGATAACCTGCCTTTAAAGTCTGGTATCACTGCAGTGCAGGCCTACTGTCTGTATCACACTGTAGGAAAGAGAGACAGATGCGAGAACACATTTTCTTTTCTTTCTCTCATAGCCAGTTAAGTTTCGTATATTTAAGACACAGTGCATTATTTCACGGTTGCCACTTTGTCAATTTTTTACCAAATTTGTAAATTTTTTTTTTGGTTTTTTAGTTTTAGTAATTTGGTAAGTGCGAGCATATATTTTTTTTCTCTCTTCCTCTCATAGCCAGTGCATGAAATATATATGTATCTCAGTCAGTAGTTCGTTTGCCACAAAGAATGGAACAACAATCGATACAGTTTTCTCTAGATATCTTTCTAATTTTCATTCGAAAACAGATGTATCTTATTTCTCATACAATAAACCTATTGTCTCGTTTTTACATACATAGAGATGGAGCTAAAGACTTTTAAAGAAGTTTTACTTCAGTCGTATGGTCTAAAGCAGACTCTTTTTTTTTATTTGTTGCAAGTACAAATTGATGGTTATAGTTTAAGCGCTGTTAGTTGTCATAAATGCATAAATTAATATTTATTAATTGTTATTTATTAAATTGGTTAATTTTCAGTTCCAAAACAACAAGGTTCGTCCACCATTTCAACTATTTTGTTTATCCTGTTTTTTTTTTCTGTCAAATGTTACTGGAAGTGTATAATCCAGTGTTGTTATATCGTGGGATGATTTTATTCCTTGTAATACAAATTTTACTTTTAAAAATTTTAAAAGGGAAAAATTACCACTCTGCCTTCACTCTGCCTGCTCAGTCAATTTGTTCTGAGCTCATTACATTTGTAACGCAAGAAGGAGTCACCGGAAACCTCATAAAGTATATATATTCTGAATTTGGATCACATTCTGAATCGATTTAGCCATGTCCGTCTGTCTGTGTGTCTGTCTGTTGAAATCACGATAGCGCCCAAGGGAAATTTCCCATACAAAACCAATATTATAAAGCAAATGTTGAAAACACGATATCGTCAAAAAAAATTTAGCTAGGCAAGTGAAATTTGGTGAAAGAACTTTTCTTTCTAGTCGTCAGTTTGGTATTGAAAATGGGCTATGTCGGTCAAGTTGTTCTGGTACCTCGCATACAAAATATAATATTAGTCCCATGTGTATCTCTGTCGATTGAAAACAGGATAGCGTCGCAAAAAATCGACCTAGGCAAGTGAGATTTGGTGAAAGAACTTTTTTTTATAGTCGTCAGTTTGGTATTGAAAATGGGCTATGTCGGTCAAGTAGTTCTGGTACCTCTTATACAAAACTTTGGCAAGTGATATTTTGTGAGAGGACTTACTTTTATCGTCGTCAGGTTGATATTAAAATAGGGCTGTGTCGGTCAAGTAGTTCCGGTACCTCCCATACAAAACAAATTGTACGTGACTTGTATGCAGTGGAGGGTATTAAAGCAGCGGCCAGGACAATGGTAACACTTCTACTTGTTATACTTCATTTCGGCGGTATAAAAGACAACCGAAATTTTGTTTAACAAGCGACTCGGTAGGATCTTCGAATACTCTAAGACCATTTTTTCTATGATGTTCGTTGTAATTACTGTTGCAATACGATTGATGGTCTTCCTAAGCAATATCAATTATAGTGTCGCTTCTTTTGTTAACTTTCGTATTTCTATAATAAAAACAAAATAAAATCGTATTTTTTAAAATAGTCAACACAACGTCTTTTATTTTCATCCCATTAGGAAATATAAGGCTACAAAAAAAACTAAGAAAACTGGACTTAAAATAAAAAAAAAAAACAATATATTCTCTGCATCTCTGCTTTACAAAATTCTGCAAACAATAAAAAAGGTTTGGAAAAAGTTCAAAAGCTCGCGCTTTTTAAAGCAGAATTTTGAAACCAAAATTTTTAAAGCTGAATTTTGTAAAAAGAATTTTGACCCATCCAGAATTTTGACCCCAAGCCTGATTTTAATCTTGACGAACCTGGCAAAATAAACAAGGATGGCGTTTATTTGGATCTGTACGTGGAATGTTAGGTCCCTTAACAGACCGCGTGCAGCCGAACAACTAGCGTAAGCCCTTTTAAAGCTCTTTTAAAGCCGAGGTAAAAAAAGTATGAAAAACTGTGATATTTATTACGGCGACTAAAAAAGCGCTTATTCGGATGGCGGCAGTCTTAGGCAAGAAGTCTTAAGCTTCGACCATATAAGCGAGCGCATCACGACAATCCGCATCGAGGCCAACATTAGCTTAACATGCGCGCATGCCCCCACGGAGCAGTCGATGACTCTTAGACTTATCTTAAGTGCCCTAGCTATGACATTAAAATTGTCTTAGGAGCTTTTAACGCTTAAGGAAGAGACGGCATCTTTGGTAATACTGTCGGAAAGTACAGCTTACATTACAATATACCTCCGATTACGGATTTAGCCGGATAGATTTAGCGGCGGGGCAAAATGTTGGCGTAGCTAGTACACGACTCTCAATCTCTATATTCACAAAGCCACATGGAGATCTCGTGACCAATCAACCTTCAACCAGATTGACCACATTGCGGTCGACACAAGGCACTCCTACAGAGCCCGAACCGAAGCCTGCAAGGACGAACAATGGAATATCGTAGTGGAATCACAGTCAATGCTGACGATATGGAAGACATATTTCTGCAGACAACTCATCTGTAAAATATGGCCGGAGGAAAGTAAACCCGGTGAATGGAACCTCAACATTGAAAGAAAACCCTCTGAACTGCACCATTTACAAAGGTATAAGTCTTCTTAAAATTGTCTAAAGATCTTATCGGCAGTGTTGTGTGAACGCTTAAAGCCTTTCGTAAACAACCTGATTGGTCCATGTTAGTGCTGTTTCAGGCCAACAAAGTCCACCATCGACCAAAAATTTCTTGAAGGAATAGTGCAAAACGGAAATGCCAATTCCAGAGGCTTGATCTTTTAAATGTCCGAATTACTCGCGTACGCCGAATAAACACGAATACTCCGGGCGACTCACGTTACACCTCACGTTCACAAGTTGTGAAGTTAAAATTCTTAATGTTTATTTGTAATATGTATTTTGCAAATAAATTACTTTGCGAAATGTGGGCGGAACTTAATACGAAAGGCAAGGGACAAAGCCGGGTGGGTACAGCTGGTTAAATATATACTTAATCATCCAAAAACTACGAAACAGAGCAATCACGGGATATATCAGGAGTATACAACAGGCATAGTATTTAATCTGCAAGTGGTACAGTAAAGTGAGAAATGTCTGCATAATGACGGCGAAAAGTCGTTATCGAAAATTCCCCTGGCATATAACAACTCTTTCCGTAAGTTTCCTGGTAATACCCTATTTAGGTAAAAACATCCCTCTGTATTCCGAAAATTACCTTAATCCAAGTTGGTATTTTAGTGGCTGGAATAGGCATTTACTCCTTAGCAGAAAGAAGCTCACATAGTCTTTATCTAGAAGCAAGCGTTATTACCTCCTTTGTTTGTCACTATTTCATTGTTCGAATATTGCCGAGCACAAAATTGATCCCACTCTCGTTTCAGATAAAACTGTGTCGAAAATACTTAAATCGTTGGCTAGTACGTGTAATAAATGACAGTATTAGCAGTTTAACCCCACAACTCGGACCATGAATAATGGTACTGTGTTTGACATCATATCACGAACAAAAAAAAAAGTACAATTGAAACCTTCAAGAGCAGACTGATTTAATTAACCACACGACTTCATCCCTTAACAGGTTTGGTAGTGGTGGGTGCATTATACGGCTGTATATAAAAGTAAGGAATGGAATGAGATCGTCTATTTTTTGCTGATATATATTTGAAATGAGCATTTTGTGAACTTGTTCTATAAATCCTTTAATCTCAAGAGTCAAGAATCAGGGTGGAAAGTACTATCTCTGTTTTGCTAAGGTTAACAAATTTGGACGAATCCCTAAGACCCCAGTTGCGAATATGTTTGTGTCATTTCAATACCCATAAATATATTCATCCATTAAAGAACGAGGGGATTTATTTTTCATAAGAACTACTTGATAGTTACTACTAATCGTGGCAATTGATTAAGCATTCTGTTACCAAATCGACAAGTTGAGTATAACGTTATTATATTTTTTAATTGCCAATTTCGCTGCTGAGTAGGTCTACGATTCAATGATACATATATATAATAAATAGATATTTTTTTTGCATTTTATATTTACGAATCATTTTGATATCACGCATTTTGCAATTAAATATTGCGAGTAAAATATTTTTTCTAAATCAATAAATTCTAAATTCAAAAAAAACTAACGAATTTTTTAGTTCTGAAGAAGAATATAAAAAGAAAAAATAATAAATAAAATGGCTAGATAATCAAGGATAAATTAAGGATAAATCTTTAATATAATACATATATCATATAAAGGCTAACATATTAAAATACAGAAATAAATAATAAACAAGTAAAAGTGCTATCATCGGCCTGACCGATGCTTTGATACCCTCCACTGCATACAAGTCTTGCAAAATTGGTTTTGTATGGGAGGTACCAGAACTACTTGACCGACGCAGCCCATTTTTAATACCAACCTAACGACGATAAAATAAATCCTTTCACAAAACTTCATTCGCCTAGGTTGATTCCTTTGGACGCTATCGTATTTTCAATAAACGGAGAGACACATGGGTCCAATATTGATTTTGTATGGGAGGTACCAGAACTAATTGACCGACGCAGCCCATTTTTAATACCAACCTAACGAAGATATAAAGAAGTCATTTCACAAAACTTCATTCACCTAGGTTGTTTCCTTTGGACGCTATCGTGTTTTCAACGGAAAGAGAGATAATGGGTCTATGTAATATTGGTTTTGTATTAGAGGTACCAGAACTACTTGACCGACATAGCCCTTTTATAATACCAACCTAACGACAATAAAAAGAAGTCCTTTCACAAAACTTCATTCGCCTCGGTTGTTTTCTTTGGACGATATCGTGTTTTCAACGGAAAGAGAGACACATGGGTCCAATATTGATTTTGTATGGGAGGTACCAGAACTACTTGGCCGACATAGCCTATTTTCAACACCAACCTGACAATAAAAAAATAAGTCCTTTCACCAAATTTCATTCGCCTATGTCAATTCCTTTGGGCGCTATCGTGCTTTCAACAGACAGACAGACAGACAGACGGACATGGCTTAATCGATTCAGAATGTAATTCTGATTCTTGACGTTACAAATGTAATGACAAAGTGAATATACCATCCCGTGTAGGGTACAAAAATGATTATTAGTAAAGCCCGTTGTTAACATACAATTAATTGAACAAAGCGAGCTGTCAATGATGCTCTTGCAAAAATAGTATTAAAGCCGCTGAAATTGGTTTGCGTTTAACAAAAACAAAAAGTATATGCACATTCCTAATGTGTGTCGGTTCTAGGTTGTCATGTGCTTTCTTCTGCTGCGGAAAATTTCACTGTTCGTGCCAAATGGTTATGTAGGATCTCGGATGCCTCGCTGTGTAAAATTTAATATCACGAAGTGGGATCATCGGAAAGGTATCGGGAAAGATAAACGGTTTATTTGTTGTGTTAAACAGAAGATCTGTTTAATAGTTGAAATGGGTAGAAAAAATCTTTAAAAGCAACGGAAATTGCTTAAATAGAGGCTTCCAACGAGCAAAATCTCTCTAATCGCGCTAAAACTAAAAAACTTGATCCAAGTCCAATAGTAGTTAACAGTTATTTTTTTTACGGAAAACATTACAAAGGCCGTACTTCTTGTGTACTTTTAATCCAAGAAAAACGGCAAATTACATATATGGTTAGCTTCCAATTCAACCAATTTTCTAAGTAAAATTAGACACGAAGCTGGGCTAAAAGTTAGTCGAATGACCATATTTAGAGTTATTAAGCTAAAGCGTCTAAAACTAAAACAAGTAAAAGTGTTATCATCGGCCTGGCCGATGCTTTGATACCCTCCACTGCATACAAGTCATGCAAAATTGGTTTTGTGAGGGAGGTACCAGAACTACTTGACCGACATAGCAGGTTTTCAATACCAACCTAACGACGATAAAAATAAGTTCTCTCACCAAATTTCATTCACCTACGTCAATTACTTTGGGCGCTATCGTGCTTTCAACAGACAGAGAGGCATGGGTCCAATATTGGTTTTGTATGGGAGGTACCAGAACTACTTGACCGACATAGCCCATTTTCAATACCAACCTAACGACGATAAAAATAAGTTCTCTCACCAAATTTCATTCACCTACGTCAATTGCTTTGGGCGCCATCGTGCTTTCAACAGACAGAGAGACATATGGGTCCAATATTGGTTTTGTATGGGAGGTACCAGAACTACTTGACCGACATAGCGCATTTAAAATACCAACCTGACGCCGATAAAAAGAAGTCCTTTCACTAAATTTCATTCACCTACGTCAATTACTTTGGGCGCTATCGTGCTTTCAACAGACAGAGAGGCATGGGTCCAATATTGGTTTTGTATGGGAGGTACCAGAACTACTTGACCGACATAGCCCATTTTCAATTCCAACCTGACGCCGATAAAAAGAAGTGATTTCACCAAATTTCATTCACTTACGTCGATTACTTTGGGCGCCATCGTGCTTTCAACAGACAGAGAGACATATGGGTCCAATATTGGTTTTGTATGGGAGGTACCAAAACTACTTGACCGACATAGCCCATTTTCAATACCAACCTGACGCCGATAAAAAGAAGTCTTTTCACCAAATTTCATTCACCTACGTCAATTACTTTTGGCGCTATCGTGCTTTCAACAGACAGACAGACAGACAGACAGACAGACAGACAGACAGACAGACGGACATGGCTAAATCGATTCAGAATGTGATCCTGATTCAGAATATATATACTTTATGAGGTCTCCGGTGACTCCTTCTTTGCGTTACAAATGTATTGGCAAAGTGAATATACCTTCCTCTGGAGGGTATAAAAAGTAAAAGTGTTATCATCGGCCTGGCCGATGCTTTGATACCCTCCACTGCATACAAGTCATGCAAAATGGGTTTTGTGAGGGAGGTACCAGAACTACTTGACCGACATAGCCCATTTTCAATACCAACCTAACGACGATAAAAAGAAGTTCTCTCACCAAATTTCATTCACCTACGTCAATTACTTTGGGCGCCATCGTGCTTTCAACAGACAGAGAGACATATGGGTCCAATATTGGTTTTGTATGGGAGGTACCAGAACTACTTGACCGACATAGCGCATTTTCAATACCAACCTGACGCCGATAAAAATAAGTCCTTTCACCAAATTTCATTCACCTACGTCAATTACTTTGGGCGCTATCGTGCTTTCAACAGACAGAGAGGCATGGGTCCAATATTGGTTTTGTATGGGAGGTACCAGAACTACTTGACCGACATAGCCCATTTTCAATACCAACCTGACGCCGATAAAAAGAAGTCCTTTCACCAAATTTCATTCACCTACGTCAATTACTTTGGGCGCTATCGTGCTTTCAACAGACAGAGAGGCATGGGTCCAATATTGGTTTTGTATGGGAGGTACCAGAACTACTTGACCGACATAGCCCATTTTCAATACCAACCTGACGCCGATAAAAAGAAGTGACTTCACCAAATTTCATTCACCTACGTCGATTACTTTGGGCGCCATCGTGCTTTCAACAGACAGAGAGACATATGGGTCCAATATTGGTTTTGTATGGGAGGTACCAGAACTACTTGACCGACATAGCCCATTTTCAATACCAACCTGACGCCGATAAAAAGAAGTCTTTTCACCAAATTTCATTCACCTACGTCAATTACTTTGGTCGCTATCGTGCTTTCAACAGACAGACAGACAGACAGACAGACAGACAGACAGACAGACGGACATGGCTAAATCGATTCAGAATGTGATCCTGATTCAGAATATATACACTTTATGAGGTCTCCGGTGACTCCTTCTTTGCGTTACAAATGTATTGGCAAAGTGAATATACCTTCCTCTGGAGGGTATAAAAACACCACTTTACAGAGCGCGAAAACAACAGCGGCAAGGTCGTACATGGCTAGGAACACTGATGGCAGCAGTCACTCAAACGATTGGCGGAAAGTGTCATTTTCTCGATATAGCCGACGGAAACAACTATTACTATCGGAGACAAATCATACTAAGACCCCCAACTCACAACCTTCTTGCCGCTGGCCCCCTCAGTTTTTTTTTTCAAATTCGCCATTTTGCATTCCTATCGGTGGTCTGTCAATTGGGAATCCGTGTGACATGCAAAAACATACAAAAAATACAAAAATAACAGCTGTCAACCTCGGCAACCGTGGGGAAATGTAAAGAGTTCGGTAATACCACATTTTAGAATAACTAAATGCCATTGGTTACTTATTATACATTTTTTAAAGGTGAATAATTTGATTAGTGTGGTATATAAAGGAGATGTTTTATATACTAGAAATATATTAGGACAAATATGGTTGTGTATTTCCCGCTTTTGGATATAATTAACTTCGATTTCATGTGTAAATTTTTTTTAAATAATAAAGAAAATTTGCTCAAAATGTTTTTATTTTCCCTTAACCAATCTACATTCTCATTTTTTTGTAAATATTTTAAGCAAATGTACACTTATTCCTAAAAAAAATATTATTCACACGTAACGAACAATTTCAAATTTAACGGCTAAAATTCTATGAACGCTGCAAGCCAAGCCACTTTGCCCAAAGCGGAAGTGGCACATATATGCAAGGTCCGAGTGTATTTGTGAGCCGGTATTTTTGAAGTTACGTGACATTTGTCAATACGAATTTCTATGTAACAATACGAGCGCACTAAGCATTTGCCACCCCATAGAAATATAGCTTTCGAAGTATGAATATCAGTACTTTACTTAAGTGTAAAGGCGCTACATTTTTTAATAATTAAGAAAGAGATCGGTGCTTCATGTATTCTCATGTGCAGCAGGTATATAACTGAGTTTTTGTCCAAGCTCCTATCCTTTTTCAGTGGAAACGAAGTACTTCTTCTACGTACATATTTCACCGGTTTTGTCAGTACTTCTAGGTTTGCTTTGAATATTTACTCTGACTGGGTGAAATGTAATGGTCTATGCGATTAATCGTTTCATGCTCTCTGCATCAGGTTAAGCAAGCGCTCCACTACATACTTTAGTGACTATAAAAACAATTTCCTCTTTTTCTGCGATGAGTGCATCACCCTTTCGCATGTAATGCTCGTTATAAAATATGATACCGACACTCTTAATACAAATTTCTCCAATAGTAAAATGCTTCACAAGCAAATCGTGACCCATTCGCAAAATTTGACAAACAGCTGGCATGTCTTAGTGAATTAACTATAAAAATCGCCGTGAATTTAATTCTAAGCTTTTGAATTTAAAAAGTGATATTCAATCGGATATTAACTCAATTCTGAACCCGTATTTAATAACGATCGATGACCATCTTAACTCCTTTCGCTCTTACCTGGATACATATTTACAAATCCAATCAAAAACAACTGCTCCACCTCATCAACTCGTCGATCCACTATTGTTTGATATAATAAGCAAAATGAGTGATTTTAGTAACGATGTCGCTGCTATTCGCGTGGTTATGGTGGATATTGATGAAATTATTAGACTGATATTAAACAAAATTGATTTCATACCAGAGCTCATTCATTTAGCCTCAATCGAGCTCCGTATACAATACATCAAGAGGTACCTGGTTTCTGAAATCCGTGAATCTACAGAATAATAAACTACTCCCATTCCTCCACCAACAACAATGACTTCTACACCAACAACCACTATTAATACTACAATAACAACACCTAAAACATCATCAACACCGTCCACATCGTAGCTCCACGTAGGCTTATAAAAAAATTTACATGGACACCCTCCGATTGGCAAGACAGACTCGATAAACTGTAGTCTGAAATCCTTACCACCCTCTTCATCAAAGGCGCCCCCCAATATGTAGAAATTTCTTGGATTAAGACATTTTCCACTAAATGGTTGGCATCACTATCAGTCAATGCAAATGATTAACCATAAAAGTAATCGCAAATTTAAGTTAGATCTCCCCACTAAGTTTGAATAGTTATTCCTAAGGTCTGCTAGAGATATTCTCAACCTTGGCAAGATAAGTATATGCAAGTGGAGGGAAAAGCCTTCCAACGCTCAAAGTAATGAGTTATTAAAATCTGTCCTCTAAAACAATAATAATAAAACTGGTAATAAGACACCAAGATCTGTTCCCAGTTCCTTTCCTAAACCTGAATCGAATTGGAGCCAAAAAAACTATTTTTTTATACCCTCCAGAGGAAGGTATATTCACTTTGCCAATACATTTGTAACGCAAAGAAGGAGTCACCGGAGACCTCATAAAGTATATATATTCTGAATCAGGATCACATTCTGAATCGATTTAGCCATGTCCGTCTGTCTGTCTGTCTGTCTGTCTGTCTGTCTGTCTGTCTGTTGAAAGCACGATAGCGCCCAAAGTAATTGACGTAGGTGAATGAAATTTGGTGAAAAGACTTCTTTTTATCGGCGTCACGTTGGTATTGAAAATGGGCTATGTCGGTCAAGTAGTTCTGGTACCTCCCATAAAAAACCAATATTGGACCCATTTGTCTTTCTGTCTGTTGAAAGCACGATAGCGCTCAAAGTAATTGACGTAGGTGAACGAAATTTGGGGTGGTTGGGTGTTGTGTGAATAGGGATGGGCATCTGATTGGCATCAACTTGGCGATGTCCAGTGTCGCAACTATCTCACACTCACCAATTGTGCTTATTTTACCTCCCCGTGGTCACCACCGGGTACTGGTCTATGTCCACCCGGACTTGACTTGCTAAACTTATAAGCGCGAGTGTTGAACACGAAGAAAATAGCAACACTATAATGATCTGTCGGATTGACTGTCTGCTCGAGTCTCAGAAGTCTAACATGAGCCCCTCAGAAAGAGGATGTACGGCGGATGAATTCACATGGCTGAATCAACGGTGGCGTCAACAGTCGACATGACAGATACCTCAATGGGCTACTCTGACGTATTTGGAGCTGAGGTCATTGAGGATTTTCAACACTATTCAGGGTGTTGAAATAGAGATGGTGGCGGAAGAGCCCTTAATGGGTCAACGGCAGCTCTCACATCCCCGCAGCGGGTTACTGACTCCGGAGTATTCTGGCTCCTTTTGTCCAAGGGGTCGCAGAAAGGGCCTGGTCCTCCAGGTTGGGGGTTGTGCGTGGGGCTAACAACCCTACCGTGGAAAAAAGCATCGGTTACGAAGCGACCAATAGCCTCGGATAAGGATGGATTTACTGTTGACGACCCGGACAAACGAAATAAGGACAATGACGTTCGGATCTGCACATGGAATGTTCGAACCCTGAACAGACCGCGTGCAGCCGAACAACTAGCGGAGGCCCTAGACTGCTACAAAGCAGATATCACCGCCATCCAGGAAGTGCAGTGGGATGGGCCGGGCAAAAGGAAGATGAAAAACTGTGACATCTACTATGGTGATTGCTACAGGGAACAAAAGCAGCGTTTATTCGGATGCGGATTTGTTGTAAGCGGCAGACTTAGGCAAGAAGTCTTGAGCTTTCGACACGTGAGTGAACGCCTTACAACTATTCGCATCAAGGCTAAATTCGCCAACATCAGCCTAATATGCGCTCACGCCCCCACAGAAGATAAAGACGATGCTACCAAAGATTGTTTCTACGAGCTCCTCGACAAAACATATGAGCAATGTCCTAAATATGACGTTAAAATCGTCTTAGGTGATTTTAACGCCAAAATAGGAAAGGAGGACCTCTTTGGTAGCACAATCGGAAAATACAGCCTACATGACACCACGTCTGAAAACGGACTAAGGCTGATTGATTTTGCTGCGGGACGTAATGTTACCATAGCTAGCTCACGGTTTCCTCACCTCGATATACATAAAGGAACATGGCGGTCACCAGATCATCAAACCGTCAACCAAATTGATCATGTTGCGATCGACGTAAGGCACTCCTCCAGTATTCTAGATGTCCGAACTTTCCGAGGGGCCAACATTGACTCGGACCACTACCTGGTTGTAGCCAAGGTACGGATGCGGATATCCCAAACGCCAAAACAACGAGATAATACTGTGAGGAGATTTAACGTTGGACGGCTACAAACGCAACAAACTGCCAGAGCCTTTGCCGATCGCGTATCCCTAAACCTCTCGAGAAGTCCTACGCTGCCAGCATCAAGTGCCGAAGACCAGTGGCGCCGATGCCAAGAAGCCATCAAAAATGCCGCAACTGATGTGCTCGGTTTCACCAGTCCACCCCCTCGAAACCCCTGGTTTGATGAAGAATGCCGGCAAGCGCATGCAGCAAAACAACGTGCCTACGAAGCGGCGCTGCACAGAAGGACGAGAGCAGCTCGTCAGCTCTACGAGCAAAAAAGGAGGGAAGAACACCGGCTTCTCCGGAGAAAGAAGAGAGAGGAATAATGGAATAATGTTCGGAAGTTTTACCAAAAGGTAAAAAGAACGTGTCAGGGCAACAAAACCCGAACAGAAGCCTGTAGAGACGAAGAAGGAAACCTTGTAGTAGAATCACAGTCGGTGCTGAGGATATGGAAAAACCATTTCTGCAGACTGTTAAACGGCGAAGACGACACAAATTCCGCTGTCAGGCAGAATGGACCATTCAACCTGGACGATGGCAGCCAAGACTTCCGTCCACCTGACCAAAGTGAAGTAAGGATAGCAATAACTAAGCTAAAGTCCAACAAGGTTGCTGCCGAGCTTTTTAAGGCAGCGGGAGATGGCTTGGTGGAGAGCATACACCAACTCGTTTCCAAGATTTGGTCAGAAGAAAGTATGCCTGATGAATGGAACCTCAGCATCGTTTGCCCGATCCACAAGAAAGGAGACCCTCTAAACTGCGCCAACTATAGAGGCATCAGTCTCCTTAACACTGCGTATAAGATCATATCTGCTAAACGCCTTAAACCATTCGTCAACGATCTGATAGGTCCCTATCAGTGCGGTTTTAGGCCCGGAAAGTCCACAACCGACCAAATTTTCACACTACGGCAGATCCTGGAGAAAACCCAAGAAGTCCAAATCGATACCCACCATCTGTTCATCGATTTTAAGGCCGCATATGACAGCATTTATAGAGACGAGCTATACAGAGCTATGTCTAGTTTTGGCATCCCTGCCAAACTCGTCAGATTGTGCAGAATGACGATGGAGAACGCTCGCTGCTCCATTAAGGTCGGAAACAATCTCACCGAGACCTTTGATGTCAGAAAAGGATTTAGACAAGGTGATGCGCTGTCATGTGACTTCTTTAACATCATTCTTGAGAAAATTGTGCGCAACTCACAAGCCAACACCAGAGGCACAATTTTCCATAAGTCTGTGCAACTGCTTGCATACGCGGACGATATTGACATTATTGGCAGAACACAGCGAGCTGTCACTGGCGCGTTTGCAAGTATTAGTACGGAAGCGGCAAGAATGGGTTTAGTGGTGAATGAGGGCAAGACAAAATATATGCTGTCAACAAGAAGGGACGCACAACATCGACGAATCGGACAGAACGTCACGATAGACAGCTATAATTTTGAGGTAGTTAGGGACTTTGTCTACCTCGGCTCCGCTATAAACTCTGATAATGACACCACAGCAGAAATCAAACGAAGAATTACACTTGCCAATCGCTGTTTCTTTGGTCTAAGACGGCAATTGACTAGTAAGGCCTTGTCAAGAAACACTAAGTCGATTCTATATAAGACCCTCATCATCCCAGTCCTGCTCTATGGCGCAGAAGCATGGACCCTAACAAAGGCGGATGAAGATCTTCTTGGCCGTTTCGAACGCAAGATTCTTCGAGTGATTTTTGGTCCCGTTTGCGTTGACGGGCTTTGGAGGAGAAGATTTAACAGCGAACTCTACGAGCTGTACAACGACACCGACCTGGTCAGAAAAATACGCATCTGTAGTCTAAGATGGCTAGGACATGTAGAGCGAATGGACACCAACGCTCCGGCCCGAAGAGTCTTCGATTCCAACCCGGAGGGACAACGCAGTAGAGGAAGACCTCGCCTTAGGTGGCGCGCACAAGTGGAAGGGGACCTCAACCAACTTGGAGTGCGCAACTGGAGGCAGTTAGCAAAAGATCGCGCTAACTGGAGAGGCGTATTGGTTGAGGCCCAGGTCCACCCCGGACTGTAGCGCCACCTTAAGCAAAGTAAGTAAGAACGAAATTTGGTGAAAGGACTTATTTTTATCGGCGTCAGGTTGGTATTGAAAATGAGCTATGTCGGTCAAGTAGTTCTGGTACCTCCCATGCAAAACCAATTTTGGGCCCACATGTCTCTCTGTCTGTTTAAAGCACGATAGCGCCCAAAGTGATTGACGTAGGTGAATGAAATTTGGTGAGAGCACTTATTTTTATAAGCGTCAGGTTGGTATTCAAAATGGGCTATGTCGGTCAAGTAGTTCTGGTACCTCCCATACAAAACCAATATTTTACCCATTTGTCTTTCTGTCTGTTGAAAGCACGATAGCGCTCAAAGTAATTGACGTAGGTGAACGAAATTTGGTGAAAGGACTTCTTTTTATCGGCGTCAGGTTGGTATTGAAAATGAGCTATGTCGGTCAAGTAGTTATGTTAAAAACACGATAGCGTCGAAAAGAATCTACCTAGACAAGTGAAATTTTGTGAGAAAACTTATTTTTATTGTCCTCAAGTTAGTATTAAAAATGGGCTATGTCGGTCAAGTAGTTCTGGTACCTCCCTCACAAAACCAATTTTGCATGACTTGTATGTAGTGGAGGGTATCAAAGCATCGGCCAGGCCGATGATAACACTTTTACTTGTTTTTCCTAATTTTGCCCCTCCTACCCATATCCCTTACAACCCACCTTCTTATTCTTTAAATGTATCTAAGCCATCTAAGGCCCCGCGTAACCGCGTCTCTTTTAGACTAAATCCGACATATAACACCATTTCCTCTACCCCATCTACAATATCACCCTCAAATAATAATTCTTTCCCGAATTTTGACCTTACAACAGGTGCTAAGTACTCCAATTTCATAAGTTCCCATTTTATAAGTCCCACATCTATTACATTTAATGATATATCCGATACCTCAGTCAAACCCTTCTATCTACTAACTCGTCGTCCATTTCTTCCCCTACAACCACCACCACAATTATCCCATTTCTCGATCCCCTTATGCCACCGCTTGTTAAACTAACCCAGCAAACCCCCGATTACAGAGAATGTCGATATGCGCACTCTAGGCTTAGAGAAAAAAAGACTCACGAGAATACTCGTCTCTTTCTGGTATATCTTCATGTCAAATCTGACTCAGTATGATACGAGGGTAAGACAAAAACGTCATGGCTTCAATTTCAATTTCAAGCAGGAAGGTCTCCCTACCGACCTTACCAGTCTAAGGTACATTTACTCCAAGTTCCACGAGTCTTTTAATGTATCCTCACAAAAGTAGTGGCAGACCTTAATGCAATTGGAAACTTTGTTTACCCCAAAAGAATATAACACCTCCAACGGAGCCGCGTTGACTGCTACACATTTTTGTCCCTTACTTGCCTCTACCGCCATCACTTCACTCATCATCTCCGAACAAACTTCCTCTTATCTTTTATTACCAGAATGTAAAAGGCCTGCGGTCCAAAAAAAAGTGCTGTTCTGCGGCAATTTCATGCTCTTCCCAACATACAGAACCTGTCTAGTAGTCCAATACACTCCCTAGGCTTATTCACCATAATGCTGTAGCAGTGGTAAATCTGAACTACTTGATACATTTTATAGTTTCGTTAAGACTTGCAATAAGCTTGCGCTTACTCGACCGAATTTGTAAGCAAGACATTTAGTGTTACCTAATTTATTTTTAAGCGAAGTGTGTTTATTTAAAATCACATTACATACTGACATTTTTTTCACTGTGCTAAAAGTGTTTTATTTTTTCTCATTTTTACCCGATTCATTAATTGATGGTTTCTTTAGACAACTGTTATTCATTGCATTTGAAATTAATTTCTACCTCTATAAAGCCTCCATATGTAAGTAAGGAGGAAGTACGAGTAAGGGCTTCTGTACTGCTTCCAATCACAAGCGTTTGACTGCATGACAGTTCATTGCTTCTTTAATGCCTTCGGTCAGAAGCTCTAAAGAAGCTTCTAGAAAGTTCTTCAAACCCTCTATAAAGCCTGTGTTTTTGCTTCGTAAAGGTCTTACCGAAGTTATTGTAGAAACAATTACTTCAAAATGGATCAACTTCAGTTAACAAAGACTATAGAAGCTCTATCGAAGCTGTTGCCTAAAGAAATTAAAAATTTTAACCTAAGTCAAATTGTTACTTGGGCTGAACTCCATCAGAATATGAATCCTTCTTTATAGCTTCAAATGCCAAATGAATTAAGGAATGTCTCTTCTTAGATAGCCTGACAGACTCTAGTATATGCCAAGTTAGCGGGGTCTCAAATTACATGGGTAGGCAATTAGACCTAATCTTCACAACTAATCCCTTTAACTCCTCTGTCTCACCTTCTACCTTTTCTCTATCTACTATTGATAACTTTCACCCCCCTCATCTTCTTTTTTTTCCACAACTCTCCACTTCAGTCCAATTACAAATCTCGTAAAAGTTGTATCCTTTGCCCTATCCCCCTAAGATAGTGGCAACGAGGTCGACGTTATTGCAACTGGCTTCAGTAAGGCCTTAAATAAGATAACTCAACAACTAATCCTCTTCAAACTGTCTGCCCCTGGCTTTGAACCTATATTGATAAAATGGATATCGTCCTACATCTGGTGTCTCACAAGGCAGCCATTTAGGTCCCCATCTTTTTATCCTTACGGTAAATGATCTTCAGAAGGTCATTAAACACTCTTCTTTCTCTCTCTACGCAGATGATGCTCAATTCTTCAAAATCATTTCATCACCTCATCACCTCAAGACTCCTGTCTCCTTCAACAGACATTGATCGTTTTTCGACCTGGTGCCTAAAAAATAACTGGTTAAAGGGTAGTGATGCGATGTCATGAGAACACAAGCGTTCTCACCTTAGATTCTCACTATCAACTCCTACTCTCACCTCCACGTTGGTGACTGGTGGGTGCCTAGTACCTCGATTGGAGATTGGGTAACCAATCCCTTTGGAAGGTCGTTGGTGGCAGCGGACGAAAGTGGGGAGGAGTGCTTTCTCACTAAGGCACTAAGGTGGCAGCGGAGGAGTTCCCTAGACGGAACCAACGGTGGCGTCTATAGTTCCAGTCAGGCCGAACTATTTAGTGTAATCCCTATAAAGCTACTCCGACATATTCGGATACTAGGTCTATAGGGATTTCCAATGCCGAGCCAGGGTGTTGAAGAAGAGTTGGTGGCGGATGAACCCTTAATGGGCCAAAGGCAGCGCTCACATCCCAAAGTTGGTTACTGGCACCGGAGTAACCGGCCTGCTGTCCTAGGGTCAGGGTCGGGGTAAACAGGAGATACGATGGATAGGATCAGGTATGATGAAAAGGAAAAATTGCGATATTTATTACAGCTGCCATAAAATATTGCATGTATTAGGATGCGGATTCGTCGTGGGAAATCGGCTTAAGACAAAAGTTATTGACTTTAAGCCGATAAGTGATCGCCTAACTGTGATCCGCATTAAAGCTACTTTCCAAAACATGAGCCTAATATGTGCACACGCCCCTACCGACGAGGATGAAGACCCTATCAAGGAGGAGTTTTATGACCTCCTGGATGGAGCCTGTCCGGATTACGATGTCAAAGTTGTGCTGACTTCAATGCTAAAATCGGAAAGGATAACATCTTTGGCGGGTAAGTTGGTAAGCACATAATCCACGAAACAACCACAGACAACGGCTACCGACTAACTGACTTCGCGCCAGCTCGTAATATGGTGATAAGTAGCACTAGGTTTCCAAGGCTAAGGATCCACACAGCAACCTGGCGCTCTCAGACGGTCGAACCGCAAACCAAATCGACCATGTGCTAATCGAGTAGAAGCTGCGTTTCGCCCAGAAGAAGACATTCGACGTTGGACGCCTTAGCACACCTGGAGTAGCCAGAGTCTACAAAGAGCACCTGAGTGAGAAACTCTCTACCACAGATGCTAACACCCAGTGGTCCCAGTATCGCGACATCATCAAAGAGTTAGCCGAAACCATCTTAGGGTACCAGCCACCCCAGAGAAAGAGCCCGTGGTATGATGATGAATGCGTACGCAGGAAAAAGGTGACAGAAGATGCACATATGAAGGCGCTGCAGCGCAAAACAAGGGCAACGAGGGAAGAGTATCGAGCCAGGAGGAGGGAGGAGAAGAAAATCCAGCGTAGAAAGAAGAGGGCCTACGCAGTCTCCCAGAAATCGAAGAGTCCCGCGATCAAAGCAACATCCGGAAGTTCTACAAGAAAGCCAAGCAACTGGCTGATGGCTTCAAGACCGGAACGCAGGCTCTTCGAAACAGTGAAGGAAACCCAGTCACCGCAGCGCAGGGATTAGTAGATGTGTTTAAGCAGCACATCCAGCAGCTGCTAAATGGGCATCATGTAGAGAGAATGATAGGACAAGAAGAGAACCCACGTCCAGTCAATGAAGAACCAGTTCCACCACCCAGTATAGAAGAAGTTGGCTTTGCAATAAAAAAGCTAAAGAACAACAAGGTCGCCGGTTCTGATAGTTTACCAGCGGAGCTCTTCAAATACGGTGGTGATGTTTTGGTAGGGCGCATGCACCAAATCATAGAGGAGCTTTATATGTCGATGGCCGAATTCGGGATCCCGGCAAAACTGATCCAGCTATGTAGCGTGACGCTGGAAAACACACGCTGCAATGTGCAATTTGGAAGTAGTTCCTCCGAGCTATTCCAAACATGCACCGGATTTCGGCAAGGAGACGCATTATCATGTGACTTCTTCAATCTCATGCTAGAGCAGATAGTGCGCAGGGCAGGTGTCAACAGGGAAGGCACTATCTTCAACAAATCCTTCCAGCTACTGGGGTATGCAGGCGATATTGATATCATCGGTCGCTCCCAGCCTGCCGTGATAGAGGCTTTTACGGCGATTGAAGAACAGGCGAAATTCGTTGGTCTTGTAGTAAATGAGGACAAGACTAAGTACATGCTATCAACAAACAAACAAACATCTGTCCACCGCCTAGGACAGAACGTCACTGTTGATAGCAACAATTTCGAGGTAGTTAAGGAGTTTATCTACCTCGGAGTAAACATGAACTCCACAAATGACATCCTTGTAGAGATCCGGCGAAGAATTACCCTAGGAAACCGCTGCTACTTCGGTTTGGCAAAACAATTGGGTTCAAAACTCCTAACTCGAAGGACAAAATGTATGCTTTACAGAACCCTTATCCTGCCAGTTCTGCTTTATTGCGCCGAGTGCTGAACGATAAGCAGGAAGGGAGAGCTGATACTGGGCTCCTTCGAAAGAAAAATTCTTCGGTGGATTTTTGGTCCTGTGTGCGAGAAGGGCGAATGGAGGAGAAGATACAACCGCGAACTCTATGAGCTGTACCAAGATGTGGGTGTAGTCCAAAAGGCCAAAATACGTCGACTACATTGGCTCGGCCACATCGAGCGAATGGACAATAATGCTCCAGCTAAGAGGATCTTCGAATCCCAGCCGCCAGGTTCGAGACGACAAGGAAGACCGAACCTCCGTTTCAAAGACCAAGCCATCGCGGATGCCAGAGCGCTTGGTCTAGATAACTGGAAGCAGCGTGCCCGGGATCGCAGAGGATGGAAGGCTACAGTGTCTCAGGCAGAGACTCTCCACGGGTAAGTAAGTAAGTATGCAGTGGAGGGTATCAAAGCATCGGCCAGGCCGATGATAACACTTTTACTTGTTTGTTTCGTTTTTTTTTGATTGATTGTTAGGTTAAAAGCGAAGGGCGTATGTAGTGCGGGGAATTGAGTGTGCAATTTACGGTGTGTTATCTTTGAATATTTCGACTAGCGGACATTATGATGGTAGTGTTATATTTGTCTTCCAGTATTTATAGAGGATGCATATTGATATACGAAAATATTGCTGTTAAACGTTGTTTGGTAAGTAGGTGTATTATGCTTGACAATTTGTGCAGTATGTTTCGTTACATATAATAGTTTTTTTTTTTTTAGAAGTAATGTTTTGTTGTCGATGCAAGTGTGATTGTTTTATATGTGTTAATATCTATTGTGTTTAATTTAATGCTTAATACTTTAATTAAAGTAAGCGTTTGAATTCGATGTCATTTGAGTGATTTGATTAAGTTTTGGTAAATAGTGTGCTCGGTGAAACGAATTGGAATAAATGTGATATTATCTAGTATTATGACTTAGTGATATCATATAAGGTGGAGTAAATTTATTCACTGCCTTTGTATAAGTGAGTTTGAGTGAGTCTGATATCAGATGAGTGCATGTGTAATTGTGATATCAATATCAATAAGGCATTTCCGATTAAGTGAAAATGTTTTTTTTAATATCTTGATTCAGATTAATTTCAATGATTGAGTGCTTGCGTAAGTGTTGCATGATTTAAGTGATAAATCGTATAAGAAATGATCGATTTAAAGTCCGTTGTTCCCAAAATAGTGTGGGAACTCGTTTCAACCCCCTGCATTAATTGGTTTGGCGTTACTTTAGTTGGGATATCTCAGCGGCGGAACTAGAGTGTTAACTTGCATTGGTTGAGCCCTCATTTTAATGTGTACTATTTATGTGTCAAGGTCGGTTGAATGTAGGTAATGTAAGTGGGTTCTTATTGTGTTTATTTGCGAATGTTGATTTCGTAAATGAACCGAAATAATTGTTGTGAATTCTGTTATGGTATGATGATGATAATTATTTATTATATTGTTGAGTCATTTAGTGTATTCTCGTTCGATGGTAAACGGCATATTTTAGTGATCGGTCTTTTGCATTCTCCATTTTGGGTACTCAATTTAACCACACGAATCAAGTTATCTGCTCATAGATATGTTTTACTGATGCGACCGAGTTTCCGTTTAGAGGGTGGTAAACGTTCATCTTTTAATACGACTAAGTCACCAATCTTCTGTTGTGCTTCTATTTTGAGCCATTTCGGATGTTGCTGTAAGCGAGCTAAGTACTCTCCGCTCCACTGCTTCCAGAAATTGTGAACAGCGAATTGAATTCTTTTCCACCTGTAGATACAAGATGTCTTTTCCGATGTAAAGTCTGCCTGTGGTATGAGTTTGGCGGATGTCCCAATTAAAAAATGAGAAGGAGTTAATGCAGTGAAGTCATCGATATTTTCGGTCAGCGGACAAAGAGGCCTCGAGTTAAGACATGCTTCTATTTGGCTTAGAAGCGTGGTGAAATCCTCGAATATCAGCGTTTCGTTTTTGACGACCCTTTTGAGATGAAATTTTACGTATTTCACTCCTGCTTCCCATAGCCCCTCAAAGTGAGGAAAAGCAAGAGGAATGAAATTGCTCCTGCGAGCAGAAGATAAATGAGGAGAATGTTTGCAGCGTCTCTGCGTTCCTTAAGAGAGTATTCAGGTTAATGAGATTGAACAGACCTATGTATGGTGGCAATACAAAAATATTGTCTCAAGGCAGACCTCGAAGAGCAAATCGAAGAAAGCGAGATTGGACATTCTCAGTTCTATGAGCATGAACTTGATGAAAGTGAGCCCACGCTTGCCTAGCCTACTCAAGGAGGGGGCGAACAAAGGTGAAACAGAGGGATTTAGTTATTTAGTTATGTACTTATTAATTATTTATCAACATCATTTACAGTAGACTAATATAATCTTTAGGTTATAAATGAAGATACTACTCGAACGATTATAGTGGGGGAAAACAAAAAAAAAACAAGTAAAAGTGTTATCATCGGCCTGGCCGATGTTTTGATACCCTCCACTGCATACAAGTCATGCAAAATACCAGAACTACTTTACCGACATAGCCCATTTTTAATACCAACCTACCGACGATAGAAGAAGTCCTTTCACAAAACTTCATTCACCTAGGTTGATTCTTTTGGACGCTATCGTGTTTTCAACGGAAAGAGGGACACATGGGTCTAATATTGGTTTTGTATGGGAGGTACAAGAACTACTTGACCGACATAGCCCATTTTGAATACAAACCTGACGCCGATAAAAAGAAGTCCTTTCACCAAATTTCATTCAGCTACGTCAATTACTTTGGGCGCTATCGTGCTTTCAACAGCCAGAGAGACACTTGGGTCCAATATTGGTTTTGTATGGGAGGTACCAGAACTACTTCACCGACATAGCCGATTTTTAACACCAACCAAACGACGATAAAAAGAAGTGCTCTCACCAAATTTCGTTCACCTACGTCAATTACTTTGGGCGCTATCGTGCTTTCAACAAACAGAGAGACATGTGGGCTCAATATTGGTTTTGCATGGGAGGTACCGGAACTACTTGACCGACATAGCCCATTTTGAATACCAACCTGACGCTTATAAAAATAAGTGCTCTCACCAAATTTCATTCACCTACGTCAATCACTTTGGGCGCTATCGTGCTTTCAACAGACAGAGAGACATGTGGGCCCAATATTGGTTTTGCATGGGAGGTACCACAATTACTTGACCGACATAGCTCATTTTCAATACCAACCTGAAGCCGATAAAAAGAAGTCCTTTCACCAAATTTCGTTCACCTACGTCAATTACTTTGAGCGCTATCGTGCTTTCAACAGACAGAAAGACAAATGGGTCCAATATTGGTTTTGTATGGGAGGTACCAGAACTACTTGACCGACATAGCCCATTTTCAATACCAACCTGACGCCGATAAAAAGAAGTCCTTTCACCGAATTTCATTCACCTACGTCAGTTACTTTGGGCGCTATCGTGCTTTCAACAGACAGACAGACAGGCAGACGGACAGACAGACGGACATGGCTAAATCGATTCAGAATGTGATCCTGATTCAGAATATATATACTTTATGAGGTCTCCGGTGACTCCTTCTTGGCGTTACAAATGTATTGGCAGAGTGAATATACCTTCCTCTGGAGGGTATAGCAAGTAAAAGTGTTATCATCGGCCTAGCCGATATTTTGATACCCTCCACTGCATACAAGTCATGCAAAATACCAGAACTACTTGACCGACATAGCCCATTTGTAATACCAACCTAACGACGATAAAAGAAGTCCTTTCACAAAACTTCATTCACCTAGGTTGATTCTTTTGGACGCTATTGTGTTTTCAACGGAAAGAGGGACATATGGGTCTAATATTGGTTTTGTATGGGAGGTACCAGAACTACTTGACCGACATAGCCCATTTTGAATACCAACCTGACGCCGATAAAAAGAAGGCCTTTCACCAAATTTCATTCAGCTACGTCAATTACTTTGGGCGCCATCTTGCTTTCAACAGCCAGAGAGACACATGGGTCCAATATTGGTTTTGTATGGGAGGTACCAGAACTACTTGACCGACATACCCCGTTTTCTATATCAACCTGACGCTGATAAAAATAAGTGCTCTCACCAAATTTCATTCACCTACGTCAATTACTTTGGGCGGTATCGTGCTTTCAACAGACCGAGAGGAACATGGGTCCAATATTGGTTTTGCATGGGAGGTACCCGAACTACTTGACCGACATAGCCCATTTTCAATACCAACCTGACGCCGATAAAAATAAGTCCTTTCACCAAATTTCATTCACCTACGTCAATTACTTTGGGCGCTATCGTGCTTTCAACAGACAGACAGACAGACAGACAGACAGACGGACATGGCTAAATCGATTCAGAATGTAATCCTGATTCAGAATATATTTACTTTATGAGGTCTCCGGTGACTCCTTCTTGGCGTTACAAATGTATTGGCAAAGTGAATATACCTTCCTCTGGAGGGTATAACAAGTAAAAGTTTTATCATCGGCCTGGCCGATGCTTTGATACCCTCCACTGCATACAAGTCATGCAAAATTGGTTTTGTGAGGGAGGTACCAGAACTACTTGACAAACATAGCCCATTTTTATACCCTCCAGAGGAAGGTATATTCACTTTGCCAATACATTTGTAACGCAAAGAAGGAGTCACCGGAGACCTCATAAAGTATATATATTCTGAATCAGGACCACATTCTGAATAGATTTAGCCATGTCCGTCTGTCTGTCTGTCTGTCTGTCTGTCTGTTGAAAGCACGATAGCGCTTAAAGTAATTGACGTAAGTGAGCGATTTTTGGTGAAAGGACTTCTTTTTATCGGCGTCAGGTTGGTATTGAAAATGGGCTATGTCGGTCAAGTAGTTCTGGTACCTCCCACGCAAAACCAATATTGGGCCCACATGTCTCTCTGTCTGTTGAAAGCACGATAGCGCCCAAAGTAATTGAACTAGGTGAA
Source organism: Cheilosia impressa (assembly GCA_948293265.1). Classification (NCBI taxonomy): domain Eukaryota; kingdom Metazoa; phylum Arthropoda; class Insecta; order Diptera; family Syrphidae; genus Cheilosia; species Cheilosia impressa. The sequence goes on from OX411880.1 coordinate 46,040,803, forward strand.
CGAAATCTGGTGAAAGGACTTCTTTTTATCGGCGTCAGGTTGGTATTGAAAATGGGCTATGTCGGTTAAGTAGTTCTGGTACCTCCCATACAAAACCAATATTGGACCCATTTGTCTTTCTGTCTGTTGAAAGCACGATAGCGCTCAAAGTAATTGACGTAGGTGAACGAGATTTGGTGAAAGGACTTCTTTTTATCGGCGTCAGGTTGGTATTGAAAATGAGCTATGTCGGTCAAGTAGTTCTGGTACCTCCCATGCAAAACCAATATTGGGCCCACATGTCTCTCTGTCTGTTGAAAGCACGATAGCGCCCAAAGTAATTGACGTAGGTGAACGAAATTTGGTGAAAGGACTTCTTTTTATCGGCGTCAGGTTGGTATTAAAAATGGGGTATGTCGGTCAAGTAGTTCTGGTACCTCTCATACAAAACCAATATTAGAAAACATATTATGTTAAAAACACGATAGCGTCGAAAAGAATCTACCTAGACAAGTGAAATTTTGTAAGAAAACTTATTTTTATTGTCCTCAAGTTAGTATTAACAAGTAAAAGTGTTATCATCGGCCTGGCCGATGCTTTGATACAATCCACTGCATACAAGTCATGCAAAATACCAGAACTACTTGACTGACATAGCCCATTTTGAATACCAACCTGACACCGATAAAAAGAAGTCCTTTCACCAAATTTCGTTCACCTACGTCAATTACTTTGGGCGCTATCGTGCTTTCAACAGACAGAGAGACATGTGGGCCCAATATTGGTTTTGCATGGGAGGTACCAGAACTACTTGACCGACATAGCTCATTTTCAATACCAACCTGACGCCGATAAAAAGAAGTCCTTTCACCAAATTTCGTTCTACTACGTCAATTACTTTGGGCGCTATCGTGCTTTCAACAGACAGACAGACAGACAGACAGACAGACAGACGGACATGACTAAATCGATTCAGAATGTGATCCTGATTCAGAATATATATACTTTATAAGGTCTCCGGTGACTCCTTCTTGGCGTTACAAATGTATTGGCAAAGTGAATATACCTTCCTCTGGAGGGTATAAAAATGGGCTATGTCGGTCAAGTAGTTCTGGTATTTTGCATGACTTGTATGCAGTGGAGGGTATCAAAGCATCGGCCAAGCCGATGATAACACTTTTACTTGTTAATACTAACTTGAGGACAATAAAAATAAGTTTTCTCACAAAATTTCACTTGTCTAGGTAGATTCTTTTCGACGCTATCGTGTTTTTAACATAATATGTTTTCTAATATTGGTTTTGTATGAGTGGTACCAGAACTACTTGACCGACATAGCCCATTTTTAATACCAACCTGACGCCGATAAAAAGAAGTCCTTTCACCAAATTTCGTTCACCTACGTCAATTACTTTGGGCGCTATCGTGCTTTCAACACACAGAGAGACATGTGGGCCCAATATTGGTTTTACATGGGAGGTACCAGAACTACTTGACCGACATAGCCCATTTTGAATACCAACCTGACGCTTATAACAAGTAAAAGTGTTATCATCGGCCTGGCCGATGCTTTGATACCCTCCACTACATACAAGTCATGCAAAATTGGTTTTGCTATGTCGGCTACTTGACCGACATAGCCCATTTTTATACCCTCCAGAGGAAGGTATATTCACTTTGCCAATACATTTGTAACGCAAAGAAGGAGTCACCGGAGACCTCATAAAGTATATAGATTCTGAATCAGGATCACATTCTGAATCGATTTAGCCATGTCCGTCTGTCTGTCTGTCTGTCTGTTTTTTTTTTTTTTTTTTTTTTTTTTTTTTTTTTTTTTTTTTGCGATTTTGAAGGTGGAAACCTTGCATGAGGCACCAATGGTCCGACGTCCATTGGTAGTGCCGGATTCCTACCGGCTAAAACCACCTTCCTTCCCGAACCGGCCGATTTAGGTCCCCCGCGGAACCACCGTAAGGCATTACTTCGCGGGGATCGGAATAAAGACTTAGCTTTCTCTGTCATTCGCTCTGCGTTCACGCTCTAAACGCCTAAGGTCGCAGAGTATTCGAACCGCTATGTCACTTACAATGATCCAGTTTTCCTTATTCTGAAGCATGTGGTGTACGATATTATCGGGAGTTGGCCACTCCCCAAATTTGTCCCGTAACGTAATTCTCTCGGTTACGTATCGTGGGCAATGAAAAAATACATGTTCCGCATTTTCGGAAACGGTTTCGCAATGTGGACAGTTTGGGATGGTTTCATGTCCTCGTTTAAAGAGATATTCTCTGTAACATCCATGACCCGTCAAGAACTGAGTCAGATAGAAGTTTGTTTCGCCGTGAGCACGGTTAATCCATGCATCGATGACTGGTATGAGACGATGTGTCCATCTTCCCTTTAACGATTCGTTCCACTGCTGTTGCCAAACAGCGATGCTACGATTTCTTTCGGATTTTCTCTTTTCGTCGCCTACTCGGCCATTTCGGACTCGCGCGGTTCTTAGAGCTATCATTTCTTCAGCGAGCAAATCGATAGGTAGCATTGAAGAAACTACGAGTATAGCATCGTTGGAAACTATTCGAAATGCACAAGCGACTCTTAATGCGCTTAGGCGGTGGACAGATTTAATTCCCCTCACATAAGACTTAACTTTCGCTGCGCAGGACCATATTTCCACTGCGTACATAAGTATCGAACTCGCAGTTTTTGCAAGGAGTAGTCTCTTACTCTGTCTCGGACCTCCGATATTACTCATCAGCCTTGAAAGTGCACTAACAGTTTTCGACGACCTTTTGCATATATGCTCTAGGTGGTATTTGAAGGTTAGACGTGAGTCAATAATCACTCCAAGGTACTTAATACATGGTTGAGAGACCACTACATGCCCTCCCACTCTGAACGATATCGTTTCTCGTACTTTCCTACTCGTAATAAGCACTGCTTCCGTCTTATGATCTGCAAGTTGCAAACCGGCTATAGCTAACCAACTACGTACAGTTGCAACTGTCTCGTTACAGTGCAGTTCGATATCTTCTATCGTTTTTGCCACAACCACCACAGCGATATCGTCTGCACAGCCGATAATTGAAGCTTCTCGTGGAATCGGTAGACGCAGAATTTCGTCATACATAACATTCCATAACAGCGGTCCTAGGACTGAGCCTTGAGGCACGCCGCCAGTTACTTCGTATTCTTTTATTCCCTCATCAGAATCATAGAGAAGGACTCTATTTGTAAGGTAGCTCGATATAATTTTACGCAGATATTCTTGTATTTCAATCCGGTAAAGACAGCTCATGATGCGTTCCCAATTCGCCGAATTAAACGCGTTTTTTACGTCCAAGGTTATAACGGCGCAGTATTTTTTGGTGCCTCCTTTCCAACGTTTGCCCTCTATAGCGGCTTGGGCTCTCGTTATTACCGCGCTGATTGCGTCTACGGTAGATTTTGACTTACGAAAGCCGTACTGGTGTTCCGATAGGCCTCCTGATATTTCAATTGCAGGCTGTAGCCTGTTGTAAATTATACGCTCGAGGATTTTACCAACCGTGTCTAATAGACAAATAGGACGATAAGATGATGGTTCATTTGGATTTCCTTTTCCCTTCAGCAGTAGGACAAGTCTTTGGCGCTTCCAAGATTGAGGAAAAACGCCCTCCTGAACACACGCATTAAACATCTCGGCAAATAAATCCGGTCGCGTATAAATTGCGATTTTAAGGGCTCTATTTGGAATACCATCCAGCCCAGGAGCCTTTCTATCGTGTACCTTCTTACAGGCTTCGAATACTTCTTCGCGTGTTATGATGGGTATAGGCGCGATCTCGTGGAAGCTTAGACTACCCATCTCCCTGCTCTCCTGATGAGGAAATAGAGTCTCAACTATTCGTCGTAACAATACTGGGCACGTCGGCGATTGCGTGCGGGGACCTTTTAGCCTCATCGATACGATTTTGTAAGCTTTGCCCCAGACATCATTATTAAGTTCTTCACAGAGAGTCCTAAAACAAAGACGCTTGCTGTTCTTAATCGCTTTTTTAAAACGAGTTCTCGCCTCTTGATGTGCATTGCGTGCGAGTTGCGCTTGTTGGTCATCGCCGTATCGAGTCCGCGAACGCTGGTAAATTCTTCTTGTTCGGAGGCACGCCGATCTAAGTTCCGCTATCTCGGCGGTCCACCAATATACCGGAGGTCGGTGCTTTCCTGTGGCCAATCTGGACATTGATGTATTACACGCGTTGACTAGCAGCCGTGATACCTGCGTTACAAATTCCCCTGCACTTCCAGCTTCAATTATCGCTTCACTAACGACGAAACTTAACAGATCTTCATCAAGCGTATTGGCATTCCATTTAGATCGCTTCAGTGTTGCCCTGCTAGTGTGGGTTGCTGGCTCAGTGCTCGCGCTAAATAAAATAGCATTGTGGTCACTATGCGTGTAATGGTCGCTCACGCGCCAGTTAGCATCTCGTAGCAGGTTACTGCTGGCAAAGGTGATGTCAATAATAGATCCCGATCTTGCTGTACTAAAGGTGTTCGTACTTCCGCTGTTAGCTAAAACAATATCTAGGCAGGAGAAAGCTTCAAGTAGAACGGTTCCTCTGCGATTTGTGTATGAGCTTCCCCATTCCGAGGCCCATGCATTAAAATCGCCTGCGATTATCACAGGGCTCTTACCGGAAGCATCGGCAACTATTCTATCTAAAACCATCTCAAAAATTTCGATAGTAGCGCTAGGTGGAATATAGCAGCTATATATGTAGATACCGTTTATCTTAGCCCTTATAAAGAAGTCCTCGGGGACCTCGGGGTATTCCTGAATGGAGGCGTTTCCACAAACCCAAATTGCAGATGTTTTTGTCGTGTCGGTTACCCAACTATTTCCAGATAGGTTCCTATATGGCTCGCAGAGAATCGCTACATCAATCTTCCGTTCACGAACAGTTTGCTGTAGGAGGTCTTGGGCCGCTTCACAGTGATTAAGATTGAGTTGCATTACTTTCATATTTTTTTCGAAGGTACTTTCTACCGCTTTTTTGTATTCGGGACATCTTTTACTACCGGTTATATGTAAATAATCGATATTGTTTGCTACGCAGAGCAAACATTTTGGCCGGGCTTTACAGACCTTCAATTTGTGGCCTTTTTCTCCGCATCTGATGCACAGATCCGTTCGGTCGTTAGCGCTTTTGCACACTCTCGCGTAGTGTCCGAACTCAAGGCATTTAAAGCATCGCTTAAGCTCAGTCTTTTCTCGTATTCGGCAGTAAACCCAACCGATCCGCACTTTCCCAACTCTCAGCAGTCTGTTCGCTATTTCTGTTGGTACTTTTATGGTGGCTGTTTGCGTTCCACCATAGGCTCTCCTCACGTTTTTGATCATCGTGACCTTGAATTCCAAATTCAGTTGATCTGTTAAGGCGGAACAGATCTCCTCCTTCGACGTCGCTTCGTCTATATCCTTGCATTCTATCAAGACCTCCTGTGTAAGGGACCAGACGTTACCGTTTTCACCCAGCGCTTCTTTAGTTTTGTCTTTATAGATCGCGGTTGTAGGATTCGCAGCTTTGTTGAGTGAGAGTAGAAGGTCTCCACTTGCAGTTTTACGGATTCGACTTACATTCGTCCCTACTTCCTTAAGTGCAGGATCCGCCTTCAGCTTCCGGAGTAGGTCAGCGTACGATAGCTCGCCGGTCTTTTTAATGACTATCGCATCTGGTCGCATTGGTTTTTTAACATCTGCGGTGCGAGTCTTTTTGACAACCTTCACCCATTCTTCTGCCGACTTAGCTTCTAGATTTGGTGTTGGCTGCGTCGAACTACTCTTATCAGTTCGTTTCTGTTGCTCTGAAATTTTCTTAGGCGGACTTACCAAGTTGTTACTACATACTTGTTTTTTTCGGCGAGTTTATCCGCGTCTTTTTTGGAGCAGGGGCTTTAGACGGTTGCTCTTCGGGCCGGTTACCATTGGCTTCCACGTCTCTATTTCTTTTGACGGATGGGATAGAAGATCTGTTCTTGTCGATCGCTAGTACTGCTTTTTGCTTTCCTTCTCGGACAGTGTTCTCTTCGGTAAGGATTATATCCGTTTGCGAAGATGTACTCACTTCACTTTTTTCCGCATTACTTCTAAGGTTCTTTATCTGTTCACGGAGTTCAGATATCTCATTCCGTAGATCAGCGACCTCAGATTCCGCCTCGCGGAAAACAGTTTTTATGAGCGTACCCATTTTCTTAATTTCTCCATGGACGTTGTGCTTGTCCCTGTAGAAATCAATTAGACCGTCAATTTTTATCCCAAGTTGTAGCATTTTTGTATTCTCGTGTTTGTCACTGCTATTCTGGGCGCTGTGAGCAGTGACAATCGGTTTTGCCGCGTCAGTTCTTGCCGATGACTTCGACTCTGAATGCGAACGCGTGTTGTTTCCTAAGAGAGTAGCTTTAGTTGGCGAACGTGCAAACCGAGTACTCCTCCTGAAAGGGTCAATACCGACATCCATATCTTTTGTCTCTTTCCTTGTAACATTTCTGACAACAGCATCCAAGTTTACCAATGCTGTAGCAGGTGCATTAGCACTATTATTTTCATTTATTTTGCAGTCGTTGTATCTCGACGACTTTGAGCCTGCTTTCGCACTCTCTGCCGCCGGTACTGGGGATCCGACTCCCTGCACCGTAACTTCTTCATTCATTTTGTTTCCCTCCATATTAGATTTTTAAAGAGTATCCACCTCCTGTCAGTTTTTTGGTCCGCGAGTGGTATTGGTTATTTCCACCAACCCTGCGAATGTGCACGCTGTATGGCGCAGACACACACAGGGCCCCCGTATCCGCCACCTGGGGACGCGCCCGATGGGAGAACTGACTAAACTCCACACGGGTGTCTGTCTGTCTGTCTGTCTGTCTGTCTGTCTGTCTGTTGAAAGCACGATAGCGCCCAAAGTAATTGACGTAGGTGAATGAAATTTGGTGAAATCACTTCTTTTTATCGGCGTCAGGTTGGTATTGAAAATGGGCTATGTCGGTCAAGTAGTTCTGGTACCTCCCATACAAAACCAATATTGGACCCATGCCTCTCTGTCTGTTGAAAGCACGATAGCGCCCAAAGTAAGTGACGTAGGTGAATGAAATTTGGTGAGAGAACTTCTTTTTATCGTCATTAGGTTGGTATTGAAAATGGGCTATGTCGGTCAAGTAGTTCTGGTACCTCCCATACAAAACCAATATTGGACCCATGCCTCTCTGTCTGTTGAGAGCACGATAGCGCCCAAAGTAATTGACGTAGGTGAATGAAATTTGGTGAGAGAACTTATTTTTATCGTCGTTAGGTTGGTATTGAAAACCTGCTATGTCGGTCAAGCAGTTCTGGTACCTCCCTCACAAAACCAATTTTGCATGACTTGTATGCAGTGGAGGGTATCAAAGCATCGGCCAGGCCGATGATAACACTTTTACTTGTTAATACTAACTTGAGGACAATAAAAATAAGTTTTCTCACAAAATTTCACTTGTCTAGGTAGATTCTTTTCGACGCTATCGTGTTTTTAACATAATATGTTTTCTAATATTGGTTTTGTATGAGAGGTACCAGAACTACTTGACCGACATAGCCCATTTTTAATACCAATCTGACGCCGATAAAAAGAAGTCCTTATACCGAATTTCGTTCACCTACGTCAATTACTTTGAGCGCTATCGTGCTTTCAACAGACAGAGAGACACATGGGTCCAATATTGGTTTTGCATGGAAGGTACCAGAACTACTTGACCGACATAGCTCATTTTCAATACCAATCTGACGCCGATAAAAAGAAGTCCTTATACCGAATTTCGTTCACCTACGTCAATTACTTTGAGCGCTATCGTGCTTTCAACAGACAGAGAGACACATGGGTCCAATATTGGTTTTGCATGGAAGGTACCAGAACTACTTGACCGACATAGCTCATTTTCAATACCAATCTGACGCCGATAAAAAGAAGTCCTTATACCGAATTTCGTTCACCTACGTCAATTACTTTGAGCGCTATCGTGCTTTCAACAGACAGAGAGACACATGGGTCCAATATTGGTTTTGTATGGGAGGTACCAGAACTACTTGACCGACATAGCCCATTTTCAATACCAACCTGACGCCGATAAAAAGAAGTCCTTTCACCAAACTTCGTTCACCTACGTGAATTACTTTGGGCGGTATCGTGCTTTCAACAGACAGACAGACAGACAGACAGACGGACATGGCTAAATCGATTCAGAATGTGATCCTGTTTCAGAATATATATACTTTATGAGGTCTCCGGTGACTCCTTCTTTGCGTTACAAATGTATTGGCAAAGTGAATATACCTTCCTCTGGAGGGTATAAAAATAAGTGCTCTCACCAAATTTCATTCACCTACGTCAATCACTTTGGGCGCTATCGTGCTTTCAACAGACAGAGAGACATGTGGGCCCAATATTGGTTTTTCATGGGAGGTACCAGAACTACTTGGCCGACATAGCTCATTTTCAATACCAACCTGACGCCGATAAAAAGAAGTCCTTTCACCAAATTTCGTTCACCTACGTCAATTACTTTGGGCGCTATCGTGCTTTCAACAGACAGACAGACAGACAGGCAGACAGAGAGACGGACATGGCTAAATCGATTCAGAATGCGATCCTGATTCAGAATATATATACTTTATAAGGTCTCCGGTGACTCCTTCTTGGCGTTACAAATGTATTGGCAAAGTGAATATACCTTCCTCTGGAGGGTATAAAAATGGGCTATGTCGGTCAAGTAGTTCTGGTACCTCTCTCACAAAACCAATTTTGCATGACTTGTATGCAGTGGATTGTATCAAAGCATCGGCCAGGCCGATGATAACACTTTTACTTGTTAATACTCACTTGAGGAAAATAAAAATAAGTTTTCTCACAAAATTTCACTTGTCTAGGTAGATTCTTTTCGACGCTATCGTGTTTTTAACATACTATGTTTTCTAATATTGGTTTTGTATGAGAGGTACCAGAACTACTTGACCGACATAGCTCATTTTCAATACCAAAATGACGCCGATAAAAAGAAGTCCTTTCACCAAATTTCGTTCACCTACGTCAATTACTTTGGGCGCTATCGTGCTTTCAATACACAGAGAAACATGTGGGCCCAATATTGGTTTTGCATGGGAGGTACCAGAAGTACTTCACCGACATAGCTCATTTTCTATACCAACCTGACGCCGATAAAAAGAAGTCCTTTCACCAAATTTCGTTCACCTACGTCAATTACTTTGGGCGCTATCGTGCTTTCAATACACAGAGAGACATGTGGGCCCAATATTGGTTTTGCATGGGAGGTACCAGAACTACTTGACCGACATAGCTCATTTTCAATACCAACCTGACGCCGATAAAAAGAAGTCCTTTCACCAAATTTCGTTCACCTACGTCAATTACTTTGAGCGCTATCGTGCTTTCAACAGACAGAAAGACAAATGGGTCCAATATTGGTTTTGTATGGGAGGTACCAGAACTACTTCACCGACATAGCCCATTTTGAATACCAACCTGACGCTTATAAAAATAAGTGCTCTCACCAAATTTCATTCACCTACGTCAATCACTTTGGGCGCTATCGTGCTTTCAACAGACAGAGAGACATGTGGGAACAATATTGGTTTTTCATGGGAGGTACCAGAACTACTTGACCGACATAGCTCATTTTCAATACCAACCTGACGCCGATAAAAAGAAGTCCTTTCACCAAATTTCGTTCACCTACGTCAATTACTTTGAGCGCTATCGTGCTTTCAACAGACAGAAAGACAAATTGGTCCAATATTGGTTTTGTATTGGAGGTACCAGAACTACTTAACCGACATAGCCCATTTTGAATACCAACCTGACGCTTATAAAAATAAGAGCTCTCACCAAATTTCATTCACCTACGTCAATCACTTTGGGCGCTATCGTGCTTTCAACAGACAGAGAGACATGTGGGCCCAAAATTGGTTTTGCATGGGAGGTACCAGAACTACTTAACCGACATAGCCCATTTTGAATACCAACCTGACGCTTATAAAAATAAGAGCTCTCACCAAATTTCATTCACCTACGTCAATCACTTTGGGCGCTATCGTGCTTTCAACAGACAGAGAGACATGTGGGCCCAAAATTGGTTTTGCATGGGAGGTACCAGAACTACTTAACCGACATAGCCCATTTTGAATACCAACCTGACGCCGATAAAAATAAGTCCTTTTACCAAATTTCAATCAGCTACGTGAATTACTTTGGGCGCCATCGTGCTATCAACAGACAGTGAGGCACATGGGTCCAATATTGGTTTCGTATAGGAGGTACCGATGCTTTGATACAATCCACTGCATACAAGTCATGCAAAATTGGTTTTGCATGGGAGGTACCAGAACTACTTAACCGACATAGCCCATTTTGAATACCAACCTGACGCTTATAAAAATAAGAGCTCTCACCAAATTTCATTCACCTACGTCAATCACTTTGGGCGCTATCGTGCTTTCAACAGACAGAGAGACATGTGGGCCCAAAATTGGTTTTGCATGGGAGGTACCAGAACTACTTAACCGACATAGCCCATTTTGAATACCAACCTGACGCCGATAAAAATAAGTCCTTTTACCAAATTTCAATCAGCTACGTGAATTACTTTGGGCGCCATCGTGCTATCAACAGACAGTGAGGCACATGGGTCCAATATTGGTTTCGTATAGGAGGTACCAGAACTGCTTGACCGACATAGCCCATTTTCAACACCAACCTGACGCCGATAAAAAGATCTCCTTTCACCGAATTTCATTCACCTACGTCTATTACTTCGGGCGCTATCGTGCTTTCAACAGACAGACAGACAGACAGACAGACAGACAGACAGACAGACGGACATGACTAAATCGATTCAGAATGTGATCCTGATTCAGAATATATATACTTTATAAGGTCTCCGGTGACTCCTTCTTGGCGTTACAATTGTATTGGCAAAGTGAATATACCTTCCTCTGGAGGGTATAAAAATGGGCTATGTCGGTCAAGTAGTTCTGGTACCTCCCTTACAAAACCAATTTTGCATGACTTGTATGCAGTGGAGGGTATCAAAGCATCGGCCAGGCCGATGATAACACTTTTACTTGTTAATACTAACTTGAGGACAATAAAAATAAGTTTTCTCACAAAATTTCACTTGTCTAGGTAGATTCTTTTCGACGCTATCGTGTTTTTAACATAATATGTTTTCTAATATTGGTTTTGTATGAGAGGTACCAGAACTACTTGACCGACATAGCTCATTTTCAATACCAACCTGACGCCGATAAAAAGAAGTCCTTTCACCAAATTTCGCTCACTTACGTCAATTACTTTGGGCGCTATCGTGCTTTCAACAGACAGACAGACAGACAGACAGACAGACAGACGGACATGACTAAATCGATTCAGAATGTGATCCTGATTCAGAATATATATACTTTATAAGGTCTCCGGTGACTCCTTCTTGGCGTTACAATTGTATTGGCAAAGTGAATATACCTTCCTCTGGAGGGTATAAAAATGGGCTATGTCGGTCAAGTAGTTCTGGTACCTCCCATACAAAACCAATATTGGACCCATGCCTCTCTGTCTGTTGAAAGCACGATAGCGCCCAAAGTAAGTGACGTAGGTGAATGAAATTTGGTGAGAGAACTTCTTTTTATCGTCATTAGGTTGGTATTGAAAATGGGCTATGTCGGTCAAGTAGTTCTGGTACCTCCCATACAAAACCAATATTGGACCCATGCCTCTCTGTCTGTTGAGAGCACGATAGCGCCCAAAGTAATTGACGTAGGTGAATGAAATTTGGTGAGAGAACTTATTTTTATCGTCGTTAGGTTGGTATTGAAAACCTGCTATGTCGGTCAAGCAGTTCTGGTACCTCCCTCACAAAACCAATTTTGCATGACTTGTATGCAGTGGAGGGTATCAAAGCATCGGCCAGGCCGATGATAACACTTTTACTTGTTAATACTAACTTGAGGACAATAAAAATAAGTTTTCTCACAAAATTTCACTTGTCTAGGTAGATTCTTTTCGACGCTATCGTGTTTTTAACATAATATGTTTTCTAATATTGGTTTTGTATGAGAGGTACCAGAACTACTTGACCGACATAGCCCATTTTTAATACCAATCTGACGCCGATAAAAAGAAGTCCTTATACCGAATTTCGTTCACCTACGTCAATTACTTTGAGCGCTATCGTGCTTTCAACAGACAGAGAGACACATGGGTCCAATATTGGTTTTGCATGGAAGGTACCAGAACTACTTGACCGACATAGCTCATTTTCAATACCAATCTGACGCCGATAAAAAGAAGTCCTTATACCGAATTTCGTTCACCTACGTCAATTACTTTGAGCGCTATCGTGCTTTCAACAGACAGAGAGACACATGGGTCCAATATTGGTTTTGCATGGAAGGTACCAGAACTACTTGACCGACATAGCTCATTTTCAATACCAATCTGACGCCGATAAAAAGAAGTCCTTATACCGAATTTCGTTCACCTACGTCAATTACTTTGAGCGCTATCGTGCTTTCAACAGACAGAGAGACACATGGGTCCAATATTGGTTTTGTATGGGAGGTACCAGAACTACTTGACCGACATAGCCCATTTTCAATACCAACCTGACGCCGATAAAAAGAAGTCCTTTCACCAAACTTCGTTCACCTACGTGAATTACTTTGGGCGGTATCGTGCTTTCAACAGACAGACAGACAGACAGACAGACGGACATGGCTAAATCGATTCAGAATGTGATCCTGTTTCAGAATATATATACTTTATGAGGTCTCCGGTGACTCCTTCTTTGCGTTACAAATGTATTGGCAAAGTGAATATACCTTCCTCTGGAGGGTATAAAAATAAGTGCTCTCACCAAATTTCATTCACCTACGTCAATCACTTTGGGCGCTATCGTGCTTTCAACAGACAGAGAGACATGTGGGCCCAATATTGGTTTTTCATGGGAGGTACCAGAACTACTTGGCCGACATAGCTCATTTTCAATACCAACCTGACGCCGATAAAAAGAAGTCCTTTCACCAAATTTCGTTCACCTACGTCAATTACTTTGGGCGCTATCGTGCTTTCAACAGACAGACAGACAGACAGGCAGACAGAGAGACGGACATGGCTAAATCGATTCAGAATGCGATCCTGATTCAGAATATATATACTTTATAAGGTCTCCGGTGACTCCTTCTTGGCGTTACAAATGTATTGGCAAAGTGAATATACCTTCCTCTGGAGGGTATAAAAATGGGCTATGTCGGTCAAGTAGTTCTGGTACCTCTCTCACAAAACCAATTTTGCATGACTTGTATGCAGTGGATTGTATCAAAGCATCGGCCAGGCCGATGATAACACTTTTACTTGTTAATACTCACTTGAGGAAAATAAAAATAAGTTTTCTCACAAAATTTCACTTGTCTAGGTAGATTCTTTTCGACGCTATCGTGTTTTTAACATACTATGTTTTCTAATATTGGTTTTGTATGAGAGGTACCAGAACTACTTGACCGACATAGCTCATTTTCAATACCAAAATGACGCCGATAAAAAGAAGTCCTTTCACCAAATTTCGTTCACCTACGTCAATTACTTTGGGCGCTATCGTGCTTTCAATACACAGAGAAACATGTGGGCCCAATATTGGTTTTGCATGGGAGGTACCAGAACTACTTCACCGACATAGCTCATTTTCTATACCAACCTGACGCCGATAAAAAGAAGTCCTTTCACCAAATTTCGTTCACCTACGTCAATTACTTTGGGCGCTATCGTGCTTTCAATACACAGAGAGACATGTGGGCCCAATATTGGTTTTGCATGGGAGGTACCAGAACTACTTGACCGACATAGCTCATTTTCAATACCAACCTGACGCCGATAAAAAGAAGTCCTTTCACCAAATTTCGTTCACCTACGTCAATTACTTTGAGCGCTATCGTGCTTTCAACAGACAGAAAGACAAATGGGTCCAATATTGGTTTTGTATGGGAGGTACCAGAACTACTTCACCGACATAGCCCATTTTGAATACCAACCTGACGCTTATAAAAATAAGTGCTCTCACCAAATTTCATTCACCTACGTCAATCACTTTGGGCGCTATCGTGCTTTCAACAGACAGAGAGACATGTGGGCCCAATATTGGTTTTTCATGGGAGGTACCAGAACTACTTGACCGACATAGCTCATTTTCAATACCAACCTGACGCCGATAAAAAGAAGTCCTTTCACCAAATTTCGTTCACCTACGTCAATTACTTTGAGCGCTATCGTGCTTTCAACAGACAGAAAGACAAATTGGTCCAATATTGGTTTTGTATTGGAGGTACCAGAACTACTTAACCGACATAGCCCATTTTGAATACCAACCTGACGCTTATAAAAATAAGAGCTCTCACCAAATTTCATTCACCTACGTCAATCACTTTGGGCGCTATCGTGCTTTCAACAGACAGAGAGACATGTGGGCCCAAAATTGGTTTTGCATGGGAGGTACCAGAACTACTTAACCGACATAGCCCATTTTGAATACCAACCTGACGCTTATAAAAATAAGAGCTCTCACCAAATTTCATTCACCTACGTCAATCACTTTGGGCGCTATCGTGCTTTCAACAGACAGAGAGACATGTGGGCCCAAAATTGGTTTTGCATGGGAGGTACCAGAACTACTTAACCGACATAGCCCATTTTGAATACCAACCTGACGCCGATAAAAATAAGTCCTTTTACCAAATTTCAATCAGCTACGTGAATTACTTTGGGCGCCATCGTGCTATCAACAGACAGTGAGGCACATGGGTCCAATATTGGTTTCGTATAGGAGGTACCGATGCTTTGATACAATCCACTGCATACAAGTCATGCAAAATTGGTTTTGCATGGGAGGTACCAGAACTACTTAACCGACATAGCCCATTTTGAATACCAACCTGACGCTTATAAAAATAAGAGCTCTCACCAAATTTCATTCACCTACGTCAATCACTTTGGGCGCTATCGTGCTTTCAACAGACAGAGAGACATGTGGGCCCAAAATTGGTTTTGCATGGGAGGTACCAGAACTACTTAACCGACATAGCCCATTTTGAATACCAACCTGACGCCGATAAAAATAAGTCCTTTTACCAAATTTCAATCAGCTACGTGAATTACTTTGGGCGCCATCGTGCTATCAACAGACAGTGAGGCACATGGGTCCAATATTGGTTTCGTATAGGAGGTACCAGAACTGCTTGACCGACATAGCCCATTTTCAACACCAACCTGACGCCGATAAAAAGATCTCCTTTCACCGAATTTCATTCACCTACGTCTATTACTTCGGGCGCTATCGTGCTTTCAACAGACAGACAGACAGACAGACAGACAGACAGACAGACAGACGGACATGACTAAATCGATTCAGAATGTGATCCTGATTCAGAATATATATACTTTATAAGGTCTCCGGTGACTCCTTCTTGGCGTTACAATTGTATTGGCAAAGTGAATATACCTTCCTCTGGAGGGTATAAAAATGGGCTATGTCGGTCAAGTAGTTCTGGTACCTCCCTTACAAAACCAATTTTGCATGACTTGTATGCAGTGGAGGGTATCAAAGCATCGGCCAGGCCGATGATAACACTTTTACTTGTTAATACTAACTTGAGGACAATAAAAATAAGTTTTCTCACAAAATTTCACTTGTCTAGGTAGATTCTTTTCGACGCTATCGTGTTTTTAACATAATATGTTTTCTAATATTGGTTTTGTATGAGAGGTACCAGAACTACTTGACCGACATAGCTCATTTTCAATACCAACCTGACGCCGATAAAAAGAAGTCCTTTCACCAAATTTCGCTCACTTACGTCAATTACTTTGGGCGCTATCGTGCTTTCAACAGACAGACAGACAGACAGACAGACAGACAGACGGACATGACTAAATCGATTCAGAATGTGATCCTGATTCAGAATATATATACTTTATAAGGTCTCCGGTGACTCCTTCTTGGCGTTACAATTGTATTGGCAAAGTGAATATACCTTCCTCTGGAGGGTATAAAAATGGGCTATGTCGGTCAAGTAGTTCTGGTACCTCCCTTACAAAACCAATTTTGCATGACTTGTATGCAGTGGAGGGTATCAAAGCATCGGCCAGGCCGATGATAACACTTTTACTTGTTAATACTAACTTGAGGACAATAAAAATAAGTTTTCTCACAAAATTTCACTTGTCTAGGTAGATTCTTTTCGACGCTATCGTGTTTTTAACATAATATGTTTTCTAATATTGGTTTTGTATGAGAGGTACCAGAACTACTTGACCGACATAGCCCATTTTGAATACCAACCTGACGCTTATAACAAGTAAAGTGTTATCATCGGCCTGGCCGATGCTTTGATACCCTCCACTACATACAAGTCATGCAAAATTGGTTTTGCTATGTCGGCTACTTGACCGACATAGCCCATTTTTATACCCTCCAGAGGAAGGTATATTCACTTTGCCAATACATTTGTAACGCAAAGAAGGAGTCACCGGAGACCTCATAAAGTATATATATTCTGAATCAGGATCACATTCTGAATCGATTTAGCCATGTCCGTCTGTCTGTCTGTCTGTTGAAAGCACGATACCGCCCAAAGTAATCGACGTAGGTGAATGAAATTTGGTGAAATCACTTCTTTTTATCGGCGTCAGGTTGGTATTGAAAATGGGCTATGTCGGTCAAGTAGTTCTGGTACCTCCCATACAAAACCAATATTGGACCCATGCCTCTCTGTCTGTTGAAAGCACGATAGCGCCCAAAGTAATTGACGTAGGTGAATGAAATTTGGTGAAAGGACTTCTTTTTATCGGCGTCAGGTTGGTATTGAAAATGGGCTATGTCGGTCAAGTAGTTCTGGTACCTCCCATACAAAACCAATATTGGACCCATGCCTCTCTGTCTGTTGAAAGCACGATAGCGCCCAAAGTAATTGACGTAGGTGAATGAAATTTGGTGAAAGGACTTATTTTTATCGGCGTCAGGTTGGTATTGAAAATGGGCTATGTCGGTCAAGTAGTTCTGGTACCTCCCATACAAAACCAATATTGGACCCATGCCTCTCTGTCTGTTGAAAGCACGATAGCGCCCAAAGTAATTGACGTAGGTGAATGAAATTTGGTGAGAGAACTTCTTTTTATCGTCGTTAGGTTGGTATTGAAAATGGGCTATGTCGGTCAAGTAGTTCTGGTACCTCCCATGCAAAACCAATATTGGGCCCACATGTCTCTCTGCCTGTTGAAAGCACGATAGCGCACAAAGTAATTGACGTAGGTGAACGAAATTTGGTGAAAGGACTTATTTTTATCGGCGTCAGGTTGGTATTGAAAATGAGCTATGTCGGTCAAGTAGTTATGTTAAAAACACGATAGCGTCGAAAAGAATCTACCTAGACAAGTGAAATTTTGTGAGTAAACTTATTTTTATTGTCCTCAAGTTAGCATTAACAAGTAAAAGTGTTATCATCGGAATGGCCGATGCTTTGATACCCTCCACTGCATACAAGTCATGCAAAATTGGTTTTGTGAGGGAGGTACCAGAACTACTTGACCGACATAGCAGGTTTTCAATACCAACCTAACGACGATAAAAATAAGTTCTCTCACCAAATTTCATTCACCTACGTCAATTACTTTGGGCGCTATCGTGCTTTCAACAGACAGAGAGGCATGGGTCCAATATTGGTTTTGTATGGGAGGTACCAGAACTACTTGACCGACATAGCCCATTTTCAATACCAACCTAACGACGATAAAAAGAAGTTCTCTCACCAAATTTCATTCACCTACGTCGATTACTTTGGGCGCCATCGTGCTTTCAACAGACAGAGAGACATATGGGTCCAATATTGGTTTTGTATGGGAGGTACCAGAACTACTTGACCGACATAGCGCATTTTCAATACCAACCTGACGCCGATAAAAATAAGTCCTTTCACCAAATTTCATTCACCTACGTCAATTACTTTGGGCGCTATCGTGCTTTCAACAGACAGAGAGGCATGGGTCCAATATTGGTTTTGTATGGGAGGTACCAGAACTACTTGACCGACATAGCCCATTTTCAATACCAACCTGACGCCGATAAAAAGAAGTCCTTTCACCAAATTTCATTCACCTACGTCAATTACTTTGGGCGCTATCGTGCTTTCAACAGACAGAGAGGCATGGGTCCAATATTGGTTTTGTATGGGAGGTACCAGAACTACTTGACCGACATAGCCCATTTTCAATACCAACCTGACGCCGATAAAAAGAAGTGATTTCACCAAATTTCATTCACCTTCGTCGATTACTTTGGGCGCCATCGTGCTTTCAACAGACAGAGAGACATATGGGTCCAATATTGGTTTTGTATGGGAGGTACCAGAACTACTTCACCGACATAGCCCATTTTCAATACCAACCTGACGCCGATAAAAAGAAGTCTTTTCACCAAATTTCATTCACCTACGTCAATTACTTTGGGCGCTATCGTGCTTTCAACAGACAGACAGACAGACAGACAGACAGACAGACAGACGGACATGGCTAAATCGATTCAGAATGTGATCCTGATTCAGAATATATATACTTTATGAGGTCTCCGGTGACTCCTTCTTTGCGTTACAAATGTATTGGCAAAGTGAATATACCTTCCTCTGGAGGGTATAAAAATGGGCTATGTCGGTCAAGTAGCCGACATAGCAAAACCAATTTTGCATGACTTGTATGTAGTGGAGGGTATCAAAGCATCGGCCAGGCCGATGATAACACTTTACTTGTTATAAGCGTCAGGTTGGTATTCAAAATGGGCTATGTCGGTCAAGTAGTTCTGGTACCTCCCATGTAAAACCAATATTGGGCCCACATGTCTCTCTGTGTGTTGAAAGCACGATAGCGCCCAAAGTAATTGACGTAGGTGAACGAAATTTTTTGAAAGGACTTCTTTTTATCGGCGTCAGGTTGGTATTAAAAATGGGCTATGTCGGTCAAGTAGTTCTGGTACCTCTCATACAAAACCAATATTAGAAAACATATTATGTTAAAAACACGATAGCGTCGAAAAGAATCTACCTAGACAAGTGAAATTTTGTGAGAAAACTTATTTTTATTGTCCTCAAGTTAGTATTAACAAGTAAAAGTGTTATCATCGGCCTGGCCGATGCTTTGATACCCTCCACTGCATACAAGTCATGCAAAATTGGTTTTGTGAGGGAGGTACCAGAACTACTTGACCGACATAGCTCATTTTCAATACCAACCTGACGCCGATAAAAAGAAGTCCTTTCACCAAATTTCGTTCACCTACGTCAATTGCTTTGGGCGCTATCGTGCTTTCAACAGACAGACAGACAGACAGGCAGACAGACAGACGGACATGGCTAAATCGATTCAGAATGTGATCCTGATTCAGAATATATATACTTTATAAGGTCTCCGGTGACTCCTTCTTGGCGTTACAAATGTATTGGCAAAGTGAATATACCTTCCTCTGGAGGGTATAAAAATGGGCTATGTCGGTCAAGTAGTTCTGGTACCTCTCTCACAAAACCAATTTTGCATGACTTGTATGCAGTGGAGGGTATCAAAGCATCGGCCAGGCCGATGATAACACTTTTACTTGTTAATACTAACTTGAGGACAATAAAAATAAGTTTTCTCACAAAATTTCACTTGTCTAGGTAGATTCTTTTCGACGCTATCGTGTTTTTAACATAATATGTTTTCTAATATTGGTTTTGTATGAGAGGTACCAGAACTACTTGACCGACATAGCTCATTTTCAATACCAACCTGACGCCGATAAAAAGAAGTCCTTTCACCAAATTTCGCTCACTTACGTGAATTACTTTGGGCGCTATCGTGCTTTCAACAGACAGACAGACAGACAGACGGATATGGCTAAATCGATTCAGAATGTGATCCTGATTCAGAATATATATACTTTATGAGGTCTCCGGTGACTCCTTCTTTGCGTTACAAATGTATTGGCAAAGTGAATATACCTTCCTCTGGAGGGTATAAAAATAAGTGCTCTCACCAAATTTCATTCACCTACGTCAATCACTTTGGGCGCTATCGTGCTTTCAACAGACAGAGAGACATGTGGGCCCAATATTGGTTTTTCATGGGAGGTACCAGAACTACTTGACCGACATAGCTCATTTTCAATACCAACCTGACGCCGATAAAAAGAAGACCTTTCACCAAATTTCGTTCACCTACGTCAATTACTTTGGGCGCTATCGTGCTTTCAATACACAGAGAGACATGTGGGCCCAATATTGGTTTTGCATGGGAGGTACCAGAACTACTTGACCGACATAGCTCATTTTCAACACCAACCTGACGCCGATAAAAAGAAGTCCTTTCACCAAATTTCGTTCACCTACGTCAATAACTTTGGGCGCTATCGTGCTTTCAATACACAGAGAAACATGTGGGCCCAATATTGGTTTTGCATGGGAGGTACCAGAACTACTTGACCGACATAGCTCATTTTCAATACCAACCTGACGCCGATAAAAAGAAGACCTTTCACCAAATTTCGTTCACCTACGTCAATTACTTTGGGCGCTATCGTGCTTTCAATATACAGAGAGACATGTGGGCCCAATATTGGTTTTGCATGGGAGGTACCAGAACTACTTGACGGACATAGCTCATTTTCAACACCAACCTGACGCCGATAAAAAGAAGTCCTTTCACCAAATTTCGTTCACCTACGTCAATTACTTTGAGCGCTATCGTGCTTCCAACAGACAGAAAGACAAATGGGTCCAATATTGGTTTTGTATGGGAGGTACCAGAACTACTTCACCGACATAGCCCATTTTGAATACCAACCTGACGCTTATAAAAATAAGTGCTCTCACCAAATTTCATTCACCTACGTCAATCACTTTGGGCGCTATCGTGCTTTCAACAGACAGAGAGACATGTGGGCCCAATATTGGTTTTTCATGGGAGTGTGATGTGCTTTTTGTCTCAGGCTGAGGTTAGCTCGTCGGATCGCCAAGGTTCTTCCTAAAGAAACACTAACTTCAGGTAGAGGAATTCCTTTTATTACAATTTATTCATAGACAATAAAAGAGTTTTACAATATAAATTCTTAATGTATTCGGCACGGCTAGTCTGGTCCTGGTCGTCTGGTGAGGTCAGCGGCTCTCGTTCCTTCCTTGCTGCTTGGTTGGGCGTGGTAGGGCCCCGGTCGGTGGCTGGGTCCGTCTTGCGACAGTCCCGGCAGCTCAAGGTCCGTCTTGCGACAGTCCCGGCAGCTCAAGGTCCGCCTTGCGGCAGTCTCGGCAGCTCAAGGTCCGCCTTGCGGCAGTCCCGGCAGCTCAAGGTCCGCCTTGCGGGAGTCCCGGCAGCTCAAGGTCCGCCTTGCGGCAGTCCCGGCACTCAAGGTCCGTCTTGCGACAGTCCCGGCAGCTCAAGGTCCGTCTTGCGACAGTCCCGGCAGCTCAAGGTCCGCCTTGCGGGAGTCCCGGCAGCTCAAGGTCCGCCTTGCGGCAGTCCCGGCACTCAAGGTCCGTCTTGCGACAGTCCCGGCAGCTCAAGGTCCGTCTTGCGACAGTCCCGGCAGCTCAAGGTCCGCCTTGCGGCAGTCCCGGCAGCTCAAGGTCCGCCTTGCGGCAGTCCCGGCACTCAAGGTCCGTCTTGCGACAGTCCCGGCAGCTCAAGGTCCGTCTTGCGACAGTCCCGGCAGCTCAAGGTCCGCCTTGCGGCAGTCCCGGCAACTCAAAGTCTTTCTTGCGAAGGACTCGGCAATTCGCCAGCTACCCGCAGGTTGCTAGCAACAAAAATTAGCAAAATAGTGCAAAAACTATTTGCGGAGAAAAATCAGCGGTACTGGATTGGTACAAACCACTATGCTGTCTTGCTCGATTGTTTGTAATTTTACTTGCGGTCTTATAGTATTTCATTCGACAAGCCGGTGTGAATTTTATTCACGAACGCAAAATAGAGCGCAGCCATCGGTTTCGCCATGTACCGTGCACCTATCACCAAGCTGCTGTCAGCGAGAAATTGGAGCGGCGAGGTGGGGTAGACATGACCAGTTGGTTGGTTGGTTGGGCATAGCCAACAGTGGCTGGGTGCGTGGATGTGCACTGTGCGTAATGCACATGCATTGCCTCAGCGAATGGGCAAGCGAATGGTGGTGGGATATGGGGAAAACAATAAAGTGTATTGGTGTAACGAATGCTTCGTTACATTCCCCCCCTTCTTTCTCAGACGAGAACCTTCTCGTCGATATAGAAATTTTTATTATTAGTATTATTATTATTTTTTTTTTTTTTTTTTTTTGTTAGCTGTAGGGGTGATTATGGGGACGGGGAGCGGATTTGGGATGGCGGTAATAACGGTACTGACGGTGTCAGCGGTGAAGACGGTATCGGCTTGGTTGGTAGTGTTGGTACGGGCGGTGTAGCCGGGGTCGGCGATGTAGATGGTGTCGGCTTTAGCGGTGTCGGCGGTATTGATGGTGTCGGCGGTGTAGGCGGTACGGTGGTTTTGGCGGTACGGTTGGAGTTGGCATTCTCGGCGGTATAGGCGGTGTAGGCGAGGTCGGCGGTTTGTGCGGTGACGGTGGTTTCGGCGGTACGGTTGGAGTTGTCATTCTCGGCGGTATAGGCGGTGTAGGCGAGGTCGGCGGTTTGTGCGGTGACGGTGGTTTCGGCGGTACGGTTGGAGTTGGCATTCTCGGCGGTATAGGCGGTGTAGGCGAGGTCGGCGGTTTGTGCGGTGACGGTGGTTTCGGCGGTACGGTTGGTGTCGGCATTGTCGGCGGTGTAGGCGGTACGGGTGGTTTTATCGGTCTCTGCGGTGTCGGTGATACGCGGGATGGTTGAGACACTCTGGAAAGATTTCTCGTCCGCCTTTTGATGGACGTGTCGGGTGGCGTCCAGCTGCTCGAATACAAGTGGCCTTCTCTAAGTAGGGCACACGCGTTGGTTGCTGGACTTGTGCGTAGAACATTTCCGTTCGTCAACTTCTGGCCACCTAGCGTCATCTCGAATTTGGCTTTAACTAGCCAGTCCATGCCGAGGATCGCATCCTCGGCCAACGTTTTCATATATGTGAGCTCGCCCGTAACGGTTTGGTTACCCAGTTGAAGCTGCACCGTATAGTGCTCCCTGGTCTTGATAGAATCTCCGTTGGCCAGTTGGATCCTCCGTCCATGATATCGGACGGGAACCTGCATTCTTCGCAGGGTCTGTCGGACCTTTGGGCCGACAAAAGATTTTGATGCTCCGGTATCAACTAGACAATTAAATGTCTGACCTTGAATGGTAGTTGGGATAAAATACCGCGGGTCGGTCCATCTGGCGTTTGACATGGCGGCTGCTTGATTGCGATGGCAATTGCAGTCCCTCGTCTGCCTTCCGTCTTCCCCGCAATAGGAGCAGAATAGGCGGTACGGTCGTTGGCAATCCTGCTGACGGTGGCCTCTCTGTTTGCAGCGCCAGCAGTGCGTATCCCGATTGTACGGGACATTTGGTACATGTGGCCGGGGCGCTGGGGCAGTGACGGGATTAGTGGGGCGGATGCTTCGTTCTTCGCTCTTCACGTGCTCGAATTCTTCGGCCAATTCCACGAGCTCTTCTAACGTCGTAAAGTCCCGACGTTTAATGTAGAGACGGTATTCGGGTCGCATACTATCATATATCCGGTCTATATTATCTTGTACGCTCATTCGGGGATGTTGTCGGATCAGGTATTGGATGGCTCGAACAAAATCCTTGGCTCTCTCCCTGGGCCCTTGCTTTTTCCTCATAATCTCCTCCTCGAGTTTATGGGTATAGCGCGACGGGAGGAAATAGCGCAAAAACGCTCGTCGGAACTGATCCCAGTTCTGGAAGTCATCGCGATTGATCCTCAGCCACTCCAATGCTGTACCTCGGAAGATCTCGGGTAGCGGTCGCAGCATATAATCGGCTGGTATGTCGGTGTTGAAGGGTAGTGATGCGATGTCATGAGAACACAAGCGTTCTCACCTAGCCTCTCACTATCAACTCCTACTCTCACCTCCACGTGGTGACTGGTGGGTGCCTAGTACCTCGACTGGAGATTGGGTAACCAACCCCTTTGGAAGGTCGTTGGTGGCAGCAGACGAGAGAGGGGGGAGGAGTGTTGTTTTCTCACTAAGACACCTCCTCTGGTACCAGACGGCAGCGGAGGAGTTCCCTAGATGGAGCCAACGGTGGCGTCTACAGTTCCAGTCAGGCCGAACTATTTAGTGTAATCCCTATAGAGCTGCTCTGACATATTCGGATACCAGGTCTATAGGGATTTCCAATACCGAGCCAGGGTGTTGGAGAAGAGTTGGTGGCGGATGAACCCTTAATGGGCCAACGGCAGCGCTCACATCCCAAAGTGGGTTACTGGCACCGGAGTAACCGGCCTGCTGTCCTAGGGTCAAGGGCCTGGCCCTCCAGGTTGGGGGTTGTGCCGTCGGGGTAACTTCCCGACCATGTAAAAAAAAGAATAGTTTTGAGAGAGACACGAGGAGCCTCGGATAACAATTTCCCTCAAACGGCAACTAGACCCGGAACGTCAACGGACAACGATTTGAGAGTATGTACCTGGAACGTGCGAACGCTGTACACCCCAGGTGCTACTCAAAAACTTGAGTCTGTCCTCCCGCGGTACAAGGCAGATATTACCGCGATCCAGGAGATACGATGGATAGGATCAGGTATGATGAAAAGGAAAAATTGCGATATTTATTACAGCTGCCATAAAAGATTGCATGTATTAGGATGCGGATTCGTCGTGGGAAATCGGCTTAGGACAAAAGTTATTGACTTTAAGCCGATAAGTGATCGCCTAGCTGTGATCCGCATCAAAGCTACTTTCCAAAACATAAGCCTAATATGTGCACACGCCCCTACCGACGAGGCTGAAGACCCTATCAAGGAGGAGTTTTATGACCTCCTGGATGGAGCCTACGGAGCCTGTCCGGAGTACGATGTCAAAGTTGTGCTCGGGGACTTCAATGCTAAAATCGGAAAGGAAAACATCTTTGGCGGGTTAGTTGGTAAACACAGAATCCACGATACGACCACAGACAACGGTTACCGACTAACTGACTTCGCGGCAGCTCGTAATACGGTGATAAGTAGCACTAGGTTTCCAAGGCTAAGGATCCACACAGCAACCTGGCGCTCTCCAGACGGTCGAACCGCCAACCAAATCGACCATGTGCTAATCGACGCGAGGCACGCATCCAACATCCTCAACGTGCACACATTCCGAGGGACAAACGTCGACTCTGACCATTTTCTTGTTGCGGCTAAGTTCAGAGCTCGACTATCCAACGAGAAGAAGCTGCGTTCCGCCCAGAAGAAGAAATTCAACGTTGGACGCCTTAGCACACCTGGAGTAGCCAGAGTCTACAAAGAGCGCCTGAGTGAGAAACTCTCCGCAGTGCATTCACCTACCACAAATGCCAACACCCAGTGGTCCCAGTATCGCGACATCATCAAAGAGGTAGCCGAAACCACCTTAGGGTACCAGCCACCCCAGAGAAAGAGCCCGTGGTATGATGATGAATGCGTACGCAGGAAAAAGGTGACAGAAGATGCACATATAAAGGCGCTGCAGCGCAAAACAAGGGCAGCGAGGGAAGAGTATCGAGCCAGGAGGAGGGAGGAGAAGAAAATCCTGCGTAGAAAGAAGAGGGCCTACGCAGTCTCCCAGCTCAAGGAGATCGAAGAGTCCCGCGATCGAAGCAACATCCGGAAGTTCTACAAGAAAGCCAAGCAACTGGCTGCTGGCTTCAAGACCGGAACGCAGGCTCTTCGAAACAGTGATGGAAACCTAGTCACCGAAGCGCAGGGAATAGTAGATGTTTTTAAGCAGCACTTCCAGCAGCTGCTAAATGGGCATCATGTAGAGAGAGTGATAGGGCAAGAAGAGAACCCACGTCCAGTCAATGAAGATCCAGTTCCACCGCCCAGTATAGAAGAAGTTGGCTTAGCAATAAAAAAGCTAAAGAACAACAAGGCCGCCGGCTCTGATGGTTTACCAGCGGAGCTCTTCAAATACGGTGGTGATGTTTTGGTAGGGCCCATGCACCAAATCATCAACCAAGTATGGGTGGAGGAAAGTATGCCCGATGACTGGACTATCAGCTCCATATGCCCCATCTACAAAAAAGGCGATCCTATGTCTTGCAAGAACTATCGAGGCATATCCCTGCTTAATGTCGCATACAAGATCCTATCCAACGTACTGTGTGAACGTCTCAAACCGTTCTGCAACACACTAATCGGCACGTACCAGTGTGGCTTCCGGCCCGGCAGATCGACTATAGACCAAATTTTCACACTGAGGCAAATCCTGGAAAAGACCAATGAATTTCAAGTCGAGACTCACCACCTATTCATCGACTTCAAAGCCGCATATGATAGCATTCATCGTCAGGAGCTTTATGTGGCGATGGCCGAATTCGGGATCCCGGCAAAACTGATCCAGCTATGTAGCGTGACGCTGGAGAACACACGCTGCAACGTGCAATTTGGAAGTAGTTCCTCCGAGCTATTCGAAACATGCACCGGATTTCGGCAAGGAGACGCATTATCATGTGACTTCTTCAATCTCGTGCTAGAGCAGATAGTGCGCAGGGCAGGTGTCAACACGGAAGGCACTATCTTCAACAAATCCGTCCAGCTACTGGGGTATGCAGACGATATTGACATCATCGGTCGCTCCCAGCGTGCCGTGATAGAGGCTTTTACGGCGATTGAAGAACAGGCGAAATTCGTTGGTCTTGTAGTAAATGAGGACAAGACTAAGTACATGCTATCAACAAACAAACAAGCATCTGTCCACCGCCTAGGACAGAACGTCACTATTGATAGCAACAATTTCGAGGTAGTTAAGGAGTTTATCTACCTCGGAGTAAACATGAACTCCACAAATGACATCCTAGTGGAGATCCGGCGAAGAATTACCCTAGGAAACCGCTGCTACTTCGGTTTGGCAAAGCAATTGGGTTCAAAACTCCTAACTCGAAGGACAAAATGTATGCTTTACAGAACCCTTATCCTGCCAGTTCTGCTTTATGGCGCCGAGTGCTGGACGATAAGCAGGAAGGGAGAGCTGATACTGGGCTCCTTCGAAAGAAAAATTCTTCGGCGGATTTTTGGTCCTGTGTGCGAGGAGGGCGAATGGAGGAGAAGATACAACCGCGAACTCTATGAGCTGTACCAAGATGTGGATGTAGTCCAAAAGGCCAAAATACGTCGACTACATTGGCTCGGCCACATCGAGCGAATGGACAATAATGCTCCAGCTAAGAGGATCTTCGAATCCCAGCCGCCAGGTTCGAGACGACAAGGAAGACCGAACCTCCGTTTCAAAGACCAAGCCATCGCGGATGCCAGAGCGCTTGGTCTGGATAACTGGAAGCAGCGTGCCCGGGATCGCAGAGGATGGAAGGCTGCAGTGTCTCAGGCAGAGACTCTCCACGGGTCGGGAGCCCGTTAAGTAAAGTAAGTAAGTATGTCGTAACAGCGGGTCAGCTCTTCGATCCGCTCCATAAATTCGAGGGTCCATTTCCGGACCGTATCCATCACCTCGGCCTCATAGCTCAGGGTTGGCCTAGCTCGGTTTGAAGTGGTCGGGGCTGGTGGCTCGGTTGCTCTGCTAGACGATGATGTGGTCGGGTCCCTCGGATATCTCTCGTATAATGTGGTGGGCGCAGGCGGCGGTTGAACGGTGGCGGGGTGGTGAACAGCTACGGGTATTTGTATAAACTGTGGGGTCTTCACTGGCCCTTCGGTTGTAGTTGACTTCTCGTCATCCGAAGACGTGTCCCCATATTCTCGGTTAGAAATTTTTGCTTCTAGTTCTTCGCAGAGGTTCTGGGTCGAAGATCTGGTTCGGGTGGCTTTTAGGAAAGCACTCATTCGGGATCGCAGTTGTTCAACTGTTACTTCGGTCCTTAACCCCTTTTTCTCCATGACCTCCATTAATTCTGACTTCTTCAGTAGGTAGATCCATCCGATGGTCATGTCTCCAGATTGTCCTTCAGGGACGGTTAGCTGGTTTCCTTCGTTCATCTTTCGGTCGGCTTCGGTCCGGACGTAATAATTCTGGTACTCCTTCTGTTGAAGTCCCTCGGGCTGCGTTCCTACTCGGTTGTAACAATTCTGGACCTCCTTCTGTTGAAGTCCCTCGGGTTGCGTTCCTACTCGGTTGTAACAATGCTGGATCTCCTTCTGTTGAAGTCCCTGCTCGGGCGCCAATGTGATGTGCTTTTTGTCTCAGGCTGAGGTTAGCTCGTCGGATCGCCAAGGTTCTTCCTAAAGAAACACTAACTTCAGGTAGAGGAATTCCTTTTATTACAATTTATTCATAGACAATAAAAGAGTTTTACAATATAAATTCTTAATGTATTCGGCACGGCTAGTCTGGTCCTGGTCGTCTGGTGAGGTCAGCGGCTCTCGTTCCTTCCTTGCTGCTTGGTTGGGCGTGGTAGGGCCCCGGTCGGTGGCTGGGTCCGTCTTGCGACAGTCCCGGCAGCTCAAGGTCCGCCTTGCGGCAGTCCCGGCAGCTCAAGGTCCGCCTTGCGGGAGTCCCGGCAGCTCAAGGTCCGCCTTGCGGCAGTCCCGGCACTCAAGGTCCGTCTTGCGACAGTCCCGGCAGCTCAAGGTCCGTCTTGCGACAGTCCCGGCAGCTCAAGGTCCGCCTTGCGGGAGTCCCGGCAGCTCAAGGTCCGCCTTGCGGCAGTCCCGGCACTCAAGGTCCGTCTTGCGACAGTCCCGGCAGCTCAAGGTCCGTCTTGCGACAGTCCCGGCAGCTCAAGGTCCGCCTTGCGGCAGTCCCGGCAGCTCAAGGTCCGCCTTGCGGCAGTCCCGGCACTCAAGGTCCGTCTTGCGACAGTCCCGGCAGCTCAAGGTCCGTCTTGCGACAGTCCCGGCAGCTCAAGGTCCGCCTTGCGGCAGTCCCGGCAGCTCAAGGTCCGCCTTGCGGCAGTCCCGGCACTCAAGGTCCGTCTTGCGACAGTCCCGGCAGCTCAAGGTCCGTCTTGCGACAGTCCCGGCAGCTCAAGGTCCGCCTTGCGGCAGTCCCGGCAACTCAAAGTCTTTCTTGCGAAGGACTCGGCAATTCGCCAGCTACCCGCAGGTTGCTAGCAACAAAAATTAGCAAAATAGTGCAAAAACTATTTGCGGAGAAAAATCAGCGGTACTGGATTGGTACAAACCACTATGCTGTCTTGCTCGATTGTTTGTAATTTTACTTGCGGTCTTATAGTATTTCATTCGACAAGCCGGTGTGAATTTTATTCACGAACGCAAAATAGAGCGCAGCCATCGGTTTCGCCATGTACCGTGCACCTATCACCAAGCTGCTGTCAGCGAGAAATTGGAGCGGCGAGGTGGGGTAGACATGACCAGTTGGTTGGTTGGTTGGGCATAGCCAACAGTGGCTGGGTGCGTGGATGTGCACTGTGCGTAATGCACATGCATTGCCTCAGCGAATGGGCAAGCGAATGGTGGTGGGATATGGGGAAAACAATAAAGTGTATTGGTGTAACGAATGCTTCGTTACAGGAGGTACCAGAACTACTTGACCGACATAGCTCATTTTCAATACCAACCTGACGCCGATAAAAAGAAGTCCTTTCACCAAATTTCGTTCACCTACGTCAATTACTTTATGCGCTATCGTGCTTTCAACAGACAGAGAGACATGTGGGCCCAATATTGGTTTTTCATGGGAGGTACCAGAACTACTTGACCGACATAGCTCATTTTCAATACCAACCTGACGCCAATAAAAAGAAGTCCTCTCACCAAATTTCGTTCACCTACGTCAATTACTTTATGCGCTATCGTGCTTTCAACAGACAGAGAGACATGTGGGCCCAAAATTGGTTTTGCATAGGAGGTACCAGAACTACTTAACCGACATAGCCCATTTTGAATACCAACCTGACGCTTATAAAAATAAGTGCTCTCACCAAATTTCATTCACCTACGTCAATCACTTTGGGCGCTATCGTGCTTTCAACAGACAGAGAGACATGTGGGCCCAATATTGGTTTTTCATGGGAGGTACCAGAACTACTTGACCGACATAGCTCATTTTCAATACCAACCTGACGCCAATAAAAAGAAGTCCTCTCACCAAATTTCGTTCACCTACGTCAATTACTTTATGCGCTATCGTGCTTTCAACAGACAGAGAGACATGTGGGCCCAATATTGGTTTTGTATGGGAGGTACCAGAACTACTTGACCGACATAGCTCATTTTTAATACCAACCTGACGCCGATAAAAAGATGTCCTTTCACCAAATTTCGTTCACCTACGTCAATTACTTTGGGCGCTATCGTGCTTCCAACAGACAGAAAGACAAATGGGTCCAATATTGGTTTTGTATGGGAGGTACCAGAACTACTTCACCGACATAGCCCATTTTGAACACCAACCTGACGCTTATAAAAATAAGTGCTCTCACCAAATTTCATTCACCTACGTCAATCACTTTGGGCGCTATCGTGCTTTCAACAGACAGAGAGACATGTGGGCCCAATATTGGTTTTTCATGGGAGGTACCAGAACTACTTGACCGACATAGCTCATTTTCAATACCAACCTGACGCCAAT
This sequence comes from Cheilosia impressa, assembly GCA_948293265.1. Classification (NCBI taxonomy): domain Eukaryota; kingdom Metazoa; phylum Arthropoda; class Insecta; order Diptera; family Syrphidae; genus Cheilosia; species Cheilosia impressa. The sequence goes on from OX411880.1 coordinate 46,071,495, forward strand.
AAAAAGAAGTCCTCTCACCAAATTTCGTTCACCTACGTCAATTACTTTATGCGCTATCGTGCTTTCAACAGACAGAGAGACATGTGGTCCCAATATTGGTTTTTCATGGGAGGTACCAGAACTACTTGACCGACATAGCTCATTTTCAACACCAACCTGACGCCGATAAAAAGAAGTCCTTTCACCAAATTTCGTTCACCTACGTCAATTGCTTTGGGCGCTATCGTGCTTTCAACAGACAGACAGACAGACAGGCAGACAGACAGACGGACATGGCTAAATCGATTCAGAATGTGATCCTGATTCAGAATATATATACTTTATAAGGTCTCCGGTGACACCTTCTTGGCGTTACAAATGTATTGGCAAAGTGAATATACCTTCCTCTGGAGGGTATAAAAATGGGCTATGTCGGTCAAGTAGTTCTGGTACCTCTCTCACAAAACCAATTTTGCATGACTTGTATGCAGTGAAGGGTATCAAAGCATCGACCAGGCCGATGATAACACTTTTACTTGTTAATACTAACTTGAGGACAATAAAAACAAGTAAAAGTGTTATCATCGGCCTGGCCGATGCTTTGATACCCTCCACTGCATACAAGTCATGCAAAATTGGTTTTGTGAGGGAGGTACCAGAACTACTTGACCGACATAGCAGGTTTTCAATACCAACCTAACGACGATAAAAATAAGTTCTCTCACCAAATTTCATTCACCTACGTCAATTACTTTGGGCGCTATCGTGCTTTCAACAGACAGAGAGGCATGGGTCCAATATTGGTTTTGTATGGGAGGTACCAGAACTACTTGACCGACATAGCTCATTTTTAATACCAACCTGACGCCGATAAAAAGATGTCCTTTCACCAAATTTCGTTCACCTACGTCAATTACTTTGGGCGCTATCGTGCTTTCAATACACAGAGAGACATGTGGGCCCAATATTGGTTTTGCATGGGAGGTACCAGAACTACTTGACCGACATAGCTCATTTTCAATACCAACCTGACACCGATAAAAAGATGTAATTTCACCAAATTTCATTCACCTACGTCAATCACTTTGGGCGGTATCGTGCTTTCAATACACAGAGAGACATGTGGGCCCAATATTGGTTTTGCATGGGAGGTACCAGAACTACTTGACCGACATAGCTCATTTTCAATACCAACCTGACGCCGATAAAAAGAAGTCCTTTCACCAAATTTCGTTCACCTACGTTAATTACTTTGGGCGCTATCGTGCTTTCAATATACAGAGAGACATGTGGGCTCAATATTGGTTTTGCATGGGAGGTACCAGAACTACTTGACCGACATAGCTCATTTTCAATACCAACCTGACGTAGATAAAAAGACGTCCTTTCACCAAATTTCGTTCACCTACGTCAATTACTTTAAGCGCTATCGTGCTTCCAACAGACAGAAAGACAAATGGGTCCAATATTGGTTTTGTATAGGAGGTACCAGAACTACTTCACCGACATAGCCCATTTTGAATACCAACCTGACGCTTATAAAAATAAGTGCTCTCACCAAATTTCATTCACCTACGTCAATCACTTTGAGCGCTATCGTGCTTTCAACAGACAGAGAGACATGTGGGCCCAATATTGGTTTTTCATGGAAGGTACCAGAACTACTTGACCGACATAGCTCGTTTTCAATAACAACCTGACGCCGATAAAAAGAAGTCCTTTCACCAAATTTCGTTCACCTACGTCAATTACTTTGAGCGGTATCGTGCTTTCAACAGACAGAAAGACAAATGGGTCCAATATTGGTTTTGTATGGGAGGTACCAGAACTACTTAACCGACATAGCTCATTTTCAATACCAACCTGACGCCAATAAAAAGAAGTCCTCTCACCAAATTTCGTTCACCTACGTCAATTACTTTATGCGCTATCGTGCTTTCAACAGACAGAGAGACATGTGGGCCCAAAATTGGTTTTGCATAGGAGGTACCAGAACTACTTAACCGACATAGCCCATTTTGAATACCAACCTGACGCTTATAAAAATAAGTGCTCTCACCAAATTTCATTCACCTACGTCAATCACTTTGGGCGCTATCGTGCTTTCAACAGACAGAGAGACATGTGGGCCCAATATTGGTTTTTCATGGGAGGTACCAGAACTACTTGACCGACATAGCTCATTTTCAATACCAACCTGACGCCGATAAAAAGAAGTCCTTTCACCAAATTTCGTTCACCTACGTCAATTACTTTGAGCGGTATCGTGCTTTCAACAGACAGAAAGACAAATGGGTCCAATATTGGTTTTGTATGGGAGGTACCAGAACTACTTAACCGACATAGCCCATTTTGAATACCAACCTGACGCCAATAAAAAGAAGTCCTCTCACCAAATTTCGTTCACCTACGTCAATTACTTTATGCGCTATCGTGCTTTCAACAGACAGAGAGACATGTGGGCCCAAAATTGGTTTTGCATAGGAGGTACCAGAACTACTTAACCGACATAGCCCATTTTGAATACCAACCTGACGCTTATAAAAATAAGTGCTCTCACCAAATTTCATTCACCTACGTCAATCACTTTGGGCGCTATCGTGCTTTCAACAGACAGAGAGACATGTGGGCCCAATATTGGTTTTTCATGGGAGGTACCAGAACTACTTGACCGACATAGCTCATTTTCAATACCAACCTGACGCCGATAAAAAGAAGACCTTTCACCAAATTTCGTTCACCTACGTCAATTACTTTGGGCGCTATCGTGCTTTCAATATACAGAGAGACATGTGGGCCCAATATTGGTTTTGCATGGGAGGTACCAGAACTACTTGACGGACATAGCTCATTTTCAACACCAACCTGACGCCGATAAAAAGAAGTCCTTTCACCAAATTTCGTTCACCTACGTCAATTACTTTGAGCGCTATCGTGCTTCCAACAGACAGAAAGACAAATGGGTCCAATATTGGTTTTGTATGGGAGGTACCAGAACTACTTCACCGACATAGCCCATTTTGAATACCAACCTGACGCTTATAAAAATAAGTGCTCTCACCAAATTTCATTCACCTACGTCAATCACTTTGGGCGCTATCGTGCTTTCAACAGACAGAGAGACATGTGGGCCCAATATTGGTTTTTCATGGGAGTGTGATGTGCTTTTTGTCTCAGGCTGAGGTTAGCTCGTCGGATCGCCAAGGTTCTTCCTAAAGAAACACTAACTTCAGGTAGAGGAATTCCTTTTATTACAATTTATTCATAGACAATAAAAGAGTTTTACAATATAAATTCTTAATGTATTCGGCACGGCTAGTCTGGTCCTGGTCGTCTGGTGAGGTCAGCGGCTCTCGTTCCTTCCTTGCTGCTTGGTTGGGCGTGGTAGGGCCCCGGTCGGTGGCTGGGTCCGTCTTGCGACAGTCCCGGCAGCTCAAGGTCCGCCTTGCGGCAGTCCCGGCAGCTCAAGGTCCGCCTTGCGGGAGTCCCGGCAGCTCAAGGTCCGCCTTGCGGCAGTCCCGGCACTCAAGGTCCGTCTTGCGACAGTCCCGGCAGCTCAAGGTCCGTCTTGCGACAGTCCCGGCAGCTCAAGGTCCGCCTTGCGGGAGTCCCGGCAGCTCAAGGTCCGCCTTGCGGCAGTCCCGGCACTCAAGGTCCGTCTTGCGACAGTCCCGGCAGCTCAAGGTCCGTCTTGCGACAGTCCCGGCAGCTCAAGGTCCGCCTTGCGGCAGTCCCGGCAGCTCAAGGTCCGCCTTGCGGCAGTCCCGGCACTCAAGGTCCGTCTTGCGACAGTCCCGGCAGCTCAAGGTCCGTCTTGCGACAGTCCCGGCAGCTCAAGGTCCGCCTTGCGGCAGTCCCGGCAGCTCAAGGTCCGCCTTGCGGCAGTCCCGGCACTCAAGGTCCGTCTTGCGACAGTCCCGGCAGCTCAAGGTCCGTCTTGCGACAGTCCCGGCAGCTCAAGGTCCGCCTTGCGGCAGTCCCGGCAACTCAAAGTCTTTCTTGCGAAGGACTCGGCAATTCGCCAGCTACCCGCAGGTTGCTAGCAACAAAAATTAGCAAAATAGTGCAAAAACTATTTGCGGAGAAAAATCAGCGGTACTGGATTGGTACAAACCACTATGCTGTCTTGCTCGATTGTTTGTAATTTTACTTGCGGTCTTATAGTATTTCATTCGACAAGCCGGTGTGAATTTTATTCACGAACGCAAAATAGAGCGCAGCCATCGGTTTCGCCATGTACCGTGCACCTATCACCAAGCTGCTGTCAGCGAGAAATTGGAGCGGCGAGGTGGGGTAGACATGACCAGTTGGTTGGTTGGTTGGGCATAGCCAACAGTGGCTGGGTGCGTGGATGTGCACTGTGCGTAATGCACATGCATTGCCTCAGCGAATGGGCAAGCGAATGGTGGTGGGATATGGGGAAAACAATAAAGTGTATTGGTGTAACGAATGCTTCGTTACAGGAGGTACCAGAACTACTTGACCGACATAGCTCATTTTCAATACCAACCTGACGCCGATAAAAAGAAGTCCTTTCACCAAATTTCGTTCACCTACGTCAATTACTTTATGCGCTATCGTGCTTTCAACAGACAGAGAGACATGTGGGCCCAATATTGGTTTTTCATGGGAGGTACCAGAACTACTTGACCGACATAGCTCATTTTCAATACCAACCTGACGCCAATAAAAAGAAGTCCTCTCACCAAATTTCGTTCACCTACGTCAATTACTTTATGCGCTATCGTGCTTTCAACAGACAGAGAGACATGTGGGCCCAAAATTGGTTTTGCATAGGAGGTACCAGAACTACTTAACCGACATAGCCCATTTTGAATACCAACCTGACGCTTATAAAAATAAGTGCTCTCACCAAATTTCATTCACCTACGTCAATCACTTTGGGCGCTATCGTGCTTTCAACAGACAGAGAGACATGTGGGCCCAATATTGGTTTTTCATGGGAGGTACCAGAACTACTTGACCGACATAGCTCATTTTCAATACCAACCTGACGCCAATAAAAAGAAGTCCTCTCACCAAATTTCGTTCACCTACGTCAATTACTTTATGCGCTATCGTGCTTTCAACAGACAGAGAGACATGTGGGCCCAATATTGGTTTTGTATGGGAGGTACCAGAACTACTTGACCGACATAGCTCATTTTTAATACCAACCTGACGCCGATAAAAAGATGTCCTTTCACCAAATTTCGTTCACCTACGTCAATTACTTTGGGCGCTATCGTGCTTCCAACAGACAGAAAGACAAATGGGTCCAATATTGGTTTTGTATGGGAGGTACCAGAACTACTTCACCGACATAGCCCATTTTGAACACCAACCTGACGCTTATAAAAATAAGTGCTCTCACCAAATTTCATTCACCTACGTCAATCACTTTGGGCGCTATCGTGCTTTCAACAGACAGAGAGACATGTGGGCCCAATATTGGTTTTTCATGGGAGGTACCAGAACTACTTGACCGACATAGCTCATTTTCAATACCAACCTGACGCCAATAAAAAGAAGTCCTCTCACCAAATTTCGTTCACCTACGTCAATTACTTTATGCGCTATCGTGCTTTCAACAGACAGAGAGACATGTGGTCCCAATATTGGTTTTTCATGGGAGGTACCAGAACTACTTGACCGACATAGCTCATTTTCAACACCAACCTGACGCCGATAAAAAGAAGTCCTTTCACCAAATTTCGTTCACCTACGTCAATTGCTTTGGGCGCTATCGTGCTTTCAACAGACAGACAGACAGACAGGCAGACAGACAGACGGACATGGCTAAATCGATTCAGAATGTGATCCTGATTCAGAATATATATACTTTATAAGGTCTCCGGTGACACCTTCTTGGCGTTACAAATGTATTGGCAAAGTGAATATACCTTCCTCTGGAGGGTATAAAAATGGGCTATGTCGGTCAAGTAGTTCTGGTACCTCTCTCACAAAACCAATTTTGCATGACTTGTATGCAGTGAAGGGTATCAAAGCATCGACCAGGCCGATGATAACACTTTTACTTGTTAATACTAACTTGAGGACAATAAAAACAAGTAAAAGTGTTATCATCGGCCTGGCCGATGCTTTGATACCCTCCACTGCATACAAGTCATGCAAAATTGGTTTTGTGAGGGAGGTACCAGAACTACTTGACCGACATAGCAGGTTTTCAATACCAACCTAACGACGATAAAAATAAGTTCTCTCACCAAATTTCATTCACCTACGTCAATTACTTTGGGCGCTATCGTGCTTTCAACAGACAGAGAGGCATGGGTCCAATATTGGTTTTGTATGGGAGGTACCAGAACTACTTGACCGACATAGCTCATTTTTAATACCAACCTGACGCCGATAAAAAGATGTCCTTTCACCAAATTTCGTTCACCTACGTCAATTACTTTGGGCGCTATCGTGCTTTCAATACACAGAGAGACATGTGGGCCCAATATTGGTTTTGCATGGGAGGTACCAGAACTACTTGACCGACATAGCTCATTTTCAATACCAACCTGACACCGATAAAAAGATGTAATTTCACCAAATTTCATTCACCTACGTCAATCACTTTGGGCGGTATCGTGCTTTCAATACACAGAGAGACATGTGGGCCCAATATTGGTTTTGCATGGGAGGTACCAGAACTACTTGACCGACATAGCTCATTTTCAATACCAACCTGACGCCGATAAAAAGAAGTCCTTTCACCAAATTTCGTTCACCTACGTTAATTACTTTGGGCGCTATCGTGCTTTCAATATACAGAGAGACATGTGGGCTCAATATTGGTTTTGCATGGGAGGTACCAGAACTACTTGACCGACATAGCTCATTTTCAATACCAACCTGACGTAGATAAAAAGACGTCCTTTCACCAAATTTCGTTCACCTACGTCAATTACTTTAAGCGCTATCGTGCTTCCAACAGACAGAAAGACAAATGGGTCCAATATTGGTTTTGTATAGGAGGTACCAGAACTACTTCACCGACATAGCCCATTTTGAATACCAACCTGACGCTTATAAAAATAAGTGCTCTCACCAAATTTCATTCACCTACGTCAATCACTTTGAGCGCTATCGTGCTTTCAACAGACAGAGAGACATGTGGGCCCAATATTGGTTTTTCATGGGAGGTACCAGAACTACTTGACCGACATAGCTCGTTTTCAATAACAACCTGACGCCGATAAAAAGAAGTCCTTTCACCAAATTTCGTTCACCTACGTCAATTACTTTGAGCGGTATCGTGCTTTCAACAGACAGAAAGACAAATGGGTCCAATATTGGTTTTGTATGGGAGGTACCAGAACTACTTAACCGACATAGCCCATTTTGAATACCAACCTGACGCTTATAAAAATAAGTGCTTTCACCAAATTTCATTCACGTACGTCAATCACTTTGGGCGCTATCGTGCTTTCAACAGACAGAGAGACATGTGGGCCCAAAATTGGTTTTGCATGGGAGGTACCAGAACTACTTAACCGACATAGCCCATTTTGAATACCAACCTGACGCTTATAAAAATAAGTGCTCTCACCAAATTTCATTCACCTACGTCAATCACTTTGGGCGCTATCGTGCTTTCAACAGATAGAGAGACATGTGGGCCCAATATTGGTTTTTCATGGGAGGTACCAGAACTACTTGACCGACATAGCTCATTTTCAATACCAACCTGACGCCGATAAAAAGAAGTCCTCTCACCAAATTTCGTTCACCTACGTCAATTACTTTATGCGCTATCGTGCTTTCAACAGACAGAGAGACATGTGGGCCCAATATTGGTTTTTCATGGGAGGTACCAGAACTACTTGACCGACATAGCTCATTTTCAACACCAACCTGACGCCGATAAAAAGAAGTCCTTTCACCAAATTTCGTTCACCTACGTCAATTGCTTTGGGCGCTATCGTGCTTTCAACAGACAGACAGACAGACAGGCAGACAGACAGACGGACATGGCTAAATCGATATTGGTTTTTCATGGGAGGTACCAGAACTACTTGACCGACATAGCTCATTTTCAATACCAACCTGGCGCCGATAAAAAGAAGTCCTTTCACCAAATTTCGTTCACCTACGTCAATTACTTTGAGCGCTATCGTGCTTTCAACAGACAGAAAGACAAATGGGTCCAATATTGGTTTTGTATTGGAGGTACCAGAACTACTTTACCGACATAGCCCATTTTGAATACCAACCTGACGCTTATAAAAATAAGTGCTCTCACCAAATTTCATTCACCTACGTCAATCACTTTGGGCGCTATCGTGCTTTCAACAGACAGAGAGACATGTGGGCCCAAAATTGGTTTTGCATAGGAGGTACCAGAACTACTTAACCGACATAGCCCATTTTGAATACCAACCTGACGCTTATAAAAATAAGTGCTCTCACCAAATTTCATTCACCTACGTCAATCACTTTGGGCGCTATCGTGCTTTCAACAGACAGAGAGACATGTGGGCCCAATATTGGTTTTTCATGGGAGGTACCAGAACTACTTGACCGACATAGCTCATTTTCAATACCAACCTGACGCCGATAAAAAGAAGTCCTCTCACCAAATTTCGTTCACCTACGTCAATTACTTTATGCGCTATCGTGCTTTCAACAGACAGAGAGACATGTGGGCCCAATATTGGTTTTGTATGGGAGGTACCAGAACTACTTGACCGACATAGCTCATTTTTAATACCAACCTGACGCCGATAAGAAGATGTCCTTTCACCAAATTTCGTTCACCTACGTCAATTACTTTGGGCGCTATCGTGCTTTCAATACACAGAGAGACATGTGGGCCCAATATTGGTTTTGCATGGGAGGTACCAGAACTACTTGACCGACATAGCTCATTTTCAATACCAACCTGACGCCGATAAAAAGAAGTCCTCTCACCAAATTTCGTTCACCTACGTCAATTACTTTGAGCGCTATCGTGCTTCCAACAGACAGAAAGACAAATGGGTCCAATATTGGTTTTGTATGGGAGGTACCAGAACTACTTGACCGACATAGCTCATTTTTAATACCAACCTGACGCCGATAAAAAGATGTCCTTTCACCAAATTTCGTTCACCTACGTCAATTACTTTGGGCGCTATCGTGCTTTCAATACACAGAGAGACATGTGGGCCCAATATTGGTTTTGCATGGGAGGTACCAGAACTACTTGACCGACATAGCTCATTTTCAATACCAACCTGACGCCGATAAAAAGAAGTCCTTTCACCAAATTTCGTTCACCTACGTCAATTACTTTATGCGCTATCGTGCTTCCAACAGACGGAAAGACAAATGGGTCCAATATTGGTTTTGTATGGGAGGTACCAGAACTACTTCACCGACATAGCCCATTTTGAATACCAACCTGACGCTTATAAAAATAAGTGCTCTCGCCAAATTTCATTCACCTACGTCAATCACTTTGAGCGCTATCGTGCTTTCAACAGACAGAGAGACATGTGGGCCCAATATTGGTTTTTCATGGGAGGTACCAGAACTACTTCACCGACATAGCCCATTTTCAATACCAACCTGACGCTTATAAAAATAAGTGCTCTCACCAAATTTCATTCACCTACGTCAATCACTTTGGGCGCTATCGTGCTTTCAACAGACAGAGAGACATGTGGGCCCAATATTGGTTTTTCATGGGAGGTACCAGAACTACTTGACCGATATAGCTCATTTTCAATACCAACCTGACGCCGATAAAAAGAAGTCCTTTCACCAAATTTCGTTCACCTACGTCAATTACTTTGAGCGCTATCGTGCTTTCAACAGACAGAAAGACAAATGGGTCCAATATTGGTTTTGTATTGGAGGTACCAGAACTACTTAACCGACATAGCCCATTTTGAATACCAACCTGACGCTTATAAAAATAAGTGCTCTCACCAAATTTCATTCACCTACGTCAATCACTTTGGGCGCTATCGTGCTTTCAACAGACAGAGAGACATGTGGGCCCAATATTGGTTTTTCATGGGAGGTACCAGAACTACTTAACCGATATAGCTCATTTTCAATACCAACCTGACGCCGATAAAAAGAAGTCCTTTCACCAAATTTCGTTCACCTACGTCAATTACTTTGAGCGCTATCGTGCTTTCAACAGACAGAGAGACATGTGGGCCCAAAATTGGTTTTGCATAGGAGGTACCAGAACTACTTAACCGACATAGCCCATTTTGAATACCAACCTGACGCTTATAACAAGTAAAAGTGTTATCATCGGCCTGGCCGATGCTTTGATACCCTCCACTGCATACAAGTCATGCAAAATTGGTTTTGTGAGGGAGGTACCAGAACTACTTGACCGACATAGCAGGTTTTCAATACCAACCTAACGACGATAAAAATAAGTTCTCTCACCAAATTTCATTCACCTACGTCAATTACTTTGGGCGCTATCGTGCTCTCAACAGACAGAGAGGCATGGGTCCAATATTGGTTTTGTATGGGAGGTACCAGAACTACTTGACCGACATAGCCCATTTTCAATACCAACCTAATGACGATAAAAAGAAGTTCTCTCACCAAATTTCATTCACCTACGTCACTTACTTTGGGCGCTATCGTGCTTTCAACAGACAGAGAGGCATGGGTCCAATATTGGTTTTGTATGGGAGGTACCAGAACTACTTGTCCGACATAGCCCATTTTCAATACCAACCTGACGCCGATAAAAAGAAGTGATTTCACCAAATTTCATTCACCTACGTCGATTACTTTGGGCGCCATCGTGCTTTCAACAGACAGAGAGACATATGGGTCCAATATTGGTTTTGTATGGGAGGTACCAGAACTACTTGACCGACATAGCGCATTTTCAATACCAACCTGACGCCGATAAAAATAAGTCCTTTCACCAAATTTCATTCACCTACGTCAATTACTTTGGGCGCTATCGTGCTTTCAACAGACAGAGAGGCATGGGTCCAATAGTGGTTTTGTATGGGAGGTACCAGAACTACTTGACCGACATAGCCCATTTTCAATACCAACCTGACGCCGATAAAAAGAAGTCCTTTCACCAAATTTCATTCACCTACGTCAATTACTTTGGGCGCTATCGTGCTCTCAACAGACAGAGAGGCATGGGTCCAATATTGGTTTTGTATGGGAGGTACCAGAACTACTTGACCGACATAGCCCATTTTCAATACCAACCTGACGCCGATAAAAAGAAGTGATTTCACCAAATTTCATTCACCTACGTCAATTACTTTGGGCGCCATCGTGCTTTCAACAGACAGAGAGACATATGGGTCCAATATTGGTTTTGTATGGGAGGTACCAGAACTACTTGACCGACATAGCGCATTTTCAATACCAACCTGACGCCGATAAAAATAAGTCCTTTCAATAAATTTCATTCACCTACGTCAATTACTTTGGGCGCTATCGTGCTTTCAACAGACAGACAGACAGACAGACAGACAGACAGACAGACAGACAGACAGACAGACAGACAGACAGACAGACAGACAGACGGACATGGCTAAATCGATTCAGAATGTGATCCTGATTCAGAATATATATACTTTATGAGGTCTCCGGTGACTCCTTCTTTGCGTTACAAATGTATTGGCAAAGTGAATATACCTTCCTCTGGAGGGTATAAAAATAAGTGCTCTCTCCAAATTTCATTCACCTACGTCAATCACTTTGGGCGCTATCGTGCTTTCAACAGACAGAGAGACATGTGGGCCCAATATTGGTTTTTCATGGGAGGTACCAGAACTGCTTGACCGACATAGCTCATTTTCAATACCAACCTGACGCCGATAAAAAGAAGTCCTCTCACCAAATTTCGTTCACCTACGTCAATTACTTTATGCGCTATCGTGCTTTCAACAGACAGAGAGACATGTGGGCCCAATATTGGTTTTGTATGGGAGGTACCAGAACTACTTGACCGACATAGCTCATTTTTAATACCAACCTGACGCCGATAAAAAGATGTCCTTTCACCAAATTTCGTTCACCTACGTCAATTACTTTGGGCGCTATCGTGCTTTCAATACACAGAGAGACATGTGGGCCCAATATTGGTTTTGCATGGGAGGTACCAGAACTACTTGACCGACATAGCTCATTTTCAATACCAACCTGACGCCGATAAAAAGAAGTCCTCTCACCAAATTTCGTTCACCTACGTCAATTACTTTGAGCGCTATCGTGCTTTCAACAGACAGAAAGACAAATGGGTCCAATATTGGTTTTGTATGGGAGGTACCAGAACTACTTGACCGACATAGCTCATTTTTAATACCAACCTGACGCCGATAAAAAGATGTCCTTTCACCAAATTTCGTTCACCTACGTCAATTACTTTGGGCGCTATCGTGCTTTCAATACACAGAGAGACATGTGGGCCCAATATTGGTTTTGCATGGGAGGTACCAGAACTACTTGACCGACATAGCTCATTTTCAACACCAACCTGACGCCGATAAAAAGAAGTCCTTTCACCAAATTTCGTTCACCTACGTCAATTACTTTGAGCGCTATCGTGCTTCCAACAGACAGAAAGACAAATGGGTCCAATATTGGTTTTGTATGGGAGGTACCAGAACTACTTCACCGACATAGCTCATTTTCAATACCAACCTGACGCCGATAAAAAGAAGTCCTTTCACCAAATTTCGTTCACCTACGTCAATTGCTTTGGGCGCTATCGTGCTTTCAACAGACAGACAGACAGACAGGCAGACAGACAGACGGACATGGCTAAATCGATTCAGAATGTGATCCTGATTCAGAATATATATACTTTATAAGGTCTCCGGTGACTCCTTCTTGGCGTTACAAATGTATTGGCAAAGTGAATATACCTTCCTCTGGAGGGTATAAAAATGGGCTATGTCGGTCAAGTAGTTCTGGTACCTCTCTCACAAAACCAATTTTGCATGACTTGTATGCAGTGGAGGGTATCAAAGCATCGGCCAGGCCGATGATAACACTTTTACTTGTTAATACTAACTTGAGGACAATAAAAACAAGTAAAAGTGTTATCATCGGCCTGGCCGATGCTTTGATACCCTCCACTGCATACAAGTCATGCAAAATTGGTTTTGTGAGTGAGGTACCAGAACTACTTGACCGACATAGCAGGTTTTCAATACCAACCTAACGACGATAACAAGTAAAAGTGTTATCATCGGCCTGGCCGATGCTTTGATACCCTCCACTGCATACAAGTCATGCAAAATTGGTTTTGTGAGGGAGGTACCAGAACTACTTGACCGACATAGCAGGTTTTCTATACCAACCTGACGCCGATAAAAAGAAGTCCTTTCACCAAATTTCATTCACCTACGTCAATTACTTTGGGCGCTATCGTGCTTTCAACAGACAGAGAGGCATGGGTCCAATATTGGTTTTGTATGGGAGGTACCAGAACTACTTGATCGACATAGCCCATTTTCAATACCAACCTGACGCCGATAAAAAGAAGTGGTTTCACCAAATTTCATTCACCTACGTCGATTACTTTGGGCGCCATCGTGCTTTCAACAGGCAGAGAGACATGGGTCCAATATTGGTTTTGTATGGGAGGTACCAGAACTACTTGACAGACATAGCCCATTTTCAACACCAACCTGACGCCGATAAAAAGAAGTCCTTTCACCAAATTTCATTCACCTACGTCAATTACTTTGGGCGCCATCGTGCTTTCAACAGACGGAGAGACATATGGGTCCAATATTGGTTTTGTATGGGAGGTACCAGAACTACTTGACCGACATAGCCCATTTTCAATGCCAACCTGACGCCGATAAAAAGAAGTCCTTTCACAAAATTTCATTCACCTACGTCAATTACTTTGGGCGCTATCGTGCTTTCAACAGACAGACAGACAGACAGACAGACAGACAGACAGACAGACAGACAGACAGACAGATAGACGGACATGGCTAAATCGATTCAGAATGTGATCCTGATTCATAATATATATACTTTATGAGGTCTCCGGTGACTCCTTCTTGGCGTTACAAATGTATGGGCAAAGTGAATATACCTTCCTGTGGAGGGTATAAAAATAAGTTCTCTCACCAAATTTCATTCACCTACGTCAATTACTTTGGGCGCTATCGTGCTTTCAACAGACAGAGAGGCATGGGTCCAATATTGGTTTTGTATGGGAGGTACCAGAACTACTTGACCGACATAGCCCATTTTCAATACCAACCTAACGACGATAAAAAGAAGTTCTCTCACCAAATTTCATTCACCTACGTCAATTACTTTGGGCGCCATCGTGCTTTCAACAGACAGAGAGACATATGGGTCCAACATTGGTTTTGTATGGGAGGTACCAGAACTACTTGACCGACATAGCGCATTTTCAATACCAACCTGACGCCGATAAAAATAAGTCCTTTCACCAAATTTCATTTACCTACGTCAATTGCTTTGGGCGCTATCGTGCTTTCAACAGACAGAGAGGCATGGGTCCAATATTGGTTTTGTATGGGAGGTACCAGAACTACTTGACCGACATAGCCCATTTTCAATACCAACCTGACGCCGATAAAAAGAAGTGATTTCACCAAATTTCATTCACCTACGTCGATTACTTTGGGCGCCATCGTGCTTTCAACAGACAGAGAGACATATGGGTCCAATATTGGTTTTGTATGGGAGGTACCAGAACTACTTGACCGACATAGCCCATTTTCAATACCAACCTGACGCCGATAAAAAGAAGTCTTTTCACCAAATTTCATTCACCTACGTCAATTACTTTGGGCGCTATAGTGCTTTCAACAGACAGACAGACAGACAGACAGACAGACAGACAGACAGACAGACAGACGGACATGGCTAAATCGATTCAGAATGTGATCCTGATTCAGAATATATATACTTTATGAGGTCTCCGGTGACTCCTTCTTTGCGTTACAAATGTATTGGCAAAGTGAATATACCTTCCTCTGGAGGGTATAATAAGTTTTCTCACAAAATTTCACTTGTCTATGTAGATTCTTTTCGACGCTATCGTGTTTTTAACATAATATGTTTTCTAATATTGGTTTTGTATGAGAGGTACCAGAACTACTTGACCGACATAGCTCATTTTCAATACCAACCTGACGCCGATAAAAAGAAGTCCTTTCACCAAATTTCGTTCACCTACATACGTCAATTACTTTGGGCGCTATCGTGCTTTCAATACACAGAGAAACATGTGGGCCCAATATTGGTTTTGCATGGGAGGTACCAGAACTACTTGACCGACATAGCTCATTTTCAATACCAACCTGAAGCCGATAAAAAGAAGTCCTTTCACCAAATTTCGTTCACCTACGTCAATTACTTTGAGCGCTATCGTGCTTCCAACAGACAGAAAGACAAATGGGTCCAATATTGATTTTGTATGGGAGGTACCAGAACTACTTCACCGACATAGCCCATTTTGAATACCAACCTGACGCTTATAAAAATAAGTGCTCTCACCAAATTTCATTCACCTACGTCAATCACTTTGGGCGCTATCGTGCTTTCAACAGACAGAGAGACATGTGGGCCCAATATTGGTTTTTCATGGGAGGTACCAGAACTACTTGACCGACATAGCTCATTTTCAACACCAACCTGACGCCGATAAAAAGAAGTCCTTTCACCAAATTTCGTTCACCTACGTCAATTACTTTAAGCGCTATCGTGCTTCCAACAGACAGAAAGACAAATGGGTCCAATATTGGTTTTGTATGGGAGGTACCAGAACTACTTCACCGACATAGCCCATTTTGAATACCAACCTGACGCTTATAAAAATAAGTGCTCTCACCAAATTTCATTCACCTACGTCAATCACTTTGGGCGCTATCGTGCTTTCAACAGACAGAGAGACATGTGGGCCCAATATTGGTTTTTCATGGGAGGTACCAGAACTACTTGACCGACATAGCTCATTTTCAATACCAACCTGACGCCGATAAAAAGAAGTCCTTTCACCAAATTTCGTTCACCTACGTCAATTACTTTGAGCGCTATCGTGCTTTCAACAGACAGAAAGACAAATGGGTCCAATATTGGTTTTGTATTGGAGGTACCAGAACTACTTAACCGACATAGCCCATTTTGAATACCAACCTGACGCTTATAAAAATAAGTGCTCTCACCAAATTTCATTCACCTACGTCAATCACTTTGGGCGCTATCGTGCTTTCAACAGACAGAGAGACATGTGGGCCCAATATTGGTTTTTCATGGGAGGTACCAGAACTACTTGACCGACATAGCTCATTTTCAATACCAACCTGACGCCGATAAAAAGAAGTCCTTTCACCAAATTTCGTTCACCTACGTCAATTACTTTGAGCGCTATCGTGCTTTCAACAGACAGAAAGACAAATGGGTCCAATATTGGTTTTGTATGGGAGGTACCAGAACTACTTAACCGACACAGCCCATTTTGAAAACCAACCTGACGCTTATAAAAATAAGTGCTCTCAGCAAATTTCATTCACCTACGTCAATCACTTTGGGCGCTATCGTGCTTTCAACAGACAGAGAGACATGTGGGTCCAATATTGGTTTTGTATTGGAGGTACCAGAACTACTTAACCGACATAGCCCATTTTGAATACCAACCTGACGCTTATAAAAATAAGTGCTCTCACCAAATTTCATTCACCTACGTCAATCACTTTGGGCGCTATCGTGCTTTCAACAGACAGAGAGACATGTGGGCCCAAAATTGGTTTTGAATGGGAGGTACCAGAACTACTTAACCGACATAGCCCATTTTGAAAACCAACCTGACGCTTATAAAAATAAGTGCTCTCAGCAAATTTCATTCACCTACGTCAATCACTTTGGGCGCTATCGTGCTTTCAACAGATAGAGAGACATGTGGGCCCAATATTGGTTTTGCATGGGAGGTACCAGAACTACTTGACCGACATAGCTCATTTTCAATACCAACCTGACGCCAGTAAAAAGAAGTCCTTTCACGAAATTTCGTTCACCTACATCAATTACTTTGAGCGCTATCGTGCTTTCAACAGACAGAGAGACATGTGGGCCCAATATTGGTTTTGCATGGGAGGTACCAGAACTACTTGACCGACATAGCTCATTTTCAATACCAACCTGACGCCGATAAAAAGAAGTCCTTTCACCAAATTTTGTTCACCTACGTCAATTACTTTGAGCGCTATCGTGCTTCCAACAGACAGAAAGACAAATGGGTCCAATATTGGTTTTGTATGGGAGGTACCAGAACTACTTCACCGACATAGCCCATTTTGAATACCAACCTGACGCTTATAAAAATAAGTGCTCTCACCAAATTTCATTCACCTACGTCAATCACTTTGGGCGCTATCGTGCTTTCAACAGACAGAGAGACATGTGGGCCCAATATTGGTTTTTCATGGGAGGTACCAGAACTACTTGACCGACATAGCTCATTTTCAATACCAACCTGACGCCGATAAAAAGAAGTCCTTTCACCAAATTTCGTTCACCTACGTCAATTGCTTTGGGCGCTATCGTGCTTTCAACAGACAGACAGAGAGACAGGCAGACAGACAGACGGACATGGCTAAATCGATTCAGAATGTGATCCTGATTCAGAATATATATACTTTATAAGGTCTCCGGTGACTCCTTCTTGGCGTTACAAATGTATTGGCAAAGTGAATATACCTTCCTCTGGAGGGTATAAAAATGGGCTATGTCGGTCAAGTAGTTCTGGTACCTCTCTCACAAAACCAATTTTGCATGACTTGTATGCAGTGGAGGGTATCAAAGCATCGGCCAGGCCGATGATAACACTTTTACTTGTTAATACTAACTTGAGGACAATAAAAATAAGTTTTCTCACAAAATTTCACTTGTCTATGTAGATTCTTTTCGACGCTATCGTGTTTTTAACATAATATGTTTTCTAATATTGGTTTTGTATGAGAGGTACCAGAACTACTTGACCGACATAGCTCATTTTCAATACCAACCTGACGCCGATAAAAAGAAGTCCTTTCACCAAATTTCGTTCACCTACGTCAATTACTTTGGGCGCTATCGTGCTTTCAATACACAGAGAAACATGTTGGCCCAATATTGGTTTTGCATGGGAGGTACCAGAACTACTTGACCGACATAGCTCATTTTCAATACCAACCTGACGCCGATAAAAAGAAGTCCTTTCACCAAATTTCGTTCACCTACGTCAATTACTTTGAGCGCTATCGTGCTTTCAACAGACAGAAAGACAAATGGGTCCAATATTGGTTTTGTATGGGAGGTACCAGAACTACTTAACCGACATAGCCCATTTTGAATACCGACCTGACGCTTATAACAAGTAAAAGTGTTATCATCGGCCTGGCCGATGCTTTGATACCCTCCACTGCATACAAGTCATGCAAAATTGGTTTTGTGAGGTACCAGAACTACTTGACCGACATAGCAGGTTTTCAATACCAACCTAACGACGATAAAAAGAAGTTCTCTCACCAAATTTCATTCACCTACGTCAATTGCTTTAGGCGCCATCGTGCTTTCAACAGACAGAGAGACATATGGGTCCAATATTGGTTTTGTATGGGAGGTACCAGAACTACTTAACCGACATAGCCCATTTTGAATACCGACCTGACGCTTATAACAAGTAAATGTGTTATCATCGGCCTGGCCGATGCTTTGATACCCTCCACTGCATACAAGTCATGCAAAATTGGTTTTGTGAGGTACCAGAACTACTTGACCGACATAGCAGGTTTTCAATACCAACCTAACGACGATAAAAATAAGTTCTCTCACCAAATTTCATTCACCGTGACCATCGTGCGCCATCGTGCTTTCAACAGACAGAGAGACATATGGGTCCAATATTGGTTTTGTATGGGAGGTACCAGAACTACTTGGCCGACATAGCGCATTTTCAATACCAACCTGACGCCGATAAAAATAAGTCCTTTCACCAAATTTCATTCACCTACGTCAATTACTTTGGGCGCTATCGTGCTTTCAACAGACAGAGAGGCATGGGTCCAATATTGGTTTTGTATGGGAGGTACCAGAACTACTTGACCGACATAGCCCATTTTCAATGCCAACCTGACGCCGATAAAAAGAAGTCCTTTCACCAAATTTCATTCACCTACGTCACTTACTTTGGGCGCTATCGTGCTTTCAACAGACAGAGAGGCATGGGTCCAATATTGGTTTTGTATGGGAGGTACCAGAACTACTTGACCGACATAGCCCATTTTCAATACCAACCTGACACCGATAAAAAGAAGTGATTTCACCAAATTTCATTCACCTACGTCGATTACTTTGGGCGCCATCGTGCTTTCAACAGACAGAGAGACATATGGGTCCAATATTGGTTTTGTATGGGAGGTACCAGAACTACTTGACCGACATAGCCCAGAACCAGAACTACTTGAATACCGACCTGACGCTTATAACAAGTAAAAGTGTTATCATCGGCCTGGCCGATGCTTTGATACCCTCCACTGCATACAAGTCATGCAAAATTGGTTTTGTGAGGTACCAGAACTACTTGACCGACATAGCAGGTTTTCAATATCAACCTAACGACGATAAAAAGAAGTTCTCTCACCAAATTTCATTCACCTACGTCAATTGCTTTAGGCGCCATCGTGCTTTCAACAGACAGAGAGACATATGGGTCCAATATTGGTTTTGTATGGGAGGTACCAGAACTACTTAACCGACATAGCCCATTTTGAATACCGACCTGACGCTTATAACAAGTAAAAGTGTTATCATCGGCCTGGCCGATGCTTTGATACCCTCCACTGCATACAAGTCATGCAAAATTGGTTTTGTGAGGTACCAGAACTACTTGACCGACATAGCAGGTTTTCAATACCAACCTAACGACGATAAAAATAAGTTCTCTCACCAAATTTCATTCACCTACGTCAATTACTTTGGGCGCTATCGTGCTTTCAACAGACAGAGAGGCATGGGTCCAATATTGGTTTTGTATGAGAGGTACCAGAACTACTTGACCGACATAGCTCATTTTCAATACCAACCTGACGCCGATAAAAAGAAGTCCTTTCACCAAATTTCGTTCACCTACATACGTCAATTACTTTGGGCGCTATCGTGCTTTCAATACACAGAGAAACATGTGGGCCCAATATTGGTTTTGCATGGGAGGTACCAGAACTACCAGAACTACTTTACCGACATAGCTCATTTTCAATACCAACCTGACGCCGATAAAAAGAAGTCCTTTCACCAAATTTCGTTCACCTATGTACGTCAATTACTTTGGGCGCTATCGTGCTTTCAATACACAGAGAAACATGTGGGCCCAATATTGGTTTTGCATGGGAGGTACCAGAACTACTTGACCGACATAGCTCATTTTCAATACCAACCTGAAGCCGATAAAAAGAAGTCCTTTCACCAAATTTCGTTCACCTACGTCAATTACTTTGAGCGCTATCGTGCTTTCAACAGACAGAAAGACAAATGGGTCCAATATTGGTTTTGTATGGGAGGTACCAGAACTACTTCACCGACATAGCCCATTTTGAATACCAACCTGACGCTTATAAAAATAAGTGCTCTCACCAAATTTCATTCACCTACGTCAATCACTTTGGGCGCTATCGTGCTTTCAACAGACAGAGAGACATGTGGGCCCAATATTGGTTTTTCATGGGAGGTACCAGAACTACTTGACCGACATAGCTCATTTTCAACACCAACCTGACGCCGATAAAAAGAAGTCCTTTCACCAAATTTCGTTCACCTACGTCAATTACTTTAAGCGCTATCGTGCTTCCAACAGACAGAAAGACAAATGGGTCCAATATTGGTTTTGTATGGGAGGTACCAGAACTACTTCACCGACATAGCCCATTTTGAATACCAACCTGACGCTTATAAAAATAAGTGCTCTCACCAAATTTCATTCACCTACGTCAATCACTTTGGGCGCTATCGTGCTTTCAACAGACAGAGAGACATGTGGGCCCAATATTGGTTTTTCATGGGAGGTACCAGAACTACTTGACCGACATAGCTCATTTTCAATACCAACCTGACGCCGATAAAAAGAAGTCCTTTCACCAAATTTCGTTCACCTACGTCAATTACTTTGAGCGCTATCGTGCTTTCAACAGACAGAAAGACAAATGGGTCCAATATTGGTTTTGTATTGGAGGTACCAGAACTACTTAACCGACATAGCCCATTTTGAATACCAACCTGACGCTTATAAAAATAAGTGCTCTCACCAAATTTCATTCACCTACGTCAATCACTTTGGGCGCTATCGTGCTTTCAACAGACAGAGAGACATGTGGGCCCAATATTGGTTTTTCATGGGAGGTACCAGAACTACTTGACCGACATAGCTCATTTTCAATACCAACCTGACGCCGATAAAAAGAAGTCCTTTCACCAAATTTCGTTCACCTACGTCAATTACTTTGAGCGCTATCGTGCTTTCAACAGACAGAAAGACAAATGGGTCCAATATTGGTTTTGTATGGGAGGTACCAGAACTACTTAACCGACACAGCCCATTTTGAAAACCAACCTGACGCTTATAAAAATAAGTGCTCTCAGCAAATTTCATTCACCTACGTCAATCACTTTGGGCGCTATCGTGCTTTCAACAGACAGAGAGACATGTGGGTCCAATATTGGTTTTGTATTGGAGGTACCAGAACTACTTAACCGACATAGCCCATTTTGAATACCAACCTGACGCTTATAAAAATAAGTGCTCTCACCAAATTTCATTCACCTACGTCAATCACTTTGGGCGCTATCGTGCTTTCAACAGACAGAGAGACATGTGGGCCCAAAATTGGTTTTGAATGGGAGGTACCAGAACTACTTAACCGACATAGCCCATTTTGAAAACCAACCTGACGCTTATAAAAATAAGTGCTCTCAGCAAATTTCATTCACCTACGTCAATCACTTTGGGCGCTATCGTGCTTTCAACAGATAGAGAGACATGTGGGCCCAATATTGGTTTTTCATGGGAGGTACCAGAACTACTTGACCGACATAGCTCATTTTCAATACCAACCTGACGCCGATAAAAAGAAGTCCTCTCACCAAATTTCGTTCACCTACGTCAATTACTTTATGCGCTATCGTGCTTTCAACAGACAGAGAGACATGTGGGCCCAATATTGGTTTTGCATGGGAGGTACCAGAACTACTTGACCGACATAGCTCATTTTCAATACCAACCTGACGCCAGTAAAAAGAAGTCCTTTCACGAAATTTCGTTCACCTACATCAATTACTTTGAGCGCTATCGTGCTTTCAACAGACAGAGAGACATGTGGGCCCAATATTGGTTTTGCATGGGAGGTACCAGAACTACTTGACCGACATAGCTCATTTTCAATACCAACCTGACGCCGATAAAAAGAAGTCCTTTCACCAAATTTTGTTCACCTACGTCAATTACTTTGAGCGCTATCGTGCTTCCAACAGACAGAAAGACAAATGGGTCCAATATTGGTTTTGTATGGGAGGTACCAGAACTACTTCACCGACATAGCCCATTTTGAATACCAACCTGACGCTTATAAAAATAAGTGCTCTCACCAAATTTCATTCACCTACGTCAATCACTTTGGGCGCTATCGTGCTTTCAACAGACAGAGAGACATGTGGGCCCAATATTGGTTTTTCATGGGAGGTACCAGAACTACTTGACCGACATAGCTCATTTTCAATACCAACCTGACGCCGATAAAAAGAAGTCCTTTCACCAAATTTCGTTCACCTACGTCAATTGCTTTGGGCGCTATCGTGCTTTCAACAGACAGACAGAGAGACAGGCAGACAGACAGACGGACATGGCTAAATCGATTCAGAATGTGATCCTGATTCAGAATATATATACTTTATAAGGTCTCCGGTGACTCCTTCTTGGCGTTACAAATGTATTGGCAAAGTGAATATACCTTCCTCTGGAGGGTATAAAAATGGGCTATGTCGGTCAAGTAGTTCTGGTACCTCTCTCACAAAACCAATTTTGCATGACTTGTATGCAGTGGAGGGTATCAAAGCATCGGCCAGGCCGATGATAACACTTTTACTTGTTAATACTAACTTGAGGACAATAAAAATAAGTTTTCTCACAAAATTTCACTTGTCTATGTAGATTCTTTTCGACGCTATCGTGTTTTTAACATAATATGTTTTCTAATATTGGTTTTGTATGAGAGGTACCAGAACTACTTGACCGACATAGCTCATTTTCAATACCAACCTGACGCCGATAAAAAGAAGTCCTTTCACCAAATTTCGTTCACCTACGTCAATTACTTTGGGCGCTATCGTGCTTTCAATACACAGAGAAACATGTTGGCCCAATATTGGTTTTGCATGGGAGGTACCAGAACTACTTGACCGACATAGCTCATTTTCAATACCAACCTGACGCCGATAAAAAGAAGTCCTTTCACCAAATTTCGTTCACCTACGTCAATTACTTTGAGCGCTATCGTGCTTTCAACAGACAGAAAGACAAATGGGTCCAATATTGGTTTTGTATGGGAGGTACCAGAACTACTTAACCGACATAGCCCATTTTGAATACCGACCTGACGCTTATAACAAGTAAAAGTGTTATCATCGGCCTGGCCGATGCTTTGATACCCTCCACTGCATACAAGTCATGCAAAATTGGTTTTGTGAGGTACCAGAACTACTTGACCGACATAGCAGGTTTTCAATACCAACCTAACGACGATAAAAAGAAGTTCTCTCACCAAATTTCATTCACCTACGTCAATTGCTTTAGGCGCCATCGTGCTTTCAACAGACAGAGAGACATATGGGTCCAATATTGGTTTTGTATGGGAGGTACCAGAACTACTTAACCGACATAGCCCATTTTGAATACCGACCTGACGCTTATAACAAGTAAATGTGTTATCATCGGCCTGGCCGATGCTTTGATACCCTCCACTGCATACAAGTCATGCAAAATTGGTTTTGTGAGGTACCAGAACTACTTGACCGACATAGCAGGTTTTCAATACCAACCTAACGACTATAAAAATAAGTTCTCTCACCAAATTTCATTCACCGTGACCATCGTGCGCCATCGTGCTTTCAACAGACAGAGAGACATATGGGTCCAATATTGGTTTTGTATGGGAGGTACCAGAACTACTTGGCCGACATAGCGCATTTTCAATACCAACCTGACGCCGATAAAAATAAGTCCTTTCACCAAATTTCATTCACCTACGTCAATTACTTTGGGCGCTATCGTGCTTTCAACAGACAGAGAGGCATGGGTCCAATATTGGTTTTGTATGGGAGGTACCAGAACTACTTGACCGACATAGCCCATTTTCAATGCCAACCTGACGCCGATAAAAAGAAGTCCTTTCACCAAATTTCATTCACCTACGTCACTTACTTTGGGCGCTATCGTGCTTTCAACAGACAGAGAGGCATGGGTCCAATATTGGTTTTGTATGGGAGGTACCAGAACTACTTGACCGACATAGCCCATTTTCAATACCAACCTGACACCGATAAAAAGAAGTGATTTCACCAAATTTCATTCACCTACGTCGATTACTTTGGGCGCCATCGTGCTTTCAACAGACAGAGAGACATATGGGTCCAATATTGGTTTTGTATGGGAGGTACCAGAACTACTTGACCGACATAGCCCAGAACCAGAACTACTTGAATACCGACCTGACGCTTATAACAAGTAAAAGTGTTATCATCGGCCTGGCCGATGCTTTGATACCCTCCACTGCATACAAGTCATGCAAAATTGGTTTTGTGAGGTACCAGAACTACTTGACCGACATAGCAGGTTTTCAATATCAACCTAACGACGATAAAAAGAAGTTCTCTCACCAAATTTCATTCACCTACGTCAATTGCTTTAGGCGCCATCGTGCTTTCAACAGACAGAGAGACATATGGGTCCAATATTGGTTTTGTATGGGAGGTACCAGAACTACTTAACCGACATAGCCCATTTTGAATACCGACCTGACGCTTATAACAAGTAAAAGTGTTATCATCGGCCTGGCCGATGCTTTGATACCCTCCACTGCATACAAGTCATGCAAAATTGGTTTTGTGAGGTACCAGAACTACTTGACCGACATAGCAGGTTTTCAATACCAACCTAACGACGATAAAAATAAGTTCTCTCACCAAATTTCATTCACCTACGTCAATTACTTTGGGCGCTATCGTGCTTTCAACAGACAGAGAGGCATGGGTCCAATATTGGTTTTGTATGGGAGGTACCAGAACTACTTGACCGACATAGCCCATTTTCAATACCAACCTAACGACGATAAAAAGAAGTTCTCTCACCAAATTTCATTCACCTACGTCAATTACTTTGGGCGCCATCGTGCTTTCAACAGACAGAGAGACATATGGGTCCAATATTGGTTTTGTATGGGAGGTACCAGAACTACTTGACCGACATAGCTCATTTTCAATACCAACCTGACGCCGACAAAAAGAAGTCCTTTCACCAAACTTCGTTCACCTACGTCAATTACTTTGGGCGCTATCGTGCTTTCAATACACAGAGAAACATGTGGGCCCAATATTGGTTTTGCATGGGAGGTACCAGAACTACTTGACCGACATAGCTCATTTTCAATACCAACCTGACGCCGATAAAAAGAAGTCCTTTCACCAAATTTCGTTCACCTACGTCAATTACTTTGGGCGCTATCGTGCTTTCAATACACAGAGAAACATGTGGGCCCAATATTGGTTTTGCATGGGAGGTACCAGAACTACTTGACCGACATAGCTCATTTTCAATACCAACCTGACGCCGATAAAAAGAAGTCCTTTCACCAAATTTCGTTCACCTATGTCAATTACTTTAGGCGCTATCGTGCTTTCAATACATAGAGAAACATGTGGGCCCAATATTGGTTTTGCATGGGAGGTACCAGAACTACTTAATCGACATAGCCCATTTTGAATACCAACCTGACGCTTATAAAAATAAGTGCTCTCAGCAAATTTCATTCACCTACGTCAATCACTTTGGGCGCTATCGTGCTTTCAACAGATAGAGAGACATGTGGGCCCAATATTGGTTTTTCATGGGAGGTACCAGAACTACTTGACCGACATAGCTCATTTTCAATACCAACCTGACGCCGATAAAAAGAAGTCCTCTCACCAAATTTGGTTCACCTACGTCAATTACTTTATGCGCTATCGTGCTTTCAACAGACAGAGAGACATGTGGGCCCAATATTGGTTTTGCATGGGAGGTACCAGAACTACTTGACCGACATAGCTCATTTTCAATACCAACCTGACGCCGATAAAAAGAAGTCCTTTCACCAAATTTCGTTCACCTACGTCAATTACTTTGAGCGCTATCGTGCTTTCAACAGACAGAAAGACAAATGGGTCCAATATTGGTTTTGTATGGGAGGTACCAGAACTACTTAACCGACATAGCCCATTTTGAATAAAAGCCTGACGCTTATAAAAATAAGTGCTCTCACCAAATTTCATTCACCTACGTCAATCACTTTGGGCGCTATCGTGCTTTCAACAGACAGAGAGACATGTGGGCCCAAAATTGGTTTTGCATGGGAGGTACCAGAACTACTTAACCGACATAGCCCATTTTGAATACCAACCTGACGCCGATAAAAAGAAGTCCTCTCACCAAATTTGGTTCACCTACGTCGATTACTTTATGCGCTATCGTGCTTTCAACAGACAGAGAGACATGTGGGCCCAATATTGGTTTTGCATGGGAGGTACCAGAACTACTTGACCGACATAGCTCATTTTCAATACCAATCTGACGCCGATAAAAAGAAGTCCTTATGCCGAATTTCGTTCACCTAAGTCAATTACTTTGAGCGCTATCGTGCTTTCAACAGACAGAAAGACAAATGGGTCCAATATTGGTTTTGTATGGGAGGTACCAGAACTACTTAACCGACATAGCCCATTTTGAATAAAAGCCTGACGCTTATAAAAATAAGTGCTCTCAGCAAATTTCATTCACCTACGTCAATCACTTTGGGCGCTATCGTGCTTTCAACAGATAGAGAGACATGTGGGCCCAATATTGGTTTTTCATGGGCGGTACCAGAACTACTTGACCGACATAGCTCATTTTCAACACCAACCTGACGCCGATAAAAAGAAGTCCTCTCACGAAATTTCGTTCACCTACATCAATTACTTTGAGCGCTATCGTGCTTTCAACAGACAGAGAGACATGTGGGCCCAATATTGGTTTTGCATGGGAGGTACCAGAACTACTTGACCGACATAGCTCATTTTCAATACCAACCTGACGCCGATAAAAAGAAGTCCTTTCACCAAATTTCGTTCACCTACGTCAATTACTTTAAGCGCTATCGTGCTTCCAACAGACAGAAAGACAAATGGGTCCAATATTGGTTTTGTATGGGAGGTACCAGAACTACTTCACCGACATAGCCCATTTTGAATACCAACCTGACGCTTATAAAAATAAGTTCTCTCAACAAATTTCATTCACCTACGTCAATCACTTTGAGCGCTATCGTGCTTTCAACAGACAGAGAGACATGTGGGCCCAATATTGGTTTTTCATGGGAGGTACCAGAACTACTTGACCGACATAGCTCATTTTCAATACCAACCTGACGCCGATAAAAAGAAGTCCTTTCACCAAATTTCGTTCACCTACGTCAATTACTTTGAGCGCTATCGTGCTTTCAACAGACAGAAAGACAAATGGGTCCAATATTGGTTTTGTATGGGAGGTACCAGAACTACTTAACCGACATAGCCCATTTTGAATACCCACCTGACGCTTATAAAAATAAATGCTCTCACCAAATTTCATTCACTTACGTCAATCACTTTGGGCGCTATCGTGCTTTCAACAGACAGAGAGACATGTGGGCCCAAAATTGGTTTTGCATGGGAGGTACCAGAACTACTTAACCGACATAGCCCATTTTGAATACCAACCTGACGCTTATAAAAATAAGTGCTCTCACCAAATTTCATTCACCTACGTCAATCACTTTGGGCGCTATCGTGCTTTCAATACACAGAGAGACATGTGGGCTCAATATTGGTTTTGCATGGGAGGTACCAGAACTACTTAACCGACATAGCCCATTTTCAATACCAACCTGACGCCGATAAAAAGAAGTCTTTTCACCAAATTTCATTCACCTACGTCAATTACTTTGGGCGCTATCGTGCTTTCAACAGACAGACAGACAGACAGACAGACAGACAGACAGACAGACAGACAGACGGACATGGCTAAATCGATTCAGAATGTGATCCTGATTCAGAATATATATACTTTATGAGGTCTCCGGTGACTCCTTCTTTGCGTTACAAATGTATTGGCAAAGTGAATATACCTTCCTCTGGAGGGTATAAAAATAAGTGCTCTCACCAAATTTCATTCACCTACGTCAATCACTTTGGGCGCTATCGTGCTTTCAACAGACAGAGAGACATGTGGGCCCAAAATTGGTTTTGCATGGGAGGTACCAGAACTACTTAACCGACATAGCCCATTTTGAATACCAACCTGACGCTTATAAAAATAAGTGCTCTCACCAAATTTCATTCACCTACGTCAATCACTTTGGGCGCTATCGTGCTTTCAATACAAAGAGAGACATGTGGGCTCAATATTGGTTTTGCATGGGAGGTACCAGAACTACTTGACCGACATAGCTCATTTTCAATACCAACCTGAGGCCGATAAAAAGAAGTCCTTTCACCAAATTTCGTTCACCTACGTCAATTACTTTGGGCGCTATCGTGCTTTCAATACAAAGAGAGACATGTGGGCTCAATATTGGTTTTGCATGGGAGGTACCAGAACTACTTGACCGACATAGCTCATTTTCAATACCAACCTGACGCCGATAAAAAGAAGTCCTTTCACCAAATTTCGTTCACCTACGTCAATTACTTTAAGCGCTATCGTGCTTCCAACAGACAGAAAGACAAATGGGTCCAATATTGGTTTTGTATGGGAGGTACCAGAACTACTTCACCGACATAGCCCATTTTGAATACCAACCTGACGCTTATAAAAATAAGTGCTCTCACCAAATTTCATTCACCTACGTCAATCACTTTGAGCGCTATCGTGCTTTCAACAGACAGAGAGACATGTGGGCCCAATATTGGTTTTTCATGGGAGGTACCAGAACTACTTGACCGCCATAGCTCATTTTCAATACCAACCTGACGCCGATAAAAAGAAGTCCTTTCACCAAATTTCGTTCACCTACGTCAATTACTTTGAGCGGTATCGTGCTTTCAACAGACAGAAAGACAAATGGGTCCAATATTGGTTTTGTATGGGAGGTACCAGAACTACTTAACCGACATAGCCCATTTTGAATACCAACCTGACGCTTATAAAAATAAGTGCTCTCACCAAATTTCATTCACCTACGTCAATCACTTTGGGCGCTATCGTGCTTTCAACAGACAGAGAGACATGTGGGCCCAAAATTGGTTTTGCATGGGAGGTACCAGAACTACTTAACCGACATAGCCCATTTTGAATACCAACCTGACGCTTATAAAAATAAGTGCTCTCAGCAAATTTCATTCACCTACGTCAATCACTTTGGGCGCTATCGTGCTTTCAACAGATAGAGAGACATGTGGGCCCAATATTGGTTTTTCATGGGAGGTACCAGAACTACTTGACCGACATAGCTCATTTTCAATACCAACCTGACGCCGATAAAAAGAAGTCCTCTCACCAAATTTGGTTCACCTACGTCAATTACTTTATGCGCTATCGTGCTTTCAACAGACAGAGAGACATGTGGGCCCAATATTGGTTTTGCATGGGAGGTACCAGAACTACTTGACCGACATAGCTCATTTTCAATACCAACCTGACGCCGATAAAAAGAAGTCCTTTCACCAAATTTCGTTCACCTTCGTCAATTACTTTAAGCGCTATCGTGCTTAAAACAGACAGAAAGACAAATGGGTCCAATATTGGTTTTGTATGGGAGGTACCAGAACTACTTCACCGACATAGCCCATTTTGAATACCAACCTGACGCTTATAAAAGTAAGTGCTCTCACCAAATTTCATTCACCTACGTCAATCACTTTGAGCGCTATCGTGCTTTCAACAGACAGAGAGACATGTGGGCCCAATATTGGTTTTTCATGGGAGGTACCAGAACTACTTGACCGACATAGCTCATTTTCAATACAAACCTGACGCCGATAAAAAGAAGTTCTCTCACCAAATTTGGTTCACCTACGTCGATTACTTTATGCGCTATCGTGCTTTCAACAGACAGAGAGACATGTGGGCCCAATATTGGTTTTGCATGGGAGGTACCAGAACTACTTGACCGACATAGCTCATTTTCAATACCGACCTGACGCCAGTAAAAAGAAGTCCTTTCACGAAATTTCGTTCACCTACATCAATTACTTTGAGCGCTATCGTGCTTTCAACAGACAGAGAGACATGTGGGCCCAATATTGGTTTTGCATGGGAGGTACCAGAACTACTTGACCGACATAGCTCATTTTCAATACCAACCTGACGCCGATAAAAAGAAGTCCTTTCACCAAATTTCGTTCACCTACGTCAATTACTTTGAGCGCTATCGTGCTTTCAACAGACAGAAAGACAAATTTGTCCAATATTGGTTTTGTATGGGAGGTACCAGAACTACTTAACCGACATAGCCCATTTTGAATAAAAACCTGACGCTTATAAAAATAAGTGCTCTCACCAAATTTCATTCACCTACGTTAATCACTTTGGGCGCTATCGTGCTTTCAACAGACAGAGAGACATGTGGGCCCAAAATTGGTTTTGCATGGGAGCTACCAGAACTACTTAACCGACATAGCCCATTTTGAATACCAACCTGACGCTTATAAAAATAAGTGCTCTCAGCAAATTTCATTCACCTACGTCAATCACTTTGGGCGCTATCGTGCTTTCAACAGATAGAGAGACATGTGGGCCCAATATTGGTTTTTCATGGGAGGTACCAGAACTACTTGACCGACATAGCTCATTTTCAATACCAACCTGACGCCGATAAAAAGAAGTCCTCTCACCAAATTTGGTTCACCTACGTCGATTACTTTATGCGCTATCGTGCTTTCAACAGACAGAGAGACATGTGGGCCCAATATTGGTTTTGCATGGGAGGTACCAGAACTACTTGACCGACATAGCTCATTTTCAATACCAACCTGACGCCAGTAAAAAGAAGTCCTTTCACGAAATTTCGTTCACCTACATCAATTACTTTGAGCGCTATCGTGCTTTCAACAGACAGAGAGACATGTGGGCCCAATATTGGTTTTGCATGGGAGGTACCAGAACTACTTGACCGACATAGCTCATTTTCAATACCAACCTGACGCCGATAAAAAGAAGTCCTTTCACCAAATTTCGTTCACCTACGTCAATTACTTTAAGCGCTATCGTGCTTCCAACAGACAGAAAGACAAATGGGTCCAATATTGGTTTTGTATGGGAGGTACCAGAACTACTTCACCGACATAGCCCATTTTGAATACCAACCTGACGCTTATAAAAATAAGTGATCTCACCAAATTTCATTCACCTACGTCAATCACTTTGAGCGCTATCGTGCTTTCAACAGACAGAGAGACATGTGGGCCCAATATTGGTTTTTCATGGGAGGTACCAGAACTGCTTGACCGACATAGCTCATTTTCAATACCAACCTGACGCCGATGAAAAGAAGTCCTCTCACCAAATTTCGTTCACCTACGTCAATTACTTTATGCGCTATCGTGCTTTCAACAGACAGAGAGACATGTGGGCTCAATATTGGTTTTGCATGGGAGGTACCAGAACTACTTGACCGACATAGCTCATTTTCAATACCAACCTGACGCCAGTAAAAAGAAGTCCTTTCACGAAATTTCGTTCACCTACATCAATTACTTTGAGCGCTATCGTGCTTTCAACAGACAGAGAGACATGTGGGCCCAATATTGGTTTTGCATGGGAGGTACCAGAACTACTTGACCGACATAGCTCATTTTCAATACCAACCTGAAGCCGATAAAAAGAAGTCCTTTCACCAAATTTCGTTCACCTACGTCAATTACTTTAAGCGCTATCGTGCTTCCAACAGACGGAAAGACAAATGGGTCCAATATTGGTTTTGTATGGGAGGTACCAGAACTACTTCACCGACATAGCCCATTTTGAATACCAACCTGACGCTTATAAAAATAAGTGCTCTCACCAAATTTCATTCACCTACGTCAATCACTTTGAGCGCTATCGTGCTTTCAACAGACAGAGAGACATGTGGGCCCAATATTGGTTTTTCATGGGAGGTACCAGAACTACTTGACCGACATAGTTCATTTTCAATACCAACCTGACGCCGATAAAGAGAAGTCCTTTCACCAAATTTCGTTCACCTACGTCAATTACTTTAAGCGCTATCGTGCTTCCAACAGACGGAAAGACAAATGGGTCCAATATTGGTTTTGTATGGGAGGTACCAGAACTACTTCACCGACATAGCCCATTTTGAATACCAACCTGACGCTTATAAAAATAAGTGCTCTCACCAAATTTCATTCACCTACGTCAATCACTTTGGGCGCTATCGTGCTTTCAACAGACAGAGAGACATGTGGGCCCAATATTGGTTTTGCATGGGAGGTACCAGAACTACTTGACCGACATAGCTCATTTTCAATACCAACCTGACGCCGATAAAAAGAAGTCCTTTCACCAAATTTCGTTCACCTACGTCAATTACTTTAAGCGCTATCGTGCTTTCAACAGACAGAGAGACATGTGGGCCCAATATTGGTTTTTCATGGGAGGTACCAGAACTACTTGACCGACATAGCTCATTTTCAATACCAATCTGACGCCGATAAAGAGAAGTCCTTTCACCAAATTTCGTTCACCTACGTCAATTACTTTGAGCGCTATCGTGCTTTCAACAGACAGAAAGACAAATGGGTCCAATATTGGTTTTGTATGGGAGGTACCAGAACTACTTAACCGACATAGCCCATTTTGAATACCAACCTGACGCTTATAAAAATAAGTGCTCTCACAGAATTTCATTCACCTACGTCAATCACTTTGGGCGCTATCGTGCTTTCAACAGACAGAGAGACATGTGGGCCCAAAATTGGTTTTGCATGGGAGGTACCAGAACTACTTAAGCGACATAGCAAATTTTGAATAAAAACCTGACGCTTATAAAAATAAGTGCTCGCAGCAAATTTCATTCACCTACGTCAATCACTTTGGGCGCTATCGTGCTTTCAACAGATAGAGAGACATGTGGGCCCAATATTGGTTTTTCATGGGAGGTACCAGAACTACTTGACCGACATAGCTCATTTTCAATACCAACCTGACGCCGATAAAAAGAAGTCCTCTCACCAAATTTGGTTCACCTACGTCAATTACTTTATGCGCTATCGTGCTTTCAACAGACAGAGAGACATGTGGGCCCAATATTGGTTTTGCATGGGAGGTACCAGAACTACTTGACCGACATAGCTCATTTTCAATACCAACCTGACGCCGATAAAAAGAAGTCCTTTCACCAAATTTCGTTCACCTACGTCAATTACTTTAAGCGCTATCGTGCTTCCAACAGACAGAAAGACAAATGGGTCCAATATTGGTTTTGTATGGGAGGTACCAGAACTACTTCACCGACATAGCCCATTTTGAATACCAACCTGACGCTTATAAAAATAAGTGCTCTCACCAAATTTCATTCACCTACGTCAATCACTTTGAGCGCTATCGTGCTTTCAACAGACAGAGAGACATGTGGGCCCAATATTGGTTTTTCATGGGAGGTACCAGAACTACTTGACCGACATAGCTCATTTTCAATACCAACCTGACGCCGATAAAAAGAAGTCCTTTCACCAAATTTCGTTCACCTACGTCAATTACTTTGAGCGCTATCGTGCTTTCAACAGACAGAAAGACAAATGGGTCCAATATTGGTTTTGTATGGGAGGTACCAGAACTACTTAACCGACATAGCCCATTTTGAATAAAAACCTGACGCTTATAAAAATAAGTGCTCTCACCAAATTTCATTCACCTACGTCAATCACTTTGGGCGCTATCGTGCTTTCAACAGACAGAGAGACATGTGGGCTCAATATTGGTTTTTCATGGGAGGTACCAGAACTACTTGACCGACATAGCTCATTTTCAATACCAACCTGACGCCGATAAAAAGAAGTCTCCACACCAAATTTGGTTCACCTACGTCGATCACTTTATGCGCTATCGTGCTTTCAACAGACAGAGAGACATGTGGGCCCAATATTGGTTTTGCATGGGAGGTACCAGAACTACTTGACCGACATAGCTCATTTTCAATACCAACCTGACGCCAGTAAAAAGAAGTCCTTTCACGAAATTTCGTTCACCTACATCAATTACTTTGAGCGCTATCGTGCTTTCAACAGACAGAGACCCATGTGGGCCCAATATTGGTTTTGCATGGGAGGTACCAGAACTACTTGACCGACATAGCTCATTTTCAATACCAACCTGACGCCGATAAAAAGAAGTCCTTTCACCAAATTTCGTTCACCTACGTCAATTACTTTAAGCGCTATCGTGCTTCCAACAGACAGAAAGACAAATGGGTCCAATATTGGTTTTGTATGGGAGGTACCAGAACTACTTCACCGACATAGCCCATTTTGAATACCAACCTGACGCTTATAAAAATAAGTGCTCTCACCAAATTTCATTCACCTACGTCAATCACTTTGAGCGCTATCGTGCTTTCAACAGACAGAGAGACATGTGGGCCCAATATTGGTTTTTCATGGGAGGTACCAGAACTACTTGACCGACATAGCTCATTTTCAATACCAACCTGACGCCGATAAAAAGAAGTCCTTTCACCAAATTTCGTTCACCTACGTCAATTACTTTGAGCGCTATCGTGCTTTCAACAGACAGAAAGACAAATGGGTCCAATATTGGTTTTGTATGGGTGGTACCAGAACTACTTAACCGACATAGCCCATTTTGAATACCAACCTGACGCTTATAAAAATAAATGCTCTCACCAAATTTCATTCACTTACGTCAATCACTTTGGGCGCTATCGTGCTTTCAACAGATAGAGAGACATGTGGGCCCAATATTGGTTTTTCATGGGAGGTACCAGAACTACTTGACCGACATAGCTCATTTTCAATACCAACCTGAGGCCGATAAAAAGAAGGCCTTTCACCAAATTTCGTTCACCTACGTCAATTACTTTGGGCGCTATCGTGCTTTCAATACACAGAGAGACATGTGGGCCCAATATTGGTTTTGCATGGGAGGTACCAGAACTACTTGACCGACATAGCTCATTTTCAATACCAACCTGAGGCCGATAAAAAGAAGGCCTTTCACCAAATTTCGTTCACCTACGTCAATTACTTTGGGCGCTATCGTGCTTTCAATACACAGAGAGACATGTGGGCTCAATATTGGTTTTGCATGGGAGGTACCAGAACTACTTGACCGACATAGCTCATTTTCAATACCAACCTGACGCCGATAAAAAGAAGTCCTTTCACCAAATTTCGTTCACCTACGTCAATTACTTTAAGCGCTATCGTGCTTCCAACAGACAGAAAGACAAATGGGTCCAATATTGGTTTTGTATGGGAGGTACCAGAACTACTTCACCGACATAGCTCATTTTCAATACCAACCTGAGGCCGATAAAAAGAAGGCCTTTCACCAAATTTCGTTCACCTACGTCAATTACTTTGGGCGCTATCGTGCTTTCAATACACAGAGAGACATGTGGGCTCAATATTGGTTTTGCATGGGAGGTACCAGAACTACTTAACCGACATAGCCCATTTTGAATACCAACCTGACGCTTATAAAAATAAGTGCTCTCACCAAATTTCATTCACCTACGTCAATCACTTTGGGCGCTATCGTGCTTTCAACAGACAGAGAGACATGTGGGCCCAAAATTGGTTTTGCATGGGAGGTACCAGAACTACTTAACCGACATAGCCCATTTTGAATACCAACCTGACGCTTATAAAAATAAGTGCTCTCAGCAAATTTCATTCACCTACGTCAATCACTTTGGGCGCTATCGTGCTTTCAACAGATAGAGAGACATGTGTGCCCAATATTGGTTTTTCATGGGAGGTACCAGAACTACTTGACCGACATAGCTCATTTTCAATACCAACCTGGCGCCGATAAAAAGAAGTCCTCTCACCAAATTTGGTTCACCTACGTCAATTACTTTATGCGCTATCGTGCTTTCAACAGACAGAGAGACATGTGGGCCCAATATTGGTTTTGCATGGGAGGTACCAGAACTACTTGACCGACATAGCTCATTTTCAATACCAACCTGACGCCGATAAAAAGAAGTCCTTTCACCAAATTTCGTTCACCTACGTCAATTACTTTAAGCGCTATCGTGCTTCCAACAGACAGAAAGGCAAATGGGTCCAATATTGGTTTTGTATGGGAGGTACCAGAACTACTTCACCGGCATAGCCCATTTTGAATACCAACTTGACGCTTATAAAAATAAGTTCTCTCACCAAATTTCATTCACCTACGTCAATCACTTTGAGCGCTATCGTGCTTTCAACAGACAGAGAGACATGTGGGCCCAATATTGGTTTTTCATGGGAGGTACCAGAACTACTTGACCGACATAGCTCATTTTCAATACCAACCTGACGCCGATAAAAAGAAGTCCTTTCACCAAATTTCGTTCACCTACGTCAATTACTTTAAGCGCTATCGTGCTTCCAACAGACAGAAAGACAAATGGGTCCATGTGGGCCCAAAATTGGTTTTGCATGGGAGGTACCAGAACTACTTAACCGACATAGCCCATTTTGAATACCAATCTGACGCTTATAAAAATAAGTGCTCTCAGCAAATTTCATTCACCTACGTCAATCACTTTGGGCGCTATCGTGCTTTCAACAGATAGAGAGACATGTGGGCCCAATATTGGTTTTTCATGGGAGGTACCAGAACTACTTGACCGACATAGCTCATTTTCAATACCAACCTGACGCCGATAAAAAGAAGTCCTCTCACCAAATTTGGTTCACTTACGTCGATTACTTTATGCGCTATCGTGCTTTCAACAGACAGAGAGACATGTGGGCCCAATATTGGTTTTGCATGGGAGGTACCAGAACTACTTGACCGACATAGCTCATTTTCAATACCAACCTGACGCCAGTAAAAAGAAGTCCTTTCACGAAATTTCGTTCACCTACATCAATTACTTTGAGCGCTATCGTGCTTTCAACAGACAGAGAGACATGTGGGCCCAATATTGGTTTTGCATGGGAGGTACCAGAACTACTTGACCGACATAGCTCATTTTCAATACCAACCTGACGCCGATAAAAAGAAGTCCTTTCACCAAATTTCGTTCACCTACGTCAATTACTTTAAGCGCTATCGTGCTTCCAACAGACAGAAAGACAAATGGGTCCAATATTGGTTTTGTATGGGAGGTACCAGAACTACTTCACCGACATAGCCCATTTTGAATACCAACCTGACGCTTATAAAAATAAGTGCTCTCACCAAATTTCATTCACCTACGTCAATCACTTTGAGCGCTATCGTGCTTTCAACAGACAGAGAGACATGTGGGCCCAATATTGGTTTTTCATGGGAGGTACCAGAACTACTTGACCGACATAGCTCATTTTCAATACCAACCTGACGCCGATAAAAAGAAGTCCTTTCACCAAATTTCGTTCACCTACGTCAATTACTTTAAGCGCTATCGTGCTTCCAACAGACAGAAAGACAAATGGGTCCAATATTGGTTTTGTATGGGAGGTACCAGAACTACTTAACCGACATAGCCCATTTTGAATACCAACCTGACGCTTATAAAAATAAATGCTCTCACCAAATTTCATTCACTTACGTCAATCACTTTGGGCGCTATCGTGCTTTCAACAGACAGAGAGACATGTGGGCCCAAAATTGGTTTTGCATGGGAGGTACCAGAACTACTTAACCGACATAGCCCATTTTGAATACCAACCTGACGCTTATAAAAATAAGTGCTCTCACCAAATTTCATTCACCTACGTCAATCACTTTGGGCGCTATCGTGCTTTCAACAGATAGAGAGACATGTGGGCCCAATATTGGTTTTTCATGGGAGGTACCAGAACTACTTGACCGACATAGCTCATTTTCAACACCA
The DNA here is from genome assembly GCA_948293265.1 of Cheilosia impressa. Classification (NCBI taxonomy): domain Eukaryota; kingdom Metazoa; phylum Arthropoda; class Insecta; order Diptera; family Syrphidae; genus Cheilosia; species Cheilosia impressa. The sequence goes on from OX411880.1 coordinate 46,109,756, forward strand.
ACCTGACGCCGATAAAAAGAAGTCCTCTCACCAAATTTCGTTCACCTACGTCAATTACTTTATGCGCTATCGTGCTTTCAACAGACAGAGAGACATGTGGGCTCAATATTGGTTTTGCATGGGAGGTACCAGAACTACTATCGTGCTTTCAACAGACAGAGAGACATGTGGGCCCAATATTGGTTTTTCATGGGAGGTACCAGAACTACTTGACCGACATAGCTCATTTTCAATACCAACCTGACGCCGATAAAAAGAAGTCCTTTCACCAAATTTCGTTCACCTACGTCAATTACTTTGAGCGGTATCGTGCTTTCAACAGACAGAAAGACAAATGGGTCCAATATTGGTTTTGTATGGGAGGTACCAGAACTACTTAACCGACATAGCCCATTTTGAATACCAACCTGACGCTTATAAAAATAAGTGCTCTCACCAAATTTCATTCACCTACGTCAATCACTTTGGGCGCTATCGTGCTTTCAACAGACAGAGAGACATGTGGGCCCAAAATTGGTTTTGCATGGGAGGTACCAGAACTACTTAACCGACATAGCCCATTTTGAATAAGAACCTGACGCTTATAAAAATAAGTGCTCTCAGCAAATTTCATTCACCTACGTCAATCACTTTGGGCGCTATCGTGCTTTCAACAGATAGAGAGACATGTGGGCCCAATATTGGTTTTTCATGGGAGGTACCAGAACTACTTGACCGACATAGCTCATTTTCAATACCAACCTGACGCCGATAAAAAGAAGTCCTCTCACCAAATTTGGTTCACCTACGTCAATTACTTTATGCGCTATCGTGCTTTCAACAGACAGAGAGACATGTGGGCCCAATATTGGTTTTGCATGGGAGGTACCAGAACTACTTGACCGACATAGCTCATTTTCAATACCAACCTGACGCCGATAAAAAGAAGTCCTTTCACCAAATTTCGTTCACCTACGTCAATTACTTTATGCGCTATCGTGCTTTCAACAGACAGAGAGACATGTGGGCCCAATATTGGTTTTGTATGGGAGGTACCAGAACTACTTGACCGACATAGCTCATTTTTAATACCAACCTGACGCCGATAAAAAGATGTCCTTTCACCAAATTTCGTTCACCTACGTCAATTACTTTGGGCGCTATCGTGCTTTCAATACACAGAGAGACATGTGGGCTCAATATTGGTTTTGCATGGGAGGTACCAGAACTACTTGACCGACATAGCTCATTTTCAATACCAACCTGAGGCCGATAAAAAGAAGTCCTTTCACCAAATTTCGTTCACCTACGTCAATTACTTTGGGCGCTATCGTGCTTTCAATACACAGAGAGACATGTGGGCCCAATATTGGTTTTGCATGGGAGGTACCAGAACTACTTGACCGACATAGCTCATTTTCAATACCAACCTGAGGCCGATAAAAAGAAGTCCTTTCACCAAATTTCGTTCACCTACGTCAATTACTTTGGGCGCTATCGTGCTTTCAATACACAGAGAGACATGTGGGCTCAATATTGGTTTTGCATGGGAGGTACCAGAACTACTTGACCGACATAGCTCATTTTCAATACCAACCTGACGCCGATAAAAAGAAGTCCTTTCACCAAATTTCGTTCACCTACGTCAATTACTTTAAGCGCTATCGTGCTTCCAACAGACAGAAAGACAAATGGGTCCAATATTGGTTTTGTATGGGAGGTACCAGAACTACTTCACCGACATAGCCCATTTTGAATACCAACCTGACGCTTATAAAAATAAGTGCTCTCACCAAATTTCATTCACCTACGTCAATCACTTTGAGCGCTATCGTGCTTTCAACAGACAGAGAGACATGTGGGCCCAATATTGGTTTTTCATGGGAGGTACCAGAACTACTTGACCGACATAGCTCATTTTCAATACCAACCTGACGCCGATAAAAAGAAGTCCTCTCACCAAATTTGGTTCACCTACGTCAATTACTTTATGCGCTATCGTGCTTTCAACAGACAGAGAGACATGTGGGCCCAATATTGGTTTTGCATGGGAGGTACCAGAACTACTTGAGCGACATAGCTCATTTTCAATACCAACCTGACGCCGATAAAAAGAAGTCCTCTCACCAAATTTGGTTCACCTACGTCAATTACCTTATGCGCTATCGTGCTTTCAACAGACAGAGAGACATGTGGGCCCAATATTGGTTTTGCATGGGAGGTACCAGAACTACTTGACCGACATAGCTCATTTTCAATACCAACCTGAGGCCGATAAAAAGAAGGCCTTTCACCAAATTTCGTTCACCTACGTCAATTACTTTGGGCGCTATCGTGCTTTCAATACACAGAGAGACATGTGGGCTCAATATTGGTTTTGCATGGGAGGTACCAGAACTACTTGACCGACATAGCTCATTTTCAATACCAACCTGACGCCGATAAAAAGAAGTCCTTTCACCAAATTTCGTTCACCTACGTCAATTACTTTAAGCGCTATCGTGCTTCCAACAGACAGAAAGACAAATGGGTCCCATATTGGTTTTGTTTGGGAGGTACCAGAACTACTTCACCGACATAGCTCATTTTCAATACCAACCTGAGGCCGATAAAAAGAAGGCCTTTCACCAAATTTCGTTCACCTACGTCAATTACTTTGGGCGCTATCGTGCTTTCAATACACAGAGAGACATGTGGGCTCAATATTGGTTTTGCATGGGAGGTACCAGAACTACTTAACCGACATAGCCCATTTTGAATACCAACCTGACGCTTATAAAAATAAGTGCTCTCACCAAATTTCATTCACCTACGTCAATTACTTTGGGCGCTATCGTGCTTTCAACAGACAGAGAGACATGTGGGCCCAAAATTGGTTTTGCATGGGAGGTACCAGAACTACTTAACCGACATAGCCCATTTTGAATACCAACCTGACGCTTATAAAAATAAGTGCTCTCAGCAAATTTCATTCACCTACGTCAATCACTTTGGGCGCTATCGTGCTTTCAACAGATAGAGAGACATGTGTGCCCAATATTGGTTTTTCATGGGAGGTACCAGAACTACTTGACCGACATAGCTCATTTTCAATACCAACCTGGCGCCGATAAAAAGAAGTCCTCTCACCAAATTTGGTTCACCTACGTCAATTACTTTATGCGCTATCGTGCTTTCAACAGACAGAGAGACATGTGGGCCCAATATTGGTTTTGCATGGGAGGTACCAGAACTACTTGACCGACATAGCTCATTTTCAATACCAACCTGACGCCGATAAAAAGAAGTCCTTTCACCAAATTTCGTTCACCTACGTCAATTACTTTAAGCGCTATCGTGCTTCCAACAGACAGAAAGGCAAATGGGTCCAATATTGGTTTTGTATGGGAGGTACCAGAACTACTTCACCGACATAGCCCATTTTGAATACCAACTTGACGCTTATAAAAATAAGTGCTCTCACCAAATTTCATTCACCTACGTCAATCACTTTGAGCGCTATCGTGCTTTCAACAGACAGAGAGACATGTGGGCCCAATATTGGTTTTTCATGGGAGGTACCAGAACTACTTGACCGACATAGCTCATTTTCAATACCAACCTGACGCCGATAAAAAGAAGTCCTTTCACCAAATTTCGTTCACCTACGTCAATTACTTTAAGCGCTATCGTGCTTCCAACAGACAGAAAGACAAATGGGTCCATGTGGGCCCAAAATTGGTTTTGCATGGGAGGTACCAGAACTACTTAACCGACATAGCCCATTTTGAATACCAATCTGACGCTTATAAAAATAAGTGCTCTCAGCAAATTTCATTCACCTACGTCAATCACTTTGGGCGCTATCGTGCTTTCAACAGATAGAGAGACATGTGGGCCCAATATTGGTTTTTCATGGGAGGTACCAGAACTACTTGACCGACATAGCTCATTTTCAATACCAACCTGACGCCGATAAAAAGAAGTCCTCTCACCAAATTTGGTTCACTTACGTCGATTACTTTATGCGCTATCGTGCTTTCAACAGACAGAGAGACATGTGGGCCCAATATTGGTTTTGCATGGGAGGTACCAGAACTACTTGACCGACATAGCTCATTTTCAATACCAACCTGACGCCAGTAAAAAGAAGTCCTTTCACGAAATTTCGTTCACCTACATCAATTACTTTGAGCGCTATCGTGCTTTCAACAGACAGAGAGACATGTGGGCCCAATATTGGTTTTGCATGGGAGGTACCAGAACTACTTGACCGACATAGCTCATTTTCAATACCAACCTGACGCCGATAAAAAGAAGTCCTTTCACCAAATTTCGTTCACCTACGTCAATTACTTTAAGCGCTATCGTGCTTCCAACAGACAGAAAGACAAATGGGTCCAATATTGGTTTTGTATGGGAGGTACCAGAACTACTTCACCGACATAGCCCATTTTGAATACCAACCTGACGCTTATAAAAATAAGTGCTCTCACCAAATTTCATTCACCTACGTCAATCACTTTGAGCGCTATCGTGCTTTCAACAGACAGAGAGACATGTGGGCCCAATATTGGTTTTTCATGGGAGGTACCAGAACTACTTGACCGACATAGCTCATTTTCAATACCAACCTGACGCCGATAAAAAGAAGTCCTTTCACCAAATTTCGTTCACCTACGTCAATTACTTTAAGCGCTATCGTGCTTCCAACAGACAGAAAGACAAATGGGTCCAATATTGGTTTTGTATGGGAGGTACCAGAACTACTTAACCGACATAGCCCATTTTGAATACCAACCTGACGCTTATAAAAATAAATGCTCTCACCAAATTTCATTCACTTACGTCAATCACTTTGGGCGCTATCGTGCTTTCAACAGACAGAGAGACATGTGGGCCCAAAATTGGTTTTGCATGGGAGGTACCAGAACTACTTAACCGACATAGCCCATTTTGAATACCAACCTGACGCTTATAAAAATAAGTGCTCTCACCAAATTTCATTCACCTACGTCAATCACTTTGGGCGCTATCGTGCTTTCAACAGATAGAGAGACATGTGGGCCCAATATTGGTTTTTCATGGGAGGTACCAGAACTACTTGACCGACATAGCTCATTTTCAACACCAACCTGACGCCGATAAAAAGAAGTCCTCTCACCAAATTTCGTTCACCTACGTCAATTACTTTATGCGCTATCGTGCTTTCAACAGACAGAGAGACATGTGGGCTCAATATTGGTTTTGCATGGGAGGTACCAGAACTACTATCGTGCTTTCAACAGACAGAGAGACATGTGGGCCCAATATTGGTTTTTCATGGGAGGTACCAGAACTACTTGACCGACATAGCTCATTTTCAATACCAACCTGACGCCGATAAAAAGAAGTCCTTCACCAAATTTCGTTCACCTACGTCAATTACTTTGAGCGGTATCGTGCTTTCAACAGACAGAAAGACAAATGGGTCCAATATTGGTTTTGTATGGGAGGTACCAGAACTACTTAACCGACATAGCCCATTTTGAATACCAACCTGACGCTTATAAAAATAAGTGCTCTCACCAAATTTCATTCACCTACGTCAATCACTTTGGGCGCTATCGTGCTTTCAACAGACAGAGAGACATGTGGGCCCAAAATTGGTTTTGCATGGGAGGTACCAGAACTACTTAACCGACATAGCCCATTTTGAATAAGAACCTGACGCTTATAAAAATAAGTGCTCTCAGCAAATTTCATTCACCTACGTCAATCACTTTGGGCGCTATCGTGCTTTCAACAGATAGAGAGACATGTGGGCCCAATATTGGTTTTTCATGGGAGGTACCAGAACTACTTGACCGACATAGCTCATTTTCAATACCAACCTGACGCCGATAAAAAGAAGTCCTCTCACCAAATTTGGTTCACCTACGTCAATTACTTTATGCGCTATCGTGCTTTCAACAGACAGAGAGACATGTGGGCCCAATATTGGTTTTGCATGGGAGGTACCAGAACTACTTGACCGACATAGCTCATTTTCAACACCAACCTGACGCCGATAAAAAGAAGTCCTCTCACCAAATTTCGTTCACCTACGTCAATTACTTTATGCGCTATCGTGCTTTCAACAGACAGAGAGACATGTGGGCTCAATATTGGTTTTGCATGGGAGGTACCAGAACTACTATCGTGCTTTCAACAGACAGAGAGACATGTGGGCCCAATATTGGTTTTTCATGGGAGGTACCAGAACTACTTGACCGACATAGCTCATTTTCAATACCAACCTGACGCCGATAAAAAGAAGTCCTTTCACCAAATTTCGTTCACCTACGTCAATTACTTTGAGCGGTATCGTGCTTTCAACAGACAGAAAGACAAATGGGTCCAATATTGGTTTTGTATGGGAGGTACCAGAACTACTTAACCGACATAGCCCATTTTGAATACCAACCTGACGCTTATAAAAATAAGTGCTCTCACCAAATTTCATTCACCTACGTCAATCACTTTGGGCGCTATCGTGCTTTCAACAGACAGAGAGACATGTGGGCCCAAAATTGGTTTTGCATGGGAGGTACCAGAACTACTTAACCGACATAGCCCATTTTGAATAAGAACCTGACGCTTATAAAAATAAGTGCTCTCAGCAAATTTCATTCACCTACGTCAATCACTTTGGGCGCTATCGTGCTTTCAACAGATAGAGAGACATGTGGGCCCAATATTGGTTTTTCATGGGAGGTACCAGAACTACTTGACCGACATAGCTCATTTTCAATACCAACCTGACGCCGATAAAAAGAAGTCCTCTCACCAAATTTGGTTCACCTACGTCAATTACTTTATGCGCTATCGTGCTTTCAACAGACAGAGAGACATGTGGGCCCAATATTGGTTTTGCATGGGAGGTACCAGAACTACTTGACCGACATAGCTCATTTTCAATACCAACCTGACGCCGATAAAAAGAAGTCCTTTCACCAAATTTCGTTCACCTACGTCAATTACTTTATGCGCTATCGTGCTTTCAACAGACAGAGAGACATGTGGGCCCAATATTGGTTTTGTATGGGAGGTACCAGAACTACTTGACCGACATAGCTCATTTTCAATACCAACCTGACGCCGATAAAAAGAAGTCCTCTCACCAAATTTGGTTCACCTACGTCAATTACTTTATGCGCTATCGTGCTTTCAACAGACAGAGAGACATGTGGGCCCAATATTGGTTTTGCATGGGAGGTACCAGAACTACTTGACCGACATAGCTCATTTTCAATACCAACCTGACGCCGATAAAAAGAAGTCCTCTCACCAAATTTGGTTCACCTACGTCAATTACTTTATGCGCTATCGTGCTTTCAACAGACAGAGAGACATGTGGGCCCAATATTGGTTTTGCATGGGAGGTACCAGAACTACTTGAGCGACATAGCTCATTTTCAATACCAACCTGACGCCGATAAAAAGAAGTCCTCTCACCAAATTTGGTTCACCTACGTCAATTACTTTATGCGCTATCGTGCTTTCAACAGACAGAGAGATATGTGGGCCCAATATTGGTTTTGCATGGGAGGTACCAGAACTACTTGACCGACATAGCTCATTTTCAATACCAACCTGAGGCCGATAAAAAGAAGGCCTTTCACCAAATTTCGTTCACCTACGTCAATTACTTTGGGCGCTATCGTGCTTTCAATACACAGAGAGACATGTGGGCTCAATATTGGTTTTGCATGGGAGGTACCAGAACTACTTGACCGACATAGCTCATTTTTAATACCAACCTGACGCCGATAAAAAGAAGTCCTTTCACCAAATTTCGTTCACCTACGTCAATTACTTTAAGCGCTATCGTGCTTCCAACAGACAGAAAGACAAATGGGTCCAATATTGGTTTTGTATGGGAGGTACCAGAACTACTTCACCGACATAGCTCATTTTCAATACCAACCTGAGGCCGATAAAAAGAAGGCCTTTCACCAAATTTCGTTCACCTACGTCAATTACTTTGGGCGCTATCGTGCTTTCAATACACAGAGAGACATGTGGGCTCAATATTGGTTTTGCATGGGAGGTACCAGAACTACTTAACCGACATAGCCCATTTTGAATACCAACCTGACGCTTATAAAAATAAGTGCTCTCACCAAATTTCATTCACCTACGTCAATCACTTTGGGCGCTATCGTGCTTTCAACAGACAGAGAGACATGTGGGCCCAAAATTGGTTTTGCATGGGAGGTACCAGAACTACTTAACCGACATAGCCCATTTTGAATACCAACCTGACGCTTATAAAAATAAGTGCTCTCAGCAAATTTCATTCACCTACGTCAATCACTTTGGGCGCTATCGTGCTTTCAACAGATAGAGAGACATGTGTGCCCAATATTGGTTTTTCATGGGAGGTACCAGAACTACTTGACCGACATAGCTCATTTTCAATACCAACCTGGCGCCGATAAAAAGAAGTCCTCTCACCAAATTTGGTTCACCTACGTCAATTACTTTATGCGCTATCGTGCTTTCAACAGACAGAGAGACATGTGGGCCCAATATTGGTTTTGCATGGGAGGTACCAGAACTACTTGACCGACATAGCTCATTTTCAATACCAACCTGACGCCGATAAAAAGAAGTCCTTTCACCAAATTTCGTTCACCTACGTCAATTACTTTAAGCGCTATCGTGCTTCCAACAGACAGAAAGGCAAATGGGTCCAATATTGGTTTTGTATGGGAGGTACCAGAACTACTTCACCGACATAGCCCATTTTGAATACCAACTTGACGCTTATAAAAATAAGTGCTCTCACCAAATTTCATTCACCTACGTCAATCACTTTGAGCGCTATCGTGCTTTCAACAGACAGAGAGACATGTGGGCCCAATATTGGTTTTTCATGGGAGGTACCAGAACTACTTGACCGACATAGCTCATTTTCAATACCAACCTGACGCCGATAAAAAGAAGTCCTTTCACCAAATTTCGTTCACCTACGTCAATTACTTTAAGCGCTATCGTGCTTCCAACAGACAGAAAGACAAATGGGTCCATGTGGGCCCAAAATTGGTTTTGCATGGGAGGTACCAGAACTACTTAACCGACATAGCCCATTTTGAATACCAATCTGACGCTTATAAAAATAAGTGCTCTCAGCAAATTTCATTCACCTACGTCAATCACTTTGGGCGCTATCGTGCTTTCAACAGATAGAGAGACATGTGGGCCCAATATTGGTTTTTCATGGGAGGTACCAGAACTACTTGACCGACATAGCTCATTTTCAATACCAACCTGACGCCGATAAAAAGAAGTCCTCTCACCAAATTTGGTTCACTTACGTCGATTACTTTATGCGCTATCGTGCTTTCAACAGACAGAGAGACATGTGGGCCCAATATTGGTTTTGCATGGGAGGTACCAGAACTACTTGACCGACATAGCTCATTTTCAATACCAACCTGACGCCAGTAAAAAGAAGTCCTTTCACGAAATTTCGTTCACCTACATCAATTACTTTGAGCGCTATCGTGCTTTCAACAGACAGAGAGACATGTGGGCCCAATATTGGTTTTGCATGGGAGGTACCAGAACTACTTGACCGACATAGCTCATTTTCAATACCAACCTGACGCCGATAAAAAGAAGTCCTTTCACCAAATTTCGTTCACCTACGTCAATTACTTTAAGCGCTATCGTGCTTCCAACAGACAGAAAGACAAATGGGTCCAATATTGGTTTTGTATGGGAGGTACCAGAACTACTTCACCGACATAGCCCATTTTGAATACCAACCTGACGCTTATAAAAATAAGTGCTCTCACCAAATTTCATTCACCTACGTCAATCACTTTGAGCGCTATCGTGCTTTCAACAGACAGAGAGACATGTGGGCCCAATATTGGTTTTTCATGGGAGGTACCAGAACTACTTGACCGACATAGCTCATTTTCAATACCAACCTGACGCCGATAAAAAGAAGTCCTTTCACCAAATTTCGTTCACCTACGTCAATTACTTTAAGCGCTATCGTGCTTCCAACAGACAGAAAGACAAATGGGTCCAATATTGGTTTTGTATGGGAGGTACCAGAACTACTTAACCGACATAGCCCATTTTGAATACCAACCTGACGCTTATAAAAATAAATGCTCTCACCAAATTTCATTCACTTACGTCAATCACTTTGGGCGCTATCGTGCTTTCAACAGACAGAGAGACATGTGGGCCCAAAATTGGTTTTGCATGGGAGGTACCAGAACTACTTAACCGACATAGCCCATTTTGAATACCAACCTGACGCTTATAAAAATAAGTGCTCTCACCAAATTTCATTCACCTACGTCAATCACTTTGGGCGCTATCGTGCTTTCAACAGATAGAGAGACATGTGGGCCCAATATTGGTTTTTCATGGGAGGTACCAGAACTACTTGACCGACATAGCTCATTTTCAACACCAACCTGACGCCGATAAAAAGAAGTCCTCTCACCAAATTTCGTTCACCTACGTCAATTACTTTATGCGCTATCGTGCTTTCAACAGACAGAGAGACATGTGGGCTCAATATTGGTTTTGCATGGGAGGTACCAGAACTACTATCGTGCTTTCAACAGACAGAGAGACATGTGGGCCCAATATTGGTTTTTCATGGGAGGTACCAGAACTACTTGACCGACATAGCTCATTTTCAATACCAACCTGACGCCGATAAAAAGAAGTCCTTTCACCAAATTTCGTTCACCTACGTCAATTACTTTGAGCGGTATCGTGCTTTCAACAGACAGAAAGACAAATGGGTCCAATATTGGTTTTGTATGGGAGGTACCAGAACTACTTAACCGACATAGCCCATTTTGAATACCAACCTGACGCTTATAAAAATAAGTGCTCTCACCAAATTTCATTCACCTACGTCAATCACTTTGGGCGCTATCGTGCTTTCAACAGACAGAGAGACATGTGGGCCCAAAATTGGTTTTGCATGGGAGGTACCAGAACTACTTAACCGACATAGCCCATTTTGAATAAGAACCTGACGCTTATAAAAATAAGTGCTCTCAGCAAATTTCATTCACCTACGTCAATCACTTTGGGCGCTATCGTGCTTTCAACAGATAGAGAGACATGTGGGCCCAATATTGGTTTTTCATGGGAGGTACCAGAACTACTTGACCGACATAGCTCATTTTCAATACCAACCTGACGCCGATAAAAAGAAGTCCTCTCACCAAATTTGGTTCACCTACGTCAATTACTTTATGCGCTATCGTGCTTTCAACAGACAGAGAGACATGTGGGCCCAATATTGGTTTTGCATGGGAGGTACCAGAACTACTTGACCGACATAGCTCATTTTCAATACCAACCTGACGCCGATAAAAAGAAGTCCTTTCACCAAATTTCGTTCACCTACGTCAATTACTTTATGCGCTATCGTGCTTTCAACAGACAGAGAGACATGTGGGCCCAATATTGGTTTTGTATGGGAGGTACCAGAACTACTTGACCGACATAGCTCATTTTTAATACCAACCTGACGCCGATAAAAAGATGTCCTTTCACCAAATTTCGTTCACCTACGTCAATTACTTTGGGCGCTATCGTGCTTTCAATACACAGAGAGACATGTGGGCTCAATATTGGTTTTGCATGGGAGGTACCAGAACTACTTGACCGACATAGCTCATTTTCAATACCAACCTGAGGCCGATAAAAAGAAGTCCTTTCACCAAATTTCGTTCACCTACGTCAATTACTTTGGGCGCTATCGTGCTTTCAATACACAGAGAGACATGTGGGCCCAATATTGGTTTTGCATGGGAGGTACCAGAACTACTTGACCGACATAGCTCATTTTCAATACCAACCTGAGGCCGATAAAAAGAAGTCCTTTCACCAAATTTCGTTCACCTACGTCAATTACTTTGGGCGCTATCGTGCTTTCAATACACAGAGAGACATGTGGGCTCAATATTGGTTTTGCATGGGAGGTACCAGAACTACTTGACCGACATAGCTCATTTTCAATACCAACCTGACGCCGATAAAAAGAAGTCCTTTCACCAAATTTCGTTCACCTACGTCAATTACTTTAAGCGCTATCGTGCTTCCAACAGACAGAAAGACAAATGGGTCCAATATTGGTTTTGTATGGGAGGTACCAGAACTACTTCACCGACATAGCCCATTTTGAATACCAACCTGACGCTTATAAAAATAAGTGCTCTCACCAAATTTCATTCACCTACGTCAATCACTTTGAGCGCTATCGTGCTTTCAACAGACAGAGAGACATGTGGGCCCAATATTGGTTTTTCATGGGAGGTACCAGAACTACTTGACCGACATAGCTCATTTTCAATACCAACCTGACGCCGATAAAAAGAAGTCCTCTCACCAAATTTGGTTCACCTACGTCAATTACTTTATGCGCTATCGTGCTTTCAACAGACAGAGAGACATGTGGGCCCAATATTGGTTTTGCATGGGAGGTACCAGAACTACTTGAGCGACATAGCTCATTTTCAATACCAACCTGACGCCGATAAAAAGAAGTCCTCTCACCAAATTTGGTTCACCTACGTCAATTACCTTATGCGCTATCGTGCTTTCAACAGACAGAGAGACATGTGGGCCCAATATTGGTTTTGCATGGGAGGTACCAGAACTACTTGACCGACATAGCTCATTTTCAATACCAACCTGAGGCCGATAAAAAGAAGGCCTTTCACCAAATTTCGTTCACCTACGTCAATTACTTTGGGCGCTATCGTGCTTTCAATACACAGAGAGACATGTGGGCTCAATATTGGTTTTGCATGGGAGGTACCAGAACTACTTGACCGACATAGCTCATTTTCAATACCAACCTGACGCCGATAAAAAGAAGTCCTTTCACCAAATTTCGTTCACCTACGTCAATTACTTTAAGCGCTATCGTGCTTCCAACAGACAGAAAGACAAATGGGTCCCATATTGGTTTTGTTTGGGAGGTACCAGAACTACTTCACCGACATAGCTCATTTTCAATACCAACCTGAGGCCGATAAAAAGAAGGCCTTTCACCAAATTTCGTTCACCTACGTCAATTACTTTGGGCGCTATCGTGCTTTCAATACACAGAGAGACATGTGGGCTCAATATTGGTTTTGCATGGGAGGTACCAGAACTACTTAACCGACATAGCCCATTTTGAATACCAACCTGACGCTTATAAAAATAAGTGCTCTCACCAAATTTCATTCACCTACGTCAATTACTTTGGGCGCTATCGTGCTTTCAACAGACAGAGAGACATGTGGGCCCAAAATTGGTTTTGCATGGGAGGTACCAGAACTACTTAACCGACATAGCCCATTTTGAATACCAACCTGACGCTTATAAAAATAAGTGCTCTCAGCAAATTTCATTCACCTACGTCAATCACTTTGGGCGCTATCGTGCTTTCAACAGATAGAGAGACATGTGTGCCCAATATTGGTTTTTCATGGGAGGTACCAGAACTACTTGACCGACATAGCTCATTTTCAATACCAACCTGGCGCCGATAAAAAGAAGTCCTCTCACCAAATTTGGTTCACCTACGTCAATTACTTTATGCGCTATCGTGCTTTCAACAGACAGAGAGACATGTGGGCCCAATATTGGTTTTGCATGGGAGGTACCAGAACTACTTGACCGACATAGCTCATTTTCAATACCAACCTGACGCCGATAAAAAGAAGTCCTTTCACCAAATTTCGTTCACCTACGTCAATTACTTTAAGCGCTATCGTGCTTCCAACAGACAGAAAGGCAAATGGGTCCAATATTGGTTTTGTATGGGAGGTACCAGAACTACTTCACCGACATAGCCCATTTTGAATACCAACTTGACGCTTATAAAAATAAGTGCTCTCACCAAATTTCATTCACCTACGTCAATCACTTTGAGCGCTATCGTGCTTTCAACAGACAGAGAGACATGTGGGCCCAATATTGGTTTTTCATGGGAGGTACCAGAACTACTTGACCGACATAGCTCATTTTCAATACCAACCTGACGCCGATAAAAAGAAGTCCTTTCACCAAATTTCGTTCACCTACGTCAATTACTTTAAGCGCTATCGTGCTTCCAACAGACAGAAAGACAAATGGGTCCATGTGGGCCCAAAATTGGTTTTGCATGGGAGGTACCAGAACTACTTAACCGACATAGCCCATTTTGAATACCAATCTGACGCTTATAAAAATAAGTGCTCTCAGCAAATTTCATTCACCTACGTCAATCACTTTGGGCGCTATCGTGCTTTCAACAGATAGAGAGACATGTGGGCCCAATATTGGTTTTTCATGGGAGGTACCAGAACTACTTGACCGACATAGCTCATTTTCAATACCAACCTGACGCCGATAAAAAGAAGTCCTCTCACCAAATTTGGTTCACTTACGTCGATTACTTTATGCGCTATCGTGCTTTCAACAGACAGAGAGACATGTGGGCCCAATATTGGTTTTGCATGGGAGGTACCAGAACTACTTGACCGACATAGCTCATTTTCAATACCAACCTGACGCCAGTAAAAAGAAGTCCTTTCACGAAATTTCGTTCACCTACATCAATTACTTTGAGCGCTATCGTGCTTTCAACAGACAGAGAGACATGTGGGCCCAATATTGGTTTTGCATGGGAGGTACCAGAACTACTTGACCGACATAGCTCATTTTCAATACCAACCTGACGCCGATAAAAAGAAGTCCTTTCACCAAATTTCGTTCACCTACGTCAATTACTTTAAGCGCTATCGTGCTTCCAACAGACAGAAAGACAAATGGGTCCAATATTGGTTTTGTATGGGAGGTACCAGAACTACTTCACCGACATAGCCCATTTTGAATACCAACCTGACGCTTATAAAAATAAGTGCTCTCACCAAATTTCATTCACCTACGTCAATCACTTTGAGCGCTATCGTGCTTTCAACAGACAGAGAGACATGTGGGCCCAATATTGGTTTTTCATGGGAGGTACCAGAACTACTTGACCGACATAGCTCATTTTCAATACCAACCTGACGCCGATAAAAAGAAGTCCTTTCACCAAATTTCGTTCACCTACGTCAATTACTTTAAGCGCTATCGTGCTTCCAACAGACAGAAAGACAAATGGGTCCAATATTGGTTTTGTATGGGAGGTACCAGAACTACTTAACCGACATAGCCCATTTTGAATACCAACCTGACGCTTATAAAAATAAATGCTCTCACCAAATTTCATTCACTTACGTCAATCACTTTGGGCGCTATCGTGCTTTCAACAGACAGAGAGACATGTGGGCCCAAAATTGGTTTTGCATGGGAGGTACCAGAACTACTTAACCGACATAGCCCATTTTGAATACCAACCTGACGCTTATAAAAATAAGTGCTCTCACCAAATTTCATTCACCTACGTCAATCACTTTGGGCGCTATCGTGCTTTCAACAGATAGAGAGACATGTGGGCCCAATATTGGTTTTTCATGGGAGGTACCAGAACTACTTGACCGACATAGCTCATTTTCAACACCAACCTGACGCCGATAAAAAGAAGTCCTCTCACCAAATTTCGTTCACCTACGTCAATTACTTTATGCGCTATCGTGCTTTCAACAGACAGAGAGACATGTGGGCTCAATATTGGTTTTGCATGGGAGGTACCAGAACTACTATCGTGCTTTCAACAGACAGAGAGACATGTGGGCCCAATATTGGTTTTTCATGGGAGGTACCAGAACTACTTGACCGACATAGCTCATTTTCAATACCAACCTGACGCCGATAAAAAGAAGTCCTTCACCAAATTTCGTTCACCTACGTCAATTACTTTGAGCGGTATCGTGCTTTCAACAGACAGAAAGACAAATGGGTCCAATATTGGTTTTGTATGGGAGGTACCAGAACTACTTAACCGACATAGCCCATTTTGAATACCAACCTGACGCTTATAAAAATAAGTGCTCTCACCAAATTTCATTCACCTACGTCAATCACTTTGGGCGCTATCGTGCTTTCAACAGACAGAGAGACATGTGGGCCCAAAATTGGTTTTGCATGGGAGGTACCAGAACTACTTAACCGACATAGCCCATTTTGAATAAGAACCTGACGCTTATAAAAATAAGTGCTCTCAGCAAATTTCATTCACCTACGTCAATCACTTTGGGCGCTATCGTGCTTTCAACAGATAGAGAGACATGTGGGCCCAATATTGGTTTTTCATGGGAGGTACCAGAACTACTTGACCGACATAGCTCATTTTCAATACCAACCTGACGCCGATAAAAAGAAGTCCTCTCACCAAATTTGGTTCACCTACGTCAATTACTTTATGCGCTATCGTGCTTTCAACAGACAGAGAGACATGTGGGCCCAATATTGGTTTTGCATGGGAGGTACCAGAACTACTTGACCGACATAGCTCATTTTCAACACCAACCTGACGCCGATAAAAAGAAGTCCTCTCACCAAATTTCGTTCACCTACGTCAATTACTTTATGCGCTATCGTGCTTTCAACAGACAGAGAGACATGTGGGCTCAATATTGGTTTTGCATGGGAGGTACCAGAACTACTATCGTGCTTTCAACAGACAGAGAGACATGTGGGCCCAATATTGGTTTTTCATGGGAGGTACCAGAACTACTTGACCGACATAGCTCATTTTCAATACCAACCTGACGCCGATAAAAAGAAGTCCTTTCACCAAATTTCGTTCACCTACGTCAATTACTTTGAGCGGTATCGTGCTTTCAACAGACAGAAAGACAAATGGGTCCAATATTGGTTTTGTATGGGAGGTACCAGAACTACTTAACCGACATAGCCCATTTTGAATACCAACCTGACGCTTATAAAAATAAGTGCTCTCACCAAATTTCATTCACCTACGTCAATCACTTTGGGCGCTATCGTGCTTTCAACAGACAGAGAGACATGTGGGCCCAAAATTGGTTTTGCATGGGAGGTACCAGAACTACTTAACCGACATAGCCCATTTTGAATAAGAACCTGACGCTTATAAAAATAAGTGCTCTCAGCAAATTTCATTCACCTACGTCAATCACTTTGGGCGCTATCGTGCTTTCAACAGATAGAGAGACATGTGGGCCCAATATTGGTTTTTCATGGGAGGTACCAGAACTACTTGACCGACATAGCTCATTTTCAATACCAACCTGACGCCGATAAAAAGAAGTCCTCTCACCAAATTTGGTTCACCTACGTCAATTACTTTATGCGCTATCGTGCTTTCAACAGACAGAGAGACATGTGGGCCCAATATTGGTTTTGCATGGGAGGTACCAGAACTACTTGACCGACATAGCTCATTTTCAATACCAACCTGACGCCGATAAAAAGAAGTCCTTTCACCAAATTTCGTTCACCTACGTCAATTACTTTATGCGCTATCGTGCTTTCAACAGACAGAGAGACATGTGGGCCCAATATTGGTTTTGTATGGGAGGTACCAGAACTACTTGACCGACATAGCTCATTTTCAATACCAACCTGACGCCGATAAAAAGAAGTCCTCTCACCAAATTTGGTTCACCTACGTCAATTACTTTATGCGCTATCGTGCTTTCAACAGACAGAGAGACATGTGGGCCCAATATTGGTTTTGCATGGGAGGTACCAGAACTACTTGACCGACATAGCTCATTTTCAATACCAACCTGACGCCGATAAAAAGAAGTCCTCTCACCAAATTTGGTTCACCTACGTCAATTACTTTATGCGCTATCGTGCTTTCAACAGACAGAGAGACATGTGGGCCCAATATTGGTTTTGCATGGGAGGTACCAGAACTACTTGAGCGACATAGCTCATTTTCAATACCAACCTGACGCCGATAAAAAGAAGTCCTCTCACCAAATTTGGTTCACCTACGTCAATTACTTTATGCGCTATCGTGCTTTCAACAGACAGAGAGATATGTGGGCCCAATATTGGTTTTGCATGGGAGGTACCAGAACTACTTGACCGACATAGCTCATTTTCAATACCAACCTGAGGCCGATAAAAAGAAGGCCTTTCACCAAATTTCGTTCACCTACGTCAATTACTTTGGGCGCTATCGTGCTTTCAATACACAGAGAGACATGTGGGCTCAATATTGGTTTTGCATGGGAGGTACCAGAACTACTTGACCGACATAGCTCATTTTTAATACCAACCTGACGCCGATAAAAAGAAGTCCTTTCACCAAATTTCGTTCACCTACGTCAATTACTTTAAGCGCTATCGTGCTTCCAACAGACAGAAAGACAAATGGGTCCAATATTGGT
Source organism: Cheilosia impressa (assembly GCA_948293265.1). NCBI lineage: Eukaryota > Metazoa > Arthropoda > Insecta > Diptera > Syrphidae > Cheilosia > Cheilosia impressa. The sequence continues at coordinate 46,128,025 of OX411880.1, forward strand.
TTTGTATGGGAGGTACCAGAACTACTTCACCGACATAGCTCATTTTCAATACCAACCTGAGGCCGATAAAAAGAAGGCCTTTCACCAAATTTCGTTCACCTACGTCAATTACTTTGGGCGCTATCGTGCTTTCAATACACAGAGAGACATGTGGGCTCAATATTGGTTTTGCATGGGAGGTACCAGAACTACTTAACCGACATAGCCCATTTTGAATACCAACCTGACGCTTATAAAAATAAGTGCTCTCACCAAATTTCATTCACCTACGTCAATCACTTTGGGCGCTATCGTGCTTTCAACAGACAGAGAGACATGTGGGCCCAAAATTGGTTTTGCATGGGAGGTACCAGAACTACTTAACCGACATAGCCCATTTTGAATACCAACCTGACGCTTATAAAAATAAGTGCTCTCAGCAAATTTCATTCACCTACGTCAATCACTTTGGGCGCTATCGTGCTTTCAACAGATAGAGAGACATGTGTGCCCAATATTGGTTTTTCATGGGAGGTACCAGAACTACTTGACCGACATAGCTCATTTTCAATACCAACCTGGCGCCGATAAAAAGAAGTCCTCTCACCAAATTTGGTTCACCTACGTCAATTACTTTATGCGCTATCGTGCTTTCAACAGACAGAGAGACATGTGGGCCCAATATTGGTTTTGCATGGGAGGTACCAGAACTACTTGACCGACATAGCTCATTTTCAATACCAACCTGACGCCGATAAAAAGAAGTCCTTTCACCAAATTTCGTTCACCTACGTCAATTACTTTAAGCGCTATCGTGCTTCCAACAGACAGAAAGGCAAATGGGTCCAATATTGGTTTTGTATGGGAGGTACCAGAACTACTTCACCGACATAGCCCATTTTGAATACCAACTTGACGCTTATAAAAATAAGTGCTCTCACCAAATTTCATTCACCTACGTCAATCACTTTGAGCGCTATCGTGCTTTCAACAGACAGAGAGACATGTGGGCCCAATATTGGTTTTTCATGGGAGGTACCAGAACTACTTGACCGACATAGCTCATTTTCAATACCAACCTGACGCCGATAAAAAGAAGTCCTTTCACCAAATTTCGTTCACCTACGTCAATTACTTTAAGCGCTATCGTGCTTCCAACAGACAGAAAGACAAATGGGTCCATGTGGGCCCAAAATTGGTTTTGCATGGGAGGTACCAGAACTACTTAACCGACATAGCCCATTTTGAATACCAATCTGACGCTTATAAAAATAAGTGCTCTCAGCAAATTTCATTCACCTACGTCAATCACTTTGGGCGCTATCGTGCTTTCAACAGATAGAGAGACATGTGGGCCCAATATTGGTTTTTCATGGGAGGTACCAGAACTACTTGACCGACATAGCTCATTTTCAATACCAACCTGACGCCGATAAAAAGAAGTCCTCTCACCAAATTTGGTTCACTTACGTCGATTACTTTATGCGCTATCGTGCTTTCAACAGACAGAGAGACATGTGGGCCCAATATTGGTTTTGCATGGGAGGTACCAGAACTACTTGACCGACATAGCTCATTTTCAATACCAACCTGACGCCAGTAAAAAGAAGTCCTTTCACGAAATTTCGTTCACCTACATCAATTACTTTGAGCGCTATCGTGCTTTCAACAGACAGAGAGACATGTGGGCCCAATATTGGTTTTGCATGGGAGGTACCAGAACTACTTGACCGACATAGCTCATTTTCAATACCAACCTGACGCCGATAAAAAGAAGTCCTTTCACCAAATTTCGTTCACCTACGTCAATTACTTTAAGCGCTATCGTGCTTCCAACAGACAGAAAGACAAATGGGTCCAATATTGGTTTTGTATGGGAGGTACCAGAACTACTTCACCGACATAGCCCATTTTGAATACCAACCTGACGCTTATAAAAATAAGTGCTCTCACCAAATTTCATTCACCTACGTCAATCACTTTGAGCGCTATCGTGCTTTCAACAGACAGAGAGACATGTGGGCCCAATATTGGTTTTTCATGGGAGGTACCAGAACTACTTGACCGACATAGCTCATTTTCAATACCAACCTGACGCCGATAAAAAGAAGTCCTTTCACCAAATTTCGTTCACCTACGTCAATTACTTTAAGCGCTATCGTGCTTCCAACAGACAGAAAGACAAATGGGTCCAATATTGGTTTTGTATGGGAGGTACCAGAACTACTTAACCGACATAGCCCATTTTGAATACCAACCTGACGCTTATAAAAATAAATGCTCTCACCAAATTTCATTCACTTACGTCAATCACTTTGGGCGCTATCGTGCTTTCAACAGACAGAGAGACATGTGGGCCCAAAATTGGTTTTGCATGGGAGGTACCAGAACTACTTAACCGACATAGCCCATTTTGAATACCAACCTGACGCTTATAAAAATAAGTGCTCTCACCAAATTTCATTCACCTACGTCAATCACTTTGGGCGCTATCGTGCTTTCAACAGATAGAGAGACATGTGGGCCCAATATTGGTTTTTCATGGGAGGTACCAGAACTACTTGACCGACATAGCTCATTTTCAACACCAACCTGACGCCGATAAAAAGAAGTCCTCTCACCAAATTTCGTTCACCTACGTCAATTACTTTATGCGCTATCGTGCTTTCAACAGACAGAGAGACATGTGGGCTCAATATTGGTTTTGCATGGGAGGTACCAGAACTACTATCGTGCTTTCAACAGACAGAGAGACATGTGGGCCCAATATTGGTTTTTCATGGGAGGTACCAGAACTACTTGACCGACATAGCTTATTTTCAATACCAACCTGACGCCGATAAAAAGAAGTCCTTTCACCAAATTTCGTTCACCTACGTCAATTACTTTGAGCGGTATCGTGCTTTCAACAGACAGAAAGACAAATGGGTCCAATATTGGTTTTGTATGGGAGGTACCAGAACTACTTAACCGACATAGCCCATTTTGAATACCAACCTGACGCTTATAAAAATAAGTGCTCTCACCAAATTTCATTCACCTACGTCAATCACTTTGGGCGCTATCGTGCTTTCAACAGACAGAGAGACATGTGGGCCCAAAATTGGTTTTGCATGGGAGGTACCAGAACTACTTAACCGACATAGCCCATTTTGAATAAGAACCTGACGCTTATAAAAATAAGTGCTCTCAGCAAATTTCATTCACCTACGTCAATCACTTTGGGCGCTATCGTGCTTTCAACAGATAGAGAGACATGTGGGCCCAATATTGGTTTTTCATGGGAGGTACCAGAACTACTTGACCGACATAGCTCATTTTCAATACCAACCTGACGCCGATAAAAAGAAGTCCTCTCACCAAATTTGGTTCACCTACGTCAATTACTTTATGCGCTATCGTGCTTTCAACAGACAGAGAGACATGTGGGCCCAATATTGGTTTTGCATGGGAGGTACCAGAACTACTTGACCGACATAGCTCATTTTCAATACCAACCTGACGCCGATAAAAAGAAGTCCTTTCACCAAATTTCGTTCACCTACGTCAATTACTTTATGCGCTATCGTGCTTTCAACAGACAGAGAGACATGTGGGCCCAATATTGGTTTTGTATGGGAGGTACCAGAACTACTTGACCGACATAGCTCATTTTTAATACCAACCTGACGCCGATAAAAAGATGTCCTTTCACCAAATTTCGTTCACCTGCGTCAATTACTTTGGGCGCTATCGTGCTTTCAATACACAGAGAGACATGTGGGCTCAATATTGGTTTTGCATGGGAGGTACCAGAACTACTTGACCGACATAGCTCATTTTCAATACCAACCTGAGGCCGATAAAAAGAAGTCCTTTCACCAAATTTCGTTCACCTACGTCAATTACTTTGGGCGCTATCGTGCTTTCAATACACAGAGAGACATGTGGGCCCAATATTGGTTTTGCATGGGAGGTACCAGAACTACTTGACCGACATAACTCATTTTCAATACCAACCTGAGGCCGATAAAAAGAAGTCCTTTCACCAAATTTCGTTCACCTACGTCAATTACTTTGGGCGCTATCGTGCTTTCAATACACAGAGAGACATGTGGGCTCAATATTGGTTTTGCATGGGAGGTACCAGAACTACTTGACCGACATAGCTCATTTTCAATACCAACCTGACGCCGATAAAAAGAAGTCCTTTCACCAAATTTCGTTCACCTACGTCAATTACTTTAAGCGCTATCGTGCTTCCAACAGACAGAAAGACAAATGGGTCCAATATTGGTTTTGTATGGGAGGTACCAGAACTACTTCACCGACATAGCCCATTTTGAATACCAACCTGACGCTTATAAAAATAAGTGCTCTCACCAAATTTCATTCACCTACGTCAATCACTTTGAGCGCTATCGTGCTTTCAATACACAGAGAGACATGTGGGCTCAATATTGGTTTTGCATGGGAGGTACCAGAACTACTTGACCGACATAGCTCATTTTCAATACCAACCTGACGCCGATAAAAAGAAGTCCTTTCACCAAATTTCGTTCACCTACGTCAATTACTTTAAGCGCTATCGTGCTTCCAACAGACAGAAAGACAAATGGGTCCAATATTGGTTTTGTATGGGAGGTACCAGAACTACTTCACCGACATAGCCCATTTTGAATACCAACCTGACGCTTATAAAAATAAGTGCTCTCACCAAATTTCATTCACCTACGTCAATCACTTTGAGCGCTATCGTGCTTTCAACAGACAGAGAGACATGTGGGCCCAATATTGGTTTTTCATGGGAGGTACCAGAACTACTTGACCGACATAGCTCATTTTCAATACCAGCCTGAGGCCGATAAAAAGAAGTCCTTTCACCAAATTTCGTTCACCTACGTCAAGTACTTTGGGCGCTATCGTGCTTTCAATACACAGAGAGACATGTGGGCCCAATATTGGTTTTGCATGGGAGGTACCAGAACTACTTGACCGACATAGCTCATTTTCAATACCAGCCTGAGGCCGATAAAAAGAAGTCCTTTCACCAAATTTCGTTCACCTACGTCAATTACTTTGGGCGCTATCGTGCTTTCAATACACAGAGAGACATGTGGGCTCAATATTGGTTTTGCATGGGAGGTACCAGAACTACTTGACCGACATAGCTGATTTTCAATACCAACCTGAGGCCGATAAAAAGAAGTCCTTTCACCAAATTTCGTTCACCTACGTCAAGTACTTTGGGCGCTATCGTGCTTTCAATACACAGAGAGACATGTGGGCCCAATATTGGTTTTGCATGGGAGGTACCAGAACTACTTGACCGACATAGCTCATTTTCAATACCAACCTGACGCCGATAAAAAGAAGTCCTTTCACCAAATTTCGTTCACCTACGTCAATTACTTTGAGCGGTATCGTGCTTTCAACAGACAGAAAGACAAATGGGTCCAATATTGGTTTTGTATGGGAGGTACCAGAACTACTTAACCGACATAGCCCATTTTGAATACCAACCTGACGCTTATAAAAATAAGTGCTCTCACCAAATTTCATTCACCTACGTCAATCACTTTGGGCGCTATCGTGCTTTCAACAGACAGAGAGACATGTGGGCCCAAAATTGGTTTTGCATGGGAGGTACCAGAACTACTTAACCGACATAGCCCATTTTGAATAAGAACCTGACGCTTATAAAAATAAGTGCTCTCAGCAAATTTCATTCACCTACGTCAATCACTTTGGGCGCTATCGTGCTTTCAACAGATAGAGAGACATGTGGGCCCAATATTGGTTTTTCATGGGAGGTACCAGAACTACTTGACCGACATAGCTCATTTTCAATACCAACCTGACGCCGATAAAAAGAAGTCCTCTCACCAAATTTGGTTCACCTACGTCAATTACTTTATGCGCTATCGTGCTTTCAACAGACAGAGAGACATGTGGGCCCAATATTGGTTTTGCATGGGAGGTACCAGAACTACTTGACCGACATAGCTCATTTTCAATACCAACCTGACGCCGATAAAAAGAAGTCCTTTCACCAAATTTCGTTCACCTACGTCAATTACTTTATGCGCTATCGTGCTTTCAACAGACAGAGAGACATGTGGGCCCAATATTGGTTTTTCATGGGAGGTACCAGAACTACTTGACCGACATAGCTTATTTTCAATACCAACCTGACGCCGATAAAAAGAAGTCCTTTCACCAAATTTCGTTCACCTACGTCAATTACTTTGAGCGGTATCGTGCTTTCAACAGACAGAAAGACAAATGGGTCCAATATTGGTTTTGTATGGGAGGTACCAGAACTACTTAACCGACATAGCCCATTTTGAATACCAACCTGACGCTTATAAAAATAAGTGCTCTCACCAAATTTCATTCACCTACGTCAATCACTTTGGGCGCTATCGTGCTTTCAACAGACAGAGAGACATGTGGGCCCAAAATTGGTTTTGCATGGGAGGTACCAGAACTACTTAACCGACATAGCCCATTTTGAATAAGAACCTGACGCTTATAAAAATAAGTGCTCTCAGCAAATTTCATTCACCTACGTCAATCACTTTGGGCGCTATCGTGCTTTCAACAGATAGAGAGACATGTGGGCCCAATATTGGTTTTTCATGGGAGGTACCAGAACTACTTGACCGACATAGCTCATTTTCAATACCAACCTGACGCCGATAAAAAGAAGTCCTCTCACCAAATTTGGTTCACCTACGTCAATTACTTTATGCGCTATCGTGCTTTCAACAGACAGAGAGACATGTGGGCCCAATATTGGTTTTGCATGGGAGGTACCAGAACTACTTGACCGACATAGCTCATTTTCAATACCAACCTGACGCCGATAAAAAGAAGTCCTTTCACCAAATTTCGTTCACCTACGTCAATTACTTTATGCGCTATCGTGCTTTCAACAGACAGAGAGACATGTGGGCCCAATATTGGTTTTGTATGGGAGGTACCAGAACTACTTGACCGACATAGCTCATTTTTAATACCAACCTGACGCCGATAAAAAGATGTCCTTTCACCAAATTTCGTTCACCTGCGTCAATTACTTTGGGCGCTATCGTGCTTTCAATACACAGAGAGACATGTGGGCTCAATATTGGTTTTGCATGGGAGGTACCAGAACTACTTGACCGACATAGCTCATTTTCAATACCAACCTGAGGCCGATAAAAAGAAGTCCTTTCACCAAATTTCGTTCACCTACGTCAATTACTTTGGGCGCTATCGTGCTTTCAATACACAGAGAGACATGTGGGCCCAATATTGGTTTTGCATGGGAGGTACCAGAACTACTTGACCGACATAACTCATTTTCAATACCAACCTGAGGCCGATAAAAAGAAGTCCTTTCACCAAATTTCGTTCACCTACGTCAATTACTTTGGGCGCTATCGTGCTTTCAATACACAGAGAGACATGTGGGCTCAATATTGGTTTTGCATGGGAGGTACCAGAACTACTTGACCGACATAGCTCATTTTCAATACCAACCTGACGCCGATAAAAAGAAGTCCTTTCACCAAATTTCGTTCACCTACGTCAATTACTTTAAGCGCTATCGTGCTTCCAACAGACAGAAAGACAAATGGGTCCAATATTGGTTTTGTATGGGAGGTACCAGAACTACTTCACCGACATAGCCCATTTTGAATACCAACCTGACGCTTATAAAAATAAGTGCTCTCACCAAATTTCATTCACCTACGTCAATCACTTTGAGCGCTATCGTGCTTTCAATACACAGAGAGACATGTGGGCTCAATATTGGTTTTGCATGGGAGGTACCAGAACTACTTGACCGACATAGCTCATTTTCAATACCAACCTGACGCCGATAAAAAGAAGTCCTTTCACCAAATTTCGTTCACCTACGTCAATTACTTTAAGCGCTATCGTGCTTCCAACAGACAGAAAGACAAATGGGTCCAATATTGGTTTTGTATGGGAGGTACCAGAACTACTTCACCGACATAGCCCATTTTGAATACCAACCTGACGCTTATAAAAATAAGTGCTCTCACCAAATTTCATTCACCTACGTCAATCACTTTGAGCGCTATCGTGCTTTCAACAGACAGAGAGACATGTGGGCCCAATATTGGTTTTTCATGGGAGGTACCAGAACTACTTGACCGACATAGCTCATTTTCAATACCAGCCTGAGGCCGATAAAAAGAAGTCCTTTCACCAAATTTCGTTCACCTACGTCAAGTACTTTGGGCGCTATCGTGCTTTCAATACACAGAGAGACATGTGGGCCCAATATTGGTTTTGCATGGGAGGTACCAGAACTACTTGACCGACATAGCTCATTTTCAATACCAGCCTGAGGCCGATAAAAAGAAGTCCTTTCACCAAATTTCGTTCACCTACGTCAATTACTTTGGGCGCTATCGTGCTTTCAATACACAGAGAGACATGTGGGCTCAATATTGGTTTTGCATGGGAGGTACCAGAACTACTTGACCGACATAGCTCATTTTCAATACCAACCTGAGGCCGATAAAAAGAAGTCCTTTCACCAAATTTCGTTCACCTACGTCAAGTACTTTGGGCGCTATCGTGCTTTCAATACACAGAGAGACATGTGGGCCCAATATTGGTTTTGCATGGGAGGTACCAGAACTACTTGACCGACATAGCTCATTTTCAATACCAGCCTGAGGCCGATAAAAAGAAGTCCTTTCACCAAATTTCGTTCACCTACGTCAATTACTTTGGGCGCTATCGTGCTTTCAATACACAGAGAGACATGTGGGCTCAATATTGGTTTTGCATGGGAGGTACCAGAACTACTTGACCGACATAGCTCATTTTCAATACCAACCTGAGGCCGATAAAAAGAAGTCCTCTCACCAAATTTCGTTCACCTACGTCAATTACTTTGGGCGCTATCGTGCTTTCAATACACAGAGAGACATGTGGGCCCAATATTGGTTTTGCATGGGAGGTACCAGAACTACTTGACCGACATAGCTCATTTTCAATACCAACCTGAGGCCGATAAAAAGAAGTCCTTTCACCAAATTTCGTTCACCTACGTCAATTACTTTGGGCGCTATCGTGCTTTCAATACACAGAGAGACATGTGGGCTCAATATTGGTTTTGCATGGGAGGTACCAGAACTACTTGACCGACATAGCTCATTTTCAATACCAACCTGACGCCAATAAAAAGAAGTCCTTTCACCAAATTTCGTTCACCTACGTCAATTACTTTAAGCGCTATCGTGCTTCCAACAGACAGAAAGACAAATGGGTCCAATATTGGTTTTGTATGGGAGGTACCAGAACTACTTCACCGACATAGCCCATTTTGAATACCAACCTGACGCTTATAAAAATAAGTGCTCTCACCAAATTTCATTCACCTACGTCAATCACTTTGAGCGCTATCGTGCTTTCAACAGACAGAGAGACATGTGGGCCCAATATTGGTTTTTCATGGGAGGTACCAGAACTACTTGACCGACATAGCTCATTTTCAATACCAACCTGACGCCGATAAAAAGAAGTCCTCTCACCAAATTTGGTTCACCTACGTCAATTACTTTATGCGCTATCGTGCTTTCAACAGACAGAGAGACATGTGGGCCCAATATTGGTTTTGCATGGGAGGTACCAGAACTACTTGACCGACATAGCTTATTTTCAATACCAACCTGACGCCGATAAAAAGAAGTCCTTTCACCAAATTTCGTTCACCTACGTCAATTACTTTAAGCGCTATCGTGCTTCCAACAGACAGAAAGACAAATGGGTCCAATATTGGTTTTGCATGGGAGGTACCAGAACTACTTGACCGACATAGCTCATTTTCAATACCAACCTGACGCCGATAAAAAGAAGTCCTTTCACCAAATTTCGTTCACCTACGTCAATTACTTTAAGCGCTATCGTGCTTCCAACAGACAGAAAGACAAATGGGTCCAATATTGGTTTTGTATGGGAGGTACCAGAACTACTTCACCGACATAGCCCATTTTGAATACCAACCTGACGCTTATAAAAATAAGTGCTCTCACCAAATTTCATTCACCTACGTCAATCACTTTGAGCGCTATCGTGCTTTCAACAGACAGAGAGACATGTGGGCCCAATATTGGTTTTGCATGGGAGGTACCAGAACTACTTGACCGACATAGCTCATTTTCAATACCAACCTGACGCCGATAAAAAGAAGTCCTTTCACCAAATTTCGTTCACCTACGTCAATTACTTTGAGCGCTATCGTGCTTTCAACAGACAGAAAGACAAATGGGTCCAATATTGGTTTTGTATGGGAGGTACCAGAACTACTTAACCGACATAGCCCGTTTTGAATACCAACCTGACGCTTATAAAAATAAATGCTCTCATCAAATTTCATTCACCTACGTCAATCACTTTGGGCGCTATCGTGCTTTCAACAGATAGAGAGACATGTGGGCCCAATATTGGTTTTTCATGGGAGGTACCAGAACTACTTGACCGACATAGCTCATTTTCAATACCAACCTGACGCCGATAAAAAGAAGTCCTCTCACCAAATTTCGTTCACCTACGTCAATTACTTTATGCGCTATCGTGCTTTCAACAGACAGAGAGACATGTGGGCTCAATATTGGTTTTGCATGGGAGGTACCAGAACTACTTGACCGACATAGCTCATTTTCAATACCAACCTGAGGCCGATAAAAAGAAGTCCTTTCACCAAATTTCGTTCACCTACGTCAAGTACTTTGGGCGCTATCGTGCTTTCAATACACAGAGAGACATGTGGGCCCAATATTGGTTTTGCATGGGAGGTACCAGAACTACTTGACCGACATAGCTCATTTTCAATACCAGCCTGAGGCCGATAAAAAGAAGTCCTTTCACCAAATTTCGTTCACCTACGTCAATTACTTTGGGCGCTATCGTGCTTTCAATACACAGAGAGACATGTGGGCTCAATATTGGTTTTGCATGGGAGGTACCAGAACTACTTGACCGACATAGCTCATTTTCAATACCAACCTGACGCCGGTAAAAAGAAGTCCTTTCACCAAATTTCGTTCACCTACGTCAATTACTTTAAGCGCTATCGTGCTTCCAACAGACAGAAAGACAAATGGGTCCAATATTGGTTTTGTATGGGAGGTACCAGAACTACTTCACCGACATAGCCCATTTTGAATACCAACCTGACGCTTATAAAAATAAGTGCTCTCACCAAATTTCATTCACCTGCGTCAATCACTTTGAGCGCTATCATGCTTTCAAGAGACAGAGAGACATGTGGGCCCAATATTGGTTTTTCATGGGAGGTACCAGAACTACTTGACCGACATAGCTCATTTTCAATACCAACCTGACGCCGATAAAAAGAAGTCCTTTCACCAAATTTCGTTCACCTACGTCAATTACTTTGAGCGGTATCGTGCTTTCAACAGACAGAAAGACAAATGGGTCCAATATTGGTTTTGTATGGGAGGTACCAGAACTACTTAACCGACATAGCCCATTTTGAATACCAACCTGACGCTTATAAAAATAAGTGCTCTCACCAAATTTCATTCACCTACGTCAATCACTTTGGGCGCTATCGTGCTTTCAACAGACAGAGAGACATGCGGGCCCAAAATTGGTTTTGCATGGGAGGTACCAGAACTACTTAACCGACATAGCCCATTTTGAATACCAACCTGACGCTTATAAAAATAAGTGCTCTCACCAAATTTCATTCACCTACGTCAATCACTTTGGGCGCTATCGTGCTTTCAACAGACAGAGAGACATGCGGGCCCAAAATTGGTTTTTCATGGGAGGTACCAGAACTACTTGACCGACATAGCTCATTTTCAATAAAAACCTGACGCCGATAAAAAGAAGTCCTCTCACCAAATTTGGTTCACCTACGTCAATTACTTTATGCGCTATCGTGCTTTCAACAGACAGAGAGACATGTGGGCCCAATATTGGTTTTGCATGGGAGGTACCAGAACTACTTGACCGACATAGCTCATTTTCAATACCAACCTGACGCCGATAAAAAGAAGTCCTTTCACCAAATTTCGTTCACCTACGTCAATTACTTTAAGCGCTATCGTGCTTCCAACAGACAGAAAGACAAATGGGTCCAATATTGGTTTTGTATGGGAGGTACCAGAACTACTTCACCGACATAGCCCATTTTGAATACCAACCTGACGCTTATAAAAATAAGTGCTCTCACCAAATTTCATTCACCTACGTCAATCACTTTGAGCGCTATCGTGCTTTCAACAGACAGAGAGACATGTGGGCCCAATATTGGTTTTTCATGGGAGGTACCAGAACTACTTGACCGACATAGCTCATTTTCAATACCAACCTGACGCCGATAAAAAGAAGTCCTTTCACCAAATTTCGTTCACCTACGTCAATTACTTTGAGCGCTATCGTGCTTTCAACAGACAGAAAGACAAATGGGTCCAATATTGGTTTTGTATGGGAGGTACCAGAACTACTTAACCGACATAGCCCATTTTGAATAAAAACCTGACGCTTATAAAAATAAGTGCTCTCAGCAAATTTCATTCACCTACGTCAATCACTTTGGGCGCTATCGTGCTTTCAACAGATAGAGAGACATGTGGGCCCAATATTGGTTTTTCATGGGAGGTACCAGAACTACTAGACCGACATAGCTCATTTTCAATACCAACCTGACGCCAGTAAAAAGAAGTCCTTTCACGAAATTTCGTTCACGTACGTCAATCACTTTGGGCGCTATCGTGCTTTCAACAGACAGAGAGACATGTGGGCCCAAAATTGGTTTTGCATGGGAGGTACCAGAACTACTTAACCGACATAGCCCATTTTGAATACCAACCTGACGCTTATAAAAATAAGTGCTCTCAGCAAATTTCATTCACCTACGTCAATCACTTTGGGCGCTATCGTGCTTTCAACAGACAGAGAGACATGTGGGCCCAATATTGGTTTTGCATGGGAGGTACCAGAACTACTTGACCGACATAGCTCATTTTCAATACCAACCTGACGCCAGTAAAAAGAAGTCCTTTCACGAAATTTCGTTCACCTACATCAATTACTTTGAGCGCTATCGTGCTTTCAACAGACAGAGAGACATGTGGGCCCAATATTGGTTTTGCATGGGAGGTACCAGAACTACTTGACCGACATAGCTCATTTTCAATACCAACCTGACGCCGATAAAAAGAAGTCCTTTCACCAAATTTCGTTCACCTACGTCAATTACTTTAAGCGCTATCGTGCTTCCAACAGACAGAAAGACAAATGGGTCCAATATTGGTTTTGTATGGGAGGTACCAGAACTACTTCACCGACATAGCCCATTTTGAATACCAACCTGACGCTTATAAAAATAAGTGCTCTCACCAAATTTCATTCACCTACGTCAATCACTTTGAGCGCTATCGTGCTTTCAACAGACAGAGAGATATGTGGGCCCAATATTGGTTTTTCATGGGAGGTACCAGAACTACTTGACCGACATAGCTCATTTTCAATACCAACCTGACGCCGATAAAAAGAAGTCCTTTCACTAAATTTCGTTCACCTACGTCAATTACTTTGAGCGCTATCGTGCTTTCAACAGACAGAAAGACAAATGGGTCCAATATTGGTTTTGTATGGGAGGTACCAGAACTACTTGACCGACATAGCTCATTTTCAATACCAACCTGACGCCGATAAAAAGAAGTCCTTTCACCAAATTTCATTCACTTACGTCAATCACTTTGGGCGCTATCGTGCTTTCAACAGACAGAGAGACATGTGGGCCCAAAATTGGTTTTGCATGGGAGGTACCAGAACTACTTAACCGACATAGCCCATTTTGAATACCAACCTGACGCTTATAAAAATAAGTGCTCTCACCAAATTTCATTTACCTACGTCAATCACTTTGGGCGCTATCGTGCTTTCAACAGATAGAGAGACATGTGGGCCCAATATTGGTTTTTCATGGGAGGTACCAGAACTACTTGACCGACATAGCTCATTTTCAATACCAACCTGACGCCGATAAAAAGAAGTCCTCTCACCAAATTTCGTTCACCTACGTCAATTACTTTATGCGCTATCGTGCTTTCAACAGACAGAGAGACATGTGGGCCCAATATTGGTTTTGCATGGGAGGTACCAGAACTACTTGACCGACATAGCTCATTTTCAATACCAACCTGACGCCAGTAAAAAGAAGTCCTTTCACGAAATTTCATTCACTTACGTCAATCACTTTGGGCGCTATCGTGCTTTCAACAGACAGAGAGACATGTGGGCCCAAAATTGGTTTTGCATGGGAGGTACCAGAACTACTTAACCGACATAGCCCATTTTGAATACCAACCTGACGCTTATAAAAATAAGTGCTCTCACCAAATTTCATTCACCTACGTCAATCACTTTGAGCGCTATCGTGCTTTCAACAGACAGAGAGACATGTGGGCCCAATATTGGTTTTTCATGGGAGGTACCAGAACTACTTAACCGACATAGCCCATTTTGAATACCAACCTGACGCTTATAAAAATAAGTGCTCTCACCAAATTTCATTCACCTACGTCAATCACTTTGAGCGCTATCGTGCTTTCAACAGACAGAGAGACATGTGGGCCCAATATTGGTTTTTCATGGGAGGTACCAGAACTACTTGACCGACATAGCTCATTTTCAATACCAACCTGACGCCGATAAAAAGAAGTCCTTTCACCAAATTTCATTCACTTACGTCAATCACTTTGGGCGCTATCGTGCTTTCAACAGACAGAGAGACATGTGGGCCCAAAATTGGTTTTGCATGGGAGGTACCAGAACTACTTAACCGACATAGCCCATTTTGAATACCAACCTGACGCTTATAAAAATAAGTGCTCTCACCAAATTTCATTTACCTACGTCAATCACTTTGGGCGCTATCGTGCTTTCAACAGATAGAGAGACATGTGGGCCCAATATTGGTTTTTCATGGGAGGTACCAGAACTACTTGACCGACATAGCTCATTTTCAATACCAACCTGACGCCGATAAAAAGAAGTCCTCTCACCAAATTTCGTTCACCTACGTCAATTACTTTATGCGCTATCGTGCTTTCAACAGACAGAGAGACATGTGGGCCCAATATTGGTTTTGCATGGGAGGTACCAGAACTACTTGACCGACATAGCTCATTTTCAATACCAACCTGACGCCAGTAAAAAGAAGTCCTTTCACGAAATTTCGTTCACCTACATCAATTACTTTGAGCGCTATCGTGCTTTCAACAGACAGAGAGACATGTGGGCCCAATATTGGTTTTGCATGGGAGGTACCAGAACTACTTGACCGACACAGCTCATTTTCAATACCAACCTGACGCCGATAAAAAGAAGTCCTTTCACCAAATTTCGTTCACCTACGTCAATTACTTTGAGCGCTATCGTGCTTTCAACAGACAGAAAGACAAATGGGTCCAATATTGGTTTTGTATGGGAGGTACCAGAACTACTTAACCGACATAGCCCATTTTGAATACCAACCTGACGCTTATAAAAATAAGTGCTCTCACCAAATTTCATTCACCTACGTCAATCACTTTGGGCGCTATCGTGCTTTCAACAGACAGAGAGACATGTGGGCCCAATATTGGTTTTGCATGGTAGGTACCAGAACTACTTGACCGACATAGCTCATTTTCAATACCAACCTGACGCCGATAAAAAGAAGTCCTTTCACCAAATTTCGTTCACCTACGTCAATTACTTTGAGCGCTATCGTGCTTTCAACAGACAGAAAGACAAATGGGTCCAATATTGGTTTTGTATGGGAGGTACCAGAACTACTTAACCGACATAGCCCATTTTGAATACCAACCTGACGCTTATAAAAATAAGTGCTCTCACCAAATTTCATTCACCTACGTCAATCACTTTGGGCGCTATCGTGCTTTCAACAGACAGAGAGACATGTGGGCCCAATATTGGTTTTTCATGGGAGGTACCAGAACTACTTGACCGACATAGCTCATTTTCAATACCAACCTGACGCCAGAAAAAAGAAGTCCTTTCACGAAATTTCGTTCACCTACGTCAATCACTTTGGGCGCTATCGTGCTTTCAACAGACAGAGAGACATGTGGGCTCAAAATTGGTTTTGCATGGGAGGTACCAGAACTACTTAACCGACATAGCCCATTTTGAATACCAACCTGACGCTTATAAAAATAAGTGCTCTCAGCAAATTTCATTCACCTACGTCAATCACTTTGGGCGGTATCGTGCTTTCAACAGACAGAGAGACATGTGGGCCCAATATTGGTTTTGCATGGGAGGTACCAGAACTACTTGACCGACATAGCTCATTTTCAATACCAACCTGACGCCAGTAAAAAGAAGTCCTTTCACGAAATTTCGTTCACCTACATCAATTACTTTGAGCGCTATCGTGCTTTCAACAGACAGAGAGACATGTGGGCCCAATATTGGTTTTGCATGGGAGGTACCAGAACTACTTGACCGACATAGCTCATTTTCAATACCAACCTGACGCCGATAAAAAGAAGTCCTTCACCAAATTTCGTTCACCTACGTCAATTACTTTAAGCGCTATCGTGCTTCCAACAGACAGAAAGACAAATGGGTCCAATATTGGTTTTGTATGGGAGGTACCAGAACTACTTCACCGACATAGCCCATTTTGAATACCAACCTGACGCTTATAAAAATAAGTGCTCTCACCAAATTTCATTCACCTACGTCAATCACTTTGAGCGCTATCGTGCTTTCAACAGACAGAGAGACATGTGGGCCCAATATTGGTTTTTCATGGGAGGTACCAGAACTACTTGACCGACATAGCTCATTTTCAATACCAACCTGACGCCGATAAAAAGAAGTCCTTTCACCAAATTTCGTTCACCTACGTCAATTACTTTGAGCGCTATCGTGCTTTCAACAGACAGAAAGACAAATGGGTCCAATATTGGTTTTGTATGGGAGGTACCAGAACTACTTAACCGACATAGCCCATTTTGAATACCAACCTGACGCTTATAAAAATAAGTGCTCTCACCAAATTTCATTCACCTACGTCAATCACTTTGAGCGCTATCGTGCTTTCAACAGACAGAGAGACATGTGGGCCCAATATTGGTTTTTCATGGGAGGTACCAGAACTACTTGACCGACATAGCTCATTTCCAATACCAACCTGACGCCGATAAAAAGAAGTCCTTTCACCAAATTTCATTCACTTACGTCAATCACTTTGGGCGCTATCGTGCTTTCAACAGACAGAGAGACATGTGGGCCCAAAATTGGTTTTGCATGGGAGGTACCAGAACTACTTAACCGAAATAGCCCATTTTGAATACCAACCTGACGCTTATAAAAATAAGTGCTCTCACCAAATTTCATTCACCTACGTCAATCACTTTGGGCGCTATCGTGCTTTCAACAGATAGAGAGACATGTGGGCCCAATATTGGTTTTTCATGGGAGGTACCAGAACTACTTGACCGACATAGCTCATTTTCAATACCAACCTGACGCCGATAAAAAGAAGTCCTCTCACCAAATTTCGTTCATCTACGTCAATTACTTTATGCGCTATCGTGCTTTCAACAGACAGAGAGACATGTGGGCCCAATATTGGTTTTGCATGGGAGGTACCAGAACTACTTGACCGACATAGCTCATTTTCAATACCAACCTGACGCCAGTAAAAAGAAGTCCTTTCACGAAATTTCGTTCACCTACATCAATTACTTTGAGCGCTATCGTGCTTTCAACAGACAGAGAGACATGTGGGCCCAATATTGGTTTTGCATGGGAGGTACCAGAACTACTTGACCGACATAGCTCATTTTCAATACCAACCTGACGCCGATAAAAAGAAGTCCTTTCACCAAATTTCGTTCACCTACGTCAATTACTTTGAGCGCTATCGTGTTTCCAACAGACAGAAAGACAAATGGGTCCAATATTGGTTTTGTATGGGAGGTACCAGAACTACTTCACCGACATAGCCCATTTTGAATACCAACCTGACGCTTATAAAAATAAGTGCTCTCACCAAATTTCATTCACCTACGTCAATCACTTTGGGCGCTATCGTGCTTTCAACAGATAGAGAGACATGTGGGCCCAATATTGGTTTTGCATGGGAGGTACCAGAACTACTTGACCGACATAGCTCATTTTCAATACCAACCTGACGCCGATAAAAAGAAGTCCTTTCACCAAATTTCGTTCACCTACGTCAATTACTTTGGGCGCTATCGTGCTTTCAATACACAGAGAAACATTTGAACGGAATATTGGTTTTGCATGGGAGGTACCAGAACTACTTGACCGACATAGCTCATTTTCAATACCAACCTGACGCCGATAAAAAGAAGTCGTTTCACCAAATTTCGTTCACCTACGTCAATTACTTTGGGCGCTATCGTGCTTTCAATACACAGAGAGACATGTGGGCCCAATATTGGTTTTGCATGGGAGGTACCAGAACTACTTGACCGACATAGCTCATTTTCAATACCAACCTGACGCCGATAAAAAGAAGTCCTTTCACCAAATTTCGTTCACCTACGTCAATTACTTTGAGCGCTATCGTGCTTCCAACAGACAGAAAGACAAATGGGTCCAATATTGGTTTTGTATGGGAGGTACCAGAACTACTTCACCGACATAGCCCATTTTGAATACCAACCTGACGCTTATAAAAATAAATGCTCTCACCAAATTTCATTCACTTACGTCAATCACTTTGGGCGCTATCGTGCTTTCAACAGACAGAGAGACATGTGGGCCCAAAATTGGTTTTGCATGGGAGGTACCAGAACTACTTAACCGAAATAGCCCATTTTGAATACCAACCTGACGCTTATAAAAATAAGTGCTCTCACCAAATTTCATTCACCTACGTCAATCACTTTGGGCGCTATCGTGCTTTCAACAGATAGAGAGACATGTGGGCCCAATATTGGTTTTTCATGGGAGGTACCAGAACTACTTGACCGACATAGCTCATTTTCAATACCAACCTGACGCCGATAAAAAGAAGTCCTCTCACCAAATTTCGTTCATCTACGTCAATTACTTTATGCGCTATCGTGCTTTCAACAGACAGAGAGACATGTGGGCCCAATATTGGTTTTGCATGGGAGGTACCAGAACTACTTGACCGACATAGCTCATTTTCAATACCAACCTGACGCCAGTAAAAAGAAGTCCTTTCACGAAATTTCGTTCACCTACATCAATTACTTTGAGCGCTATCGTGCTTTCAACAGACAGAGAGACATGTGGGCCCAATATTGGTTTTGCATGGGAGGTACCAGAACTACTTGACCGACATAGCTCATTTTCAATACCAACCTGACGCCGATAAAAATAAGTGCTCTCACCAAATTTCATTCACCTACGTCAATCACTTTGGGCGCTATCGTGCTTTCAACAGATAGAGAGACATGTGGGCCCAATATTGGTTTTGCATGGGAGGTACCAGAACTACTTGACCGACATAGCTCATTTTCAATACCAACCTGACGCCGATAAAAAGAAGTCCTTTCACCAAATTTCGTTCACCTACGTCAATTACTTTGGGCGCTATCGTGCTTTCAATACACAGAGAAACATTTGAACGGAATATTGGTTTTGCATGGGAGGTACCAGAACTACTTGACCGACATAGCTCATTTTCAATACCAACCTGACGCCGATAAAAAGAAGTCGTTTCACCAAATTTCGTTCACCTACGTCAATTACTTTGGGCGCTATCGTGCTTTCAATACACAGAGAGACATGTGGGCCCAATATTGGTTTTGCATGGGA
Organism: Cheilosia impressa; assembly: GCA_948293265.1. Taxonomy (NCBI): domain Eukaryota; kingdom Metazoa; phylum Arthropoda; class Insecta; order Diptera; family Syrphidae; genus Cheilosia; species Cheilosia impressa. The sequence goes on from OX411880.1 coordinate 46,147,822, forward strand.
GGTACCAGAACTACTTGACCGACATAGCTCATTTTCAATACCAACCTGACGCCGATAAAAAGAAGTCCTTTCACCAAATTTCGTTCACCTACGTCAATTACTTTGAGCGCTATCGTGCTTCCAACAGACAGAAAGACAAATGGGTCCAATATTGGTTTTGTATGGGAGGTACCAGAACTACTTCACCGACATAGCCCATTTTGAATACCAACCTGACGCTTATAAAAATAAATGCTCTCACCAAATTTCATTCACTTACGTCAATCACTTTGGGCGCTATCGTGCTTTCAACAGACAGAGAGACATGTGGGCCCAATATTGGTTTTTCATGGGAGGTACCAGAACTACTTGACCGACATAGCTCATTTTCATTACCAACCTGACGCCGATAAAGAGAAGTCCTTTCACCAAATTTCGTTCACCTACGTCAATTACTTTGGGCGCTATCGTGCTTTCAATACACAGAGAAACATTTGAACGGAATATTGGTTTTGCATGGGAGGTACCAGAACTACTTGACCGACATAGCTCATTTTCAATACCAACCTGACGCCGATAAAAAGAAGTCCTTTCACCAAATTTCGTTCACCTACGTCAATTGCTTTGGGCGCTATCGTGCTTTCAACAGACAGACAGACAGGCAGACAGACAGACGGACATGGCTAAATCGATTCAGAATGTGATCCTGATTCAGAATATATATACTTTATAAGGTCCCCGGTGACTCCTTCTTGGCGTTACAAATGTATTGGCAAAGTGAATATACCTTCCTCTGGAGGGTATAAAAATGGGCTATGTCGGTCAAGTAGTTCTGGTACCTCTCTCACAAAACCAATTTTGCCTGACTTGTATGCAGTGGAGGGTATCAAAGCATCGGCCAGGCCGATGATAACACTTTTACTTGTTAATACTAACTTGAGGACAATAAAAATAAGTTTTCTCACAAAATTTCACTTGTCTAGGTAGATTCTTTTCGACGCTATCGTGTTTTTAACATAATGTGTTTTCTAATATTGGTTTTGTATGAGAGGTACCAGAACTACTTGACCGACATAGCTCATTTTCAATACCAACCTGACGCCGATAAAAAGAAGTCGTTTCACCAAATTTCGTTCACCTACGTCAATTACTTTGGGCGCTATCGTGCTTTCAATACACAGAGAAACATTTGAACGGAATATTGGTTTTGTATGGGAGGTACCAGAACTACTTGACCGACATAGCTCATTTTCAATACCAACCTGACGCCGATAAAAAGAAGTCCTTTCACCAAATTTCGTTCACCTACGTCAATTACTTTGGGCGCTATCGTGCTTTCAATACACAGAGAGACATGTGGGCCCAATATTGGTTTTGCATGGGAGGTACCAGAACTACTTGACCGACATAGCTCATTTTCAATACTAACCTGACGCCGATAAAAAGAAGTCCTTTCACCAAATTTCGTTCACCTACGTCAATTACTTTGAGCGCTATCGTGCTTCCAACAGACAGAAAGACAAATGGGTCCAATATTGGTTTTGTATGGGAGGTACCAGAACGACTTCACCGACATAGCCCATTTTGAATACCAACCTGACGCTTATAAAAATAAGTGCTCTCACCAAATTTCATTCACCTACGTCAATCACTTTGGGCGCTATCGTGCTTTCAACAGACAGAGAGACATGTGGGCCCAATATTGGTTTTTCATGGCAGGTACCAGAACTACTTGACCGACATAGCTCATTTTCAATACCAACCTGACGCCGATAAAAAGAAGTCCTTTCACCAAATTTCGTTCACCTACGTCAATTACTTTGAGCGCTATCGTGCTTTCAACAGACAGAAAGACAAATGGGTCCAATATTGGTTTTGTATGGGAGGTACCAGAACTACTTAACCGACATAGCCCATTTTGAATACCAACCTGACGCTTATAAAAATAAATGCTCTCACCAAATTTCATTCACTTACGTCAATCACTTTGGGCGCTATCGTGCTTTCAACAGACAGAGAGACATGTGGGCCCAAAATTGGTTTTGCATGGGAGGTACCAGAACTACTTAACCGACATAGCCCATTTTGAATACCAACCTGACGCTTATAAAAAGAAGTGCTCTCACCAAATTTCATTCAGCTACGTCAATCGCTTTAGGCGCTATCGTGCTTTCAACAGACAGAAAGACAAATGGGTCCAATATTGGTTTTGTATGGGAGGTACCAGAACTACTTAACCGACATAGCCCATTTTGAATACCAACCTGACGCTTAAAAAAATAAGTCCTTTCACCAAATTTCATTCAGCTACGTCAATCACTTTAGGCGCTATCGTGCTTTCAACAGACAGAGAGACATGTGGGCCCAATATTGGTTTTGCATGGGAGGTACCAGAACTACCTGACCGACATAGCTCATTTTCAATACCAACCTGACGCCGATAAAAAGAAGTCCTTTCAACAAATTTCGTTCACCTACGTCGATTACTTTGAGCGCTATCGTGCTTCCAACAGACAGAAAGACAAATGGGTCCAATATTGGTTTTGTATGGGAGGTACCAGAACTACTTCACCGACATAGCCCATTTTGAATACCAACCTGACGCTTATAAAAGGAAGTGCTCTCACCAAATTTCATTCAGCTACGTCAATCACTTTAGGCGCTATCGTGCTTTCAACAGACAGAAAGGCAAATGGGTCCAATATTGGTTTTGTATGGGAGGTACCAGAACTACTTAACCGACATAGCCCATTTTGAATACCAACCTGACGCTTATAAAAATAAGTTCTCTCACCAAATTTCGTTCACCTACGTCAATTACTTTGGGCGCTATCGTGCTTTCAACAGACAGACAGACAGACAGACAGACGGACATGGCTAAATCGATTCAGAATGTGGTCCTGATTCAGAATATATATACTTTATGAGGTCTCCGGTGACTCCTTCTTTGCGTTACAAATGTATTGGCAAAGTGAATATACCTTTCTCTGGAGGGTATAAAAAAAACATGAGTAGTGAGTACACAAATTTGGATAGGAAAATCATTAAGAAACATAAATTATTTACGTTTAAGTTTATTTTATCTAGAAAAAAATCTATAGTTAAGTATCTGCTGTTGCCATATGCCTGAAGAGAGTGTGTTGGGAGGAATTCGCATAACAAGATCTTCTTATGCCAAGAGGAAATGCATTCCAAATACGAATGGCATGAACAAAAAGTTGATGCTCTCTGCATGTATAGTTATACCGGGGGAGAACTAACATTAAAGACCGACTAGATTGTGTAAAAATGAGTTTGTTTACAAATATTTGTTTAGAAGTTATAGTCCGGTGAAGGCATTTAATAGTGCAAGAATTAAGGTACTGTTCTAATGAACATCCACGAATATTTTTGGTGTAAGCAGAAACATGGTCATACCGTTTGAGGCCGTAGAAATAGCGAGTTATATTATTGAACGCAACATTAAGTTTTCTCTTAATATAAGCTTTGACGGAGCAGCAGATTTCACAACCATAGGCTATGATGGGTATGAGAAGAGATTTTGCTGACATAAGTCTAGTTTTAAGAGGTGTGTAGCTTTGGGATGCCGATAAGATTCTTAAAGAACCATAAATTTTACTAATTATAGTATGTACATGATCATCCCAAATAAGCCTAGAATTAAACCAGATGCCAAGATTCTTAGCCTTGCCAACATAATCGATGGGATTATTTCCTAGGCATATAGCCGGAGAACGACTTATATCAAATTCCATTCTGCTGATGACCATGCATTTCAATTTAAAAGGATTAAGTTTTAAAAAAATTTCTTGAGACCACTTTAAAATCTTTTGCAGATCGTTATTCAACCAGAGTATAGCTTTAGTAGTTTACAGCTGAGGTACAGTCGAACATCATCTGCGTACAAATGTGCTAATGAATATTTTATTACTTTTGGAATATCGTTAACGAAGAGCATGAAAAGAAGAGGACCAAGAACTGAACATTGCGTAACACCTGCCAATATTTAAAAAAAATATCGAAAGAAATATTATTGTAGAACACAGCTTGTTCTCTTTCTTGGAGATAAGATAGAATGAATTTTACAGCCGAATCGGAAAAACCATATAACAACTTGAGCTTATTATAGACATGGTTGACAAGCCATCCCTCCCGTGCTACAAATGTAGCGTTTTCCTGTTTTTGAGTACATTTTTGCTAACTGAGTACGATACTACTTTGGATCAACAGCGTACTACTTTTTGGAAATTCATATCAATAACTCATTTCTTATTTTCCCAACATTGTTTGTAGCAACAGACTAAAGGCCGGTTCTTTGAATCTTGGTTTTCTATCATCGATTATTCCAGCTGGTAATTATCGAATGTTTTTGTTCAAAATATTAACCAGAGAATAGTTGAATTGGTTAGTCAACCAGAAAAATCGATAACCAGCTGATTGTTGCTCTGTTAATGAGATTTAACCAATGATTTTCTGGGATTTCGTTTATTGAAATTTTTTTAAAGGACTGCGTTGGTATTAATTTTGACGTTGCTGCTATAAAAACCAACTCTTTGTACAATATTGTGGGGAAAAATGCAAATAATTCAAAAAAACGTAGACATAACTCAAAATGTAGTGAACCAAACCAATAAAATCGTGAGTTTTGTAGACGTTTTAATCTAGCAGATGTATAGAATACGGTACACGTATTAAAGTTAAGAGTAACGGCCCCAACACAATAATGGATGCGAAGGATGAAGTAAGATTATTTTCAACATTTTTTAGCCGATGCCAGCTCTCAAAAATTTAAATCAAGCGCACTCATTGGAGCAAATATTGAAAGAATGAGAAAATTGCGACGGTCGTTCAATAAATTGAGATGATCGATTTGTAAAATTTTTTTAGTTATTGGCTTATTGCTTATTGTCTCACAACAGCGAGATTTTATTCTTCAGTTTTTAAAAACATCTGTATCATTTGATTATGACATTCTTGTACTAAACCAATTTTGCAGTTAGTTAGATTACTGGAAATAAATACATTAATAAAATACCCAAACAAATAACTTATCAAAAACGAACGAACCCCACCAATCACTGAATTGACAAATAAACTAAAGAAGTGGAACGAATTGACGCAAAGCTATGGTTTGGTGACCGAATTGAAAAATCCTTCTTCAAATACATAATCATCGGTTATCATAGATTTCAAATCATGGGTTAATCTAAATCTATGGGAACTTAACCACGGACTCATCCAGCTGTGAACAGACCGGCCCTTGAACTACAAGATACACATTCCAATTCAAATTCTCGCGCAGGATACACCTCGTTTATTTTTTTATTTTAAACTACATAGCTTATAATTTATTTTTAAATTTCGATATATAACTGAACTAAAATTATTTATGTTGAATTAAAATAAGAAAAATGTAGACGTATTTTCAAATATAACAATTACTTGAAAATGTATATTATACATATATGTGAATTTTGTATATAGAAATTTCCGATTCTAATTGAAAAATACCATAAAGCCGTTTTAGGTACATTATTGCGTACTACCTTCAGACCCATTTGAGTGCCATTTTCTACCGCAATGAGAACTCTGGCTAACGACAAGGGAGGGAACGCTGGCGTTGACTGTGTCGAAGGCCTTGAAAAAATCTAATAGTGTAAGGAATGTAACTAGGTTGTTGTCTAAAGCTATACGTATGTCATCAGTGACTTTAAGCACTACTCAAAGGTTGTTCAACTGTGCATTTTCCTGAAACCAGATTGATTGTCGCAGAGAATATTATTTCGCTGAACAAAAACTGATATTTGTTGATGAATAAGTTTCTCCATCACCTTTTACAAATAAGGAAAAATAACCACAGGTCTGTACTCTACCATAAAGTTAGCTGATGCCTTCCTTTTCAATATCGGTATAATTTTTGTTAATTTCCATAAGGTCGGGAACCTGGAAGACATAATTATGTTGTTGAAAATATGAGTCATAACCGGCAGTATTAAATGTAGTATAATTTTAACAAATGAAGGGTGAATACCATCAACACCAATAGCTTTAGAATTAATTTGAAGTATCGCCTTGACAACGTCAGTTTGCTCGACTCTGTGAAATTCAAAGAAGCTGTCCGTGGCAGTAGTGAGAGGCTGATTTGACAAAGATGAAGCTTGGACATCAGCAAATTGCCGAATAAGATGGTTGGGATCGAGGTCGTCATCCTCCTGGACTGTCTTTCGACCGACTCCCAGCTCACGCAAAATAGTCTAAAGAGTTTTAGAAGGAAGATTTTCATCAAATTGTTTCTTATAATATCTCCATTTAGCCTGTTTAACTTTGGTTATAACCAGGTTTCGTAATTGATGAAATGCATCAAATAACTCAGGTAGCCTATAGCGTTTCCACCTGTTGTAGGCAGCATCAAGCTTGTTCCTAAGATCATCAATCTCCTCAGTAAACCAATTATTATGCACACATTTCACATGCTTTGTCACAATGGGTACCTACATGTTTGTTAAATAAATACATAATTGAAATTTGAAAATAATTAACTTGAGCATCGGGATTGGACTCAGAGTATATAAGTTGCCAGCAAATTCTTTGAAGATCGTACTTCAGGAGTTCTGGGTTCAAGTTTTTAAAATCCCTTTATGAGTAGGTAAGCTCTTCCCGTGTAACTAAATGTTGAGAAAATCAAGTTTAGAAAAAACCGGGACAGAAACTTGATTACAAAAACATCTGGACCAAAACTGGACAAAAACAAGTAAAAGTGTTATCATCGGCCTGGCCGATGCTTTGATACCCTCCACTGCGTACAAGTCATGCAAAATACCAGAACTACTTGACCGACATAGCCCATTTTTAATACCAACCTAACGACGATAAAAGAAGTCCTTTCACAAAACTTCATTCACCTAGGTTGATTCCTTTGGACGCTATCGTGTTTTCAACGGAAAGAGGGACACATGAGTCTTATATTGGTTTTGTATGGGAGGTACCAGAACTACTTGACCGACATAGCCAATTTTGAATACCAACCTGACGCCGACAAAAATAAGTCCTTTCACAAAATTTCGTTCACCTACGTCAATTACTTTGGGCGCCATCGTGCTTTCAACAGACAGAGAGACACATGGGTCCAATATTGGTTTTGCATGGAAGGTACCAGAACTACTTGACCGACATAGCTCATTTTCAATACCAATCTGACGCCGATAAAAAGAAGTCCTTTCACCAAATTTCGTTCACCTACGTGAATTACTTTGGGCGCTATCGTGCTTTCAACAGACAGAGAGGCATGGGTCCAATATTGGTTTTGTATGGGAGGTACCAGAACTACTTGACCGACATAGCGCATTTTCAATACCAACCTGACGCCGATAAAAATAAGTCCTTTCACCAAATTTCATTCACCTACGTCAATTACTTTGGGCGCTATCGTGCTTTCAACAGACAGAGAGGCATGGGTCCAATATTGGTTTTGTATGGGAGGTAACAGAACTACTTGACCGACATAGCCCATTTTCAATACCAACCTGACGCCGATAAAAATAAGTCCTTTCACCAAATTTCATTCATCTACGTCGATTACTTTGGGCGCCATCGTGCTTTCAACAGACAGAGAGACATATGGGTCCAATATTGGTTTTGTATGGGAGGTACCAGAACTACTTGACCGACATAGCCCATTTTCAATACCAACCTGACGCCAATAAAAAGAAGTCTTTTCACCAAATTTCATTTATCTACGTCAATTACTTTGGGCGCTATCGTGCTTTCAACAGACAGACAGACAGACAGACAGACAGACAGACAGACAGACAGACAGACAGACAGACAGACAGACAGACGGACATGGCTCAATCGATTCAGAATGTGATCCTGATTCATAATATATATTCTTTATGAGGTCTCCGGTGACTCCTTCTTTGCGTTACAAATGTATTGGCAAAGTGAATATACCTTCCTCTGGAGGGTATAAAAACTGCTTACGATCTGGCATAAAATGCTGTTTTACTGATTGTTATACCCTCCACAGGAAGGTATATTCACTTTGCCCATACATTTGTAACACCAAGAAGGAGTCACCGGAGACCTCATAAAGAATATATATTATGAATCAGGATCACATTCTGAATCGATTGAGCCATGTCCGTCTGTCTGTCTGTCTGTCTGTCTGTCTGTCTGTCTGTCTGTCTGTCTGTCTGTCTGTCTGTCTGTCTGTCTGTCTGTCTGTCTGTCTGTCTGTTGAAAGCACGATAGCGCCCAAAGTAACTGACGTAGGTGAATGAAATTCGGTGAAAGGACTTATTTTTATCGGCGTCAGGTTGGTATTGAAAATGGGCTATGTCGGTCAAGTAGTTCTGGTACCTCCCATACAAAACCAATATTAGACCCATGTGTCCCTCTTTCCGTTGAAAACACGATAGAGTCCAAAGGAATCAACCTAGGTGAATGAAGTTTTGTGAAAGGACTTCTTTTATCATCGTTAGATTGGTATTAAAAATGGGCTATGTCGGTCAAGTAGTTCTGGTATTTTGCATGACTTGTATGCAGTGGAGGGTATCAAAGCATCGGCCAGGCCGATGATAACACTTTTACTTGTTATATTTCAAAAAGGCATAATCCAGAAGCAAACATTTTTAAATTTCCGCTACTGGATTCTACAAGGTAGGCCAAAAGAAGTCATCCGATGTTGTTTGGCTCTCATTTCTTTCGGAATGAAAAACTTCGATTCTGTTTTTTGATTATGTTTATTTGATCCTTTAGAATTTTATTGGTCAAGTCAAGAAGATGATATCAGTTAAATGGGCGCCCACACAATTGAATTGCCATACGGGCTCGTTTTATGGCATTCGGCGAGAACTTCGGGCGACAGATTCTCGCACTCGTTTCGAATGTTGTGCTTTAGGGCTTCTAGGGTCTCGGGCTTGTTGACGTAAACACTGGACTTCAAAAAACCCCACAAAAAAAATTCTGGAACGGTTAAATCGGGTGATCTTGCGGGACAGTGCAAATCGCCAAAACGAGAGATGAGGCGCCGCCTTCAGAATATCGGTTGTGTAGTCGATCTGCCGGGCCGGAAGCCACACTGGTACGTGCCGATTAGTGTGTTGCAGAACAGTTTGAGACGTTCACACAGTACGTTGGATAGGATCTTATATGCGACATTAAGTAGGGATATGCCTCGATAGTTCTTGCAAGACATAGGATCGCCTTTTTTGTAGATGCGGCATATGGAGCTAATAGTCCAGTCATCGAGCATACTTTCTTCCACCCATATTTGGTTAATGATTTGGTGCATGCGCCCTACCAAAACATCACCACCGTATTTGAAGAGCTCCGCTGGTAAACCATCAGAGCCGGCGGCGTTGTTATTCTTTAGCTTTTTTATTGCTAAGCCAACTTCTTCTATACTGAGTGGTGGAACTGGCTCTTCATTAACTGGACGTGGGTTCCCTTCTTGCCCTATCACTCCCTATACATGATGCCCATTTAGCAGCTGCTGGAAGCGCAACATGAAAATGGTCAGAGTCGACGTTTTCCCCGCGGAATGTGTTCCCGTTGAGAATGTTGGATGCGTGCCTCACGTCGGTAAGCATAATGCTCGGTTTGGTTGGCTGTTGTTGACCGTCTGGAGAGCGCCAGGTTGCTGTGTGGATCCTTAGCCTTGGAAACATAGTGCTACTTATCACCGTATTACGAGCTTTCGCGAAGTCAGTTAGTCGGTAACCGTTGTCTGTTGTCGTTTCGTGGATTCTGCGCTTACCAACTAACCCGCCAAAGATGTTTTCCGGTGACAGTAACCCACTTTCGGATGTGAGCGCTGCCGTTGGCCCATTAAGGGTTCATCCGCCACCAACTCTTCTCCAACACCCTGGCTCGGTATTGGAAATCCCTATAGACCTGGTATCCGAATATGTCAGAGCAGCTCTAGGGATTACACTAAATAGTTCGGCCTGACTGGAACTGTAGCCACCGATGGCTCCATATAGGGAACTCCTCCGCTGCCGTCTGGTACCAGAGGAGGTGCCTTAGTGAGAAAACAACACTCCTCCCCTCTCTCTCGACTGCTGCCACCAACGACCTTCCAAAGGGGTTGGTTACCCAATCTCCAGTCGAGGCACTAGGCACCCACCAGTCACCACGTGGAGGTGAGAGTAGGAGTTGATAGTGAGAGGCTAGGTGAGAACGCTTGTGTTCTCATGACATCGCATCACTACCCTTCAAAACCGGCAGTCCACTGCATACATGTCATGCAAAATTGGTTTTGTATAGGAGGTATCAGAACTCCTTGACCGACATAGCTCATTTTTAATACCAACCTAACGACAATAAAAAGAAGTTCTTTCACAAAACTTCATTCGCCTAGGTTGATTCCTTTGGACGCTATCGTGTTTTCAACGGAAAGAGAGACACATGGGTCTAATATTGGTTTTGTATGCGAGGTGTCAGAACTACTTGACCGACATAGCCCATTTTTAATACCAACCTATCGACAATAAAAACAAGTAAAAGTGTTATCATCGGCCTGGCCGATGCTTTGATACCCTCCACTGCGTACAAGTCATGCAAAATACCAGAACTACTTGACCGACATAGCCCATTTTGAATACCAACCTAACGACGATAAAAGAAGTCCTTTCACAAAACTTCATTCACCTAGGTTGATTCCTTTGGACGCTATCGTGTTTTCAACGGAAAGAGGGACACATGAGTCTTATATTGGTTTTGTATGGGAGGTACCAGAACTACTTGACCGACATAGCCAATTTTGAATACCAACCTGACGCCGACAAAAATAAGTCCTTTCACAAAATTTCGTTCACCTACGTCAATTACTTTGGGCACCATCGTGCTTTCAACAGACAGAGAGACACATGGGTCCAATATTGGTTTTGCATGGAAGGTAAAAGAACTACTTGACCGACATAGCTTATTTTCAATACCAATCTGACGCCGATAAAAAGAAGTCCTTATACCGAATTTCGTTCACCTACGTCAATTACTTTGAGCGCTATCGTGCTTTCAACAGACAGAGAGACACATGGGTCCAATATTGGTTTTGTATGGGAGGTACCAGAACTACTTGACCGACATAGCCAATTTTGAATACCAACCTGACGCCGACAAAAATAAGTCCTTTCACAAAATTTCGTTCACCTACGTCAATTACTTTGGGCGCCATCGTGCTTTCAACAGACATACAGACAGACAGACGGACATGGCTAAATCGATTCAGAATGTGATCCTGATTCAGAATATATATACTTTATGAGGTCTCCGGTGACTCCTTCTTGGCGTTACAAATGTATTGGCAAAGTGAATATACCTTTCTCTGGAGGGTATAAAAAGTCCTTTCACAAAACTTCATTCGCCTAGATTGATTCCTTTGGACGCTATCGTGTTTTCAACGGAAAGAGAGACACATGGGTCTAATATTGATTTTGTATGGGAGGTACCAGAACTACTTGACCGACATATCCCATTTTTAATACTGACCTAACGAAGATAAAAGAAAGTCCTTTCACCAAACTTGATTTGCTTAGATTGCTTCCTTTGGAAGCTATCGTATCTTCAATAGACGGAGAGACACATGGTTCCAATATTGATTTTGTATGGGAGGTACCAGAACAACTTGACCGATACAGCCCATTTTTAATACTGGACTAACGAAGATAAAAAGAAGTTCTTGCACCAAACTTCGTTTGCTTAGGATGATTCCTTTGGACGGAAAGAGAGACACATGGGTCCAATATCGATTTTGTATGGGAGGTACCAGAACTACTTGACCGACATAGCCCATTTTCAATACCAATTTGACGACGATAAAAATAAGTCCTCTCACCAAATTTTCATTCGCCTATGAATAAAATCAATAAAATATATAATAATGAAATTGTAATTGTTATACTTCAATGTAACTTAACCATTCGATGTAATTCTATTTGTTTACTGTCAATTTGCTAATGTCAATATAAGATTGTTAAACTAAGGTGTCAAGTATGTAAATGGATTCATGATCATAACCAATCCAACCACGAATAAACCAAGTCAAGATTTATAACGATTAGATTTTGAGTCATTTATTTTCAACAAAACAGGCTTCATTGATTGTCTCTCTTAACTTTATTTTCCTTAACATAAGCCTCCGTTATTTACGTTGCCCACGTCTCTTTTACCTACCAACCCATCATACCTTATATGGCTCCAATGAACCAATCTTCCTTCGAAATATGCTGCGAAAGGTCAATTCTAACCTTTCTGTTTTCGATTTCAACGGCAGCACTGCCCATTTTAAGTCCATCTCCTTTAAATCTTAGTTTTAAGGTTTTCCATATCTTAGTTTTAAGTGTCATAGTTTGAAGCCGAAGTGTTAGTTTTATTTTGTATTAAGCCAAATATATGGGGGTATTGCCCCCACCAAAATTAATTTAAATTAGGTATTTTTTATTTTCTGTATGCTTTTGCATGTCACACATATCATTATATTAATACGTAAACATCAAAAGTTTCGGTACACTTTTTAAGTATTTATTATGAGATGAGGAGAATTAAACTTATGTTACTTGAAAGGTACTGTGTCATAGATGTGCACAAACAAAAAGTCGTGGGTATATGTCGCCATTAAGACTGGTTGAATTAAGTTATAAATTCCCCCTTACAAAATAGGTAATTGAAAGGATTTTGATGACAATCAATTTTTCGACGCCATATTACCATAGCAACGTATTCAAATATAAATCATCTTAGATCAGAACCTGTTTCCGATGGAGCAGCTCATCTAAGTATTTTTTCGATATCTAGATGTCGCTGCTTTCGTTTGTAAAAAAAAACAAGTAAAAGTGTTATCATCGGCCTGGCCGATGCTTTGATACCCTCCACTGCATACAAGTCATGCAAAATTGGTTTTGTGAGGGAGGTACCAGAACTACTTGACCGACATAGCAGGTTTTCAATACCAACCTAACGACGATAAAAATAAGTTCTCTCACCAAATTTCATTCAAATACGTCAATTACTTTGGGCGCTATCGTGCTTTCAACAGACAGAGAGGCATATGGGTCCAATATTGGTTTTGTATGGGAGGTACCAGAACTACTTGACCGACATAGCGCATTTTCAATACCAACCTGACGCCGATAAAAATAAGTCCTTTCACCAAATTTCATTCACCTACGTCAATTACTTTGGGCGCTAACGTGCTTTCAACAGACAGAGAGGCATGGGTCCAATATTGGTTTTGTATGGGAGGTACCAGAACTACTTGACCGACATAGCCCATTTTCAATAAAAACCTGACGCCGATAAAAAGAAGTCCTTTCACCAAATTTCATTCACCTACGTCAATTACTTTGGGCGCTATCGTGCTTTCAACAGACAGAGAGGCATGGGTCCAATATTGGTTTTGTATGGGAGGTACCAGAACTACTTGACCGACATAGCCCATTTTCAATACTAACCTGACGCCGATAAAAGGAAGTCATTTCACCAAATTTCATTCACCTACGTCGATTACTTTGGGCGCCATCGTGCTTTCAACAGACAGAGAGACATATGGGTCCAATATTGGTTTTGTATGGGAGGTACCAGAACTACTTGACCGACATAGGCCATTTTCAATACCAACCTAACGCCGATAAAAAGAAGTCTTTTCACCAAATTTCATTCACCTACGTCAATTACTTTGGGCGCTATCGTGCTTTCAACAGACAGACAGACAGACAGACAGACAGACAGACAGACAGACAGACAGACAGACAGACAGACAGACAGACAGACAGACAGACAGACAGACGGACATGGCTAAATCGATTCAGAATGTGATCCTGATTCAGAATATATATACTTTATGAGGTCTCCGGTGACTCCTTCTTTGCGTTACAAATGTATTGGCAAAGTGAATATACCTTCCTCTGGAGGGTATAACAAGTAAAAGTGTTATCATCGGCCTGGCCGATGCTTTGATACCCTCCACTACATACAAGTCATGCAAAATTGGTTTTGCTATGTCGGCTACTTGACCGACATAGCCCATTTTTAATACTAACTTGAGGACAATAAAAATAAGTTTTCTCACAAAATTTCACTTGTCTAGGTAGATTCTTTTCGACGCTATCGTGTTTTTAACATAACTACTTGACCGACATAGCTCATTTTCAATACCAACCTGACGCCGATAAAAAAAGTCCTTTCACCATGTAAAGACGCGTTTGTCTCCTGAGTAGTGTCAAGCATATAAACTTGACACTTTCTGTTGTATAGTAAACAAGCACTTAAACTTGTTCACTGCTAACGGCTGCGAAGGTGCAATTCAAATGAAAGTCCAAATTGAGAATGACAATGATGATTCTTTATTGATGGCTTTTATACTTAAAAATAGCTTATTCTATAAATTAATACTACTTTCAATAATAGTAAGTCAGCACTCATGGTTGTTCCAATAACCGTTGACCTACTGACTCACTACTGTTGTTTATGCTGCGCCGTCAGCACGACACGCTGACCCGTGCTGTGTATTGCCCAGACATTCTCCCCCACGTTGAATAATAATTCAACACTCTACTCCATAGTGAAGACGAATTCAGAACTTGCTGGTATTTGACGGGATTTTGGCTGTGGTACTGCAACTACTGCAGTTTTGTTTTTTCTTTGTTTCCAACTGAGGTAACCGATTAACATGATGGACAGGAAGAGGGCCAAATACCCGATCGCGTAATTGTGATAACTGTGAATCTGGAGTTTATGAGGCAATTCCAGCACCTCTTGCTCTGCAATTAATGTTTGTAATTCAGTAAGATTCTTCAGTTGGATGTCGTAATGTGTCGCATTGAATTCTTGTAGTACTGGCTTATGATGCAATGGGGTTGAAATTTCTGACAGTGATCCAAAACTAGTGTAGGATGGTTGTAAGTTAGTGGTGAATGTGTTGTGTCCCTGAATAGTGATGAAATTTTGCTTTAAGATGCATCCTGGCTGGAGTGTTATCAGTCCGGAACCCTCTAAGACCATGTGTTGGTTTTTCTTCCGCAGATTGCAGTGAGTCGAGATGGAGTTTTTGTGGAAAACAACCACCGATTTTGGTGCTCCAATTGAATCCAGGTGGAGTTCGCTTGTGAATTCTTCAAAACACACGTGGCCTTCTTCTCGTCGTTGAATAACCCCAATTCGCAAGAGCAGATTTCCGCTCCCTTGCTGTACTTAGTTTGCAGGTTGTTGCACAGATATTGTTCTGCTCCTGTATTTATGCATGCCTCTAGGGTGGGTGATGGTATTGGGATATATTGATCGCGATGTGCTGTTAGAGCTAGTATTGGTGCACAAGGGACGATTGTCAGCATGGTGTTGTTTATGAAGGTTGGTATTGGCGTCATTCTGAATAGTTCGTAAGATTCTTGATCTACTAAAGGCAATGTGATCAAGAATATTGCTCGGTTATCTGTTACTCCTCCCTTTACAGTCATTAACTTGTATAGTTGTAACAGGTCGGCATCCTCTGCAGGTAATTCTAGGAACGCTGGCAGGTGGGCCTTGATGGTTTTTAATTCCGTTTTTAGCTGGTGCGCCGACAATAATAGTGAACTTACCCTTCCATGGTGGGTGTCTGTGAGTACATCAATGACAGTTGACTGTATCCTTTGTATGTTGATCATCATCAGAATCAGTTGAGAGGCAAGCGATGAAAAGATCTGGAATATCTTGACGTTATACATTTCTTCACCATTATTGTGCACTCTTTCTCTTATTTCGCTTAGCTGTTTCGTGATTTGTTCAAACCTATTTTGGATTCTTATTTGGTCTTGCTTTACCAGGTTTATCGTTGAATCGATTACTGAGGTCTGGTTTCTCAGTAACTTTAATAAATGGTTTTCATTCGTGTTTACTTGATTTATTGTGTTAGTCATTTGTTCAGCGTATTCTGAATCCAATACTCCAAAGAGGGAATTTGCTAATTTTCCAACTAAGTTAATTGCTCCTCCTTTACTTCGTTTGTTTGGTAACAGGGTGCTTTCTGAATGTAGTTCATTTATAATATGTTGAAATTGATTTAAAGTGTTGTTGCAGACGCTTCGTTGTTGCATTTCTTGACACAAATGATGTAGGGTCGATGTTCCCTTAGAAAATGCCGAGTATTCTTTTATTAATGGATCCAGATTGTAATGAACGATGAAGTTCCATTCGCTTGTTGCTATTCTTGCTGACCCAATGCCTTCAAAGTAAATTCCAAGATCGGTCTTAAAATTGGTGATCTGAATATTATTGCTTAATACAACTGGCAAAATCAGAAGAACTGTTAAGAGTGATGTGATACCGATAGCACCACTTGATCTTTTTCTTTTAGTTGGTATGATAGGTACTTGTGCTGATGATTGTGCGTTAGTGACTGGCTGTTTTACCTCGCTCTCAGGTGGTCTGTCATGGTTCACCTCATTGTCGATTGGTAGTGGGGCTAATCTGTGAATCGGGCGCTTCCAGATACCGGATGCTGTTTTAACTTCGACTACTCTTATTGCGCCATCATCACCTTTGAATGTCTTCACGATTCTTCCGAGTGGCCAATGAAGTGCCGGAACGTTATCTTCCTTTATGATGACCATATCTCCCAACTTAATGTTATTGCAGCATTCTTTCCATTTGTGACGATATTGGAGTTCATTAAGATACTCTTGTGACCATCGCTTCCAAAATTCGTGTTTGAGATGTGACACTAAGTTCCACCGTGTCAAAAGTGTCTGCCTTGTCGGTATTGCGTTTACATCAATTTGGGCAGTGAGTGGTTCACCAATAAGAAAATGACCCGGTGTTAATGCCGTTAGATCGTTGGGATCGCTTGAAAGTGGTGTTAGTGGCCTTGAATTAAGGATTGCTTCAATTCCAACTAAAACTGTCTCCAATTCTTCATATGTTAGAGAGGCTGTTGATACACTTCTCTTTAGTAGATGTTTTGCTGATTTGACTGCCGCTTCCCAGAGACCCCCAAAATGAGGTGCTCTTGGAGGGATGAAGTGAAAATGTATAGCCTTGCCAACGCATTCCTTTACTATAGATGAACGTGCCTCTTCTGAGTAAATCGTGTCTTCTAACTCAGATAGTTGATTATTTGCCCCCACAAAGTTTGTTGCATTGTCACAATATATGTGCTGACAGTTTCCTCTGCGTCCGACAAATCTTCTTAAGGCTCCGAGAAATGAATTGGTACTTAAATCGCTTACGAGTTCTATATGCACGGCTTTTGTGGCGAAGCAACAGAAAATTGCAACATAGGCCTTTTGGGGTCGTTTGCCACGAATTTTGTAATGAATCCAAAATGGTCCACAATAATCAACTCCAGACTGAATAAAGGGCCTAGATGGTGTTATTCTTGATGATGGTAAATTCCCCATTACTTGTTGAAGTAGTTGAGGTCGGGCTCTGGTGCACTTTACGCAGTGATGTACTATTGATCGTGCCATTATCTTGCCCTTAATAGGCCAAAATCTGTGCCTCATGTGGGCTAACAGTGTCTGGGGCCCGCAGTGCTTGTGTTTTTCATGAATTTCTTGCATCAGTAATTTTGCCAATGGATTGTTGTATGGTATCAACATTGGATGCTTGGCATCAAACGGAAGTGTTCCTGCTTCTAGTCGACCTCCAACTCGAATAACTCCATTCTCATCCAAGAATGGTGCGAGGCTTGCGAAATGGCTGCATCTCTTTGATTCTTTATGGGTATGAAGATCACTGATTTCATCCTTGAAATCGAATGCCTGCATGGCTCGTATTATCACGACGAGGGAATTTTCTAGTTCCTGAGGCGTCAATATTATTCCGTATTGTCGTGGACCCTTGGAAACTCTGGCATGATTGCAAAAACGAAGTATATATCCTGTAATTCTTTGAAGCGTGGCGAAGGAATTGCGATGGTTGATTTTATAGATCATATCCTGATCGCAAGCATTCGTTGCTGTGGCTACAGTTGGTAGTTTCCGCTTTCTCTCCGTGTCTTCCGTAATAGAAAGCTCCTTGGAATATTTTGCCGGCCACATATCTTCATGTCCGTGTAAAAAACGAGGACCAAAAAACCATTGTGTGCATGATGGTAATTTGGCTGGTTGCAGGCCCCTTGATAGTACATCCGCTGGATTATGTTGTGATGACACATGTCGCCATTGCTCGGGAAATGTTATTTCTTGAATAATGGCCACTCTGTTGGCAACAAATGTTTGGTATGATGACGATTGGGAATTAATCCATGCTAGTACGATTTCAGAGTCTGTCCATAGGAATGTGGGTATATCCTTGAGCTTAAGATCGTTTTTTACTCTCGCTGTTAGTTCAGCTCCCAGGACTGCGGCGCATAATTCTAATCGTGGTATTGTTTGCTTTTTCAACGGAGCGACACGTGATTTTGAACATAGCAATCTTACGATTACTCTTCGATCTTTCATAGTTGATCTCAGGTAAACCGCTGCGCCATATGCCTTTTCAGATGCATCAGAAAAGGTGTGTATTTGTATAGCTGCTGGAACTTCATTATTAAACATATGACGTGGAAACTGAAAATTATTTAGTTCCTTCAAGTTGTTTCGGAAGGTCATCCATCTCGTGTGTAGTTCTGCTGGCAGTGCCTCATCCCATGACAACTTAAGTAGCCATAACTCCTGAATGAATATCTTCGCTGTAACAACTAACGGAGCCAATACACCTAATGGGTCGAATAATTTGGCAAGGTCTGACGTGACAATCCGTTTTGTTATTCGATTTGTCGAATTTAAATTTGTTTTAACACAGAACCTATCATCTTTTGGCTGCCATGATAAACCCAATGTCTTGATTGATGCGTCACCTTCGTTGTCGAAATCGAGGTCGATTTCTTGATCTTCTTTTGCAATGCCTTGCAGTAACCGAGGGTGGTTTGCACACTATTTTCGTAATTTGAATCCTGCCCCTTGTAAAATTCGTGTAAGTTGGCCTTGTATTTCCACGGCAGTTGATAAACTGTTATCTCCAGTCAAGCAGTCGTCTACGTAGAAGTCGTGGTGTAGGGCTTGAGCACCCAATGAAAATCGCTCGCTATTTTCCTTTGCTAATCTTTGCAAGCACTTCGTTGCTAAATATGGTGCTGCTCTTGTGCCATATGTTACTGTATTGAGTTGATAGTAGCGTAGCGGTCTTGATTCGTCTGTTCTCCATACAATTGTTTGGTATCTTCTATCGTCGGGATGCATAACTATTTGCCGATACATTTTTTGAATATCAGTGCAAAAGACAAATCTTGGTAACCGGAAACGAAGTAATAGTGAAAATAGTTCCCCCTGCACTGTGGGTCCTGTGTACATGATGTCGTTTAGTGATAATCCTGACGATGTTTTCGATGAAGCATCAAATACAACTCGAAGTTTGGTGGTGCTACTGTCGGCCTTAAACACGCAATGATGAGGAATGACGTAACTTTGTGGTGCTAAATCATTGATGTCGATCTGTGTCATGTGACCTAAGGCTTCGTATTCCTCCATGAATTGAATATATTGGGCCTTAACCTCCTTGTTATACCCTCCAGAGGAAGGTATATTCACTTTGCCAATACATTTGTAACGCAAAGAAGGAGTCACCGGAGACCTCATAAAGTATATATATTCTGAATCAGGATCACATTCTGAATCGATTTAGCCATGTCCGTCTGTCTGTCTGTCTGTCTGTCTGTCTGTCTGTTGAAAGCACGATAGCGCCCAAAGTAATTGACGTAAGTGAGCGAAATTTGGTGAAAGCACTTCTTTTTATCGGCGTCAGTTTGGTATTGAAAATGGGCTATGTCGGTCAAGTAGTTCTGGTACCTCCCATACAAAACCAATATTGGACCCATGTGCCTCTCTGTCTGTTGAAAGCACGATAGCGCCCAAAGTAATTGACGTAGGCGAATGAAATTCGGTGAAAGGACTTCTTTTTATCGGCGTCAGGTTGGTAATGAAAATGGGCTATGTCGGTCAAGTAGTTCTGGTACCTCCCATACAAAACCAATATTGGACCCATTTGTCTTTCTGTCTGTTGAAAGCACGATAGCGCTCAAAGTAATTGACGTAGGTGAACGAAATTTGGTGAAAGGACTTCTTTTTATCGGCGTCAGGTTGGTATTGAAAATGAGCTATGTCGGTCAAGTAGTTCTGGTACCTCCAATACAAAACCAATATTGGACCCATTTGTCTCTTTGTCTGTTGAAAGCACGATAGCGCTCAAAGTAATTGACGTAGGTGAACGAAATTTGGTGAAAGGACTTCTTTTTATCGGCGTCAGGTTGGTATTGAAAATGGGCTATGTCGGTCATGTAGTTCTGGTACCTCCCATACAAAGTCAATATAATATCCAAGTGTCTCTCTGTCTGTTGAAAACACAATAGCGTCCAAAGGAATCAACCTAGAGGGATGATGATCGGTGAAAGGACTTCTTTTTATCGTCGTTAGGTTGGTATTAAAAATGGTATATCTCGGTCAAGTAGTTCTGGTACCTCCCATACAAAACCAATTTTAAATAACTTGTATGCAGTGGAAGACTTGTTTTTTTTTTCGTTGTTGTAGATTGGTACGAAATTGAGCATTTAATGCAAAAATGGAGAGTTAGTAAGGAATAAGGCCTCTACTAGTATCAAGGAACCAGTAAACACTTATGTGGCAAGCCAACCACCAGATTAGTGTGAAAAAGCAAGATTAGACCAAGCAGAGTGAAATGTTTAGTGAAAGTGTAGGTACATTAAATGGATACCCAATAGAGGCCACCCGAGCAGAAATTAATGGTTATAGTTTAAGTGATGTTACTATCATGCTTATTTTGAGATTCGAACTCTATAGTCAATTTTAACGAATGTCTCTATTCGTTCGATTGAACTTTGTGTATTTGGAGATGCGAATGAATTATATTTACTATCGAGAATGTCATAAAATTAATTCAAATTAATTCAACTTTCAAAAACAGCTGTTTGACGTTTTTATTTTATATAGGGTGATCATACTTTTGTTTTTTCGTCGATGCTGTTTTTTAAAACTATAAACATAAATATTAAAAATTATATCCACTCTATATATTATTTCTGTAGTTTTTATACCCTCCACAGGAAGGTATATTCACTTTGTCAATACATTTGTAACGCCAAGAAGGAGTCACCGGAGACCTCATAAAGTATATATATTCTGAATCAGGATCACATTCTGAATCGATTTAGCCATGTCCGTCTGTCTGTCTGTCTGTCTGTCTGTTGAAAGCACGATAGCGCCCAAAGTAATTAACGTAGGTCAATGAAATTTGGTGAAAGGACTTATTTTTATCGGCGTCAGATTGGTATTGAAAATGGGCTATGTCGGTCAAGTAGTTCTGGTACCTCCGACACAAAGTCAATATTGGATCCATTTGTCTCTTCATCTGTTGAAAGCACGATAGCGTCCAAAGTAAACAACCTAGGAGAATAATGTTTGGTGAAAGGACTTCTTCATATTTTCGTTAGGTTGGTATTAAAAATGGGCTCTGTCGGTCAAGTAGTTCTGATACCTCCCATACAAAACCAATATTGGAAAACATATTACGTTAAAAACACGATAGCAGTGGAGGGTATGAAAGCATCGGCCAGGCCGATGATAACACTTTTACTTGTTTTTAGCTAACCTTCGTTCAAGTGCCAAAAATCTGTTGACTGCTATCTCTTTAGAATTCCCCAGAGCGCTTGTGCTCCCATGAAAAGGTAGTTTGACAACGAAGCGTCCGTCATTATTCCTGTGCGTATTTTGTATAAATTGATCTTCGCACCTCTCTTCATCTCTTGATAAGTTGCTACGTGTTGGTTCTAATTCTTCGAGGCTCCATAACCGCTCAATCATTTGGTGGAGGTCGTTGTCATCATAAGTGGAGATTCCACACGTTGCTGTGAATGCTGTGGGTTCATTTATCCTTCCAGACAGTATCCACCCGAAAACTGTATTTTGTAGGGTCGGTAAATTTTCTGCTAGCCGTATTTGCCCAATGGAGAGTAGTTGATGGTAAAATTCT
This sequence comes from Cheilosia impressa, assembly GCA_948293265.1. Lineage (NCBI taxonomy): Eukaryota > Metazoa > Arthropoda > Insecta > Diptera > Syrphidae > Cheilosia > Cheilosia impressa. The sequence goes on from OX411880.1 coordinate 46,169,800, forward strand.
GCACCGAGAAGTACATCAATTTTTTCTGGTTGATTGAAGTTAGGGTCGGCTAACGGGATATTCTTTGGTATTGGCCATGACGAGATGTTGAAATATTGAGAATATTGAATTAACCCGTTGGTGCGACTCTTTCCTTCCATTGCCAATGCCTTGAATACTCATGGAAGCATGTCTTGTCTGAAGGTCTAGTTTCTTCAAGATGCGTTCTGTAATCAGATTGACCTGAGAACCAGAATCCAATACGGCTCTGCATTCCATCTTCCGTCCATTGCTAGCAACCAGCTCCACGATTGCTGTGCTGAGGAGTATGTACTGCTGTCTTTCTTGTTCCTTGGATGCTGCTAATGTAACAGATGCGCTTATATTAACCTGTGAGCATGATGGGTTGTCATGATCCATGCATGATGGGTTGTCATGATCCATGTTGTTTGGATGGTTGTTGGTTGCTGAATTCCTGCAGTTGCTCTCAAGATGTAGCAGCGTGTTGTGTTTCTGGTTGCACTTTGAGCAGCTTCTTGAAGGACATTTGTTTGCACCATGCCCAATTCTTAAGCAATTGAAACACAGGTTATGTTTTTTCACTACTTGTATGCGCTCGTTTGGCCTGAGTTGTATGAACTGTTTGCAGGCGAATAACGGATGTATTCCAGTTCCACAAACCTTGCAAGATCCTTTGTGTTGTTGACTTGATGTTAACGATGCACAGGCACGGGATGATGTATCCTTCCTCTTGTGTCCTAATGATTCCAGTGACTGGAATTGGTTTTCTAGGAATGTTAAAAATTCCTTTGTTGATTGCAGATCCTTCGGCTTCTTGATGGATTGTTCGTACAAGATTCTTGTACCTTGATCTAATTTGGGAACCAATATGTGCAGGAGGATGGGGTCCCATGTTGTAGTATCCACACCAATGTTCTCTAGTGCCATCAGGCATTCTTGGGTGGTGTCATGGAGTCCCTTGATGGCCACTGCTGATGGTTGAGACTGTGTTTGGACTGGCTGCCCAGTTATCTTCTTCAATAGGTTTGACGTGAGAACCCGTACATTATTGTGTCTGTCTTGGAGGCTCGTCCATGCTGTTCTGTAATTATCTTCCGTCAATGCTAGATGACGAATGAGAATTTCCGCTTCACCACTGAGATGGGTTTTAAGATACCACATTTTTTGTATGTTGGATATTGGCTGCTTATCAACCAATTGTGAGAACAAATCAAAAAATTGTCTCCATTTTAGGTAGTCCCCATCGAACCTAGGGATTACGACCTTTGGTAAGTTGAGGGAATTTTGCCTTCCGATGTCATTGGACATGCTCGAATCCTGCCTTGCACAGTATTGCGGTTGACTGTTGAGTGATAAGGCAATAAGGGCTTCCTGAACTCTTTTTTCTATGTCGATGAATTCGACTTGATTATAACCACTCGTTATAGGTTCATCACAGAGTTCCCAAATTGTGTTATGCATATCCTCTATTTGTATCCACAATCGTTGGATTGTTTTTTCGTGAAATTCGTAAAACTGCCTTGTTTCTCCGATGTTGTTTGCTGTATCTAACGCCCTTTTTATTGAAGATATAATTATTTTTTGTCTTCTGATGAGTCTTTGAAGCTCATCATTCAGATGTGAATGCGCATGTGTATTGTCTTTAGCATTCACGACGTCTTGAATTAATGCCCCTTCTTCCTCTTCCACAGGTTTGGCGGCGTCAATTCCTTTTTGCTCTATGCTCTCAATTTTGGCTATGAATTCATCTCTATATATGTTGTAGAATTTCTTTATCGAATCGTAGTAACGATTGGCATAATATGGGTGTGCCAGTTTATCTGGATATTCGTCGCGTATCTCTGAGTCTCTGGCTTCGAAGTCATCCCAGAGTACGTCTAATCTTGCCGATAGCTTCTGGAAGTATGATCCTGTTTTTCTGTCTGGCCCATCCTTCTTGTAATTTGAGATCAGTCGCTGGATCTCATCTCCCGTCTCCTTCTGGTCTGCGGCCTTTTGGTCCATAGTTGTTATTTGAAAATTTCACCAGTGTTATAGCCCTGGTGAACGCCTTTATGGTCTGAATTGTGAGATCACCAGTGTTTAGCCCTGGTGAACGCTTTTATTAGTTGAAGAAGGTTGCCCCTTACCTCTGGTGGGGGGAAGCGAACCTTTGTCGTGTGATCACGTCGGGGTCACCAAAATGTAAAGACGCGTTTGTCTCCTGAGTAGTGTCAAGCACATAAACTTGACACTTTCTGTTGTATAGTAAACAAGCACTTAAACTTGTTCACTGCTAACGGCTGCGAAGGTGCAATTCAAATGAAAGTCCAAATTGAGAATGACAATGATGATTCTTTATTGATGGCTTTTATACTTAAAAATAGCTTATTCTATAAATTAATACTACTTTCAATAATAGTAAGTCAGCACTCACGGTTGTTCCAATAACCGTTGACCTACTGACTCACTACTGTTGTTTATGCTGCGCCGTCAGCACGACACGCTGACCCGTGCTGTGTATTGCCCAGACACACCAAATTTCGCTCACTTACGTCAATTACTTTGGGCGCTATCGTGCTTTCAACAGACAGACAGATAGACAGACAGACAGACGGACATGGCTAAATCGATTCAGAATGTGATCCTGATTCAGAATATATATACTTTATGAGGTCTCCGGTGACTCCTTCTTTGCGTTACAAATGTATTGGCAAAGTGAATATACCTTCCTCTGGAGGGTATAAAAATACATACAATAATAACGAAAATAATTGTGGTACGTTTTTCAGTATTTTTTTTCCACAAGCGATACTAGTTCGAATTAATATAACACCGATAGGAAAGCAAAATGGCGGAATTTGATAAAAAAAAATTGGGTGCCAGTGGCAAGAGGATTGTGAGTTGGGGGTCTCAGTATTATTTGTCTATAGTCGAAACTTTAAACGATTATTGTGGCCCATTGGTTATTCCTATGATTCTTCAAGTTACTCGTGTTTCGTTTTTCAGTGCTGTATCGGTAGAACGTTTATCTGAGGTAGCAGCGCAATCACGATCTGCAAGTTTGACAAAAAGCCGTGTGTGCCCAATAACATGGTGCTCAACCCCTTCACCAGAACCATTGCGTTCTTTGCTTTACCACTACCATATTTTTAGAGCTGATAAACGTCCCTCGGACATCACGAACGTCCACCCCGAGATCTTATTCTGAAGCTGCATAATGATGGCCAATCTCCATCATTCAAACGTCGCGTTGCCGCTCATGTTCAGCCACGTATATCATTCAATCAGCAATTGATTGCAAACGTTCGATGCTCGAAATTATTTCAATCAAAAAATCCATTTCTGCGGGACGAATGTCGCTGGGTCTGATAGTTTGTTATAAATTTAAACTTTTTGTAAACACAATAACGACCCTTATAAAAATATCAATTTACATACTTATATTAATTTTAAGAACTTGAACTCTATGTAAGTCGAAAACAAATCAACAAATTTTGTCTGCTCGGCAATATGTATAAACAAATAATTTATCAACCTTTGTTTGCTCCAATGCAAAGAGTATTATAGTCGGGGACATAATCGTATCAGTGTCATAGTTTAATTTTTGAACACTTCTTCCTACTAAGTTCTTCTAAGACCTATCCAGTAAAAAGTTTCATAATAACGCTTCTTACTTCAACTAGCATATCACAAAATTAGTTAGAAAAGCTTGTGCTCAAACTTTTTTCCATTAATTTATTCTCATAAAAACAAAATTTTTAAACCTTTCTTAAAGCTGTTAATAAAATACTCAAGGAAAAATATTCGGAAAGCTGTTTCTGAAAAATACTAGCAAAATGTTTGTTTGGTACTTAGCCGAAATCTTATATGTTGGTTGATTAATTTATAATTGCGGGTACAAATGTAATTTACTTTAAGTCAATATGTATGCGTAGATACTTACTTACTTGCTTACTAAACGGGTTCCCGACCCGTGGAGAGTCACTGCCTGAGACACTGTAGCCTTCCATCCTCTGCGATCCCGGGCACGCGCTTCCAGTTATCCAGACCAAGCGCTCTGGCATCCGCGATGGCTTGGTCTTTGAAACGGAGGTTCGGTCTTCCTTGTCGTCTCGAACCTGGTGGTTGGGATTCGAAGATCCTCTTAGCTGGAGCATTATTGTCCATTCGCTCGATGTGGCCGAGCCAATGTAGTCGACGTATTTTGGCCTTTTGGACTACATCCACATCTTGATACAGCTCATAGAGTTCGCGGTTGTATCTTCTCCTCCATTCGCCCTCCTCGCACACAGGACCAAAAATTCGCCGAAGAATTTTTCTTTCGAAGGAGCCCAGTATCAGCTCTCCCTTCCTGCTTATCGTCCAGCATTCGCGCCATAAAGCAGAACTGGCAGGATAGGGGTTCTTTAAAGCATACATTTAGTCCGTCGAGTTAGGAGTTTTGAACCCAATTGTTTTGCCAAACCAAAGTAGCAGCGGTTTCATAGGATAATTCTCTGCGTAGATATTATATTTTACCCTGAAAAGTTAATTACTATTTTAACTTATTAAAAATTCTTCAAAAGACTCAGCTATAGAGTGAACATACCTACTCAAACTCATATATTCTGCATACTCGTCAACATTACTCGTTCTCATATAATTAAAAGTACTAAATTCTCGTCCTCTTTTGATTACAGAACATCCCCCGTTATTTAAATTACAAGAGATTTGTTTGAATTAATTTAAAACAAGAAAACAAAGTTGTTACTATTGCCAGTTATATTAAAGCGAAAAAAGAATGTACATTTACATGCGTATATACATACCTTTGCTTTTATTTTAAAGTGTTCAATTCCATGCGGATAAGCACTATGTTGGTATTTTAAAGAAATCAAGAAAAAGTTATATTGCTTCGAAATCATGGTAACATACTAAGGGGCGATGAACGGTGATAAAGTTTTCTTTAATATACCTACCTACACTTTATTTTAATTTGTGTTCATTATCATAATACCCGTAATGCGAAAGTAGAATTGGGGACAATTTTGCTGTTAGCGAACTTTAAGACCAGGTGGTTTTGAATTTCTTGTTATTACATTACTCAAAACTTGAGTAGAGTTCGAATTGAATCTATTTAATAATGAAAATTTATATATTTCTCAAGCAACAAAACTGTGCAGCGTTTTTTTGTTAACTTAGAAAAAAGAACATATTTGAAATGGAAAAATCAAAAAAATATCAAAAAAAAAAAACGGCAACAATTACAATTGTACTATAGCATTTGTAAAAGCCAGGTGTTTTAACTCCAAATAAAAAGTCAACCACTCGATACAAATTCAATATAATTCATGTTATGCACTTGACGGTCAAACCACAAGTGAAGTTTATTACTTCAACTTGTGTTATAAACGCTTTTCCAATAAGAGGTGTTTTTTTGCTATTGAAACAAAAATGTCATTTTTTGAGATAAATGATCGGATGTTTATTTTATAATAAAGAGCAAGTTATGCCGTTAATAATAAAAAAACAACATCAGCCAAATGGCTACCACAAGCACGCCTACAGGACCATATCCTTTTCATGAAATTTTCCATAACCAAATCGCAAAGTGTCTAAAGAAGTTATACTTTCTCATCCAAATTTTAATAAAAGCTTCGAGTTAACCACAGACGCATCAGACTACGCTCTAGGTGCCGTGTTATCTCAGGATAACAAGCCAATTACATTCCTCTCCAGAACGTTAAGTACAATAGAAGAAAATTATGCTACCAATGAAAAGGAAATGTTGGCAATAATTTGGTCTTTGAATTCATTAAGAAATTTCCTATACGGATCTAGAAAAATCATTATCTTTACCGATCACCAACCGATCACGTTCGCACTGAGTCATAAAGATACAAATTCTAAAATGAAGAGATGGAAGGCGATATTAGAAGAGTACAATTATGAGCTCAACTACAAACCGGGTAAAGCAAATATCGCTGCAGATTCCCTTTCAAGACCCCCATTAGCAGCCCAAATAAACTCAATGACACCAACAATGCACAGCGACGAAAGTTCATCTCAGAACCTAATTCCTTCGGTGGAAGTGCCCGTTAACGTCTTTCGTAATCAACTTATCCTCAAAATAGCTAACGAAAGTAGTTACCAAATCAAACCCCTTTTCTCAACACATACCAACCACATTGTGACACAACCAACATATTCGGAATCGGACATAATCAACATTTTTAAAAGATACCTCAACCCACATATTGTTAATGGCCTAATGACCAATGAGCCTACAATGGGTAAAATGGGTAAAATACAGGAAATTTACCCAATCCTAAGATATTTTAATAATAAAGGTATATTATTTTTAAAATCAAAAATCTTAGTAGATAATTTATTTCCCGCACATACACACACATTAATTACAAATCACAATTTTATCTAACCAATCAAACTAATTTACAATGAATTTAATTAATCTCATAATATAATTAACCTATACCTATAAATTATTATTGCCACAGGCTATTCAGCACACCCACTTTTCTCCTTTTCATGTACCTACGCACCCGTATACGTCAAGGAGCTCATGGATCGACCAGCTGAAATCAAAGCGCAATATCAACAATGGACATCAGACGACAAGCAGATAACCCCTGACCTTCTTCGATTCCTTTCCCAGTGGCCCGGCAGGATGTTGCAGCGTAACATGATACATGCAGAAAGGTGCCGTCGCATTCAAAAGCCGTCGGCAAAACACCGAAAGTATTTCCATTTATTGCTAAAATTGAGAATTCAGCAAATAGAGCATCATCAATTTGGGAGAGCATGAATCAGATCACCAATCAACATGCTAAGAAAATAACATCGCGAAGGACAAAACAAGGACAGCGAGGGAAGAGTATCGAGCCAGGAGGAGGGAGGAGAAGAAAGTCTCCCAGCTCAAGGAGATCGAAAAGTCCCGCGATCGAAGCAAAATCCGGAAGTTCTACAAGAAATCCAAGCAACTGGCTGCTGGCTTCAAGACCAGAACGCAGGCTCTTCGAAACAGTGAAGGAAACCTAGTCACCGAATAGCAGGGAATAGTAGATGTATTTAAGCAGCACTTCCAGCAGCTGCTAAATAGGCATCATGTAGAGAGAGTGATAGGGCAAGAAGAGAACCCACGTCCAGTCAATGAAGAACCAGTTTCACCACTCAGTATAGAAGAAGTTGTGTTGCATGCGCATAACTCATATTTCGTAATAACTTTTCCTATCTTAAATTCACACGAAATATTATATCGTCTACCAATTTATTGCATGCGCAAAACTCCCATTTCTTACAAATCTAATTCAAATTCAAAACGCAATAATGCAATGTGCAATGTGTACTCGTTATCTTTATACCCTCCAGAGGAAGGTATATTCACTTTGCCAATACATTTGTAACGCCAAAAAGGAGTCACCGGAGACCTTATAAAGTATATATATTCTGAATCAGGATCACATTCTGAATCATTTTAGTCATGTCCGTCTGTCTGTCTGTCTGTCTGTCTGTCTGTTGAAAGCACGATAGCGCCCGAAGTAATTGACGTAGGTGAATGAAATTCGGTGAAAGGACTTCTTTTTATCGGCGTCAGGTTGGTATTGAAAATGGGCTATGTCGGTCAAGCAGTTCTGGTACCTCCCATACGAAACCAATATTGGACCCATGTGCCTCTCTGTCTGTTGAAAGCACGATAGCGCTCAAAGTAATTGACGTAGGTGAATGAAATTTGGTGAGAGCACTTATTTTTATCAGCGTCAGGTTGATATTGAAAACGGGGTATGTCGGTCAAGTACTTCTGGTATCTCCCATACAAAACCAATATTGGACACATGTGCCTCTCTGTCTGTTGATAGCACGATGGCTCCCAAAGTAATTCACGTAGCTGAATGAAATTTGGTAAAAGGACTTATTTTTGTCGGCGTCAGGTTGGTATTCAAAATTGGTTATGTCGGTCAAGTAGTTCTGGTACCTTCCATACAAAACCAATATTAGACCCATGTGTCCCTCTTTCCGTTGAAAACACGATAGCGTCCAAAGGAATCAACCTAGGTGAATGAAGTTTTGTGAAAGGATTTCTTTTATCGTCGTTAGGTTGGTATTCAAAATGGGCTATGTCGGTCAAGTAGTTCTGGTATTTTGCATGACTTGTATGCCGTGGAGGGTATCAAAGCATCGGCCAGGCCGATGATAACACTTTTACTTGTTTTTAATTCAAATTACCTATGTGACCTGGTCACTGCCAGCGTTCTCAAGGGTGTCGCATATCTTCTTAAAAGATAATGCCAGATGCCAAACAAATTGTATGTTCGAAGGCAGAGCAGACAATTTAGAAGCGAGAGTTCGTTACCGAAACGCATACGATTCAGACGCAGCTTGTAACCTGTCTTGTTCAGCTACGATTTATAGTGGTGTAAATGTATTATACAAAGTAGATGCTAACTTATATTTTGTGAAGACTATTTCTTGTTTTAAATTTATTGTTGTTGTGAAAAGTTAAAAATAAATATAATTTTGGTGCAAGTGTTATCAACTCCATATGACAATTCTTGGCAACCTAACGAAGATTGTGTAGATACATTTTGTAACATTCAACCGTCACTAAAGTACTAAATATTTGGATAACAATAAAAGGATTTTAACAAAGCTCGGCATAAACAAAACAACTTCAGTGACAAGTGAAGGTTATTTTAAAACACCACAGTTGGCTTAGCAATAAAAGAGCTAAAGAACAACAACGCCGCCGGCTCTGATGGTTTACCAGCGGAGCTCTTCAAATACGGTGGTGATGTTTTGGTAGGGCGCATGCACCAAATCATTAACCAAATATGGGTGGAAGAAAGTATGGCCGATGACTGGATCTACAAAAAGGCGATCCTATGTCTTGCAAGAACTATCGAGGCATATCCCTACTTAATGTCGCATACAAGATCCTATCCAACGTACTGTGTGAACGTCTCAAATCGTTCTGCAACACACTAATCGGCACGTACCAGTGTGGCTTCCGGCCCGGCAGATCGACTATAGACCAAATTTTCACACTGAGGGAAATTCTGGAAAAGACCAATGAATTTGAAGTCGAGACTCACCAATTATTCATCGACCTCAAAGCCGCATATAATAGCATTCATCGTCAGGAGCTTTATGTGGCGATGGCCGAATTCGGGATCCCGGCAAAACTGATCCAGCTATGTAGCATGACGCTGGAGAACACACGCTGCAATGTGCAATTTGGAAGTAGTTCCTCCGAGCTATTCCAAACATGCACCGGATTTCGGCAAGGAGACGCATTGTCATGTGACTTCTTCAATCTCGTGCTGGAGCAGATAGTGCGCAGGGCAGGTGTCAACACGGAAGGCACTATCCTCAACAAATCCGTCCAGCTACTGGGGTATGCAGACGGTATTGATATCATCGGTCGCTCCCAGCCTGCCGTGATAGAGGCTTTTACGGCGATTGAAGAACAGGCGAAATTCGTTGGCCTTGTAGTAAATGAGGACAATACTAAGTACATGCTACCAACAAACAAACAAGCATCTGTCCACCGCCTCGGACAGATCGTCACTATTGATAGCAACAATTTCGAGGTAGTTAAGGAGTTTATCTACCTCGGAGTAAACATGAACTCCACAAATGACATCCTTGTGGAGATCCGGCGAAGAATTACCCTAGGAAACCGCTGTTACTTCGGTTTGGCTAAACAATTGGGCTCAAAACTCCTAACTCGAAGGACAAAATGTATGCTTTACAGAACCCTTACCCTGCCAGTTCTGCTTTATGGCGCCGAGTGCTGGAGGATAAGCAGGCGAATGTTGGAAGGCATTACATTGTGTGCTTGTGCATCATCATCTAGTTGGGCAAGTGTAAGGCCTTTGTTTTTGCAGAACGAAGAAAAAGCACGTGGCTTAGTATGCGAAGAAAAGCGAATTAATAGTGGGCGAGATCTTTTACTGCTGTTGTTGTTGTTGCTACTGCTGCTGCTGCCGTGCGAAAAGCATCAATGTGGGGAGTGTATTCATGACGTAACTTAACGGCGATGTTTTTGGTTAGATCGGTGGTATTCTCATTGTGTAAATAGGGAATACCTCTCACTATTATATCACACGTTTTTATACCCTCCAGAGGAAGGTATATTCACTTTGCCAATACATTTGTAACGCAAAGATGGAGTCACCGGAGACCTCATAAAGTATATATATGTAGGTTCAAATAAAACACTTTCTTAGTTAATTGTCAACTGTCTATATTTAATCCATTAATACTTTATTTAATCCATTAATATTTTTAGCGAACGACCGGCCAGTTGCGTGGTTGAAACTACTCTACTTTACTCTTTTACATCATAGCTGGGTTTTGTGGAAAGGGAACGATCGCGTTATGTATTTGTTATGTACGTCGGTCGGTGTCGGTCGCGTCTTGTTGCTACGTTGGTGTTGGTATGCGTCTGTTGTGTACTTCTTGTTTGCTGGCTCGTTCGTATGTTGGTCTGGCTACTCATCCCACAATCGGCTATCCTGACGGCTCATTCGCCCCGAATGAAGGATTCCACGGTTTCATATTCTCCACCACGGTGGTTGTCTTGTGTGGCCCTTCATGTTCACCAACCTTCACAACATCATACCTTCCGTGATTTTGCTTCTTAACGACCTTGTAGGGTCCGAAGAATTTTGGTCTTAGCTTCATTCCGGTTCCGAACTGCGTGCGTTTGATGCCGACTAATGCGTCCAGCCCGTATTCTCGCTCAGCTACTCGGTTCTTGTCAAAGTATCTTTTGTTCTCTCTCTCTGGATAGATGCAATATTCTGACAAACTTCCCCCCTCAGCGACTATCTCTCACTCTGTATGTCTTGAACAGCTGCTTCGTCCAACCACTCCCGCATGTCTGGGTATTCCGGAATACGCATCTCAAGCCCTGTTAATATTCGAAATGGGCTAAACCTAGTGCTCCGCGAGGGCGAGTTATTAAGAACTTGCTGCACTCGATCCACATGTTTATACCAGTTTGCCGTACTCCCCATACACGCCTTTGCTAGCATTGGCACAACGATCTTGTGTATTCTTTCGACTTGGCCATTTCCGCGGGGTACTCCGGTCGCGATCGTAAGGTGTTGGATGCTTTCGTCCCGGCAGTAGTTTTCGAACGCTGTTGAAGTGAAAGCTGTTCCTCGGTCTGAAATGATTCGCCGCGGATTCCCAAATATGGCTGCCTGTTTTTTCAGCCTGTCTATAACTTCGGCTGCTCCCGTACTCTTCGTTGGATAGAGCCAAACGAATTTAGAGAAAGCGTCTACCACAACTAAAATGTGGTTGTATAGTTTGTGCGTTTGTTCCATTGGTCCGACATGGTCTACGTGGTAAGTTCCTAGCGGTTTATCCTCCTTGTTGATTGGTCTGAGTAATCCTTCTTTCTTCCCGGCTTTCGACTCGGCGATGAGGCACTTCACACATCCTCTAACCGCATCAGTTACTTTCTTGGTTGCTTCGGGGATATAAAATGTCTTTTCCAATAGGTCTTGGGTTTTCTTGATGGAAAAATGTCCCTGCTGATGCGCGATTCCAATAAGCTCCTTCTCCATATCACCTGGTATTACTATGAGCTCCTTATTGGGATCCTTGCACAACACTCCAGCTTTTATGAAAAAGTCTTCGTAATCGCCTTTCTCGACTGCCCTTGTCCAGTTGTCTTTCTGTTGCGCTTCTTTTATTCGGTGATTTAACGAATCTTCGATCATTAGACAAAAAACTCGGCTCAAGGCATCCACGTGCTTCATCCTAGAGCCCGACCGATGTTCGATGTCGTAGTGGAATTCTTGAAGGAACATAGCCCATCGCGCTACTCTGAGAGGAACATCTCGCTTCTTCATCGTTTGGGCGAATGCATTGCAGTCCGTGATGATTTTGACATGGCTTCCCAGCACATACACTCGCCATTTTTTGAGAGCTTCGACGATCGCCAATACTTCCAACTCGTATGAATGAAACTGCTCTTCAGACTTACTGGTCTTCCGGCTCATGTATTGTATTGGGTGTAGTAACTGATCTTCCGCGTCCCTTTGCAAAAGCACTGCCCCGTATCCGAATTTGCATGCGTCCGTGTGGATTTCCGTCTCAGCTTGGGGGTTAAATAATCGTAGCACAGGTGCCTTGACTAACGCTGCTTTCAGCTGTTCGAAAGCAACCAATTGCTCTGCTTCTAGCACAAATTTGGCATCCTTCCGCAGTAGGTCAGACAACGGTTTGGCCTTCATCGCGTATCCCTCGATGAACCTCCGGAAATAGGACGTCAAGCCCAGGAAACGTTGAAGCATCTTCTGGTCTCTCGGTACTGGGTACTCTGCAACGGCCCTAGTTTTTTCCATGGATGGTTTAATACTGCTATTCTCTATGACGTAGCCGAGGAAATCGATCTTCCTCATTAGGAACTGGCACTTCCTCCAGTTTATGCGCAGTCCGTATTTCGCAGCGACTTGCAGTACTAGCATTAGCTTTTCGATTCCTTGTGCCTCATCGATGGATGGTATGACGAGATCGTCCATGTATGTTTCCACTACTCGAGCCTGGATTAATGTCCTGAATACCGCGTTTATAAATCTGGCGAATACTGCTGGTGAGTTTGAAATTCCGAAAGGGACATACAAGAACTCGTATTGTTCATCTTGAGTCACGAACGCTGTATACTTCCTGGAGTCGGGGTCCATCGGAACATGGAAGAATCCGTTCACCAAATCCAAAGTTGTGAATACTTTCGCCCCTTGAAGGCGCTCGAGCACTTCGTCCATTTGTGCCATCGGAAAATTATCTCGGGTAATCTTCTCGTTAAGTTTGCGGTAATCGCAGCATAGCCTCTTCGTTCCATTCTTTTTAGCGACAAGCACGATCGGCGACGCGTACTCGGATCTACTCGGTTGTATGACCTTTTCCTCTAGCCACACCTTGATCTGCTCGCGTACCAGAACTTGATCAGCATACGCCATCCGCCTTGGCCGTTGGAAAACAGGCACATCGTCTTTCAAAATCAGTTTCATCGTAACTGGTGACGGTTCCTTTCCCTCGGGCACGTATCCTTCAATGACTGGCAGCAGCATCTTGCGTATGTTGACGTCTAGGTGGCTCAGCTCCAGATCCCTGGCAAACGTACCTTCTTCAGCAGCCATGCAAATTTCGAAGAACACTTCCGCAAGTTCAAATGCCTTAAGTCCTTGATCATCTTCCTTGCTCCAGTGGTCCTCCTTTTCATTGACGCCCCTATTTCTTTCGCGACCGTCTTCATCGCCACTGGTCGTAATTCCATCCCCATTTACGGTCTCTGCATCCCTAACCTGAGCCGATGACTCATCTCGCACTTCTATCGAATTACGCTTCCGTTTGAACTCTGCACCTTCGTTGGTGATAACCAAATCCACCCTATCGAGAACGTCGTTCCCTATTACTGCTGGGTACTGCATGTCGTTTTCCCTAACTACATGAAATTCTAACTCAAGTGGAATTCCATCTACCTCAACCTTTAGCATAACATTACCCACTGTTGTAATCCTATGCTGTCCAATGCCTAACAGGTTTCTCTTTTCCGATCTAAGCTCCATAGGATCCATCAGAATTAAATTGTCGTGCCGCAAAAGACATAAGTCGCTACCAGTATCCAAAAGTGCGGAAAGCTTACACCCTCCGACTGAGATATCTTTGAAGACACGATTTGTTCCGATAGCTAGGTTCATCCGGTCCTCCGGGAAAGAATTATTCCGGGTGCTTGTGGTTGCAGTTTGTCTGCCTCGACTATCGGTCCGTCGTTGATGGGTTGGTTGCACGTCTATTCTGCAATCTCGAGCCTTATGTCCTTGTTGGTTGCATCGAAAACATTTCATCGCTGATGTTGGGCATTCTCTGGCAAGATGGGTACCTTCTCCACATCGGTAGCATAATTTTTGTTTCCTCTCCTCCTTGACCTGTGCTTGCACAGGAACACTACTGCCTGGTGCGTACGCGTACCTTGAACTCCTTCCCGAGTTTGATGACTGCGGAATGGGTCCTTTTGCCCTTTCGTAGGCTCTAATCTGGATCTTCAACTCCTCCACAGTCGTCGCTTGATACAGCATGGTTTTGTTATGTCGCGCGTCGGGTATCCCTTCCACAAAGTACTCGATTATGCTTTCGTCGTCCAGCGCGATGAGTTTTCCCAGCTCCAAAAGCCCGTATAGGTACTCCAGCAATGACTCTGAAGGCTTCTTTTGCCTCGACCTAAGCCTACGATGTATTTCCGCTGCCGACAGCTTTGTCCCAAACTCTTTGATAAGTGCTTCTTTCAGCGACCTCCAGTTCCTTACCTTCAGCTCGCTTCTGATAAATAATTTTGCAGCGCCTCTGAGTAGCTGCTTTGCGTAGATGTACTTCTGGATTTCGTCCCACCCAACCGCGACAGCGTTTTCTTCGAATTCTTGGATCCATTGATTGATGTCCATAGATCCGCTTCCGTCGTAATGTGTCAGGGAATCCTCGATGTCCCGGAGAGTAAAACTACGCGCCCCAGCTATTTCCTGTCTTCCTGCCTCAAATCCTGCCGCAGCTTCTTCATACATCTCATTTTCTTCATTTTCGCGCGATAAATTGAAGTGAGTGAGTAGCCGGTCTTGTAGCGTTCGTTTAAGTCCCGTCGCTAGTAAATTCAGTTCTGTAAGTTTGTCTCTTAGTCCGTCTACCGTCAACGCTAGTATTTCGTCCCTATCCATCTCTACTTTAGTTCTAACAATTCTTTAGCCAAAAACAATGTACCAGCTTTCAATTTAAATGCAAATGGAAAAAGGAAAAAAAAAGAAATAATGGCAACGGTCGTCGCTTACCCCTTCACGATTTCTTGTCTCGCCTTCTTCTTTCCCCTTCTTCGCCTTGGTGTGACACTGCGTTCTTTTTTCTTCTTCTGCTTCTTCTTGTGTTCCTGCCTTGATGCGGCGCTTCTTCGTTGTAGCAAAAAAACGGCAACGAAGTGACTGTGTGACTTTATGTACACTTTTATATATATACCGCTTTGCAACGGTTGCTTGCTTTCAGTTTCTCGCACAAATTAGTTTAGCGACTTGAATTTTGCGTATTTCGTTTCGCCGTTGTATATATGTAGTTATATTTTCACTTCACCACGCCACTTGGTCACTGTTCACCTTGGGTTGATGCCCTTTTTCATTCTTCTTTCACGTTAATGCGTGATTATTATTATTTTATTGTTTCTTTTTATACCCTCCAGAGGAAGGTATATTCACTTTGCCAATACATTTGTAACGCAAAGAAGGAGTCACCGGAGACCTCATAAAGTATATATATTCTGAATCAGGATCACATTCTGAATCGATTTAGCCATGTCCGTCTGTCTGTCTGTCTGTCTGTCTGTCTGTCTGTCTGTCTGTCTGTCTGTCTGTCTGTCTGTCTGTCTGTCTGTCTGTTGAAAGCACGATAGCGCCCAAAGTAATTGACGTAGGTGAATGAAATTTGGTGAAAAGACTTCTTTTTATCGGCGTTAGGTTGGTATTGAAAATGGCCTATGTCGGTCAAGTAGTTCTGGTACCTCCCATACAAAACCAATATTGGACCCATATGTCTCTCTGTCTGTTGAAAGCACGATGGCGCCCAAAGTAATCGACGTAGGTGAATGAAATTTGGTGAAATGACTTCCTTTTATCGGCGTCAGGTTAGTATTGAAAATGGGCTATGTCGGTCAAGTAGTTCTGGTACCTCCCATACAAAACCAATATTGGACCCATGCCTCTCTGTCTGTTGAAAGCACGATAGCGCCCAAAGTAATTGACGTAGGTGAATGAAATTTGGTGAAAGGACTTCTTTTTATCGGCGTCAGGTTTTTATTGAAAATGGGCTATGTCGGTCAAGTAGTTCTGGTACCTCCCATACAAAACCAATATTGGACCCATGCCTCTCTGTCTGTTGAAAGCACGTTAGCGCCCAAAGTAATTGACGTAGGTGAATGAAATTTGGTGAAAGGACTTATTTTTATCGGCGTCAGGTTGGTATTGAAAATGCGCTATGTCGGTCAAGTAGTTCTGGTACCTCCCATACAAAACCAATATTGGACCCATATGCCTCTCTGTCTGTTGAAAGCACGATAGCGCCCAAAGTAATTGACGTATTTGAATGAAATTTGGTGAGAGAACTTATTTTTATCGTCGTTAGGTTGGTATTGAAAACCTGCTATGTCGGTCAAGTAGTTCTGGTACCTCCCTCACAAAACCAATTTTGCATGACTTGTATGCAGTGGAGGGTATCAAAGCATCGGCCAGGCCGATGATAACACTTTTACTTGTTTTTTTTTTATACCCTCCAGAGGAAGGTATATTCACTTTGCCAATACATTTGTAACGCCAAGAAGGAGTCACCGGAGACCTCATAAAGTATATATATTCTGAATCAGGATCACATTCTGAATCGATTTAGCCATGTCCGTCTGTCTGTCTGTCTGTCTGTTGAAAGCACGATAGTGCCCAAAGTAATTCACGTAGGTGAACGAAATTTGGTGAAAGGACTTCTTTTTATCGGCGTCAGGTTGGTATTGAAAATGGGCTATGTCGGTCAAGTAGTTCTGGTACCTCCCATACAAAACCAATATTGGACCCATGTGTCTCTCTGTCTGTTGAAAGCACGATAGCGCTCAAAGTAATTGACGTAGGTGAACGAAATTCGGTATAAGGACTTCTTTTTATCGGCGTCAGATTGGTATTGAAAATGAGCTATGTCGGTCAAGTAGTTCTGGTACCTTCCATGCAAAACCAATATTGGACCCATGTGTCTCTCTGTCTGTTGAAAGCACGATGGCGCCCAAAGTAATTGACGTAGGTGAACGAAATTTTGTGAAAGGACTTATTTTTGTCGGCGTCAGGTTGGTATTCAAAATTGGCTATGTCGGTCAAGTAGTTCTGGTACCTCCCATACAAAACCAATATAAGACTCATGTGTCCCTCTTTCCGTTGAAAACACGATAGCGTCCAAAGGAATCAACCTAGGTGAATGAAGTTTTGTGAAAGGACTTCTTTTATCGTCGTTAGGTTGGTATTGAAAATGGGCTATGTCGGTCAAGTAGTTCTGGTACCTCCCATACAAAACCAATATTGGACCCATATGTCTCTCTGTCTGTTGAAAGCACGATGGCGCCCAAAGAATCGACGTAGGTGAATGAAATTTGGTGAAATCACTTCTTTTTATCGGCGTCAGGTTGGTATTGAAAATGGGCTATGTCGGTCAAGTAGTTCTGGTACCTCCCATACAAAACCAATATTGGACCCATGCCTCTCTGTCTGTTGAAAGCACGATAGCGCCCAAAGTAATTGACGTAGGTGAATGAAATTTGGTGAAATTACTTATTTTTATCGGCGTCAGGTTGGTATTGAAAATGCGCTATGTCGGTCAAGTAGTTCTGGTACCTCCCATACAAAACCAATATTGGACCCATATGTCTCTCTGTCTGTTGAAAGCACGATGGCGCCCAAAGTAATTGACGTAGGTGAATGAAATTTGGTGAGAGAACTTCTTTTTATCGTCGTTAGGTTGGTATTGAAAATGGGCTATGTCGGTCAAGTAGTTCTGGTACCTCCCATACAAAACCAATATTGGACCCATGCCTCTCTGTCTGTTGAAAGCACGATAGCGCCCAAAGTAATTGACGTAGGTGAATGAAATTTGGTGAGAGAACATATTTTTATCGTCGTTAGGCTGGTATTGAAAACCTGCTATGTCGGTCAAGTAGTTCTGGTACCTCCCTCACAAAACCAATTTTGCATGACTTGTATGCAGTGGAGGGTATCAAAGCATCGGCCAGGCCGATGATAACACTTTTACTTGTTATACCCTCCAGAGGAAGGTATATTCACTTTGCCAATACATTTGTAACGCAAAGAAGGAGTCACCGGAGACCTCATAAAGTATATATATTCTGAATCAGGATCACATTCTGAATCGATTTAGCCATGTCCGTCTGTCTGTCTGTCTGTCTGTCTGTCTGTTGAAAGCACGATAGCGCCCAAAGTAATTGACGTAGGCGAATGAAATTCGGTGAAAGGACTTCTTTTTATCGGCGTCAGGTTGGTAATGAAAATGGGCTATGTCGGTCAAGTAGTTCTGGTACCTCCCATACAAAACCAATATTGGACCCATTTGTCTTTCTGTCTGTTGAAAGCACGATAGCGCTCAAAGTAATTGACGAAGGTGAACGAAATTTGGTGAAAGGACTTCTTTTTATCGGCGTCAGGTTGGTATTGAAAATGAGCTATGTCGGTCAAGTAGTTCTGGTACCTCCAATACAAAACCAATATTGGACCCATTTGTCTCTTTGTCTGTTGAAAGCACGATAGCGCTCAAAGTAATTGACGTAGGTGAACGAAATTTGGTGAAAGGACTTCTTTTTATCGGCGTCAGGTTGGTATTGAAAATGGGCTATGTCGGTCAAGTAGTTCTGGTACCTCCCATACAAAGTCAATATAATACCCAAGTGTCTCTCTGTCTGTTGAAAACACAATAGCGTCCAAAGGAATCAACCTAGAGGTATGATGATCGGTGAAAGGACTTCTTTTTATCGTCGTTAGGTTGGTATTGAAAATGGTATATCTCGGTCAAGTAGTTCTGGTACCTCCCATACAAAACCAATTTTAAATAACTTGTATGCAGTGGAAGACTTGTTTTTTTTTTCGTTGTTGTAGATTGGTACGAAATTGAGCATTTAATGCAAAAATGGAGAGTTAGTAAGGAATAAGGCCTCTACTAGTATCAAGGAACCAGTAAACACTTATGTGGCAAGCCAACCACCAGATTAGTGTGAAAAAGCAAGATTAGACCAAGCAGAGTGAAATGTTTAGTGAAAGTGTAGGTACATTAAATGGATACCCAATAGAGGCCACCCGAGCAGAAATTAATGGTTATAGTTTAAGTGATGTTACTATCATGCTTATTTTGAGATTCGAACTCTATAGTCAATTTTAACGAATGTCTCTATTCGTTCGATTGAACTTTGTGTATTTGGAGATGCGAACGAATTATATTTACTATCGAGAATGTCATAAAATTAATTCAAATTAATTCAACTTTCAAAATCAGCTGTTTGACGTTTTTATTTTATATAGGGTGATCATACTTTTTTTTTTTCGTCGATGCTGTTTTTTAAAACTATAAACATAAATATTAAAAATTATATCCACTCTATATATTATTTCTGTAGTTTTTATACCCTCCACAGGAAGGTATATTCACTTTGTCAATACATTTGTAACGCCAAGAAGGAGTCACCGGAGACCTCATAAAGTATATATATTCTGAATCAGGATCACATTCTGAATCGATTTAGCCATGTCCGTCTGTCTGTCTGTCTGTCTGTCTGTTGAAAGCACGATAGCGCCCAAAGTAATTAACGTAGGTCAATGAAATTTGGTGAAAGGACTTATTTTTATCGGCGTCAGATTGGTATTGAAAATGGGCTATGTCGGTCAAGTAGTTCTGGTACCTCCGACACAAAGTCAATATTGGATCCATTTGTCTCTTCATCTGTTGAAAGCACGATAGCGTCCAAAGTAAACAACCTAGGAGAATAATGTTTGGTGAAAGGACTTCTTCATATTTTCGTTAGGTTGGTATTAAAAATGGGCTCTGTCGGTCAAGTAGTTCTGATACCTCCCATACAAAACCAATATTGGAAAACATATTACGTTAAAAACACGATAGCAGTGGAGGGTATGAAAGCATCGGCCAGGCCGATGATAACACTTTTACTTGTTATACCCTCCAGAGGAAGGTATATTCACTTTGCCAATACATTTGTAACGCAAAGAAGGAGTCACCGGAGACCTCATAAAGTATATATATTCTGAATCAGGATCACATTCTGAATCGATTTAGCCATGTCCGTCTGTCTGTCTGTCTGTCTGTCTGTCTGTTGAAAGCACGATAGCGCCCAAAGTAATTGACGTAGGTGAATGAAATTTGGTGAAAAGACTTCTTTTTATCGGCGTCAGGTTGGTATTGAAAATGGGCTATGTCGGTCAAGTAGTTCTGGTACCTCCCATACAAAACCAATATTGGACCCATATGTCTCTCTGTCTGTTGAAAGCACGATGGCGCCCAAAGTAATCGACGTAGGTGAATGAAATTTGGTGAAATCACTTCTTTTTATCGGCGTCAGGTTGGTATTGAAAATGGGCTATGTCGGTCAAGTAGTTCTGGTACCTCCCATACAAAACCAATATTGGACCCATGCCTCTCTGTCTGTTGAAAGCACGATAGCGCCCAAAGTAAGTGACGTAGGTGAATGAAATTTGGTGAAAGGACTTCTTTTTATCGGCGTCAGGTTGGTATTGAAAATGAGCTATGTCGGTCAAGTAGTTCTGGTACCTCCCATGCAAAACCAATATTGGACCCATGCCTCTCTGTCTGTTGAAAGCACGATAGCGCTCAAAGTAATTGACGTAGGTGAACGAAATTCGGTATAAGGACTTCTTTTTATCGGCGTCAGGTTGGTATTGAAAATGAGCTATGTCGGTCAAGTAGTTCTGGTACCTTCCATGCAAAACCAATATTGGACCCATGTGTCTCTCTGTCTGTTGAAAGCACGATGGCGCCCAAAGTAATTGACGTAGGTGAACGAAATTTTGTGAAAGGACTTATTTTTGTCGGCGTCAGGTTGGTATTCAAAATTGGCTATGTCGGTCAAGTAGTTCTGGTACCTCCCATACAAAACCAATATAAGACTCATGTGTCCCTCTTTCCGTTGAAAACACGATAGCGTCCAAAGGAATCAACCTAGGTGAATGAAGTTTTGTGAAAGGACTTCTTTTATCGTCGTTAGGTTGGTATTAAAAATGGGCTATGTCGGTCAAGTAGTTCTGGTATTTTGCATGACTTGTACGCAGTGGAGGGTATCAAAGCATCGGCCAGGCCGATGATAACACTTTTACTTGTTATACCCTCCAGAGGAAGGTATATTCACTTTGCCAATACATTTGTAACGCAAAGAAGGAGTCACCGGAGACCTCATAAAGTATATATATTCTGAATCAGGATCACATTCTGAATCGATTTAGCCATGTCCGTCTGTCTGTCTGTCTGTCTGTCTGTCTGTCTGTCTGTCTGTCTGTCTGTCTGTCTGTTGAAAGCACGATAGCGCCCAAAGTAATTGACGTAGGTGAATGAAATTTGGTGAAAAGACTTCTTTTTATCGGCGTCAGGTTGGTATTGAAAATGGGCTATGTCGGTCAAGTAGTTCTGGTACCTCCCATACAAAACCAATATTGGACCCATATGTCTCTCTGTCTGTTGAAAGCACGATGGCGCCCAAAGTAATCGACGTAGGTGAATGAAATTTGGTGAAATCACTTCTTTTTATCGGCGTCAGGTTGGTATTGAAAATGGGCTATGTCGGTCAAGTAGTTCTGGTACCTCCCATACAAAACCAATATTGGACCCATGCCTCTCTGTCTGTTGAAAGCACGATAGCGCCCAAAGTAAGTGACGTAGGTGAATGAAATTTGGTGAAAGGACTTCTTTTTATCGGCGTCAGGTTGGTATTGAAAATGAGTAATGTCGGTCAAGTAGTTCTGGTACCTCCCATGCAAAACCAATATTGGACCCATGCCTCTCTGTCTGTTGAAAGCACGATAGCGCTCAAAGTAATTGACGTAGGTGAACGAAATTCGGTATAAGGACTTCTTTTTATCGGCGTCAGATTCGTATTGAAAATGAGCTATGTCGGTGTAGTAGTTCTGGTACCGTCCATGCAAAACCAATATTGGACCCATGTGTCTCTCTGTCTGTTGAAAGCACGATGGCGCCCAAAGTAATTGACGTAGGTGAATGAAATTTGGTGAGAGCACTTATTTTTATAAGCGTCAGGTTGGTATTCAAAATGGGCTATGTCGGTTAAGTAGTTCTGGTACCTCCCATGCAAAACCAATTTTGGGCCCACATGTCTCTCTGTCTGTTGAAAGCACGATAGCGCCCAAAGTAATTGACGTAAGTGAGCGAAATTTGGTGAAAGGACTTCTTTTTATCGGCGTCATTTTGGTATTGAAAATGGGCTATGTCGGTCAGGTAGTTCTGGTACCTCCCATACAAAACCAATATTGGACCCATGTGCCTCTCTGTCTGTTGAAAGCACGATAGCGCCCAAAGTAATTGACGTAGGCGAATGAAATTCGGTGAAAGGACTTCTTTTTATCGGCGTCAGGTTGGTAATGAAAATGGGCTATGTCGGTCAAGTAGTTCTGGTACCTCCCATACAAAACCAATATTGGACCCATTTGTCTTTCTGTCTGTTGAAAGCACGATAGCGCTCAAAGTAATTGACGTAGGTGAACGAAATTTGGTGAAAGGACTTCTTTTTATCGGCGTCAGGTTGGTATTGAAAATGAGCTATGTCGGTCAAGTAGTTCTGGTACCTCCAATACAAAACCAATATTGGACCCATTTGTCTCTTTGTCTGTTGAAAGCACGATAGCGCTCAAAGTAATTGACGTAGGTGAACGAAATTTGGTGAAAGGACTTCTTTTTATCGGCGTCAGCTTGGTATTGAAAATGGGCTATGTCGGTCAAGTAGTTCTGGTACCTCCCATACAAAGTCAATATAATACCCAAGTGTCTCTCTGTCTGTTGAAAACACAATAGCGTCCAAAGGAATCAACCTAGAGGGATGATGATCGGTGAAAGGACTTCTTTTTATCGTCGTTAGGTTGGTATTAAAAATGGTATATCTCGGTCAAGTAGTTCTGGTACCTCCCATACAAAACCAATTTTAAATAACTTGTATGCAGTGGAAGACTTGTTATACCCTCCAGAGGAAGGTATATTCACTTTGCCAATACATTTGTAACGCAAAGAAGGAGTCACCGGAGACCTCATAAAGTATATATATTCTGAATCAGGATCACATTCTGAATCGATTTAGCCATGTCCGTCTGTCTGTCTGTCTGTCTGTCTGTCTGTCTGTTGAAAGCACGATAGCGCCCAAAGTAATTGACGTAGGTGAATGAAATTTGGTGAAAAGACTTCTTTTTATCGGCGTCAGGTTGGTATTGAAAATGGGCTATGTCGGTCAAGTAGTTCTGGTACCTCCCATACAAAACCAATATTGGACCCATATGTCTCTCTGTCTGTTGAAAGCACGATGGCGCCCAAAGTAATCGCCGTAGGTGAATGAAATTTGGTGAAATCACTTCTTTTTATCGGCGTCAGGTTGGTATTGAAAATGGGCTATGTCGGTCAAGTAGTTCTGGTACCTCCCATACAAAACCAATATTGGACCCATGCCTCTCTGTCTGTTGAAAGCACGATGGCGCCCAAAGTAATCGCCGTAGGTGAATGAAATTTGGTGAAATCACTTCTTTTTATCGGCTTCAGGTTGGTATTGAAAATGGGCTATGTCGGTCAAGTAGTTCTGGTACCTCCCATACAAAACCAATATTGGACCCATGCCTCTCTGTCTGTTGAAAGCACGATAGCGCCCAAAGTAATTGACGTAGGTGAATGAAATTTGGTGAAAGGACTTCTTTTTATCGGCGTCAGGTTGGTATTGAAAATGGGCTATGTCGGTCAAGTAGTTCTGGTACCTCCCATACAAAACCAATATTGGACCCATGCCTCTCTGTCTGTTGAAAGCACGATAGCGCCCAAAGTAATTGACGTAGGTGAATGAAATTTGGTGAAAGGACTTATTTTTATCGGCGTCAGGTTGGTATTGAAAATGCGCTATGTCGGTCAAGTAGTTCTGGTACCTCCCATACAAAACCAATATTGGACCCATATGTCTCTCTGTCTGTTGAAAGCACGATGGCGCCCAAAGTAATTGACGTAGGTGAATGAAATTTGGTGAGAGAACTTCTTTTTATCGGCGTCAGGTTGGTATTGAAAATGGGCTATGTCGGTCAAGTAGTTCTGGTACCTCCCATACAAAACCAATATTGGACCCATATGTCTCTCTGTCTGTTGAAAGCACGATGGCGCCCAAAGTAATCGCCGTAGGTGAATGAAATTTGGTGAAATCACTTCTTTTTATCGGCGTCAGGTTGGTATTGAAAATGGGCTATGTCGGTCAAGTAGTTCTGGTACCACATGTCTCTCTGTCTGTTGAAAGCACGATGGCGCCCAAAGTAATTGACGTAGGTGAATGAAATTTGGTGAGAGAACTTCTTTTTATCGGCATCAGGTTGGTATTGAAAATGGGCTATGTCGGTCAAGTAGTTCTGGTACCTCCCATACAAAACCAATATTGGACCCATATGTCTCTCTGTCTGTTGAAAGCACGATGGCGCCCAAAGTAATCGCCGTAGGTGAATGAAATTTGGTGAAATCACTTCTTTTTATCGGCGTCAGGTTGGTATTGAAAATGGGCTATGTCGGTCAAGTAGTTCTGGTACCTCCCATACAAAACCAATATTGGACCCATGCCTCTCTGTCTGTTGAAAGCACGATGGCGCCCAAAGTAATCGCCGTAGGTGAATGAAATTTGGTGAAATCACTTCTTTTTATCGGCGTCAGGTTGGTATTGAAAATGCGCTATGTCGGTCAAGTAGTTCTGGTACCTCCCATACAAAACCAATATTGGACCCATATGTCTCTCTGTCTGTTGAAAGCACGATGGCGCCCAAAGTAATTGACGTAGGTGAATGAAATTTGGTGAGAGAACTTCTTTTTATCGGCGTCAGGTTGGTATTGAAAATGCGCTATGTCGGTCAAGTAGTTCTGGTACCTCCCATACAAAACCAATATTGGACCCATATGTCTCTCTGTCTGTTGAAAGCACGATGGCGCCCAAAGTAATTGACGTAGGTGAATGAAATTTGGTGAAATCACTTCTTTTTATCGGCGTCAGGTTGGTATTGAAAATGGGCTATGTCGGTCAAGTAGTTCTGGTACCTCCCATACAAAGTCAATATAATATCCAAGTGTCTCTCTGTCTGTTGAAAACACAATAGCGTCCAAAGGAATCAACCTAGAGGGATGATGATCGGTGAAAGGACTTCTTTTTATCGTCGTTAGGTTGGTATTAAAAATGGTATATCTCGGTCAAGTAGTTCTGGTACCTCCCATACAAAACCAATTTTAAATAACTTGTATGCAGTGGAAGACTTGTTTTTTTTTTTCGTTGTTGTAGATTGGTACGAAATTGAGCATTTAATGCAAAAATGGAGAGTTAGTAAGGAATAAGGCCTCTACTAGTATCAAGGAACCAGTAAACACTTATGTGGCAAGCCAACCACCAGATTAGTGTGAAAAAGCAAGATTAGACCAAGCAGAGTGAAATGTTTAGTGAAAGTGTAGGTACATTAAATGGATACCCAATAGAGGCCACCCGAGCAGAAATTAATGGTTATAGTTTAAGTGATGTTACTATCATGCTTATTTTGAGATTCGAACTCTATAGTCAATTTTAACGAATGTCTCTATTCGTTCGATTGAACTTTGTGTATTTGGAGATGCGAACGAATTATATTTACTATCGAGAATGTCATAAAATTAATTCAAATTAATTCAACTTTCAAAATCAGCTGTTTGACGTTTTTATTTTATATAGGGTGATCATACTTTTTTTTTTCGTCGATGCTGTTTTTTAAAACTATAAACATAAATATTAAAAATTATATCCACTCTATATATTATTTCTGTAGTTTTTATACCCTCCACAGGAAGGTATATTCACTTTGTCAATACATTTGTAACGCCAAGAAGGAGTCACCGGAGACCTCATAAAGTATATATATTCTGAATCAGGATCACATTCTGAATCGATTTAGCCATGTCCGTCTGTCTGTCTGTCTGTTGAAAGCACGATAGCGCCCAAAGTAATTGACGTAGGTGAATGAAATTTGGTGAAAAGACTTCTTTTTATCGGCGTCAGGTTGGTATTGAAAATGGGCTATATCGGTCAAGTAGTTCTGGTACCTTCCATACAAAACCAATATTGGACCCATATGTCTCTCTGTCTGTTGAAAGCACGATGGCGCCCAAAGTAATCGACGTAGGTGAATGAAATTTGGTGAAATCACTTCTTTTTATCGGCGTCAGGTTGGTATTGAAAATGGGCTATGTCGGTCAAGTAGTTCTGGTACCTCCCATACAAAACCAATATTGGACCCATGCCTCTCTGTCTGTTGAAAGCACGATAGCGCCCAAAGTAATTGACGTAGGTGAATGAAATTTGGTGAAAGGACTTCTTTTTATCGGCGTCAGGTTGGTATTGAAAATGGGCTATGTCGGTCAAGTAGTTCTGGTACCTCCCATACAAAACCAATATTGGACCCATGCCTCTCTGTCTGTTGAAAGCACGATAGCGCCCAAAGTAATTGACGTAGGTGAATGAAATTTGGTGAAAGGACTTATTTTTATCGGCGTCAGGTTGGTATTGAAAATGCGCTATGTCGGTCAAGTAGTTCTGGTACCTCCCATACAAAACCAATATTGGACCCATATGTCTCTCTGTCTGTTGAAAGCACGATGGCGCCCAAAGTAATTGACGTAGGTGAATGAAATTTGGTGAGAGAACTTCTTTTTATCGTCGTTAGGTTGGTATTGAAAATGGGCTATGTCGGTCAAGTAGTTCTGGTACCTCCCATACAAAACCAATATTGGACCCATGCCTCTCTGTCTATTGAAAGCACGATAGCGCCCAAAGTAATTGACGTAGGTGAATGAAATTTGGTGAGAGAACTTATTTTTATCGTCGTTAGGTTGATATTGAAAACCTGCTATGTCGGTCAAGTAGTTCTGGTACCTCCCTCACAAAACCAATTTTGCATGACTTGTATGCAGTGGAGGGTATCAAAGCATCGGCCAGGCCGATGATAACACTTTTACTTGTTTTTATTTTATTTTCCCGAAATACAATCCCGGACCGAGCTCCCAATTTGTAGGTTCAAATAAAACACTTTCTTAGTTAATTGTCAACTGTCTATATTTAATCCATTAATACTTTATTTAATCCATTAATATTTTTAGCGAACGACCGGCCAGTTGCGTGGTTGAAACTACTCTACTTTACTCTTTTACATCATAGCTGGGTTTTGTGGAAAGGGAACGATCGCGTTATGTATTTGTTATGTACGTCGGTCGGTGTCGGTCGCGTCTTGTTGCTACGTTGGTGTTGGTATGCGTCTGTTGTGTACTTCTTGTTTGCTGGCTCGTTCGTATATTAGTCTGGCTACTCATCCCATATATTCTGAATCAGGACCACATTCTGAATCGATTTAGCCATGTCCGTCTGTCTGTCTGTCTGTCTGTCTGTTGAAAGCACGACAGCGCCCAAAGTAATTGACGTAAGTGAGCGAAATTTAGTGAAAGGACTTCTTTTTATCGGCGTCAGGTTGGTATTGAAAATGGGCTATGTCGGTCAAGTAGTTCTGGTACCTCCCATACAAAACCAATATTGGACCCATTTGTCTTTCTGTCTGTTGAAAGCACGATAGCGCTCAAAGTAATTGACGTAGGTGAACGAAATTTGGTGAAAGGACTTCTTTTTATCGGCGTCAGGTTGGTATTGAAAATGAGCTATGTCGGTCAAGTAGTTCTGGTACCACATGTCTCTCTGTCTGTTGAAAGCACGATAGCGCCCAAAGTGATTGACGTAGGTGAACGAAATTTGGTGAAAGGACTTCTTTTTACCGGCGTCAGGTTGGTATTGAAAATGAGCTATGTCGGTCAAGTAGTTCTGGTACCTCCCATGCAAAACCAATATTGGGCCCACATGTCTCTCTGTCTGTTGAAAGCACGATAGCGCCCAAAGTAATTGACGTAGGTGAACGAAATTTGGTGAAATGACTTCTTTTTATCGGCGTCAGGTTGGTATTGAAAATGGGCTATGTCGGTCAAGCAGTTCTGGTACCTCCCATACGAAACCAATATTGGACCCATTTGTCTTTCTGTCTGTTGAAAGCACGATAGCGCTCAAAGTAATTGACGTAGGTGAACGAAATTTGGTGAAAGGACTTCTTTTTATCGGTGTCAGGTTGGTATTAAAAATGGGCTATGTCGGTAAAGTAGTTCTGGTACCTCTCATACAAAACCAATATTAGAAAACATATTATGTTAAAAACACGATAGCGTCGAAAAGAATCTACCTAGACAAATCAAATTTTCTGAGAAAACTTATTTTTATTGTCGTCAAGTTAGTATTAAAAATGGGCTATGTCGGTCAAGTAGTTCTGGTACCTCCCTCACAAAACCAATTTTGCATGACTTGTATGCAGTGGAGGGTATCAAAGCATCGGCCAGGCCGATGATAACACTTTTACTTGTTTTGAGAATTCCACTGTCGTGGACTTTGATTGTCTGAGGTGCGTTACCGCACAATATTCGTACGCTCGTTGGCTCAGGCATGACATAGAGCCAAGAATTTTTGTTCATTAAGTTAAACCAGATTTCGTGTTTTAAAACGAATATTCTAGTATCACATGATTCGGGGGTTGGGTTACCGGAGACGAGCTGTATTATATAATTATTATTGTGGTGGTTATATATGACGAAATTTTGTTGGCATAGGAAATGGTCTGTCTCTATTTTTATACCCTCCAGAGGAAGGTATATTCACTTTGCCAATACATTTGTAACGCAAAGAAGGAGTCACCGGAGACCTCATAAAGTATATATATTCTGAATCAGGATCACATTCTGAATCGATTTAGCCATGTCCGTCTGTCTGTCTGTCTGTCTGTCTGTCTGTTGAAAGCACGATAGCGCCCAAAGTAATTGACGTAGGGGAATGAAATTTGGTGAAAAGACTTCTTTTTATCGGCGTCAGGTTGGTATTGAAAATGGGCTATGTCGGTCAAGTAGTTGTGGTACCTCCCATACAAAACCAATATTGGACCCATATGTCTCTCTGTCTGTTGAAAGCACGATGGCGCCCAAAGTAATCGACGTAGGTGAATGAAATTTGGTGAAATCACTTCTTTTTATCGGCGTCAGGTTGGTATTGCAAACCTGCTATGTCGGTCAAGTAGTTCTGGTACCTCCCTCACAAAACCAATTTTGCATGACTTGTATGCAGTGGAGGGTATCAAAGCATCGGCCAGGCCGATGATAACACTTTTACTTGTTGTGCATTTTCCTAGGTCTTCGTTGTTTAGGAATATGTATCTCCTATAGTTCTGATGGCAATGTATTCGCTGCCAATTGAGACGTATCGATAAGTGTTTTGTTGATATTTTGTCGGAAGTGGTGTGATTTTTACTAAAAAAAATGGAAATTCTTCATTTACCAATGGTATACTAACTTGGATCATAAGGTTATGATTAACGTATATAGGAGTTGTTGTAGTAATTGCATTTATTATAGGAAGGCTCAGTCGAGAGACTTTTATTGGGAACCTTACGTTTTGTGGTAGTTCCAATTGAATTTGCTGAAGCGTTGACATAAAAATGTCTGAATTTAGGAATCGGCTGTCTAGCTTGCCTAATTTGGCTGCTTGCAAAATGTCAAGTAATTGGGTTTGCTTTGCTAGAATTTGTGCAGAACATATTGATACTAGATTTGTTATTTCATCTAAATTGTGTAACGACTTTTCGAAGTTCGTGAGGTTTGTGAGTTTGATTGTATTTTCCCTAATTTCTTCGGTAATAGAGGCAAAGTTTTTATTTATGTGGTTAGTAGTTTTGTTGAGAGCGTCGAAAACGTTTGGAATAATTGTCATCTGATTTTCACTCATGTGGTACAAACTATTTTGGTTTTCAGATAGAGTTTGCAGTGCGCTATCTATTTTAGCTGCATCCCTTGAGTCCATTGTTCCAAACAAATATTTTTGAGCGATTCCTATACCGTTGAATAAACCTTCGTTTATTATCGTCGTGTCTCTTTTGGTGATTCTTTGTTTTAGTAGTATACTGTCCAATATTCGGTTGTTGTTCTGTATTTCATTAAGCGAATTTTTTATTATTTGTAATGTAATTTTACAGTGGTCTAATGGATATTCATTGATGGTTGCAATGCAGAGATTGGATAAGGTGTTTACATTCTCTACCATGGTTCTAGTGTTGGCTTTTGTCAGTGAGTCGTTGACATGAAAGAGAAATGTCCATTTCGTAAAGGATTTCTCCAGAATGCCCAGAGGTTCCAGGTATACACCGGTTTCGTTTAGTTGATGCAGTTCTACTTGCGCTGACATTACGTCTATGCAGTATACTGTGATGACGAAGCTGGAATTGAGAGTACCACAGAGTCGTTTCAGTAGTTGTGCTTTATGTGATTGTTGTATTGTGTGCAGTGTGTGTTCTTTGTGTATAAGGCTTTATTAGGTTATTGTGTATTACCTTTTCTTTCCTACCTATTTTTATACCCTCCAGAGGAAGGTATATTCACTTTGCCAATACATTTGTAACGCCAAGAAGGAGTCACCGGAGACCTCATAAAGTATATATATTCTGAATCAGGATCACATTCTGAATCGATTTAACCATGTCTGTCTGTCTGTCTGTCTGTCTGTCTGTCTGTCTGTCTGTTGAAAGCACGATAGCGCCCAAAGTAATTCACGTAGGTGAACGAAATTTGGTGAAAGGACTTCTTTTTATCGGCGTCAGGTTGGTATTGAAAATGGGCTATGTCGGTCAAGTAGTTCTGGTACCTCCCATACAAAACCAATATTGGACCCATGTGTCTCTCTGTCTGTTGAAAGCACGATAGCGCTCAAAGTAATTGACTTAGGTGAACGAAATTCGGCATAAGGACTTCTTTTTATCGGCGTCAGATTGGTATTGAAAATGAGCTATGTCGGTCAAGTAGTTCTGGTACCTTCCATGCAAAACCAATATTGGACCCATGTGTCTTTCTGTCTGTTGAAAGCACGATGGCGCCCAAAGTAATTGACGTAGGTGAACGAAATTTTGTGAAAGGACTTATTTTTGTCGGCGTCAGGTTGGTATTCAAAATTGGCTATGTCGGTCAAGTAGTTCTGGTACCTCCCATACAAAACCAATATAAGACCCATGTGTCCCTCTTTCCGTTGAAAACACGATAGCGTCCAAAGGAATCAACCTAGGTGAATGAAGTTTTGTGAAAGGACTTCTTTTATCGTCGTTAGGTTGGTATTAAAAATGGGCTATGTCGGTCAAGTAGTTCTGGTATTTTGCATGACTTGTACGCAGTGGAGGGTATCAAAGCATCGGCCAGGCCGATGATAACACTTTTACTTGTTATTTTAGAGTTCGTAGGTGATAGGATTTCTACAATTTCATGGGGTCCTTCATAAACTGGAGTTAGTTTTTTATTCGACCGATTTTTTGATTCTAATAGTACCATGTCCCCTACTTTATAGTTGGATTCATTTAAGTTACGGTCGTAATATTCCTTCGATCTTTCTTTAGCTTTCAATTGGTTTTCGCGTATGATTTTATATCCTGTTTGCAGTTTGGTTTTGATGTCCGTAATGTAGTCATCATAAGTATATACAGGTTGTATTTGTCTATTTAGGACTGAGGGGAGTGGAGGTTTGAATCCAAAGAGAGCTTCATAAGGGCTATATTTAGTGCTTGTGTGCTCTGCGGTATTATAGCAGAAAACGGCATATTTGATATATTTATCCCAGTTAGTTTGGTCATTACTTGCATAGTTTCTCAGATAATCGCCTAAGGTTCGATGTGACCTTTCAAGTGCACCGTTCGATTGTGGATGGTATGGGCTTGTTTGTATCTTTTGTATTTTTAAGAGTTTGCAGACATTTTTGAATAGGTCGCTTGTGATGTTCGTTCCTTGATCTGTGAGAATGGTTTGTGGGATTCCGAATGTGCAAATGACTTGTTTTACTAAAGCCTCAGCTACCATTTGGGCTTCTTGGTTGGGAATTGCTACTGCTTGAACGAATTTTGTTAAATCGTCCAGAAATGTGAGTATGTATTTGTTATAATTTTCTGTAATCGGTAGTGGTCCCACTATATCAAGGGCTATTCTTTCGAATGGGGCTTTGGCTGTTGTAGTGATGACCATTGGTATCTTACTACGCAAGTATAATTTATTTCTTTGACATAGGTCGCAAGATTTGATGTATCTTTTCACATCCGCGTGCATATTTTTCAACTTATATTGTCTCTTGATGCGGTTTAGAGTTCGTTTGACTCCTTGATGACCTCCTAAAGGGGTGTCATGAAATTCGTGTATTATTTGCTTGATTTTCTCTGGATCTGTAATTTCCATGGGCTCTTGACTTTCGTGCATAACGTTTTCTGGAGGCAATTTACTTTTACTGCGGGTCACTACTTTAACTTCAACAGTGTTTAAACGTGACAGGGCATCTGCGTTCGTATTCAGGTGTCCAGCTTTATGGGTTACTGTAAAGTCATACTCTTCTAGCTTGATGCGCCAGCGCATTATCCTTGAAGAGGGATCTTTTAGGTTAAACAT
The DNA here is from genome assembly GCA_948293265.1 of Cheilosia impressa. Taxonomy (NCBI): domain Eukaryota; kingdom Metazoa; phylum Arthropoda; class Insecta; order Diptera; family Syrphidae; genus Cheilosia; species Cheilosia impressa. Next base: position 46,202,131 of record OX411880.1, read on the forward strand.
CCATACAAGCGGCTTATGATCGGTAATAACTTCAAAGTGTCGACCGTAGACATATGGTCGAAAGTGCGTCACTGCCCAAACTACTGCCAGAGCTTCTTTTTCAATGGTGGAATAATTCTTTTCTGCCTTGTTTAATATTCTACTAGCGTATGCTATAGGAAGATCATTATTGTCACGATCTCTTTGCGAAATAACTGCGCCTATGGCTTCGTTACTGGCGTCCGTGGTGAGGTAGAAGAGTTTGTCAAAATTTGGGTATTGCAGTATGGGTGGATTAGTAATGGCTTGTTTCAGTTGTTTAAAGGATTCATCGCAAAATGCATCCCATTTAAATGCGACGTCTTTGCGGAGGAGTTTGTTCAATGGGTTTGCTATTTTTGAGTAATTTTTTATGAATTTTCTGTAGTATCCTGTTAGGCCTAAGAATGACTTGATATGTTTCTGGGTATTAGGCCTTTCTATATTTTGAATAGCTGAAACTTTCTCAGGGTCTGGTTTGACTCCAGATTCTGAGATTATATGTCCTAGATACATGACTTCCCTCTGCAGGAATTTACACTTGTCTAATTGAATTTTCAAGTTGTAAACATCTAAAGCTTCGAATACTTCGATTAACTTTCTGTTGTGGTCGTCTAGATTTTTGCCGTAAATTATAATATCATCTAGATATACCAAACATTTTATGCCTTGTAGACCGGTGAGGACTTTATTCATAAGCCTTTGGAAGGTAGGAGGGGCATTCCGCAGACCGAAAGGCATCCTAGTAAACTCAAAATGCCCGTTGGGTGTACTGAAACTGTCTTTTCTCTGTCTTCCTCAGACACTTCGATCTGGTGGAATCCACTGGCTAAATCTAATGTTGTAAAATATTTTGAATCGCCAAGTTGTCCGAGAATGTCTTCGATGTTAGGGATAGGGTAGGCGTCCGCGATTGTGACTTCATTAAGTTTCCTATAGTCTACAACTACTCTCCATTTCCGTTTTCCCTTTTTTGGTACAACTAGTAGAGGAGCATTCCATGGACTTCAGCTTGGCCTAATTATCTCGTCTTGGAGCATTTTGTTCACTTGGTCTTTTATTTCCTGTGTGTGGATCTGTGCTAAACGATATGGTCGAATGTTAACTGGTGCTATATTTGGGTTAGTTTTTATAGTGTGTGATTCCAGTCGTAGATGATAGAGTATCTCCGTCGAGGAAGAATAAATGGTTGTAGTTACGGCAAATTTCTGTTACTGATTTCCTTTCTTCGATGTTAAAATGCTCGAGTTGAAGCTGGTTTTGGATTTTTCCCAACCTGTCGTCTATAGTTGGTTCGTTTTTGATAGAGTTGAGGTTAATTATATGGTAATTATTTATGTCTTCAGCTTCTAGATCGAGGTTTTGTAGGGTAATGTCTTTACTGTTAGCATTTAATATTGATATGTATATAAAACCGTTTGTTGGGTCAGTAATAACTGACGAAGTATAAACTTGAGGTAAGATTTCTTGGGAAAAATATATTTGTTTTGAGTATTCCTGTATTGGTCCATATTTAAACACCTTTTCGGATCACCCGGGTATTGTTATTGCATTTCGTTTGTATATGAAATCTGTTGCGTACCTTTTTCCTTTAAAATGGTAAATAAATGTTTTATCTTTATAGTTCAATATCGCGTTGAATTTTTGAAAGAAATCTTCGCCTAATATTCCATCTTGTGTAATAGGAAAATTGTCTGATACTACGTGGAACAGATGCTTTAAAATTGTTCCTTGAGTAATTTCTATATTCATTAGTACTGTACCTAGCGTTGACGTAGGTGTGTCGGTGATACCCTTTAGTTCTATGATTGTATCTGTGTGTACCCATAGATCCTTTTCTAGTTTTCCTAACTTTATCAAGCTAAGACTAGCGCCAGTGTCAAGGAGCATTATATTGAGCTTGCTGTTGATATCTTTTGAGTTCATTTTAATTTCGCTTTTAAAGCTTGATGCTTTGTTTAGGCAACCGATATTTACTATTTGCTTCGGAGGCTTGGAAAGTTTGTCCGCTCGATTTCTGGAACTTTGAGGGGCGTTTGTGGAACTGCTTGACTTGGAATTTGATGATCCGTTGAGGAATTGGTTCAGGTTTTCGATTTGCAGAGGGCTTCGATTTTGGCGGAGTTTTTGATTTAGAAATGAATTAATTTTTTCAATTTCCTTTTGGATTTTGCATGAGTTTGAATTGTGGCATGATTGGTTAGATTTTTGGGGTATTTTATCTCTTTTATCGCTTTGTTTTTGAGGACTGCTCTTTTTGCTCTGCTTTTGAGAATTGTTATCTCGATTTGGGAATTGGGATACGGCTTTTGAATTAGTAGATTGAGTGATTTGGATCTGTGAATGCGATTTCTGAGTTTGAGAAGTTTGATGCAGTGGACTATTTGAAATATTAGGATTTTTCTCTTCACAGGAATCGTATTTTGAGTTAGTAGATTTGTAAATTTGAATCGGTGAATGCGATTTCTGATTTTGAGAAGTTGGATACAGTGGACTATTTGAAATATTCGAATTTTTCTCTTCACGGGAATCGCATTTTGAGTTAGAAGATTTGGAAATTTGAATCGGTGAATGCGATTTCTGATTTTGAGAAGTTGGATACAGTGGACTATTTGAAATATTCGAATTTTTCTCTTCACGGGAATCGCATTTTGAGTTAAAAGATTTGGAAATTTGAATCGGTGAATGCGATTTCTGAATTTGAGAAGACGCGACTTGATATGGTAAATTTGTTTGGCTTCTCTTAGGATCGGAAGTGTTATTATTTTGATACAGAGAGTTGATTTCTTTATTTTGGTTTTGGGCAGTTTTGAAATTTAGGCACGTTGATTCATGTCCTTTACCTGACTCCGCGTGCCGGACGTGCCAGGTCTTGAATCGTTTCCCGAGTTTTGGGAGGATTGTTGAGGATTATTTCGGTTGTTATTAAATTGCCTTTTCCTGCACTGTTCTATTGTGTGCCCAAGGTTTTTGCAGTATCTACATGATACTGGATTTTGGAGTGTATTTATTCTAGTAACGGGACTTGGTTTTTGGGTTCTGTGCACTACACCATTTGGGTTTTGTAGAAACCTACACTCATTAGTGTTGTGTGTCTTCGTTCTACAGTTTCTACAGTACCGATTTTGGTAGTTTGGATGCTGTCAGGGAGTAGAAGTAAGGAGTTTTTCTTCTTCCATTGCAATGTCGACGGCTTCATCCAGCTCAGTGCACCTGGCTCTTTTTACCAACAGTTTTATTTGTGGTATTAACCCATTACAGAAGCTGTTTAAGATAAGTCCGCTGTTTAAGGCTCGGATGGCTTTATTTGCAGCCTCGTCTGTGCTGTTTGCGTTTGCATTGTTCAGTTCGTCAAACAATGCATTAGCTCTCTCCGTGTAGGAAGCTATTGTTTCAGTATATCCTTGTCGAAACTGAAAGATGTCCGTTTGTATTACCTGAAGCGATCGAGTCTTTCTAAAATTCTTAATAAGTGCATCCTTAACTCTGGCCATTCATTATAATCGTTATATTTCACAATAACGTTATATGCCCGGCCTGTTAACTTAGACTTTACAATGTCTACTAGTTCCGCTTTATCGGACTCAGTGGTTGCTTTTTTTGATTGAAGGTCAATCAATTGGATAAATCTATCCAAAGCGTTGGCAGAACCGTCAAACTCGGGTACGAGTTTTATTGTTTGCGAAGAATTGAACGACATTGTTGCTCTTATTACTGGGAGTTGTGATTCTGGAGGGTTTATTGAAGAGGATGGATCAAAGGTACCGACTTGGTTAGTTAGAACTTTCATTGTTTCTTTTGGTGGTACCGAACGTGGTGGAGAATGTCCGATAGGCATTGGTTTGTGGGAAGGCTTAGCAAGGGGCTCGGATACTTCACTATCAGATGACCTTCTGACTTTTCTGTTTCTGAGTGAAATGTTCAGGTTTAAATTCGACATTCGACAAAAAGAAAAATTAATAAAAGATAAGGTTTTGTAATAGGAGGATTTTGGACGAGACACGTAAAAAAAAAAAAAAAAACAAGTAAAAGTGTTATCATCGGCCTGGCCGATGTTTTGATACCCTCCACTGCATACAAGTCATGCAAAATTGGTTTTGTGAGGGAGGTACCAGAACTACTTGACCGACATAGCCCATTTTTAATATCAACCTGACGCCGATAAAAAGAAGTCCTTTCACCAAATTTCGTTCACCTACGTCAATTACTTTGGGCGCTATCGTGCTTTCAACAGACAGAGAGACATGTGGGCCCAATATTGGTTTTGCATGGGAGGTACCAAAACTACTTGACCGACATAGCCCATTTTCAATACCAACCTGACGCCGATAAAAAGAAGTCCTTTCACCAAATTACATTCACCTGCGCCAATTACTTTGGCCGCTATCGTGCTTTCAACAGACGGAGAGACACATGGGTCACATTGGTTTTGTATGGGAGGTACCAGAACTACTTGACCGACATAGCCCATTTTCAATACCAACCTGACGCCGATAAAAGGAAGTCCTTTCACCAAATTTCATTCACCTACGTCAATTACTTTGGGCGCTATCGTGCTTTCAACAGACAGACAGACAGACAGACAGACAGACAGACAGACAGACGGACATGGCTAAATCGATTCAGAATGTGATCCTGATTCAGTATGTATATACTTTATGGGGTCTCCGGTGACTCCTTCTTGGCGTTACAAATGTATTGGCAAAGTGAATATACCTTCCTCTGGAGGGTATAAAAAATACCAAACAAAAGTGTATACAATTTTTGCTTATTTATATGAACAAGTAGTTTCTTTTAAGTTGCTTACATAATGCTTCTCATAATGATGGGGATTTTGGTGTTGCTCCTAAAGTAGGCTTATGGATTGCTGATTGTGTTGTTGATAACTTGGTTTCTTTGGGATTTTGGTGTTGGTCCTCCAGTCACTGCACGTTTGTTATTATTTTTATACCCTCCAGAGGAAGGTATATTCACTTTGCCAATACATTTGTAACGCCAAGAAAGAGTCACCGGAGGCCTCATAAAGTATATATATTCTGAATCAGGATCACATTCTGAATCGATTTAGCCATGTCCGTCTGTCTGTCTGTCTGTCTGTCTGTCTGTCTGTCTGTCTGTTGAAAGCACGATAGCGCCCAAAGTAATTGACGTAAGTGAGCGAAATTTGGTGAAAGCACTTCTTTTTATCGGCGTCAGTTTGGTATTGAAAATGGGCTATGTCGGTCAAGTAGTTCTGGTACCTCCCACGCAAAACCAATATTGGGCCCACATGTCTCTCTGTCTGTTGAAAGCACGATAGCGCCCAAAGTAATTGAACTAGGTGAACGAAATCTGGTGAAAGGACTTCTTTTTATCGGCGTCAGGTTGGTATTGAAAATGGGCTATGTCGGGTAAGTAGTTCTGGTACCTCCCATACAAAACCAATATTGGACCCATTTGTCTTTCTGTCTGTTGAAAGCACGATAGCGCTCAAAGTAATTGACGTAGGTGAACGAGATTTGGTGAAAGGACTTCTTTTTATCGGCGTCAGGTTGGTATTGAAAATGAGCTATGTCGGTCAAGTAGTTCTGGTACCTCCCATGCAAAACCAATATTGGGCCCACATGTCTCTCTGTCTGTTGAAAGCACGATAGCGCTCAAAGTAATTGACGTAGGTGAAAGGACTTCTTTCAGGTCAGGCTGGTATTGAAAATGAGCTATGTCGGTCAAGTAGTTCTGGTACCTCCCATGCAAAACTAATATTGGGCCCACATGTCTCTCTGTCTGTTGAAAGCACGATAGCGCCCAAAGTAATTGACGTAGGTAAACGAAATTTGGTGAAAAGACTTCTTTTTATCGGCGTCAGGTTGGTATTAAAAATGGGCTATGTCGGTCAATTAGTTCTGGTACCTCTCATACAAAACCAATATTAGAAAACATATTCTGTTAAAAACACGATAGCGTCGAAAAGAATCTACCTAGACAAGTGAAATTTTGTGAGAAAACTTACTTTTATTGTCGTCTAGTTAGTATTAAAAATGGGCTATGTCGGTCAAGTAGTTCTAGTACCTCCCATGCAAAACCAATATTGGGCCCTCATGTCTCTCTGTCTGTTGAAAGCACGATAGCGCTCAAAGTAATTGACGTAGGTGAACGAAATTTGGTGAAAAGACTTCTTTTTATCGGCGTCAGTTTGGTATTAAAAATGGGCTATGTCGGTCAAGTAGTTCTGGTACCTCTCATACAAAACCAATATTAGAAAACATATTATGTTAAAAACACGATAGCGTCGAAAAGAATCTGCCTAGACAAGAGAAATTTTGTGAGAAAACTTATTTTTATTGTCGTCAAGTTAGTATTAAAAATGGGCTATGTCGGTCAAGTAGTTCTGGTACCTCCCTCACAAAACTAATTTTGCATGACTTGTATGCAGTGGAGGGTATCAAAGCATCGGCCAGGCCGATGATAACACTTTTACTTGTTTTTATACCCTCCAGAGGAAGGTATATTCACTTTGCCAATACATTTGTAACGCCAAGAAAGAGTCACCGGAGGCCTCATAAAGTATATATATTCTGAATCAGGATCACATTCTGAATCGATTTAGCCATGTCCGTCTGTCTGTCTGTCTGTCTGTCTGTCTGTTGAAAGCACGATAGCGCACAAAGTAATTGACGTAGGTGAACGAAATTTCTTGAAAGGACTTCTTTTTATCGGCGTCAGGTTGGGATTGAAAATGTGCTATGTCGGTCAAGTAGTTCTGGTACCTCCCATGCAAAACCAATATTGGGCCCACATGTCTCTCTGTCTGTTGAAAGCACGATAGCGCACAAAGTAATTGACGTAGGTGAACGAAATTTCTTGAAAGGACTTCTTTTTATCGGCGTCAGGTTGGGATTGAAAATGAGCTATGTCGGTCAAGTAGTTCTGGTACCTCCCATGCAAAACCAATATTGGGCCCACATGTCTCTCTGTCTGTTGAAAGCACGATAGCGCACAAAGTAATTGACGTAGGTGAACGAAATTTGGTGAGAGGACTTCTTTTTATCGGCGTCAGGTTGGTATTGAAAATGGGCTGTGTCGGTCAAGTAGTTCTGGTACCTTCCATGCAAAACCAATATTGGGCCCACATGTCTCTCTGTCTGTTGAAAGCACGATAGCGCCCAAAGTAATTGACGTAGGTGAACGAAATTTGGTGAAAGGACTTCTTTTTATCGGCGTCAGGTTGGTATTGAAAATGAGCTATGTCGGTCAAGTAGTTATGTTAAAAACACGATAGCGTCGAAAAGAATCTACCTAGACAAGTGAAATTTTTTTAAAAACTTATTTTTATTGTCCTCAAGTTAGTATTAAAAATGGGCTATGTCGGTCAAGTAGTTCTGGTAGCTCCCATACAAAACCAATATTGGACCCACATGTCTCTCTGTCTGTTGAAAGCACGATAGCGCTCAAAGTAATTGACGTAGGTGAACGAAATTTGGTGAAAGGACTTCTTTTTATCGGCGTCAGGTTGGTATTGAAAATGAGCTATGTCGGTCAAGTAGTTCTGGTACCTTCCATGCAAAACCAATATTGGGCCCACATGTCTCTCTCTCTGTTGAAAGCACGATAGCGCCCAAAGTAATTGACGTAGGTGAACGAAATTTGGTGAAAGGACTTCTTTTTATCGGCGTCAGGTTGGTATTGAAAATGAGCTATGTCGGTCAAGTAGTTATGTTAAAAACACGATAGCGTCGAAAAGAATCTACCTAGACAAGTGAAATTTTTTTAAAAACTTATTTTTATTGTCCTCAAGTTAGTATTAAAAATGGGCTATGTCGGTCAAGTAGTTCTGGTAGCTCCCATACAAAACCAATATTGGACCCACATGTCTCTCTGTCTGTTGAAAGCACGATAGCGCTCAAAGTAATTGACGTAGGTGAACGAAATTTGGTGAAAGGACTTCTTTTTATCGGCGTTAGGTTGGTATTGAAAATGGGCTGTGTCGGTCAAGTAGTTCTGGTACCTCCCATACAAAACCAATATTGGACCCATTTGTCTTTCTGTCTGTTGAAAGCACGATAGCGCACAAAGTAATTGACGTAGGTGAACGAAATTTCTTGAAAGGACTTCTTTTTATCGGCGTCAGGTTGGGATTGAAAATGAGCTATGTCGGTCAAGTAGTTCTAGTACCTCCCATGCAAAACCAATATTGGGCCCTCATGTCTCTCTGTCTGTTGAAAGCACGATAGCGCTCAAAGTAATTGACGTAGGTGAACGAAATTTGGTGAAAAGACTTCTTTTTATCGGCGTCAGTTTGGTATTAAAAATGGGCTATGTCGGTCAAGTAGTTCTGGTACCTCCCTCACAAAACTAATTTTGCATGACTTGTATGCAGTGGAGGGTATCAAAGCATCGGCCAGGCCGATGATAACACTTTTACTTGTTTTTATACCCTCCAGAGGAAGGTATATTCACTTTGCCAATACATTTGTAACGCCAAGAAAGAGGCACCGGAGGCCTCATAAAGTATATATATTCTGAATCAGGATCACATTCTGAATCGATTTAGCCATGTCCGTCTGTCTGTCTGTCTGTCTGTCTGTCTGTCTGTCTGTCTGTTGAAAGCACGATAGCGCACAAAGTAATTGACGTAGGTGAACGAAATTTGGTGAGAGGACTTCTATTTATCGGCGTCAGGTTGGTATTGAAAATGGGCTGTGTCGGTCAAGTAGTTCTGGTACCTCCCATACAAAACCAATATTGGACCCATTTGTCTTTCTGTCTGTTGAAAGCACGATAGCGCTCAAAGTAATTGACGTAGGTGAAAGGACTTCTTTCAGGTCAGGCTGGTATTGAAAATGCGCTATGTCGGTCAAGTAGTTCTGGTACCTCCCATGCAAAACTAATATTGGGCCCACATGTCTCTCTGTCTGTTGAAAGCACGATAGCGCCCAAAGTAATTGACGTAGGTAAACGAAATTTGGTGAAAAGACTTCTTTTTATCGGCGTCAGGTTGGTATTAAAAATGGGCTATGTCGGTCAATTAGTTCTGGTACCTCTCATACAAAACCAATATTAGAAAACATATTCTATTAAAAACACGATAGCGTCGAAAAGAATCTACCTAGACAAGTGAAATTTTGTGAGAAAACTTACTTTTACTGTCGTCTAGTTAGTATTAAAAATGGGCTATGTCGGTCAAGTAGTTCTAGTACCTCCCATGCAAAACCAATATTGGGCCCTCATGACTCTCTGTCTGTTGAAAGCACGATAGCGCTCAAAGTAATTGACGTAGGTGAACGAAATTTGGTGAAAAGACTTCTTTTTATCGGCGTCAGGTTGGTATTGAAAATGGGCTATGTCGGTCAAGTAGTTCTGGTACCTCCCATACAAAACCAATATTGGACCCATATGTCTCTCTGTCTGTTGAAAGCACGATAGCGCTCAAAGTAATTGACGTAGGTGAACGAAATTTGGTGAAAAGACTTCTTTTTATCGGCGTCAGGTTGGTATTAAAAATGGGCTATGTCGGTCAAGTAGTTCTGGTACCTCTCATACAAAACCAATATTAGAAAACATTTTATGTTAAAAACACGATAGCGTCGAAAAGAATCTACCTAGACAAGAGAAATTTTGTGAGAAAACTTATTTTTATTGTCGTCAAGTTAGTATTAAAAATGGGCTATGTCGGTCAAGTAGTTCTGGTACCTCCCTCACAAAACTAATTTTGCATGACTTGTATGCAGTGGAGGGTATCAAAGCATCGGCCAGGCCGATGATAACACTTTTACTTGTTTGTTTTATTATACCCTCCAGAGGAAGGTATATTCACTTTGCCAATACATTTGTAACGCAAAGAAGGAGTCACCGGAGACCTCATAAAGTATATATATTCTGAATCAGGATCACATTCTGAATCGATTTAGCCATGTCCGTCTGTCTGTCTGTCTGTCTGTCCGTCTGTCTGTCTGTCTGTCTGTCTGTCTGTCTGTTGAAAGCACGATAGCGCCCAAAGTAATTGACGTAGGTGAATGAAATTTGGTGAAAAGACTTCTTTTTATTGGCGTCAGGTTGGTATTGAAAATGGGCTATGTCGGTCAAGTAGTTCTGGTACCTCCCATACAAAACCAATATTGGACCCATATGTCTCTCTGTCTGTTGAAAGCACGATGGCGCCCAAAGTAATCGACGTAGGTGAATGAAATTTGGTGAAATCACTTCTTTTTATCGGCGTCAGGTTGGTATTGAAAATGGGCTATGTCGGTCAAGTAGTTCTGGTACCTCCCATACAAAACCAATATTGGACCCATGCCTCTCTGTCTGTTGAAAGCACGATAGCGCCCAAAGTAATTGACGTAGGTGAATGAAATTTGGTGAAAGGACTTATTTTTATCGGCGTCAGGTTGGTATTGAAAATGCGCTATGTCGGTCAAGTAGTTCTGGTACCTCCCATACAAAACCAATATTGGACCCATATGTCTCTCTGTCTGTTGAAAGCACGATGGCGCCCAAAGTAATTGACGTAGGTGAATGAAATTTGGTGAGAGAACTTCTTTTTATCGTCGTTAGGTTGGTATTGAAAATGGGCTATGTCGGTCAAGTAGTTCTGGTACCTCCCATACAAAACCAATATTGGACCCATGCCTCTCTGTCTGTTGAAAGCACGACAGCGCCCAAAGTAATTGACGTAGGTGAATGAAATTTGGTGAGAGAACTTATTTTTATCGTCGTTAGGCTGGTATTGAAAACCTGCTATGTCGGTCAAGTAGTTCTGGTACCTCCCTCACAAAACCAATTTTGCATGACTTGTATGCAGTGGAGGGTATCAAAGCATCGGCCAGGCCGATGATAACACTTTTACTTGTTTTTACTTCGACTTTTTCACTAAAAGTTTAACTTATTGTTCCTTTTTTATACCCTCCAGAGGAAGGTATATTCACTTTGCCAATACATTTGTAACGCCAAGAAGGAGTCACCGGAGACCTCATAAAGTATATATATTCTGAATCAGGATCACATTCTGAATCGATTTAGCCATGTCCGTCTGTCTGTCTGTCTGTGTGTCTGTCTGTCTGTCTGTCTGTCTGTCTGTCTGTCTGTCTGTTGAAAGCACGATAGTGCCCAAAGGAATTCACGTAGGTGAACGAAATTTGGTGAAAGGACTTCTTTTTATCGGCGTCAGGTTGGTATTGAAAATGGGCTATGTCGGTCAAGTAGTTCTGGTACCTCCCATACAAAACCAATATTGGACCCATGTGTCTCTCTGTCTGTTGAAAGCACGATAGCGCTCAAAGTAATTGACGTAGGTGAACGAAATTCGGTATAAGGACTTCTTTTTATCGGCGTCAGATTGGTATTGAAAATGAGCTATGTCGGTCAAGTAGTTCTGGTACCTTCCATGCAAAACCAATATTGGACCCATGTGTCTCTCTGTCTGTTGAAAGCACGATGGCGCCCAAAGTAATTGACGTAGGTGAACGAAATTTTGTGAAAGGACTTATTTTTGTCGGCGTCAGGTTGGTATTCAAAATTGGCTATGTCGGTCAAGTAGTTCTGGTACCTCCCATACAAAACCAATATAAGACTCATGTGTCCCTCTTTCCGTTGAAAACACGATAGCGTCCAAAGGAATCAACCTAGGTGAATGAAGTTTTGTGAAAGGACTTCTTTTATCGTCGTTAGGTTGGTATTAAAAATGGGCTATGTCGGTCAAGTAGTTCTGGTATTTTGCATGACTTGTACGCAGTGGAGGGTATCAAAGCATCGGCCAGGCCGATGATAACACTTTTACTTGTTTTTTGTTTTATTTTTACTTCGACTTTTGCACTGTATTGGGAGTTAAGGTAGATGCTTTACCCTTAACTATCCCACCGCTGCCACCATTTGTTGTATTACAATAAAGATGATGTGATTGATGATGTTCGACTGACGTTCGACTGCCGACCCGTGGTTCTCAATGCTTCCTCCAAACCTCTTTTCTTCGTTTTACTATTGTGCGCTCCGGGGTCAGCAAAGTAATTCTATCCGCGTCGCGTATTCTTGCACTCGTTTGTTTATACAAGTGGTCGCAAGAATACGTAACATGTGGTGTTGAATTTACTTGTGACCTTTTCGTTTTTTGGGGCCAATGTATCAGCATGTGTGGATATTACCATCGGGCACTTGAGTGGGTCAGTGTTGTGTGGTTCCCATGTGTTCAACTGGGTTATTCGGTTTGGATGACAAGGTATATTTGTGTCACCGAATTGTTCCCTTACACAATATGTGTGGGCACAACAAAGGTATATTCACTTTGCCAATACATTTGTAACGCCAAGAAGGAGTTACCTGAGACCTCATAAAGTATATATATTCTGAATCAGGATCACATTCTGAATCGATTTAGCCATATCCGTCTGTCTGTCTGTATGTCTGTTGAAAGCACGATAGCGCCCAAAGTAATTGACGTAGGTGAACGAAATTTGGTGAAAGGACTTCTTTTTATCGGCGTCAGGTTGGTATTGAAAATGGGCTATGTCGGTCAAGTAGTTCTGGTACCTCCCATACAAAATCAATATTGGACCCATTTGTCTTTTTGTCTGTTGAAAGCACGATAGCGCTCAATGTAATTGACGTAGGTGAACGAAATTTGGTGAAAGGACTTCTTTTTATCAGCGTCAGGTTGATATTGAAAACGGGGTATGTCGGTCAAGTACTACTGGTATCTCCCATACAAAACCAATATTGGACACATGTGTCTCTCTGTCTGTTGATAGCACGATGGCGCCCAAAGTAATTCACGTAGCTGAATGAAATTTGGTAAAAGGACTTATTTTTGTCGGCGTCAGGTTGGTATTGAAAATGAGCTATGTCGGTCAAGTAGTTATGTTAAAAACACGATAGCGTCGAAAAGAATCTACCTAGACAAGTGAAATTTTTTTAAAAACTTATTTTTATTGTCCTCAAGTTAGTATTAAAAATGGGCTATGTCGGTCAAGTAGTTCTGGTAGCTCCCATACAAAACCAATATTGGACCCACATGTCTCTCTGTCTGTTGAAAGCACGATAGCGCTCAAAGTAATTGACGTAGGTGAACGAAATTTGGTGAAAGGACTTCTTTTTATCGGCGTCAGGTTGGTATTGAAAATGAGCTATGTCGGTCAAGTAGTTCTGGTACCTTCCATGCAAAACCAATATTGGGCCCACATGTCTCTCTGTCTGTTGAAAGCACGATAGCGCCCAAAGTAATTGACGTAGGTGAACGAAATTTGGTGAAAGGACTTCTTTTTATCGGCGTCAGGTTGGTATTGAAAATGAGCTATGTCGGTCAAGTAGTTATGTTAAAAACACGATAGCGTCGAAAAGAATCTACCTAGACAAGTGAAATTTTTTTAAAAACTTATTTTTATTGTCCTCAAGTTAGTATTAAAAATGGGCTATGTCGGTCAAGTAGTTCTGGTAGCTCCCATACAAAACCAATATTGGACCCACATGTCTCTCTGTCTGTTGAAAGCACGATAGCGCTCAAAGTAATTGACGTAGGTGAACGAAATTTGGTGAAAGGACTTCTTTTTATCGGCGTCAGGTTGGTATTGAAAATGAGCTATGTCGGTCAAGTAGTTCTGGTACCTCCCATACAAAACCAATATTGGACCCATGCCTCTCTGTCTGTTGAAAGCACGATAGCGCCCAAAGTAATTGACGTAGGTGAATGAAATTTGGTGAGAGAACTTATTTTTATTGTCCTCAAGTTAGTATTGAAAACCTGCTATGTCGGTCAAGTAGTTCTGGTACCTCCCTCACAAAACCAATTTTGCATGACTTGTATGCAGTGGAGGGTATCAAAGCATCGGCCAGGCCGATGATAACACTTTTACTTGTTTTTATCTTTAGCGTAGCTTTTATATATTTTTTCTTACTTTCTTTCAGTATTTTAGTTTTGTGCGCGAATAGTATGATAGAAAATAGGTAGTTTTAAGCCAACAATTTACAAAAAGGTCGAAACTTCTTGTGCTGGCGCCAGAACAACGGGGGACGTGAAAACCGTGAGTAATTTTAGTTTTTTTTTTTATAAAGGGTGATTTTTTAAGAGGTTTAGAACTTTTTTAAAAAAAAAAACACAAAAAATTCGAAAAAATGAATGAAATATTTATTTGAATCGATAGTTTGAACCTTGCAATTTAATGTTTAAAGATAATTTCATGCAAATGTTGACCGCGGCTGCGTCTCAGGTAGCCCATCCGCTGAGTCCAATTTTGGCATACTCTTTCACACATATCGGCCGGTATCTCACGAATGAATGCATGGATGTTGGCTTCCAGTGCGTCAATCGAAGCGGGCTTGTCCCTATACACATTAGCCTTGGCATACCCCCACAAAAAATAATCTAATGGTGTCAAATCGCACGATCTAGGCGTCCAATTGACCGGCCCGAAACGTGAAATTAACTGTTCACCAAACTCGCCTCGCAATTGCGCCATTGTTTCGCGTGCTGTGTGGCATGTGGCACCGTCTTGTTGAAACCACATATCATGCAAGTCAAGAACTTCCATTTCGGGCAAAAAAAAGTTTGTTATCATCGCTCGGTAGCGTTCACCATTGATAGTAACGCTGCGATTCGCATCATCTTTGAAGAAATATGGCCCAATAATGCCGCCGGCCCATAAACCGCACCAAACAGTGGCTTTTTCGGGATGCATTGGTAGCTGTTGCAATGCTTCTGGCTGATCTTCACTCCAAATGCGGCAATTTTGCTTATTTACGTACCCATTCAACCAAAAATGAGCCTCATCGCTGAACACAATTTTTCGATAAAAAAGCGGATCCTCGGCCAGCTTTCCAAGAGCCCATTCACCAAAAATTCGGCGTTGTGGTAGGTCGGCTGGCTTTAGTTCTTGCACCAGCTGTATCTTAAAAGGCTTTACGCCCAAATCCTTCCGCAAAATTTTCCACGTAGTGCTGTAACAAAGGCCTAACTGCTGGGAACGGCGCCGAATCGACATTTCGCGGTCTTCTGTCACACTAGCTGATACGGCCGCAATATTTTCTTCACTACGCACAGTACGTAAACGTGTTGGTGGTTTAATGTCCAACAAAGTAAATTTGGTGCGAAATTTGGTCACAATCTTCCGAATAGACTGCTCAGAAGGTCGAGAATGCCGATCATAAAATGGAAGCAGCGCGCGATGAACATTTCGAACCGAGCACGAATTTTGATAGTAAAATTCAATAATTTGCAAGCGTTGTTCATTTGTAAGACGATCCATGGTTAAATTGCAAACCAAACTGAAGCTGTTTGACTGAAGCTGTTTGACAGTGTCAAAACCAGTGTTGCCAAAACCAAACCAGCTAAAAAATCACCCTTTACATTAAGATATGATCTTTTTTAGTACTTAGCAATTTACACATGAGTTATACTAATTCAAAATACTTAAAACTAATAACAATATTTATCTTAATCTAAGTTTGAGATAATATAGAGAGATAGAGTAAAAAAAGAAAAAGAAAGGGAGCGGATAATGAGAGAAAGAATTTAAGTGGCTAAGTTAGAGAAATGTTGAAGGATTGCACTTTTAAAATTGATTGGATTTGAAATATTCTTCAATCGAGAGGGCAAAGAGTTCCAAAGCCTTACAGTATGGATAAAAAATAAACGTGATGAGTTTAGGTAATTGTAACGATAGGGAATGAGGTTGATGGTTCTAGAGGAGCGAGTAAAATTAAGTCGGTTATACAAGTAAGACGGACTTTGAGTTTTAATAACTTTGTGCAAAAACATACAATTCCTGGCGTTGATATATTGTTCCAAAGTACAACCAAGCAAACCCCTAGCAAACACAGAAATATGGTCATATCTACGTACGCCATTGATGTAACGCACTGCATCGTTAAAGGCAACTTGCAGTTTTCGCTGGGATGAAGAGTCAAGACTGCTATAGACCACCTCAGCATATGTTATGAGGGGTAGGACTAGAGACAGTACCAACTTTCGTCTTGTTTCCTGAGGGGTAAAGTAAGCACCGATCCACACGACCACGTTTGTGTGATTATAACCAGACAAATTTCGGTTGATAATATAGCCTAGACTAGTCACTGAGTCAACATCTTTAATTTTGTTATTATTAAGGTAAACATCTGGAAGGAGGCAAAGGTCGAAATTATTTTTTGAAATGGGTATTATTTGAGACTTAGATGGATTTAGAAGCAGCCCATTAGCTACATACCAGGTAGTAATATGTTTTAAGTCTTCATTGATGAGAACAACAAGTTCATTTAGGTTACCAGAAGGCATCGCTAAATGTAGTTGGACATCGTCAGCATAAAGGTGTACTGTTGTATGTTTACAGACTGTTGGAAGGTCATTAATAAAAATGTTTGCCCGAACTGATTTTCACTTAAAAAGTCAATTAAATCCAAGAAATTTCGGATTTAGAGCCTTACGACACAATAACCGAAAATAAAAACTTTAAACCATTAGTCTCGACACTTTGTTAGAGTTTATTTGTTAACTTTAGACACTATTTAGCAGACTTTTGCTGGACGATCATAAAATCGCGTCTAGTCGTGACTACACATTAGCTCTGGCTTGTCGGCGCTGATTGTCAGCTAACTCCTCTCTTATTTTTGTTTTTTCTTCTTTAAGCTCCAGAATTTCTTTTTCGCACTGCTTGACTCGAATATCAAGAGTAGCAATGGCTTAGCTGATTTAATTGTTCACTTTTCATTCAAGTTCGGAAATCAGCTGTGCAAATTTAGCTGTTAGTGTTGCTACCAGGTCTTGTAAATTGCCCTGCTGAAAGCCGGCGAGCTGAATAACTCAGAAGAGCTCATCACCTTGCTCTCCTTGGTTCCGTGACGTCTTGGTCTGGCTGAAATATTTCAGAAGAGCGACGAATAAAATTGAATTGAGTATTAAACCATTCAAAGTGTAGCTTATGTACTCGTATGCGGTTTTATTTATTTTATTTTATTTAAATTTTTCGGCAAAAATAACACGAGAAAGCCACCCGAGGTGTAGGAATATGAAGCGAAAGATAATATAATGATTTTTCTACTTATATAGCTCGTCCAATTCCATTAATTACAAAAAAAAATAAGCTGAGAAGGTTAACATTCGCCAAATCCTAGGTTTAATTCTTCTTAATCTATGAATATTATTTCGTACATTTAAGATGTCTTCTACTTCAGGATTAATATGCATCTGCAGACACTCATTGTGACGAATTGCGTACTTTTTAATTACTTCCGTTACAAGATCAATCTGCAAATCACGATGCAAGTCATTATTTCTAATATACCATGGGGCATTTACTATTCCCCGAAGGACTTTGTTTGGGAATCTTTGTATTATTATACCCTCCAGAGGAAGGTATATTCACTTTGCCAATACATTTGTAACGCAAAGAAGGAGTCACCGGAGACCTCATAAAGTATATATATTCTGAATCAGGATCACATTCTGAATCGATTTAGCCATGTCCGTCTGTCTGTCTGTCTGTCTGTCTGTCTGTCTGTCTGTCTGTTGAAAGCACGATAGCGCCCAAAGTAATTGACGTAGGTGAATGAAATTTGGTGAAAAGACTTCTTTTTATCGGCGTCAGGTTGGTATTGAAAATGGGCTATGTCGGTCAAGTAGTTCTGGTACCTCCCATACAAAACCAATATTGGACCCATGCCTCTCTGTCTGTTGAAAGCACGATAGCGCCCAAAGTAATTGACGTAGGTGAATGAAATTTGGTGAAAAGACTTCTTTTTATCGGCGTCAGGTTGGTATTGAAAATGGGCTATGTCGGTCAAGTAGTTCTGGTACCTCCCATACAAAACCAATATTGGACCCATATGTCTCTCTGTCTGTTGAAAGCACGATGGCGCCCAAAGTAATCGACGTAGGTGAATGAAATTTGGTGAAATCACTTCTTTTTATCGGCGTCAGGTTTATATTGAAAATGGGCTATGTCGGTCAAGTAGTTCTGGTACCTCCCATACAAAACCAATATTGGACCCATGCCTCTCTGTCTGTTGAAAGCACGATAGCGCCCAAAGTAAGTGACGTAGGTGAATGAAATTTGGTGAAAGGACTTCTTTTTATCGGCGTCAGGTTGGTATTGAAAATGGGCTATGTCGGTCAAGTAGTTCTGGTACCTCCCATACAAAACCACTATTGGACCCATGCCTCTCTGTCTGTTGAAAGCACGATAGCGCCCAAAGTAATTGACGTAGGTGAATGAAATTTGGTGAAAGGACTTATTTTTATCGGCGTCAGGTTGGTATTGAAAATGCGCTATGTCGGTCAAGTAGTTCTGGTACCTCCCATACAAAACCAATATTGGACCCATATGTCTCTCTGTCTGTTGAAAGCACGATGGCGCCCAAAGTAATCGACGTAGGTGAATGAAATTTGGTGAAATCACTTCTTTTTATCGGCGTCAGGTTGGTATTGAAAATGGGCTATGTCGGTCAAGTAGTTCTGGTACCTCCCATACAAAACCAATATAAGACTCATGTGTCCCTCTTTCCGTTGAAAACACGATAGCGTCCAAAGGAATCAACCTAGGTGAATGAAGTTTTGTGAAAGGACTTATTTTTATCGGCGTCAGGTTGGTATTGAAAATGCGCTATGTCGGTCAAGTAGTTCTGGTACCTCCCATACAAAACCAATATTGGACCCATGCCTCTCTGTCTGTTGAAAGCACGATAGCGCCCAAAGTAATTGACGTAGGTGAATGAAATTTGGTGAGAGAACTTATTTTTATCGTCGTTAGGTTGGTATTGAAAACCTGCTATGTCGGTCAAGTAGTTCTGGTACCTCCCTCACAAAACCAATTTTGCATGACTTGTATGCAGTGGAGGGTATCAAAGCATCGGCCAGGCCGATGATAACACTTTTACTTGTTATACCCTCCACAGGAAGGTATATTCACTTTGCCCATACATTTGTAACGCCAAGAAGGAGTCACCGGAGACCTCATAAAGTATATATATTATGAATCAGGATCACATTCTGAATCGATTTAGCCATGTCCGTCTGTCTGTCTGTCTGTCTGTCTGTCTGTCTGTCTGTCTGTTGAAAGCACGATAGCGCCCAAAGTAATTGACGTAGGTGAATGAAATTTTGTGAAAGGACTTCTTTTTATCGGCGTCAGGTTGGTATTGAAAATGGGCTATGTCGGTCAAGTAGTTCTGGTACCTCCCATACAAAACCAATATTGGACCCATGTCTCTCTGCCTGTTGAAAGCACGATGGCGCCCAAAGTAATCGACGTAGGTGAATGAAATTTGGTGAAATCACTTCTTTTTATCGGCGTCAGGTTGGTATTGAAAATGGGCTATGTCGGTCAAGTAGTTCTGGTACCTCCCATACAAAACCAATATTGGACCCATGCCTCTCTGTCTGTTGAAAGCACGATAGCGCCCAAAGTAATTGACGTAGGTGAATGAAATTTGGTGAAAGGACTTCTTTTTATCGGCGTCAGGTTGGTATAGAAAACCTGCTATGTCGGTCAAGTAGTTCTGGTACCTCCCTCACAAAACCAATTTTGCATGACTTGTATGCAGTGGAGGGTATCAAAGCATCGGCCAGGCCGATGATAACACTTTTACTTGTTTTTTTTAAGTTTGTTACTTAATCTATTGAGTATAGTTCTATCACCGGGATATCTTGTCATTTGCCATTTTCTGCGAGCTCTTCTCTTTTCTAAAATGAGTTTCCTAATTTTACCGATGCTTGTTTTTGTTATTGATAAGTTGGTGTACTATCTTCTGCTGCCTGTTGTATATCGGCAATGAATTCTTCGACTTCGATGTCAATATGCCTTGTTGTGACCAGTGGAGATCTAAGATTAATAAATCGTTCGAGTAATTCTTTAAATTTTCACCAGTTCGTTCTTTTATTGGTAAGTTTTTCATTCTTTATTTGTTTTATTGACATGCCAATAACCGTTAGGATAACGGGTGTATGATCCGATGACAAATCATCACTGTTTTCAACTTTTAGTTCTTTTCTATTGATTCCATTTGTTATGTAGAAGTCAATGAGGTCTGGTATTTTCGCTGGGTCGGATGGCCAATAAGTGGGCGATCCAGTCGAAATGAAATTACAATTGAAATTTCGCCCTGCTTTACAAAGCTTCCTGCCTTTTGTCGTTACTAATCTTGACCCCCAGTAGGTGTGTTTTGCATTGAAATCACCCCCAATGATAAAGTTATTGCCTAGAGATCGAAAAAGGTCATTAAGATCTTCCTCTGTAGGCGATTGCCTTGGTGGGCAGTATATAGCAGCTATGTTGAATTGCTTGCTTTTAGTCATAATGCTTATTGTCGCTACTTGCATAGTTGTTTTTTCTCTTTTTGGCATTTCATAAGGTTTTAGAGTGGTAACATAGGTACCCAGGGATTGTAATCCTTGTTCCCTGTTTAAAGTGGGTGTCAGAAATCAGGCAGACATCAATGTTTTCATTGCATAGAAATACCTGAAATTCAGAGATGTGTTGGTGTAAACCATTTGCATTCCAGGTTGCGACTTTCAGAGTTCCAATCATGATTATTTTTTTGATTTTTTCGTTTTGAAACTTCTTTGCTCAGTAGCTTAATTACTTTATCTTGATTATCCAATCTTTGAATAATAGTAGAAAGCATTTCTTTTACTGATAGGTTCTTCTTTACGTGTATTTTTCACAATTTCAGAATACCATTTGGTATTTAAGACTGGCGTGTTTGTTTGTTTTAGCCGCAATTGGCATTTTGTCTACTTTGGTGTTTTCAACAATTACCTGTTGCTTGTTACTATTTTTGAGAGAGTTCTGTTGGAGTTTGGCAGTACCCCAATTTTTGTTTTAATCAAATTTGAATCCGCCATTCCAAACTTCGAAATTATTTTTCTAGCAAAGTTCTTCTGGCTAAGATGTATTGCACCATCAGTTTTCTATTGAATCTCTAGTCCCAGGAAATACTTGCCTCAAAAACCTTAAGAGCGAATCAGCTTTTTAAATAGTTGACAAGTGCTACAATTTTTTCGTCCCTATTTGCTGCTATAATACCGTCATCAATGTAAATCGCAAGGATGATTTCCTCTCCAACGAAAATACATGGATCAGCGTCAGATGATTTTAGTTGGAAAGACGCAAGAAATGAATTAAACCTTTTATTCCAACACCGGGAAGCCTGCTTTAGACCATACAGGCTCTTACGGAGATGACATACCCGTCCGGTTCCGTCATCGAAACCATCTGACTGCTTCATAAAAATTTCTTCTTTAAGATATACATTTAGAAACGCCGTTGTTACATCAAACTGTTTAAATTTAAATTTTCTTAAAGATGCCAACCGAAGAATTGTTCTGATGGAACTTAACCTGGCCACTGGACTAAAAGTTTCCTCGCAGTCGACTCCTTTTATTTGTGAGAAACCTCTTATAAGAAGTCTGGCCTTAAAGCGTGATGGCTCGTTGGTATTGGAACCCTTCACATAAAAGACCCATTTGTAGTCAATTATATTTCGTGCTTCTGGCGGTTGTACAAGTTCCCAGGTTTAATTTTTTTTAATGCATCCATTTCTTCTTTCATCGCCAGCTCCTACTTCTTCGAGTCCTTCGATGTTAGCGATTCCTTAAGACTTGTCGGTTCAGAAACCTCAGCAACAAAAGTATAGCCCGCTAATATAGCAGAAGCTAAACTGCCTGCTGCCCATGATGCACTTCGCAACCGATCCTTAATTGGGAGTTCAGGAACATTCGCCTCCGCTTCTTCATCAGCAGATTAAGAAAGGTAATCATCACCGGCTAAACCAGCTTCATCAGCAAATATAAGTTGATCATCATTTCGACCGTCGCTAAGTGGAAGAGTGACATCTTTTCCAAAGGGTTTATCATCACGATCTGAAGCTCTGAATGGCTAATTTTAATTTTATTGCTTCCCTGTATCCAGACTCTGTAACCCTTGACGCCATCCATGTATCCGACAAATATTCCTTTTTCCGACTTCACATCCCATTTCTGTCTTTTCTGATCAATGACGTGGATGTAGCAGTCTGATCCAAAAACCTTCCAATCCACACTGTTTGCCTCCAAATCTTTAACTGTCCACAGTGCGTACGGTGACTTATTGTTTGCATTTAAATACGTCCGGTTAATAACGAATGCTGAAGTGTTGACTGCCTCTGCCCACAGCTTCAAAGGCAATTTCCATGCAGCATTGTTCTACCAGCTTCCACCAGAGTCCTCATCTCTCTTTCCGCCCTGCCGTTTTGTTGCGAACAATATGGCACCATTGTATATAGAGACTATAGTACTATCATCAACACGAAAATTTTCTTAGCCGGACACACCGTCGCACAGTGTTTCGCGTAGAACAAGCTAGGTGGACAAAAATATTTGTGGGTGTTTTTCGGCTTGTTTTGGGTGATTATGTAATATTATAGTAAAATAAAATGAAAAAAAATCGAAATTAAGGTTTTATTCACCAAAAAAGGTAACAAATTTTAGACTTAAACAAAAAAAATTAAGAAATAAAAACACAAAAGCACCTTAATCGGCTATTAAGTAATCATAAATAACTAATCATCATCATATGAATCTTCCGATGAATCAGACAAATAATAATCTGCTTGGTTTTGGGAATGATTTGGACACGGCAGAGATCGAGGTTCTATATGAGGTGATACTATAAGCTTCCGGACTTCTGCACACAAATTATTCGCCTTCTTCTTAGGAATCTCTCGAAGGCTATTGATCAGAGGATCAGATGTAATAATAAGCATTGATAATAAGTCTCCATTCGTGGCAATACGTGAGCGCTTTCTGGTGTTATGTTCTCGAAACCTCCGGCAATCTTTGTTCCTGGCTTCCTGTGCTTCTTCGGAAAGCTGTCCAATTGGAACAATAGCACTTTTGATTACCTCTGTGCTATGAATAAGAATTTTGTGCACTGTAGCAGGCATATAATACCACGAATACAAATTAAGGTAAAGTTTTCTGGTGTCAACACAAAGCTTATTGAATTCAGTTAAATTTATCTCGAAACCAGATGACAATGTTCTTAATAATATACTGAATTTCTTGATAAGATTAACATCTAATCCTGTGATCCGAGCACTTAGTTCAGGGTTCCCGAAAAATCGGCGAGCAGTGTTACCGTCATTTGTTGATCCAAATCCTGGCTTTGGTTTGTCCATAATTAGTCCCATTTCCTGCTTAAACTGGTTTTTGATATGCTCGGATCGCTGTTTTACACTAGTCTTTTCTTCGACGCTTCTGGCCTGCCAGCTCTTTATCTCCAACTTATAACTGATGTGTAAGCAACATTCAAAACAACGAATCCACGCATGAAGCGTAGACAACCCAAAGCTGTAATTATTTGGATTGCTTTTGAAATTCGCTGACTCTTCGTTCATCATTTTGGGTGTTGCACCACAAATAAAACATTTCTGTGATGAGAGAGTCTCAGTCAAAGCGTTACACACTTTTCCGTCAGTCATAGTCAATAAAAGATCATGTTTGACAGTAATTTGAGAATTGCCAACGTTACAAATAGTTGGAATTAAATTGCGTATTTCTTCTAAGATTTTCTTTGTCTCTTCTTTTGTAAACTCAGTGGTTTCCTTGGCAAAAATAAATTTAATTGGACGACAAAACATTGTGGATGATGGTCGAGGATTCTGCCAAATGATATTGTTGTTATCATTATCAAGTAACCTGAGGGGAACAAATGAAAATACAAAAAGAAACTCATCAGTAGCTTCGCGGTTCTCAACTTTCTGTTTGTAGGTACTGTGACCGGAACTCCCGTCGCAGCCCCATTTACTTATGAGAGTGAACAATGAAGTAGAGAGCAGACTTTTTATAACTTCTTCCTGAGCTTCTACTAAGCGTTGAACTGTTTTGTCTAATAAAGCTTGTAAATTTATTTCAGCGCGAGTTTCAGTTAAAACAATATGCTGATCAGGAGGATAGCAGGCTTTTTTGGACTTGCTCAAACAGTGATAAGACGGAAACACGTAATGCTTAGCCTTCATAGACCACTTCCTAGTTTGCTTGTAGGAGTGCGTTGTAGACTTAGAGTCAATGTAGTAGGCTAACGCCTCGTTACCGCTTAATTGCCTAGAACTCTCCGAACAACTAGTATCCCCACAAGAAATGGATATACTTGAAGGTTTTGGACTTTCAATAAAGGTTCTAATCGTTTTGGCTGTGTTCCTATTCCCTGCTGATCGCGCAGCTACCTCTGCAGCAGTCATTAACTCGCCAAAACTTCGCAATTGCACAAGTTCGGCAACTCGACGTTTCTTCGTCTTAAATGATGCCTCATCAAAGTCTTTTCGAGATCTTCCTAAAGGAGTACCACCTTTTGATGATGTAGAAGGTTGTGGTTGACTTGTTTTAACGTGGAATTGGTAATCTTCAGCATCCAAAAACTGTTTATGCTTTATCAAGAATCGCTCCTTCGACTTTCCCGCTTTATACCATTTATCAGACATTTTTGAAGACCATCTGGCAATGTTCATATGGATTTCTCTTTTAGACTCCTCAGTAACATCTCGAAAATTGAATTTAGAAGAAAAAAAGTCGTAAAGATTGACGTTTCTTTCAACTTTTCCGATCTTGAGCCATTCTTCGAAAAACTCAAGTTTCGATATTGAGTAAACGTAGTCTGTACAAAAGAAAAATTAAAGTAGTTGAACTTAAGTGTGCACGTTAAAACTCATATTGTTATTACTATGAATAATGCCCTTAATACATATACAAAATTTAGCCCGGGTACATGAGGGTACAAGTACTTTACAGGCTTTTGAAATTCCGACTATAAGAAAAACAATTATTATTTTTGCTAATAGTTTGAAATAATTATTTAGTTTTATTAAAACTAGTTAAATAATTTCTTATAGTTATATAAATACATTACATACCCTTGTTAATTAAATCCATCACTAAAATTTTCCAGTTGGTTACGAAATATTACAGTTAAACGGTTTCAAATGTTCGCGAATACACCAACGAATAATATTGAACTTTGCACTTTCCTCCTAAGTTGTTGTTTATAATCCGTTAACTAGACACTGAGAAATGTTAGACGTACATATATTTTTTTTTTAATTGGAGGTTTGGGGGTATTGCTTGCAATATTTTATTACATATTTATTGAAATCGGAAAATGACTTTTGTCCACCTAGCTTGTACTACGCGAGACACTGTGCGTCGGATGGCGTTTCTGTCTTGCTAAGTTTCTTGTAGCTCCAAAATAGAGAGGAATAGCCACACTTGTGATGAGTGAAAAGAAACATTTGGTTGGTAGTGGTGGCTGGTCGGTAGGTAGCAAATAAAGGGATAAAAACATCATAAGGGTTTCTTTTCTCTGTTACTCGCACAATGAGGTTCTATCTCTTCATGCATGAGTAGTTTCTTTGAACAAGACATGATGAAAAATTTCTGATTTGCAATTTCGATCGTATGACAGGCAAATCTGGATATTTGTGCTTATACCATCACCGGACAACTGCGAAGGAGAAACATATCCCGAGAATGCGAACAGTAATCAAAATACGCAAACGTATGAAGGATATGCGGAATACTACGGTTACCCCAATTTCGACGAAACAGAAGAATTAGACGATATCTATTTTTTAGATTAAGTCGTTTTTCACTTCCCTATTTTGAATTTAAGGTGAAAAGTGGAGAGACGTTCAAATTTTTAATAGACACGGGTTCTAACAAAAATTACGTGCAACCTAAACGTATAAAATTCCCTATTTCTAACGAAAAACCTTTTTTTGCTAGCTCCGTAGGAGGTAATATAAAAATTACCCATCACTCATTTATAAATTTATTTAAAATTAAAATTCTTCATTCTTCCCAGCCTGATCTCCTTCGATGGAATAATAGGCAACGATTCTCTTAGAGAACTCAAAGCTGTTATTCATACCAACGAAAACTATATGACTATCTTCCCCAACATCCAAATAAAACTTAAACATCATATTACAGAAAACGTTAATAACATAAATTTACGACTTTCGCACCTTTCCGACAATCAAAAAGGTAAACTCAATAAAATTATCGAAAACTGCCCTACACTTTTTGCAGAACCCAACAAGAAACTGACATACACTACGACAGTAGGAGGCGAAATACGAACTAATATAGATACACCAATTTACTCCAAATCCTACCCTTATCCAATGGCATTGAAAGACGAAGTGGAAAAGCAGCTAAAAGAACTACTTAATGAAGGAATAATTAGACCATCGAAATCGCCATATAACTCTCCCGTTTGGATCGTTCCAAAGAAAATGGACGCATCCGGGGAAAAAAATATCGTATGGTTATAGACTATCGTAAACTAAATTCGGTTACTATCCCTGATAGGTACCCTATCCCCGAGATAAACGAAGTTCTTTCTAATCTTGGCAAACAGAAATACTTTACCATTATTGACCTCAAAAGCGGGTTCCACCAAATCTTACTCAAACATACTGACATAGAGAAAACAGCATTTTCGGTCAACAATGGGAAATTTGAATTCGTTCGCTTACCCTTTGAACTGAAAAATGCCCCCGCGATTTTTTAGCGCGCTTTAGACGACATTCTTAAAGAGCACATAGGAAAAAGATGCTACGTAGGTATATATTGAAGACATCGTCATATTCGGTGAAACCGAAGAAGAACATAGAATTGGTATTTAAAACCCTCGAAAATGTTAATATGAAAATCCAATTCGATAAAAGTGAATTCCTGAAAAAGGAAATTGAATTTTTAGGTTTCACCGTTGGTACAGATGGTATTAAAGCCAATCCAAAGAAAGTCCGCGCAATAGTCGATATGCCTCCTCCTTAAAATCTTAAAGACCTTCGCTCGTTTCTAGGAATGTCAGGGTATTACCGACGTTTCATTAAGACCTATGCGAAACCTGCAAAACCCTTAACATCCCTTTTAAGAGGGGAAGATGGACGCGTGTCCAAAAATGCTTTAAAAAATAAAGTGATTCACCATGACAAAACTGCTTTCAATGCTTTCCAAAATTTAAAAAATGCACTAGTGTCTAAAGAAGTTATACTTTCTCATCCCAATTTTAATAAAAGCTTCGAGTTAACCACAGACGCATCAGACTACGCTCTAGGTGTCGTGTTACCTCAGGATAACAAGCCAATTACATTCATCTCCAGAATGTTAAGTACAACAGAAGAAAATTATGCTACCAATGAAAAGGAAATGTTGGCAATAATTTGGTCTTTGAATTCATTAAGAAATTTCCTATACGGATCTAGAAAAATCATTATCTTTACCGATCACCAACCGATCACGTTCGCACTGAGTCATAAAAATACAAATTCTAAAATGAAGAGATGGAAGGCGATATTAGAAGAGTACAATTATGAGCTCAAATACAAACCGGGTAAAGCAAATATCGTTGCAGATTCCCTTTCAATAACACCAACAATGCACAATGCACAGCGACGAAACTTCATCTCAGAACCTAATTCCTTCGGTGGAAGTGC
Source organism: Cheilosia impressa (assembly GCA_948293265.1). Lineage (NCBI taxonomy): Eukaryota > Metazoa > Arthropoda > Insecta > Diptera > Syrphidae > Cheilosia > Cheilosia impressa. The sequence continues at coordinate 46,229,572 of OX411880.1, forward strand.
CCGTTAACGTCTTTCGTAATCAACTTATCCTCAAAATAGCTGACGAAAGTAGGTACCAAATCAAACCCCTTTTCTCAACACATACGAGACACATTGTGACACAACCTACATTTTCGGAATCGGACATAATCAACATTTTTAAAAGATACCTCAACCCACATATTGTTAATGGCCTAATGACCAATGAGCCTACAATGGGTAAAATACAGGAAATTTACCCAATCCACTTCAAGAGCTATAGAATTCGTTTTACGCAAACAATTGTCGAAGATGTCGAAAGTGAGACTCAACAGGAAGAAATAATACTTACGGAACACCGACGAGCACATCGCAACGCCTACGAAAACCGACTCCAAATCTTACAAAAATTCTACTTTCCGAAAATGGCAGCTGGAATTAAACGAATAGTTAAAGACTGCTCTATATGTAAAGAAAACAAATACGAGCGACACCCAAATAACCCAAAATTAAATCTCACACCCATCCCAAAATATCCTGGACACACTATTCACCTAGATATATTTTCCACTGAAAAACACTTTGTCCTAACAGCAATAGATAAATTCACCAAATATGCCCAAGCAAAAATAATCGAATCTAGATCTATTGAACACATCAAACCACATCTGCAAAACATATTATATTTTTTTTGCATTCCCGAAGTAGTGATAATCGATAACGAAAAATCACTCAACTCTATTTCTATACTCTCTATGATGGAAGATGAATTGAAGATAAAAGTCTTTACGACACCCCCTTACAAAAGTGAGATTAACGGCCAGGTTGAACGCTTCCATTCAACATTGTCAGAAATCATGCGATGTTTGAAGGCCGATGGACGCCCTCGTTCATTTGAGCAATTGCTCAACAGAGCTCTTAACGAGTACAATTTCACAATACACTCTACAACAAAGAAAAAACCAGTTGAACTATTCTTTGGACGTTCCCCAAACATAGACCCAGACAAATTTAAATAAATACGACTCAAAAATATCGAAAAACTAAAACTAAAACAAGAAAAAGATCTAAGCTACCATAACAAAAAGAGAAAGCCTATTAGACAATATAACCCAGGAGACATAGTTTATGTGAAACACAATAAACGAATAGGGTCAAAACTAACAATCAGATATCGAAAAGAAATTGTCAAAGAAAATAAACACTCTATAATCATTACTAACTCTGGCAGAACAGTTCACAAAAGCAATATCAGAAATTAGCACTTAAATATCATTTCAGATATTCTTAATTTCGGTAAGACCGAAATCCAGATACTGGACTTTACGAACGCTCAAGTGCTAGCAATACATACAGGCCACGCAAGACTACATACAGGAAACTTTAAACTTATTCACGTGATCGACTTGGACCAATACGAGACAAGACTAAATGAACTAACCCCAATTATTTTTACTCACAGAAATAACTCCCTGTACCCCTATCTTAAACATGAAATTACTCAAATTCAAAATCTAATACATCATCTTAAACCACGGAAGGTGAAAAGATCTTTTGACTTTATAGGGTCGGCTTGGAAATGGGTCGCGGGTAACCCCGACCATGAGGATTATATAACCATAACAGAGAAAATGAACAATATGTTACAAAATAACAATAAACAGATTATAATTAATACACTGCATAATAAAAGAATGAACAATATTACTAAAATGTCAAATGAAATTTTAAAATCAATCCAAGAAAATAAAATGCTAAATAACGAAATTTTAATAAATGTTCAATTTAAACTTAAAATATTTAAAGAAGAACTAGAACATCTAAATTATGCCATACATTGGGCTAAAATCGGTATTAATAACTCTCTTATATTATCCAATCAAGAAGTTAACTTGGCCTTAAGCACCATATCCAAAGAAAATTTGCCTTTCAATACTATTGAAGAAGCCTTAAGCTTTGCAGAAGTAAAAATTGCAAGCAATTCAATCTCAATACTTTATATTATAAATATACCTCTAGTAACTCAAAACGATTATGTAAAACTTATCCTAAAACCCGTAAAAAGAAATAATATTGCAACAGATTTATTGTTTAAAACAATTTTTAAATCTCAAAACGAAACATATGTAAAATCCAAGATATTATAAATCTAACTAACACAGCATGTATTCCTAATATTTTAAAAAGTGTAAAAGCTACTTGCAACATAATAAACAATCAACATCTACCACAAATAGACGAAGTATCAACAGGCGTAATTTTACTCAATGATTTTAATGGGACCTTAGCAATGGAATCAACACAGCAAAAGCTCGATGGCACATTTTTAATCAAATTTCATAATACCAGCATTACCATCAATGACAGAACATTTACCTCACGAGAAGCATCAGAATATCAAGCACTCCCCGCAATCCTTCAACTAACCCCGAAAGAGAAGCAATACCGTAAATTCCTTTCATTAGAAATGATGAACGAGTTACATATAAACAATACGAACGAAATTGAGCTTTTACAATTAAAAGCTACAGCACACAGTTTTATTACGTATGCAATCATACTCATAGCAGGCACAGCTGCAATTATAGCCACCTACAATATCTGCAAGCGAAACAACACCGAAATCATCATCCAAAATCTGGAACCACAACATAAGCAAGTCCATCCCACTTCAGTAATAAATCACACAGTTCGGCCACAGTTCGAATTCCAAGAATCTCGACTGCACTGCAATTTACACACTCCAGACAAATTTCCAGGAAATTGACCTGAATACATTTGAATGATGCAAGTAGCTTAATAGGCAAAAATAATTAATAAATTAATGTGCCAGTATCGATGTGAATTTAGTTCTAAGTTTTGATGGCAATAAAGAGGAAGTTCGCGTCGAGTTGAATTATTAACTTATAGAAACATTATAGTATATACTACCACTTCGTGTATCCTACCATTGCGCCACCATCGTCTTCATACCGAAGCTCAAATATTTTAGAGGGTGAAGATCATAGATTTCGTTGGTTTACTTTAGTAGGCGCAGAAACCAGAGACAATACTGAGACCACCAACTTCGGCCGATTTCCCGTTACTTAGCCTACAAGCTATATTTTTTCGGAGTGGTCACGATTTACTGCGCTAGTATTGATACATAGAAATTCGTATTGACAAATGTCACGTAACTTCAAAAGTTCTGAGTCACCAATACACTCCCAAAAAATATGAGCCACTTCCGCTTTGGGCAAAGTGGCTTGCAGCGTTCATAGAATTTTATCCGTTAAATTTGAAATTGTTCGTTACGTGTGAGTAATATTTTTTTTTAGGAATAAGTGTACATTTGCTTAAAATATTTACGAAAAATTAAGAATGTATGTTGGTTGAGGGAAAATAAAAACATTTTGAGCAAATTTTCTTTATTATTTAAGAAAAAATTACACACGAAAACGAAGTTAATCATATCCAAAAGCGGGAAATACACAACCTTATTTGTCCCAATATATTTCTAGTATATAAAACATCTCCTTTAGATAGCTTTATTAACCACACAAATAAAATTATTCACCTTTAAAAAATTTATAATAACTAACCAATGGCATTCAGTTATGCTAAAATGTGGTATTCCCGAACTCTTTCACATTTCCCCACGGCTGCCGAGGTTGGCAGCATTTATTTTTGTATTTTTTGTATGTTTTTCCATGTCATTCGGATTCCGAATTGATATAACACCGATAGGAATACAAAATGGCGAATTTGAAAAAAAAAACTGAGGGGGCCAGCGGCAAGAGGATTGTGAGTTGGGGGTCTCAGTATGGTTTGTCTATGGCAGAAACCTCGATGGTAGCGGTTGCATTGGTGTCAGCGCTGGTGGCTGATATATTTTTTTAAAGGAAAAGCAACCCAAGTGGAACGCGAACATCCTTACTTGAATGAATGCGTATACATTTGCATTGCTGTTTTCTGTTATGCTTTCCCTTTCCGATTTCAGAGTGTGGGTTTTGTAGTCTATTCTTTTTCTTTCTCTCCCTTTTTGGTTCGATTTCATAATTTGTCAGGTTTGTCGTCTGTTGATTACGAATGATGTGAGCAGGTACCTACTTTGTGTGTATTTGGATATGCATTTCTTTTTCTTTGGAAGAATTTCTGCATTTACGATTCACGAGGTTCTTCAATGCTGCTCAAAGCACAGATGAATAATTGAGAATCCGATTTCTTTCTTCTATGGATAAATGATTGATTATTCGCATTTACGCGGATCATTTAATTGATTATGGTGGTGGTATCTTGAAGATATTTAAAAAAAACTCATGTATTATGAACATGATGCTTTAAGTTATTAATAAGAAAGATGGAACTTTTTTTGAAACAGTCAGTTACAGTTACAAAACTACAATCAAAATTTCATAATGTATACGCCGTACGGGTGGATAGGTCTCCATTTCTGAAAGTTTTTAAATTGATATTAACTTTTATACCTCCCTTCCAACGTTATTTTTCATACTCCTTTATTTAACTAAAGACTCGTTCTAAGATACTTCATAAAGACATGGAATACTAATTCATAATGTCATTCTTTGAAAATTTAGAAATAACAGAAAGCTATATCATGTCTTATATTTTTAAATCCGAGTGCCGACCTATATTGGTGCTATTAAAAACTATCATATTGAAGCTATGAAAGCTACTAAGGTCTATTTACATAATTTAAATAATGATTCCAAAAAACAGGACAATTCGCCGAATAAAGTTTACCAACCGCATATCTCTCTATATATAAAAGAGAGTTGCAAAAGCGTTGTGACTTTATAACTCACGAACGGTCTAACCGAATTCGATCAAACTAGGGCTTGTTTTCATGGTCGTGTAGTTGGTTTATCTAAAGTTTGAACGAAACTGGTCAACGCGATCGTGAGTTATGTCAACATCTGATTTTGTCCATATAAAAAAAAACTAGGCGCCTATGAGCGTGTGCTGTATGTTTACTCTGTGCTGATGTCATACACACGGTAATGACATCACGCACGATTTTATAAACAAAACCTTAAAACGATCATGGACTTTATCGTTAAGCACAGTGTTTTCGGACAATCGCGTTTCTGGATATACTCTGTCGAATGGCAGAAGCGAGGATTGCCTAATGCCCACATTTTGCTTTAGTTGATTTGGTTGATTGAAAAAATCTGACCGGACCAACTCGATTCAATCATTAGAGCGGAAAAAGATGATCAAGAAGCTGACCCGGAAATCTATGAAGTCGTTTCTATGCTTTGAACTTAATTTAATTCCAAGGAAGTTCCATTCGTTCAATAGAGAGGTTCAACTATCAAAAGGGATGTTAATAATTTAATCAATTTTAGGCGGTACGAAGTTCGCCCGGTCAGCTAGTTATGTATATGTTTTGTATAGGTATCTAAAAATCAAAAAAATTGTCAACTTTATAGGATTTCTTCATAACTTTACATTTTTACAAAATGTAGAAAAACACAAGTTCATAACAGGTATTGAATGCGATAAGGTTTTCGAAACAATTGTTAAATTGAAAAATGTAACCCCTTTTTTTAAGAATTTGCAGAAGCAATAAATATAATTTCGAATACAGGTAGATGATGGTAAGTTTTATTTGATTTTTTAAAGTTGTTGGTTTATATTTTTAATTTGGGCAAAAGCGCCATTCTTTGTTTTATTTACAACTATATATGTATATTTTTCTCCGTGTTGTTGAGATCATTGAAGCCCTTATTATGGGTTTTTCACATTACCAAATTTAGATGACGCTCTGTCTTATTTTTCGAATATTTCCAATGAGTCGGTAATATTTGGAGTGCATACTGTTCCCAAATCTGGCAATACATTTTTACCTATTCCATAAAAATATTGCCTAGGTATCTACCTATTTCCTGCGAGAGTGTATTATATGTATTTTAATTTGAGTTTAATTTGAATAAACCGATAGAATTAAAAAAAAAATACGATAAAAGAATTATTACCCAGTAGAAGTGTATATATATACCTTACGAATTTAATAAAAAAAAAAAGCTCAAAAATAAAACCGAAATAATTAAACTGAAAAACAATTTGCCTACCTAGTTTGTTCGACAGTGTGTCATAATAATTTTGAATAATCCTATCTTGCTGGTGTTTTAAATAACACTAGTATCGCTTGTGGTCGAAAATCGACCATACCTTTTATAAGAACGTAATACTAAAAAACGTTCTACAATAATATTCGTTATTATTGTATGTTTTTTTTTTACAAACAAAAAGAGCGACATCTAGATATCGAAAAAATATGTAATTTTTTTTTTTTTTTTTTTTTTTTTTTTTTCCCGAGGGTAGGTGAAAATCTTCCAAAGACACTATGAGAATAGCAAGCGCGTGCTCATAGTAGTGTCAGATTTCTACTGACTAAAAACACCACCCTTCGATAAATTGTTAGATACTGCAACTAAGATAAAACTTATCAAGCAATTTTTCTATAACGAAATAAAAACACTTTTGACAGGTTACTTTGCACTGAAAGATCCTGCATGTTCCGCAATTAAGACGCGGTTAATCCTTATCTTGCCAAGTCGAAAGGTTTCGTTCTTTGTAGTCGGCGCAATAAATTACTCTCATCCAAAATTTGTCGGACTGTATTGTTGATATGCCCGATTAGTCGGTTTCTATGCTTTCGCGCGAAGCTTCTAGTTTCAGCTTCGATTGTAGGAATTCCGAGATCCCTGTGGATATCGTCGTTTCTAGTATACCACGGTGCTTGGACAATTTCTCTTTGTACTTTATTTTGAAAAGTTTGTAAAATATTGGCATTTGTTTTCTTGGTACAACCCCAAAGTTGTATACCGTAGGTCCACACCGGCTTTAGCACTTGCTTGTATAAAAGCAGTTTGTTCTCGGTACTGAGCTGGGAATGTTTTCCGAGTAACCAGTACATTTCCCTATATTTGATATCGAGTTCTTTACGTTTCATTTTCACGTGCGAATTCCATTTCAGCTTTGCGTCGAGTGTCATTCCCAGGTATTTGGCCTCGTTAGCAAAGGGTATTCGAGCCAAGTTTAGGAAAATTGGCAAGTCATTAGTTTTCCTATATGTGAAATTTACGTGAACAGATTTAGTTTCGTTGAGGGCGATCCGCCAGTCCCTTGTCCATTCATTTACTTTATTCAGTGTGGTTTGCAGCTTTGCAGTCGTTTCTTCGATCGTATTACCTACTGCAAGGATAGCGGTGTCGTCGGCGAAGGTAGCAAGGATAGTGCCATCTTCTCTTGGTATATCGCGAGTATATAACAGATACAGAAGCGGCCCAAGGACGCTTCCTATGCGGTACGCCGCCCGAAATTTCTTTAAGCTCCGAGTATTCTACACCATGTCTAACACGGAAGAGTCTGTTCCCGAGATATGATTCTAGGATATCATATAGGCTTACGGGAAGAATTTGACGTAATTTAAATTTTAAGCCGTCGTGCCACACCTTATCAAAGGCTTGTGAGACGTCGAGGAATACGCTTGAGCATATCTTTTTTTCTTCAAATGCTTTCTCTATTACGTCAGTAATTCTATGCACTTGGTCAATCGTCGAGTGCTTGGTTCTGAACCCAAACTGGTGGTCAGGGATTAGATTATTATCTTCTATAACCGGTTGTAGGCGCCTAAGTAATATCCTCTCGAAAACTTTAGATATGACTGGAAGAAGCGAAATTGGTCTATACGATTTTACTTCATTTGGCGGTTTTCCTGGTTTTAAAACCAAAATGACTTCCGCGACTTTCCATTGGCTCGGCACGTGTTTAAGTCTGAGCGCAGCATTTATAATATATAGAAGCTTAATTAATGCTTTTCGAGGTAGAAATTTGAGAACTTCTCCGGTGATCAAATCATAACCAGGAGCTTTCTTAGGTTTTAGAGATTCGATTTCACGTTTTAGTTCCCTTAGCGTTGCATATGTGAGTGAAAAAATCGTTAGATAGTAATTCCGTCCCACCATTGGTACTGCCGTAAGCCGCTCGACCATCGTACGGTTTAAAGGTTTCCTGTAGATGGGCGGCAAAAACGTCCGCTTTTTCTTTATCTTTCCTTGCCCATTCATTTTGATTTATTTTTATTGGCGGCGCTGGGATTTTGGGCCTTTTGGTGCCTTTTACAGCTTTCCAAAGTGAATAATTGGAATCTTTTTTCGCTGTTAAACTTTCAAGGTAAGAACCAATCGCCCGATTTTTAAAATCTTTAATAGCTGTCTTCAACAAATTGCACAAATAATTCAAATGTGCTTTATGTTGCGGAGCGCGACTCTGTTGCCATTTTTTACGCGCTTTCCTTTTTTCGTTGACCAATTCTTTTATTTCGGGCGGATATCTCTTCAATTTCGTTCCTAAAGTCTTCCCAGTTAGTTGTTTTACCAGTAAGTCTAGCTGGCTCTTGGTTATTGACTAGTTTTGCGCTCAACGTTAAAATAACCGGTGAATGATCAGATGACAGATCAAAGCTCTCTTCAACTTTAATGTGGTTGGTAGATATTCCTTTCACGACGAAAAAGTCTATCAGATCAGGTATTTTTGAAGTATCAGTTGGCCAGTAGGTCGGTTTGCCCGTTGAGTGGAAATCACAATTGTACTCCATACCTGCCCCATAGAGCATTCTACCTTTTCGCGAGATGAATCTAGAACCCCAGAACGTGTGTTTCGCATTAAAATCGCCGCCAATAATGAAATTTGGTTTGAGCGATTTAAGCAAGTTAGTATAATCACTTTTTTCAAGCGCGGAGCGTGGTGGACAGTAGATAGATGACATTCTAAGAGTTCGCTGATTATTTTTTACTCGAATCGTGCACAGTTGCATAGTTTCAAGCTCTATCTTCAGGTCTTCATATTGTTCAATGCAGTCTTTAATAAACAAAGATGATCCACCTCTCGCGTTTCCAGATGGGTGACAAGCGTGCAAATCATTGTAGCCTTTTATTTTTAAAATTGATCGCTCTTTTACGCGGGTTTCAGAAATTAAGCAAATGTCAATATCCTTTTCGCGCATGAATACTTCCAATTCATCGAGTTTTTGCAAAAGTCCGTTTGCATTCCAAGTACATATTTTTAACATTGGTTTTTCATTCATATTATATTTGAAGTACGCGTTTTCCTTGAATTATTTTCGAGCTTAACCAACCGATCGAGAATAATTTTATTTATTTTGCTTTGTTCTTCAAGTTTCCCGAGAATTACTGAGAAAACATGAGAAACACTGTCTGGCGAAGTTTCAACGTTTTTTGGTTCTTCGAATGCCACAGCCTGAGCGTAGGTCTGGACTCTGGCTGTCCGAGGACCACTATTCGGTGGCTTTCCTGATGGCAATTTTTGAATAGGGTTTCCTTTGACAACAGAGGCCGAGGGCATTTCTGCCGTTTCCCTTTTTTTAAAATTCTTACGTTCAGGAACCGGAGGTTTTAGATTGTCTACTATCCCCTGAACAGTCTTACGCTTTGTCTTAGTTAGCGGTTTTGATTTATCTTTTTCGGGCTTAAGGAGCGCATCTCTCGGTTTTTGCAACTCCTTAGCTACTTCACAGCCTCTATAATTTGCCGGGTGCTTTCCCTTGCAGTTAGCACAGGTAGCGGAGGACTGTTTTTTAACTCCACAGTCTTGGGAGAGGTGATTTCCGGCGCATTTCACACATCGTGGTTCTTTTTGGCAATACATTTGCGTATGATTAAATCCTTGGCAACGTTTGCACTGTGGAACTATTCTTACATTTCTACGCATGGGTTCGATTTTTACCACGATATTTAATATTGTTTTAATTCGGTAGATATCTTCGATATTATCTGACCTATCGAATGTAAGCATAAAGAGCGGAAGTCCACGTCTTACCACGATATCCTTATCGACTTCCGTTTGTTGCTTCTCCTTCTTAATGATATTTACGGCATCAAGAATTTTATACCCTTTGCTTTGAAGGTCGTTTATAACCTCGTCTTTGGTGCATGAGGGGTGGAGTCCCCTTGCTACAACACGATGTGGCCTTTCAGACTTTATTTCAAAAGTATACCACTGGATCTTCTCGGTATTTAGCTTTTGGGATACTGCCCGGTAATCATCGTGGTTATCGACGTTAATTTTCCACGCATTATTCCTTAAAGATGTAACCTTAAATTTCGATGTTATCGTTCCTTTAAGGAGGCTATGCAACTTATTATATTCCGTCACCCCAACGACGTTTATGGGTGGCGGTGCCCGAATTTGTGATCGAAGTTGTTTTTCTTGCGGTTCTTTACGCTTTTGTTCTTTTAGGGGCTCGACTTCGGGGGAAGAACCGGCTCTCCTTTTCTTACTAGGTCTTTTCTTAGCGACCTGATCCGTTTCGCGTGCTAGTTCTTCTTCGTCGGTGTGGTATTCCTGACTAGCTAAGCGTGGTGGAGTACATTCGCGTTCTTTCAGCAAACGATTGCTCCTTAGAACCTTATTTTCTTCTTTTAGCAGATCTATCTCTTTCTTAAGATCTTGATAGAGTAGGTCCATTTCCTTAAGCTTGATTCGGAGTGCTTCATTTTCTTCCTCAAAACTTTTATTTTTCACTGAGTCTTGTTTTTCACGCGCTGGCGCTCCCGGCGGACTTCTTTTCCCGGGGTTATTCGATCTTGATGGAGGAGATCGAGATACCCTTGAACATTTTATAAAAGGGTCAATGGATTGCAATAAGCGGCTCTCCCCAGAATCCGTAGAGCCGACCTCCGAAGAGGGTGGATTTTCCAGTAAAGCTGGACTGCCACCTGGGGTAATTAATCTTTTTGTTTTGTTCATTGCATTTTTGTATACACCATAAGCTCGGTATACGGAGGTTGGATTTTAGTCGCCTCTTACGACAGGCATGCCTACCTCGGGTATATTCTTTCCCCTACCCGAAGGGGGTAAATGAGCTGCTCCATCGGAAACAGGTTCTAATCTAAGGTGATTTATATTTGAATACGTTGCTATGGTAATATGGCGGCGAAAAATTGATTGTCACGAAAATCCTTTCAAATACTTGTTTTATATGGGGAATTCATAACTTAATTTTACCATCCTTAATGGCGGCAAATACCCTCGATTTTTTGTTTGTGCACATCTATGGCACAGTACTTTTCAAATAACATAAGTTTCATTCTCCTCATTTCATAATAAATACTTAAAAAGTGTACCGAAACTTTTGTGTTCACGTATTAATATAATGATATCTTCTATTCTATCTTCTATACATATAATAAAACTGTAGCTGTTTTCATGTGTACGCGGTTGGCGTGAAAACTACTGCACAGATTTTGATTAAATTTTTTTTGAAATGTCCCTTAAGATCTGCAGAAGGACATAGGCTGTTCATTTCATTGCTATGCCTATTTTTTGGAGCGTTTTGGACCAAAATGTGTTTTTTTTCTGACTTTACTGCCTTTTTATCGCTTTTACTCAAACAATTCTTAACCAATGCAAACAAAACAAAATACCAACAAGAGCCAAAACTTCCGTAATTATTTTAAGCCATCCTATCTACATTGATATCTACAGTAAAGAATTGAAGAATTCAAGAACTGAAGACGATATAGGTGAATAAATTTGTTTGATTTAATGTTGGTGTAAATACAATGCACTCTATATTATTTCTGTAGTTTCTATAGTAGTATATTTACCTCTTGCGATTCACACGCTCAACCAAATTTAACAAATGAAGTGTCAAAAAAAAAGAGATTTTCTTGCTTCTTATTTTTGCATTTTTAGTTTTTTTCAAATATTAACAATTGAAAAAGTTGAACATTTAGTACATTAAATTTCAACTACGCAGTTGTGTAAAAACTATAGGTACTTTTCTTTCATTCATCATGCCCGTACAAGCGACTCCGACACAGACTGTGTGACCGTTGCGGCATTCTGAAAAGTCGTATGAAAAAGGGCCAATGAGAAAAAAAAGGTGTAATTTCTGAAGCAGAATAGCTTATTTCAAATTCGTGAACGATATTTAACAAGTATTGGTTCGTTAAACACTATAATAGTGTTGTGATAGGCAACTGCGTTACATTTAAAATGTTTTTATTTGGATATAAGAGCTTTTGAAATATTTTTAAAGCGGCTTAGCAAAAGGTTGTGCCAGGCTCTCGAAAAAAGTTTCAAATCGCAACTTTAGTCGCATAATGGTCACGCTGAATTGCAATTCACAGCAGAGATAGAAAAACTAAGAGAGAATTTTATTTTCAAAATTAGGGGGGAATTGGATAGGAACGCTAAAGCTGACGGGCTTTTAATACTTAGTTTATAAATAAAACATTTGAGATCCACTTAACTGCGAAACTAAGATTGTTACCTTTGAAATGTTACCTTTTAACGACCGCAAAACCAATTTTTATCAATTTTGGTATAGGGATAGATGGGACCTCTGAGAATGACATTCGCTACTTTTTGTCGTGAAAACAAAACGTGAAGGGGATGAAGAATTGGATGCAAGTTTAAATGACGAACCAATTATTTCTCAAGTTAGGGATAATAAAATTCTATACTTTTGGTATAATACCAATGAATTTAAATGTGTAGGCTGTAGGGCTGAGAGGTTGGCTTAAAAGATAGGATAGTTTTGGACCCGATAAGTGGCGCTGTTGTTGATATAAATATTTTAATTGAGGGTGCCAGCTAGTCTAAAATAAGTACCGAATTTTATCCTGAATACTTTATATACGTTGTCGTTTTTAATGTAGATCCCCATGCGAACGTTTTTATTCCAAGTTTTGTTTTTAAATTAACTGACCTCAAAACAATACTGTGGAACTTATTAAAGTTGTCAGTTAATTCTCTACAGAATATAGGTATTTCTATGTCATTCTGACTATGACAATTGCAAAGCAGATCACTAATGCATAATATACCTATTTATACGAGGATAAAAAACAATCCGATGAAAGATCATCAGCCCATCCACCCTAAAATTCGCACGACCAAAGCCACCTATAGATCAAGGCCGTCAATTTTATCTCCTTTCGAATATATCTAATGTAACATTCACATCCGGAATTGGGGTTAATTAATTGTAGATATTATATCAAATCAATATTATAATTAAATTGTTGGTCATGAATTCATAACTAACAGAAATACGATAAAAAGATTTACTTGAAATATACTCCATTTGCATTCAAATATCTACAAGATCGAATTTTCAAATTTAAAATAAAAGATCAACCGTCATCTCATCATAAAAAGGAACACGAGCAGAATCGTTTTCTTTCATAAGCACAAATATCCAGATTTGCCTGCCATACGATCGAAATTCCAAATCAGAAATTTGTCATCATGTCTTGTTAAAAGAAACTACTCATGCATGAAGAGATAGAACCTCATTGTGCGAGTAACAGAGAAAAGAAACGCTTATGATGTTTTTATCCCTTTATTTGCTACCTACCGACCAGCCACCACCACCAATGACTCATCAGGTCATCACAAGTGTGGCTATTCCTCTCTATTTTGGTTCTACAAGAAACTTAGGAAGACAGCAACGCCATCCGACGGTGTGTGCGGCTAAGAAAATTTTCGTGTTGATGATAGTACTATAGTCTCTATATACAATGATAGTACTACCTATATAAAGTTTATATACAATGATGGCACTGATGTTCGATGGAAAATACGATGCTTTTGCATTATGCACCTAAAAGCTTCACTAGTAAACTCGGTACCGTTGTCACTTCTTATTGTTTTTAATTTCGATCCAGTCTCTGTTTCCAACTTCGCAACATAATTCTCTAAACATTTAGGAACTTCATCTTTGCTCTTCAAAAAATAGACCACACGATAGTTGGAAAAATCGTATTTGAATAACAAAAAATATTTCGAATTCGAAAGCAACAGTTGTTGCATTGGACCACACAAGTCTACATGAGCCAATTCACGGGGTTTTTGTGCTTTGCTTTTGCTGACACTGTATTTTAGTTTAGAGTAAGCAGAACACACAGAACACAAGCTTCATAAAAATATTCCTTTGAGTCATCAAACGCAATATTCTCCTTAAGCAAAAACTTTGAAACAACGAATTTATTTTTATGAGCTAACCGCTCATGCCACATCTGGAAAGAATCCAATTTCGTCACTAAATTGGCTGCAAGAGCCGTTTCCACTTTAAATAGCATGTGAAACAATGATTTCTTGCGAACACCCATCGCCACAATTTTGTTCCCGTTACGCAGCTCACACTTCACATTATTTAATACCAAAGAAAAACCTTTATCCAAAGTCGAGTTTGCCGAAAATAAAAGCACCTTCATATCGGGCACATAGAGCACATCATTTAAATATTTCCGTTCCCAAGTAAAACTGTCGAAAGCAAGAAAATTTATATTGCCGCAACCGACGCAAAAATTATTTCACCGTTATACGAACACTTTGTGGTTCGTCGAAATGAACATAAGAGGAACAAGTAAAAAGTGTTATCATCGGCCTGGCCGATGCTTTGATACCCTCCACTGCATACAAGTCATGCAAAATTGGTTTTGTGAGGGAGGTACCAGAACTACTTGACCGACATAGCCCATTTTCAATACCAACCTAACGACGATAAAAAGAAGTTCTCTCACCAAATTTCATTCACCTACGTCAATTACTTTGGGCGCCATCGTGCTTTCAACAGACAGAGAGACATATGGGTCCAATATTGGTTTTGTATGGGAGGTACCAGAACTACTTGACCGACATAGCCCATTTTCAATACCAACCTGACGCCGATAAAAAGAAGTCCTTTCACCAAATTTCATTCACCTACGTCAATTACTTTGGGCGCTATCGTGCTTTCAACAGACAGAGAGGCATGGGTCCAATATTGGTTTTGTATGGGAGGTACCAGAACTACTTGACCGACATAGCCCATTTTCAATACCAACCTGACGCCGATAAAAAGAAGTGATTTCACCAAATTTCATTCACCTACGTCGATTACTTTAGGCGCCATCGTGCTTTCAACAGACAGAGAGACATATGGGTCCAATATTGGTTTTGTATGGGAGGTACCAGAACTACTTGACCGACATAGCCCATTTTCAATACCAACCTGACGCCGATAAAAAGAAGTCTTTTCACCAAATTTCATTCACCTACGTCAATTACTTTGGGCGCTATCGTGCTTTCAACAGACAGACAGACAGACAGACAGACAGACAGACAGACAGACAGACAGACAGACAGACGGACATGGCTAAATCGATTCAGAATGTGATCCTGATTCAGAATATATATACTTTATGAGGTCTCCGGTGACTCCTTCTTTGCGTTACAAATGTATTGGCAAAGTGAATATACCTTCCTCTGGAGGGTATAAAAACAACTTTTATTGTAAATCATATGATTCGATGCACCGGAGTCCAATATCCAACTGTCATCGTTGCGGTTTTTCTTGTCGCAAAGAGAGAGAGTTGAAATGAACGCATCTACTTGATTTTGTATATCGCTTTGATTTTGCTGAACCTTTTTGTGTTGATTTGGAAACCGGTTTCTTTTCTTCAAGCAGTTTCTCTTCCAATGTCCGGGCTTTTTGCAGTAAAAACATTTACTATTACCAGCACCACTATCTTCGATGATGAGACGACTGGTTAAGTTTGCGAGTGTGCGTTCGGCCACAGTTGTCGATTCGCATGCTGTGTGAAAATGCTTGTATGGGTCTGGCACTGTCATCAAAATTTTTGTTGTGAGCATGTCAGACACTGTCTCGCCAAGATCACGCAGTTGTTGCACAATTGACTCCAATTTGGATATATGCGTCGCTATATCGTCTCCCTTACTCTTTCTAAAAGAATAGTATTTTTGCTGCAGCATATGGATATTGGTAATTGATTTCTGCTCATATACGGCTTCAAGTTTCTCCCACATTTCTTTGGCTGAATTACAGTTCATCACATGTGTTAGTGGTTGCTGTCCTAATGCCGTTACAATTATTTTTTGCACCTTGCAATCCGTGTTGATGAATGCCTTATATTCCGGCTTTTCTTTATCGATTCCAGGTTCCATCATCTCACGAGTCACCACATCATACCAACCACATGATTGTAAAATCACCTCTAACTGAAACTTCCAGGATGGCCACTGCTCCGCCGAAATAAGCTTTTCAATCTTCGTTTCCTCCATTATACTCGTATGTACCTACAAGAGAAAAGCCCGCACTACCTAACAATCGGTTCAATACTGTATGTGTCCGCGACCCAAAAACTGTTGCAGTAAAACGATTAAAAGATTTCCGATTATAATTGTACTACTAATTTTGTTTTTGCGTCTGTGCTGTTGCAGATTGCGAAAAAAGAAAAAGCGACCGTTCTAATTCAGTGGTTTATTAAGACTAGTTCTTTTTGTACATCGTATGATTAATATTGTGTAGTATAGTATATAGGTTACGTTAGTACATGTATAAAGTTGGGATATAGATTAACAGCAATGCTTAAGAGAAAGTAGTGCAAGAAGAGACGACTAAATATTGGTAAACTGATTCTTTCTTACAGTTTTACTTTATCATTAATTTTTTGTGGACAGCTATTTTTTGGATGTTTTTCTTCACATTTAACGCACGCAAGATCTCTTATACAATAGCTTTGCGTATGCCTGGAAGCTTGGCAATGTTTGCATTGAGATATTGAGTTCGTTCTTCTTCAAAGTGGCTCAATCTTGATAACAATACTCATTATTGACTTAATAGCGTATACCTTTTGAATATTTTCTTGATTGTGAAAGGATACATAGCATAAATAGGGGTAGTTTTCTATTTCTTGTAGTTGGCTCCCCATCATTACCTTTTGTTTATACTTTTTTAATTAAGTTTTTAGCTTCCAAAATTTTGATTTTTTTTCGTACGCAAGTCTTCAACAATATCATGTTCATCTCACGAGAAGTGTAGACCTCTGGCAACTACTCTTTTTGGTCTAGTAGCCTTATTTTCATTTGAGTGCCATTGTACATTCATTTTCGTTAGCTCATCAGTGATTTCTCTATAAGTGTCACTGTCATCGACATTGTTGTTGCTATATGATGTGAGCTTGCACGTTTTCTTAGTTTTTTGTTCAACTATTCTTTTTAGCTCACCAATTTTGTCTATTCCAGAGATTATTATTGGTGGTGGTAATGGTTGTCTTTTCAACCGTTTTATCATTTGCCTTAGCTTGTGAATTTGTATGTTTTGCCGTAGTCACACTGTCAAGATTTCTGGCAGATATTTCAGGACTTTCTTCTGCCTTTCCTTCCTTTGTTGGTCTTTTGCTTTTTTTCAGATGTCTTTCTGTCTCCAGAGCAAGCTCCTTTTCATCTGTGAGTATTCTTTTTGTTCAACTTGCTGAATTGGTTGGACAGTACGGTCCAAAAGGCTAACTTTAATTTCAAGTTCTTTTATCTGATTTTGCAAGCTTTTAACAATTTCTTCTAAACTTTTTCTTTTATCCACCGTTGTAAATCTATGTTGAGATATCGGTCTTTCACGAACCCTGCTTCCAATCATAGACACCTTTAACCAGCGTTAATAATATATTGCAGTCAAAAATAAAAACATGCCCGAACACATCAGAAAACAGTAACTCCTTCTACACTTTGCCTTGTACTCAAAAATCTTGTAAAGTGTAAGAGCATATAAAATAGTAGAGTAGGTGCTTAAAACTCTCTAACCAGAACTTGATATGTACTGCCATATCAGAAGAATAATTCACTTTTGAATTTTATTTAATCTTTTTCCTATATTCTATACACCGTTTCTTTTATCTAGCGTTGTTTCGCAGATTTTTACCTAAGTACCTAATTAAACAACCAACCAAACTTTTGATCAACGAGAAAGTTTCGTTCGACACAGCTGTGCACTTTATTTGAATAAGAGCGTGAATTATTGAATATTTAAAAAGATTACAAAGTATGATACAAAATATTCATGTGTTCTTGGCTCTCTCCTAGTAGACACGATTGTAGGGGTGTGCTCAAGATCACACACTTTTTCTTGACAGTGAAAAATAAAAATATCTACAAATCATAGGAATAAAAACAAAGAGAATTCAGTTCATTCATTTATTGGTAAACAAAATATAATTTAAAATAAGTAAAAGTGTTATCATTGGCCTGGCCGATGCTCTGATACCCTCCACCGCATACAAGTCATGCAAAATTGGTTTTGAGAGGGAGCTACCAGAACTACTTTACCGACATAGAACATTTTTAATGCCAACTTGACGACAATAAAAATAAGTCTTTTCACAAAATTTCACTTTCTAGGTAGATTCTTTTCGACGCTATCGTGTTTTTAACATATATGTTTTCCCATTTTTAATACCAATCTAACGAAGATAAAAAGTAATCCTTTCACCAAACTTCATTCGCCTAGGTTGTTTCGTTTGGACACTATCGTATATTTAATAGACAGAGAGACACATGGGTCCAATATTGATTTTGTATGAAAGGTACCAGAACTACTTGACCGACATAGCCCATTTTCAACACCAACCTGACGCCGGTAAAAAGAAGTACTTTTACCGAATTTCATTCACCTACGTATATTACTTTGGGCTCTATCGTGCTTTCAACAGACAGACAGACAGACAGACATGGCTAAATCGATTCAGAATGTGATCCTGATTCAGAATATTTATACTTTATGAGGTCTCCGGTGTTCCTTCTTGACGTTACAAATGTATTGGCAAAGTGAATATACCTTCCTGTGGAGGGTATAATAAAACAAGTAAAAGTGTTATCATCGGCATGGCCGATGCTTTGATACCCTCCACTGCATACAAGTCATTTAAAATTGGTTTTGTGAGGGAGGTACCAGAACTACTTGACCGAGATAGCCCATTTTTAATACCAACCTAACGACGATAAAAGAAGTCCTTTCACAAAACTTCATTCGCCTAGGTTAGGTTGGGTTAGGTTGGGAGGGCAGTTTTGCATCAGATGCAAATTATCGCCCGGAAGCCGTGCAGGCCCATTGTGAGTACCCTGTTTATACATGTAAGGACATGTGGCTAACAAAACCACTTCGATCTGTTGAGGAATAGTTTTATGTCTGATAGAGGTACCCTAGCCAAGTCGTCCAAACTTTCGAAGAACCTTGCACCCATACAGGATGAGCGGCGTTCTTGTAAATCTGGGCAGTGGCATAGAAGATGTTCCACGGACTCTATTTCCTCTTCGTCTCTGCAGCTTCTGCAGAAGTCATTTGCAAGAACTCCCAGGATTTTAGCCATGTTTCCTATGGTGCAGTGTCCGGTTAAAACCCCGACGAGCATCCGGATTTGACTTCTGTTAAAAGAGACCAGGAGCTTTGATCTTTTGGTGTCAACCACAGGCCACAGACTACGGCAATCTGTAACACATTTCGCATTAACAAGGTTGGAGCCGATTGCTTTGAGTGCTGCTTGACTGTCCACACAGATGGTAATTTCTGGTTATTGGTTATTGGTTATTGCTGGTAGTCCCATCGATAGGATAGTCTGTGCTGCTTTCTTAACCGCATAGATCTCAGCTTGGAAGACGCTACAGTGATCAGTCAGTCGAAACGACTGCTATTAACCAAGTCTTTCTGAGAATACGCCGGCTCCTGTACCATTTTCTGTTTTTGAACCATCCGTGTAGACGGATATACCTCTAATGATGGTACTGGGTGAGTTAAAGTCCTGACTTTTAGGTATAGTGATTCTGAAATTTTTCTTAAAGTCATATCTGGGTTTCTCGTAATCTGTAAGTGACATGATTCTCTTCCGATCAAAGATTTCAAGTATGCTTGAGTGTCCGCAGTAACCAGGCTTCCAAGTTTTGTTCTCTCTTAATCTGAGAGCGGCTTTGGCTGCCACGTTTTTAGTGAATAGCTCTATTGCAGGTTGCAGGTTTAATAGCGTTTCCAGACCTAGTTGTGGTGTGGATTTAATTGCACCTGTTATACCTAAGCAAGCGACTCTCTGCACCTTGTTCAGGTTCTTAAGATAGGATTTGGTTTTAACCGCCTCCCACCAAACTAATGAACCATAGGTAAGGATGGGTCTCACAATCGCAGTGTACAGCCAGTGCACAATTTGCGGTTATAAGCCCCAGTTTTTCCCAAAGGTTTTCCTACATGCATAAAAAGCATTAAGTCCTTTCTTTATTCTTTCTTCAGTATTCCATTTCCAGTTCAATTTGGAGGTGAATACTACACCTAGGTATTAGGCATCGGTCGAGAGATTAAGTTGGACGCCTTTAAGATTCGGTGGGTCCAATTTTGGTAAATTAAATTTCCTGGTGAACAGAATGAATTCGGTCTTTTTCAGATTAACCGCAAGACCGTTGTGGTCCGTCCATTTAGATAGTTCTGATAACTCAGATTCCATAATATCTCTAATGGTGGAAAGGTATTTTCCTGTTATTAATACAACTATGTCATCTGCATAAGCGACTATCTTAATACCTCTGCTGATAAGGGATCTAAGAAGTTTGTTAATCGAGATGTTCCACACTAGAGGAGATAGGACTCCCCCTTGTGGTGTTCCGCAGAGATTACCTGTAGCCATGGGACGGTCCTTTTACTTGTCTTTTGTAGCTTGGCTGGTATAATACCTTCCGGTCCCGCCGACTTGTACGGTTGGAAGGATTGAAGAGTCCATGCTATTCTATTCGTGCTTGTGCATTTCCTGATGACAGCCAGTTCTTCATTCGAAAGTGAGGAGAGGCTTCCATCAGAACTGTGTAGCAGGCTTCCTGGGATTGTGCATCCCGGAAAGTGTGTTCCGGGGAGCAAGTCAAGAGTCTCCTGATTACTAGCGGTTCAGCTATTGTCTTCCTTGCACAGGTACCCTACGGGAGAGTGATTTTTGGCAAGGACTTTCCGGAGCCTTGCCGCTTCTGTGGTGGATTCAATGTTGAAGCAATATTTTGCCCAGGATACTCGTTTGACTGCTTTAGTTTCTAGTTTTCTTTTTAAATTCGCTGAAGCTGTTGCGATATGCACTCCAGTCTTCATCGGTTTTTGTCAGTTTGGCTCTATTAAAAAGTTTCCTGGTTTTGGTCCTAAGAAGTCTTAGTTCCCTAGTGCACCAAGCCGCGTGGGTTTTTTTGGGAGGACGACTAATAGGGCAGGATTTTTTAAAGGAGTTAGTTAGGGTCCTGGTGAGAAGATTGACTGCTTCGTTGACGAGTGTCGCTTTACTCCAGTCAGTCTTGGCAGGATTCCTAAAAGGGAGTTCTTTGGGTAGTTCAAAGTCGATTGTGAATGTTATCCTGAAATGATCAGGGAAAGAGCACTTCGGGGAATCCTTCCAATCGTTGACCCTGAATCTGTTTACTGGGAGCGCTAGAGTTAGATCAATTACTTCTTCCCTAATTTTGTTGTGAAAAGTAGGATGACTACCACTTTTACAAATATGTAGGTTGGAGAGTAATATAAAATCAAGTATAGACTCACCTCTTTTGTTAATATCACTGCTGCACCACTGTGAGTGATGAGCGTTGGCGTCCATACTTACTACTAAGTTGGTTCTGGTGGTGTTGGCGTACTGTACCAGGTCCCTTAGTATGTAGTGGTGATGCGGGGTCTTCTTTTTCGTAAGGCAGATATGCGGATGCAAGAGTGAGTTCGGGCTCGTTCTTGCGGTCGCATATCGCCACTGTCAGATCACTGTTGCTGAAACGATAAGAGAAAAGAAAGTTAATTGATTTCTTTATCAGAATGCAACTCCTTAGTTTACCTTCACAGCTAGAGTGTAAGAGTGTGTAGTTTTTTGACCTCAGTCCTTGGATTTTGGCTTTGTATAGATATGGTTCCTGGATTAGGGCCACGTCCACACTCTCATCATTCATGAAAAGCAGCAGGTCGTCGGTGGCAGCTTGAGAGTGATGCAAATTAATCTGCACCACCCTGAGCTTTCCGGCGCTGGTCATCGTTACTAGGGAAGGAGAACTTGATGTTCCCCAACCCAAATTTGACGACCCCTGCTGAGGATCTCAGATGGTTGGCGGATTTAGGATCCACCGCAATGCGCAAGTTCCTACCGCCACCTTTCTCCCGCGGCCTGGAGCTTACCAGCTTCCACTCACCCACGTTCACCAGACCAACCAGCTTGAGTATGGATTGTTCCTCCGGAACCGGAGGAGGTATCCATACGTGCACCAGGTACCGCAGAGGTAGGACTGAGGCAGGTATGGCTTCCAGTTTGGCACCAGACCACAGTTCTCCTAGGCCTCGAATGCAGCGCGTTAAAAAGTCGAGTGACTCTTTGTTGCCACATCCGGCGACCTTTACCGCCTTCCGCCAGCCTGCCTCATCGAAGTTGCAGGTGTCGTTGATATCAGCAGCTTCTCCCTCTGAAATCATGGCTTGCATGATATTTGCCTCTACCTTGAGCCATTTGTCTGCCGCAAGTTTCCCATCAGGGTTGCTGCGGTCAATAATGGCTTGGGTGAGGTCCTCGCTGCTTTTAAGTTTAGCTTTCTTTGCCGAGTTCCCTGTTACCTCGTCGGCTGAGCGGATTCTTTTGGGGGCCTGCTTAGCTGTTTCCTTACCTGTGGCCGTCGAGTCCTTGAACTTTTCATACCGTTGGTGGGATTGCTTGGCATTGACCTCCTTCCGAATAGTACCCAGCTTTCGTGGTGTCGGGTCTTTAGGCTTTGCATTATCTTTTTGCTCCTTAGGAACGGAGCCTGTATTTTGTGGTGGTAGGACGACGGGAACCACCGACTTAGAGGTCGATGGGGTGGGGGTCGCCTCCGAAGTAGGCCGTTCCTCTCTCTTCTCGACTCCTTTATCTCCTACCACATGGCATGTTGGTGAGACCGAATCCACACCAGTCGCGGGTACGAGGTGTGTCTTGTTGGCAAGACGATTCTCGTACTGTTTGACTTGCTTGGTGTGCTTCCTCACCAACGCTCTATCTCTTTCAGACAGATTAGCCGTGTCACATTTAGTAGTTCTTAGTTGATCGCTCATCAACAGCCTGTCTGCCATGGGTGACCCTTCTGACGACTACGTCGTCGACAGCATAGCCCGTTGATTTATTGCAATACGAAGCCTAAGCACCAGACGCCCTTGCAAGGACAGTACACCTTCACAAGGACGCACACGTCAAGGTGGCTACCCTAGCGGAGGTCATTCGCCTAGGTTGTTTCCTTTGGACGCTATTGTATTTTAAATAGACGGAGAGCTACATGGGTCCAATATTGATTTTGAATGGGAGGTACCAGAACTACTTGACCGACATATCCCATTTTCAATACCAACCTGACGACGGTAAAAATAAGTCCTTTCACCAAATTTCATTCGCCTATTCCTTTGGGCGCTATCGTGCTTTTAATCCAAAATACAGTAGTAACCGTTTAAAGCGAACCCGCCTAAAGCTAACTTTCGCATATAACGAACCCATTCTGCGCGTGAAATAAAGAAAATGTCCGGTTATAACGAACCAAAAATCTGTCGCTTTACATTGTCATCCAGATTTTCCCAACTTTTCGTTACTTCCCCGAGAACTGTATAGCTGCGTACGAACCAACATTCTCAAATGTCAAAATTTTTTCCTTCAATATAATTTTTTCGGTACTTCCCCGAGTAACCTTATGTTTACAAACGAAAGGTTGAGTGAAGTGACGCGCTTAAAAATCTTTTTAGTAAAATGGGAGATTTAGAAACAAAAAAAGAAAATGTTTCACATTAAAAGACAAATAACTTTTTCTTTTCTTTTTTTGATTTTCAAAACAAAACTTGATGATTTTTTTAGCGTATCTCTTATAACGAACTTCGGTTATAACGAAACAATTTGGTCAGTCCCTTCGAGTTCGTTATAAGCGGACACTGCTGTATATACATGCTTATACAATATATATATGTATTTCTTATATCACATTTAGATTGAGATCAAATTGTTGATCTAACCCTATATAACAGTCAGACATTAGGTAAAGTGTAAGAATAAGTCGAGCCTTGTTAGGAGGGACCTGAAACACAACCGCTGTGTTGATGTATTGCCTCGTATCGAGATTCGCTTCAAGGCAAGGAGTTCGTTATTTGATTGTGACCCAAGTGTAAGAAACCATCCTTCAGTTTTACTTTTGGGGTATTGCGGACAGTATACATAGTTGCTGTCCATAGAAGCCTTTCGAAGTAAAGTTATGCATATTACACAGTTCTAAAAACAAGAGAATACAAAATAAACAACGGCCGAAAAAAAAGTACACGACTAAAAAGCTCTGAAGAATTACTAAATAAATTAAACCCTGCACAAAATATAAGAAAAGTGTTAAATAAAGTGCACTTTTAGCTTAAACATATTCATCCGATAAGGCAGTATATATCAAATAACAAGCCAGTTTTTGTTTAAGTTTAAGCACGCAGTAAAGGCAATTTTTAAAAATTCTGGTGGAAAATCTTTAAACACCCCATGCACTATTTATAAGCTCACAATAGCGAACTACCTTACAATAACAAATTGCCAGTTCACACGCTTGCCAGGTTTTGTCTCAAACTCTGACAATTTCATTTGCAGATGATTTGCCTGCAAATAATTTGTCTGACAACGTTGTCAGGTAGAAAGTTGCCAGTTCCCACGTTTATCAGATGTTTGTTTACAAAATATTTGCAAATCCGTTGGCGGGCATTGTCAGTATTCTTAGCAAAGTTTTATTGGAAGTAACGAAATAATAAAAATCTTGTAGATATGTGTATTATAGTTTGAAGTTGGATGAATTTATTTGATGAAATCAAGAGAACACGTTCACAGCGAGATTTCGTGCGAGTTTATTTGTTTCTCAACGATGAAGGTAATTTGAAAGAAAAACTAGGAAGGATGAATATGAACATGGTGTAGGCTGTGTGATGGAGGCTTTATGGGTTGAATATATTTTATGTACGAGCATGCAAAATAATGCTGTATAGTGGGATTAGGTATTTATTTTGTATGATGTTCATCTACGATTACACATGCCAATTTTTGTGTCATATTTTGACATCCCGACGTCACTATAACGTTAATATTTGTCCTAAATTTGTTACTACGTGTGATCGCCTGTCAAGCGTCTGATGTCGCGGGCTGTTACAGCGCGTGGTACAAGTGACATACTAAATTATTAGGCAGCAAAAACCTAAAGTCAAATGGAATCTTCAGTGAACCTCGTGTTAAAAAAATAAGTAAAAGTGTTATCATAGGCCTGGCCGATGCTTTGATACCCTTGTAGTGTGACTCAACACACTACGCTGGTCATCCGAGCCACCGACAGCACACTGACCTCCCCAGCGAGACTTTGTAGTCTACGAATGAACATAGCTGAGCCAGTGATAATAATTATATTGTAACCTAGTTGTAAGTAGAAACCATTAGTCACATAAGTCAAATGTTCAATAGTTGTAATGAATAATTTAAGTATAAATAGCATGTAATGGATTGGAAGAATTCATTCAAATAAATATCAACCGAAGGCCAACATTCCTTTCTTTTCGTGGCACGTTTGCCTATCATTGCGGCATTTTTGCCTCTGTTTGTAGCGTTGCCATCGCTTAAACTGGCACCATTAGGGAATCATCCTATGCGTCCCATACACTCATCACACCCTCCACAGCATACAAGTCATGCAAAATTGGTTTTGTATGGGAACTACTACAGAATTATTTGACTTGACTGACATAGCTTAATTTTAATACCAACCTGACGACGATAAAAATAAGTCCTTTCACCAAATTTCATTCGCCTATGTCTATTCTATTAGGCGCTATCGTGCTTTTAACAGACAGACAGACGGACATGGCTAAACCGATTCATAATGTGATCCCGATTCAGAATATATATACTTTATGAGGTCTCCGGTGACTCCTTCTTGGCGTTACAAATGTAATGACAAAGTGAATACACCTTCCTGTGGAGGGTATAATAAGCAAAGAGGAAGGACCTGATCTTCAATCAGACCATTCCCCGTTAGTTTTTACACTTAGCGGTAAAATAATAATAAAAGACCAAGGCCCAAAACTAAAAAAACGCTGGCAACAGACAAGCGCGCCAAGCGACAAGACCCCACTAAACAACTTAAATAATAAGCTCAGAAAATCTGGAAGAGAATTCAATAATGAGTCTTTGAAAACTTACTTTACAAGTCTTACAACTGCTGCTAATACCGACTACTCGCTCTGTAAGGCAACAGAGAAAATGAACAGGCCAATAGATCACATTCCGCCAGTAAAAACCAAAGAAGGTATCTGAGCGAAAAGCAGCCAAGAGAAATCAAACCCTTTTGCTGAGTATCTTGAAGACATATTCAAACCTTATGAAGATAAAGGTTATCAAGGACTCGAAGTAAGGTGCGAAGAAGATAGACCTATTCGGTCGGGAACAGCTAAAGAATTTGCCAAAGAAATTAAAAAATCATGAATAAAACAAAAGCCCCAGGGTTTGATTTGATTATAGGAGAAATTTTGAAACAATTTCCACGAAAATGTTTAAAAAAAACTAGCACAGATTATAAATGCTGCATTTAAATTAAGATATGTGCCAACATTGTGAAAAATCACGGAGGTAATAATGACACCAAAACCAGGCAAACCAACTAACGAAGTTACCTCATATCGCCCAAGAATTAAAAATTAAATTCGAAAAGCATTTGAAGAGAGAAATGTGTGCTCTACAGTATTTCTTGATAACTTATGTTTCGATAAAGTAGAAAGGACTGATACACAAATTACAAAAGCTACTGCCGAGGAAGTATTCGACCATTCTGGAGTCTTGTATATCAAATAGATTCTTCAGAATCAAGCAATATACAGAGTACTCAACATTTAGAGAGATAAAAGCTGGAGTACCGCAATGGAGTGGCGGAGCAGGGGGGGGGGGGGGGCAGGGGGCACAGGCCTCTGGCGGCTCTTTGGGGCGTTTATAAATTTCAAATATAAAGAATTTACGAAACGGATTCTTTTTTCAGTTTAACGAATTTATTTTCAAACGGCCTTTCCAATAATCAACTTTAGTCTGGCAGTTTATGCAAAGACCCCACACTTTCCAAAATCCCTTTACCAATAAACAAATATAGTTGCCAGAATATCGCTAAAATCGCGGAAAATATAGATAGAAGAACTGTCAGCATTCAGCAAAATCCATGCCAAATAATAAATTTGGGAACTGCTGGAGGAATATCAGGTAGTATATGCGAATTTAAGATATACAAAGTTCTGTATTACTTGGTCAAACTCATCTAGGAGAAAACATGACAGTTTATGTATATTTGTATTTTTCCCGAATTAAGTAATAAAGCTATGCAGTTTTTAAAAGATCAAATTGTATTTATTTTCACACCTCCATATACATACTTTTGCAAGTACTGTTTTGTAAACGGAAATGAATAAGCAGGTTAATATTTCTTTCGAAAATATTCACTTGCTAACGATCTAAATGTGATCTTTAGACTACAAATAAGTTTTGATTTGCATTATCAGCCATCGAATAAATCAAAGCATTCTAATTAACTGTGTTCCGTTTATTGTATACCTAATTTAAAAGAGACCTTATTACGACACAAATTCACTCATAAATCAATCGTGAAGTATTAGAAAACAAGGGAAAGCGTACTCTAAAAAGTACCGAAAATTTTGTCCGATCGAACAATAGGGCATTACTGATTTGCATACGATATTTGAGAGACCAGCGGATATTTTGTGCATTTCCTATTTTCTGTTTTGTTTTTTGCTTATAATAAGCTTCAAAAAGCCTTTAAAAGAAATCTGTTGGGCAAATTAATTTGCAATTTAAATATTCCTTTTTTTAGAATAAAATCCTCGTTGTTAAATAAACTATTGACCTTGTTTTTTCACGAAAACAAATTATGAAATTTTAATTCTGCGATGACAAAATGTAATAGTTTCTAAGAAAGTTGTCGCACTAGCAAATTTGGAGGTCTAATTGTTTATTGGTACCGTTTCACTAATGCTGTACATTTTTACTAAAGCTGGCAACCAGCTAATCGTCGACATTAGTGTTTGATTATTAGTAAGGCCGAAAGTTTACATTCCTTGTGTTGCTCAACAACAAAAATCGTAAGAGATTTTGCCTTGATGAAAAGTAGGAAAACAAATTTTGAAAGAAATTTTCTGTTAATAATTAAAAAATTAATAACCTTTTAACTTTCTCGATTACGTAGTACGAGAAAGATATTGTATTCGTACGAAATTTCGAATTAGAGATATTAATCAATTCTGACATTACAATGATAGAGGAACTCAAAAAAGTAGGTCGCAAAAATTCTGTCCGTCTGTCTGTCTGCCTAAACGGCTGCCCGGATTTATTTCAAACTTTGGAATTGTAGTTTGGGGGCTTTAGTTTACATATTTGGCGTAAAATAATTGATGTTTTCAAAATTATTGTGTCCTTAAATTTCAATTCGAATCACCCAAAACGCAGATTTTAGAAACTGCTCGTATCTCGAAAACCCCAATTTCGATTTCAAATAAGACTATAAAGAGCAAGGATGTAAGGATTCATCCAGAACAATAACAAATATTATTTTTTTAGCTAAATAGTTAAGCAATAGTATTTTTTTTAACTAGAAATTGCATTATTTGGCACTGTTTTGTCTGCCAAAAAAAAAACCGCTCAAACGATTTTGGTTAAAAATATATACATATCGGCCTTACCAATAATCAACTTTAGTCTGGAAGTTTATGCAAAGACCCCACACTTTCCAAAATCCCTCTACCAATAAACAAATATAGTTGCCAAAACATCGCTAACTGTAGGGTTAAATGTTAATGTTCAGAAACCCATGTTTATCTGGGGCATTAGCTAAATAAATCCTCCCAAAATGTCATTTTGAAGAGGTGTGTTGCCCAACTATCCTAAATGATGGTATGGAATTTCGTAATAGGAGCAAATTTACATACGCTGTTGTTCAGCCTGACCGTTTATAATTTAATTATAAACTAATTTTAGTGAATTGTAAATGTTTTCTGATTTTATCCGTTGGAATACAACAATGCAAGTGGTTTTTAAGTCTAGCAAACACAAATTTGTACAAATGTATGCACAAAATTGAAAAATAATGCATTTTTGTTTTATTTCTAAACACTTAACCCCGTATTAATAAACAAAAATGTGCACAAGTATGTAAGTTTGCTAGTAGGCATCAGATAGCATACAAAAATTTGACATAACTGCTGAATAACGAGTTGATAACTTTTACGCAGCGTTTATTAATATTTTGGTTAAAATATGTACTACACAGCTTTCGTGTAGAAGAATGTCCACGGCTTTTTTTCACCCAATTAAGTGATATAAGCTATGCAATTTTTAAAACATCAAATTGTATTTATTTTCACACCTCCTTATACTTTTGCAAGGCAAGTACTGTTTTGCAAACGGAAATGAATAAGTAGGTTAATATTTCTTTCGAAAATATTCACTTGCTAACGATCTAAATGTGATCTTTAGACTACAAATAAGTTTTTATTTGCATTATCAGCCATCGAATAAATCAAAGCATTCTAATTAACTGTGTTCCGTTTATTGTATACCTAATTTAAAAGAGACCTTATTACGACACAAATTCACTCATAAATCAATCGTGAAGTATTAGAAAACAAGGGAAAGCGTACTCTAAAAAGTACCGAAAATTTTGTCCGATCGAACAATAGGGCATTACTGATTTGCATACGATATTTGAGAGACCAGCGGATATTTTGTGCATTTCCTATTTTCTGTTTTGTTTTTTGCTTATAATAAGCTTCAAAAAGCCTTTAAAAGAAATCTGTTGGGCAAATTAATTTGCAATTTAAATATTCCTTTTTTTAGAATAAAATCCTCGTTGTTAAATAAACTATTGACCTTGTTTTTTCACGAAAACAAATTATGAAATTTTAATTCTGCGATGACAAAATGTAATAGTTTCTAAGAAAGTTGTCGCACTAGCAAATTTGGAGGTCTAATTGTTTATTGGTACCGTTTCACTAATGCTGTACATTTTTACTAAAGCTGGCAACCAGCTAATCGTCGACATTAGTGTTTGATTATTAGTAAGGCCGAAAGTTTACATTCCTTGTGTTGCTCAACAACAAAAATCGTAAGAGATTTTGCCTTGATGAAAAGTAGGAAAACAAATTTTGAAAGAAATTTTCTGTTAATAATTAAAAAATTAATAACCTTTTAACTTTCTCGATTACGTAGTACGAGAAAGATATTGTATTCGTACGAAATTTCGAATTAGAGATATTAATCAATTCTGACATTACAATGATAGAGGAACTCAAAAAAGTAGGTCGCAAAAATTCTGTCCGTCTGTCTGTCTGCCTAAACGGCTGCCCGGATTTATTTCAAACTTTGGAATTGTAGTTTGGGGGCTTTAGTTTACATATTTGGCGTAAAATAATTGATGTTTTCAAAATTATTGTGTCCTTAAATTTCAATTCGAATCACCCAAAACGCAGATTTTAGAAACTGCTCGTATCTCGAAAACCCCAATTTCGATTTCAAATAAGACTATAAAGAGCAAGGATGTAAGGATTCATCCAGAACAATAACAAATATTATTTTTTTAGCTAAATAGTTAAGCAATAGTATTTTTTTTAACTAGAAATTGCATTATTTGGCACTGTTTTGTCTGCCAAAAAAAAAACCGCTCAAACGATTTTGGTTAAAAATATATACATATCGGCCTTACCAATAATCAACTTTAGTCTGGAAGTTTATGCAAAGACCCCACACTTTCCAAAATCCCTCTACCAATAAACAAATATAGTTGCCAAAACATCGCTAACTGTAGGGTTAAATGTTAATGTTCAGAAACCCATGTTTATCTGGGGCATTAGCTAAATAAATCCTCCCAAAATGTCATTTTGAAGAGGTGTGTTGCCCAACTATCCTAAATGATGGTATGGAATTTCGTAATAGGAGCAAATTTACATACGCTGTTGTTCAGCCTGACCGTTTATAATTTAATTATAAACTAATTTTAGTGAATTGTAAATGTTTTCTGATTTTATCCGTTGGAATACAACAATGCAAGTGGTTTTTAAGTCTAGCAAACACAAATTTGTACAAATGTATGCACAAAATTGAAAAATAATGCATTTTTGTTTTATTTCTAAACACTTAACCCCGTATTAATAAACAAAAATGTGCACAAGTATGTAAGTTTGCTAGTAGGCATCAGATAGCATACAAAAATTTGACATAACTGCTGAATAACGAGTTGATAACTTTTACGCAGCGTTTATTAATATTTTGGTTAAAATATGTACTACACAGCTTTCGTGTAGAAGAATGTCCACGGCTTTTTTTCACCCAATTAAGTGATATAAGCTATGCAATTTTTAAAACATCAAATTGTATTTATTTTCACACCTCCTTATACTTTTGCAAGGCAAGTACTGTTTTGCAAACGGAAATGAATAAGTAGGTTAATATTTCTTTCGAAAATATTCACTTGCTAACGATCTAAATGTGATCTTTAGACTACAAATAAGTTTTTATTTGCATTATCAGCCATCGAATAAATCAAAGCATTCTAATTAACTGTGTTCCGTTTATTGTATACCTAATTTAAAAGAGACCTTATTACGACACAAATTCACTCATAAATCAATCGTGAAGTATTAGAAAACAAGGGAAAGCGTACTCTAAAAAGTACCGAAAATTTTGTCCGATCGAACAATAGGGCATTACTGATTTGCATACGATATTTGAGAGACCAGCGGATATTTTGTGCATTTCCTATTTTCTGTTTTGTTTTTTGCTTATAATAAGCTTCAAAAAGCCTTTAAAAGAAATCTGTTGGGCAAATTAATTTGCAATTTAAATATTCCTTTTTTTAGAATAAAATCCTCGTTGTTAAATAAACTATTGACCTTGTTTTTTCACGAAAACAAATTATGAAATTTTAATTCTGCGATGACAAAATGTAATAGTTTCTAAGAAAGTTGTCGCACTAGCAAATTTGGAGGTCTAATTGTTTATTGGTACCGTTTCACTAATGCTGCACATTTTTACTAAAGCTGGCAACCAGCTAATCGTCGACATTAGTGTTTGATTATTAGTAAGGCCGAAAGTTTACATTCCTTGTGTTGCTCAACAACAAAAATCGTAAGAGATTTTGCCTTGATGAAAAGTAGGAAAACAAATTTTGAAAGAAATTTTCTGTTAATAATTAAAAAATTAATAACCTTTTAACTTTCTCGATTACGTAGTACGAGAAAGATATTGTATTCGTACGAAATTTCGAATTAGAGATATTAATCAATTCTGACATTACAATGATAGAGGAACTCAAAAAAGTAGGTCGCAAAAATTCTGTCCGTCTGTCTGTCTGCCTAAACGGCTGCCCGGATTTATTTCAAACTTTGGAATTGTAGTTTGGGGGCTTTAGTTTACATATTTGGCGTAAAATAATTGATGTTTTCAAAATTATTGTGTCCTTAAATTTCAATTCGAATCACCCAAAACGCAGATTTTAGAAACTGCTCGTATCTCGAAAACCCCAATTTCGATTTCAAATAAGACTATAAAGAGCAAGGATGTAAGGATTCATCCAGAACAATAACAAATATTATTTTTTTAGCTAAATAGTTAAGCAATAGTATTTTTTTTAACTAGAAATTGCATTATTTGGCACTGTTTTGTCTGCCAAAAAAAAACACCGCTCAAACGATTTTGGTTAAAAATATATACATATCGGCCTTACCAATAATCAACTTTAGTCTGGAAGTTTATGCAAAGACCCCACACTTTCCAAAATCCCTCTACCAATAAACAAATATAGTTGCCAAAACATCGCTAACTGTAGGGTTAAATGTTAATGTTCAGAAACCCATGTTTATCTGGGGCATTAGCTAAATAAATCCTACCAAAATGTCATTTTGAAGAGGTGTGTTGCCCAACTATCCTAAATGATGGTATGGAATTTCGTAATAGGAGCAAATTTACATACGCTGTTGTTCAGCCTGACCGTTTATAATTTAATTATAAACTAATTTTAGTGAATTGTAAATGTTTTCTGATTTTATCCGTTGGAATACAACAATGCAAGTGGTTTTTAAGTCTAGCAAACACAAATTTGTACAAATGTATGCACAAAATTGAAAAATAATGCATTTTTGTTTTATTTCTAAACACTTAACCCCGTATTAATAAACAAAAATGTGCACAAGTATGTAAGTTTGCTAGTAGGCATCAGATAGCATACAAAAATTTGACATAACTGCTGAATAACGAGTTGATAACTTTTACGCAGCGTTTATTAATATTTTGGTTAAAATATGTACTTCGAATATTTTTATTAAAAGAAATGGTAAGTGTTTTTATCTGCTTTGTATTGTTTAACCGCAAGTGCTTGATGATTGATTTTCATTTTAGTTTGTAACGAATGCATGCTGAGTAAAAAATAAATTGGATATAAGTTTGGGATCTTTCCAAGAATTTCTTGAGAGTAGTCGCTAAGGGAATAAAATATCTGTTAATTTAATATTGGACAGCTCATACCTGAATACCTTTTTTTTTTTTACAATTCTCAGTACCTTAGGCCCCCAGGTAGATTATGGATGAAGATCTTAAATATTGGTGTGAAAATGGTTGTTGTGAAAAGGTTGACTTAGCGGAAAATATATATAGAAGAATTGTCAGCATTCAGAAAAATCCACGCGAAATAATAAATTAAGGAACTGCTGGAGGAATATCAGGTAGTATGTCCGAATTTAAGATATACAAAGTTCTTTATTACTAGGTGCGAATTCATCTAGGAGAAAATATGACAGCTTTCGTGTAGAAGAATGTCCACGGCTTTTTTTCACCCAATTAAGTGATATAAGCTATGCAATTTTTAAAACATCAAATTGTATTTATTTTCACACCTCCTTATACTTTTGCAAGGCAAGTACTGTTTTGCAAACGGAAATGAATAAGTAGGTTAATATTTCTTTCGAAAATATTCACTTGCTAACGATCTAAATGTGATCTTTAGACTACAAATAAGTTTTTATTTGCATTATCAGCCATCGAATAAATCAAAGCATTCTAATTAACTGTGTTCCGTTTATTGTATACCTAATTTAAAAGAGACCTTATTACGACACAAATTCACTCATAAATCAATCGTGAAGTATTAGAAAACAAGGGAAAGCGTACTCTAAAAAGTACCGAAAATTGTGTCCGATCGAACAATAGGGCATTACTGATTTGCATACGATATTTGAGAGATCAGCGGATATTTTGTGCATTTCCTATTTTCTGTTTTGTTTTTTGCTTATAATAAGTGTTAGGGCACCCTGCATTAACAACAACCACAACAACAAACTGACAGCTCTCGGAAAAAGGGAATCGAGGAAAGCCGCGACAGAGAGCAGACGACCTAACGAGACGGACGAAAAACAATTGGCAAACAAGCCAATTAAGGGAATTAATATTAAAAACAATAAGTTACGAACATTTATAAACAACTTAAAACAATAAAATACATATTTTCTTTTAACTATAACATCGTTTTGCCAATTACGTACGTTCTCGTAGTAAATTTATGTTGTTGTGTGAGCAAGTTTAAAGACGCCATTGCCATTGCCATTGTTCGCCGCCAACAACATATGCCATTTAGCCAACAGCCAATCAGAATAGCCGTTCTATTGATACTTATCGTAAAAAGAAGGCAGACACCAGACGCCGGATAAAACAAAAAAAGATTTTGCGAGAAAGTGATATAGTCCAAGGTCAGTGCCGGGTGGAAAATATAACTTAAGAAGTGGAGGAGTTGAAAGCTCAAGTGATAGTGAAGAATCGGTATTAGAAAATACGATTCAGGAATCCCCATCAATAGTTATGGCTGCGGAACAAATGGCTTTAATTATCAGTAGCATAAATGCTCTGAAAACATCAGTTGAATCGCTAAGAAGCAGTACAGTGGAAAGCCAAAGGGACATCGAACGGCTCAGTAACCAAATCCAGCAAAATCCAGACACAGCTGCCATCACCCAAGTGGTGCAACATGCACCTCAGACGCCGAGAAGTGAAACGCTATCAACAAGTGGCACGAGTCAGTCCACAATTATACCCGTGTCGGTAAGTGATTCAACAACAAAACTCTATGATTTGCCAGCGTTTTCAGGCAACGCCGAGGAATGGCCTTTATTTCTGGCCAATTATAAAGACACTTCAGATGCGTTTAAATATAGTCCACGTCAAAATCTTATGCGACTACACAAATGTCTAACTGGACCTGCCAAGGAAGCCGTCGCGTCTATGCTAATATATCCACAGGACGTTCCTAAAGCAATAGAAGAGTTGGAGTTTCGGTTCGGAAGACCAGACTTACTGGTTCGACATCAACTCAGCAAGATTCAACAGTTCCCAGTAATAACCGAAAATAAAATTGATCATATTCTCTCGTTCTCTACAAAAGTACGCAACGTCGTCGCCTTTTTGACATCCGCCAATTGCCAGCAACATCTGTCGAACACATCACTCTTAGAGCAGTTAGTTGCAAAATTACCGCCAAATAAGCAATATGAGTGGATAAGACATTCAATGACAATTGAACCATACCCAACTGTCGCCGATTTCTCGAAGTGGTTAAGTGAGTTAGCCAGAGTCATTTGTCTTATGCCGCCTACACAAACATCCTACAAAGCCAGTGTTGCACAGCCACAACCGCCACGACGCATTATGCATGTAAACGAAAGTGCACACGCCCAGCAAGGACAACAATTGCTCAAATGTTATGAGTGTGGTGCAGCACATTCAATATCCGATTGCAACATCTTCAATCAGTCTCTTAATGTGCAGACCCGTTGGGAAAAGGTTAAAAATATGCGCTTATGTTTTTCGTGCCTGCGCAAAGGACATAACACCACCAACTGCCGATCCAAAAAGTTCTGTGGTGTTCAGGGTTGCCGCCGCTATCATCACCGCAGTCTACATGATGAGCAATCAACAGTCAGACCGGAAACATCTATATCTACAGTGCCGAATGAGCCAGCCCAGCACCTTTTGAATTGTAGGCTCACGAAAACATCAAACAACTTATTGTTCAAAATTTTGCCAGTCACTTTGTTCGGACCGAATGGCAAATTTGAAGTCTTTGCCATGTTTGACGATGGTTCAGCCATAACGATTGTGGAGGAAGATATAGCAAATAAACTAGGACTTAAAGGTCAGTCGCAGCCATTAACTCTACAATGGTATGGGGAGAGAGTCACAACAGAACCATCTTCAATAGTTAACTTTGAGATTCGAGGCCATGGTGAGTCAACTAACCATATTCTTAAGAATGTTCGAACTATCCGTAACTTAGACTTGCCGGTTCAGTCATTCAAAAAGTCAGATTTTCAACACTTATCATATTTGCCGCTTAAAGACTACGAATCTGTCAAACCAGTCATACTCCTCGGATTAGATAATGTTCAGCTGGGGGTGTCATCAACCACTGTTCAGTCCGTTAGCAAAGATCCGATAGCTGTGAAGACGAGATTAGGTTGGGTCGCCTATGGGCCAACCAAATTCTCGTCAACATCAACGCCAATAGTACTTCACATACGTCAGAAACAACCGCCGGATGATTTGCATAACATGGTTGAGGAGTATTTCGCAGCTGACAACTTTGGGATCAACCCTTTATCTACGACGCTGGAGTCTGAAGACAACAAACAAGCCCGACAAATACTGATGGAAACAACACGCCGCATTGGAAACAGATTCGAAACGGGTCTCCTTTGGAAAGCTTTTCCACCTGAATTGCCAAACAGTTTGCAGATGGCCGAAAAACGTCTTGCCGGCATAGAAAGAAAGATGAGCCTCGATGCAGATTTTGCCACCAGGTACAGAAAGGAGATGTCGAAGTACTTTGAAATGGGATATGCCAGAAAATTGACAGAAGAAGAGTTGCGTAATACCACAGAGCCAGTTTGGTATTTACCGCATTTTGCCGTCCAAAGTCCACATAAACCCGACAAGTTACGAATAGTGTTCGATGCCGCAGCCACTGTTAATGGGACCTCTCTCAATTCTGTACGTCTCAAAGGACCCGAACAAGCCAAACCCTTAATGAGCATAATGTTTAAATTTCGTGAAGGTGTAATAGCAGCTGCTGCAGATATACGGGAGATGTTTTCCCAAGTCCAAATACGTATGGAAGATCGCCAGGCACAGAGATTTTTATGGAGAGCTGGTGACATTGTTGAACATCATGCAATGGTGTCCATGATCTTTGGAGCCATTTGCTCACCATGTAGTGCCGAATTCATTAAAAATAGAAACGCCGAAGATTTCAAATGCGAATATCCCGACGCCGCTGAAGCAATCGTTAACCATCACTACGTTGACGACTTTGTTGCCAGTTTTCGTAACGAAGAAGAAGCCATACGTATTTGCAGAGAAGTAGTGAAGGTCAACGCTGAAGCCAG
Organism: Cheilosia impressa; assembly: GCA_948293265.1. NCBI lineage: Eukaryota > Metazoa > Arthropoda > Insecta > Diptera > Syrphidae > Cheilosia > Cheilosia impressa. The sequence goes on from OX411880.1 coordinate 46,266,833, forward strand.
TTTCGATTTAAGAAACTTTACATCCAACTCAAGCCGTCTACAATCAACTATGAACAAAAAACCAGTAACAGAAAACAGTACCGTTAACATGGAACGTCAAGCCCATTCCGAAAAGGTTCTCGGAATGTTTTGGAACACCGCCGCAGATGTCTTTGAATTCAAAACAAAATTTCATCGGATTCCGAAGGATGCCCTGGAAGATCAACGCCCGCCAACAAAAAGAGAACTCCTAGGGATTGTTATGGCAATTTTTGATCCCTATGGATTCCTAGCCGACTTTTTGCTCTTCTTAAAAGTTTTGGTGCGAGACACATGGAAAAGTAAAATTGCTTGGAATGATCCGCTCACAACAGAAATACATAAGAAATGGATTGCTTGGTGGAGGGAATTTCAAAACATTAACTTGTTTTCAGTCCCTCGATGCTACTCAAGGTATTTACAGGAATCAACCGACATCCAACTACACATTTTCGCAGACGCCAGTCAAGATGCTTTTGCTGCTGCCGGCTATTTCCGGATCGTTCATGCCCAAGGAGTCGACGTTACCTTTGTTTTTGGAAAAACTCGTGGTGCACCTCAAAAGCTGATGTCTATTCCCAGGTTGGAACTGCAGGCCGCAGTATTGGGCACACGTCTTAGCAAAACTATTGTCCGCAACCATAACATCAACATATCTCGAATTACATACTGAACAGACTCAAAAACGGTTCTTTATTGGATCAATTCTGCTGAAAGGAAGTTCAAAGCTTTCGTTGGTCATCGCATTTTGGAAATACTTACTACAACACAGCCGTCTCAATGGTATTTCATACCAACCGACAAAAACAGTGCAGACGCAGCTACCCGTGCTAGTTGGCCTCCAAAGCTAAAGACTAAAAATGTTTGGCTCTCTGGTCCAACATTTTTACAACAGCCAGAAGGAAGTTGGCCAGAATTAGTACTCGAACCGCCGCCAGATCAGATGGAAGAAGAAGTCAAGCCTTGTTTAGTTCTGCAACCGCAGACAGGTAATTATCCATTGCATAAATTTAATCGATTTTCTTCTTACTTAAAGATGAAACGCACCATGGCCTGGGTTCTTCGCGCCGTCAGCAAGTTCCTGGATCTAAGAAAGGGTAGTTCCACAACTGCAAATCGGGGTCCACTCACCGCATCGGAGGTTAACATAGCTGAATATCAAATATGTCGATTGGTTCAACAAGAACAGTATGCCGGAGAAATCGCAAAATTAAAGTCACCGGGCAGAATCTCCAAACACAGTTCGATATATTCGTTAAGGCCCTATCTAGACGAAAACAACCTTTTAAGAATTCAAGGTCGAATTGACGAAGCCTATTTTCTACCATTTGGTGCCAGACGTCCAATTCTTATGCCTCAAAAACATTTTGTCTCTGAACTCATAATGCGTTATTTTCACGAAAAACATCATCATCAAAATATAGCTGTTATCTTGAACGAAGCTCGCCAAAAGTTTTGGTTTCCACATATACGAGCACTGCTGAAAGTCGTACAACGAAGATGTCTGGTATGCAAAATCGAAAGAGCCCAACCAATACCACCACTCATGGGTCAGCTGCCACCAGACCGCCTAACACCATATGTTCGCCCATTTACATATACTGGAGTTGACCTTTTCGGGCCTTTCCATGTTGCCATTGGCCGCCGACGAGAGAAGAGATGGGCGGTCATTTTCACGTGCCTCACTGTTCGAGCAGCACATCTGGAGTTAGCTGAAAATCTTTCAACAGACGCTTTTATTGTATGCCTCCGCAACTTCATTAATCGTAGAGGCACGCCAGTCAGGATTAGAAGCGACAACGGCACCAATTTTATTGGCGCACAAAAGGAGCTTAAGGAAGCCGAACGTTTACTGGACATTGATCGCATAAGTGATGAAGCCACCAGCCGCAATATTGAGTGGCTGTTCAACTGTCCTTCGAATCCCAGTTCAGGAGGTTGCTGGGAGCGTCTTATTCGTATCGTCAAACGTTTGCTGAAAAAGACACTTCTCGAAGAAGCCCCGAGAGTAGAGACTCTCCGAAGTGTTCTTATAGAAGCAGAGAACATAATAAACTCACGCCCACTAACCGACATTGCACTTTCAGTAGAAGACGATGAACCTATTACACCCAACCACTTCTTAATAGGATGCGTCAATTCCACACAAACGCCTCATCCAGTGGACGAAAAAATTTGTCTAAAGAAGCAGTGGAGGATATCACAAAATCTGAAAGATCGTTTGTGGAAAAGATGGACCGTTGAATACCTACCGCAACTTCTACAACGGCCAAAATGGCATGACAAAGTACGCCCATTACAAGTTAACGACCTGGTCATCATTTGCGATTCTAATCAGCCAAGAAGTCGATGGCAGAAGGGTCGCATAATTAAAGTTTTTCCTGCTAAAGACGGGCAAATACGATTTGCCGAAGTAAAAACATCAAGCGGATCGATTCGTCGTCCAGCCACGAAACTTGCTGTCCTAACCATTGATGGTGAATCCCTGGATGATTCACGGGGGGAGGAGTGTTAGGGCACCCTGCATTAACAACAACCACAACAACAAACTGACAGCTCTCGGAAAAAGGGAATCGAGGAAAGCCGCGACAGAGAGCAGACGACCTAACGAGACGGACGAAAAACAATTGGCAAACAAGCCAATTAAGGGAATTAATATTAAAAACAATAAGTTACGAACATTTATAAACAACTTAAAACAATAAAATACATATTTTCTTTTAACTATAACAATAAGCTTCAAAAAGCCTTTAAAAGAAATCTGTTGGGCAAATTAATTTGCAATTTAAATATTCCTTTTTTTAGAATAAAATCCTCGTTGTTAAATAAACTATTGACCTTGTTTTTTCACGAAAACAAATTATGAAATTTTAATTCTGCGATGACAAAATGTAATAGTTTCTAAGAAAGTTGTCGCACTAGCAAATGTGGAGGTCTAATTGTTTATTGGTACCGTTTCACTTATGCTGTACATTTTTACTAAAGCTGGCAACCAGCTAATCGTCGACATTAGTGTTTGATTATTAGTAAGGCCGAAAGTTTACATTCCTTGTGTTGCTCAACAACAAAAATCGTAAGAGATTTTGCCTTGATGAAAAGTAGGAAAACAAATTTTGAAAGAAATTTTCTGTTAATAATTAAAAAATTAATAACCTTTTAACTTTCTCGATTACGTAGTACGAGAAAGATATTGCATTCGTACGAAATTTCGAATTAGAGATATTAATCAATTCTGACATTACAATGATAGAGGAACTCAAAAAAGTAGGTCGCAAAAATTCTGTCCGTCTGTCTGTCTGCCTAAACGGCTGCCCGGATTTATTTCAAACTTTGGAATTGTAGTTTGGGGGCTTTAGTTTACATATTTGGCGTAAAATAATTGATGTTTTCAAAATTATTGTGTCCTTAAATTTCAATTCGAATCACCCAAAACGCAGATTTTAGAAACTGCTCGTATCTCGAAAACCCCAATTTCGATTTCAAATAAGACTATAAAGAGCAAGGATGTAAGGATTCATCCAGAACAATAACAAATATTATTTTTTTAGCTAAATAGTTAAGCAATAGTATTTTTTTTAACTAGAAATTGCATTATTTGGCACTGTTTTGTCTGCCAAAAAAAAAAACCGCTCAAACGATTTTGGTTAAAAATATATACATATCGGCCTTACCAATAATCAACTTTAGTCTGGAAGTTTATGCAAAGACCCCACACTTTCCAAAATCCCTCTACCAATAAACAAATATAGTTGCCAAAACATCGCTAACTGTAGGGTTAAATGTTAATGTTCAGAAACCCATGTTTATCTGGGGCATTAGCTAAATAAATCCTACCAAAATGTCATTTTGAAGAGGTGTGTTGCCCAACTATCCTAAATGATGGTATGGAATTTCGTAATAGGAGCAAATTTACATACGCTGTTGTTCAGCCTGACCGTTTATAATTTAATTATAAACTAATTTTAGTGAATTGTAAATGTTTTCTGATTTTATCCGTTCGAATACAACAATGCAAGTGGTTTTTAAGTCTAGCAAACACAAATTTGTACAAATGTATGCACAAAATTGGAAAATAATGCATTTTTGTTTTATTTCTAAACACTTAACCCCGTATTAATAAACAAAAATGTGCACAAGTATGTAAGTTTGCTAGTAGGCATCAGATAGCATACAAAAATTTGACATAACTGCTGAATAACGAGTTGATAACTTTTACGCAGCGTTTATTAATATTTTGGTTAAAATATGTACTTCGAATATTTTTATTAAAAGAAATGGTAAGTGTTTTTATCTGCTTTGTATTGTTTAACCGCAAGTGCTTGATGATTGATTTTCATTTTAGTTTGTAACGAATGCATGCTGAGTAAAAAATAAATTGGATATAAGTTTGGGATCTTTCCAAGAATTTCTTGAGAGTAGTCGCTAAGGGAATAAAATATCTGTTAATTTAATATTGGACAGCTCATACCTGAATACCTTTTTTTTTTTTACAATTCTCAGTACCTTAGGCCCCCAGGTAGATTATGGATGAAGATCTTAAATATTGGTGTGAAAATGGTTGTTGTGAAAAGGTTGACTTAGCGGAAAATATATATAGAAGAATTGTCAGCATTCAGAAAAATCCACGCGAAATAATAAATTAAGGAACTGCTGGAGGAATATCAGGTAGTATGTCCGAATTTAAGATATACAAAGTTCTTTATTACTAGGTGCGAATTCATCTAGGAGAAAATATGACAGCTTTCGTGTAGAAGAATGTCCACGGCTTTTTTTCACCCAATTAAGTGATATAAGCTATGCAATTTTTAAAACATCAAATTGTATTTATTTTCACACCTCCTTATACTTTTGCAAGGCAAGTACTGTTTTGCAAACGGAAATGAATAAGTAGGTTAATATTTCTTTCGAAAATATTCACTTGCTAACGATCTAAATGTGATCTTTAGACTACAAATAAGTTTTTATTTGCATTATCAGCCATCGAATAAATCAAAGCATTCTAATTAACTGTGTTCCGTTTATTGTATACCTAATTTAAAAGAGACCTTATTACGACACAAATTCACTCATAAATCAATCGTGAAGTATTAGAAAACAAGGGAAAGCGTACTCTAAAAAGTACCGAAAATTGTGTCCGATCGAACAATAGGGCATTACTGATTTGCATACGATATTTGAGAGATCAGCGGATATTTTGTGCATTTCCTATTTTCTGTTTTGTTTTTTGCTTATAATAAGTGTTAGGGCACCCTGCATTAACAACAACCACAACAACAAACTGACAGCTCTCGGAAAAAGGGAATCGAGGAAAGCCGCGACAGAGAGCAGACGACCTAACGAGACGGACGAAAAACAATTGGCAAACAAGCCAATTAAGGGAATTAATATTAAAAACAATAAGTTACGAACATTTATAAACAACTTAAAACAATAAAATACATATTTTCTTTTAACTATAACATCGTTTTGCCAATTACGTACGTTCTCGTAGTAAATTTATGTTGTTGTGTGAGCAAGTTTAAAGACGCCATTGCCATTGCCATTGTTCGCCGCCAACAACATATGCCATTTAGCCAACAGCCAATCAGAATAGCCGTTCTATTGATACTTATCGTAAAAAGAAGGCAGACACCAGACGCCGGATAAAACAAAAAAAGATTTTGCGAGAAAGTGATATAGTCCAAGGTCAGTGCCGGGTGGAAAATATAACTTAAGAAGTGGAGGAGTTGAAAGCTCAAGTGATAGTGAAGAATCGGTATTAGAAAATACGATTCAGGAATCCCCATCAATAGTTATGGACGCGGAACAAATGGCTTTAATTATCAGTAGCATAAATGCTCTGAAAACATCAGTTGAATCGCTAAGAAGCAGTACAGTGGAAAGCCAAAGGGACATCGAACGGCTCAGTAACCAAATCCAGCAAAATCCAGACACAGCTGCCATCACCCAAGTGGTGCAACATGCACCTCAGACGCCGAGAAGTGAAACGCTATCAACAAGTGGCACGAGTCAGTCCACAATTATACCCGTGTCGGTAAGTGATTCAACAACAAAACTCTATGATTTGCCAGCGTTTTCAGGCAACGCCGAGGAATGGCCTTTATTTCTGGCCAATTATAAAGACACTTCAGATGCGTTTAAATATAGTCCACGTCAAAATCTTATGCGACTACACAAATGTCTAACTGGACCTGCCAAGGAAGCCGTCGCGTCTATGCTAATATATCCACAGGACGTTCCTAAAGCAATAGAAGAGTTGGAGTTTCGGTTCGGAAGACCAGACTTACTGGTTCGACATCAACTCAGCAAGATTCAACAGTTCCCAGTAATAACCGAAAATAAAATTGATCATATTCTCTCGTTCTCTACAAAAGTACGCAACGTCGTCGCCTTTTTGACATCCGCCAATTGCCAGCAACATCTGTCGAACACATCACTCTTAGAGCAGTTAGTTGCAAAATTACCGCCAAATAAGCAATATGAGTGGATAAGACATTCAATGACAATTGAACCATACCCAACTGTCGCCGATTTCTCGAAGTGGTTAAGTGAGTTAGCCAGAGTCATTTGTCTTATGCCGCCTACACAAACATCCTACAAAGCCAGTGTTGCACAGCCACAACCGCCACGACGCATTATGCATGTAAACGAAAGTGCACACGCCCAGCAAGGACAACAATTGCTCAAATGTTATGAGTGTGGTGCAGCACATTCAATATCCGATTGCAACATCTTCAATCAGTCTCTTAATGTGCAGACCCGTTGGGAAAAGGTTAAAAATATGCGCTTATGTTTTTCGTGCCTGCGCAAAGGACATAACACCACCAACTGCCGATCCAAAAAGTTCTGTGGTGTTCAGGGTTGCCGCCGCTATCATCACCGCAGTCTACATGATGAGCAATCAACAGTCAGACCGGAAACATCTATATCTACAGTGCCGAATGAGCCAGCCCAGCACCTTTTGAATTGTAGGCTCACGAAAACATCAAACAACTTATTGTTCAAAATTTTGCCAGTCACTTTGTTCGGACCGAATGGCAAATTTGAAGTCTTTGCCATGTTTGACGATGGTTCAGCCATAACGATTGTGGAGGAAGATATAGCAAATAAACTAGGACTTAAAGGTCAGTCGCAGCCATTAACTCTACAATGGTATGGGGAGAGAGTCACAACAGAACCATCTTCAATAGTTAACTTTGAGATTCGAGGCCATGGTGAGTCAACTAACCATATTCTTAAGAATGTTCGAACTATCCGTAACTTAGACTTGCCGGTTCAGTCATTCAAAAAGTCAGATTTTCAACACTTATCATATTTGCCGCTTAAAGACTACGAATCTGTCAAACCAGTCATACTCCTCGGATTAGATAATGTTCAGCTGGGGGTGTCATCAACCACTGTTCAGTCCGTTAGCAAAGATCCGATAGCTGTGAAGACGAGATTAGGTTGGGTCGCCTATGGGCCAACCAAATTCTCGTCAACATCAACGCCAATAGTACTTCACATACGTCAGAAACAACCGCCGGATGATTTGCATAACATGGTTGAGGAGTATTTCGCAGCTGACAACTTTGGGATCAACCCTTTATCTACGACGCTGGAGTCTGAAGACAACAAACAAGCCCGACAAATACTGATGGAAACAACACGCCGCATTGGAAACAGATTCGAAACGGGTCTCCTTTGGAAAGCTTTTCCACCTGAATTGCCAAACAGTTTGCAGATGGCCGAAAAACGTCTTGCCGGCATAGAAAGAAAGATGAGCCTCGATGCAGATTTTGCCACCAGGTACAGAAAGGAGATGTCGAAGTACTTTGAAATGGGATATGCCAGAAAATTGACAGAAGAAGAGTTGCGTAATACCACAGAGCCAGTTTGGTATTTACCGCATTTTGCCGTCCAAAGTCCACATAAACCCGACAAGTTACGAATAGTGTTCGATGCCGCAGCCACTGTTAATGGGACCTCTCTCAATTCTGTACGTCTCAAAGGACCCGAACAAGCCAAACCCTTAATGAGCATAATGTTTAAATTTCGTGAAGGTGTAATAGCAGCTGCTGCAGATATACGGGAGATGTTTTCCCAAGTCCAAATACGTATGGAAGATCGCCAGGCACAGAGATTTTTATGGAGAGCTGGTGACATTGTTGAACATCATGCAATGGTGTCCATGATCTTTGGAGCCATTTGCTCACCATGTAGTGCCGAATTCATTAAAAATAGAAACGCCGAAGATTTCAAATGCGAATATCCCGACGCCGCTGAAGCAATCGTTAACCATCACTACGTTGACGACTTTGTTGCCAGTTTTCGTAACGAAGAAGAAGCCATACGTATTTGCAGAGAAGTAGTGAAGGTCAACGCTGAAGCCAGTTTCGATTTAAGAAACTTTACATCCAACTCAAGCCGTCTACAATCAACTATGAACAAAAAACCAGTAACAGAAAACAGTACCGTTAACATGGAACGTCAAGCCCATTCCGAAAAGGTTCTCGGAATGTTTTGGAACACCGCCGCAGATGTCTTTGAATTCAAAACAAAATTTCATCGGATTCCGAAGGATGCCCTGGAAGATCAACGCCCGCCAACAAAAAGAGAACTCCTAGGGATTGTTATGGCAATTTTTGATCCCTATGGATTCCTAGCCGACTTTTTGCTCTTCTTAAAAGTTTTGGTGCGAGACACATGGAAAAGTAAAATTGCTTGGAATGATCCGCTCACAACAGAAATACATAAGAAATGGATTGCTTGGTGGAGGGAATTTCAAAACATTAACTTGTTTTCAGTCCCTCGATGCTACTCAAGGTATTTACAGGAATCAACCGACATCCAACTACACATTTTCGCAGACGCCAGTCAAGATGCTTTTGCTGCTGCCGGCTATTTCCGGATCGTTCATGCCCAAGGAGTCGACGTTACCTTTGTTTTTGGAAAAACTCGTGGTGCACCTCAAAAGCTGATGTCTATTCCCAGGTTGGAACTGCAGGCCGCAGTATTGGGCACACGTCTTAGCAAAACTATTGTCCGCAACCATAACATCAACATATCTCGAATTACATACTGAACAGACTCAAAAACGGTTCTTTATTGGATCAATTCTGCTGAAAGGAAGTTCAAAGCTTTCGTTGGTCATCGCATTTCGGAAATACTTACTACAACACAGCCGTCTCAATGGTATTTCATACCAACCGACAAAAACAGTGCAGACGCAGCTACCCGTGCTAGTTGGCCTCCAAAGCTAAAGACTAAAAATGTTTGGCTCTCTGGTCCAACATTTTTACAACAGCCAGAAGGAAGTTGGCCAGAATTAGTACTCGAACCGCCGCCAGATCAGATGGAAGAAGAAGTCAAGCCTTGTTTAGTTCTGCAACCGCAGACAGGTAATTATCCATTGCATAAATTTAATCGATTTTCTTCTTACTTAAAGATGAAACGCACCATGGCCTGGGTTCTTCGCGCCGTCAGCAAGTTCCTGGATCTAAGAAAGGGTAGTTCCACAACTGCAAATCGGGGTCCACTCACCGCATCGGAGGTTAACATAGCTGAATATCAAATATGTCGATTGGTTCAACAAGAACAGTATGCCGGAGAAATCGCAAAATTAAAGTCACCGGGCAGAATCTCCAAACACAGTTCGATATATTCGTTAAGGCCCTATCTAGACGAAAACAACCTTTTAAGAATTCAAGGTCGAATTGACGAAGCCTATTTTCTACCATTTGGTGCCAGACGTCCAATTCTTATGCCTCAAAAACATTTTGTCTCTGAACTCATAATGCGTTATTTTCACGAAAAACATCATCATCAAAATATAGCTGTTATCTTGAACGAAGCTCGCCAAAAGTTTTGGTTTCCACATATACGAGCACTGCTGAAAGTCGTACAACGAAGATGTCTGGTATGCAAAATCGAAAGAGCCCAACCAATACCACCACTCATGGGTCAGCTGCCACCAGACCGCCTAACACCATATGTTCGCCCATTTACATATACTGGAGTTGACCTTTTCGGGCCTTTCCATGTTGCCATTGGCCGCCGACGAGAGAAGAGATGGGCGGTCATTTTCACGTGCCTCACTGTTCGAGCAGCACATCTGGAGTTAGCTGAAAATCTTTCAACAGACGCTTTTATTGTATGCCTCCTCAACTTCATTAATCGTAGAGGCACGCCAGTCAGGATTAGAAGCGACAACGGCACCAATTTTATTGGCGCACAAAAGGAGCTTAAGGAAGCCGAACGTTTACTGGACATTGATCGCATAAGTGATGAAGCCACCAGCCGCAATATTGAGTGGCTGTTCAACTGTCCTTCGAATCCCAGTTCAGGAGGTTGCTGGGAGCGTCTTATTCGTATCGTCAAACGTTTGCTGAAAAAGACACTTCTCGAAGAAGCCCCGAGAGTAGAGACTCTCCGAAGTGTTCTTATAGAAGCAGAGAACATAATAAACTCACGCCCACTAACCGACATTGCACTTTCAGTAGAAGACGATGAACCTATTACACCCAACCACTTCTTAATAGGATGCGTCAATTCCACACAAACGCCTCATCCAGTGGACGAAAAAATTTGTCTAAAGAAGCAGTGGAGGATATCACAAAATCTGAAAGATCGTTTGTGGAAAAGATGGACCGTTGAATACCTACCGCAACTTCTACAACGGCCAAAATGGCATGACAAAGTACGCCCATTACAAGTTAACGACCTGGTCATCATTTGCGATTCTAATCAGCCAAGAAGTCGATGGCAGAAGGGTCGCATAATTAAAGTTTTTCCTGCTAAAGACGGGCAAATACGATTTGCCGAAGTAAAAACATCAAGCGGATCGATTCGTCGTCCAGCCACGAAACTTGCTGTCCTAACCATTGATGGTGAATCCCTGGATGATTCACGGGGGGAGGAGTGTTAGGGCACCCTGCATTAACAACAACCACAACAACAAACTGACAGCTCTCGGAAAAAGGGAATCGAGGAAAGCCGCGACAGAGAGCAGACGACCTAACGAGACGGACGAAAAACAATTGGCAAACAAGCCAATTAAGGGAATTAATATTAAAAACAATAAGTTACGAACATTTATAAACAACTTAAAACAATAAAATACATATTTTCTTTTAACTATAACAATAAGCTTCAAAAAGCCTTTAAAAGAAATCTGTTGGGCAAATTAATTTGCAATTTAAATATTCCTTTTTTTAGAATAAAATCCTCGTTGTTAAATAAACTATTGACCTTGTTTTTTCACGAAAACAAATTATGAAATTTTAATTCTGCGATGACAAAATGTAATAGTTTCTAAGAAAGTTGTCGCACTAGCAAATGTGGAGGTCTAATTGTTTATTGGTACCGTTTCACTAATGCTGTACATTTTTACTAAAGCTGGCAACCAGCTAATCGTCGACATTAGTGTTTGATTATTAGTAAGGCCGAAAGTTTACATTCCTTGTGTTGCTCAACAACAAAAATCGTAAGAGATTTTGCCTTGATGAAAAGTAGGAAAACAAATTTTGAAAGAAATTTTCTGTTAATAATTAAAAAATTAATAACCTTTTAACTTTCTCGATTACGTAGTACGAGAAAGATATTGCATTCGTACGAAATTTCGAATTAGAGATATTAATCAATTCTGACATTACAATGATAGAGGAACTCAAAAAAGTAGGTCGCAAAAATTCTGTCCGTCTGTCTGTCTGCCTAAACGGCTGCCCGGATTTATTTCAAACTTTGGAATTGTAGTTTGGGGGCTTTAGTTTACATATTTGGCGTAAAATAATTGATGTTTTCAAAATTATTGTGTCCTTAAATTTCAATTCGAATCACCCAAAACGCAGATTTTAGAAACTGCTCGTATCTCGAAAACCCCAATTTCGATTTCAAATAAGACTATAAAGAGCAAGGATGTAAGGATTCATCCAGAACAATAACAAATATTATTTTTTTAGCTAAATAGTTAAGCAATAGTATTTTTTTTAACTAGAAATTGCATTATTTGGCACTGTTTTGTCTGCCAAAAAAAAAAACCGCTCAAACGATTTTGGTTAAAAATATATACATATCGGCCTTACCAATAATCAACTTTAGTCTGGAAGTTTATGCAAAGACCCCACACTTTCCAAAATCCCTCTACCAATAAACAAATATAGTTGCCAAAACATCGCTAACTGTAGGGTTAAATGTTAATGTTCAGAAACCCATGTTTATCTGGGGCATTAGCTAAATAAATCCTCCCAAAATGTCATTTTGAAGAGGTGTGTTGCCCAACTATCCTAAATGATGGTATGGAATTTCGTAATAGGAGCAAATTTACATACGCTGTTGTTCAGCCTGACCGTTTATAATTTAATTATAAACTAATTTTAGTGAATTGTAAATGTTTTCTGATTTTATCCGTTGGAATACAACAATGCAAGTGGTTTTTAAGTCTAGCAAACACAAATTTGTACAAATGTATGCACAAAATTGAAAAATAATGCATTTTTGTTTTATTTCTAAACACTTAACCCCGTATTAATAAACAAAAATGTGCACAAGTATGTAAGTTTGCTAGTAGGCATCAGATAGCATACAAAAATTTGACATAACTGCTGAATAACGAGTTGATAACTTTTACGCAGCGTTTATTAATATTTTGGTTAAAATATGTACTTCGAATATTTTTATTAAAAGAAATGGTAAGTGTTTTTATCTGCTTTGTATTGTTTAACCGCAAGTGCTTGATGATTGATTTTCATTTTAGTTTGTAACGAATGCATGCTGAGTAAAAAATAAATTGGATATAAGTTTGGGATCTTTCCAAGAATTTCTTGAGAGTAGTCGCTAAGGGAATAAAATATCTGTTAATTTAATATTGGACAGCTCATACCTGAATACCTTTTTTTTTTTTACAATTCTCAGTACCTTAGGCCCCCAGGTAGATTATGGATGAAGATCTTAAATATTGGTGTGAAAATGGTTGTTGTGAAAAGGTTGACTTAGCGGAAAATATATATAGAAGAATTGTCAGCATTCCGAAAAATCCACGCGAAATAATAAATTAAGGAACTGCTGGAGGAATATCAGGTAGTATGTCCGAATTTAAGATATACAAAGTTCTTTATTACTAGGTGCGAATTCATCTAGGAGAAAATATGACAGCTTTCGTGTAGAAGAATGTCCACGGCTTTTTTTCACCCAATTAAGTGATATAAGCTATGCAATTTTTAAAACATCAAATTGTATTTATTTTCACACCTCCTTATACTTTTGCAAGGCAAGTACTGTTTTGCAAACGGAAATGAATAAGTAGGTTAATATTTCTTTCGAAAATATTCACTTGCTAACGATCTAAATGTGATCTTTAGACTTAGACTACCAATAAGCTTTTATTTGCATTATCAGCCAACGAATAAATCAAAGCATTCTAATGAACTGTGTTCCGCTTCACTCATAAATCAAACGTGAAGTATTAGAAAACAAAAGAAAGCGTACTATAAAAAGTACCGAAAATTGGGTCCGATCGAACAATAGGGCATTACTGATTTGCATACGATATTTGACAGATCAGCGGTTATTTTGTGCATTTCTTATTTTCTGTTTTGTTTTTTGCTTGTAATAAGCTTCAAAAAGCCTTTAAAAGAAATCTGCTGGCCAAATTAATTTGCAATTTAAATATACCTTTTTTTAGAATAAAATCCTCGTTGTGAAATAAACCATTGACCTTGTTTTTCACGCAAACAAATTATGAAATTTGAATTTTGCCATGACAAAAAATGTAATAGTTTCTAAGAAAGTTGTTGCACTAGCAAATGTGGAGGTCTAATTGTTTATTGGTACCGTTTCACTAATGCTGTAAATTTTTACTAAAGCTGGCAACCAGCTAATCGTCGACATTAGTGTTTGATTATTAGTAAGGCCGATTAAAGATAAAATCAGTATTCGAAATAAGATCAGAGAGACAAATTTTACCAAGTTTATATGTGTAGGTATAACTGGTTGAAACCGTAGACGATGGTTTTTTTTTAGTGTGTAAAAAACTTGCGGGGGGCGGCATAAATTATTTCTGCCCCGGGCGGTCCCAACCCAAGGCAGTGGGCCAGTGGGTCCAGTTCTCTACCGACTTTTCAATAGCGATCTGCCTGAAAGTGAAGAAACCACCATAGCTACTTTTCCAGATGACACAGCTGTCCTAACAAAGAAATTGCGGATTATATTCATTCTATACGTAAAATTAATAAAACGTGCCATACATTCCAGTCTACATTAACAACAATGTAGTGGAATATTCAAACACAGCCAAATATCGAGGCATGACTCTAGACGATAAAGTGCGTTGGAAAACGCACATAAAGAAAAAAAAGATGAGTTGAACATGCGATACAGTAAAATGCATTGCTTTATTGCGAGATAATCCTCCCTGTCCAACTACAATAAGATATTGCTCCACGGACTCCAGTTGTGGGCATGCACATCGACGGTTAACTATGAATACCTACTATGTCGCATTATGTAAACTTTACACAAAAAACTGAATATTTTCTAAAAACAGAAATGTTCGATTATGATATTTGGCAATGTATTGTCAATTTTGAAATTCTATCATATGAATTAGTTTTAAATAATAAGGAATGTATCTTTCATTAAAAAAAAGAAGTTAGGAGATATCAATACACAAATTCAAAAACCTTTTTTTGATGATAGGATTACTTCATTTATTTAGGTACTTCTTTTGACTACTATAATTTTCATATTTTTGAATTAGTTAGTTAAAAGAAAACATGAAAAAACTATAAATTATTATAACCCTTTCGGTACTTCTTTTATGTTATAAAGATAAAAAAATATATTTTTTCTTTTTGTTGTTACGGAGGCGCCTACTAAAAACATTGGAACATTATTTTTGTTAAGTATTGTATTTGTTCTAAAGTGGTTTTTGGGAACGTTGCCATATGCACCAATTATCTCAAGTGGCAGCAAAACAAAGGACAACAATATTATATTTCAATTATGTACTTTTATTTTTTACAAAATATTTTATTAACAAAATTGAAAAAAAAAAATTAATTAAATTTGTTTTATTCAAATATAATTTAGAAAAATAAGGAGCTTTGAAAATATTAAAAAACACATCTTTATAAATGTTTAAAAATTAAGAAAATTAAAAAATTCATAAATTATTGCATTTACACTCGGTTTTTGCCGTTTATTTTGAGCTCGAACTCAAAATTAAAAATATTTCAGGGTAAACAAGTGTATTTATAAAAAAAATTAAAAAATTAAAAAATTTATGAATTTCTTTATCGGTGCTGAGCAAATTTTGTTTCGTTCAAACTAAAATAAAAATTAAAGATTTTCAGGAGTATTTATGCATACAAGTATATATCATTATCTATATATAAAAAAAAACTTTAAGAAATAAAAAAATTCATAAATTTTACATTTTTACATACTTTCTTTGTGGTATGCCTTAAAACAATTTCTTGTTGCGTTTGGGACGCACAAATGAATGTTGCATTTCACACGCATGTACCTTGAGTATCCTGAGCATCCTATTATCTTGCACCTCCGTTTGTCCACAGTATATTCCGGCCAATGTTCAAATCCGTCATATCGAAGTGAAACCGATAGAGTTGTTTCATATTGCTTTCTTGCCCTTGGGCTGCTGCTCTCATTTAAATCGTCAAAGGTCCTGGGTCGTCCACGTTTCCGGGAAGAGCCTTGCTGCGATGCTAAGGCCAAAAGTCCATCTGCGATATCGTTGCGAAAGTCTAGTAAATCCATTCGATCTTTCGGTCTCAAATTTGTTTTAGCGTGGTCGATTTGATATTCTAACCAAGAGTTACATACGGCGAGATCAATGAAGTGGTCAAAGATTTTTAATGTCCATTTGTTAGTTCGTATAGAAATCCGATATAAAGATAACAAAAAGTCCATTTTATCTACTCCTCCCATATTCTTATTGTACATAGTTACAATATTAGGTTGCGGTATATCAACCATCTTTTTTTGCTCATAACTAAATCTTGCCACCGAATTCAAATCCTTGTCGCCATAAAGGCTAGATGCAAGCTGAACAATTCCCCCATCAAGCCATCTCAAAAGAAAAATATTATTGCTTCTTTCAATACGGTAGTCGAAAGTACCCCGTCCTTTCTTTTGCAATTCCTTTTCAGTTGCAAGCGGGGCCTTTCCTTTTTGTTGTAAATATGCTATCAAATTAAGGGTCGTAAAATAATTATCGAAAAATAGCTTAAAGGTTTTATTTTCCGGAATTGTCTTTGCGAGATGAATAACTATATCGGAACAAAAACCTAATTTGGAATTGCCAACAATTGTATTTTTGCCTTGGTAAATTTCAAAATCGTATAAAATGCAATTTGAGCTACACATACAAAATATTTTAATACCCCATTTTATGGGTTCCTTAGGCATGTACTGTTTTAAGGCCGTTTTCCCTTTGAATGGAACCATCATTTCATCAAAGCAAAGGTTTTCATCCTTAGGAATCCCAAAAGTTTTTTTCAAAAAAGTGTCTATCAATGGGCGAACTTTATATAGTTTGTCCTTTGAATTTTCGTCCACGGTAAATTTAAGATTGTAACGCAAGGAATGAAACCTAGCCCTTGTTATATTCTTCCTGAATGATGGGATTTCAGTGGCCTTAGTCCAGTACATTACTAATCTCGGAAACCCCAATGTACCAGTTATAATTTCCAACGCCATAATTTTTAAGATTTCTTCCCTTGTAATATTGACTGACGTTCCATTTCGCAAAAGCGAATTTTGATTTGTTGCTTGAGGCATTATATTTATTAATTCATCAGTAAAGTAACTTAAGAAATATTGAACAGGTGTTTTAAAATCATCTTTTGGGTAGCTTTCCTTGAAATCAGATTGTGGAATTGTCCACAGTCTTTTGATCCATTAAAAATTTTCATTTTTATACCCTCCAGAGGAAGGTATATTCACTTTGCCAATACATTTGTAACGCCAAGAAGGAGTCACCTCATAAAGTACATATGTTCTGAATCAGGATCACATTCTGAATCGATTTAGCCATGTCCGTCTGTCTGTCTGTCTGTCTGTCTGTTGAAAGCACGATAGCGCCCAAAGTAATTGACGTAGGTGAACGAAATTCGGTAAAAGGACTTCTTTTTATCGGCGTCAGGTTGGTATTAAAAATGGGCTATGTCGGTCAAGTAGTTCTGGTACCTCTCATACAAAACCAATATTAGAAAACATATTATGTTAAAAACACGATAGCGTCAAAAGAATCTACCTAGACAAGTGAAATTTTGTGAAAAAACATATTTTTATTGTCGTCAAGTTAGTATTAAAAATGGGCTGTCGGTCAAGTAGTTCTGGTATTTTGCATGACTTGTATGCCGTGGAGGGTATCAAAGCATCGGCCAGGCCGATGATAACACTTTTACTTGTTTTAAACCCGTATGTGAACAACTGGCTACATTTTCGTCTTCCTCCACTGGAACCTTGTCAATATCTGGGTTTCCAACATCTGCGTTATGCGCTTTAGCTTCTTCGATCAAATTATGCTCACTTTTATTGTCATCTTCCAATAGAAAAACTTCATTGAAGTTTTCTAGTAGAGCATCAAGAACATCTGGGTCATCTGCATCTTCGAGATCAGATATATCCGATTCTTCGAAATTATCCAAAATATTTTGAATTTACATTTTTTTTAGTTTTGACATTTCAACAGCTAAATATACCTAAAAAGGCAACAAAAACTAAAGTAAAATAAAAAATGATGCCGAATGGCATCAATCTTATTCTAGGAAATTATGCCCCAAACGCACCTCTAAACAAAGAAAAAGGAATATTGTTCCAAATCAAAAAAACCAAACCTAGATGCCTATTTTATTTTTTTTATTGTATGCCTGTTATTTATCATTAAAATAAAATCGAAATTGATAATGTATTTGACAATTATCAATGTAAAAATTAAATCATAAAAATAGTCTTCCGACGAAAAAAATGCGAGCTCTACTGCAGACCTTTTTTGCACGAGAGCTAAAAGCACAATGACATCAACCATCAACCAGTTTGTTTGCCTCTACTGATTGAACAGATATTTCAAGAAGTTAATCAGAAAAGAAAATCAAAAAAAATTTACTCAGAGAGAGAGAATTGGCGTTATGTACATTCGTATTGCCATCCATATGGCATCAAAATACCGAAAAGGATAACAATGCAAACAAAAAACGAAAATATTAAATAAAAATAATAATTCATTAGAAATATCACATTTCAATCACGTAGAAACCTTGGTTTAAGCAAGAACGAATAACCTGTCCTATTTAAATGACAAGTTTTCATAAAAATGCCTGCAGTCTTCGGGTAAGAACTCTTTGAGTGCTTGTAAATGGTATGGTCCCATTTCTTCTTTGGAATAGCAAGTGGGCTTGAATTAAGGGGTTTAAATTCAAAATTCTCAACTAAATGGTTTTTAATACCGATTGGTAAATCCTTCCAATCGTTTTCGAAACTAAGTTTCACTTTTAGTATTCCTTGGTCATATAAAATTGCTTTTATATCTGTTACTGCGGGGTCACCTCATTTTTTTCCGGGTCGAATAGACGAATAGACAAGGTTTTCCGTAAAGTCCTTAAAAAAATTATATTTAAGGGAAAGGACTTCGTAAGGATTTTTTTTTCTGGCATCTTTAGAAATCCTTATGTAATCCGATGGTAAATGTAATGTAATGTAAATGTGGAAGCATTTTTCAACTTCCTTTCTATACAGCTGTGAACTGAGTCACACTCCATTTGTGTATGACCCTTTGTTAGGTATTTTTGTGTAATTTGAACACCAAATTTTTTTGAAAAGTGTAGTAATCCATTCGAAACAATACGGTTTTGGTAAGTGCAACCATCGGAATAAATTATAATGGGAATGTTAAATCCAAGTAAAAGATCAGTTTCCGAATTTTGAGCAGGTTTATTTTATGCTAAAATTTCCTAAATACGTATAATTTTAGAATCCAGTTTATGTTTATGTTATAATTAATTCTTACGTTTAGTTCGGATCTTCGGATTAAACAATATCAATAAATTCGAGTTAATTGTAAATTTTAATTTTTAAACAGGTTAGGTTTTGGCTTATGACCATACGCTGTTGCTGATTTAATAGAAAATAAAGAATTTTTTTTTTTTGACATTTGAATGCATAGAAAAGGTGAGTTCACGAAGCGAAATAATTCAAGTATGTAAGTATGCGCCATCTACTTGCCAATAGCGCCAATGTTGCCGATGTTGCCGTGATTCTCAACATTCCCCCCCGGTAAGATGGAGTGTTGATCCGTCTTACCTGAAGCTGTAGAATCCGCTACATCTAGTACTGCTAATTTTGAAACAGGTCGAACATAGACTCCGGATTTCATCTGAATGACGACACTTCTAATTTTTCCATGCCGACTGGTGTTTAGCTCTAGCACACGACCCTTAGGCCATTCGTTTTTGGCGCTCTTTTCATTGACTACAATGACTATGTCGTTTACAGAGATCGGCTTCGAATGCTGAAACCACTTAGTTCTTCTTGTTAAATTCGGCAGATACTCACGAATCCATCTGCGCCAGAAAGAGTTGCTAAACTGCTCAGCCATCATCCAATTTTGTTTTAAAATAATGCCGTCATCTCTGTACTCTCCCAACGGCTTTGATCCGTTCGAGGAGCCCAATAAAAAATGTTTCGGAGTTAAGGCTTCGTCATCTTCAGAAGACACTGGAACATACGTCAATGGTAGAGAGTTGATTATGATTTCAACTTCGGCCATCATTGTCTACAGCACCTTGTCACTCGGATTCCTTGTAAAATTTATTTGTGAAAGCGTTTTCTTCACCGAGCGAACCATTCGCTTCCAGCATCCACCCATATGTGGAGCTGCTGGAGGAATGAATGACCATTTGACCCTTCCCTCACCTATACCTTCAACCAGTTTCTTACCATTAATTTGTGCAACAGCTGCTCGCAATTCTCGACTCGCTCCCCGAAAATTGGTGCCGTTGTCGGTATAGATTTGTATTGGAGTTCCTCTTCTGGAGACAAATCTTTTTACGACTTGGATGCAGGAACTGGTGGAGAGAGAATGTGCAACTTCCACATGAATCGCTCTTACCGTAAGACAGGTAAAGAGTACACCCCATCTTTTTTCTAATCGTCGCCCTACAGCTACAAGCATTGGTCCAAAATAATCGATGCCAACGGAGGAGATGGGCTTAGTATACGTTTTAAGCCTTGCAGGTGGCAGTTCGCTCATTACAGGTATAGCTGGCTCAGCTCTTTTATTGCGACATCCCTGACATTTTCATTGTACCTTTTTAACCATTACTCGCAAATTGGGAATGTAAAATAGCTGAAGAACTTCGTTCACAACGGTTTTGGTGTTTAAATTTCCGATGGTAGTGGTCGAGAATTAAGAATGTTATATGGTGATCCTTTGGAAGTAAATACAACCGGCCTTTTGGTTCTCAAGTCAACTCCGACTGCTGCATCTATTCTTCCAGCGATTCTCATCACATTATTTTCATCTAAATACGGTGATAGTTTATACAGCAAACTTGTCTTTGGAAGAAAAACTCCGTCACCGACCCGCGCTGCATTAAGAAGGCCGATCTCCTCACTAAAAACCTCTCTCTGTGCTCGCCTCCACAAACAACTTTCTGCATTGCCGATGAAATGTTGTAGGGTAAGATCTGGGTTTCGATTAGAGTACCAATCAATAAAAAGGTAAACTCTTGTCATGGTATTAAGTAGCTTTCTCCAATTTGAAAATTTATGAAAATTAATTATCCATTGTTGGCAGGCAACTCTAGTGGTGTGATGAAGATGTTCAGCTACTTCACCTCCAGGAGAGGTAAGATCAAGTTTACACTTTGGCTACAACTGCTCATTTGACCGCAGAAAATCTGGTCCTCTATTCCACTGACTTTGCGATGAGAAATCGAAATATATTCTGGACTTTGTAGCTTCATCTGCTACATTTAATTTAGATGGAACCCATTTCCAAAATTCTGCATGAGTTTTTTCAATAATCTCGCCAATCCTCAAAGAAACGAACTGCTGAAGTTTACGACTTGCTGACCTTATCCAGTAGATGACAGTTTTAGAATCAGTCGAGTATACTTGCCGTGTAAACTCAATCGAGTGACTTTCGATAATTGTAGTTGCCAATCTGCTCCCAAGAACTGCAGCTTCGAGCTCCATTCGTGGAATTGATATATGACGCAAAGGTGCTACCTTGGTTTTTGCTGCTATTAGACGACACTCGACTTCTTCTCCACACGTAACTCGAATATACGCGGCCGAAGCCATAGCCTCTTCACTCGCGTCACAGAACACGTGTAGCTCTACACTATCCGCATCGGCAAAGTTTAGAACTGTTAGATATCTCCGAGGAATTTTTATATTGCTTATCTCAGGTAACACCCGCAGCCATTTATTCCAAATAACGAAATGCTCAGTTTTTATTTTCTCATCCCAGTTAACACCAGATCTCCAAATCGACTGCAGTAAAATTTTTATGTTTACCAGAATGTTGGCAATTAGTGCTAAGGGATCATAGATTCTCATTAAAAATTTAAGAACTTCCCTCTTTGTTGGTTTTTGCTTACCGGTCATTACATCTGGATTCATTCGATCGCTTTTGAATATAAAAAACCATTTATCATCTGTTGGGGACCACCACAGGCCCAGAACCTTTTCAGCGTTTGACAAGAAAACACTGGAGAACTCATCAGCTGTGTGACACTTCAATTTGTCCAATAACCTTTGAGAATTGGACGAAAATTTCGTATCTCAAATCCACCTTTACTATGCACATGAATCACCTCCTCGGCGATTATCGCTGCTTCTATTTCGCTATCATAACTAGCAATGAAATCATCGACGTAGTGATCTCTGATTATGGCCTTAGCAGGATTAGGGAATTGAAGACTAAGTTCTTCCGCGTTTCTATTTTTAATATACTGTGCACAGAAAGGCGCAGACGTCGCACCAAAGGACATGACTTGAAGAATGTATGTTTCGACATCATTGGTTTCAGCATTTCGCCAAAGGAATCGTTGTGCTTCCTGGTCATTACCTTTAATTCGAATCTGGTGGAACATTTCCTTAATGTCCGTACACAGACCCACCCTTCGTTTTCTAAAACGAAACAAAATTCTGAGCAGAGGAGAGGTTATATCGGGACCAGTCGACAAAACCGAATTGAGCGAAACGCCATTTACCTTAGCCGCTGCATCCCACATGATGCGTATTTTATTTGGTTTGTTCGGGTTGAATACAGGGAAAATTGGTAGGTACCACGTCTTTGCTGTTTTTTTCAGATTTAGAATCGATTTTCCGAGCATAACCTTTTTTGACGTAATCTTCGATTAAATTATTTATTAATATTCGAACATGTGCATATTTTTCACTGTTAGGCATTTTAAAGAAATCATTTTTCCAAAGCAATGGGATCTCGAAATTGTCTTCGATTCTTCTCGAATGAGCATCGAGAATATTTTGCGCTCTAACCTCTTTTGACGACATAAGTATGATCTTTTTCTTTCCCATAATTTCCACTGCGAAGTAATCTTTAACACAATCATTCAAATACGAGTCATCATCAGTGCGGCACAGGCAAATGTCTAATCGATAATTTAAGCTTAAGTTCTTGATTGAAGTAACGTCACATGGACCAAACACAACCCACCCTAAGCGCATTTTTGTGGCAACAGGTTCGTTTGCATTTCCTTCTTTTATTCGAAGTGGAATTCCCAAATTCCAATGCTTTAAACCTATTAAAATACGAGGATTTGCATTAACAAATGATGTTAGTGGAATACCCTTTAAATGTGTATACCGTTCGCTTAAATCTGTTGCGGTTATGGTTTGCTGGGGTAAATCCAAATCTTCTACCGTGCGTACACCTTCAATTAAAAATTTATGGTTTAAATTTCCTCCTGAAATATCCACTTCGACTTTTCTTGGGTTTAACTTTTCGCGAATAACATTCGACGTCCACTTTAAGTGCAGCGGTAAACTTTCCCCTTCCAATAGTAGGTCCTCAGCTAACTGCGATTCCATCAACGAAGTAGACGATCCGTCGTCAAGAAATGCAAAGGTTTCTACCTCTTTTCCGTACAAGGTTATGGGCAATACTCTGAAGAGAATTGCATTCTCCTTCAGGTGAGTGTGACAATTCGAGGGTGTTGCGTTGGAAGTAGATGGTGTTTGTGGTACAATGGGTAACGATGTCGATGATGTTGTAATTTGTTCATTGTTGGCAACCGTGTTTGTGGAGGGGTTTGAATTCGGAGCATTCGGAGTTGCGGCGACAGTAGTCTTGTCTGACAAGAGTGAGTTATCATCATTGGCTGCGTGTGCATTCGGATTCGTACGATTGTATGAAAAATTGTGAAGGAGCTTATGATGCCGATATGGACAGTTATTTTCTCCACACAGCTGACTCGATTGGCATTTGTTATTATGGCGACGAAGACATGTTCGGCAGAGATGGTTTTCTTTTACAATAACCCATCGTTGCTGTACTGCGAAATCGAGGAACTTCTGACATTTTGCCACTGAAGTACAATTTTTGTCGCATACTTTATATTTTCTGGATGTTACTTCGTTGTGGATATTCAGGTGCGATCGCTCTTGTCGTGGTTTTCGTTCGTGCCATGAATGACTCGAAAACATGACATCATTTGCCGCTCGGAAATATTAATTTCGGGAAGTGTTTGTTTATATATAGACCAGTTCAAACGAAGAGAGGGAGATAGTCTTTCCACTAACTCCTGCAGCAATATTGGGTTTGTTAAATGCGATGAACAGCCAGACACTTCCATTGTGGCACAGATGTTTTCAACTTCTAGTGAATATTTAAGAATTGATTCTAGTTTACCTGCTTCAGGATACGGTTCGTTTTTAAGTTTACTAAGTAACGTGTTTATTATGATTTCAGGGCGACCGAACATCATTTGTAAAGTACTTATAATTCTATCCACTTGACCGGGTTGTGACAGCCGGCTGCGAACTGCATCAAGTGATCTCCCTCTCAAGCTCGCCCGAAGGCGTCCAAGATTTTCTTCAGCTGAAAACCCACAAATCCTGGTGCTGCTCTAAAAGCAGCTTATGAATAAGGCCCAGTCCTCGGGATCGCCATTAAATCGAGGAAGATCTCTTGGTGCCGATTGTCTGGCAGCCAATTGCCGCCGTGTGAGCGTGGTAGCATCTTGGACATCATTTAAGACTTTTTGATGGATTGGATTATTATTATTCAATTGGGGAATGTATTGACTTTTCTCATTATTTATGTGAAACGTCGTGTTATTAGTCTGTTGTTTAACGTTAAGGCCTAGCCAGTTATTATTAAGTGTGCTATTATTAGTCAAATCTGGAATGAAAGTTGCATTTTGTTTGTTTTGCATTTTTACCTAGTCTTCCACGTGGGTTTTTGAGGTTGTGGGGCGCTCATCTGCGTTACCGTCGAGATCATCGTCATCGTCTTCCGAAATGTTGTCCTGAAGAATTTGATATTTCTTCGAAAGGTACTTTTCTTGCAGGAGTCGTTCTTCTTCGAGACGTTTCAGTTGAAGGGAGGCTCTTCTGCGTGAAGAAGCTTTTGATGCTATCGACATCGCCTTTTGAGGCATCTGATTTGTTCCAGATGATTGATGGGCCAAAGGTTGGTTAATATTATTTTTCCATGGAGAATTAGCTGGCAGTTGCCCAGCTTGTTCTCGAATGGGGACCTGTGGTGCACCTGACTGAGTCGGTGGTGGTGCGTTTGGGGGTGCAATTGATGCTGTCGGTGGTGGAATAGGTGGTGGAATTGGAGCTAATATTTGGCCACTACTGATGACTAAATCGTCAATATGACGTGCCTGCGGCGGGGTGCGTTGCATTTACTGGTCTTATGAAGGCACAGGGGAGAAAAATCAAAGGGTACTCACCTTGCTAAAGATGGTGCACGTGCTCAAATGAATTTGAGTAAAGTCACAATTCTGTAGCGCTTGGAACACTTAATCTTTATGATCTTCTAGTCCAGTTGATCTTGATTGATGAAATTTCGATAAACGAAATTTTAGATTGTTAAATCCAAGTAAAAGATCAGTTTCCGAATTTCGATGCTAAAATTTCCTAAATACGTATAATTTTAATATCCAGTTTATGTTTATGTTATAATTAATTCTTACGTTTAGTTTGGATCTTTGGATTAAACAATATCAATAAATTCGAGTTAATTGTAAATTTTAATTTTTAAAGAGGTTAGGTTTTGGCTTATGACCATAGAAAATAAAGAATTTTTTTTTTTCACATTTGAATGCATAGAAAAGATGAGTTCACGAAGCGAAATAATTCAAGGTAAGTATATAAGTATACGCCATCTACTTGTCAATAGCGCCAATGTTGCCGTCATTCTCAACAAGGAAGTTTTCTTGGAGTGATGCAATGTCTTTTTAAATAATCCCAAATACAAGACATGAAACAAGATGCTACTAAATCGGTATCGATTTCTGTAAACCAGAAACATGTAGCTTGATGGTTCTGTAGGTTAAACAATGTAAAATTGTCGCAGGACAGCTTTGTTTTATAATAAGCAGCGCTTACACTCAATTGAGGGCTTGTTTTTGTTGCTTGTAAGTCCATAGTGAGCACTACAGCTTTTGCATTTTCTGCCAATTTTTTATCCATCGTCATTTCCAGCCTAGCTTGTTAGGTTAGTAGTGAGATAGGGGGGGCATTCTGTCCCTGTCCTGTCCTGCAACCCTCCTGCTTGGGGTCACTGTTTCAGTTAGGGTGGGTACGAAGTTGAGTACAGTCCAACACGGATATACGAAACATATAAAAAACAACGAGATTTGTTTCTTATATCCGAGTTGTTCTTGAAAACGACGATTATAAGAAACAAAATTTCTTATATAAAAGCAACCGATATAGGAAACATACATATGTAGGACGATTTGGCTGGATTTTTCTACTAGATAGCTGTCATTGTCATTGAAAGGTGTGTTCGCATTGTTCGCATCATACCTACCGTAATTCGTTTACATGCATAGTTGAGCTGTTTTTGCATTTAAACTGAAATCCATCTCAACCAAGGAAAAAATTATGTTTCTTTTATGTGTAATAATTTCAATATAATAACAAATTGTGTGAATAAAAATAAATTTTTTATATCCGAGTGTTTCTTTTAAGCGATTTTTTTATATGAAAACATTTTTATATGTGCAAAAAATTATCCGTGTTTTCACACGCGATTCTTAAAAGCGAGTTTTTCTTATATGAGTGTTTCTTATATCTGGGTTCGACGGTATTTTGCTTATCCTGTTTTTTTTTCTGTCAAATGTGACTCGAAGTGTGTAATCAGCTTTTGACTCAGCCTGCTCAGTCAATTTATTCTTTGCTCATAGAGCGTGCTCTGAACGAAAAAAGAACCACAAATTCGGAGCTCTGATGTGTCTGAACTAAAAAAGAAAAACGCCTAATACTTGTTTCCCCCTTGATATAATGATAAACCCATGAGAATTTCCAAGTAGAAATTTGTGACTACTCTCCAAACTAACTTTAAATTATGGTCCCCACACTGTAAATTTGACTCAATTTTGTGTCGATAAAAGCATTCCGATAAGATGGTAACTATTAACATTTTTGTAACCATTACACGACTCAAAGATACAAATGTCATTTGGGAATTGACTGCGCACAGTCTGATTTGTGACCATTAAATGCCACTATAATATTTTGTCGCCTTTTCTGAAAACAATCAATCTAAAAACTAATGTCTCCTGTAGGTGTACTCAGACGAAGTTGGTAAAACATTTATACTCACACATACACCATGCTCCTTTTAATGTAGGTATGCAGGGATAATTATATGACATTCCTTCTCAAGCGTAAAGTATCTACACATGGTGGCGTAGCAATAAAATTATAGAATTGTGTTATGATGAATATCTTAAAGGAGTCGATGTATGTAATTTTTTGTATATTAACAGCCTTATTTATAAACGTATTATAAAGAGTGTATAAAGTTATGAACTCTCTAAAATGCCTCTAAACGCATAAACCTTATTTATAAAATTTTTTTTAACGTTTTATAGAGCTTGTATAAGCTAAACGCACTTGGACGTTATTTAGAGCTTGTATAGAGGTGGAATAGTCGAAATGTCATTTTGACTTAAAAAATTTGTCACATTTTATTCTAAATGATTTCAAGAATAAATTGGATGTATCGACGTTTTTATTTTCAATTTAAAAGATTCTGTAAGTATCCTCGATAAGTTGCCTTAGAAATATGGGCCGACATGAGATATTTTTAATCGCTATATATATATTTGTTTTAATTTGCGTAAGACTACAGTTTCATGAGTCACAAATCTCACAACTTTTTCTTTTTACTTTTCCATTTTTTTTTTCCTATTTGTATTTGAATTTGCATTTCCCACAAGCTGCTTTGGTTTTTTTTTATCTTTTTGGACAGATAAATGTAATAGATTTCTCTTTTTCAATACTTTTTTTTGACACAAGCCCTGTGTAACTAGTACGCATGGAAAATGTTTTATAAATAAAAGTTT
The DNA here is from genome assembly GCA_948293265.1 of Cheilosia impressa. Lineage (NCBI taxonomy): Eukaryota > Metazoa > Arthropoda > Insecta > Diptera > Syrphidae > Cheilosia > Cheilosia impressa. The sequence continues at coordinate 46,294,405 of OX411880.1, forward strand.
TTGGAAGGGTGTAAGGGCTGTATAAATTCTTATACACTGCATAACTATACAGGTGTATAAGCGTCTTTAGCAAATTCTAATAAATAAGGCTGTATATGTTTATCTCTTAACTAATGTTCCCCCAAAAGTATTAATTTACATTTAAAACATTTTACATAATTCTTTACTTTTATTACTTGCGAAACACTTTCTGTCTTTTTGTTTGTTTTTCGTTTTTTATTTTACCCACATAAAGATCACTGATTTCCATGGTTTACAACAATAGTACGAGATCCAACAGTTGTCTTAAATCATGGAAATGATGATCTTTAATTATATTATTTTATAATTATATTATGTGGGCTTTCTGATTATACTAAATAAAATGTAGTGGATTAAAAACGCAACAATTAATGAAGTGTGAGAAATTTAAGAAATGCTATATTATAGCTTTACATGCACCCTGTGCCCCTACCTAAAGAAAGGCATTATGGCAGGCAAATGGCCGCTTTATGACTCGGATTGGGATCCATTGTCAACAAAAAGAACTTTATTCTTGAATAATTGATATTCGAAACTTCTCTTGTTCTTTAAATACATAAAACTAGTTAAGTAAAAGAGATAATGCTTTTAATTTAAATTTACAGCCATTGTAATTAGTTTGAAAGTCCCCGGGAAAGTAAAAATAACTTGGAAATTAAACTGAATATTATAAATACTCAATATTTCTCGAGCGCGTGAGTTTTTGCCATTACAACTTGTTTGTATTTGAGGTAAAACTGACTTTCGTTTTAATATTTTGCACTCGGGTACAAAGAAATGCAATTACTGAACTCACATAATATTATCTGCATTACCATTTTCCTGATATGATCTGTTGTGAGACTGGGTCGAGCTACAGGGGCAGCTTCGGTACAGGTGAGGAGGGCGCGGCATGCTAGTGGATGCTCGGCTCAGCTCGTCGGACAGAGGTGGTCTTACCCCCTCACCACATACCACCTGCTCAACAAAAATTTTATTCCATGCCATATGAAAACAAAAATACGAAAAAAAAGAGAGAAAGCTACTCGACTTTGACCTCGGACTGACAAACGGACAATTAAATTGAAAGATAGAGTGGAAAAGAAAAATGTCCAAAGACCTATGCCAATACCCCGAAGAAAGAACGGAAGAGACACCGCGAAACTAACCTATCTATCCTAATCTATATCTAAGCTAACCTAGAAGGAATAAAATAAACCCTAAACTATACCTACATTAACTTAAAACTATCCTATCTACGTTTACCCTAAACGCAACTTGTCCTTCCGTAGTCTCTTGGAGGTAGAGGTTCGCCATGACCTCGAAACACGCCGGATGTTAATGGCAACGGATGGCCAACCCACCATTCATGTCCGCAGACATATCCAAAAGCTATCCCTCTCTGGCCGAAATTGTGAGAGATAGCCCCTTAAATAACCCTCCAGTCACAACACTAGTAAAGCCGTAATGGAGGAAAACCAACGCTGAAAAGCGTCATGTCAGGTCGCCAGTTAGTCGCGTATTGTCATAGTCGATCTATCAAAAGGACGGCCTTCCCAAATATCTACACACCGTGAGCTTTTCGACCTAGCCGCTTATATTTGAAATGTTTCTAAACACAAAAAAAAAATATGATATGGATACATAAAGGGTGATTTTTTAAGAGGTTTAGAACTTTTTTAAAAAAAAAAACACAAAAAATTCGAAAAAATTAATGAAATATTTATTTGAATCGATAGTTTGAACCTTGCAATTTAATGTTTAAAGATAATTTCATGCAAATGTTGACCGCGGCTGCGTCTCAGGTAGCCAATCCGCTGAGTCCAATTTTGGCATACTCTTTCACACATATCGGCCGGTATCTCACGAATGAATGCATGGATGTTGGCTTCCAGTGCGTCAATCGAAGCGGGCTTGTCCCTATACACATTAGCCTTGGCATACCCCCACAAAAAATAATCTAATGGTGTCAAATCGCACGATCTAGGCGGCCAATTGACCGGCCCGAAACGTGAAATTAACTGTTCACCAAACTCGCCTCGCAATTGCGCCATTGTTTCGCGTGCTGTGTGGCATGTGGCACCGTCTTGTTGAAACCACATATCATGCAAGTCAAGAACTTCCATTTCGGGCAAAAAAAAGTTTGTTATCATCGCTCGGTAGCGTTCACCATTGACAGTAACGCTGCGATTCGCATCATCTTTGAAGAAATATGGCCCAATAATGCCGCCGGCCCATAAACCGCACCAAACAGTGGCTTTTTCGGGATGCATTGGTAGCTGTTGCAATGCTTCTGGCTGATCTTCACTCCAAATGCGGCAATTTTGCTTATGTACGTACCCATTCAACCAAAAATGAGCCTCATGGCTGAATACAATTTTTCGATAAAAAAGCGGATCCTCGGCTCGGATGAACATTTCGAACCGAGCACGAATTTTGATAGTAAAATTCAATAATTTGCAAGCGTTGTTCATTTGTAAGACGATCCATGGTTAAATTGCAAACCAAACTGAAGCTGTTTGACAGTGACACAAGGTACTAAACACACGTCAGCTGTCAAAACCAGTGTTGCCAAAACCAAACCAGCTAAAAAATCACCCTTTAGATATAGTGCCACTTTTATTTTGAAAGAGGAGAATTCAATAAACTTAAATCTAATTCAAAAGCGAGATAATTAAAAAAAAAAACAAGTAAAAGTGTTATCATCGGCCTGGCCGATGCTTTGATACCCTCCACTGCATACAAGTCATGCAAAATACCAGACCTACTTGACCGACATAATCCATTTTTAATACCAACCTAACGACGATAAAAGAAGTCCTTTCACAAAATTTCGTTCACCTAGGTTGATTCCTTTGGACGCTATCGTGTTTTCAACGGAAAGAGGGACACATGGGTCCAATATTGGTTTTGTATGGGAGGTACCAGAACTACTTGACCGACATAGCCCATTTTGAATACCAACCTGACGCCGATAAAAAGAAGTGCTCTCACCAAATTTCATTCACCTACGTTAATTACTTTGGGCGCTTTCGTGCTTTCAACAGACAGAGAGGCACACGGGTCCGATATTAGTTTTGTATGGGAGGTACCAGAACTACTTTACCGACATAGCCCATTTTCAATACCAACCTGACGCCGATAAAAATAAGTCCTTTCACCGAATTTCATTCACCTACGTCAGTTACTTTGGGCGCTATCGTGCTTTCAACAGACAGACAGACAGACAGGCAGACGGACATGGCTAAATCGATTCAGAATGTGATCCTGATTCAGAATATATATACTTTATGTGGTCTCCGGTGACTCCTACTTGGCGTTACAAATGTATTGGCAAAGTGAATATACCTTCCTCTGGAGGGTATAAAAACAAACGAAAGCAGAAACAAGTAAAAGTGTTATCATCGGCCTGGCGGATGCTTTGATACCCTCCACTGCATACAAGTCATGCAAAATTGGTTTTGTGAGGGAGGTACCAGAACTACTTGACCGACAAAGCCCATTTTTAATACTAACTTGAGGACAATAAAAATAAGTTTTCTCACAAAATTTCACTTGTCTAGGTAGATTCTTTTCGACGCTATCGTGTTTTTAACATAATATGTTTTCTAATATTGGTTTTGTGTGAGAGGTACCAGAACTACTTGACCGACATACCCCATTTTTAATACCAACCTGACGCCGATAAAAAGAAGTCCTTTTACCAAATTTCGTTCACCTACGTCAATTACTTTGGGCGCTATCGTGCTTTCAACAGACAGAGAGACATGTGGGCCCAATATTGGTTTTGTATGGGAGGTACCAGAACTACTTGACCGACATAGCTCATTTTCAATACCAACCTGACGCCGATAAAAAGAAGTCCTTTCACTAAATTTCGTTCACCTACGTCAATTACATTGAGCGCTATCGTGCTTTTAACAGACAGAAAGACAAATGGGTCCAATATTGGTTTTGTATGGGAGGTACCAGAACTACTCAACCGACATAGCCCATTTTCAATAAAAATCTGACGCCGATAAAAAGAAGTCCTTTCACCAAATTTCGTTCACCTACGTCAATTACTTTGGGCGCTATCGTGCTTTCAACAGACAGAGAGACATGTGGGCCCAATATTGGTTTTGTATGGGAGGTACCAGAACTACTTGACCGACATAGCTCATTTTCAATAAAAACCTGACGCCGATAAAAAGAAGTCCTTTCACCAAATTTCGTTCACCTACGTCAATTACTTTGGGTGCTATCGTGCTTTCAACAGACAGAAAGACAAATGGGTCCAATATTGGTTTTGTATGGGAGGTACCAGAACTACTTAACCGACATAGCCCATTTTCAATAAAAACCTGACGCCGATAAAAAGAAGTCCTTTCACAAAATTTCGCCTGATTCAGAATATATATACTTTATGAGGTCTCCGGTGACTCCTTCTTTGCGTTACAAATGTATTGGCAAAGTGAATATACCTTCCTCTGGAGGGTATAAAAAGGAAGAAAAAATGGAAAAAAAAACTAATAAAATAAAAGGAGGATTGTATCTAAAGGATACAATAAGAAAACGAAGTTAAACCAAAACAAGTAAAAGTGTTATCATCGGCCTGGCCGATATTTTGATACCCTCCACTGCATACAAGTCATGCAAAATACCAGAACTACTTGACCGACATAGCCCATTTGTAATACCAACCTGACGCCGATAAAAAGAAGTCCTTTCACCAAATTTCGTTCACCTACGTCAATTACATTGAGCGCTATCGTGCTTTCAACAGACAGAAAGACAAATGGGTCCAATATTGGTTTTGTATGGGAGGTACCAGAACTACTTAACCGACATAGCCCATTTTCAATAAAAACCTGACGCCGATAAAAAGAAGTCCTTTCACCAAATTTCGTTCACCTACGTCAATTACTTTGGGCGCTATCGTGCTTTCAACAGACAGAGAGACATGTGGGCCCAATAATGGTTTTGCATGGGAGGTACCAGAACTACTTGACCGACATAGCCCATTTGTAATACCAACCTGACGCCGATAAAAAGAAGTCCTTTCACCAAATTTCGTTCACCTACGTCAATTACTTTGGGCGCTATCGTGCTTTCAACAGACAGAGAGACATGTGGGCCCAATAATGGTTTTGCATGGGAGGTACCAGAACTACTTGACCGACATAGCTCATTTTGAATACCAATCTAACGACGATAAAAGAAGTCCTTTCACAAAACTTCATTCACCTAGGTTGATTCCTTTGGACGCTATCGTGTTTTCAACGGAAAGAGGGACACATGGGTCTAATATTGGTTTTGTATGAGAGGTACCAGAACTACTCGACCGACATAGTCCATTTTGAATACCAACCTGACGCCCATAAAAAGAAGGCCTTTCACCAAATTGCATTCAGCTACGTCAATTACTTTGGGCGCCATCGTGCTTTCAACAGCCAGAGAGACACATGGGTCCAATATTGGTTTTGTATGGGAGGTACCAGAACTACTTGACCGACATACCCCGTTTTCTATATTCTATATCTGATAAAAATAAGTGCTCTCACCAAATTTCATTCACCTACGTCAATTACTTTGGGCGGTATCGTGCTTTCAACAGACAGAGAGGAACATGGGTCCAATATTGGTTTTGCATGGGAGGTACCAGAACTACTTGACCGACATAGCAAATTTTCAATACCAACCTACGCCGATAAAAAGAAGTCCTTTCACCAAATTTCATTCACCTACGTCAATTACTTTGGGCGCTATCGTGCTTTCAACAGACAGACAGACAGACAGACGGACATGTCTAAATCGATTCAGAATGTGATCCTGATTCAGAATATATATACTTTATGAGGTCTCCGGTGACTCCTTCTTGGAGTTACAAAGTATTGGCAAAGTGAATATACCTTCCTCTGGAGGGAATAAAAAAAAAATCCTCTGCTCTTATTATTATCAAACTTACAGTCTAAAATGAAAAAATTCAAAAATAATAAAGGGTGATTTTTTAGCTGGTTTGGTTTTGGCAACACTGGTTTTGACAGCTGACGTGTGTTTAGTACCTTGTGTCACTGTCAAACAGCTTCAGTTTGGTTTGCAATTTAACCATGGATCGTCTTACAAATGAACAGCGCTTGCAAATTATTGAATTTTACTATCAAAATTCGTGCTCGGTTCGAAATGTTCATCGCGCGCTTTTTTATCGAAAAATTGTGTTCAGCGATGAGGCTCATTTTTGGTTGAATGGGTACGTAAATAAGCAAAATTGCCGCATTTGGAGTGAAGATCAGCCAGAAGCATTGCAACAGCTACCAATGCATCCCGAAAAAGCCACTGTTTGGTGCGGTTTATGGGCCGGCGGCATTATTGGGCCATATTTCTTCAAAGATGATGCGAATCGCAGGGTTACTGTCAATGGTGAACGCTACCGAGCGATGATAACAAACTTTTTTTTGCCCGAAATGGAAGTTCTTGACTTGCATGATATGTGGTTTCAACAAGACGGTGCCACATGCCACACAGCACGCGAAACAATGGCGCAATTGCGAGGCGAGTTTGGTGAACAGTTAATTTCACGTTTCGGGCCGGTCAATTGGCCGCCTAGATCGTGCGATTTGACACCATTAGATTATTTTTTGTGGGGGTATGCCAAGGCTAATGTGTATAGGGACAAGCCCGCTTCGATTGACGCACTGGAAGCCAACATCCATGCATTCATTCGTGAGATACCGGCCGATATGTGTGAAAGAGTATGCCAAAATTGGACTCAGCGGATGGGCTACCTGAGACGCAGCCGCGGTCAACATTTGCATGAAATTATCCTTAAACATTAAATTGCAAGGTTCAAACTATCGATTCAAATAAATATTTCATTAATTTTTTCGAATTTTTTGTGTTTTTTTTTTTTTTAAAGTTCTAAACCTCTTAAAAAATCACCCTTTATAAAAAAAAAAACTAAAATTACTCACGGTTTTCACGTCCCCCGTTGTTCTGGCGCCAGCACAAGAAGTTTCGACCTTTTTGTAAATTGTTGGCTTAAAACTACCTATTTTCTATCATACTATTCGCGCACAAAACTAAAATACTGAAAGAAAGTAAGAAAAAATATATAAAAGCTACGCTAAAGATAAAAACAAGTAAAAGTGTTATCATCGGCCTGGCCGATGCTTTGATACCCTCCACTGCATACAAGTCATGCAAAATTGGTTTTGTGAGGGAGGTACCAGAACTACTTGACCGACATAGCAGGTTTTCAATACCAGCCTAACGACGATAAAAATAAGTTCTCTCACCAAATTTCATTCACCTACGTCAATTACTTTGGGCCCCATCGTGCTTTCAACAGACAGAGAGACATATGGGTCCAATATTGGTTTTGTATGGGAGGTACCAGAACTACTTGACCGACATAGCCCATTTTCAATACCAACCTGACGCCGATAAAAAGAAGTCTTTTCACCAAATTTCATTCACCTACGTCAATTACTTTGGGTGCTATCGTGCTTTCAACAGACAGAGAGGCATGGGTCCAATATTGGTTTTGTATGGGAGGTACCAGAACTACTTGACCGACATAGCCCATTTTCAATACCAACCTGACGCCGATAAAAAGAAGTCCTTTCACCAGATTTCATTCACCTACGTCAATTACTTTGGGCGCTATCGTGCTTTCAACAGACAGAGAGGCATGGGTCCAATATTGGTTTTGTATGGGAGGTACCAGAACTACTTGACCGACATAGCCCATTTTCAATACCAACCTGACGCCGATAAAAAGAAGTGATTTCACCAAATTTCATTCACCTACGTCGATTACTTTGGGCGCCATCGTGCTTTCAACAGACAGAGAGACATATGGGTCCAATATTGGTTTTGTATGGGAGGTACCAGAACTACTTGACCGACATAGCCCATTTTCAATACCAACCTGACGCCGATAAAAAGAAGTCTTTTCACCAAATTTCATTCACCTACGTCAATTACTTTGGGCGCTATCGTGCTTTCAACAGACAGACAGACAGACAGACAGACAGACAGACAGACAGACAGACAGACAGACAGACGGACATGGCTAAATCGATTCAGAATGTGATCCTGATTCAGAATATATATACTTTATGAGGTCTCCGGTGACTCCTTCTTTGCGTTACAAATGTATTGGCAAAGTGAATATACCTTCCTCTGGAGGGTATAAAAAGAAAACTAATAAAAACTACGTTAAAAAAAATCAATAAAACTGCGTTAAAAGAACACAATTAAAAACAAGTAAAAGTGTTATCATCGGCCTGGCCGATGCTTTGATACCCTCCACGGCATACAAGTCATGCAAAATACCAGAACTACTTGACCGACATAGCTTATTTTTAATACCAACCTGACGCCGATAAAAAGAAGTCCTTTCACCAAATTTCGTTCACCTACGTCAATTACTTTGGGCGCTATCATGCTTTCAACAGACAGACAGACAGACAGACAGACAGACAGACAGACAGACAGACAGACGGACATTGCTAAATCGATTCAGAATGTGATCCTGATTCAGAATATATGTACTTTATGAGGTCTCCGGTGACTCCTTCTTGGCGTTACAAATGTATTGGCAAAGTGAATATACCTTCCTCTGGAGGGTATAAAAACTCTGGCACTTCACAAAAAAAAAATCACTGATAGTGATGCTGCGGGTGTTGATGAGGATTTCGATGGGGTGGCGGAGCACTCTGATGTTGCCTTTGGTGGGCGTTGGTTGTTCGAAAGGTGAGGGGAGAACAGCTTAATGGCTTTCTTATACCCCGATAAAAATCCTCTTTGTTGGGTGCGTAAACTCGGGCCTGTTAAGTGCCTTTGTGCCGCAACTGTTGGCTTTGGTATCGTTGCCGTCTTTTGGAGACCGTTGGCTGGTGGTATTTTGACGTTTGGCTAACAGTCCAACGGCCAAAATATGGCTTTACGGTCCCACAGATGTCTTAGCATGCACGGCTTAAGTCAGCCTTAACAGCAGCCCGAGTCACCTTTTGCGTTTAAAAGAAACCTCTACAACGCCCATTAGAGTTCTCCGGTGATTTAAGAAATATTACTTCCCTTTCCACTATACGGTCACCCCGGAATTCTCAAAGATTATTTTTTTTTTTTTCGTCACTGTATGATCTACAACTACTGTCCAGCTGACTTTCAAGAGGGCATCGACCGCTTGCTGTCAATCAAAGATAATTGTGAAGGCCTGTCGGCAAACCAATTTTCCATTTGCGGTGCATTTCTTTTACCCCTCCCTTTGTTTTCTCAAGTCTCCGCAGACCCTGTCTTTCTTTTTCATTATACCCTCCAGAGGAAGGTATATTCACTTTGCCAATACATTTGTAACGCAAAGAAGGAGTCACCGGAGACCTCATAAAGTATATATATTCTGAATCAGGATCACATTCTGAATCGATTTAGCCATGTCCGTCTGTCTGTCTGTCTGTCTGTCTGTCTGTCTGTCTGTCTGTCTGTCTGTCTGTCTGTCTGTCTGTTGAAAGCACGATAGCGCCCAAAGTAATTGACGTAGGTGAATGAAATTTGGTGAAAAGACTTCTTTTTATCGGCGTCAGGTTGGTATTGAAAATGGGCTATGTCGGTCAAGTAGTTCTGGTACCTCCCATACAAAACCAATATTGGACCCATATGTCTCTCTGTCTGTTGAAAGCACGATGGCGCCCAAAGTAATCGACGTAGGTGAATGAAATTTGGTGAAATCACTTCTTTTTATCGGCGTCAGGTTGGTATTGAAAATGGGCTATGTCGGTCAAGTAGTTCTGGTACCTCCCATACAAAACCAATATTGGACCCATGCCTCTCTGTCTGTTGAAAGCACGATAGCGCCCAAAGTAATTGACGTAGGTGAATGAAATCTGGTGAAAGGACTTCTTTTTATCGGCGTCAGGTTGGTATTGAAAATGGGCTATGTCGGTCAAGTAGTTCTGGTACCTCCCATACAAAACCAATATTGGACCCATGCCTCTCTGTCTGTTGAAAGCACGATAGCGCCCAAAGTAATTGACGTAGGTGAATGAAATTTGGTGAAAAGACTTCTTTTTATCGGCGTCAGGTTGGTATTGAAAATGGGCTATGTCGGTCAAGTAGTTCTGGTACCTCCCATACAAAACCAATATTGGACCCATATGTCTCTCTGTCTGTTGAAAGCACGATGGGGCCCAAAGTAATTGACGTAGGTGAATGAAATTTGGTGAGAGAACTTATTTTTATCGTCGTTAGGCTGGTATTGAAAACCTGCTATGTCGGTCAAGTAGTTCTGGTACCTCCCTCACAAAACCAATTTTGCATGACTTGTATGCAGTGGAGGGTATCAAAGCATCGGCCAGGCCGATGATAACACTTTTACTTGTTTTTATTTTCTATTTCTTTTCTTTTCTTTGTTTTTTTTTTTATTTCCCCTTCGTTTCCTTTTCTTGGAATGAGAGCGAGGGGTCTCTTAATTCGTAATTGTCAAGTCGTGTAAGTCTTGTTCTAATATCTCCTAATATACATACATAAAACAACAATACCTAACATAGAGAAAATAACGTAATACAGGGGTAGGGGTACTAGCCAAAAGCCTGAGCGAAATCATGCTAAAATTCAACGAAGGCATGAGAACGATGCAGGAAAAGCTCACCGAGATAGACAGTAAGTGGCACGAGCCTCCAAAGACGGCTGAACGCCGAGTAAGGGACAAGCGCCATTAATAGCGAATCTACTCCAACTCCGAGTGGAGAAGGGATGGGCCGAAGGCCAGAGGTTTGGCGTTAACCGGTACCGCCGCGCTTTTCCGGGAAAACTCCGGATATTCACAAGTGGGGTATAAAATTTGACGGGTCGTCCAAATCCATGACAGCTTCTTGTTTAGGATAGAATCCCTCCATATAAAGAATGGGTTATCTGATGATCAGCTATTTACCAACTTTTATCACATAGTGACAGGAAGAAAAGGGGAGTGATGTAGCGATGAGCTATATAGACCTTAAAATGGATTTAATAGACCAATTTAAGGATAAGAAAAGGGATCACGAGATATTAATAACCATTATGAATAGACGCCAGCTACCCCATGAATCGTTTGACGACTACTACAGCGACTATTCGACCGTCGCCGTGTAAAGTCGCATTTTCTTTTTGCTCCCTAAATTGTAACTACCCATCAACAATTCTTCTGACCCACTTCGCGCCCGTTCAATTACTACCCGTCAACAATTCTTCACTCCGCGCCTCTTCAATTCAGTTTCGCAAACGTGACCTACATTTGTCAATACAAAACTCTTTTTTTCTTTTACCATGTCGTGCGGAAGTGCAAATTGCGTTATCGACGATATTAATGCCGACTGGGTTGCTTGCAAAGGAATTTGTGGAAAATCATTCCATGCCATTTGTGTCGGCCTAAATAAAAGAAACAGTGTTTACATCAAAGAGTTTCCAGACAACCTTCTCTACTTTTGTGACGAGTGTAAGACCATATCGCTATCACATGTGCTTTTAGCAATAAAGTGTCTTAGTGACTCCAATGAATCTTTTCAAAAAGCCCTGAATAAAAAAATCGCCATTAAATTCTCGGGCCTAGAAAATAGTGCCAGATGTGTTGAAGACCTTGGAAATTCTGTTCTGACCACGGCCGACCTAATCAAGTCCAAGCTCACCAACACCGATAGACAAGTAGCAGGTCTGATCGAGTCAAACTTAGAAAATTCTAAGAACGACGAAAAGATCTTGTTACTACTCAATAACATATTGGCTGAGTTTAAGGCAATCAGTTCTGCGCAAAAGAAATACATCGAGGAAGCACGCAACTCCATAAACTCCATGCGCGAAGATTTGGATATCCACTTCCAGTCCACTTCAAACAACCAACCATCCCCGAAGCAACCAGATCCAATACTCGAAGTAATGTTCGATAGAATAAGCAACGTCGGTGACGAACTCAATTCGGCGCGAGCAGCTATGTGCGATATTCAGAATAGGATTGAAACACTTTGCTGCAAAATCGACGATATCCCAACCCATTGTCAGCATCAACCGGATCCGCAATACAATACTTCAATCTTAGCCGAATTATTGGATACCGAAGCCAGCTCAATCTCACCCCCACCACCTCGCCTCCTGCCGATGATTCAAACTGTCAACTCTTCTACGGTCCTTACCAGTCAAGCTGAAATCGTTTCAACGCCAACTCCTCCCGTTGCCGCCCCACGTAAGCTCATAAAGCATTTTGGAACTACGTGGACACCTTCTGAATGGCAACTTAGAATTGATAAACTACGTGTAGAGAATCAGACGACCACCCCCTTCTTCATCAAAAACGCCCCCCACTATGCTGACGTTTCTTGGATCATGCAGTTCTTCAAAAAGATTTTTGATATCACCATCAGCCATTGTAAAATGTTTCTACCATCTCACCACAATGGGAGGCGTAATTTCAAACTTTACATCCCGACCAAATATGAATGGCTATTTCAAAGTTCTGCCGGTAAAAACTTAAAGCTTGGTAAAATGAATATGTGTAGATGGACGGACAAACCCACCAAAATTAAATCTAAATCTAGTGATAAGCTACCAAAACCCACTCCAAACTCTAATAAGTTACCAAAACCCGTTCCAAATTCCCTTCCCAAATCCGACTCTAACTGGAAATCTAGTGATAAGCTACCAAAACCCACTCCAAACTCTAATAAGTTACCAAAACCCGTTCCAAATTCCCTTCCCAAATCCGACTCTAACTGGACCCTCAAAACCAACATTTTCCCCAATTTTGAACCTCCAATTCATATTCCCAACGAGCCTCCTTCATCTTCTTCTATTCCACAGCCCAAACCTACACGTAAACGTGTATCCTTCAATTTAACCGAAACCTCCCACACTCCCTCCTCTAAAGACTCCCCGCAGTCATTGATCACTAACAATTCTTTCCCCAATTTCAACCTCCAAACTGGAGCTAAGTACCCTAATTTCATTAGTTCGCCCCCTGCTCGAGTAAGCAAGCCAAGCATGGTCTCCCTTTCAACGTGTCCATATAGACAGAATCGAGAGCATTCAACGTCGTTTTCTTCGATTTGCTCTTTGGGGACTATCCTGGAATGATCCCCTAATCTTACCTCCCTATCTAGATCGGCTCAAACTCATTAACCTCAATACTCTTGAGGAACGCAGGGACGTTGCAGACATTCTTTTCATTCACCGTCTGCTCTCAGGCTCCATCGACTGTATGTCTCTTTACAACACTATCTCCTTTAACACTAACCCTCGGAATCTCCGTTGTCCTCGTCTCTTCTATTTACCAACTCACCGCACCTCATATGGCTCAAACGAACCGATTTCCCGTATGCTGCGGAAGGTTAATTCAAACCCTACTGTTTTTGACTTCAACCGCAGTAGTCCCTCCCTTAAAATTGACCTCCTTCACCTTCCTTAGCTTTAAGCCCTAGTTATTAAGTAGTAGGTTAAGTTTATAGCTTGTAATAAGCCAAATAAATGGGGGGTATTGCCCCCCATCAAAATTAAAATTAAATTTAAAAAAATTTAATTAAATTGACTCTTCAAATGCGAATCAGACCGGATGAGCAGGACTTCGTAGCAATGCTCAGACAGAACATTAAAGATAGAGTAGCCAACCTTATATTCGAGTGTCATATCAGGACAATGCAAGAGCTTAGGGAAGAGTGTAGACGTGCCGAACGGCACACGTCGGCAAGAGACATCAGGAGTAGACGCAACATTAGTGAAGTAGTTGATGATAGGGACGAAAAGATAGACGTGGAGTTAGATACCAAAGATGAAGAAGTAGAGTTAGCTGCACTTCTACACAAGCGGCTTAATAGACCAGCCAATCACTCCAACATGGAGCAAGCTCGGCCGCAAGATTTAGGGTACACCCCGCCAACATGCCAATCTACCTTCCACACATTAACATGTTTCAGTTGTGGCAAGGTAGTTCAGCTTTTAACTGTGCCAAGTGCCAGGGAAACCTCAAAGTCGACGGTGCGACCGGGACCAGCCAGTCGATGACGAAACCAGTCCCGGGGACATCGAAGGACAGCGACCAGTCCGAATTCTGAGAAGGGACCCGAACATGGTGAATTCCACCTCAGTGGAAAAGGTTGCTCCAAAAAAGAGCCTACATCGACGACTGCAAGAGCATGATGAAGCGAGACGACAAATTTTCGGAGAAGAATTGACGCAAACTAACTAAGAAATAGAAACTTTTATAAGATAGCTAGGTCAAGGGAAAAATGTGCAATATTGAGACGACGTAGAAATAGGATAGACGCAGCAATTTTAAATACCTCCGACGATAATAGACCCTATGCAAAAGTCATGATATGCGGGGAAGAGATCCTTGGCTTACTGGACAGCGGGGCTTCTATCAGTTGCTTAGGCAGAGGGGCATTCGAATTTTTAAAGAAACACCACCACACAATTAGAGACATACCATACAGAGGAAACAAAACCTATCAGTTGAAAAATATTATCTATCATAATTTTTTTTACTCATTTTAAAATATTGAAATTTTTTATTTTTCCTTTTAATGAATAGTAGTGAATTTTTTAATTATTTTTTTTGAAGTACTGAATTTATAAACGTTGGGCGCCATTGTTAGGAGCTGAGGTCAGGCCACAGAGGCATCTTCGGAATGGTGGAGGAGGACGGTGGCACACTCGCGGTTGCACGGCTAAACTCGTCGGACGGGGTGGTTCTTGTCTCCCTTCACACCAGCCACCTGCTCTTCACAAAAAAATTGTGGCATGAAGCAAAAAAAAGGGGGATAGCTAAAGATCTAAAATTATTTGACGGCGGACGGACAAACAAAATTATAGGTGAAAGAGAAGAGAAGAGAAGATAGGAAAGAGGAAGTGGAAATGCTCAATGAGACCTGTGCCTATACCGAGGAACAAGGGTGTGAAGTCAGATGCTTTTGGATACTATTTTTAAATAACCTAAACTCTACCCGACAACAAAAGAAAACGCAAACCTAACCTAATAAATACTAAGCATCTTTCCAGCTTCCCACTGTCATTCCTCCATATAGGTTCGCCTTATTCCGGAGATGTGCCTGATGTTATCGGCACCCACGCGGCCTTCCCGCCCCATGCCATATGTGGCATATCCTTGGTTATCTCCCTGGCCCAAAGGGATAGAGATAACCCCCTAAAAACCCTCGAACCAGTCAGTCGTCCGGCGTCAGTCTATGTTCGTTCTGTCATCAACCTGTATACATGCGTCTGTTACCTCTCGCGAAGTCACCCCAACGAGCTCGCGGAAGGACGGTCTTCCCAGCAACCCACACACCACATCATCCTATGACCTACTCCATTCTGAGACACGGAAATACTTTCAGATTGAAATGTATTGACAAATTTCTTTATTGGCGGGGCTCATCAACTTAAAGCGACTATACTATTTTTATATCTTAATTCATTAAAAAAATTATAGTGAAAAAAAAGGAAAAAAGAATGCCAAGATACCGATGTATCTATCTATTTTTAAACCACGAAAACTAATTCTATCTTAAAACTACACTTCATTCAATTAACCAAAAATATATATATAACAAAACTTACGTTGCGTTGAAGGTGGTAAGGATCCCTCGTCGTCCTGCGCGCAGCACTGGGAGAAATCGTCGCTGTGAAACATTTTAAATTGGAAATTTTAGCTCCTCTTTTCGCGACCGAATGGTTTAAGCATAGAACCCTTGGCAACTTCAATATCTTATACTAGGGAACGCACTTCAAGCTAACTTTAACTAAAATTAATGTTTTTTTTACTGCTTAAGATGGCAAAATTAAGTCTAACAACTAAAAGTGTTATCATCGGCCTGGCCGATGCTTTGATACCGTCCACTGCAAACAAGTCATGCAAAATTGGTTTTGTGAGGGAGGTACCAGAACTACTTGACCGACATAGCCCATTTTTATTCCCTCCAGAGGAAGGTATATTCACTTTGCCAATACATTTGTAACGCCAAGAAGGAGTCACCGGAGACCTCATAAAGTATATATATTCTGAATCAGGATCACATTCTGAATCGATTTAGCCATGTCCGTCTGTCTGTCTGTCTGTCTGTCTGTTGAAAGCACGATACCGCCCAAAGTAATTGACGTAGGCGAATGAAATTTTGTAAAAGGACTTATTTTTATCGGCGTCAGGTTGGTATTAAAATTGGGCTATGTCGGTCAAGTAGTTCTGGTACCTCCCATA
Source organism: Cheilosia impressa (assembly GCA_948293265.1). Classification (NCBI taxonomy): domain Eukaryota; kingdom Metazoa; phylum Arthropoda; class Insecta; order Diptera; family Syrphidae; genus Cheilosia; species Cheilosia impressa. The sequence continues at coordinate 46,310,603 of OX411880.1, forward strand.
CAAAACCAATTTTAAATAACTTGTATGCAGTGGAGGGTATCAAAGCATCGGCCAGGCCGATGATAACACTTTTACTTGTTTTTTTTTCTTTCGAAAATTCACACTACATCAAATAATTGAATTATTACCGCAGAACGACTCGGCAACTCTGTAAACGATACAGCTGTTCGTTATGATGCTACGATTGGTAATGACCCATATATCGCTAATTAAGTAAGTGTCAATGCCCTTTCGTTAGTCTTCCTATCTCCTTTATTGAGTGCTTCTGCATACCCCTGTGAGTTTTCAGCGCAACGCAGTTTTAAAACGGGTGCCGAAGCATTGCGTGTGTATGATAATCCCTTTCTCGTTCTTCCCTCTCCCTTTCCTACTTCAACGAGTGGAATCGGTTCTGGTCACGGTTAACCTCCTAGAATCGCCTTATACTATTCGCATTTCTATCCACACACAGATTTAATACCTTTCGAATCCCTGCTCAAATTACTCTGGTTATTTATTAGCCTAACACTTAAATACGTAACACTAACATCTAACCTTACCTAAATGACATAAAATGAAATAAAAATGTGTAATATTCAATCCTAACGTCGACCTAATTGGCCTAATTCGATTTCTTCGTCCATTCGCTATTGTGAGTTGACCTTTTGGTGACAATTCGCAACAAACATTAGCAGAGTGTACGACAGGGGTAGCAAGTGTTGTCAATCAGACGTGAGACAAGGGCAAAGGTAAGTGGTGCATCTGGAGTACATTACATGCGCGAAACACTCAACAAATGTCAAAACAAATCAAAGGGCAGAATTGGTAACACGCGTTTGGACATGCACCAGGTAATTTAATCAATTGTTAATTTTTCAGCATATTCTCCTTTTTTATTTGTCTACTCTTTATAGGACCATGAAAACATATGCAACCATATGTTGTTGCTTTGTATTTCGGGAATGGAACCCAAGAAACAATCATCGAATTGGTGGCAAAACCCAACCACAAATTTATACGGTGGCGAACCGGGTGTAAACCATTCGATGATGTTTCTTGTGAATTGGTAGGAAATAACAATGGTTCATGGTCGTTGGCAAAGGCGTATGCTGGTGAGTGCATTCCTTTGTTATAGGGGCTGTTTCTTGTCCCTGCTACTGGGTAGTTACTTGAGCCAAACCCCTGTCGATAATTATGTTGTTTATCTTGTTTTTAATCGGTTCTTATTCCCATTGCCGGTAAACGCAACACTTAAAAAAAAAACCTTCAACTACATCTTAACGATCACCCACTAACTTGGAACACAATGGAATGGAACGAATAAAAACTTAACGACGGAGAAATGATTGACAAGACAAAACGTCAAAATCAAATCGGGAAGTGCAACAGATGGACGTAAACATGGTAAGGAATTATTTGATTATACTGATTATAATTAATTTATCTTATTTTTATCAGATTTTCCTTATTTTATTGCGTAGGTGAGTTTATATTTCTTTTGTTGGGATTTGTCCTCTCAACGCGCATTGGATATGCGGTCGTGCGGCCAAACTCCCATGTAAGAGTTTGTTTACGTTGTCTTTATATTTTTATTTTTTTTTTTGCAGGTCCATTTCTTCGGCAAATGCTTCATCCAATTTTTTTGCTTCAGGTATGGCTCCGTAACAGAACTTCCTTTAGGTATTTTAGCATCCCCATTAAAGTGGAAAGTTATGTGTGTACCTACATTTCTAGTTGGTATAAGCATTTTTATTTCCCAACCAACTTACAAACACACGAAAACAAATTTGACAGCTGAATAAAGTTCTGTCACATTTCGATTACAAGTCATAACCAAATATACCATTATGTGTGTTTTCCAAAATTGTAATTTAATCAGCTAAAACTAGTTCCACACTTTGGTCACCATCCTGCAATGGAAATAGTACGCACTTTTAAACTCTGTACGAACTTTTACTATGTCGGTAACATAATATCTGAAATGTGGTAACAGCGCCTAAACTACAACCATCAATTTCTACTTGGGTTAAACGCTGACGTTTCACTGCATTCGTGTCATATGGGAAAGCTGTAGTGCATCGGAAGCTTGTGGATAATATAGAAAATGAGAAGCTTGGGAACATTCCTAAATATTTACACGGATTATACAAAAAAAAAACTAACATAAGAAAATATGAGAAGCAACAAAATAAGACGTTGATTCTTGTATTAACTTGCAATCATTCATTTTGCATTATTTGCTATTTAAAATTTGCTCATGTTAATTTACATTTTTATACGATTTCTATCAATTCGTCCAATGTGTTATATTACATAATTATTCATAATTTACTCTACACTTTCACTTAAATTACCTACATGAACTTTTGTTATCAAGTTAGGTACAGTTTCATAATTCATAGTAAATAAGCTGGTTTCGGCAATCGCACTTGCCCATTCTTATCATAGACAAACCATACTGAGACCCCCAACTCACAATCCTCTTGCCGCTGGCCCCTCAGTTTTTTTTCAAATTCGCCATTTTGTATTCCTATCGGCGCTATGTCAATTCGGAATTCGAATGACATGCAAAAACATACAAAAAATACAAAAATAAATGCTGCCAACCTCGGCAGCCGTGGGGAAATGTGAAAGAGTTCGGGAATACCACATTTTAGAATAACTGAATGCCATTGGTTAGTTATTAAAATTTTTTTAAAGGTGAATAATTTTATTTGTGTGGTTAATAAAGCTATGTTTTATATACTAGAAATATATTGGGACAAATATGGTTGTGTATTTCCCGCTTTAGGATATAATTAACTTCGGTTTCGTGTGTAACTTTTTCTTAAATAATAAAGAAAATTTGCTCAAAATGTTTATATTTTCCCTCAACCAACATACATTCTTAATTTTTCGTAAATATTTTAAGCAAATGTACACTTTTCCTAAAAAAAAATATTATTCAGTAGTAACGAACAATTTCAAATTTAACTGATAAAATTCTATGAACGCTGCAAGCCACTTTGCCCAAAGCGGAAGTGGCTCATATTTTTTGGGAGTGTATTGGTGACTCAGAATTTTTGAAGTTACGTGACATTTGTCAATGCGAATTTCTATGTATCAATACTAGCGCAGTAAATCGTGACCACTTCGAAAAAATATAGCTTGTAGGCTAAATAACGGGAAATCGGCCGAAGTTGGTGGTCTCAGTATTGTCTCTGATACTTTTTATATATTAAGTATGACTAATGTTGGCCTGTAATCCTCTTGATCATTTGTTCTCTAGTTCCAGCTATGATTTCAAAGTGTTATATGGATTAGTTACACTTTAAGCAAATGCTGCAAACTCATTAATTTCTCGCTCACTTGGATTTAGACCACAGGATGGGTAACAACCATCAAGGAATAAAAACTATTTATAACGTGGTAATTTCGTTTATCTATCTATCGCTTTTATACACCATCTATTCATCGACTTTAAACCACATTTTCAGAGCAATGTGTAGTTAAGACATCCAATATCCAAACTCGTCCGTTTGTGTAAAATGACGGTGGAGAATGCACACTGTTCCATCAAGATCTGTAAAGAACTCATGTGACTTCTTCAACATAGCTTTTCGAAGAATATTGCAAAAATTAAAGATCAACACCAGAGGCACGATTTTCAAAAGACCGTCCAATTTCTTGCGTATGCCGACGAAATTGACATATTGGAAGAACGCAGCGTGATGTCAATGGCACATTTGTGCGGGTTTTGTTCAGTAAAGTTCAGTTCTCTTCTGAGTGTCGTGGGGTGCACATCTCAATTGAACGCTACTTTACATACCCAAGTAAAAATGAATTGTCCGGTTTGTTTCGAGAAAGTAGAACGAAACTGCGTTTTCAAAGTGTCTTGTAATGACTGTAAAGGGTTATTTCACAGCGCATGGGTAAATATCTTCAAGCAGGACATCGAATACATGAAGATCATGATCAGAAACATGGATCACCTTTTCGATGCGATAAATGTGCTGTAGGTACTCAGACGAAGATCGCTGAATGTGTCCTCTTCGTCTCTGGTAAACAAGCAGACCAAACCAAAGAAAAGTGCGAATGCGGCAAGTATAACCAAGAATAAGTTCAATGAAGAACCAAATTCAATTGAACCACCTGCTGAATTTACTCTTCAAATGGTTTATATGAAGTTGCAGAACTTCGTGAAGAGAACTTTACTTTGAACTTGACTGGAATCCAGACTTAATTAGCAACAACAAAATACACTCCGCATCTGCATTGAAATCGCTGGTTTATATGACGTAAGCGACAACAACGCAAAACATCTCGCACAGAGTATTTTCCGTGATACACTGGGCTTCGAAGTAGCTGACAATCAAATAACTAAATGCTATGTTTAAAATGTTCATAAAAAGAAAGACACAAATGGAAACAGCGGTGCTTTAAGCAAGCCGATATTTTTTTTTTAACTCTCGGACTTCGCTCTTAAGCAGCGGATTATGCAGGAAAGAGATAAAACCTGCACTTGTGCCAGAATAGTAACAACAAAAGCAACAGCAGCGGTAACACTAACAACAACAACAATAACAGCAGTAGTAAAGGGAGACGCACTTTCGTGTACATCAACGACGCTCTAACCAAATACAACCAGGAGTTACTAATGCGAACGAAATTGGTGAAAAAAGAGAAGAATTATAAATATGTTTGGCTTAGCGAGAACAATGTTCTTGTGAAAAAAGTTGAGGGGATCTTAATTTTATTTGTTGAAATAGTAAATTATTTAATTTAAAAGGATGAGTTCCGAATTTAAGTGTTTCGATGATATTACTTCCTCCAACCTTATTGATACTAATTGTGAACAAGCTTTTTTATCCAATTCATATTGTGAAAACGAACTTTTTTTCATACACCAAAGCATCAGAAGTCTAAGAGAAGATTTCATTAGGCTGGTATCTCATCGTCTCTTTACCGGATTTTGTATTTGTCTCAGAGATTTGATTTATGAATTCGAGAAAAAGGATTATTGTTTGCCGGGTCTTCAATTTTTGCAAAAACAAATGAGAATTATGCGGAGTAGGCTGTTTTATTAAAGAGGAATTTGATGATTGTGTTGCGACGTATCTTGTTGACTTCTTTAGTTCTGAAATTTTGAAATTGTGTTTCACAGTAAACACTGCAATTTTCGTTGTTTTGTGTGTTTACAGGCTTCACAAATATGACTTTTCGGTATTTCCTGAAGAATTTTCAAATCTATTAGATATTGAAAAATCAACAAATTTAATAATGTTGCGCTCTCGCTTAATTCGGCGATTCCCGATGAAATAAAATGCCAAAAAGAATTTCAAACAGCCGAGGAAATGAAAACGCCAAGTTAACCTCTTCGTGTCTTGTCACGTTTTTTTCTACTTCTTTATTAGATAAATCTCGAATCAATCGTAACCAAAGAAAAATAAATTGACAGTCGGAAAACTGTCAGACTGACAACTAGTTTTTGGCTGCGTTCACAGGTATGCAACACTCTCCCCTCCTTGAACTGATGAATCCGCTGTTGTAGGCCTGCGCTCGGAAGGCCACGCTTGTAGGTTAGTTCCTTGGTACGATATGGTCCATCCCAATCCGATTGTAGTTTGGGGCAAACGCGTACTCTTCGTCGGGGGTTGTGAAACCAAACAAAACTTCCTTCTTGACATTTGGGAACGTTTGAGTTGAAGTCATACTTAGTTTTCATTCGTCGAGCCGCGCGACGCATTTCCTCTCTAGCCCGTGAATGGATAACTTGTAGTTGGTCCTTCAAACGCTGAGCAAAGCCCTGGTAGGGTATCGGTTCCGGTACCGGCCCAAACGCCAGATCTTGAGGGAGTCTCATGTCTCTACCATAAAGCATCATGAAAGGAGTCTCCTTAATCGAGTCCTGTTGGGACGAGCGATACGCCATTGCAAATAGAGGTAGAAGTTCATCCCAGTCATCCTGTTTGTCTTTGACGAATTTGGCGAGATAATGCAGAATGGTCCGGTTCAGGCGCTCCACAAAACCATCCGATTGTGGATGCAAAGGCGTGGTGAGGGTTTTCCGTATTCCCATTATCTGCATTACATTTTGGAAAGCAGCAGACTCAAAATTACGTCCCTGGTACGAAAGTTCCAGTGGTACTCCAAAGCGGCAGAACACTTCATGGACTAAAGCTCTTGCAACAGTATCGGTAGTCTGATCAGGGAGTCCAAAGACCTCCACCCATTTTGAGAAATAATCCATTAGTACGAGCACATATTTGTTTCCTTGCTTCGTAGGTGGAAGTGGACCTAAAACGTCCACGGCCACACGTTGAAAAGACTCACCACGAAGTAAATTTGAAACTCACCTTGCTTCTACTTTGTGGACCACGCTTTGCTGCGCAGACATCACACGCAGTACAAAAGCGCTCTACATATTTTCTTGCCCCGACCCAATAAAACCAGGATCTCAATTAATTAAATGTCTTGTTTGATCCAAAGTGTCCACCGGACAGTATGTTGTGGTACATTTTAATTAATTCGGTGGTCATTGACGGTGGAACGATGGGGAGTAGACGCTCAGACTGTTGACGTTTAGATGGTAGCCATTTCTTATACAAGAGATTATTTTGCCAGCAAAGAGAAGCAAATTGAGCCCAATATGCTTTAAGGGTACTGCCTATACCATAGTCGCATGCGTCGGTATCCAAAATAAATTCGCCCTCTGATTGTGCATGGCCCGAAATGGGAAACGATGTTAAACGATCTTTTAAATCGGAAAAAACTCTGGCACACTCGTCGGTCCACAAGAAACGTGTTTTTTCTCCGTCAGCTGGTGTAAAGGACGTGCGATGGCAGCGAATTGTGGCACAAATTGCCGATAATACGTACAAAGTCCAACGAAGCTACGTAATTCAGATAAATTCGTTGGGGTGGGCCAGTCGCGTCCAACCTCTTGTCACAAAAGTGGTCTTTTCTCGATCTGTTGGATCTACTTCTACTTGCCAGTATCCTGATTGGCAAGCGACGGTACTAAACCACTCCGAACAAGCCACTGAGTCTATTGTGTCGTCAATCCTGGGCAAAGGAAATGAGTCTTTGATGGTGACGGAGTTCAAACGCCGGTAGTCGACGCAAAATCTCGTTGACCCATCCTTTTTCCTTACCATCACGATTGGCAATGCCCAGGGGCTCGAACAGGGCTCAATGAGGTCTCGGCGCAGCACATCGTCAATAATTTGGCGGGACTCCTCCTGTTTCGCCAATGGGAAACAACGTGGCGGCTGCTTAACCGGACTTGCTCCTCCTACATTTATTTTATGCTGAACAGCTTTTGTCCTTCCCAAATCGTCAGGACCACTGCTAAAGATATCCCTGAATTCGCGTAGAAGCCCCTCCACGAGTTCCTGTTGCTCCGGGCGGAGGTGCTTTTGAGATCGTTAAAGTAAATCGGCCGAGAAATCTGGAAAAACACTGCTTTGCGAATATTCCATATCCATGCACTCGGCCTCTTCAAAAAGCGCAACTTGCGTATCGACTGGTAATACCACCGAGTGGTCAGCGATATTAGCCACTCACACCAATACCTTCCCATCTAATATTTTGTTCATTGATTTGCCAATCATTATGCCCTTAGGCAAACTATCTTCTATAGGAGATACAACACCTTGCAAGAGTGTAGATGAACAAGATGCTGTTGCGAGAATAAAAGTTTCAGCTCTAGGAGGAATTGTAAGTTCGTTTCCGGTTCGGAGAAACACGACTTGCAAAGCTTCTTCAACCAATTGCCCACTAGGAGATGAGTGGCAGCCTTCAGAAATCAGAGAAATACGTTCTCCACCAATTTGTAGTTCATGAGATGAAAAATTCAATACACTTTTTATGGCTTGTACTACATCAATACCCAGGATGCCGTGACAACTAGTGGGTAGGGGAAAATCAACCACCATCACTTTCACACGACGTTTAAATCCACCGAGTTAAATTACTGTAGGCCAAATATTCGTTGTCTGGAATGTGCTGCCGCCTAACGTTTGAATGTTTGTATTTAACGATTTAAGTCGAGCATTGGATGGAACTATTTATAGCTCGACTTACCAGCGTCACTGATGAACCGGTATCCACCAACAATTTACATGAAACGTTGCCGAACAGGACGGGTATAATGAATCCACTGTGACTGCGGCTATTAGTGTGTACATTGTAAATTTGGGGTCGAGTATGTAACATCAGCGTTGACCACTGGTCGCTGACTGCCAATCGTTTCTCGACTCGGAGAGTGTCTCCCTTTCATTATTGCGTGAGCGGTTCCCGCGTGGTTGATAATGATTACGTGTGTTGTTGGTTGCAGTCGAGGGTACCTCCTCGTTGGAAATTTCATCGGATCTAGCTTGGTGTGTGGTTTGAGTAGCGAGGCGAGCGGCTTCCACTGTTATCGCCTTAGATACAGCTTCCGTTAATGTTTTCGGGTCGGCTAGTCTGACGCTTTCTTGGATAGAATTGTCGTGTATTCCATCCACAAACTGCATAATTGCAATGCGCTCCTGGGCTTCGGATGGACAGTCTTCGAAAACAATGCGCGTGAGTCGCCGTATGTCGCTTGCAAACGCACCAAGATCTTCTCTTAGTCGTTGCCGCCTAGAACGAAAAGTGGAATGAGAGACATGTTTTTCTTGACTAAGAAACCTTAGCTGTAAAGTTGCCGCCAACTTATCGTAATCAGCACGATCGTAGCAGCAGAGTCTAGATTAGTTAGTACCGCGACGCTTTCACCTCGGAGTAAAGATGCTAACGTTTGAGCCTTCTGTTTGATATTCCATCCATTCGCTTCGGCGACAATGTCCAATTGCGCCTGGTAGTCACGCCAATGTGTAGTATGACCGTCAACGAATGTGGTTCCGCTCAATGTACGCAACTCCTCTGTTTGTCGCTGCTGCTTTGAGTGATCGTATCGCCCTGCTGTTCCAAACTTAGGGTAAGAAGATTCAACTTGGAGAAGATTTTCTCTAGATGCTGGTTATATTCTTCCGACATGTCGCATCGAGAATCCCACTTCTGACACCAGTGTTGCACTCTCGCTTAATTCGGCGATTCCCGATGAAATAAAATGCAAAAAAGAATTACAAACAGCCGAGGAAATGAAAACGCCAAGTTAACCTCTTCGTGTCTTGCCACGTTTTTTTCTACTTCTTTATTAGATAAATCTCGAATCAATCGTAACCAAAGAAAAGTAAATTGACAGTCGGAAAACTGTCAGACTGACTAGTTTTTGGCTGCGTTCACGGGTATGCAACAATAATATTGGTGGATTTTAACTTCAATATTCTCGATAAAACTAATACTGTAGCAACATATTTGGCCCTTCTGGCATCTCATGGGTTGGAGTCTGTTGTAAATGTGCCGACAAGATTGCCTTCTGGCATGCTCTGAAGTATCAAATGGGAAGGAGAAATTTAACTCCCGCTGATCCAAAGGAATGTCTTTAAGGATATGATGAGAGTTGCTCGTCCACTTTCGCAAATGGAATCCTGCTGTTGCCAGCAAGTTCGTCACCTCATCACGCTTGACTAACGCCTCATCAACTGAATCTGCTCCTGAAATCAAATCGTCGACATACATCTCCTTTCGTACTGTCCTGGCGCCTACCGGAAAACGTGACTCTTCATCAAATGCCACCTGATTTAGAGTCCGAATGGCGAGGTAGGGTGCACTGGCTGTGCCGAAGGTTACAGTGTCCAGGCGATGAGTCCTTATTTGTTCGTTTTCGTTGCTACGCCAGTAGATTAGTTGATAATAAGCGTCCTCTTGTTTCATGCGAATCTGCCTTTAAATTTTTTCGATATCTGCTGTAAAGGTAGGTATATCGATATGTTCTCCATCTTAAAATAATGTCAGTAATGTTGTTTTGTGTCTTAGGGCCTACCCATAGTCGCTCATTTAACGAACTACCGTTCGACGATTTTGCAGCCGCATCGAAGACGACTCGCAGTTTTGTTGTCGAACTGGCCTCCTTCATCACAGCGTGGTGTGGCACAAAATAATGGAATGGAGTTTGCAGTACATCATCCTCATCATCAATTAGTGTCACCTGATTCAACTCCAGGTATTCTTCTACACATCTGACGTATTCGGTTTGTAGTTTTGTGTTGTGTTTGAATCGCCTCTCCAATTGATAAGACCTACGCAGGGCTCCTTGCTTCGAGGATCCAAACGCGGGTTTATATCCGTTAACAAATGGAAGTGAAACTTCGTATTGCCCGTTACACAGACGCTTCGTTGTATCATTGAAATGTTTTTCACACTTCAAATTCTCTTCGGTGTCGGCTTCTTCAAACGGGATTTCCTCAATTTCCCAAAACTTCCGCAATTGGGTGTCAACGTCTACTGTTTGAAGAAAGCTGTTCACAATCTTGTGTTGATCTCCGGATACCTTGCCTAACAGTATCCATCCTAATTGTGTGTTTTGTGCTATCGGTGACAGTTCATCTACTCTAGCTATTTCCGGGAGAATTAACTCCGAAAACACATCGCTACCTAGTAAAATGTCTACCGTAGCTGGTTCAAAAAACAAAGGATCGGCTAAAACAAGCCCACTGAGATGATTCCATTTATGAAGCTGAAGTGTCACTTCCTTGGCCGGAAGAAGCCCAGTCAGGGATTTATAAACAAAGGCTCGTGTGTTGGTCTCAAATGACGAATTTATTGACCCAAACGAAATATCAGCATACCGATGGCATGCTCCACTGCTAACCTTCCCCAGCCCGGACACTTCAATAAATGTACTATGTGCTTTCAGTCGCAAAAGTTGTACTGCTGCTTCAGTAATAAAGGTTGCTTCAGATCCTGGATTTATTAAAGCTCTCAGATTGAAATATAAACCATTCGACGCCTTAACCTTGACCACAGCAGTAGCCAATAAAATTTGTGTATTAGTGTTGTGTTGGGCAAGATGATTTCTTATAATAGCTTGTAGATGGACGCTCGTCATCACATGGACGAACTGTGGGTGCATTAGGGTTAAGAGTCGAAATTTGGTATGACTGAGTATGTGTATTTGTGTTGTACGGGGTTGTTAAGGAGTGTGGTGTAATGGAGGTGCGATTATTTGGTTGATTAAAACCTGATGTGTGTGGTGTAGGGTTGGAATGTGACTCAACAGATGGTAAAGAATGGGTTTGTGATATGTTTGTGTGTGTTTTTGGATGCAATAGTGAGTGATGTTTCTGCTGACAAAAATAACAACGAGCCTGACTGGGACACTGCTGCGTGGTATGACTATATGCTAAGCAGTTGCTGCAGACACCAATTTTATTGACAACATTGCACCGTTCAACAACATTCATTTTGACGAATCGATTACAGGTTCGAATCGGATGTTGACTTTGGTACACACGCTGCAACTGAACTGTTCCCTCTGCTTGTTTTGCCTAATGTGGAATGCCGTTTTTGTAGCAGGGCCCTTTTGACTAGAAGGTTTGGACTTCGGCTTTTGCTGTTCTTACCAAATTCTAATGTCCGAAATCTAGTTTCGAGCAACTTGCTGAATTCATCAAACGACGGCAACTCTTTTCTAGCTCCTAAGCTCTCTTCCCACATTTGCTGAGTATACGGAGCTAATTTTTGAAAAACAACGTAAATAATTAATAAATCCCATTGCTTTACAGGCAGACCGAGGTTCTCTAGGGAATGCAGACACTCTGTAGTCGTGTCAAGCATGGTTTTTAAACCTATGGCGTTTTCATTTTGCATTATTGGTTGATTAAAAAACATTTTCAAATGCGTATTCACTAAAAAACGCTTGTTGTCGTACCGCGAACACAAAATGTGCCAAGCCTTTTCATAATTTCCGGTATCGATGTCTAAAAGCTGCAGTAAACGTTCGGCCTCACCAGATAAACCTGACTTTAGATAGTGAAGCTTATGTATTTCTGTCAAACCAGAATTATTATGAATCATAGATTCGAATTTGCTTTTATATTGTCTCCATTTTTCGTATTGTCCAGAGAAAACTGGAAGCGCCATTTCTGGCAAGCGAATACCGAGCGTATTTGAAGAGCTTTGCGTCGGAGTGCTTTTAGACGTGCACTCAGTTACCTCATCCAAGCAATCCATCAACGCAGTTCTATATTCTAGATAACCTTCCATTATATCTCCCATAATCTTCTCGATTTCCTTAATGAACACATCTTCATCCAATAATGAGATCAAGTTCTCATTAATGGCTTTCGTTTGCCTAAACAAATCTTCTAAAATAGACAAACGGCCACTCAACATATTTTTTGTTCTTTACGATTGTGAAGTCAAATTGAAACTGTTAAAATTCATTTCGAGAATCGAAAGAGCGTTTTTTAAAAGTTTAAGTTGCTTTGCTGCGCTCATGTTTGAAATGGGAATGGCAATAATATATGGCAAATAATGGGGCAAATAACTATTACTCACTCACCTCGTACTCCAGTAGAAATGTGAATAAATTACACGACGGAAACCGATTGACACAAAAAATTCACAAGGTATTGTCTTTTTATAATAATTTTGATTATATGTATTAATTGTTTTATTTTTCAGCTGACAGTAAAATCAAAATCAGGATCATCACCTTTTAAGATTAATTGAATCTATGTATATAGCTTATTTAATCACACTCTTGATGTCATTTGTTCAATAAGTATATGTATAATTTATATGTAATTTGGCTCGAATGGACCAAATGTTTTGTCCAAAAACTGTATTTTAATGACACAAAGGGGAAACTGTGTAAAATGAGTTATCTTCCCGTTGAAAATATGTTCTGTAAAAACAGCGGATAAGTTTAAAGAAAATCACACGGTAATTTCTAACAACGTTATAAAAGTTCGGGTTTTATTTCGGGAATGATTCACATATCGAAAAATGTTTGACATTTATACCTTTTGTTTATATACATTTAGTGTAGACTTTTTATTGACAAATGTCAATTTTATGTTTATGACTTATTCACAATATTATATTTTACATTTTATTGTATACTGTATTTTACTTTATATAGAAAGCAAACAAATTATAAATCACTTTGTATCCGTAACAATCGGGATGAGTTTCCAATTGCATCAGACATTGTGCTAAACGACTTCTACGTAGATGATGTCGTATCGGGTGGTAACACTTTAGCTGAAGCAATTTTTAAACGTGACTCCTTAATACAACTCCTCGAAAAGTGTGGTATGCGATTAAGCAATTGCTCAGAACTTCGTCAAGACTCGGATAACTCTTTCCATTAAAATATTTCGCTTGACACGGAAGCGGATTCGTGGATAAAAGTGCTAGGTCTGTATTGGAACTCGAAGAGTGATCTATTTAGTTTTCGTTTAAATTTCAAACCCAACGACCCAATAACAAAACGCGAAATTTTAAAAGACGTAGCGCGCATTTTCGACCCCCTCGGTTTCCTTGCCCCTTCGGAATTTTAACTGGGATGACGAACTCCCGAACTTGCCAGTGGAAAAAATATCGCGAGGAGCTTCCAGCTCTTACAACAGTTGAAGTACCACGAACCATCGGGCTTGGAAGTGCGTCATTTCAATTGCACGCATTTTCAGATGCCTCGGCATCCGCTTACGCCGCCGTTATTTATTCGTGCTACGAGTCATCCAATGGATCCTTCGAAACGAATATTCTCGCCGCAAAATCTCGCGTATCTCCGTTGAAACAACTTAGCATCCCGCGGTTACAGCTATGTGGTGCCCTTTTGCTTGCCAGACTCCTTGTTGCGGTGCAGAAGTCACTCAACATCACAATGTAAAGATTAACCTAAGTCATTATTGGTTTGGCCTATGGCCGTCTACCAGGTTGACAAATTAAGTTTTAGTCTTACATTAAAAATCTCCTTCTTTGATACGCTTTCTATAACGAAGTGCTGCTACTGAGTATTCATATAAGATCTCCAATCCTTTTTCTCCGTTTAAGATGTTCATTGCTTCATCATCGTCTAACACATCTTTTCGGAACATTGATAGTCGAAATTCTTTTAAAATTGGACAAACACCAAGAAAATGAATGATATCTTCTCTTTTCTTCATGTTGCAGAGGTCACAAATTATTGGTAAATCTGGTCGATGGGGTATAAAGTTTAACTGGACGAGTTCACCTCTCAGTTTGAAAATGGAACTTATTTTGTCGACTCCGTAGCTGTCAAGGAAGAACGTTTTTTCATTAAAAAAATGGTTTAGTTTGCTGTAGTAGTTCCTAAACAGTGACGATTCGGCTTCTTCGACATATTGGTCATATGTATGTCTACCAAATTTTTCTAAAAGTGAGTTAAATTGTTCTCTTAAAAGATAAGGTTGCTCGTTCGCCTGAATAGACAGGTTTATTTCGCATTCAGATGCTGTTTTCTTCCATTCCTCGCAAATGCTTCCGTTTGTTCTAATTAGACTTCTTAAAACTATGTTTGGTATCCTGCTTTCATTCATCTCTAGTACTTTTAACATATAGTTGAAAAGGAGGAGGAGTTCCTGTTTCAAGGTGTAACATATAGTTCGGGGTATTTTTTGGTAACCGGAATATCTTCTTCAAAAAGTAGCGAAGAAATTTTTCCACAGTATCGTAGCCTTTGTAACCCCATACCTGAGATCCGTAGAAGTAGTATAGATTGGTTGGGTCTGGCGTATGTAAAGTGGTGCCTTTGAGGGTGGTGCACAGGTTCCGGTTGTTGTCCTAGCTTAAAGTTAGTCAGTACACTAAACTTCCGGTGGAAATGGTTGGGATAGTTGGTTTTCTAGTGGGTTTGTGTGGATGCTAGCCGCCACTAGATGTCGGTAGTAGCCCCTCCCAACATTTATTTGCTAAAATCCAGTTGGGATAGTTGGTTTTCTAGTGGGTTTGTGTGGATGCTAGCCGCCACTAGATGTCGGTAGTAGCCCCTCCCAACATTTATTTGCTAAAATCCAGTTGGGATAGTTGGTTTTCCAGTGGGTTTGTGTGGATGCTAGCTGCCACGAGATGTCGCCAGTAGCCCCCCAACATTTATTTGCTAAGATCTAGTTGGGATAGTTGGTTTTCTAGTCAAGACCCAACTCGATTCCAATTCTGATGGCGCTAGTACCTCAAATTTACTGGACTTGGTTTGTGTATCTAGGTGGGTTTGTGTAGATGATAGCCGCCACTAGATGTCCGTAGAAGCCCCTACAACATTTATTTGCTAAGATCCAGTTGGGATAGTTGGTTTTCTAGTTGGGTTGTGCTAGTGTGAATGAAAAGACAATTTTGTATAAAAACTCTGCGTAAGTTCTTTGGTGAATCAGTCAACGCAAAAATGTCAACAAACATCTTAGAAGAACTCCAAACTCTTGCATTGGGATACCCTCCCACTCATGCAATTAAGTCCTTGGTTGAAGATACGCCCTACGATATACGGGGCATGAAAAAAGTGACGACCAAATATGGTCTGAGAGTTATCGCGGACCTGGGAGAATTTCAGGTATATTGTTTTTCTTTAACGCAATATTATCGAAAGAGTAAGAAAAAATTTTTTATTTTTTAGGTTTTCCTGCCTGAAAGATACACGGCAATGAGTCAAGAGACTCTTGATAAATTGAATTTAGGGGGCTGGACCCTGACCTATCAAGGTCTCTAGTATAAAACCGTCAAGCTGGAAATCAAGGCAAAATAATCTAAAAATAAAAAAATAAAACGACTTCATTAAAATGGTACCACATAAAAGATTGTCTATTTTCTCATAGAAAAGAAGAAAACATGTTTAAACTTGCTGATTAAAAATTACTTGCATACCTTCAAGAAAATAAAACACTCTTTGTTGTTAATTATGTTTCAACTTTTATTTTATTTTTGATTCGCTTCCACATAAGAATTTATGCAATAGGTAAACATTTTGCAGTGCACAGCATTTGTCATGGTATAAACACTTTACTTCATTTGGATAGATACGCTTTAATTCTTTTAGACAAGGACAAGCAGCTTCTTCAATATTCGTCACGTCAACATTTTCATCGTGAAGCAATTCTCTGGTCCATAGAGTTTTTTCAGTTCCCTTAACATAAACAATTGAATTTTTGATAATTTTTCGAAGATATTTTCTAACGTCTTGAAATTCTGTGAGTCCGCCATCCCAGTTTAAGCCATGATGATTCTGATATAACCATTGAGCTTGTCTTCTTAGTGATGGTGGAAGTTGATCAGAGTTATATGGAGGCTTTAATATGAAATGGTGATGGTGACCGTTGTGCAGTATAGCTATTTCCTTTGCGATAAATCTATTATTTGCTATTTTAAAGCCTTGAACATCGAGAATAAAATACATTTTGCGTACTTGTTTCCTCTCTAAAATCTTGCCTTCAACTATAGCGATTACATTTCTCTAGAAACTATCTGACTCAAGGGATTATAGTTTATAATGCGATCGTGTAACATCAAACAGTAAGCTGACGTATTATTAGGGATTATTTTCGATGTTTTGATTTTAATTCGAATATCAACTGGACCGTTTTTTATTATTTCACTTTGATGTCTGCAGTCTATTACGAAAATTGTCGCCTGGGACTTAAGTAAGTCTCTGGATAATAATGGTTTAGCAAATGGTCTGTTAAAGAAGTTTTTTGAAAATCACAATACATATTATACAGTAAACTAGTTACTTTTATCGAAAGCTAGGTTTAAATCCTCATATGGATATGCATCTGAGTTCAAATAGGCTTTTACGTTAGTAACGTCACAATGATCGAAATAAGTTGGATTTCCTTTCAGCAAATTTCGCTTATTGGTTTGTAGGGCAATGATAATGTAGCGTGGTTTCTCCATTTGCGAGGTTGTCTTGACATTCCAAATATGATGAGAGGTACTAGGTTATACTGGATATTCATATAGATCCCAGTTCCGAAAGGAAATCTTTATAGATTGTGCATTATTAATAGATTTGTATAGCTTCAATTTAAAAGAATCCGACAACTTAATATGGGGAATTTTCCACTGTACTTTGGTCAAGTTTATCTTTGCGGTTTCGTTTTCCTCGGAAATTAAAGAATTTGTATCGGTACGTGAGCGTGTTAAAATTAAGTCATGACGCCCGTTCGGAATAATTCTCCTGTAGTCTTCGGCAAAACCCAATAATTTGTTTAGAGGAATACAAAAATTAAAGTATTGTGCACTTAGGTCGATTGAAGTATTGGGTGACCAAGATGCATTCAACAACATATCACTTTCATTTTTGTTTAAAGAAATATAGTTTTTAATGGTAGATGTGATGCCAACGTTGCGGTTGCTATCAATTTCAACACCATTTAATTCGTAACGAATTTCATCAAACAGGAAGGTTAAGCCATTATTTATAAGTTTTGTTTTTGTGACTGCCGATCCATCAGTTTTTGATGCAGTGCCCTCAATGTAGATGTAACTTTCTGAAGGCAAAACATTAAGATTTTGATGCTGGACACAAATTTGAATGATGTAATTTTTTTCGAAATTATTTAAATACGGTGAGTATGTATGATATTCCAATTTTGAGATACTGTCCTCAAACGTTGGTTCCTCAAAAATATTCAACATATCACTTTTTCAATCTATATCCCAGTGATAATAGAAATTGTAAATTTCGTGTAGTAAGTTGTGATGTTCCACTGTCAAATGTCGACTGTCTATTGACTGGATTACTGACGCTTTCTGTTGTTTTATAAGGATGATATATTATCATTATTGAGGTTTGAGATGCAATCGAACTGTTATGGTTTCACCTCGAAAATTTATAATATTTCCGTCTTGATCAAAGAGACTCAGTGTTATAGAACTTATTCTATTGGCGTTCAAAGGCAAATAGATGACATTTCGAGGAACTTCAACTATTTTATAGCCTGGGCTAATATTTACCGAAAATTCATGAAGCGTATGTGCTAATTCATTATTGATATATGTACCTTCGATTAAATTACAATCAATTCGGATAATATTCACTCTATTGATATCAACGTGAAGGTCAGATTCATGCAATTTATTGACAGTTAACTTTTTCTTGCTGAATCCTAAGAGCGATCCAATAGAGTTAGGTTGTGAGAAATCGATCTCTGTTGTGCTATATATTTCACATTTTAAAGTATTATTATTGGCCTTTATATCGATAGATATTTTTGTTTTTGGATGATCCGTATTGTGCACTTTAACAATCTCTTGTACATAGTTATTAATATCTTCAATTTCATAAGAGCCAGTAGGAAGTGTTATAACCATATCACCAATATGAAGTGTATTATTAAATACATCCACATTAGGTATTGAATTATAGGTCTGGAAGTCAACTAAGCCACATACGTAATCTGTGTTTAGGGTAATTGGTGGAAAATACTCTGCAGTTAGAGTAGATTGGTTTCCGGTTAACGTTAGTGTTAACGACATTCGGCCTTACCAATAATCAACTTTAGTCTGGCAGTTTATGCAAAGACCCCACACTTTCCAAAATCCCTTTACCAATAAACAAATATAGTTGCCAGAATATCGCTAACTGTAGGGTTAAATGTTAATGTTCAGAAACCCATGTTTATCTGGGGCATTAGCTAAATAAATCCTTCCGAAATGTCATTTTGAAGAGGAGTGTTGCCCAACTATCCTAATGGATGGTATGGAATTTCGTAATAGGAGCAAATTTACATACGCTGTTGTTCAGCCTGACCGTTTATAATTATAAACAAATTTTAGTAAATTGTTAATATTTTCTCATTTTGTTCGTTGGAATACAACAATGCAAGTGGTTTTCAAGTCCAGCAAACACAAATTTGTATAAATGTATGCACAAAATTGAAAAATATCTAATGCACTTTTGTTTTATTTCTAAACACTTACCCCCGTATTAATAAACAAAAATGTGCACAAATAAGTTAGCTAGTAGGCATCAGATAGCATACAAGAATTTGACGTAACTGCTGAATAACGAGTTGATAACTTTTACGCAGCGTTTATTAACATGTGGGTTAAAATATGTACTTCGAATATTTTGATTAAAAGAAATGGTTAGTGCTTTTCTCTGCTTTATTTTGTTTAACCGCTAGTGCTTGCTTTATGATTGATTTTCATTTTAGTTTGTAACGAATGCATGCTAAGAAAAAAATAAATTTGATATAAGTTTGCGATCTTTCCAAGAATTTCTTGAGAGTAGTCGCTAAGAGAATAAAATATTTGTTCATTTAATATTGGACAGCTCATACCTGAATACTTTTTTTTTACAATTCTCAGTACCTTAGGCGGCAGGTAGATTTTGGATGAAGATCTCAAATATTGGTGTGCAAATTGTTGTTGTGAAAAGGTTGACTTCGCGGAAAATATAGATAGAAGAATTGTCAGCATTCAGGAAAATCCATGCGAAATAATAAATTTGGGAACTGCTGGAGGAATATCAGGTAGTATGTGCGAATTTAAGATATACAAAGTTCTGTATTACTTAGTGCGAATTCATCTAGGAGAACACATGACAGTTTATGTATATGTAGAAGAATGTCCAAGGCTTTATATTTTTTTTTTCCGAATTAAGTAATAAAGCTATGCAATTTTTAGAAGATCAAATTGTATTTATATTCACACCTTCATATACTTTTGCAAGTACTGTTTTGCAAACGGAAATGAATAAGCAGGTCATTATTTCTTTTGAAAATTTTCATTTGCTAACGATCTAAATGTGATCTTTAGACTACCAATAAGTTTTGATTTGCATTATCAGCCAACGAATAAATCAAAGCATTCTAATAAACTGTGTTCCGTTTATTGTATAATTTAAAAGAGACCTTATTACGACACAAATTCACTCATAAATCAATCGTGAAGTATTAGAAAACAAAGGAAAGCGTACTATAAAAAGTACCGAAAATTGTGTGCGATCGAACAATAAGGCATTACTAATTTGCATACGATATTTGACAGATCAGCGGATATTTTGTGCATTTACTATTTTCTGTTTTGTTTTTTGCTTGTAATAAGCTTCAAAAAGCATTTAAAAGAAATCTGCTGGGCAAATTAATTTGCAATTTAAATATTCCTTTTTTTAGAATAAAATCCTCGTTGTGAAATAAACCATTGACCTTGTTTTTTACGAAAACAAATTATGAAATTTGAATTCTGCGATGACAAAAAATGTAATAGTTTCTAAGAAAGTTGTCGCACTAGCAAATGTGGAGGTCTAATTGTTTATTGGTACCGTTTCACTAAAGCTGTACATTTTTACTAAAGCTGGTAACCAGCTAATCGTCGACATTAGTGTTTGATTATTAGTAAGGCCGATTGTGGTTTAAATAGAAATGAATACTCATTTTTTAATTTTCTTTATTTATTTGATCTAATAGAAACTTCAAACACAAATGACCACATACATATGTGTTAAAATGTTGACAGCTGTCATAATTGTAAGACATATTTTTATTACCCAAATATCTAACAACTTCTAAAGGTGGCTTCAGATTACCAAAACTATCAAAATACTTTACGCTTTTCTTATTCTTAATATATGCTACCCAATGTGTACCAGGCCCACTGTCAGTATCCAAATTAATTACTCCGCATTCCTTGTTCAGGGGTCTGCTCGGCAATGTATCTCGCATGTAGACACCACGAAAATAAGGTATATTGTTTATTCCGAAATGCATAATATCAATATTGGTTAGAGGACGATTGGGTAGCGAATTTATTAGTTTTTTGAATCTTGGGGTTTAAGAAAAAGTCCAAGTCCACTTTTGTATGGTTGTAGGTAAAGGCCTTTGCCATGTTGAATTTTCATTGCTTCCATGGCTTGGTTGTGTCGTTTATTTTCTTCCAATTGCTGCCTAGCAATCTTCGTATCTTTTACTGCTTTTGCAATTGCAGCAACTCCTCCAGTTAGAGATTCAATCGCTGATAGCCCAGCAAAAATAGGTAATAATGGTAGGAAGCCACCAATCTTTTTTGGTAATGGTATTACTCGGGGAGATATAATATACCTTGGCTTATTTCTTAAAATATGTTTAGCAGCCTTTAAGGCTGTAAGTGCAATTTCATTTGGATCTTTGCTTTTCGGTTTTCTTATAGCACTTCTTGCTTCTTTAACTGCTCTCTTAAACAAATTAATTTTCTTAGCAGTTCGTTTGGTTTTCTTAGGTTGTACGCTCATACCAAGCTTTGTTTTGACCTTCATCGCATTCGTGATCAAAATACTATTTAGTTTTTCAGTTATCGATGAATCCTTAGCCTTTACCCTTTCCCAGGCCTTTTCCGTTAAAATTTCGTCAGCTTTATGTCGATCGGTCAAGTTTGTATTCTTCGAATATGCAATATCATGCTCGCGACAGGCTTCATTCAATTGATTAATTCCACGGTCTCCCCTAGCAAGACGCTCTTTTAATTTAGTTCCGGGTCCACAAAAGTTGTACGAAGGTAGATGTAATTCAAATGGTAACTTATTGATTAATGAATTTACTAGTCCGTACCCCTTGAATGTATATTTCCGACTGATAGGATTAGCTTCAAAAACTATCATTTTTATATCGCAACGTGCTGATCTATTATGAAATGGTTGTCTATAAAGCAAGATGTTTTATACTGATTACCATCATTTGATGAAATGAAGTTTAAAAAGCAAGAGGGTATTATTAAAGTAAGGAATTTCGATAGCAAAATCGAAAAAAAGAGCAAACACGGAGCACTGTTTCCCAATAGTATTCGAGGAATAATTGTGGGTCCGTCAAACTGTGGAAAAACAAATGTTATGTTGAGCATTCTTCTCGATCCGAATGGACTAAAATTTGAAAATGTTTACATATATTCCAAGTCTTTACATCAACCCAAATATATGTATCTACGAAAGCTTGTGAAATCAGTAAGCGGAATGGAGCACAATGAATTTTCAAATAATTGCGAAATTATGTCTCCATCTAAAGCAAAACGAAATTCCGTTTTTATATTTGATAATGTGGCCTGTGATAAGCAGAATAACATTCGGGATTATTTTTGTATGGGTCGACATAATGGAGTAGACAGTTTTTATCTATGCCAATCTTATACACATATACCAAAACATTTGATTCGCGACAATGCAAACTATATGATACTCTTCAAGCAAGACGAACTTAATCTGAAACATATATACAATGATCATATAAATTCAGATATGTCATTTAATCAGTTCAAGGAACTATGCTCTAAATGCTGGAATGATAAATATGGATTTCTAGTAATCGATAAGAATATCAGCATAGAGAAGGGTCGCTACAAAAATGCCTTTAAAGAAATTGCAGTGCTATAAACATAGCAGTTGTAAAACGTCTGCCTATGTGAATGCATCCGGGTAGAACTGAACTGAATGAACTGACCTGTTTGAAACCGCCCCGTATGAAACTGCCCTGTTTTTTTGGAACCGCCCTGTATGAAACTGCCCTTTTTGGAACTGCCCTGTTAGGAATCGCACCTTCTCCACTCAAATATGGATGTCAATGAAAACGTACTAAAAGATCTTATCAAAACTAGGAAAGCCCTGAGAAAAAAGTATTTGTTTCTAAAAACTGGAAAAATTACGAAGGAAACGGAACTAGAAAATACTTTTAAACCAATTGTTGAACCTTTAAAAGAAATCGTGAAAAATGTAACAGCAAAAAACACTGACAATGAAACTGTGAAACGAGAACGCCAACGACAAGAATTTCAAAATCCTTCCGACGAAAAACTTGCTCTAAGGAAGCGTTTTCAATTTTCATCGCCAGAATCAATTTCTTCAGAATCAAGTCTGTCAACGGAGCACGATGTTTCATTTAGAACACCCACAAATAGTCCGTATCGAAGTACACCGGTCAGCCGATCATCGCCATCAGATTCAAATCGTGACAAGACCTATGGTCCATATTTTGATGTTCAGTCAAATTCCACGAAATTGGGTGGATCAAGTTTTTTAATAAACGAAGAAAAAAATTTCGTCATTGATGGTGAAATCTTCCTTGGAACGGATGGTCTTTTTGAGTTAATTTTTCGCAGGATCCCCAGAAAAAATCGATACGCCAATGAAGATTTGAATGAATATCTTAGGATATTACAAAAAACGAAAGCACATTTGAAAGGCCATGATAGTAATTCACAAGTTAAAGGTAATAGGGGTCATAAGTATCGTCAAATTATTCGACCTCTTCTACAACGACTAACACAGAAAGTTATAAAGAAAATTGGAAAAACATATTCATCTGATATGATATATTCCAATAATCCTATCGATTACATTTATTGGGATGACCCCAATGAGCTCACAGATAGACTTAGACTTTTGATTGCATCCCAAGCAGCCGGCAATAATAATCTTCAGAATGAAATAAACGCAATTGTGGAAGAGCTGCGTGAATCAAATATCATATATTAACCTCTGCAACCAATAGTATACCATTAATAGCAAAATGAGCGTAGACAAGTTTGGAAGAAGTTCCAACCGTTTTCGCAGACCAGTAATTGGTCCTCAAGGACCACCTGGTAGAGGTTTTAAACTATTGACCATTGGAGACTTCGACATTGAAGGTAAATGTCTAAATAATGTTGGCGAACCTACAACTTCTCAGCAAGCAGCCAATAAGGAATACGTAGATAAGAACATAGACTTTCAAGATAAAAGCATGATAAATCATCGACGGTACGTAGACAACAATTTTAACGCACTCATGGGAACTATAAATGATGAGGCACTGAAGTTACAAATCATCGAAGATAAACTGGAAAAAATGGATACGTCTTTGCGATCATACACTGATGAACAAAATTTAAAAACTCTTGAATTACTCGATAAGATTAGAAAGTATATGTTGGATATTTTCGAGAAGTTTAAAAAAAATAGTGGTGGTGAACCTATTAACACGACAAGAACTGGCTTTTCACCAATTTAGTACGCATTCGGAACTGAACTTGAAATCATGTCTACAGTAAATACGTCTACGATCTTCGATGAGGTTTTAAAATTTCTTAAAACAAATAATCAAACTCTTCTTGAGGAACATTTCAGTGAATTTATTGACTGTATTACTTTTCTGAGGAACTTTGAAAACGTATCTTCCACCACCTCTGTTCATGGCTGTCATTTTATAAACTGTCCCTGGTCTGCAAATCTTTGTCAAGAAGGACCAGATACTTGCGCATGTTATATGGTTGAAAGCAGATTGATTAGAATTAAGAAGTTAATGTCATTGTATAAAAGATTTGAAAAATAAACCTATTTTAATGAGAATTTATGGATATTTTTATTCATTCTACTGCAATATGAGTAAGAGAAATGTTGTTGAGGAACTACACAAGCCTGCTCGAAGAAATTTCGCTCGACGTCGTGTCATCATTAAGGGCTTCGATGACTTGTGGCAAGCTGACTTGGTTGAAATGATACCTCACAGTAAGCATAACAACGGATACAACTATATCCTGACTGTGATTGATACATTTTCAAAGTATGCATGGGCAATTCCATTGAAAAATAAAACCGCATCGTCCGTTACACAAGCCATGAAATCCATTTTTGATAGTGCACATCGATCACCAAAGAACTTACAAACCGACGATGGTACAGAATTTTTTAATCAACACTTCAGAAATTTAATGACACAATACAAAACTAATCATTACTCAACATATAGTTCGTTGAAAGCATCAATTGTCGAACGTTTCAATCGAACACTCAAGGAGAAGATGTGGAAAGAATTCAGTTTTAATGGTTCTTACAAGTGGACACCGATTTTAAAGTATTTAATGCATGCATACAATCACTCTGTGCACAGAACCATTAAAAGGCGACCAGTTGATGTAAATAAGAAAAATGAAAAAGAATTATTATCAACAATTTATAATCATATTAAAGTTGCTCATAAAAGAAAATTTACAGTCGGCAGCAATGTTCGAATCAGCAAGTTTAAACATGTTTTCGAAAAAGGCTATACACCAAAAATATTCAAGATAAGAAAAGTAAAGTTGACAAACCCGGTTACGTATCTCCTTAAAGACTTTCAGAACCAACCAATCAATGGTAGCTTCTATGAACAAGAATTACAACAAAGTAAATTTCCCGATACATTCCTTGTGGAAAAAGTTTTGAAAATAAAAGACGACAAAGTCTATGTTAAATGGCTTGGTTTTCCAAGCGAACATAATTCCTGGATAAATAAAACACAATTGTTGTAAAAAAAAAAAAAAAACTTTTTATTTCATCACATGGACATGGATA
This sequence comes from Cheilosia impressa, assembly GCA_948293265.1. Lineage (NCBI taxonomy): Eukaryota > Metazoa > Arthropoda > Insecta > Diptera > Syrphidae > Cheilosia > Cheilosia impressa. The sequence continues at coordinate 46,335,723 of OX411880.1, forward strand.
ATATTTTTCTTTCTCTGAGTACAGGGTCTTAAAACCAAAACCAATAGGTTGCATTGATCTACAGTGTTTTTTCTGAAACATGCCGCATGCAAGATCATTATTATTGTAACCACACGCCGGTCGTCGTGGTCGTTGGCGTATCGTATTTCACATGGCTTATCTTCTTCAGCGTCAATGTTTAAAACTTGATTTTTGTTTATAATATCTCTCAAAAAATAAAAAAAATCCTTAACTGTTAAAAATAGGTACTTGACTTAACGATTTGCATCCAAACATTGTGTCGTATGATTTTTAAAATGTGTGCTGATAACGATGAATATTCAAACCGTGCTAGAAAATAGATTTTGTTTAGAATATGTTATGTCCTCTTCCAGAAATCCTTAACTGCTAATAGGTACACTTGACTTAGCGGTTGGTTGGAATACAAAATGTAAACAAACATTGGGTCGTGTGAGTTAAAATGAATGCATGATAACGATAGATGTCCACAGAAAATGTGTGAATAAAGGCATGAACATTTGGGGAAATAATTTCATTGTAATAAGCAGCTGTCCAGTGTTAAGTTGGTTTATTTAAAGTATTCAAAAATAGAATTTATCAAAAAATAATTATTAACGGTGCAGTATTAAGTAGTTTTGCAGAATATTGGCAAACATAGTTTTATAAAAAGACTTTCAAATCGTAAAAAAAAAAAAAATTCTGTAATATATTAAAGTGATTTATAGTTCTTTAAAGTTATACAGTTATACATACCTATACATTAAAAAAAAAAAAAAAAAAAAAAAAAAAAAAAAAAACAATTTGCAACAAAAACTTTTCAAAAGTATTTGCCTTAAAACGTCACGTAAGGTCAGTGCATGAACTATGTTTGGAGCACTGTATTGTTTGCGGCAAGACATTTACGAGAAGAAGTTAGTAATTTAAAGCAGCATATTGTAAAGTGCTTTAAGAAACATAATACTGATGAGAGTGCTTCAACTTCTTATAGCAACCCGACTGGTGCTTCAACTGCTTCAAACAATCCGACAGGTGCTTCAACTTCTTCAAGTATTAATCGAGAAAGCTTGCATGAAAAAAGAATGTGCCCAGTTTGCAATATTGAAATATTTACTAAAAATTGGGCACAACACCAAAGGAGCAACGTCCACAAAGCCAGTGTTCAAGAAAAATATAATGAAAATGATGTGTACACAATTAAAACATCGTTTAGTGGAAGAATTATATCTTTTGCGGTTATGAATACCGACGAATCCGATTTGGATGCAAAAAATGTAATTCAGAATAAGAAATTGATTATTCATAATCTTGTGGAGGAACAATTGTGTACACACGGTTCGGTAAAATTTAACTTAGAACTGTTCGGTGAATATGTGAAAATTATTGACGAAGATGACGTTTCAACAGATATTAAATCCATGTCAACGGAAATGCAACCAGTTTATATGTCTGAAGAAATAGACAGAAAGATTGATGAGATGCAAGAAAGGATTTTGAACAAAATGGATGAGTTTCAGGAGAGAGATAGCGGATGGGCACTAGTGAGAATTATTAACATCGAAGTGAACATTAACAAACATCAACCATTAAGAGGTTCCGTACACCACATCCTACCAAAGTACATTTCGAATAAAAAAGCAGTCATCAATGTACAAAACAATGATATATTTTGTTTTAAATGGGCCGTCATCTCCGCTTTGAAACCAAACGTCACCAATCCATATCTGACTTCTTCATATAGCATTCCAGCTATAACAGCTGAAATAATACACTTGGGTGACATTACTCTGGACTTCATCGGACTTAGTTTCCCTCTGAAACTTAAGGATATACAAATTTTTGAATCCAACAATAAAATCAGCATCAATGTGTTTGGTTTTGCAAATAGTGAGGAAAATGGCAAAAAACCCCACATAGAAGGACCGTATTATGTGACCTCAAACGAGAAGCCGCTTCATATAAACCTTTTGCTTCTTAACAATCATTACGTGTGGATTAAAAATCTTAGCAGGCTGATACGGAGTGAAGTCTTGGGAAAGAAGGAGGTCCAGCTATTCTTTTGTAATAGTTGTTTGCACCATTTTTATAATGAAGACAGCCTTTTTCGGCACAGGAAAGAATGTAAACGAATTGTGACTAATATGCCAAAGGAGAATAATAAAATTCTGAAATTCAAAAACTGCGAAAGGCAAATGGTTGTACCATTTGTAACATATGCAGATTTTGAGTGCATTCTTAAACCACTCGATAGCTGCATTCCGGACCCTACTGCTTCATCAACGACAACAGTTCAAGAACATGTTCCATGTGCCAGCTCATATCTGATGAAATGTTCGTTTGATGAATCGAAAAATCGTATGCGGACATTTACAGGTAAGATTGATTTTTATTGATTCATTTGAATTGAAGTAATTTTTTGTTTTTGCTTTCTATCTTTATAGGTCAAAACTGTACCAGAGAGTTTGTGCGTGGTTTGGTTGAGGACGCAACTATTGCTTATAACCAATTTATGAAGAATCCAAAGCCGATGAACCAACTGACTGAGCTAGATGAGATGATCCAACTTATTTCGGATTCCTGTGTTATATGTAAGCAACAATTTAAAGATTACGAATATAGGGTTAAGGATCATTGCCACTTTACTGGGGACTATAGGGGTCCTGCACATAACTCTTGCAATCTTAAATTCAGAGTTCCCCACTTTTTCCCAATTTTTTTACATAATATGACTGGATATGATAGTCACTTATTTTTTACATCTCTTCAAGAAATTGAAGGAGACATAAAAGTATTAGCCATAAATAAGGAAAAATATACATGTATATCTAAGAGAATAGTTGTAGGCGATAAAAAAACTATAGAGTTGCGGTTTTTGGATTCTTTTCGCTTTTTGGGTGAGAGCATCGATTCGCTAACAAAAAATCTTCTTCCAGAGGATTTTAAAATCACAGCGGCTCATTTTTGCAATGAACAAGAGAGCATAAATTTAGTTCAAAGAAAGGGTGTTTTTCCCTATGATTATTTAAATTCATGGGATAGGCTAAATGAAATATCTCTTCCGCATAGACAAGAATTTTTCAACAAATTGACTAATGAGGAATGCTCGACGAAGGATTACAATTTTGCTTTAAAAATTTGGAATCACTTCAAGTGTAGGACTATTAAGGATTACTTAGAAATATATTTGAGAAGTGATGTAGTTCTGCTTGCAGATATATTCGAAAACTTTCGAAAAGTCTGTCTAAATATATATCATTAAGATCCTTGCCATTATTATACGGCACCCGGTTTGTCTTGGGATGCAATGTTGAAAATAACCGGAGTAGAACTAGAGCTTCTGACAGATTTGGAGATGTTAAACTTTTTTCAAAAAGGAATAAAAGGAGGCTTAACGCAATGTAGTCATAGGTATTCGAAATCAAATAATAAATTTATTTCCACATTTGATCCTGATATACCTTCGCGGTACACCGTATATTTAGATGCAAATAATCTGTACGCTTGGGCAATGTCTCAATTACTTCCGTATGGAGCATTTAAATGGGAAAACCATGAATTATTTACAAGTGATTATGTAAAGGCTCTAAATCCTAACGGAGAAAATGGATACGCGTTGGAAGTTGACTTAGAGTATCCACAATCGCTTCATGATATGCATAACGACTTACCATTCTGTCCTGAAAATATTTCTACTCCAGGAACTAAATCAAAGAAATTGGTAGCTTGTCTCTACCCCAAAAGAAACTATGTTATGCACTTACAAAATTTGCAACAAGCTCTTAAAAATGGATTGATATTGAAGAAGGTACATCGTGTACTGATGTTCAAACAGTCAACTTGGCTACAAAAATATATCTTTTTGAATACACACCATCGTAAGAATTCAAAGAATGTTTTTGAAAAGAATTTTTTTAAACTAATGAACAATGTGATATATGGAAAGACAATTGAAAATATTGAAAAGCGCACTGATGTCAAAATTGTCTTGCATTGGGAAAATATTGGGAAAATCCCAGGAGCACGAGCTCTAATGGCAAGACCAAATTATCACAGTCGTTCGATATGGTTGCTGTACAATTAAGAAGAGTCAATATCACCTACGATAAACCAATATATTTGGGGTTTGTTGTGCTTGAACTATGTATGATTTTCATTATGATTACATTAAACCCAAATTTGGTGATAATGTTCTTTTAAATTATATGGACACTGATTCTTTTATTTATACATTTAAAACCGATGACTTCTATGCAGACATTTTCAATGATATTCATTCGAAGTTTGATACCTCTGAGTATGAGAATTCAAATCCTCATAATTTTCCACTAGTCAATGGAAAAGTTTTAGGAATGTTTAAGGATGAGACTAAGGGAAAAAAAATATTAGAGTTTGTTGGTTTGAGGGCAAAAATGTACTCATTTACAGTTGATAATGGTGAATCGGTGCAAAAGGCGAAAGGAATAAAAAAATCGTTAACTAAAACATTGTGCATAGAAAATTATAAAAACTGTTTATTTAAAAAAAACAAAATTTTATGGAAACATGTTTATTTTTAGAAGTAAGTTACATGTAATATATACACAAAATTTGAATAAGTTATCCCTAAGTTGTAATGACACCAAGCGATACATACGCTCAGATGGTATAAGTACGTATGCTTGGGGTCATCATAAGATACCAAGCAATGAAACTTAAGAAAAAAAAAATGTATAACCAAATTGAATATATTATTGTGAAATATAAATAAAATTGAAAAGAATTTGAATCATCAAGTTTAAACATGTTTTCTTCTTTTCTATGAGAAAATCACCAAGCAAACAATAAAAGAAATTATAATTGAAATGAATGAAATCAAAACATCGAAAATAATCCCTAATAATACGTCAGCTTACTGTTTGATGTTACACGATCGCATTATAAACTATAATCCCTTGAGTCAGATAGTTTCTAGAGAAATGTAATCGCTATAGTTGAAGGCAAGATTTTAGAGAGGAAACAAGTACGCAAAATGTATTTTATTCTCGATGTTCAAGGCTTTAAAGGAGCAAATAATAGATTTATCGCAAAGGAAATAGCTATACTGCACAACGGTCACCATCACCATTTCATATTAAAGCCTCCATATAACTCTGATCAACTTCCACCATCACTAAGAAGACAAGCTCAATGGTTATATCAGAATCATCATGGCTTAAACTGGGATGGCGGACTCACAGAATTTCAAGACGTTAGAAAATATCTTCGAAAAATTATCAAAAATTCAATTGTTTATGTTAAGGGAACTGAAAAAACTCTATGGACCAGAGAATTGCTTCACGATGAAAATGTTGACGTGACGAATATTGAAGAAGCTGCTTGTCCTTGTCTAAAAGAATTAAAGCGTATCTATCCAAATGAAGTAAAGTGTTTATACCATGACAAATGCTGTGCACTGCAAAATGTTTACCTATTGCATAAATTCATATGTGGAAGCGAATCAAAAATAAAATAAAAGTTGAAACATAATTAACAACAAAGAGTGTTTTATTTTCTTGAAGGTATGCAAGTAATTTTGAATCAGCAAGTTTAAACATGTTTTCTTCTTTTCTATGAGAAAATAGACAATCTTTTATGTGGTACCATTTTAATGAAGTCGTTTTATTTTTTATTTTTAGATTATTTTGCCTTGATTTCCAGCTTGACGGTTTTATACCAGAGACCTTGATAGGTCAGGGTCCAGCCCCCTAAATTCAATTTATCAAGAGTCTCTTGACTCATTCCCGTGTATCTTTCAGGCAGGAAAACCTAAAAAAAAAAAAGTTTTTTCTTACTCTTTCGATAATATTGCGTTAAAGAAAAACAAATATACCTGAAATTCTCCCAGGTCCGCGATAACTCTCAGACCATATTTGGTCGTCACTTTTTTCATGCCCCGTATATCGTAGGGCGTATCTTCAACCAAGGACTTAATTGCATGAGTGGGAGGGTATCCCAATGCAAGAGTTTGGAGTTCTTCTAAGATGTTTGTTGACATTTTTGCGTTGACTGATTCACCAAAGAACTTACGCAGAGTTTTTATACAAAATTGTCTTTTCATTCACACTAGCACAACCCAACTAGAAAACCAACTATCCCAACTGGATCTTAGCAAATAAATGTTGTAGGGGCTTCTACGGACATCTAGTGGCGGCTATCATCTACACAAACCCACCTAGATACACAAACCAAGTCCAGTAAATTTGAGGTACTAGCGCCATCAGAATTGGAATCGAGTTGGGTCTTGACTAGAAAACCAACTATCCCAACTAGATCTTAGCAAATAAATGTTGGGGGGCTACTGGCGACATCTAGTGGCAGCTAGCATCCACACAAACCCACTGGAAAATCAACTATCCCAACTGGATTTTAGCAAATAAATGTTGGGAGGGGCTACTACCGACTATTAGAATACTATATACACAAACCATTTCCACCGGAAGTTTAGTGTACTGACTAACTTTAAGCTAGGACAACAACCGGAACCTGTGCACCACCCTCAAGGGCACCACTTTTCATACGCCAGACCCAACCAATCTATACTACTCGTAGAGCATTATCAATGCTGCAGTTGAGTGGAACAAACTCTGTTTTGCACTTTGCGATATAAACTTATTTTTAAAGCAACGTTCCCAAATCGAGCAGATAGCTCTTTTAGCAGCAGATAATTTTTCTTCAAAGTGCGGTTTGAGATTTAACGAAGACGATATAAGGATACCTAAGTATCTGTATCTGGACACTATCTCAATTTCTACACCGTCTAACTTCCATTTTTCCAAATGTGAGTATCGTCCTCCTGCATTTCTGAATACCATCATTTTTGATTTATCAAGATTTACCGTGAGATTCCAACATTTACAAAAATCATTAAGCCTGTTTATCATTAACTGCATACCTTGGATAGTGTCACACAGAAAGACGATATCATCAGCATACATCAGCGCAGGAATTGATACATCGTTGAACCTTATTCCACCTTTAACAGCATCTGTTATATCATTGATGTATAATATAAAAAGCAGTGCACTTAGCGTACAGCCTTGTTTAACAGCCATTGAGGTTTTGAACTCTTCAGAAATTACGTCTCCATCCCATACATATGCAATATTTTTCTCATACAAGGCTCTCAGGATTCGAATAATTTTACTTGATACACCGATTTCGGAGAGCTTGTTGAATACATCGGAGATATTAGCAGATTCAAATAATCGGTTAAATTCAATTGTGAGGGAATTCATGAACTCATATGTGCAATTTTTATAGAATTCGAAACTTATTAATTTGTCTCCGTTCCTAGATAACGAAGGTATTCTGAGAGTTGGTGGAAGAATCCAACAAGCCAATATCCCGTTCAACACTAAGCACCCAGTCATCATACCCCAAGGACACGTTATTACAAAGCTCATCGTTCTCGACGCCCATATACGTTTTCTGCATCCAGGAATATCAAATCTATTTGCGCTTATTCGACAAGAGTACTGGGTCATTGGCTGTCGCAACTTGCTTCGAAAGATTACGCATGATTGTATGCAATGCTTTCGTCAACAGAAGGCAACAACAAATCAGCTGATGGGTAATCTACCTCCGCAACGAATTCAGGCTAGCAGACCATTCGCACACTGCGGTTGCGATTATGCGGGTCCTATAACTTTAAAAGTAAAGTGTGGTAGAAAATCAACGCTGTCTAAAGGGTACACCTCGCTTTTTGTTTGCCTAGGGACAAAAGCGATTCACTTAGAGCTAGTTAGCGACTTAACCACAGACGCTTTTCTTGCCGCTCTCCGTCGTTTTGTTGTACGCCGGGGAAAACCAGCGCACCTCTATACAGACAACGGAACAAACTTCCGCGGAGCAGCTCGTTCGTTATCGGAGATGCATAAACTTCTGTTATCGCAAAACCATAACTCGCTCGTAGCAGAATCGTTGGCTCGCGATGGCATTTCCTGGCACTTTATTCCCCCTTCCGCACCTCACTTCGGTGGGTTGTGGGAGGCTGGAGTGAAATCGGTGAAGCAGCATCTTCGGCGTGTGATAAGTACTGACATTTTGACCTACGAACAGCTCTACACTCTATTGACTCAGATCGAAGCCATTCTTAACTCTCGTCCGCTGTGCCAAACCTCCGACAAAGAGCTGGACCCACTTACCCCTGCTCATTTCTTTTTAGGCGAATCCTATGCTGTCATCCCGTAGCCAACAATTAGTGTACCAACAAATCGACTCTCATGCGGGCAGCAACTGCAAGCGAAAATCCAAGGTTATTAGAAACGCTGGCAGATGGAGTACTTGACGTCATTGCAACATCGTCCTCGTTGGCAACAGATCCGACCCGACATAAAAGTAAATGATCTGGTGGTTATAAAGGAGAACAACTTACCTCCCGGGAAGTGGGCAATGGGCCGAGTCATTGAAACACATCCCGGCACAGACGGTCATGTTCGAGTCGTCACGCTAAAATCGGCCAACGGCAACTTAGAACGCCCGATTCACAAACTGGCTATACTTCCCGTGTTCTGAAACAATGTTTAAGATTGTTTGTTTGTTATATTCCGTTCAAAATTATTAGTTTCATTGTTTCCTTTTGGTTTTTTTTTTGTTGTTTAAATTTGTCAAACATAGCTTAGTTTACCTTAGAAATTTTCTGTAATAATTGTTAACAGCTAACATTTTTTCTGACTCGTATCATCAAGCTGTTTCGCGTACTTAACAAAAACTTTCTATGTGATTCTCTCGCAATGTATTCAGCAATTCACTGTTGTTTAAGCAAATTTATGTGTAAGCCAAATCAAATACGTTTTCTCGGTCACTTGGATCGCAGACACACAAGAGAACACTTACATCGTAGTTAAAATTAATGGAACTGGTTTTTTTTTTTGCTTAATAATTTTTTTCGGATTACTTTTGTTCTCGTCGGTGGTCGCCTTTGCGCATTCCCCAACAATACTGTTTTAAGGTTCTTAATACTTTCTTCTATAGATCTGGGAACTTGAATATTAGAGTTCTTGAAAATTATAATATACGTCGTAATCACTTGAACCTAGTAGCTCTTCCTCAATTTCGAAATTTTTACACGGTTTCATCGCGTGCTTCCTTTTGGATTAGGACTTTTAGTCATATAAACAAATTCATGAATCATGTTAGACATTGGCTTATATCCCATGATATTAAGCGTTTAGAGTCTGTTTTTAGTTCTCATTAGTAGTCTGATATTGATATTTTGATGATTTGGTGTTTCGTTTTTCTTTTCATAATAATGTAATTTGGTTCTCCAATTTTTTCTTTTATTTTATTTGTTATATAATTTGGATTTAGTTATTGTATTATTATTTTTTTACGATATAATTTATTTTTATACTTAAAGTTCAATGAATTTCTTATATAATTTTTAAAATTGTAAAATCTGCTTTACCTGATAAGGTCACCCCACCCATTTTTTTTTTTTAATTATTGTTATTTAACTTTTTAAAGTGGCATTTAATACTATTTCTGATTAAGAAATATAAAATATCTCTCATTTTTCCCTAGTTAACATTATTTATTGTATTATTATAAGAAGAACAGTTCGAATTAATGTAAATTTATTACTAGTGAAAATAAACTTTACACATACATACATACATACTTAGATGGGTTTAGAGGTCAATACTGTATATGCTGTCTAAAAAGGGTACTCAACATCGACGTCTCGAACAGAACGTTACCACAGACAGATATAACTTTGAGCCTTTGAGGTGGTTAGGAACTTTGCTGCCTATACTTCGTCATAAACTCAGACAATGACACCAGCGCGAAGAGCAATCGCTAACTTTATTAGCTAAGAATTCAATAGAGTAGCAAAGCCCTCTCTCAAACAACTTATATATTGCTACTCTTCTGCTTGCCAGATAAAGTAGATAAAACTCTCTATTTTTATGGGGTATAGATATATGACGTAACTCTGGAGCAACTAAATCTATCAGAAGTTACTAAGAATTTTTTGCGGCGTTTTTTCTATTTCTAAAAAAAAACAGCCAAATTTTGCAACCTTTTTCTTGAGCGGAAAAACTTTGGTCCCGCGGAGGTCTGATATTTAATATTTAAGAGAGATTTCGCAATTGTATTATTATCTACGTTCGTGAAGTTAAGAAAAATATTTTTTTAACTTTGGGGAGAAAACGAAATAACACAAAATTGGATTCATAGGTTATAAAAGGTTATTAGGAATAGTATGTTTTTCGGTACATAAATTGTCCCCTCCATTTTATTATCAACATTTTAATACCAAATCAGCAAGAAATAGTACCCTGATGTATTCCATAAATTGAGCACAATATATATGACCATTGCACCAGGGAGGCGTTGCTAATAGTTCAGAGTGGCGATGGTACTTGACATTCTGCAGTTACATAAATTATTACTACCAGGGATTGGTTTCGATTGGCTTTTACAGAAAACAGAATACAATTATATGGGGCGATTGTATAGTGATTATTATCATGCGTGTATAATGACTGGGCTGAGCAATGCACATTTCGAGGAATGCAATGGCAAGGAACTATCCTTATAGAATGAAACCGCCCTTTTCGTGTTGACTTGCGGCTCTTCGATTGAGGTGTGGTATCTATATTGTATTTGCATTTGTTTTACATTTCTAAGAAAAATTTCAAGACATTTTAGGCATACTTCACGGACGAAAACAATACATCACTATTCTATGTTTTCATATAAACGAATTCATGTCTCAGTGTAATAAATTATATATAGGTGGTATGCGACTCACTGGTTAATGTGCCGGACCGTCCATAGTCCATAAAAATTTAAAATGCCAGTTGAATATAGGACTTCTATGAACCAAATGGTGGGAGTTCGATGCAAGCTAAGATAATAAAAAAATCAGAAACACTGTGAATTACTTTTTTTTAAATTTTATTTTTTATCATAAAATAATAAAATCAAAACAGTTTTATTCCGAATAACTAATAATAATAATAATATTCTTTCTTGATTTCATATCAAGAAACTTAAATATTTAGTACAATGTAATCCACTTTAAATTGAGCTTTAAATTTTTTGAAAGAAATAGCTTAGTACAATCTATTGTCTAATAAATGACAGGAAGCGAAAGTACTTATCAGTTATATTAAAGAAATACGAAAATATCCATTGATGGGGTAAACAAAATAAAAACAAAACAAAGATGAAAATTGCAAAATATGGAAAAACAAGAATAAATTACACATAATTATGAAAAGAATAAGAAAAAATATACATAGCTATATATAGAAATTTGTTACGTCATTGGTGTTAAAAAAGCATCTATTTCAGAACGGTTAAACGAAAAAAGGTATTTCTTAATACTATTTAGAAATACTCTTTTCACTCTCTCTACCTAAGGTTTTCTGGTAAATTATTAAATAGACGAGGACCAGTAACAAAATAAAAAAGTGAAAAATGTATTTTGTGGATTGTTGGTATATTTACGAAGCTTCTGGTATTGACACGCAAGTTGTGACTATCGTGAACTCTCACTTCATAATACCAGGAATTTTCAAAAAATAACTTTAAAACTTTGTAGCACTACAGGCGCCTTAAATGAAGAAGTTCGAGACGTCTAAGAAAAAAAAAGAGAAGAAACTTTTTTTTTAACTTAATATAAAAGAACAGATTCATGGCCTTCAAAAATGCTGTAGTCTTTCATTGTAAGTTTTGCAATTGCTTTTAAATATTTTGTTTTTTTTCTTTTTAAATATTTTCTTTTTAAATTACCCCTCCAGCCTCAATGGAGCGAGATAACAGAACAGCGTTATCATTTTCTGGCGCCTTAGATATTATACTCTCTCCAACTTAGGCTTACTTTAAATGCATATTTTTTCCATAAGCAAATATATACAAAAACCGTCTCGAAATCGTGGTCTACGGAGCAAGCGTGCTTTCTGTAACAAGCTTAATAATTGAGATAGGGAAAAGGCAACAGAAGCAATCAATAGAAAAAGTTGACTTGGTCTGTGGGGTACTTAAGTGCTCCTATGGCAAATTGGCGAATGATCCAAGACTTTAAAATAAGTAGATAGCTAATGGCTAGAACGCATAAGAACATGCCTTGGGTAGAAAAGCTAAGCTACTGAGTAAATAACTAGTAAATAAAAATTATTAAAAAGTTGATGCAACAGGTTCGTATAGGTACCTACACTAGGCACAGTTACTCGATTTGTTTCAGTTTTTTTATTTTTTGGACGCGATGGTCGGAAGGGAGCTACAAATATTGGGAAGCGCTTTAATGACAGTTATACCCCCGATGTTTGTCAGACTTTTGTAAGAGGTGGCACAGTGGAAAAAACCTTTCAGATATCATATGCGTTTTTTCCTTTTTCCCTAAATCCAGGCTGAGACCCCTCGTTCGGTAGTCCAGCACAATAACCACTGACCTACTACGCCCACAGGATAACTAAAAAAAACAGTTAAATAAGTTTCTACCATAAAAATTATCGAAGAATTATAAAAGTACAAACTCGTAAGCAGTTTTTTGTTGGTTTACAAAGAAACGTGCTTGATCTGCGTGTAGGTACTGTAGTCATTCTAGGCCTAGTTGCGGTGTGGGTTCTAGTGGGTTCGTTATGGCAACTTTTTGATAAATTAAAAAAAATTGCTCTTACTAATCGGTTCGGATGTATATAGCATCTCATGTTTCATTCAAGCCTGTTTTAGTTGGTAAGATAATTTATGCCGAATACTTTTCATAACATAACAACTGCTGTCTTTTGAAAAACACTAGTACTATGAGTAAATGGTTCAAATTTTTAAATCCATAGAACAAAGACTTCATCATCACAACCGTGCTGAAGTGAGCAAATTGCGTTATTAAGCATAAAGTCCAGAGATAAAAACCACCACCCGCTCCACTTTACGCATTGTGTTCAATTATCCTTTAGTTATCTTTCGTAAACAATGTTCCAAATTGAATTTGTCATCCCCTTTTACCCAAATGGTGTTATCGTTACCTCATGTGCTCATTTAAGTGGAATCCCTTAATGGTTTTATTCGCTTATCATTTGTTCATTTTATGACGCAAAATTGTATTTTCTGTAACCTGCCATTTACCGTTTACCTCCACCTTCCAACATATCAAAAGCAAGCAAAGTAAGAAAGCACCACGTATTTTCAACACGACTTCTGCGGATAATGTCCTGGGGATGATTTGGACTTCGCCAAGCGGAAACTTTTTTTTTATAGGTATGCAGATGGAGGAGGGTTCTTTAGACAGGATGAAAAGTCGAGAAATGTCAGCTCCATGTTCGGTTTGGAAATGATTAACGATTGGTGGATTGTGTGTCGAATGCCCTTAGTAATTATTGACCTCTGAGTTCTGAGATATAGGTAGTTACTATGTACAAGTAAATGGCAGTCGCGTTGGAAAGAAGGGAGAATAAGAAAATTCTTCATTATACAGTGTCATGCCTTACTACAATAGATGCTTAGGAGAGGAGGTATGTATGTATTACATACTTCGAGTATGTAACCCCTAGCAAAACATATGTATGAAAATACAATTTTATAGAGAATTTACGCGAAAAGGATATTATTTGTGGTGAGTGCTGAGATCATAATTAATTTGATCGTAACATAATATACGAAATAAAAGTTTTAAACTTATTATACCCTCCAGAGGAAGGTATATTCACTTTGCCAATACATTTGTAACGCAAAGAAGGAGTCACCGGAGACCTCATAAAGTATATATATTCTGAATCAGGATCACATTCTGAATCGATTTAGCCATGTCTGTCCGTCTGTCTGTCTGTCTGTCTGTCTGTCTGTCTGTCTGTCTGTCTGTTGAAAGCACGATAGCGCCCAAAGTAATTGACGTAGGTGAATGAAATTTGGTGAAAAGACTTCTTTTTATCGGCGTCAGGTTGGTATTGAAAATGGGCTATGTCGCTCAAGTAGTTCTGGTACCTCCCATACAAAACCAATATTGGACCCATATGTCTCTCTGTCTGTTGAAAGCACGATGGCGCCCAAAGTAATCGACGTAGGTGAATGAAATTTGGTGAAATCACTTCTTTTTATCGGCGTCAGGTTGGTATTGAAAATGGGCTATGTCGGTCAAGTAGTTCTGGTACCTCCCATACAAAACCAATATTGGACCCATGCCTCTCTGTCTGTTGAAAGCACGATAGCGCCCAAAGTAATTGACGTAGGTGAATGAAATTTGGTGAAAGGACTTCTTTTTATCGGCGTCAGGTTGGTATTGAAAATGGGCTATGTCGGTCAAGTAGTTCTGGTACCTCCCATACAAAACCAATATTGGACCCATGCCTCTCTGTCTGTTGAAAGCACGATAGCGCCCAAAGTAATTGACGTAGGTGAATGAAATTTGGTGAAAGGACTTATTTTTATCGGCGTCAGGTTGGTATTGAAAATGCGCTATGTCGGTCAAGTAGTTCTGGTACCTCCCATACAAAACCAATATTGGACCCATATGTCTCTCTGTCTGTTGAAAGCACGATGGCGCCCAAAGTAATTGACGTAGGTGAATGAAATTTGGTGAGAGAACTTCTTTTTATCGTCGTTAGGTTGGTATTGAAAATGGGCTATGTCGGTCAAGTAGTTCTGGTACCTCCCATACAAAACCAATATTGGACCCATGCCTCTCTGTCTGTTGAAAGCACGATAGCGCCCAAAGTAATTGACGTAGGTGAATGAAATTTGGTGAGAGAACTTATTTTTATCGTCGTTAGGTTGGTATTGAAAACCTGCTATGGCGGTCAAGTAGTTTTGGTACCTCCCTCACAAAACCAATTTTGCATGACTTGTATGCAGTGGAGGGTATCAAAGCATCGGCCAGGCCGATGATAACACTTTTACTTGTTATACCCTCCACAGGAAGGTATATTCACTTTGCCCATACATTTGTAACGCCAAGAAGGAGTCACCGGAGACCTCATAAAGTATATATATTATGAATCAGGATCACATTCTGAATCGATTTAGCCATGTCCGTCTGTCTGTCTGTCTGTCTGTCTGTCTGTCTGTCTGTCTGTTGAAAGCACGATAGCGCCCAAAGTAATTGACGTAGGTGAATGAAATTTGGTGAAAGGACTTCTTTTTATCGGCGTCAGGTTGGTATTGAAAATGGGCTATGTCGGTCAAGTAGTTCTGGTACCTCCCATACAAAACCAATATTGGACCCATGCCTCTCTGTCTGTTGAAAGCACGATAGCGCCCAAAGTAATTGACGTAGGTGAATGAAATTTGGTGAAAGGACTTCTTTTTATCGGCGTCAGGTTGGTATAGAAAACCTGCTATGTCGGTCAAGTAGTTCTGGTACCTCCCTCACAAAACCAATTTTGCATGACTTGTATGCAGTGGAGGGTATCGAAGCATCGGCCAGGCCGATGATAACACTTTTACTTGTTTTTTGAAACCTGTTGACTGATAAACCATTTCGATTTAGAAATGCACTCCGACTGCGGGTTTCTTGTATGTTGTCAGACGTGGAAATAACCTTAAAATATAATTTTCGTGTACTCCGGGGATCCATATTTGGCTTTTATAAACGATCATAGTTAGGTGATGGTGATTTCCTGAGCACCATCGGTCCGTAGACACTTTAGCAACTTAGGGGAGAGTACGATAACTAAAAAAAGTTATATTTTGTTTTTTTAAATGCATGTACATAGTTGAAATGGCGGACGAACCTTGTTGTTCTGGAACAGAAAATTAAAAAAATTTAAAAAAAATAATTAATAAATAAACCAAAGAAAAAAATAAATTAATAATTAAATCAAAGAAAACATGGATGCGATAAGTTTTTGCAAAATATTTACTTACCTGTTTTACCTCTTGTTGTTAACGTTCGTGCTAAAAAAAAAAAAACAGTATAAACAAAAAAGAATTGGTGACGATAATAACTTCAAGCAATTGTTTGGTTTCACGCGTGAAAACGTGGACATTTTGGCTGGTACTTTTTTAAATGATAATTTTGAGACGCGTGGTGGTGCTCTTTCAAATATCCAGAAAATTAAATGTTTCCTAAGGTTAAGTGAAAAATTTATGTGTTTAGGTTGGTAGGAAGAAATCAAACATCAATAAACGATTTGGCAAATAAAATTAATGTTTCCATATGCAATTGGAGCTGTGCGGGTGCTTTAGGGTAGACCCTGGGATATACGCTGGTAGGTAGAGTTTTCCTCGTGAAGGAATTGATATGAAAAAAAACGAGTGTTTGAGATTTCGATTTTCTTTATTTTCAGAGCTCGATGTCTTACCTCGTGGAGGGTTAAATATAAAAGAGAGCGAATTTAGCTTACTACAAAAAAAGGAAATGCATAGGTTGACGTTTAATCATCGTACATTAAATGTTAAAACTTCCTTTTAAGTTATCGAATTAGTAACGAGTAAGGATTATGTGCCCTTCACATGAACATTGCCGGCCGCCTTGCAGCAACTGGTGCAACAAAATACTAAAGAATACTAAAGATACAATTAAGATACATTAGAAATTCATTACAGTATATAACTTAAAACTATTGGGATCCTTTTGCTTTCGGAGGGGATCCACTCACTCCGTTGGGAAAGGATAAGAGGAATTTAGTACAAAACTATAAACGAATGTATAACATCTTGGGATAATAAATTTAATAAGATATTGTTATACCCTCCAGAGGAAGGTATATTCACTTTGCCAATACATTTGTAACGCCAAGAAGGAGTCACCGGAGACCTTATAAAGTATATATATTCTGAATCAGGATCACATTCTAAATCGATTTAGCCATGTCCGTCTGTCTGTCTGTCTGTCTGTCTGTCTGTTGAAAGCACGATAGCGCCCAAAGTAATTGACATAGGTGAATGAAATTCGGTGAAAGGACTTATTTTTATCGGCGTCAGGTTGGTATTGAAAATGGGCTATGTCGGTCAAGCAGTTCTGGTACCTCCCATACGAAACCAATATTGGACCCATGTGCTTCTGTCTGTTGAAAGCACGATAGCGCCCAAAGTAATTGACGTAGGTGAATGAAATCTGGTGAAAGGACTTCTTTTTATCGGCGTCAGGTTGGTATTGAAAATGGGCTATGTCGGTCAAGTAGTTCTGGTACCTCCCATACAAAACCAATATTGGACCCATATGTCTCTCTGTCTGTTGAAAGCACGATGGGGCCCAAAGTAATTGACGTAGGTGAATGAAATTTGGTGAGAGAACTTATTTTTATCGTCGTTAGGCTGGTATTGAAAACCTGCTATGTCGGTCAAGTAGTTCTGGTACCTCCCTCACAAAACCAATTTTGCATGACTTGTATGCCGTGGAGGGTACCAAAGCATCGGCCAGGCTTTTACTTGTTAGAAAATTCGAATGTAGCGGTAAAATGAAATGGATTCAAATGCGTGAAGCATTTTCTTAACAAGTGCAGTTTTACTTATTTAAATGCAAAGAAACAATTTTTTTTTGTTTTAAACGCAAGGATTCGTGTATGAGTTAAATAGATGTATCTAGGAAAGGATAAGGATATGCAGAACTTATGAATTTAATAGGACACAAAGTTTAACAATAGGCCGTTTTAAAATACCATGTTGGGTTCTGCCATCCGCAACGCGAACTCGACCGTCTAAACCGGGATATATTTTAACAACGCGTCCTAGACGCCAATCATTTGGAGGAAGGTTCTCTTCTCGGATAACTACTAGGTCATCAACAGCAACATCTCGCTGTGGATTTGTCCATTTATAACGTTTATGAATCTCGCATAAGTACTCTCGTTTCCGCCGTGCGCAAAACTGTTGGTGAAGTAATTTCACTTTTTCCCATCTACGAGTGGAGCTAAGGGATTTTGTGGAAATGTCGGGCTCAGGAGTAGCCAAAAGAGGCCCACCTCGAAGGAAATGTCCCGCTGTCAGAGGTAAGGGATCACTTATATTTTCTAAAAACGGGGAAATCGGCCTCGAGTTCAGGCAAGCCTCAATCTTTGCCAATAGAGTCGTGAACTCTTCGAAAGTAAACCTATGGTCTCCTGCACACTTGCGGAAATGGACCTTAAAACTTTTAACCGCAGCTTCCCAGAGCCCGCCCATATGCGGTGCACCAGGGGGTATAAATTCCTATTGCAAGTTACAATTTTTGTAGGTTTCCGCAACGTCCACAGAAAACTGCTGAAGGAAAACGTTGAATTCATTGGCAAGGATCTTTGAGATTCTACACCCTCTTCCAGTATTCGTGAATGGTAGGGAAATAACTGTTCTTTCTATAGGTAAGGCTGCCATGATTTGAGTTCGCAATTGCCTCTTGTGAATGGTGCATGTTTTACATAGTCGTATGTGTTTTTTAACAAGGGTTTTGATTCGCGGAATCCAAAATTCACACCGGACTAATCGAATTACCAGCAGGTTACCACCTTGAAGCAGTGGCGTGGCGTCCATATAACCCGATTCCTACCGACTTACCTTTTCAAATCTCCACAAGTCAACACTATCTATCTACCAAAAACCAAATATACCTATACATGAAACACAAATGAATTTTTACTCACAAAATGGTACACACACATAACCCTGCAAACCAAAACTCAGTTTAATAATATTGTGTGTATCCATTTTCATACAACATCGTCATCGTCTCGTCACGACAAATCGAAGGGAACCCAAAATATGTCGGGTTATTAAAGCTCTCACTTGATAGTTGATTTTTAGAGAATATTAGCTTGTTATCTCTTTTTTTCTTCCCTGAGCACTGTGTCTGACACCTCTTTGTTCAACACCCACTTGGCTATGTACAAAATAACGCGCTTTTCTTCGAGTTATTCTCAGTTCTTACTACGTTAATTTTGAGTGCTGGCGCTGAGTGAACATTTGTATCTGTACGAATGGAGCGTTTTCCAATCGCCAACCGAGAATCTTTATTTTGACGATTCGTAATAGTAAGATTCTGGTTGTGAATCTATGTTACTTCGCGGAAAATGTTTCTGCAGAAAGTAGTTAGCGAATATATATCAGCGACAATGAGCGAAAGCGACGACGAAAGAAAAGATCGGTTTTTACCACCAATGTGGGTTTTTAACGACTAAGTACAGCTTTTTATTTTTGGGGGTTTTTATAGCATACATAATGTAGCTTAAACTAACGATACATTTTTTATTGTTGTACATTTGAAAGCTTTATTGAAAATCGGTACTTCAAAAATATGGAAACTGGTATAAATACGGCGCGATGTTTGAATTTGTGGTGAATAGTTGAATTAGTGATGAGTCGATATTTAACTTGGAGGTGAGTTTGCTCCAACATTCCGCCCCCTTTGAAAGGACTCCTTTCAACAAGGCAGGGCTGCTAGTTTTCGAATAGGGCGTCTGATGCATCCTCTTGATGTCTTCACGTCGGCGACTCGTACCTTTCCGTCTTGGCCTTGGATAACGTTTGCGATTCTTCCCATCTGCCATTTTTGGGGTGGCAGGTTGTCGTCGTGAATGATAACTAAACTCCCAGGGTTGATATTTGGACTGGGTGCTAGCCATTTGGATCTTCTTTGTAGTTCGAGAATATACTCCGCTGACCATCGTTTCCAGAAATGCGTCTTTACGGCATTAATTCGCCGCCACCGCTGTATAAAGCTGATATCGGCTGCTTCGACTGCTGGCTCTGGAATGGCTTTTAGAGACGACCCAATTAACAGGTGCGCTGGCGTCAAGGCTTCAAAATCGTTTGGGTCTGATGACATCGGTGTTATCGGCCTGGAATTCATAACAGCCTCGATCTCCACAAGTGCCGTTGACAACTCCTCGAACGTAAGTTTCGCTCCGCTCAGACTTCGAAATAAATGGCCTTTTGCCACCTTAACGGCAGCCTCCCAAATGCCGCCGAAGTGGGGTGCCCTGGGGGGTATAAAATGAAAGTTTATGTTTCTGTTAGTGCAAAATTTTGAAACTAATTCTTTAGAAGACTTTTTCATCAACATATTGCGCAATTCTAATAATTTGGATTGAGTCCCTACGAAATTTGTTGCGTTATCGCAATGGATGTCACTGGGAAAACCTCTGCGACCTATCATTCGTTTAAGGGCGGCTATAAACGCTTCTGCTGAAAGATCCGACACGACCTCCAAGTGAACTGCCTTCGAAGAGAAACAAACAAATACAGCCACGTAGGTTTTATAGGGTACCTTTCCACGAATTTTCAAATATGTGCTGATTGGGCCACAGAAATCTACTCCACACACTAAAAAAGGACGCGAAGATGTCAGCCTCTCCTGAGGCAAATTTCCCATGACTTGCTCCAGCAATTTGGGTCGGTATCTTACGCAATGTATACAATTGCGAACCACCTGCCTTGCGATTTCTCGGACATTGATTACCCAAAACCTTTGTCTCACCAATGCAACAAGAGCCTTAGCACCGGCGTGGTAGTTCGTTTGATGCAGATGCCTGACAAGAATTGTGGTGAAGTGATGGTTCCTTGGAAGCAGTAATGGGTGCTTGCATTCTTCAGGGATATTTGCATGTTTCAAACGCCCACCTACCCGTAGTAGAGGACGACCATTGGTTTCCTGAATGAAGGGATTCAACCACTTTATTGAGCCCTTTATTTTTCGATGGCTTCGTATTGCTTCAATTTCTTCTGCAAACGAGTTGGTTTGTATGAAATGAACGGTAATAAAAAGAGCACCGTCGAACTCCGCTGGGGTCAACATGATATCGGGGTATGATGCTTGCTTCTTTACCCGGTTAACGAACCTAAGGACATATGCCACTGTGCGAATACCTTTGGTATAGGAGCTACAACCCTCTATTATTTTCAACAAAATATTTGCTTCTGATTGTGCACACGTTAAGACTATTTTCCGTTTTTCCAACGCGCGCTCCTCTGAAGAAAGCGGTAACTCGATAGTGGACGTCCAATTTTCTTCTGGTTGCAGCAAGTATTCAGGACCTTGGAACCACATTGAACGCTTTAGCTCGTCTACAGTGCAGCCTCTAGATACGATGTCAGCTGGATTCTCATTAGTTGGAACGTGCCTCCAGATGACCCCCTGTGTCTCCTCCTGAATTTCTGCAACCCTATTTCCGACGAATGTGCCTAATTTTGAAGAGTGAGTTGAGATCCAGTGCAACACAATTGCTGCATCTGTCCAAAAATATACCTTTGACAGTGCGCTGCTGAAGATACTTTTTATCTTTGCCCAAAGTTTCGACAATAGGTGAGCAGCGCACAGCTCTAAGCGTGGTAGCTGCCGTTTTCTTGCTGGTGCTACTTTGGACTTAGCCACAAGAAGTTTGGTTCGAACAACGCCTGATGAATCTGTTGCTCGGAGGTACAGACAACATCCATATGCCTGCATCGATGCATCCGCATATCCGTGCACTTCGTACGATTGTGTATTTGCGATTAATGCATGTCTAGGCACCGTTACATTTTGCAATGAGTGCAAGTCATCCATGAATTGACGCCATTCCGTTTCAATACTTTGTGGGATCGACGTATCCCAATCAAGTTTTTCAATCCAAATCTTTTGGAGGATAATCTTCGCTCGAATGATAACTGGACTGAGCAATCCCATCGGGTCGAAGAGCGACGAAGAAAGTGAGAGAATCGTTCTCTTGGTGTACTTGGAGTACATTCGACTTGGCTTGTAGGAAAAGTTAAATTCGTCACAGACCGGATTCCATGCAATTCCTAAAGTGCTGGTAAGATTTCCGTCGTTGATTGAAATTTCCTTGCTCTGGTTACCTATGGCGGTCTGTACGATGTCTGCATTGTTGCTATTCCATTTGGATAGCTCCATTCCTGCTGACTTCAAAATTGTCGAAACTTCCCATTGTATCTGCATCACCACGTTGAGATCATTGTCCCCAGTTAGCATATCGTCAACGTAAAAATCAGACTTCAACACTCGAGAACCCAACTCAAATCTATTTCTGTTTTGTTCGCTTAAGTAAAGCAGACTACGGATGGCCAAATATGGTGCTGATGAGGTACCATAGGTCACCGTATTGAGCTGGTAAGTTTGAACTGGTTTCGATTCGTCCTCTCTCCACAAAATGAATTGAAATCGACGGTGGGAGGGGTGAATAAGAATTTGTCGGTACATCTTTACGATGTCTGCCGTGAGCGCATACCGATGTAAGCGAAAGCGAATAAGGATGTCAAAAAGACTGTCCTGTATAGTTGGACCGACCATTAAAATTCCATTTAATGAATTTTGCGATGAGGTGCGGCAAGACGCGTCAAACACAACTCTTAGCTTTGTTGACGTGCTTTCCGGCCTAACAACACATTGATGAGGCATATAGTAATGTGGTGTATCAAGATTTGGTTCTTTAACTAGAGTCATATGCCCTAAAAGCTGGTATTCTTTCAAAAACGATATATACTGAGATTTCAGTTCTTGATTCCTTGCTAACCTACGTTCGAGACTTAGAAACCTGCGGAAAGCAATATCGAAAGAAACCCCTAAGCAGTCTGGATCCCTTTTGAATGGCAGCTGGACCATGAGTCGTCCACTGGGAAGCTGCTCTGTATTTTGCTTAAAAAGAGTCTCGCAGTTTGTTTGCTCCTCTGTCCACGTAGATTTACGACCTTGTACCTCCTCTAGTTGCCAAAACTTCTCAACATATTGTTGAAGATTGTCTTCCATCGAACTCACAAAGCAAACTTGTTTGTCCTTTTCGATTACTGTTTTGTATCTCCCAGATACTATCCAGCCTAGCGATGTTTTCTGCAATGTTGGAAGTCCCTTACCAAGTTTCACTTGCCCTATTTGCATTAAGTCGAAAAATGCTTCAGCACCTAAGAGCAAATCTATTTGAGAAGGTTGGTTAAAGTGTTCATCTGCAAGCTCCAGGTTCCGGGGGATATTCCAATCCGTTACACTTAGTGATGCTTCCGGTTGATAGCCAGTAATTGATGGAGTGATTAACAATTCCAGAGACAACTCAAAGTTGTTGTATCTTGAGCGAATTGTTGTCTGAGTTTGGGAGTGTATCTTGGTCTCGGTGCTCCCTACTCCAACGATGTCAATATTTTTCCTTTCTTTTTTAAGGTGAAGAATGTTTGCGAACTTTTCATTGATGAGGTTTACTTGCGACCCTGAGTCAAGAAGAACCCTACCGATATGAAAACTTCCCGATGAATCCTGGACTAGCACCAATGCCGTAGCCAGAATAACTTGAGTTGTAGGACCTCTCTCCCTTTCTAAAGCTGCGTTAACAGCTGCTGATGTTGAAGGCTCTTCACTTCTGCTCCCACTATCCGATGGCGATCCACCATTTCTACCATTATTGGTTTCATTTGGTTGGAACCTATGCAAAAGACTGTGGTGGGGCTGTCTGCAACTTTTGCACCTATATGTTGATGGACATTTTGCAACGCTGTGGCCCTTTCCCAAACAATTTAGACACAATCCTAACCTCTTTACATTGGTAAAACGATCCTTTACTGATAGTGCATTGAAGCTAGAACAACTGGAAATAGAGTGACTACTATCTCGGCAGAATCCACAACACCGTTGTATAACCGAAAGTGATGTTTGAGACCGCTGACCTTGACTGGGCTTATTGGAAGACCACTTTTGAGCTGAATCCGATCGAAGGTGCTTACTGTCCCTCGCCTCTAGGTACTGACATCGCTTGCTAAGAAGAGCTGCACATTCAGTCCACTTGGGAAGAGTCTTATAATCTAAATACTCATCCCACTTTGATTGAGTTTCTGTATCCAATTTAGACATAGCAATATAAATCACGATTGCATTGCAGATCTCTTCAAAGGAACCTATTGATTGCAACGAATTGTACAGCGCTGATATATTGTCCACTAAACTTCGCAACGAGCCAGCAGATAATTTTGGGACTTTGGGTAAGTCAAATAACTCCGAAATGTATTCAAGGAAGATTAGACAATCGTTGTCGTATCGTTCTTTGAGTCTGGCAATTGCTTTGGGATAGTTCTCTTCAGTTACTTGAAAGGCCTTTACTGTTCCCAATGCTTGGTCACTCAAGCATGTTAGCAAATGGTTAAATTTCTCTATTCGAGTTAGCGATGGATCACTATCCACAAGTGTAGTAAACGAATTTATAAAATTCTTATATTCGGAATATTTTCCATTGAATCTAGGCAACCTCAGCTTCGGTAAATGGTTAATTGAATGTGGAACAGCAAATGTTGTTTCTGCAACACTAACGCGTCTAGTTGTTCCCAAAAGTGAAAGAATCTTAGTTTTCGTTGATATGTATAAGTCTTCCAAGTCTCCTCGACATTTTTCACCTGGAACCAACCGCTCCAATTGAGTCTGGTACACCAAGAGTTGTTTAAAATACGACTCTACTATGCCTAGGCGACATTCCAGTTCAGTTGATGAAAGAGCATTCCCCTTTGTTTCGACTATATTCTTTATCCTACTAATATTGCCCTTGGTTGAGGAGCGTAGCTGCTTCAACTCATCAATCGAAGTTGTATTATCTTCGTCAATCATATTTAGATAAATCGCCTAAAACTATTTCTGATATGGGTCTTGCTTCGAATTGCAACTTAACAACAACAACTGCACCAACAGCAGCAGCAACAACAACAACAACAACTCTCTTAACAGCAAGTGGTAGGCAAATAATTTAGAATAATTCTATTTGAACTTTTCTAGCAACCAATAATTCTGCAACATGAAGTATTTAATTTCCACGATGAAAGAATACAGATGAGAATATTAATGAGTAGATATATGTATGCAATTCGTTTGGCAAATAAATGAATATACAAACTATAAGTGCTTATAATTTGCAATGTAATATTGAATTCGAAGTGTATAGATTTGATTTTAAATTCGATGTAAAATTTCATAAACTGTAGAGTTCCTATGGCGGCGAACAAAAAAGCTTTCTTTCAGTGCGTGCGATCAATGCAGCTCCTCTCTCCAGCGACGACGAAGAATAGCGAATAATAGCGTTGAGGGGAGTTGTCGGCGAAATGAAGATCGATGCATGAAAGAAACTGCTTTGGCCAAAATGTACGAATGATCTTGCTGTTGACCTCTACGAATATGGTATGAAAAGAACAAGAGATTATGTTCCACGGCGATTACGAACGAACGATCGAGGCGACCGACGACTAGTGCATGTGCAATGGTAAAGCTTTTATGAAAAGTTTGGCGAAATGTCGTTTTGATTCGAAGTGAAAAGTGGATCGTGTATACGCTTTCTTTGTGGACTATAATTTGATCTTTATAGTGCTAACATGACACGGAGAAATAAACCAAGCAAGATTGCAGCAATATGTTGAATGTGTATAAGTATTGATTTGTAACTACATATGTCGCTTAATGATTTTCCAACTACTTATATACTTTTTGTAAATGCATGCATGTCTTGATTCCGTCGAAGGTGCGCTTGCAGACGATGAAATGTATTTTACGTTATGAGCTGTTGATTTGATGCAACTGCTTTGGTTTTTCAGCGCACATTCGATTGAATGGACTTTTGTAACGTACCTGGGTTGGGTGATGTGATACTTATCTACCCATATGGTCCACGGTGTTCTCCACGTTAATTTTGGATGGTGTCTTTTGCCTTTGACTTTGGATGACCTCGAGTCCTATGTATCCGCTCTCCTTTGTTTGACGAATCCACACTGCAGCTTTGCACTTATGCACTCGCGAATACCGAAACCGAACGCGCGACACGATTGAATTTAAATTTTGTATTATTACAAAGATGTTCTGTACGCGTGTGGTACTTTAGTTTATAAGAGTTTTTAGTCTATATGATACCACTTTCTTTATCACTTTTTCAAATGTAGCGAAGTAAATTTTTGCTATTTGCAAGGATTTTCCCTTACACGTTGGGCGCCAAAATGTACGAATGGAGCGTTTTCCAATCGCCAACCGAGAATCTTTATTTTGACGATTCGTAATAGTAAGATTCTGGTTGTGAATCTATGTTACTTCGCGGAAAATGTTTCTGCAGAAAGTAGTTAGCGAATATATATCAGCGACAATGAGCGAAAGCGACGACGAAAGAAAAGATCGGTTTTTACCACCAATGTGGGTTTTTAACGACTAAGTACAGCTTTTTATTTTTGGGGGTTTTTATAGCATACATAATGTAGCTTAAACTAACGATACATTTTTTATTGTTGTACATTTGAAAGCTTTATTGAAAATCGGTACTTCAAAAATATGGAAACTGGTATAAATACGGCGCGATGTTTGAATTTGTGGTGAATAGTTGAATTAGTGATGAGTCGATATTTAACTTGGAGGTGAGTTTGCTCCAACAGTATCTATCACTTTTTTTCTTCCCTGAAGTGTTTTGGTTTACAAATACAGTTGGCAGATAGCAGTGCGCAAATTGTAAATTTTAAATATTGAATAAATATTGACTTGAAGTATAAAAAAGGTCACTTGAATTGATTTTGCTTAGTTGATGCAAAGCAAATGAACAATGTATGATTTTGTTTCCAGGTACACAGATGTAGAGTTTTTTATAGTTGTATGTGATTAGTTTTGCTTCGACTTCCCATTTTTAAATGTTCACGCCACGCCTCTGCCATGAAGTGATAATAAATGGTAAAATTGTACAAGAAGTGGAGCGATATAAGAGTTGTGCGGTAAAATTATGGGGTATTTTTCGCTATAGGAAAGGGTCGAAGAAGCCAGTCTTCCATTGGAACGTATTATTCCAGCAGAGTCTATCATAGGATTGAGACTAATTATTGAACTCTTCGTCGATACCTGTTTCCCTTGCCTCAAAAGTGCGTATTCTAACGGGTAGTGCAGACGTTGAGTTCTAGCCATTACTATTGATTTTGTAGAACTGATTTCGCGATGAGAAATGGTCACTGAAGAATGGGAAAAAGCGTGTTTGTATCGAGAATGGGTTCTATAGAAAAACGTAAAACATAACACATCACATGAAGCATTTTTGACCAAGAGGATTTAATAGGTCTTTGCTCTATCTCCAGTGGCACCAGAAACAGAGATTGAGGCCAAAAGGATTCGGACTGCTGAAGCCATTTGGGCCCATTCCACCATAACTGTTTATGTCGAAGGTCAAGTGGAAGGACTCCACGGGTAGCCAAATCAGCAGGACTATCTCTTGAACGTACATGACGCCATTCGGAAATTGGAAAATGTGTTTGGAATTTGGACACGCGATTAGCTACAAATGTTTTCCATATATGTGGAGGTTTGCTAAGCCACGATAAAACAATTGTACTATCTGTCCAAAGAAACGGTTGATACTTATCTATTTTGAGATGTGGTAGCGTATGACACATCAGGTTGGTTAAAAGAACCGCCCTACACAGCTCGAGTCTAGGCAAAGGAATTTGCTTCACGGGAGCTACCTTACTCTTGGCGCATAATAAATATGACGACGCAGTATCCGGACTTTGTTGGATACGCAAATATAAGGCGGCCGAATAAGCCTGCCCAGAAGCGTCGCAAAATCCATGGACCTGGACCGAGCTATGTGGGGTATATTGAACCCATCGAGGAACCTAAATGAGCTCAATATCGGGTAATGCTTTGAAAAATGTTTGCCAGCGTTGACACGTGAGAGGCATAAGCGGTAGGTCCCAACACGTCCAATCCTGCCAGATTTGCTGCAAAATTATCTTAGCAGTTATAACAACTGGAGCTAACCAGCCTACTGGATCGAAAATTCTTGCAACAATTGATAACACTCCGCGCTTTGTCATGGGGGTATTTTGATCAAATTTTTGCGAAAAGAATTGAAAAGAATCAAGCCTTGCATTCCATGAAATACCCAAAGCCTTTGTCACACTTTTATCCTCAAATCTCAAGAAATCTTCGTTGTACAGAAGTGGTTGTGGAAGGGATTTTATGAAGTCGACACTATTCGATGTCCACTTCCTTAACGAGAAACCTGCAGAGCTGAGAGCAGAGGTCAATTCCCTTTGAGCATGTAAACAGGACTCGATATCATGGGCACCAGACAAGACATCGTCTACATTAAAATCGTCTCTCAGAATCGACGAAGCCACTGGGAGTTCGGACTCGACGTCAAGAGAAAGTTGTTTAAGGGTGCGAATTTCAAGATAGGGTGCGCAGTTCACACCAAACGTGGCTGTCTGCAATTCATAATCTTGACATGGATCTAGTACTGACTTTCGAAAAAGAATGCGCTGGTGGCATGTATGATCCGGATGAACCCAAATCTGTCCATACATTGCTTCGACATCTGCACTAAAGACGTATCGATAGAAACGCCAGCATAATATAAGATTCATCAGATCAGTTTGTAGTGCTGGACCAACGTGAAGAATATCGTTGAGACTCACACCGTTACTAGAAGAACTTGAAGCATTAAAGACCACTCTTAGTTTAGTAGTGAGGCTTTCTGGATTTATCACTGCGTGGTGGGGCAAATTGAATGACAATTTTCCTTGACATGCACAAACTTGACTTTGTTGAACCACCTTCATATGTCCCAGTGAAAGGGATTCTTCGAGAACCTCGTTGTATTTCGAATACGAATTTGCATTTTTCGATAACGATTTTTCGTTACGAGAAAATTGCTGAAAAGCGATTGCTCTTGAATCGCCTAACATTGGTGTAGGTTCTTTAAAGGGAAGCCTAACTATGTAGCGACCATTAATGTCACGAGAGGTGGTCTCCGAATAGAGGGTTTCGCAAAACTCGTCCTCGACTGAAACTGATTTGTGTGCTGGGAGTTCTTCAAGTTCCCAAAACTTAGAAACTCCTCCACTAGGGTAGGCACCTTGACGTGTGCGTCCTTGTGAAGGTATACTGTCTTTGCAAGGGCGTCTGGTGCGGAGGCTTCATATTGCAATGAATCAACGGGCTATGCTGTCGACGACGTAGTCGTCAGAAGGGTCACCCATGGCAGACAGTTGATGAGCGATCAACTAAGAACTACCAAAAAGCTTCGTCAGAGAGTTCTTGGCCGGACATGACCGTGCTGGGGGAGTTATTCTCCTCTCAAGCCAGTAACAGTCTGTCCATTGACTCTGAGACGGAGGACAGACTTCTGGAGAACACACTCGTTCCTCGGAAAAGAAAAAGAGCCCCCAAAACATCGCAGCAGAAAAAAAAGGGAGGGCTACAAATTTTCCTTTAAATTCCTGAGAAAAATGAAGGAATGTGACACGTCTAAGCTCTCTGAAAGAGATAGAGCGTTGGTGAGGAAGCACACCAAGCTAGTCAAACAGTACGACAATCGTCTTGGCAACAAGACACACCTCGCACCCGCGACTTGTGTGGATTCGGTCTCACCAACACGCCATGTGGTAGGAGAAAAAGGAATCGAGAAGAGAGAGGAACGCCCTACTTCGGAGGCAACCCCCACCCCATCGACCTCTAAGACTGTGGCTCCCGTCGTCCTACCACCACATAATACAGGCTCCGTTCGAAAAGATAATGCAAAGCCTAAAGACCCGACACCACGAAAGCTGTGTACTATTCGGAAGGAGGTCAATACCAAGCAATCCCACCAACGGTATGAAAAGTTCAAGGACTCGACGGCCACAGGTAAGGAAACAGCTAAGCAGGCCCCCAAAAGAATCCGCTCAGCCGACGAGGTAACAGGGAACTCGGCAAAGAAAGCTAAACTTAAAAGCAGCGAGGACCTCACCCAAGCCATTATTGACCGCAGCAACCCTGATGGGAAACTTGCGGCAGACAAATGGCTCAAGGTAGAGGCAAATATCATGCAAGCCATGATTTCAGAGGGAGAAGCTGCTGATATCAACGACACCTGCAACTTCGATGAGGCAGGCTGGCGGAAGGCGGTAAAGGTCGCCGGATGTGGCAACAAAGAGTCACTCGACTTTTTAACGCGCTGCATTCGAGGCCTAGGAGAACTGTGGTCTGGTGCCAAACTGGAAGCCATACCTGCCTCAGTCCTACCTCTGCGGTACCTGGTGCACGTATGGATACCTCCTCCGGTTCCGGAGGAACAATCCATACTCAAGCTGGTTGGTCTGGTGAACGTGGGTGAGTGGAAGCTGGTAAGCTCCAGGCCGCGGGAGAAAGGTGGCGGTAGGAACTTGCGCATTGCGGTGGATCCTAAATCCGCCAACCATCTGAGATCCTCAGCAGGAGTCGTCAAATTTGGGTTGGGGAGCATCAAGTTCTCCTTCCCTATTAACGATGACCAGCGCCGGAAAGCTCAGGATGGTGCAGATTTATTTGCATCACTCTCAAGCTGCCACCGACGACCTGCTGCTTTTCATGAATGATGAGAGTGTGGACGTGGCCCTAATCCAGGAACCATATCTATACAAAGCCAAAATCCAAGGACTGAGGTCAAAAAACTACACACTCCTACACTCTAGCTGTGAAGGTAAACTTAGGAGTTGCATTCTGATAAAGAAATCAATTAACTTTCTTTTCTCTTATCGTTTCAGCAACAGTGATCTGACAGTGGCGATATGCGACCGCAAGAACGAGCACGAACTCATTCTTGCATCCGCATATCTGCCTTACGAAAAAGAAGACCCCCCATCACCACTACTAAGGGGCCTGGTACAGTACGCCAACACCACCAGAGCCAACTTAGTAGTAAGTATGGACGCCAACGCTCAACACACACAGTGGGGCAGCAGTGATATTAACAAAAGAGGTGAGTCTATACTTGATTTTATATTACTCTCCAACCTACATATTTGTAACAGGGGTAGTCATCCTACTTTTCACAACAAAATTAGGGAAGAAGTAATTGATCTAACTCTAGCGCTCCCAGTAAACAGATTCAGGGTCAACGATTGGAAGGATTCCCCGAAGTGCTCTTTCTCTGATCATTTCAAGATAAGATTCACAATCGACTTTGAACTACCCAAAGAACTCCCTTTTAGGAATCCTGCCAAGACTGACTGGAGTAAATTTTCTGAACTGGTCGAACGTCGACTACCACCAAACCCCATTGGGACACTGTCGAAAGCGACACTCGTCAACGAAGCAGTCAATCTTCTCACCAGGACCCTAACTGACTCCTTTAAAAAATCCTGCCCTATTAGTCGTCCTCCCAAAAGAACACACGCGGCTTGGTGCACTAGGGAACTAAGACTTCTTAGGACCAAAACCAGGAAACTTTTTAATACAGCCAAACTGACAAAAACCGATGAAGACTGAAGTGCATATCGCAACAGTTTCAGCGAATTTAAAAAGAATACTAGAGCAGTCAAACGAGTATCCTGGGCAAAATATTACTTCAATATTGAATCCACCACAGAAGCGGCAAGGCTCCAAAAAGTCCTTGCCAAAAATCACTCTCCCGTAGGGTACCTGTGCAAGGAAGACAATAGCTGGACAGCTAGTAATCAGGAGACTCTTGACTTGCTCCTCGGAACACACTTTCCGGGATGCACAATCCCAGGAAGCCTGCTACACAGTTCTGATGGAAGCCTCTCCTCACTTTCGAATGAAGAACTGGCTATCATCAGGAAATGTACAAGCACGAATAGAATAGCATGGGCTCTTCAATCCTTCCAACCGTACAAGTCGGCGGGACCGGATGGTATTATACCTGCCATGCTACAAAAGAGCAGTAAAAGTACCGTCCCATGACTACAGGCAATCTTTCGTGGTTGCTTGACACTTGGACTTGTTCCTGACTGCTGGAAAGAGGTGAGAGTCGTCTTTATTCCCAAAGCAGGGAAACCCAGTCACTCCACACCCAAGGACTACAGGCCAATTAGCCTTTCATCTTTTCTTCTGAAAACACTGGAAAGGTTATTAGACCTAAGGAACACTCTCGAAACAACCGGTGCTTTGTGTAGTGCACAACATGCATATGTCAAAGGCAGATCCGTGGAAACAGTCCTACACGAAGTAACTAGAACGATCGAGAAATCCCTTGGAGACAAAGAATTTACGTTGGCGACCTTTCTGGACATTGAAGGTGCATTCAACAACCTGAATACTAATACTATTATATCCTCACTTGAGGAGTCAAGTTCATCACAGTTTCTGACAAACTGGGTTAAGACTATGCTTAACAGCAGAGTTATAAACAGCAGCCTAGGGGACTGTGCTATTAAGAAAAGAGTTAATCGCGGAACACCACAAGGGGGAGTCCTATCTCCTCTACTGTGGAATATCTCGATCAACATAATTCTTAGATCCCTTGTCAGCAGAGGTATTAAGATAGTCGCTTATGCAGATGACAGGAAAATAACTTTCCACCATTAGAGATATTATGCAATCTGCGTTATCAGAACTATCTAAATGGACGGACCACAACGGTCTTGCGGTTAATCCGAAAAAGACCGAATTCATTCTGTTCACCAGGAAATTTAAGGTACCAAAATGGGACCCACCGAATCTTAAAGGCGTCCGACTTAATCTCTCGACCGAGGCCAAATACCTGATTGTAGTATTCACCTCCAAATTGAACTGGAAACGTAATACTGAAGAAAGAATGAAGAAAGGACTTAATGCCTTTTATGCATGTAGGAAAACCTTTGGGAAAAACTGGGGCTAACAACCGCAAATTGTGCACTGGCTGTACACCGCGATTGTGAGACCCATTCTTACCTGTGGTTCATAAGTTTGGTGGGAGGCGGTCGAAACCAAATCCTATCTTAAGAACCTGAACAAGGTGCAGAGAATCGCTTGCTTGGGTATAACAGGTGCAGTTAGATCTACACCACAACTAGGTCTGGAAACGCTATTAAACCTGCAACCCATTGAGCTATTCACTAAGAACGTGGCAGCCAAAGCCGCTCTCAGATTAAGAGAGAACAAAACTTGGAAGCCTGGTTACTGCGGACACTCATGCATACTTCAAATCTTTGATCGGAAGGGACTCATGTCACTTACACATTACGAGACACCCAGATATGACTTTGAGAAAAATTTTAGAATCACTATACCAAAAAGACAGGACTGGAACTCACCCAGTACCATCATTAGAGGCATATCCGTCTACACGGATGGTTCAAAAACAGAAAATGGTACAGGAGCCGGCGTATTCTCAGAAAGACTTGGTTAATAGCAGTCGTTTCGACCGACTGATCACTGTAGCGTCTTCCAAGCTGAGATCTATGCGGTTAAGAAAGCAGCACAGACTATCCTATCGATGGGACTACCAGCAATGGAAATAACCATCTGTGTTGACAGTCAAGCAGCACTCAAAGCAATCGGCTCCAACCTTGTTAATGCGAAATGTGTTACAGATTGCCTCTTGGCACTTAGGGGTATACGTCAGCACTCAGTTCTACTCTGCTGGGTTCGTGGACACGTTGGGGTGGAAGGGAACGAAAAAGCGGATGAATTGGCCAGATACGGCTCTGATATGAACCCTCAACTTGCGGACGGAGAGGTGCTACCACCTTTCAACACCACTAAGACTTTTATTGACAGCGTCACCACACAACTGGCTAAGGAACAATGGAGCAACACCATCGGTTGTGTCATAACCCGTAGTCTGTGGCCTGTGGTTGACACCAAAAGATCAAAGCTCCTGGTCTCTTTTAACAGAAGCCAAATCCGGATGCTCGTCGGGGTTCTAACCGGACACTGCACCATTTTTTTTTTTTTTACTTTTGGAGAAATGCTTTACGCACCATAAGGAAATATCCATATTTCCCCGTGAGCCGGGCTCTCCTAGCGGATTTAAACCCTTGGCGTACCGGCTAAAACTCCAAAAGTGTCTCGCCGATCTCCCCCCTCGGGACTACTTGCGCATTACTTCGAGGGGGGGTCCGTGTCTAAGTAGCGGGCTCGGTCATTTCCTCAGCTACCTCCTCTTGTTTTTTAATTTTCAGGATTTGGGTCAGATACGTGCTTATTTGCATCCACTGGACTTACTTGTCCAGCATCTTCTGAATGATGTTGTCCTGGCTGATTTCGCCGACGTTTCCACTTAGTTCTTGGCGGAGGGATTCCCATCTAATGCACTCGAAGACGGTGTGGTAGACGTCGTCTGAAAACGAATCTCCGTATTGACAGGATGGGCTTCTCACTTTTCCTATCTTGTGGAGGAAGGCGTTGAAGTATCCGTGTCCGGTGAGGAACTGGGTAAGGTAATAGTTCAATTCACTGTGTTTCCGGTTACTCCATGCGTTTACGTCTCTGATGAGCCTCGCAGTCCAGCGCCCTCTACTTTCAGACTTCCAGCGTTCTTGCCACTTGCGTTGTATACGCGCTGTTGCTTCCGCCATCGCTGCTTCCGCTCCAATTTCCGTTTTCTTTTCGTATGCGTACTTTCGTTGTGCTGCAAGGAGGTCTATTGGTGTCACCCCCGCGATTACAAGAGCCGCTGGCTCCGACACCGTGCGGTATGCGCTTGCTATCCGTAAGGCACCGCGACTCTGCACCGACGCCATCTGTTTGCGGTACTTTTCTTGCTTCAGTGCGTCAGCCCAAATCTCGCTTCCGTATAGGAGAATCGCGTGCGTTGTCGACAACAGTAGTTTTCGTTTACTAGCAGATGGTCCACCTACGTTCGCCATCAACCTGGATAGAGATGCTGTCACTTTTGATGCGCGTTCTGCGGCCGTCCGTATTTGTTCCCAGAAGCTTAGCTTCGTGTCGAGTCTAATTCCCAGGTATTTTACCGCACTTTTACTCCTTATAACCTCGGTGTCGATGTTGAAGTCGATTATCGTGGGAATTCGTTTTCTCGTTAGGAGCACTACTTCGGTTTTTTCAGTTGCCAGAGACAGCCCGTGCCCCTCTATCCAGGAAATTGTCCTTCGCATGACCTGATTTAGCTTCCTCTGTGCGCTTTCGGTGTCTCTTGCTGTAATCACTGCAGCTACATCATCTGCGTATCCGACTAGGAACGAATCTTCCGGCATCTCCATGCGTAGGATATCATCGTAGGAGATGTTCCAGATATCAGGTCCTAGGATAGATCCTTGAGCGGCTCCGGATGTGATATCTTTTCTTCTTAATCCCTCCGTTGTCTGATAGATTAGTTCCCGGTCTCTCAAGTAGTTTTTTAACATCTGCGAGAGATACTCTGGGATTTCGAATTTTATTTCGAGTGCTCTTATCATATCAATCCACCTGGCAGAGTTAAATGCATTCCGGACGTCCAGAGTTACCAGTAGCACAATTTTTCGGGTGGAAGTGTAGCCTCGGTGGGTGATTTCGGCGGCTCTTACAACTTCTTCTATTGCTCCTATTGTAGAGCGACCTTTTCTGAAACCGTATTGTCGCTCAGACAAATCTCCTCTCCTTTTAATCGCGGCTATGAGGCGTGGCTGCAATAGCTTTTCTAGGAGTTTTCCTGTTGTATCCAGCATGCACAAAGGCCTATAGGCGGACGGGGAGTCTGGCGGTCCTTTATTTTTGTCGATAAGGACAAGCCGTTGCTTTTTCCAGCGTTTTGGAAAGGTCCCCTCGCCTAGGCAGCTGTTGTACATACTGAGTAAAAGTTGTGGGCTGAATTGAGCTATTTGTTTAAGCGCTTCCACCGGTATACCGTCTGGTCCGGGAGCTTTTTTGTTTTGCATTACATTTATAGCAATCTTCAACTCTTCTTCACTGAAATCTTGTATTTCCTGTTGCTGGCCAGAGGGGGTGTCGGGTGGTCTAACAGGGTGACTTGGGAACAGCGTATCTATAATATGACTCATCTTTTCTGGGCTTAGGGCTTCCGTGGTTTTTTGGGCTCCAAGCTTTCGCATAACAATCTTGTAACCAAGTCCCCAGGGGTCATTGTTGACATCTTGTCGGAGTTCTTCCCACTTAAGCTTCTTACTCGTTTTTATGGCTGTCTTGAGCTCATGGCGTTTGGTTCTGAATTCTTCGAGAACTTGCTCGATGTTGTCATCCTGCCTTCTTCTTCCTCTGGTGACTTTTCGTCTTAGCTGCAGACACCTCCTGCGGAGTTCGGCTATTTCCATCGACCACCAGTAGACTGGCTCTTTTCTTCTGTTTGAGTAGTTCTTTCGAGGCATTGAAGCATCACATGCGAGTCGGATGAGTTGCATTGTTGATTCTACTTTTTCTTCGGTAGTTCCCTGCATCTGGATCACGGAACTTTTTCCATTGTCAATCATCCTCCTAAGGAGATCGGTGTTCAGTTTGTTGACATTCCATCTCACTGTTTGATTTTGGTATCGGTTCGAGTTTCGCCTGACTTCCTCAATATCAAAAACGATATATTGGTGATCACTGCCTGTGTATTCTTCAATGACCCTCCAGTTCCTGATTTTGGACAGTATACCTTCTGTGGCGAAGGTTATATCAGGTATTGTGCCTCTTTGTCCTGCTCTTCTGAAGGTGGGGGTGTTTCCTACGTTAACTACACTAAGACCACGTCTCGCTGCCATCTCGAGTATTTGCCTTCCTCGAGAATCTGTCGTTGGCATGCCCCATTCTTGGCCTTTTGCGTTAAAGTCTCCTGCAACTATGATCTCTCCTTCGGTCTCACATATGAAATCTTCTAAGTCCTCTAGTTTTTGCCGGAAATCATCCATGCGGTCATTTGGACTTAGGTATACACTAATTATTGTGATTTTGTTGTTTTTTATCCATGTAAAACCTCTTTTTGATCCCTTGCTCTGAACAGTGATGTTTCTTTTTGGAATCCATAATGCGGCGGTTTTTAGTGTATCGGAGATCCAGGTTTGCTCCATTTTGTTGGCGTATTGCTCACTTATGATGATTACGTCCGCTTGTAGTTCACTTATAAGCTTGAACAGGAGGTTGTCCGCCGTTCGGCTCCTGTGGACGTTCGCTTGTAGTATCTTGGTCATTTTGAGGAAGTCTCTTTCGTCTTTTCAAGTGCCTGTCTGAATACTTGGCACTTTCCCGATCCAGGTACGTGGTCCGTTGCGCAGGGTTGATTTTCAAGGTTTGCGCATAAGTAGCACTTTGGGGGTTCCTTACAGTCCTTTCTTTTATGGTCTGTATTTCCGCAGTGAAAGCACAGTCCTTGGTTTCTCCTATGAGACGAAGAGGAAATAGAGTCCGTGGAACATCTTCTATGCCACTGCCCAGCTTTACAAGAACGCCGCTCATCCTGTATAGGAGCAAGGTTTTTCGAAAGTTTGGACGACTTGGCTGGGGTACCTCTATCAGACATAAAACTATTCCTCAACAGATCGAAGTGGTTTTGATAGCCACATGTCCTTACATGTATAAACAGGGAACTCACAATGGGCCTGCACGGCTTCCAGGTGAAAATTTCCATCTGATGCAAAACTGCCCTCCCAACGTAACCTAACCTAACCTAGAAACCTGTTGATCTAAAGAGATCTCAGAAAAATATGAGACGGTTGTATTAAAGCTTTTTACATGTCCTTGGGGTAAAGGACCACACAAGATTCACCCAAAGACAGTGTGCTGTGCAACTAAAGAACCAAAAACGTTTGTTTTTACGCCATCGAGAATTATAGATGGGTAAAAT
Organism: Cheilosia impressa; assembly: GCA_948293265.1. Lineage (NCBI taxonomy): Eukaryota > Metazoa > Arthropoda > Insecta > Diptera > Syrphidae > Cheilosia > Cheilosia impressa. The sequence continues at coordinate 46,373,030 of OX411880.1, forward strand.
TCGGCTCCAATAATGAAATCGATATTACTACTTTGGTAAAAGAAGAAGCAGTTACTATCGAACGATGGTAAATTGCCTGTAAGGCGTTTTAAAAACAATAGCATTAACGACGGCGTTAAACGACTCCATGTGCCTCGATCTCAAGACTAAAGAGTATAGTTTTGATGAAGTTGTGGTAACGACTGCGCTCATACCTGAAATGTTGGCCTGAATGTGCTTTACAGGAAGGCGTAGCCTGCGCTGTGCATCTTCGGAGATAAAACTAGCCTCCGATCCAGGATCGAGAAGAGAACGTAAAGTTAATTTGTTACCAAGGTGAAAGATATCGATTAATGCAGTTGCAAGAATTACACGTTCACTATTTTTGAAAACAAAAGAATGGACTTGTAAATTGGGCGCTGGGCTAGTGGACGGTATATGTTGTTCAGAGATTTGTTGAGAAGTACGGGGCTGAGAAATATTCGTATTACCAGTAGAAGGTGACTCTTCGGTATTATGTAAGAGTGTGTGATGTGGTTGCCGACATAGCTTGCAAGTGAACTGACTTGGACAGTCGTTTGCTGTGTGTGTTGATGAAAAACAATTTCCGCAATAGTTAAGCATTGAAACTTTTGCAATCCTATTGGGAATAGTGAGTTGCAAAAACTTTGAACAGAGGCGAAGTGGATGAGGGGATTTGCATAAACGACAGTTGAAATTATTCGTTTTAGTGTGAAATACACGGTGTTGTTGCTGATTTTGACGTGATTTCTGAGTCTTCGAATTTGAATCCCTAATATCAGACACTGATTCTAGGATTTGATATTGTTTGGTTAAAAATGCGTCCAATTCTGACCAGTCTGGGAGCTCGCGAGGCCTTTGGATTGACTGTTCCCAAATGGAAAGTGTCTTTTCGGGAAAACGATTGGAACATAAAAACACTAAAATTGGATCCCACGATTTTGTATCAATCTGATAAGCTTTTAAAATTGAGAGGCAATCATTGATTTCACTTTGAAGTTTTTTAAGATTTTTGCCAGAATCAGCACTTATGATCGGAAGATTAAAAAGCGTTTTCAGGTGGTTGTTTACCAAAATGCGTTTATTCTCATACTGCTCTGATAAAGCATTCCAGGCAAGATTAAAGTTATCAGCGGTAAGTGAAAATTTACAAACGATATTATATGCCTCTCCTTTGGTTTTTGAACGTAGATGAAATAGCTTTTGTACGGCACATAATTTAGTATGTTTTTTATTTACATAACCGTAAATAAATCTGGGAATGATGGCCATGACAAGTAATCACCGTAAAATATGTCGGTGTCACACGGTAACACAATGAAGAATGCTCCTGAACACTTTTCACAACTGTATTTTCGGGGGGAGAATCCGCGACAGTACTGTCATAATCGGAATTTATTACTTTCAATCGTCGAATTGAATCGATGATATCACTCAAGCACGTAATGTAAAGTGATGATATGGACTGGTATTTACCCCGAATTGCTTCCATATCTTCTTTGGAGGCAGAAACGTTAGAGTCTAAACAAAATGAGTACGCTTTTCTTATTTCTGTCCATAGCTCTCTTAACTGCTCTTTCGAATCTTGTAAAGACTTTATAGATTGATCAACAATTGGGATTTCTTTACAACTCTTGCGACACTCAGTCAATTGATCAGTAGCAAGTACAAAATCATCAAGGCCAATCTCCTCCAAAACTAATACTCTCACCTCCACTAGTGACTAGTGGGTGCCTAGTACCTCGACTGGAGATTGGGTAACCAACCCCTTTGGAAATTCGTTGGTGGCAGCAGACGCGAGAGGGGGGAGGAGTGTTGTTTTCTCACTAAGACACCTCCTCTGGTACCAGACGGCAGTGGAGGAGTTCCCTAGATGGAACCAACGGTGGCGTCTACAGTTCCAGTCAGGACGAACTATTTAGTGTAATCCCTATAGAGCTGCTCTGATATATTCGGATACCAGGTCTACAGGGATTTCCAATACCGAGCCAGGGTGTTGGAGAAGAGTAGGTGGCGGATGAGCCCTTAATGGGCCAACGACAGCGCTCACATCCCAAAATGGGTTACTGGCACCGGAATAACCGGCCTGCTGTCCTAAGGTCAAGGGCCTGGCCCTCCAGGTTGAGGGTTGTGCCGTCGGGGTAACTTCCCGACCATGTAAAAAAAGAATAGTTTTGAGAGAGACACGAGGAGCCTCGGATAACAATTTCCCTCAAACGGCAACTAGACCCGGAACGTCAACGGACAACGATTTAAGAGTATGTACCTGGAACGTGTGAATGCTGCACACCCCAGGTGCTACTCAAAAACTTGAGTCTGTCCTCACGCGGTACAAGGCAGATATTACCGCGATCCAGGAGATACGATGGATAGGATCAGGTATGATGAAAAGGAAAAATTGCGATATTTATTACATCTGCCATAAAAGATTGCATGTATTTGGATGCGGAAATCGGCTTAGGACAAAAGTTATTGACTTTAAGCCGATAAGTGATCGCCTAGCTGTAATCCGCATCAAAGCTACTTTCCAAAACATAAGCCTAATATGTGCACACGCCCCTACCGACGAGGCTGAAGACCCTATCAAGGAGGAGTTTTATGACCTCCTGGATGGAGCCTACGGAGCCTGTCCGGAGTACGATGTCAAAGTTGTGCTCGAGGACTTCTTTGGCGGGTTAGTTGGTAAGCACAGAATCCACGAAACGACCACAGACAACGGTTACCTACTAACTGACTTCGCGGCAGCTCGTAATACGGTGATAAGTAGCACTAGGTTTCCAAGGCTAAGGATCCACACAGCAACCTGGCGCTCTCCAGACGGTCGAACCGCCAACGAAATCGACCATGTGCTAATCGACGCGAGGCACGCATCCAACATCCTCAACGTGCACACATTCCGCAGGGCAAACGTCGACTCTGACCATTTTCTTGTTGCGGCTAAGTTCAGAGCTCGACTATCCAACGAGAAGAAGCTGCGTTCCGCCCAGAAGAAGAAATTCAACGTTGGACGCCTTAGCACACCTGGAGTAGCCAGAGTCTATAAAGAGCGCCTGAGTGAGAAACTCTCCGCAGTGCATTCACCTACCACAAATGCCAACACCCAGTGGTCCCAGTATCGCGACATCATCAAAGAGGTAGCCGAAACCACCTTAGGGTACCAGCCACCCCAGAGAAAGAGTCCGTGGTATGATGATGAATGCGTACGCAGGAAAAAGGTGACAGAAAATGCACATATGAAGACGCTGCAGCGCAAAACAAGGGCAGGGAGGGAAGACTATCGAGACAGGAGAAGGGAGGAGAAGAAAATCCTGCGTAGAAAGAAGAGGGCATACGCAGTCTCCCAGTTAAAGGAGATCGAAGAGTCACGCGATCGAAGCAACATCCGGAAGTTCTACAAGAAAGCCAAGCAACTGGCTGCTGGTTTCAAGACCGGAACGCAGGCTCTTCGAAACAGTGATGGAAACCTAGTCATCGAAGTCAATGAAGATCCAGTTCCACCAGCCAGTATAGAAGAAGTTGGCTCAGCAATAAAAAAGCTAAGGAACAACAACGCCGCCGGCTCTGATGACTTAAAAGCAGAGCTGTGATGTTTTGGTAAGGCGCATTCACCAAATCATCAACCAAGTATGGGTGGAAGGAAGTATATGCCCATATGCCCCATCTACAAAAAAGGCGATCCTATGTCTTGCAAGAACTATCGAGGCAAATACAAGATAAATCAAATTTTTTAAATGAAGATGATAGTTATTCCCGGGATGATGATGTAGAGATGATAATGATGATAATGTAGGGATGATGTAGAGCTGATGAATGTACTCGTCTAGTTCGGACGACGAAAGCACCGACGAATTAAAGATGACTTGGGTGTGCTCGTCCAGTTGAGACGACGGAAGCACAGATGAATTAAAGATGTCTTGGGTGTGCTCGTCCAGTTGAGGCGACGAAAGCACATACGAATTATAGATGACGAGTGTGCTCGACCAGTTGTGGCGACGGAAGCACAGACGAAATTAAAGATGACTTGGGTGTGCTCGTCTAGTTGAGGCGACGAAAGCACATACGAATTATAGATGACGAGTGTGCTCGACCATTTGAGACGACGGAAGCACAGACGAATTAAAGATCACTTGGGTGTGCTCGTCCAGTTGAGGCGACGAAAGCACATACGAATTATAGATGACGAGTGTGCTCGACCAGTTGTGATGACGGAAGCACAGACGAAATTAAATATGACTTGGGTGTGCTCGTCCAGTTGAGGCGACGAAAGCACATACGAATTATAGATGACGAGTGTGCTCGACCAGTTGTGACGACGGAAGCACAGACGAAATTAAATATGACTTGGGTGTGCTTGTCTAGTTGAGGCGACGAAAGCACATACGAATTATAGATGACGAGTGTCCTCGACCATTTGATACGACGGAAGCACAGACGAATTAAAGATGACTTGGGTGTGCTCGTCCAGTTGAGACGACGGAAGCGCAGATGAATTAAAGATGTCTTGGGTGTGCTCGTCCAGTTGAGGCGACGAAAGCACATACGAATTATAGATGACGAGTGTCCTCGACCATTTGATACGACGGAAGCACAGACGAATTAAAGATGACTTGGGTGTGCTCGTCCAGTTGAGACGACGGAAGCACATACGAATTATAGATGACGAGTGTCCTCGACCATTTGATACGACGGAAGCACAGACGAATTAAAGATGACTTGGGTGTGCTCGTCCAGTTGAGGCGACGAAAGCACATACGAATTATAGATGACGAGTGTGCTCGACCAGTTGAGACGACGAAAAAACCGACGAATTAAAGATGACTTGGGTGTGAAGCAATTTAATTATGGTGGCGACGAAGAAACTGATCGTGACCAACCATCAATTCGTGGTATTTATACGGCTCGTTTGGACCAAAATGTTTAGGGTTGGTGGAAAAGTATCACTGCAGGTTGGTCGCCACAAAGAAATAATAAAACTCTTGTCTTCACAGTGGTGCTAGCGGTAGGTGCCGCCACAAAAGTATTCTTTATTTAAATGTTTTCGATGGTGCAAGCGCCAAGTGCCGCTATAAAGTTCTAATTTTAAGTTTTATAATGATTTTTACAAACAACCGAACGATTTTAGATGAAGTTAAAGAATGGAAATAACAATTACCGAGTTACAAAAATTAAAAGCCACAACTGTTGGAAAAAGAACCAGGAAATGTATGCTAGGAAAGTTAAAAATGCAAGTTCAGTGCAGTGGCTTACGTCTAACAAGCGTACTTGATTATTTAGTGACTGAAGGCCGAAGTTACATTATAATGAAGAGTTATAGTTAGTGCTATAATTGTATTTTCAATTGAACATTACCGGCCGCCTTGCAGCACTAGCTGCAATAAGATAAAATTAAAATTAAATAAAATTATATGAAGTTTTTTTTTCTTTTTTTTAAGAATGAATTACACTGTAATGTATTCATATTGTATTACAAATCAATGTGCAAAATAAAGTATGGTTTTATACAAGAGGATTGAGTATACGGGAACGATGGGACGCGTTATGATACCCTTTTCTGTTTTTATATCAACGACTCTTACTTTCTGATCGGAGCCAGGATAGACCCGTAGAACTCTTAATAACCGCCATTCGTTAGGGGGTAGATTACCTTTTCGAATAATAACGAGATCATGAACCTGCAAATCCCTTTCAGGGTGCTTCCATTTGTAGCGTTTATGCAGCTCTTTGACATATTCCTCTTTCCAACGCATACTGAATTGATGGTGAAGTATTTTTAAGTTCTTCCACCGATTGATGAGGGTGAGTGACTGATCGGAGTAAGAAGGCTCAGCAACACCGAGAAGGGGCCCACCTCTCAAAAAATGGCCGCGCGTTAACGCAACATATGTCGGAAAATATTTTCCGACATAGGGGATAAAGGCGAGAGTTCAAACATGCCTCAATGCGGGCTAAAAGGGTTATAAACTCCTCAAGAGTAAATTTTGAGGATCCAGCAATTTTGTGAAAATGTGGGGGGAACCAGGCGGGATAAAATTCCATTTTATGTCGGAGCAATTCGGTGCGTTTTCCTTTGGGTGGGAGTATAGAGCCTTTTGAAAGTCGTACAACAGCAGTTTGGAGGCACCAACAAAATTAGTACCATGATCAGAAAAGATTTGGGAAGGCACTCCCCTACGAGCAACGAAACGAGTGAAAGCAGTCAAAAATGCTTGGGTCGTAAGATCACTTACCGCCTCCAAGTGAATAGCCTTCGTCGCGAAGCATACGAAAAGTATCCCTTTTCCAAACGGCACTTCCTACCATGATATGTTTTTTTTAGAAAAGGGCCGGCGAAGTCCAGGCCGGTATTTATGACTGAGGGTGGTTCGTTCGACAGGCAGGGTGCCCATGAGTTGGGTGGCCAACTGATGTTTATGAACCGTACATGGCTTACAATGCCGAATTCAATTTTTGGTCAAATTTTTGAGTTTCGGTACCCAGAACTCCGAGCATATCATGCGGAGCATCAGTTGAATCTCCTCATGCAAAGAGAGCATATGAACATAAGATACGTATAATTGGATAAAGTAGCACCCATACGGCAGTAAAATCGGATAGCGTTCATTATACGACAATGAAGAGGCCGCGAGCCTACTGTTTGAGCGGAGAATTCCATGTGAATCAAGGATAGGATTCAGTGGCACAGGACAGCTATTGGCTTTAAGTGGGAGCCCTTTGCTCTCCGTTTCATATCCCATAGAAAAATGTCGCCTTTGGGTAAGAATGATAACTCGTTGCTTGGAAAACCTGATCTCCTCATGTCGGAGATCTGTTGAGAGATATCTAGATCAGAAAAGTGAGTGTGTCGAGTAGTATTTATGAACAGTGTTGCCACTAAAATAAAATGAATCCGGTCAAATCTGACCGAATGACCGATTTTTATTTTTTTCAATTCGGTCAGAAAATCCGGTCAAAAGTTGAAATAAGATTTTTTGACCAGAATTCCGGTCAAAAATGTAATAAAATAATATATTTCAACAAAAAATATATTATATTATAATATGTATGTAACTAATCTTGGATTTAGTAAAACAAAAAACAAACAATTCATTGAAAAGCTTTGCATCACAATGTTTTGCAGAAAAATTAACTTTCCACTCCACTTCGGCGTTTGAAACTCGTAAAACCAACACCGAAATTGCAAAATATGCTAAAACGTCTTTACTTCGGTCTTGTTTGAATGCACACACCCAGTCACAGTTGGTGGGAGTATTCAAATGAGAGTGGTTTCTGTATGAACTTGTGAGTGTGTTCATTAAGTATGGCCAAGTATTATTCAAAGTTTAGAAATCTATCCTTTATCTAGTCATAGAACAATATTATTTTTCCGGTCAAAAAAGGTTTTTCCGGTTAAAGAATTTTGTCGTTCCGGTTAGAAATCGGTTAGACCGAATTTAAAAATTTTCTCCGGTCAGAGTGAAGAGATTTCGGTCAGATATAACCGGAATCCGGTCAGAATGGCAACACTGTTTATGAACCGAAAAATATAACTCAGGACTCGGACAGCGCGATGCCACGACGAGAAACGCATTAAAGATTTGTTCCACATCATTGAGAACACGATTGGGAAAAGTCTTTATCGGTTGTTGCTCCAGTACGGACTCATCAGGTAGAGGCGCAATTGAACACGGCCAACTGGATTCGGGTAGTTGCAACCAATTGGGTCCCGTCCACCATAATTGGCTTGTGTGTAAGACGTTAACCATTAGTGGAAAATGATTTTTGATGACTTTGTTAGAAAGAGAAGGGTAGTTTCATTGGAAAAAAACATACTTCAAGCTTCAAAGCGTTTTAGGAATGGAAATATCGAATCGCTTAAAAATGAGTGAAATGAGACCATAAGCGACTGAGTCCATTTAAGGCTTCCCTTAAATTGCGAATAAAAAGTTTTCTCTAATGGGGATTGTCTTCTATTTTATATCAAAGGTAAAAAATGGTGCATAGAACAGAAATGTAGAATTTCATCGTTTGTAGTTCAACAGTTTTTGAGTTATGAGCACCTTAAATTGGGGTCTCTATTTGCTTAAATTTCAAATAAATCATAAACCGTTACGCCGATTGACGCAATTTGAATTTTATTAGATTAGTGAAGTGGACACTTTCAAATACAGAAAATTTTATCACTCTGCTTGTTAGGGTTTCGGAGATAACACGGATTTAAGGGATTGCAAATTTTTTTTTCAAATGGTTCTAACTTTCTAACGGTTGAACTACAAACGAAAAAAATGTCACTACAAACAACTACAAACGAAGGTCTATCGAACTGCACTTCACGTTTTTCATTCTAGAAAAAGTGCGCGCTAACTTCACAAAAAAAAAATTAAGTTTCAATTTCGCTTAAATTTGATATAAATCGTAAACCGTTAGGCGGATGGATACAATTTGTGTTTTATTAGATTGGTTAGGTGGAAAACTGTTGAAAATAGGAAATTACATCACTTGGCTTTGTACCGTTTCGGAGATAACGAGGGTTTTAGGTCGACTGCTTAAATTGCATACAAATTCTCTTTGGTTGGAACAATTTTGCGATTTTTGATTTTATTAGATAAAGCATACATGGTTCCTATCAACTGATCAGTTTTTGTCGTTTGTAGTTGTCCAGCATTTGAAATATCCGTCCCCTTAAATCGGGTTGCGCAGACGATTTCACCCATTTTCTTATATTTTGAATAAATCGTTATCTATCAAAAAAAATATCAGTTTTTTTTATTCCATTAGAAGCATCTAATAGAAAGCATTAGAAAAAAATAGATTTCACTACTTTGAGTTGCTTAATAACCGAAATATTGGTATGAGTTTATATGAAAAATTACTGTTTGCATAAGTTGCATCAAAATCTTGTTATTTGTGATAAAACCAAATCATTTGAATTGGATTAGATGGCCAGGAGTACAGAGTTTGCAAAACATATGTTTTTGGTGCTATAAATTGTTTAAAAGTGGTCGTTTTTTAAGGTTATTCAAAGAAATAGAAAATTTTTTTAGATAAAATCGGACTTTATTGATTGGTTGTTGTTGCTAATTGACAAATTATGACTCATATCGATGGACACGGATGAATGCTTTGCGGAAATGTGTTTACCGTTGGTTTGTTGTTGTTGGGAAATCGATATAATGGATGCAAACGTGAAATGATGAATTTTTAGACTTTAATTGCGTTTTATTAAGTAACGCTTGAGTGAATTCAGAAATTTTAAATGCAGTTATTTAAGTTGGGATGTGCTTAATGCAACAGTAATTTCAAAAAAATTCTTTCTATTGGAAATTTGGAGTTATAGATGCAAACACAAATGTTCTTATATCTCCGAAATTAGACATTTTTGGGAAAAAAGAATTTCACTACAAACAACTACAAACGATTTCGAATGCAACTGGCTAGTTTACATTTCAAAAGCTCAAAAGTGCGCGCTGAAATTTTTTTCTAATGCTTCTAAGTCTCTAACGGTTGAACTACAAACGAAAAAAAATTCAAACAACTACAAACGAATGTCTATCGAACTGCATTTCACGTTTTTCATTCTAGAAAAAGTGCGCGCTAATTTCACGTAGGTCTAAGAAGACACTGTATACACTTTTCTTTTTTACCCGACTGTACACAGGGAGGGTTATTGATATACACTCTTTCCAGTTTGTCAGTACAAAATTTAGTGCACTTTCGCATGAATGTCCCTTTTTAAAACCAGATTGGGCTTCTATTATGAAATCGTGCCTTACGAAGTAGTCCTCTAATTGATTAAACACAAATTTCTCGACGATTTTTTCATATAGTGGTAGGGAATTGATAGGTCGAAACTCGTTACATTTTTTGTATTTGCCACTTTAGCGGTAGGAGTTCCACGAGTCAGGAAAAATACCTTTCTCAAAGGATTTGTTTATGATTTTTATTAGCACTGGGTTTAATATATCAGAGTTGTCTAGATATATTTTAGGGCACAGCATAGTAGAGTCTTTTTTGTTTTTCATTTTTGTTAGTATTGATCGTATATCTTGTGTAGTAATATCACTGAAAGTAAATTCATTTATTAAATTCACGAACGTTTTTACAGGGATAGATTCATTTATCTCGTTATACTGTCCACAAAAAAATCATTGAATTTGTCCACAATTATTAGCTTATTATTATCTACTATTTCATTGTTAAATTTGACACACGTTATCGAACTTTCTTCTTTTTATAAGACTAGTTTTTTTTATATTTCTCCACATCTCTTTTTGGTTTGTTGAGCTATCGATTTTAATTTGGATAAATCTATTTTTTGCCTTTTGAATTTCTTGAGAATATCTATTTCTGATCACCGTGTACTCCTTCCAGTCCTCTAACAAGTTTCCTATAACTGCCTTCCTATGTTTGTTAATTTTGTCTTGTTTCAAGTTGCGGAGATATGTATTAAACCACTTATTTTCACTATGGCTGCGAAGCTTATTACTAATAAATTTGGACGTGGTACTATTCAGTTCACTCACAAATATATCGCACATTACATTAATATCGTTCACACAATTTATGGTACTAATTTGACTATGCTGGAGCTCGTTTTTATATGTGTTTTTATTATATTTAAGTTTTTGAATCATTTCGTCTGCTTTAGTCACTCTATTTTTATTACACAACTCGATTGAAATCGTTTCGTGATCGCTTATTCTCAAGTTAGATTCTATTTTAACACTAAACAATTTGTTATTTGTAATAACATAGTCCAATAAACTTCTAGTGTCCTTAGTTATTCTAGTTGGTTCACTTACCATTTGGAAGCACGCGTGATCTTTTATAATTCGTCTAATTTCTTTTCTATATGTGTCTGATTTACATAGCCAATTAATATTGATGTCACCCACCACAATTATATCACCTTTTTTGTCACATATCTCATCCATCAAAAGCACAAAATTGTTACAAAAAAATCTTTTGGATCCACTAGGAACTAGGTGATCTGTACACACCGACAATAACACATTCATAGTTACAGAAACGTACATGCACTTTTAAACACCATAAGTCTAAGTCTCTTTTGTATTCACTAACATCTATGATATGAATCTCTTCCTTAACATATATTATTACACCACCCGTATGACTAGAATCACTATTGCACCGGAATACTCTGTATTTATCTAAATTTATTTCATAATCCTCTATTTCTTTTATAATATGGGTCTCGGAGAGCACAATAATATCGAAGTTACTATTAACAATTGTCACTTCAAGATCTGCAAAATTATTCTTTAAGCCACATATATTAAAATGGATAACTTTTGGCGGGGCTAATTATTGCTAATAAGCAATTCTACTTTTTTCAGCTTCCAGTTTTTTCTTGTACACTTCACAAACATTGCTACGACAATCATGATCAACATTTAAACTTAGACCTAGTTTCTTATTTGCTATATCACAATTATTGCACTTGAGTATATCTTTATCACAGATTCTTGAATCATGGTTTTCGCCACACTTGGCACAGACAACGTCATTGGAACATTTATTTGCTATATGGTTATATCCCCAGCATTTGTAGCATCTTTTTACAGGCACATAATCATAAACAATACATTTATCCCAACCTATATTTATTTTTCCATTCTTAATTATATCTCTATATTCCTCGTTTTCAAGCTCGATAACTGCTTTATATGACTGTTTGTCATTTTTGATTACACTGAAAAATTTAATGCACTTGAGATATCCCTTTATTTTGTTTTGTTTTACTATCGCTTTTGCAAAATCTTCTTTCTCCCACTCAATAGGCGTTTTTCTTTTTTAGTTCAGAGCACAACCTGAACTGTTATATTTACAAAAAATCGTGTTTCTTTTTAGCTCAGACACATCAGAGCTCAGATTTTGTGTTTCTTTTTTCGTTCAGAGCGCTATCAGAGCGCGCTCGATGAGCTCAGAATAAATTGACTGAGCAGGCTGAGTGTATAGCTGATTGCACACGTCCAGTCACATTTGACAGAAAAAAAAACACAGGATAAGCAAAATAGTTGAAATGGTGGACGAACCTTGTTGTTTTGCAACTGAAAATTAACCAATTTAATAAATAACAATTAATAAATTTTAATTTATGCATTTATGACAACTATGTGCTCAAGTGTGTTTCATAAATACCTCAGAACAATCTGAGGACGCTCGTTTCAGAGAGCGCTCATAATGCTCGAGCTCAGTTCAGAGCTCAGCTCTGAACTAAAAAAGAAAAACGCCTAATATCTATTCCTCACACTAGAACACATGGTTTTTTTAAGTTAGGTACAAACACATCATAATTTTCACTCAGTTTCTCTTTAGCTTCTTTTTCTACAACATTTCTAGGTTCACTATCTTCACAATGAATTACTACAACACCATCTCTCTTCTCCACAAAACTATTTATTTTTACAGACAGGGAAGTTGGGTCGATGTTTTCTTTAATTTTTTCTTTTGTTTTGGTATTCTCCTGCCTTTGTTTGACTTGGGTGTGCTCGTCCAGTTGAGGCGACGAAAGCAGATACGAATTATAGATGACGAGTGTGCTCGACCAGTTGAGGCGACGGAAGCACAGACGAATTAAAGATGACTTGGGTGTGCTCGTCCAGTTGAGGCGACGAAAGCACATACGAATTATAGATGACGAGTGTGCTCGAGCAGTTTAGACGACGAAAGCACCGACGAATTAAAGATGACTTGGGAGTGAAGCGATTTAATTATGGTGGCGACGAAGAAACTGATCGTGACCAACCATAAATTTGTGGTTTTTATCCGGCTCGTTTGGAAAAATGTTTAGGGATGGTGGTGGTGGAAAAGTACCACTGCAGGTTGGTCGCCACAAAGAAATAATTAAACTCTTGTCTTCACAGCGGTGCTAGCGGTAGGTGCCGCCACAAAAGTATTCTTTATTTAAATGTTTTCGATGGTGCAAGCGGCAAGTGCCGCTATAAAGTTCTAATTTTAAGTTTTATAATGATTTTTACAAACAACCGAACGATTTTAGATGAAGTTAAAGAATGGAAATAACAATTACCGAGTTACAAAAATGAAAAGCCACAACTGTTGGAAAAAGAACCAGGAAATGTACTCTAGGAAAGTTAAAAATGCAAGTTCAGTACAGTGGCTTACGGCTAACAAGCGTACTATATTATTTAGTGGCTAAAGGCCCAAGTAACATTATAGTGAAGAGTTAAAGTTAGTGCTATAATTGTATTTTCGCCTGAACAAGGGCATTGACAGAGGAAGTAAGGTGTATCCTCGTGTACCTCCTCGTCTTCGCACCCCCTACATGTGTCGTCATTCTTGAGTTTCAGTTTCATTGTGTGGTTTCTTAGGAAGTTGTGACCTGTTAGGGCTCCTCGCAGTTTATACATCGATGTTGGTCAAACTGCATGAGTTTGCTAGTCCGACTTGGATTGTATTCCGGCCATAGCTTCGGTGATATTTCGCAGGTAGTCAATTCTTTCCACCTGTTGTTGGCTTTCATGCGGATCTTATCTTCCACCCTCTCTCTGAGATTACAGAGTGGTGGCTTGAGAAATTTGATCGCACGATCTTGATCCATAGCGGATCCATTTCAAGCCAGTTCGTCAGCTCTCTCATTGCCGGTTTTATCTCTGTGTCCAGGAACCCAGGATAAGCGCATGGTTTGCTGCGAGCAGAGAACCTTGAGCTCTTCACGGCAGCGGCGAACTAGTTTTGATTTAATTTCAATAGCAGACACTGCTTTTATAGCCGACTGGCTGTCAATGAATATGGTAATATCATCCCTTGGTATTTCCAACATTGACACCATATGGGCAGCTTCGCCGATAGCCAGAACCTCCGCTTGAAACACACTACTATGGTCAGGTAATCTGATCGAGTGATGTATATTCAATTCTTCAGAGAAAATTCCAGCACCTGTTCCACAGACCATCTTAGAACCATCTGTATAGATGGATATCGATTTCCTTTTTGTGGGTTCATCTGTGTTCCATTCTTCTCTGCTGGGAAAATAGCAAGAGAATGGTTTATCGAAGTCAAGGTAGGGAGACAAGTAGTCAGAAGTGACAGCATCTCCCATATATTTGTTCAGAATATGTGCGCGTCCCATTTTATAGGGTTTCCAGCTTTTGGATTGGCTGATCCTAAGGGCACTTTTGGCTGCAGATTCTTGCAGATTGCCTCCATTCCAGCCGTAGGTGTTGTCCTTATTGCACTGGTTGTGCTAATACACGCTAGTCTTTGTATTTTGGTCATTAATTTGAGATTTGATGCTTTGTTTGTGGCTTGCCACCAAACTAAGCTTCCATACGTGAGTATTGGACGCATAATAGCCGTATACATCCACAAAATTATTTTAGGGTTTGGTCCCCACCTTTTGCCGAAGATTCGATTACATGCGTAGAAAGCGCTTGCAGCTTTCTTTACTCTTTCATTGACGTTAATTTTCCAGTTAAGCTTCCTATCTAAGATTGTACCCAGATATTTAGCACTCCCGGCGACCCTGAGGGGTATGCCTTCAATATTTGGAGGATCGAAGTTCGGAATTACTCTTTTGTTACAGAACAAGACTAATTCAGTCGTCTGTGGATTGACTCCAAGACCGCATTGTTTTGGCCACATATTGAGTGTTCGTAATGCGTTTTCTAGCAGTTCGCTTATAGTAGGTAGGAATTTGCCTGTAGCAAGTATTACTACATCGTCCGCATAAGCGGTTACCTTGACCCCTTTATTTTCGAGTTTCACTAGTATTTCATTTATGACAAGGACCCAGAGTAAGGGGGATATGACTCCTCCTTGTGGTGTACCTCTAGAGGCTGTTACTCTAAGGTCAGTGTCAACTAGTTTTGCATTAATTTTTTTTTCATTGAGTAGGCTTTCAATCACATTGATAAGTGATTGGTCTACGTTGGAATTGAGTAGCGCTCTCTTTACTGCGCACGTTTTGACATTGTCAAATGCTCCCTCAATGTCTAGGAACGCGGCTAGTGTATATTCCTTGTCCTTTAAGGACTTTTTAATGGTATCGGTGACCTTATGTAACGCGGTCTCAACTCCTTTACCTTTAATGTAGGCATGTTGTGCCGTTGATATCACATTGTCAATCCGACTGCGGATAAAAACATTTTAAAACTTTTCGAAGGTTGTTAGGATGAAGGATGTTAGGCTTATAGGCCTGAAGTCCTTCGCAGACGTGTGGCTGGACTTGCCTGCCTTCGGAATAAAGACGACCCTTACTGCTCGCCATACCTTGGGAATTTGACAGCATTAAAGGCAACGTGTGAAGAGTCTCATCAGGGCTGGTATAACGATTGACCTGGCTTTCTCGAGCATGATTGGAAAGATTCCGTCAACCCCAGTTGATTTAAACTGTGCAAAAGTATCGATCGCCCATTTAGTTTTTTTCTCGGTTATTATACCCCCTGGAATTGTTGCTATGCTTGATATAGACTGGACGGCTGTTACTGGGATGCAACCCAGAAAGTGCGTCTGTAGAAGCAGACTTAGAGTCTCTTCAGAGGACTGCGTCCAGTTACCACTGTTGTCTTTAAGATACCCTGGAACTGCAGGTTCTTTGGATAGGATTTTCCTAAGTCTAGCTAATTCCCTGGTACTTTCTATTTCATTGCAGAATTTATCCCAGGGTGTGCGTTTAGCACTTGTGACAGCACTTTTGAATTTACGTTGACCGGCTTTGTATAGATCCCAGTCTGACTGTAAGTTAGTGCGTTTGGCCAAATTAAACAAAGATCTGACTTTCCTTCTGATTTCAATGAGGTCTTTGGACCACCACGATTGAGTATTCCTTTTCCTGATTGTCCGTAGAGGACAGGCTACCTCGAGTGCATTGCTTAGGATTTTATTTAAACTCTCTGTGAATGCTTCATTTTCGTCTGGTGTTCTCATTTCTTCGTTCTTAAGATTCTGACCATTCCTCACGGCCTCTGAGACAAAAGTGTCAAAGGTGGTGAGTCATGGGTTTCTGAATTTACCTGTGCCTATTAATTGTTCGTCTACTAGAAATTCTATAATCCTGTGATCTGAGAAGGATGGCTCTAGGGAGACTCTCCATTCCTTCACAGTTAAAATTTGTGAGTTACTGTGGAGTGTTAAGTCTAACACCTCACGTCTATTCCTAGTTACGAAGGTCGGCTCATTGCCAATGTTAGCTACTAAGAGATTGTTGCTAATTATGAATTCTAAGAGGGACTTACCTCGTACATTTATGTCCGTACTTCCCCAGAGCGTATGGTGGGAGTAAGCATCACAGCCAACAATCAGGTCCCATCCCTCCCTTTCTGCTGTTTTGACGAGTGTGCAGGATAGCTCTGGGGGTGGATTGTCCGTTTCATGTGGCATGTAGATTGTCGCGAGTACCAGCGCGCCTTTTCCTGCCCTGTCCCATTTGACAGCTGTTTGGTCCGAGCCGCTGAGACTAGGTAAATGAAAAAGTTTTAGCTGTTTTCTGGCGACAATACATGTTCGTGATTTACCATTTTCTGGTGTGTTGTAGTATATAACCAAATCTTTGGAGCTCAGCCCGCTTATCTTTCCCCGAAGAATCCAGGGTTCTTGAACCAGGGCGACTTCTATGGATTTCGTTTCCATAAGGAGAACGAGGTTGGCGCTGGCTGCCTTACTGTGATAAAGATTTATTTGCGCTATCTTCATCACGGGTAGTCGGTTGCTCTACGTGGTCTTTGGCCGCTAGCAGTCGGAGTTTGCACCGCGTTATGCCTACGCGGACCTAGCGGAGTAGCGGCAGCGATTTGTGACACAGCAATATAGTCACGTCCATCCCATTCTGGGTATATTCACCCGTTTCGAGAACTTTCCATTCCCTGCTTTGTAGTTCTGGGTTAAGGAACTGCAGGTTCCGTTCTATCCTTTCAACAGGTGGATAAGGTCCCCTCATGCGGATAATACCGTTTGGCCTGGTCAAGTTTAGGATTTCTTTACTGTCAACAATGCGCAGGTCAGCTTTTGACCAAGGTGCGTTCATGTTGATGTTGAAGACCTTTAACCAGTCCATGGTCTCCTGGTTGTCACTTTCCATGGTCTTGAATCCTTTAAAGGAAGATAGCTGGCCAAATAATGGAGGCTTGCCTTTTGGCCTCACAATGGCGTCGTTAACACCATCAAGGATCCGCTGTTCAATGAGCTCCCATTGGTTGGATGTGAGCTTCCGGTCTGGGTTGCCGTAGTCGACAATAGCGACGCGCAGATTTTCCTTCACCTTTTTGGCGAATTTTAGCCTTTTAGCCTGCCTACCTACAACCGGGGAGATCGTGTTGTCATTGCGACCTCTTTTGGAGGCCACCGGTGCGTTCCCAGGTTTGGACGTATCCTTGCCCGAGACAGCCCCTTGACTCTTTGAATCAACCGCAGTTGAGGTGGAAGGGAATCGACATTTCGCCCCCGCTACGGCCAATCTTGTGTCGGCTCCTCCAGAAGTCGTGCTAGCTACCTTCCTAACAGGCAGAACCTTTTTCGAGCAACCAGGGGTCTGCTCAGCCTTAGACGAGTCCTTAGCTGGGCCGGCACACGATTTTCCGGGTTTTGACTTTCCCAAAGCGAAAGGCAAACGGCATTCCTCCCTTGGTATAGACAACTTCCCTTTGCTGATTAGGTTCTGCCTCCTCGCTATTAGGCTGCTGCGCCATGCATCTTCGGTAGACTGGACTGTCTCTTGGACCCTAGCTAACTGCGCTGTTTCCCTCTCCGTGAAGGAGCTGGGATCGCGGTTCTTAGGCCTACTTAATAGGCGACGCGTTTTTTTTCTCCTTTTAAGCGGATCTGTCTGTTGTTCTATTCTGAACAGCTTGTTGCCTTCCGTCGTGTTCGCCACAGAGACAAATGAGGCTTCGGTTAAGTCCAAACTTTCATTGCCCTTTTTCTTCGACTTGTCAACAACAGTTTCCTTACGTGAAAACCTCGCCACCACGAACTTGACTTAGTAGACATACTGCGACAAAGTGTAAAGGACAGAGTCTCGACGCTCATTTTCGGATGCTCCATCAAGAGTATTCAAGACCTCCGTGAGGAGTGCAGACGAGCAGAGCGACATTTGACAGTTAAGGAACAAAAGTTTAAACGAAATGTGATGGAAATTGACGACGAACACTTAGCACACAGAGCTAGAAGCGGCCAGCGAGAGGACAAAGAGGACGACTACGAAGACATGGAGATCGCTGCCCTCCACCGACCCAACAGGCAAGCACCTAACCTGAGGACATACAGAACGAACGCTAACCAAAATACAATGACGACTTCACCGGCATGTCCTTCAAGCTTTCATACACTAACGTGTTTCAGTTGCGGCCAAGGCAAATATCAGCTTCAACTGCTCCGCATGTCAGGAAAACTTGAGAATCGGCGGTGTGTCCGGGAACAACCTGCCGAAGACGCACCCAATCGCGGAGGATCAAAGGAACCCGGACACTACTGAATTTTAAAGCGTGAACCGAAAGTGGATAATAACCCAACACAAAATATTTCTCCTCCTAGGAGGACTCTACATCAAAAGCTCCTGCATTAAGGCCGGTACGGAGCTGATCAGAAATGAAATTTTCCGGTGGTCTCCAAATAGACAGCGAAACGTCTGCGAAAAGGCAGCGGAAAATAATTCGGGGAGAGTTCCATCAGCTGATACACAAGTAGCAGTGCTATCAGCACGGGCTATTTATATCTGATTTGGTTATTTGAAATTTTCGCTGCCTCCTTAAGATTGTCATTTGAGATTTTTCCTAATTTACTCTATTGACTTTAAAGTTTGGCGATTTTTAGGCTCATTAGGAATTTATTAAATGCATACTTCTATTGTACTCATTTCGTATAACTAATGTCGTTTTCGATTTGGCTTTTCAGATTTTGATCAGAGATCTCAGATTTCTGCTGCCAAATCGAACATTTATTCCGAATTTTATTGATTCTTGTTTGTATTGAGTTGGCCGCAAACAAATTTCTTTATTCACTTACACTGGAAGTCCATTTCAATTGATTTTCATACATTTATACAAACCCATTTCGAAGTAATTTAATATAAAAAACTCGTTTCCATAGGCGTTTGTTTTTCTTAACGTTTTTAACATTGAAAAATGGAAACTAGAAAAGTCTCTGAATTATGAGTACCTATGTGTTGTTTTGTTTTTAATTTTAATTTACTATTGTCGTCTCTAAAAACTATGTTATCAGAATATAAGATTTTTAAAATTTGGCTCCATACCTCAAAAAAGATGGAAACACTGCAGTACAAATGTCAAATTTTTCGCAAGCAAATAATGTCCCGGACAATAAACGTGTGCGAAAAGCGAGTGGAGAATTGTACCAAGAATCTACTACAACTACCCACTTTTCCGCCTTCCTTTCGCACCAGCTGCGTACTGCAAAACGAAAATGAGTGCGAAATTTTTCTTTAAAAATTTCGTTGTGTCATTTTTGTATGGGATTTTTCGTTTCTGATCAGCTCCGTACCGGCCTTTATCAGGAAGCGCGACGAAGAATTTTTGCGGAATAAGTGACATGTCCGATGAAAAATGTGCAATAACCAGACGACGAATGGGTAAAATTTTAGCATCTGTTATAAACATAAATGACGATAATAGACCCTACGCAAAAGTTAAAATAGAAGGCGAAGAGCTCCTGGGTCTATTAGATAGTGGAGCATCCATTAGTTGTCTGGGAAACGGGGCACTAGAATTTTTAGAAAGGCATAACATACCAATGACCAAAATGACAACAGACGTTAAAACTGCAGACGGGAACCATCAACGTATACTCGGACGATTCACGACGACAGTCTCATGGGGTGGCAAGTCCCACGACGTAGAAATATTCGTTGTCCCAAATCTGCAACAAGCATTGTATTTAGGGGTAGATTTTTGGAGGTTATTTACATAATAGACGCTCCATCTCTTAAGGAAGGGGTATCGCCAGTCCAGGCGTTGTCACCCGCACAGGTACAGCAGTTGTAGAATATCAAGCAGTTATTCCCATCGCGGCCGTTATATCAGTTCACGGTAATACCATTCGGATTGTGCAACGCCGCCCAGAGAATGTGTCGGCTGATGGACAAAGACATACCTTCTCGTTTACAAGAAAGCGTCTTTGTCTATCTCGATGACCTCTTGGTTTGCTCTCCAGACTTCGAAACCCACGTAAAATTGTTAGAGGAAGTATCGAAGTGTTTACGGGAAGCGGGTCTAATACTATGTTCCCACCAACGTGATTTAGCCGAAGTGATTTATAAATCACGAAAGGCGTCTCCACCGAACTTTACGTGTTTAAGTGTGACATTTTTGTCAACTTTCGGAGCAGATAGTTTTTTTTTTTTTTGTTTTTTCTGTTTTGTTGCCATACCTGCCATGAATAAACGAATTTTTGAATGTATGTAATTAATAAAAATATCAAAAACTCACCGAAACATACGAACAAAATTAGAAAATTGAATTTGCAATAATTTTTTTGACAGTTTTTTGTATTTTTTGTTTGCTGAATAAAGTGCTGAAGAGAAAACAGGTATGTTCGATTTTATTTTTTGTGGATTTGCGATGACAGATACGTAATTAAAAATTAAACACGTCTAAATCACGTAATTATTAATCACGAAAATGTATGATAAATCACGTAATTTATGAGAGGATCTAGCTAAATCAAGTCGATTTACCTAAATCACGTTGGTGGGAGCATGGTATAACCATCAACGTCGAAAAAAGCAAATTTTGTTACAGAGAAATTAAATACTTAGGGTATATCGTCGGAGATGGAGGACGAGGTAGCTGAGGTAGTAAAGTAGAGGGAGGTAGAGGAGGTAGTATTCCATATCTTTGGTGTACCAGAGTATATACATTCAGACAACGGCAAGCAATTCGTCTCTGAACTGTTTGTCAGCTTTTTAGGAAAATACGGGGTCAAACACATTCGCACCGCGTTCTACTCTCCTCAAGCCAACGCGTCGGAAAGGGTCAACCGGTCCATATTGGCCAAAATAAAGTCATACAAAAACTAGACTTAATAAGGAGAAAGATATTCGACAACTTAAAGATTGCACATGATAAAGCAACACGAATTTACAACACCAGGAGTAGAGACGTTAAGTACGTTAAGGAGGGACAAATAGTATACCGACGAAATTTCAAGCAGAGCAGTTTGCCTGCGAACTACAACGCCAAACTAGAGCACAAATTCCTGAAATCAGTCATACTGAAATCAATAGGGAACTCCTTGTACGAACTTGGTGACCAGAATGGGGTGAAGGTAGGCGTATTTCACGCCAAAGATCTCCACATCTGAAGCAATGGAAACTACTCCTGACCCACTCAGTTGTCGTTGCCAAAACATCTGTGATATAAGTGCTTCATCTATGTTATTTATATTATTATGCTTGATATTTTATTTAACTTATTTATTTATTTATTTTATTTTAGAGTATTTATTTATTTTATAGATTTTATTTACTTTAGTTACATAAGAACATTTGTGATATAGGTATAGGTATACCTACTTGCAGCTATACGACGTGGAAAGGAGTGATTTCATGTGCTGATTTATCCAAATAGGAAGTGCACGAAAACACGACTTGACACATAATATAGCCACCTGTGATAACTCTGTGATAACTAACCTGTGATAACTAACCTGTGATATTTTCTTTTTAAATTTATTTATTTTATTTACTATTAATTGACTAACAACTACCGTAGACCAAGAGTATTCTCAGGGCTCTTACCACACGTTGGGAAAGTAACAAGCTCGCTGCAGGGACAAACAAAACAAAGGTAGGATGACCTACCTTTTATTATTATGAGGCCGGTTGATTCACGACCACTCCTCAACCGTCGTCGAACCTGTTACGGTAGACCATCCGCAATACCACCTCCATGGCGAACACAATTTTGGCGTTTAGGTGACGGTTTGCTGGCGGATTGTTTACGAACCTAATAAAAATGTAAGTATTCAATAAAAACAAGAAGTTTAAGCATTGGCTTAAACATTCATTGTGCATCAAAAAATATCTTATTAATTGAATTTATTATACATATGTTTTTTAATAAAGGACTCAAAAACATACTTCCGTACAAGAATTTGCTGCACTTGTTGAATTTTTAAAAGATAACAGTGGACTAGCGAAGGGCATTCTTAATTCTCCAGAATATAGAGCCAAGTCTGCAGATCTTTGGGATGGCATAACAAATGTGTTAAATGGTCTTGGGCCTCCGATTAAAACACGTGATGGTTGGAAAAAAGTGAGTGAAATATATTTTGGTTCTTATAAATTATTTTGAGTTTTTAATAAATCAATATTTTTGTTTGTAGTCAAGGTATGGAAGGATTTTAAATACCACATAAAAAACAAATTGCGACAGTCCTCAAAGTCCGTAAATATGGAGTTCATGTTCTTGCACTCGAAAAAAAACAAAAAAGGGAGCCACTGCTGGAGAAGAACCAACAATTTCCCGAAAGTTTTTCTCCAGAAACAAATGCATTAATTTTTGAATCTGAGAATATACTGGGATGTGAAGAAAGCTGTGAATATGAAAAGGACTATATCGAAGGGGAACAAACGTACCTACAAGAAGAGCCAGCGTATGAAAAGAAAAAGAAACACAGAAGCTAGAACTCCAATTACTACAGCAAACTTTTGGAGCTGCAGGTGAAACAGCAAAACATTTTTCAAGAAAAATCTGTACAACTCCTCGAAGAACAAAACAAACTCTTGGAGAAACAGAACAAAGAACTTAAATTACAAACTGAGGAAATGAAGCAAATAAGAAGAATCAAAGAACAAAAAGTTAAGCTTTTAAAAAGAAGCAATGAACTTATGCTGAGTGAAAGTATTGAAAACAGGAAACTTAAAATAAGTAAGCTTGAAATCGAACGAAGAAAACTTGCTTTAAAAGAACTGCAACTGAACTGAAACACAAATAAGTTCCTATTAATTTTAAGTCAACCAAAAATTAAGTGCTATTTTTTTTACATACTGGTTTGTAGTGAAGTTCCCTCGAGTGAAGAAGACATCTAAATCGTCCTTTAAGGACACCAAAACATCTCTCTATGATGTTCCTGCATTTTGAGTGCAGTGTGTTGTCCTTAGCTTCACGACTGTTTGGAGCAGCTGATCTATATGGGGTCATCAACAATGGCTCAAGACTATAGCCGGCATCGCCTTTAATTTAAATATTAATACGAGTGTTAGGAACTTGCAAATATGCTTTCATTGTATACGGTACCAAGAATTTTTCTGTTGTCTCCTCTCTTGAATTGCTCTTCCAAAAAGTTTCTCTCGGAACTCATTGACCATACAACCGAGTCATGAGAACTCCCACCATAGCTTGCATTGACGCAAGTTATCTTTTGATTATATTCACAGATCTGTGGATTTGTAGAATAGCATAAGATAAAAAAACATATTGTTAAATACATACATACCATCATTACGTTTAAGTTATGGTGTCCTTTTCTATTGAAGAAATGATGTTCGTTCTTTGAGGGACGAACAATACTAACATGCGTACCATCAACGCACATTATAACACCAGGAAAACCAGTTTTTCAAAAAAATATGCCTCCTCTATTGTTTTAACCTCCTCTGTCATATCAAATGTTATTAGTTTAGGACAAAGTTTTTTCTCCATGATGTCTAGCGATTCACTCATAATTTTAGAGACAGTGGATTGAGCCGTAGCGATGTTATAATCTTGTCCAACACTCTTTTGGTATGAACCCTGTGCCAGAAATCTAAGGGTGGCGGCAATTTTCAAAATCAGAGATATGGAGCTACTGTTTTGGCGCTTAAAGTCATCTTTAATTTCATCCAATATATAAATAAAGGCTTACTTTGATAAGCGAAACAATTTTACAAACCTAAATAAACAATTTTTTTTAAATGCATTTAAATTGTGATAAAAATTTTTAATAGGTACTTACTCTGTGGGCGGAATATCGAGAGGGGAAGAACCACTTCTTAACAATCTGCTTTGAACATTTATGTTTACATTTTCTTCCCTTTCTTCTTCATTTTCTGCATTCAAATATAAACTGATTGAATCCATTTTTATTCAAAACAAAATCCGAAACTTTTACAATCAACAACAACACAAAAAAAATTGTTGTGTCGGGAAACAGCTGTCAAATATTTGGGAAAATAAATGGAAAATTGGAAGTCAGAATGGAAATAACTGGAAAGCTTTGGGAAAGATAATTTTCGCCCTGTTCTCATTTGAGAATAAGCAAAATCGAACACGGTCGAAATTAAGGTATCGCTTTTGATACGATCCGCGCGCATTTGGGAATAACCCCCCTGTTTCAGTTAATAGATGTTAACCTTTCTTCCACTTTAGTGTGGTGCATCCCTGAATTTCTGTTCCATAGTGTGGCCAAGAAAGACGGGACGTTGACCGGGGATTCGTTCGGGGAAAATTTAACTGGTGGTCCAAAGAGTCAATAGCGATGCACCGAAATATACCGCTACCACAACAAAACATAGCAATCGGGCACCCGACTCCAACAGCCATCCAGTCCAGCGGTCCAGCTTACAACCTTCCAACAAAAGGGGACGAAAAGCCAAAGATCTCTGGACAAAAGGGAAGATATTCCCCAACTTGAAGGGGAAGAGCAGACGCAGTAAAACTGCACACAAATTGGTGCTCCGCCTTCACCCGCTTCAGCCACGTTGTTGGCAAAGACATCACAGGGTCAAATTGGCAATCCGATAGTGTCGAAACTAAAGATTTTTTTTGTGAATTCCATGAATTCAAGTACAGTAGAAAGTTTAGCCTTGACTTTTGAATTTTTTTTGTGAATTAGTATTAGTCTTGTTGTTTTGCTCGCGATTAAGGTCCATTGTCAAACAAAAATCATCGTCCTTCCTCGTGCTGGGGCCAGGACAACGGGGGATCGTCTTGCAACCGTGAGGAATAGTAATAAGTAACTGATTTGAATTTTTAATTAGGTTAGTTAAGTTTATAGTATTTAGGGCAGAATTCAATAGTTTCTAGTTTTTTTGAATAAAATCTTTGTCTCTTATCCCTAATTTTCGTGGTGGTATTTCAATTTAATATGTGCTTCTAAAAGCTTTTCGCGTTCGGTGTGTGGACCATGGACGGGCCGTCCTTCAATGGGTAGACTAAGAGAGAACGTGACCTTCACTGACTTTGATGACAAAACATGACTTAGACTAACTATTCTCGGAAGAGGTCGTAGATTGTGGCTGGGAGGAAAATTTGGGGCTACAACTCGCAATATCGGCCAGAGTGGTAGCATTCGGTTGTGTTTATCACACGAAGGGAGTGCAGGCCAACCTTTGCCAGCGTCACCAGACATGTCTCGGGTTCGTGACGCACCATCGCTTTTGAGAGACTGTGGGAAAGGAAGTGCGGTTAGGGAAGTGTTAGTTGTAGGGTAGTTTTAAGTTACAATAGGCCCAGAGTAGGGTTTAGTTTGGATTTTAGGTTGGAGTAGATTTAGTTTAGACTAGTTAGAGTAAGCTTCGCGGTAACTTTCTCGTTCCCTCTCCTTAGCGGTGGCAGAAGTATTTGAGCGCTTCATTTTCCCTTCTTCTTATTACTGTCTTTTTATCTCTTGTCCATTTTGATCTGTCCGCAGTCGAATTAACGTAGCTTTCTAGATTTTTTTTTGATTTTTTTTTATATTTATTTTTTTTAGCTTTTTTGATAAACAATTTATTATGCTGTGCGTGTCCATGGCAAACGAACATAAACAGGAACTAACACTACTTGCTCTACTCTCTCTACTTTGTGGCGACTGGGTAACACTGCGGAGACTGCGCGACTTGGTAGCACTCGGCAGGCCGTCAAAGTGACAGATAGCATCGCGACCGCGCGGGTAGTTGAAAAGGACATTCCTTCGTAAAAACCCGAATAGACAGCAGCTCGATAGTCCGCGGCGTAATTAAATTAAATTAATATAATACAAAGTGATAGAATAAGATAAGTCGTATATTATAAAGAAAGTGAAATAAATGGATAAACATAATAGCGCCATGTTTTTATTACATTGGCTATATCGCTAAATTGGTGACCCCGACGTGATTTCTTTTTGTTCATTTCACGCGAAATACGTTTCTTTTTGTGCAAAGCGGCGTGAGTTCACCGTTATAACCGACTGCGTCGAAAATTTTTCCATCGCTACACCTCATAACGCCGCTATACAAATCCGTTTTGCCGAGGCGTGCCGTTGCTGTTGTTGTTACGTACCGTGCCTTAACTTCAGAAGTCGGTAGCGTGGGCACTCACGCATTTCTAGCAATAGAATACCACTGTGAACACGAGGTGCGCACTCCAACCTACATTGGATGGAACGAGTTTTACTACTATGCCATTTGCAAGTAGCGCCGAGGGACAACGAGGGATTAGGAAACCAAACCTAACGTTAATTTTTACTACTAGGCCATTTGCAAGTAGCGCCGAGGGACAACGAGGGATTAAGTAACCAAACCTAACGTTAACTTTTACTACTAGGCCAGTTGCAAGTAGCACCGAGGGACTTCGAGGGAAAAGTTAAAGCGCTTTCATCCCCACGTGCGTGCAGTTACATTCCCGCATACGTTTTGCGTCGCTTACCCGTTCATCCAATCCAACCTGTTGCGGTATCATTTAGAATATTTTATGCATTTAGATACACTATTACTACATTATAATAACATATCATTTATTTGTATATTCGTTATTCATGTATTAACATTTCTTGTAGTAAGTAAGTAGTATAAGCTCATCCCTTCTGGGTCAGTAAGCGATTTAGCACGATTGCTTCGCATTTTCGTATTTGTAAGAAGCGTTAGGGACTATCGACTCGCAGCGCACCCGCTTTTAATTACTTCTGACTCATACATACCATCTTCGTGTCATATACCTACCTTTCGCACAATGAAAGACAAGTCAGAGCCGGGCAGTCAGTCTCAACAAGAGCCTCCGTCGCAGACAAGCCAGTGCCATGCTAACCCGATACCTTTACCCTCAGTGGATCACTTGAGTTTAGACTCCGTTACATATAAGCCAATCGCTTTCTGGCCTACATGTCCAGACTTATGGTTCACTGCCATAGAAGGGCAGTTCGCCCTGGCAAGAAACATGTCAGATGAAAGAAAATTGTACACTGTCATTTCGTTAATGGATATAAATACCGTTCAACGCGTACGAGATATTATTGCATCTCTGCCAACCCAACAAAAATTTGAACCTCTGAAGAACGCTGTACTAACGAGGCTAATGGACTCAGAAGATACACGTTTGCAGCAATTGCTTAGCGGCTTGGACCTGGGGGATAAAAAGCCTAGTCAGCTTTTGCGTGACTTGTCGTCATTGGCCGGTTCAGAATTCTCAAGATCGCTTATTAAAAAGCTTTGGATGCAACGTTTACCGGATGTAGTAAAAGCAATATTAGCAGGCAGTACTGAAGAACTCGAACCAATGGCTTTAACGGCCGACAAGATAATAGAGGCCACACAGAACTTCAGCCTAAACTGCATTCAAAATGGCCCTTCCGTATGTCGATCTGACTCTAATACTATTATCAATTCAATTATCAATTTTAATTTTATTTGGCAAGGTACAAATAAAAACAAAAGCCTTTTATAGTACTAGAAAGCTCACTAGAATATGCACATATTAAATTAATTTTGGAAAATAAGTTTAAATTAAATCTAAAATTAAATTAAAAGATATTGTTGATACAGAGGATGGAATCAAATAGATGGAAAAGTGGAAAATGAAGGGGAAAAGAGAAAAACCGAAATGAAAGATGAAATAAAAAGAAAACTATAACAATAGATTACAATGACGAGAAGTGTGCAAATAAAGCACTTTTAAATTGCTTGGCACCTATTTCTTGTTTGATGGTTATGGGTAGTGAATTCCACAGTCTGGACACATGAACAAAAAAGAGGCGAGACGAATTCAAATATTTAGAGCTAGGCGTAATAAGATTAAAAGTTCTTGGCGACTGAACAAATTTAAATTTTTCAAATAAATACGGGGGTGATCGATCATGAATTAATTTATGTAAAAGTACGCAGCATCTAATTTTCCAAAAATTTACAAATGAACATCCAAGGACATGTATATGGTAATGAGATATATGGTCGTACCTTGTAACTCCAAAGGCATAACGAACCATATCGTTAAAAGCTACAAGTAATTTGTGTTGTGAAACGGAATCTAGTTTACAATAGATAACTATAGCATAATCAAAGATCGGCAAAAGATGGGATTTTATCAACCTAAGTTTGGTGTTAAAAGGTGTAAAACTAGATAACAGCCACAGCTTTCGTAATCCTCCATAAACACGCGCTATAATATAGTTGACATGATCAGTGGCGGAAAGGGACCGATTTAATTTATATCCAAGACTTACAACGGTGTCAGATAAGGTAAGCCTCGTGCAATTGAGGAAAATGGCCGGCAATTCTTCAACATTATATAGTTTTTTGAGATCAGGATTAACTGACTCTGCTTTGGATTTAAAATCACTCCATTATCTACAGACCATTTCACAATGGATGACAAGTCTAAATTAAATCTGGCCACAAGGTCTTCCACCAACCCAGACGGTCGAGAGAGGTATATCTGCGCATCATCAGCATACAAATGTACAGATGTATTTCGACACACTTGTGGTAAATCATTAATAAAAAGGCAGAAAAGGATTGGACCCAAAACTGAACCTTGGGGAACTCCACAGAGTAATTTTTTTGGTTGGGAATATTTTAGATTAGCAATTACCCTTTGAACACGATTAGTAAGATAGTTCCTAATCAGACACACCGAGGAATCACTCAAACCAAAGTCAAGTTTTAATTTTGTGCAAAGAACCTCGTGACTGACCATATCGAAGGCCTTCGAGAAGTCCAATAAGCAAAGCAAAGAAAGATATTCCTTATCATATTGTATTCTAATATCGTCAAGCACTTTGATCTAGGACGGAAACCAGGTTGTACTGGCGATAATAAGTTAAAACGGTCGAGATGGTTGGAAATCTGTTTCGCAAGAAGTTTTTCAAAAATTTTTGATAAACAAGGTAAAATACTTATTGGTCGAAAATCGGTTACTAATATGGGGTTATTCTTTTTGGGCACAGGCATGACCTTTGCCTTTTTCCAACAATCTGGAAAAGTTGAAGAGGTAATGCAAAAATTAAACACATGTGTTAGTAAACTAATTACATGGGGAAGTATTATTTTTATAAAACGCAAATTGATTCCGTCCTCACCTACCGCATTAGATTTAAGGGCACGAACCTGCAGTATTACATCCTCTTCGGATACAACTTCAAATTCCATAGAGGTTGATTCACAAAAGAATAGCTGATTATCTGGCGAAAACGACGAATTGCTACTAGGGTTGGGGGAAAAGGCTTCAATCAACTCATCAGCATCAGGCATTTTAGTTACTAATCGACTTTTTCCAATTCCAATAGAACGCAAATTAGCCCAAAGTTTCTTTGACGGTTGATCAAGGCTAAGTTTGGAAAGAAAGTATCTTTCTTTAGCTCGTCTGGTGACAAATGAAGAGTAATTCCTTGCCCTACAAAAAACTTCCCAGTTGTGACGAGTAGACCATTTTTTAAAATTAGTGTACAGTTTTCGCCGAGTTTTGATAGCATTTTGTAACTCAGTGGAAAACCATGGACATTTACTGTTCCGCAGTGTAACAGTCTTAAGTGGTACATGTAAATAAAAAATATGATTAATTAGGGTCTGAATGATTTCTACCTTTTCATTAACATCCGATGAAAAATAGCAGGACTGCCATGGTAGAAGGCTCGCTTGATGGTGAAGGATGTTATAGTTAATTGATGCAAAATCTCGAAACTGAAAAGAGTTCTGCTGAGGATCAGACGAGAAATCAATGTCATATGTACAGAACAGGAGTCATAATCTGATACCCCTTCAAGCGACAATTGGTCTTGAAGTAACACATTGGTGTGGTCTGAGACAACCACCAAGTCAAGGAGACTTGGAGGGGAGTCAGGTCCAAAACGAGTCGCAAGTGAATTAACAACTAGAAGACCACACGATGCAATGGCATCAAGGAGCACACCAGATCTACTGTCCTTTTGAAACAAATCCGCGTTAAAATCGCCACAAAGTATGATATGCTCATAAGATGCCGAGAATTGTTGTATTGTCGAAAACAATGAATCAAAAGAACAATTACGATTGGGGCTATAGACTAAGCCAAGAATACATTTTACATTTCAACGATTTACAACGATTTTTCCAAAATTTTGCAAGTTAAACCGGCTTTATGGTAAATTGCTATCCCACCACCAGAAGTGTCAGTAACTCTGTTATGCGGGACTACTTAATACCCAGGAATACCATACATTTTGTTATAATCTTTTTCGTCATCAAGAGTTTTGAACCACGTTTCGCTAACACAAATAACGTCTATTCCCGAATCATTGAAAATGTGCCTGGCGTAATCAAGTGGGGGTTGGGTATGTATGAATCGGGTAGACACTGATTGGCATCGACTTGGCGGTGCCCAGCTGTTGCAACTTTTCATGCATATCAATTGTGCTTATTTTACCTCCGCGTGGTAACCACCGGGTACTGGTCTTGTCCTTCCGGGCATGACTTGCTAAAATTATAAGCGCGAGTGTTAAACACGAAGAAAATAGCAACACTATAATGCTCTGTCGGAATGACTGCCTGATCGAGACTCAGAGGTCTTACATGAGCCCCTCAGAAAGAGGACATACAGCGAATGAATCCACGAGATTGGATCAACGGTGGTGTCAACAGTCAAGAAGACATACCTTGCATGAGCTACTCTGACATATTTGGAGCTAAGGTCAGTAAGGAGTATTCAGCACTAGTCAGGGTGCTGAAATAGAGATGGTGGCGAATGAACCCTTTATGGGCCAACGGCAGCACTCATATCCCCGAAGTGGGTTACTGACAGCGGAATTTCCGACCCGCTGTCCTAGGGTCAATTTAGGCCCTGGTCCTCCAGATTGGGGGTTGTGCGTGGGGTTAACTACCCAAACACGGAAAAAACATTGGTTACGAAGCAACCAATAGCCTCGGATAAGGATCCAATTACTGTTGACGACCCTGCTAAACGAAAAAAGGACAATGACTTTCGGATCTGCACGTCGAATGTTCGAACCCTGAACAGACCGCGTGCAGCCGAACAATTAGCGGAGGCCCTAGACTGCTACAATGCAGACATCACCGCCATCCAGGAAGTGCGGTGGGATGGGCCGGGCAAAAGAAGGATGAAAAACTGTGACATCTACTACGGTGATTGCTACAGGGAGCAGAAGCAGCGTCTATTTGGATGTGGATTGGTTGTAAGCGGCAGACTTAGGCACGAAGTCTTGAGCTTTCGACACGTCAGTGAACGTCTTACAACAATTTGCATCAAGGCTAAATTCGCCAATATCAGTCTCATATGCGCTCACGCCCCCACAGAAGACAAGGACGATGTTACCAAAGAAAGTTTCTACGAGCTCCTCGACAAAACATACGAGCAATGTAATAAGTATGACGTTAAAATTGTCTTAGGTGATTTTAATGGCAAAATAGGAAAGGAGGACATCTTTGGTAGCACAATTGGAAAGCACAGCCTACACGACACCACGTCCGGAAACGGACTTAGGCTAATTGATTTTGCTGCGGGGCATAATGTTACTATAGCTAGCACACGGTTTCCACACCTCAACATTCACAAAGGAACATGGCGGTCACCGGACCATCAAACCGTCAATCAAATTGACCATGTTGCGATCGACGCAAGGCACTCCTCCAGTATACTAGATGTCCGAACTTTCCGAGCGTCCAACATAAACTCGGACCACTACCTTGTTGTAGCCAAAGTACGAATGCGGATATCCCAGACGCCACAACAACGGGGAAATGCTGTGAGGAGATTTAACGTTGAACGGCTACAAACGCAACAAACTGCCAGAACCTTTGCCGATCGTGTATCCCTCAACCTCTCGCGAAGTCGTTTAATGCCAGCATCAAGTGCTGAAGACCAGTGGCATCAATGCCAAGAGGTAATCAGAAACGCCGCAACTGAAGTGCTTGGTTTCACCAAACCACCCCCACGAAACCCCTGGTTCGATGAAGAGTGCCGGCAAGCGCATGCAGCAAAACAACATGCCTACGAAGCGGCGCTGGACAGAAGGACGAGAGCGGCTCGTGAGCTCTACGAGCAAAGAAGGAGGGAAGAACACCGACTTCTCCGGAAGAAAAAGAAAGAGCATGAGAAGCGCGCGATCGAAGAAATAGAGAGGTGTTACTCCAGGAACAATGTTCGGAAGTTTTACCAAAGGGTAAAAAGGACGTGTCATGGCAACAAGACCCGAGCAGAAACCTGTCGAGACGAACAAGGAAACCTTGTAGTGGAATCACAGTCGGTGCTGAGGACATGGAAAAACAATTTCTGCAGACTGTTAAACGGCGACGATGACACAAATTCCGCTGTCAGGCAGAATGAACCATTCGACCTGGACGATGTAAGCCAAGACTTCCGTCCACCTGACCAAAATGAAGTGAGGATAGCAATATCCAAGCTGAAGCCCAACAAGGCTGCCGGACCAGACGGCTTACCTGCCGAGCTTTTCAAGGCAGCTGGAGATGATTTGGTAGAGTGCATACACCGACTCATCTCCAAGATTTGGTTAGAGGAAAGTATGACTGATGAATGGAGCCTCAGCATTGTTTGCCCGATCCACAAGAAAGGAGGCCCTCTAAACTGCGCCAACTATAGAGGCATCAGTCTCCTTAACATCGCCCATAAGATCCTTTCTGCCGTACTGTGTGATCGCCTAAAACCATATGTAAATGAACTGATTGGACCCTATCAGTGCGGTTTTAGACCTGGTAAGTCCACAACCGACCAAATATTCACACTACGGCAGATCCCGGAGAAAACCCAAGAGGTCCAAGTCGATACCCACCACCTGTTTATCGATTTTAAGGCCGCATATGACAGCATTTATAGAGACGAGCTATACAGAGCCATGTCTAGTTTTGACATCCCTGCCAAACTCGTCAGATTGTGCAGAATGACGATGGAGAACGCTCGCTGCTCCATAAAAGTCGGAAACAATATCACAGAGACCTTTGGTGTCAAAAAAGGATTTAGACAAGGTGACGCGCTGTCATGTGACTTTTTCAATATAATTCTTGAGAAGATTGTGCGAAACTCACAAGCCAACACCAGAGGCACAATTTTCTAGAAGTCTGTGCAACTACTTGCTTACGCCGACGACATCGACATCATTGGCAGAACACAGAGAGCTGTGACTGGTGCGTTTGCAAGTATTAGCACAGAAGCGGAAAAAATGGGTTTAGTGGTGAATGAGGGCAAAACAAAATATATGCTGTCAACAAGAAGGGACACACAACATCGACGAATCGGACAGAACGTCACGATAGACAGCTTTAACTTTGAGGTAGTTCGGGACTTTGTCTACCTCGGCTCCGCTATTAACTCTGAAAATGACATCACCTCAGAAATCAAGCGAGGAATTACACTTGCCAACCGCTGTTACTTTGGTCTAAGAAGGCAATTGATTAGTAAGGCCCTGTCGAGAAATACTAAGGAGACTCTATATAAGACCCTCATCATCCCAGTCCTGCTTTATGGTGCAGAAGCATGGACCCTATCAAAGTCGGATGAAGAGCTCCTTGGTCGTTTCGAACGCAAAATTCTTCGTGTGATTTTTGGTCCCGTTTGCGTTGACGGGCTCTGGAGGAGGAGATTTAACAGCGAACTCTACGAGCTGTACAGCGACATCGACCTAGTCAGAAAAGTACGTTTCAGTCGTCTAAGATGGCTGGGACATGTAGAGCGAATGGTGTAGTGTACCCACTCAACTATTCAGCTTACGTTGCAAACACTAAAGAAAGAATAAACAAAAATAAAAGTAACAAACGTAAACAAACGGATTCGGTAATCTAACGCTCTCATTCATTAATAAAAACATTACACATGACAACGAGCAGAACTCTCGTGATCCACTTTAAGTTCATAGTATTCTAGGGAAGCAACATGAACACGAATTCTGTCGCGATCGAATTACGTTAATTTTCAGCTGCAAGCCAATATGTATGACCGACTTGCGGCATGAATAATGATCCCATCTCTCCTGTTTTGCGCAGGAGACTCCTGTTTTTTGGACCGAAAACCTGTGACCTGTTTTTGCCCTCGAAAAACCTGTTTTTTACCAAAGATGTTTTTAACGCACTAAACTTTAAAATTTCAAACGTGTCAACGTCGCTTCACGTCGAACAGAACATCGCAGTGAACTGGCAACTGCGCGAAAAATCTAACGCAGCAAAAATTACATACGGACATACTCCCCCTCTCACTTTTTCAGTCAGTGTACGCGAATCATAAACTAAATAGACTGACAGCTTCAGCCAAAAAAGAGAAATTGCCTACAAGCTGAATTTGGCCTTGAGTGTAGCCCAGTTTGAATTCATGTATTTGTGCCATGTTAATCAAAGGGGGCACACATATACTTGAGAAAAACCAGCCTACACTGCCGATTGAACCAGATGTCAGGTAGCCTTATGTGGATTCTCATTTCTATATCGAGTGTGGGACTGTTTTGCATTTTTACACATCTTCACAGACAGGCTCGCTCTCAGAGAGAGAAAGGGAAAAAATCTATTAGTCTAGTTAGTCTATTTACTATTTAGTTTATGACGCGAATAGAACGTCATTATTTTTATGTGCGCCAATAGTTCTTTGTCTCTTTGCGCTCCGCTGATGCCAACGTAGAAACAGATGACGACTTCGACATTGACCTTGAAGATGATGATGATTATTGACTAAACATTTTTTTAAATATTCTTTAATACATATTATTACGTATTTTTGTTACATTAAACATTAAAATAGTACTCACGTTGAACTCCTGTTTTATACCTTTTTTTCAAAATAAAAAAACCTGTGAAACGCTACGATTTTGTGAATTTCTCCTATTTTTCAGCAAAAATGAGATGGGATCATTAGGCATGAACATTGAACTCGAACATTGGAATACCAACAACGATTAGCCGCTAAAAAGAAAGAAAGGCTAACAAGACTTCACAACAAAGTGGAACGTGACCTAAATTGCAAAATGCACTCATTCCATAAAGAATTTCCCACATGGGATATTGTATATTGTATATAAAGCGATAGTTGTCTTGTTAAATAAATTAATTCAGTTTTATAACGTAAAGGAAGCGGTGTTTTTTTTATTTAAAGCGGTTATACATTTTCAACTTGCAACTGCGCAAAAGTATTTCTCTGTTCATAAGTCGAACATTTTGGTCACTTCGAGCCGGGTTGTATTATCCCATCATAATTAGCGTACATTGCAAGACTCAATTATATACATATATACGTATTCGATTTCGTTGTGTGAATTTGCGTGCTGGATTCGATTTATTGCCAACTACAAAACAATTTTTGCTGGATTTGGAAGTACTGCTTTGGATTTCGTTGCAAATTGCGTTTCTATTAGGAATTACCCGGTTGAACTGATCTGGAACTGTGGTGAACTGGACTTTGTGACAGTGATTCTCAGGATATAGTTGCAAGTAAGTACATAACTTCTTGTACTATTTCTGTTGCGTCTGCAAATAAAATAGAATAAATAATTATGAAGCCAAATAAGCTAAGTAGGGTACTTACGCAGCTTGAAAAAGACGTTTTGAATTTCGGCAAAAGAGGATCCGCTACTTGGAGGGCAAATTATTTGTCAGGTCGTTTGTTAATACTGGAGAAAACGTTGGAGTCAGCGGAGAGCGCTTATGAAGTGTGTTTAGGTGGTTTGTCAGATGGTGAGGAGGATAAATGTTTTGAAATAGAAGAGGTTTTCGAACAAATTCGCGAGTTGTATTTCGAATACAGAGCTAACCTTCTCGATGCAATGGACAAGGTGACTCCAAAGGAAACAAAGGGCGATGCCACAGAAGCCAATTTAAATACAACAGTAGCATCTCACAACGCAGACATCCGTTTGAAAAACATTCCTGTTCCCGTTTTCTCTGGTAGTTATGAGCCTTGGCGAGGTTTTCGAGATTTATTCACTTCTTTGGTCCATCATAACACGTCTCTTTCTGAAATTCAGAAATTATACTATTTAAAAACAAGTGTTTCAGGCGAAACTGAAAGAATTTTATCGCATTTACCGATTGATAACGGCAATTATTCTACGGCGTGGTCAATTTTACAAGACAGGTATGAACACCAACGCTTTCTGGTCAACACGCAATTTTTCAATCAGTCGTGCATAACGCAAGAACGGTCTGAAGCAATTAAGGAGTTGTTAGATGCATCGACCGAAATTATTTATAGCCTGGATAGCCTGAAGGTGCCGGTTGAACACTGGGATGTGCTATTGGTATACGTGCTGCTTCAGAAACTGCCCTCAAAAACACAACAGCTTTGGGAAGAGAAGCTGAGTTCTAAAGAAAAAACCAAAGAACTGCCCACGTTTGCCGAGTTCAAACAGTTTCTGGAATGCAGGTTTCGTACTCTGGAAGCAGTGAGTTACCAGCAGGGTAAAACTATCCCCGAACCGTCGAAGAAGGTAGTCCAGCGGAATTCTTTTCACTCTCAGGCCAATACTTCCAAGTACACTTGCAAGCTGTGCAATAAGGGAGCACATTCGATTAGAAAGTGTAGTAAATTTCACAAAATGAGTATCTCTGACCGATGTCAAAGCATAGGTAGACTAGGTTTGTGTAGAAACTGTCTCGCTTAAAGCCATTTTTCGGATAATTGTCAAAGTACCCATCGATGCCTCTACTGTCAGCAACCACATCATTCACTCTTGCACAATTCGTCACACAGCACTTCACAGGTAGATCATCAGTCGCATCCTCATCCCTTTAATACTGTTGCCCATGGTAAAAATGTATCGCAACCAATATTGCATAAAAACTTTCTTACCTCGGGAATAAATCCAAATGCTCCTCGTTTCCAACCAATCTGGAACAGTCGTCAGCGATTCAACGTAATGCTCCGAATACAATGTCATCGGACGGAGAATCACCCTGTTGCAGCAAATCCATCAACACGTATCACTCTGTGCCACATGCGTCTACTCAGGTTATGCTGGCCACAGCTATCGTGAAGGTGAGCGGATCGTCAGGAAAGATCGTTTCACTACGAGCATTGCTGGATTCAGGTTTTGAGGCTTCATTCATAACGGAGTCAGCATTTCAACTTTTACACTCGCAGCA
Organism: Cheilosia impressa; assembly: GCA_948293265.1. Classification (NCBI taxonomy): domain Eukaryota; kingdom Metazoa; phylum Arthropoda; class Insecta; order Diptera; family Syrphidae; genus Cheilosia; species Cheilosia impressa. The sequence continues at coordinate 46,410,222 of OX411880.1, forward strand.
CAAATCAACTTATGTCGAGGTTTCCGGGTTAGGTTTGGTCAGTAGTGGCACATGTAAGAAGGTCGTTGATATCACGATCGGTTCTCACCACTCAGCCTTCGAAATCTCCACACAGGCACTTGTGTATAAGTTGCTGTCTGGGCATATCCCGGCCCGGAGCCTTCCGGTTGCCGATTGGAGGCACCTCGATGGCTTGTGCTTAGCCGACCCATCCTTTTTTAAGCCAGCCAAGGTTGATTTGTTGCTGGGCAGCGACGTGTTAGCCGACATTCTTTTGCCAGAATTGGTTAGACCAAATAATGCCAATTTTCCCTTGGCACAAAGTACCAAACTCGGGTGGATTCTTTTTGGACGTGCACCCTTGCGTCCCAACCCGTTAAGAGTTTCCACATTCGATGTAGACATGCGCAAATTCTGGGTAGTTAGAGGAAGCTCCTTTTTTAAATGCAATAACTCCAGAAAATGCAGAGTGTGAGGAACACTTCTTAAGAAACATCAAGCGCTTGTCAGATGGACGATGTGAAGTCGCCCTTCCATTCAAAGGAAATGTTCATCCAGTGCTTGGACGTTCAAGAGAAGGTGCCCTGCGAAGATATAAGCAGTTAGAAGTACGTCTACTCAAAAATAAGCAACTTCAAAGCGATTATTCCACGTGTATGAAAGACTACTTACGTTTGGGTCACATGTGCGAAGTAGAGACAGAGCTGATTTTGGAGAACACATGGCACTATTACCTGCCACATCACGCAGTCATCAAAGAGAGCAGCACTTCAACCAAGTTGACAGTAGTCTTCGATGCTTCGTTCAGGACATCGGATGGAAAGACACTCAACGACACGCTGATGGTGGGGCCAACTCTCCAAAACAATATCGTCGACGTCATCATGAGATGGAGGTTGTACAGATACACATTCACAGCCGACATCGAAAAAATGTATCGTCAAATCTGGATGAATGATAGAGACTCCTTCTATCAACTCATACTTTGGCGCAACGATCCATCCGAGGTTCTCAAAACGTACCGGCTCAAAACGGTAACCTTTGGGACAGCCTCCGCTCCTTATTTGGCTATCCGTACTCTCAAGTGGTTATCAGATGAAGCCCGGGTCCAATACCCACGAACTGCTACGATGATTTGAGAGGAGATGTACGTGGACGATCTAATCTCGGGAGCTGATTCAAAACAAGAAGCTGAAAATAAAATTATGGAAATAAAAACAGTACTCGAAGCAACGGGACTTAATCTACATAAATGGGCATCGAACACAGACGACTTGATGAAAAATGTACCCCATAAGGACCGAGTTTGCTCTCCCATCAGAGGGTTCAAGTCTACTGAAGACCCTAGGAATTCAGTGGCTCCCCGACAGTTTTTTGTACAGCTATACCCCTCCAAACCATCCACAGCCAACGAAGAGATCCATTTTATCAACCATAGCCAGGCTTTTTGATCCGATGGGATGGATCTCGCCCTGCATCATAAAGGCAAAGTGCTTCCTGCAACTGCTTTGGTTAAAAAAGATGGCGTGGGACGAGCCTATCAGCGGAAGCATTCTAAATGAATGGAACGCATTTTCCCAGGACCTCGAAGCGGTGAACCATATTCGTTTACCTCGATGGGTACATGCTGGCGGAAGATTTGGCAACGTGGAATTGCACGGATTTTGCGACGCATCTGAGAAGGCGTTCGGAGCAGCGATCTACATTCGCGTTCTGGATGAAGAAGGTCGAATTTACATGAGTCTGCTACTTTCAAAAACTAGGGTGGCCCCAGTTAAGCCAGTGAGCATTCCACGCTTGGAGTTATGCGGAGCAGTGATTCTAGCTAAACTGCTAAGCCACGTTGCCAAGGTCCTCAATCTGCCGGACACGAGGATGCACGCATGGACAGACTCCACAATCACTCTTTGCTGGATCAAGTCGCCACCATCACGATGGGAAACGTTTGTGGGAAACCGAGTTGGAGAGATTCAACGGTTGACAATGCCTACTATTTGGAGACACATACCAACCGAGCTGAATCCTGCTGATTTAGCGTCCAGAGGAGAACTGCCCTCGGCACTAATATCCCAACGCTTGTGGTGGAATGGGCCATCTTTCCTGCACTCCTACTGGGATTTCGAGGTTCCGAAGCAACCAACTGACTTTTTCACAGAGGAGGGCCAAAAACGTAAACAAGTTCACCGATCGGAAATAACGGAAAACCCATTCGTTGCATTGATAAATAGGGCTTCCCGGTTCCAAAATCTGGTAAGAACGTTAGCTTATTGTCGTAGGTTTGTCAAAAAATTCCGACTATACCACCCCAAATTTTGCCGCTATATCCGGAATCTGCAAGCCGACAACAAAAGGCAGAACCGAAACCCATTTACGCCGACGGAACTCAATGAAGCAATTATAATGCTGATTAGAACCGCACAAAGGGAAATGTTTCCGGAAGGCATAACTAAGGCAAGAGGTATGGCATCCCTTAACCCATTTGTAGACGGGAACGGTATCTTTCGAGTGAGCGGAAGACTTAAACATGCAGACATAACCTATGATCAGCAACACCCCATCATACTGGACCCCAAGCACAAGTTATCATCACTAATCATAGGCGAATCACACATCAAAACATTGCACGGGAGTATTCAACTAATGATGGCACACTTACGACAAAAATATTGGATCTTCCAACTGAAAAGAACGGTAAAGAAATACGTTAACAGCTAATGGGAGAGTTGCCAGCCCATCGAACCAGCCCTTTACAAACACGGGCATCGATTATGCAGGGCCTATAAACATACGTGCTTGGAAAGGGCGCGGAGCTAAATGCCACAAGGGGTACCTAGCCATATTTATATGCTTATCCACTAAAGCTATACACCGAGAGGCAGTCAGCGACTTAATGACTCAAACGTTTCTAGCAGCGTTTCGACGATTTGCGGCCCGGCGCGGAGTTTGCGCCCAAATATACAGCGACTGCGGAACAAATTTTGTAGGAGCCGATGCCGAACTACGACGTCTGATGAAAAGTGCAATCCAGGACTGGGAAGAAATTGCGAACGTCCTAGCAACACAGGGAACAAAGTGGAATTTCATTCCCCCAGCTTCTCCTCACTTTGGAGGTTTGTGGGAAGCCGGAGTGAAGAGTGTTAAGTTCCACCTAAAGAGAATTATTGGTAATGGGACACTAACTTATGAGGAGCTCGCCACGCTTTTGACCCAAATCGAAGCATGCCTGAATTCGAGACCCCTTTGTCCCCTAACACAAGATCCAGAGGACTTCAACGCACTAACACCCGCACACTTCCTGATAGGCGAAACCCTTTTTACAGTACCTGAACCGGACTTGATCGCAGGCAAGCAAAGCTACACCGACCGATGGAAGGCGATCCAGGCACATTTGCAGATGTTCTGGAAACAATGGCAGACGGAGTACTTAATCCGTTTACAACAGCGGCCAAAATGGTTGAAACTTCAACCTCAACTCAAAGTAGGAGACTTGGTGTTAATCAGGGATGAGCGACTTCCCCCAGCAAAATGGAGCTTAGGCCGCATCCTTGAAACATACCCGGGAGCAGACTCCATCGTACGAGTAGTAAAGGTAAAAACCCAACTAGGAGAATTTCGACGTCCAATTGCCAAATTGTGTCCACTCCCAACTAACGAAAACCCAGAATAATCTAAACTTGACTCACAATTCAACACAAATTACCATCATAAACATATTTAATCAAATTAAAATAATTATAATGAAATAATAAAACACTTAAAACATACAACTTTCATCAGTACGAAAACTCAAACACACCACTGTATCGTACTCTACTCAACCAATAAAATGCAGTATCACACACAATACCTCTCAAACCCATCTACAACCGCAACCCATCCGCTAACAAACGTCAAATACAGTCCACTCACTCACTCACTACTTACTCGCTTTTACTCATTTATTCAATTTCTGTAGTCAATACCACACAGAAGAAAACACACATTGAATTCATTTTACACACACCGCACATTAAATCAGATCCACTTACAACACCGCAATACGCACCCATCTCATTTTCATTCATTGATCACACACCGCAAAATATGAATACACACACCCACACTGAAACTCTCAATTGCATTTCATTTTCAACTCACCCGTCACCCAACGTAAAGAAAATCGAAACAATCGGCATACGCAACGCACTCATTCATCATCGATGGACGCGACGCAGAAGCAAAAACAAAAAAAAATATATATACCTACATATCACCACAAAATCACCCAAGAATTCAAAACACACAATTAAATTTTATTGTTTAATAAATAGCTCACCTGAATTCCACAGCTCAATACACATAAATTAATGAAATTTAAACTAAAACAACGAAAACACTCGATAATATTTCGCGCACCAGAATACAACACAACAACATTACACGAAGTAAACACCGAAACTGAATTTCAAGTTTCAACTTAATCGTCATCGCTCAACAGCGAAAACAACAAAAGGCCATTCAAGATGCAAGAAACCAGAACATATGCGAGAGAACAAGAACGGGATCTCGTGTAATTTGGCTTATCAACGTTGGCTAGAAGTAACTCGTTTACTTTTCTGTTTGCGTTACTGTTTTGTATTTTGCATGTAAACATATATAATAATTCATTATTTCTTTTCATGTAATCAAATGCATTGGTATACAGAGAAGGTATTATTATCAGCAAGCAAGGCAGTAGCACCAAAGGGGTCATCAAAAGGCAAAGAGACGAACGACCAGCAGAAAATTATGATCTTCGCTCATCGGTGCGGGGAGAATGTTGACTTCACAACAAAGTGGAACGTGACCTAAATTGCAAAATGCACTCATTCCATAAAGAATTTCCCACATGGGATATTTTGCCAGCAGCTGTCAACAATAAAAATAATGTAAACAGCGAATTGTATATAAAGCGATAGTTGTCTTGTTAAATAAATTAATTCAGTTTTATAACGTAAAGGAAGCGGTGTTTTTTTATTTAAAGCGGTTATACATTTTCAACTTGCAATTGCGCAAAGTATTTCTCCTTTGTTCATAAGTCGAACAGATACCAACACCATTAAAGAGAAGAAAAGAAAGAGGAGGAAAAGCCGTGAAAGCACGAAAGAGACTCGCTTACTTAAGAGACCTAGTAAGTGACGCTAATCCATCTCCACCGCCTTGGGAAATCGCCACGAAGATCTGGAGTGAGATTGACGAACTACAGAAACACACAAAAAAATACAATGGGCAACAACAACACCAAGGACCAAGTAGTAATAAATGAAGAAAAGCAAGATCCAAAAATTATAACATTGTCAGCAATTGTAATCATAGGTATCGTAGCTTACATTCTATTCAAAGTAAACAAATACTATAAGAACTATATTAATAAGAAGATAAGATTAAATAACATCAATAGAGTTTGAGAGCAAAAGCAATGATGTAAACATTTTTCCATATAAATAAATAATTCGTAACAGCAACTTATTTAATTGTCATGGAAGAAGCACACAAAAAGAAAGACCAAATAATTACCAATATTAAGAAATTTCAAATAGAGGTTACAGCATACCTACATGGTCTTCAAAATTGAAAGAAGTTGAAGAATTAAGAAACGAAGTAATAGTAATAGCCCAAGATTCAGAAACAGACGAAATAAACAAATTTCTTGTAAAGTACAAGACGGTAAAAGACATCATTGAAAAGAATATACAAGAAATAGAAAAAATGGCAGATTTTAGTATAGAAACAACCATGAAGGTTATTCCAACCTTCACGGGATCTTATAAAGAGTTAGACTCATTCCTGACAATAGTAGAACTAGTTCACGACACCCTCAAGGTAACAGAAAGAGAGAAATTTTTCAATTTCATAATAAACGTAAAATTAGACCAAAAGGTCAGAACCGCAATAGGAAACTCAGCACAATATAGAACTCTAGAAAATTTTAAGAAAAACATTAAAGACAGATTCAAAAGTACAATAACAATCCCACAAGTACGCTCAAAATTAACAAAACTAACACAAAACAACGAAGCAATAACAACATACAAAGACAAATTACTAACCCTAATTACTAACAGCTATAGAACACATTAACGAAGGTTATGCACTCAACGTATTTAAAAATGGCCTCAACGACCACATAAAACCAATCGTAGTTGTGGCACAACCAAAAACCTTAACAAACGCAATACACTTGTCCCTAGAAATAGAACAAGATAGCACTGTTAACCAAATGATGGTAATCAACAACCACAACAGAGGACACTACAACAGACCATTCCCACCAAACCGACATCAAAATTACAGGCAAATTCCAACTAGGGAACAACAAAGTGTCAGAAAATTCCAACCTAGACAACAACAGGAACAATACAGACAGTACCAGGCAAGACATCATAACAGACAATTAACACCTCGACAGCAAGAATACAGAACCCAAACTGACCAGGGAAGACAAAATTATACAAGACATAACGACTACAGACAAGGGAACAGACGGATAAACATAATTCAGGACCAGGGAAACGTAAACGGTCCGGAGATTGCACACAACAATCATCCAAAACCAAGAATACTGAATATTAATAAGAACCCAATCAATCATATATCAGTATATATGATAAACCTCAAACGGAATCTAACTTTCCTAATAGACACGGGGGCAGATATATCGATATGTAAAGAAGACAACATAGATATAAATACTTTGACACTTGAAAGATGTATATTAACAGGAATTTCAAACAAGGAGATCCAATCCCTAGGAACAAAAGATCTTGAGCTAAAACTTGCAGAACACACATAAATTTCACATAGTAGAAAGAAATTTTCCAATTCAAACAGACAGTGTTTTAGGACGAGATTTCTTGTCAAAATACATGTGCAAAATAGACTATGAGACATACACAGTAACCACGGTTATAGAGGAAAATGAGATAGTCACACCAATGCTACCAGCATTAGGTAGAACCTTCGAAATTCCACCAAGAACGGAAGCGATGTACCCCATCGACCTAACAATTAAGGAAGATAGCGTAATACTAAATAAAGAGATAAGAAAAGGCGTTTTTATAGCCAATACAATAATACCAGCAACAGGAAGATGTCACATAAAACTATTGAATGTGAATGATTCCGAAGTCAGGATTAAGAACTTAAAACCAGAAATAGAAAAACTTGCGGAATACGACATTATAGAAATTAAAAATCAGAAATACAATGAAAGAAGACTCAGAAAACTGCTCAAAGAACTGAAAATAGAACAAACAAATCCAAGAACAAGGACAACTCTTGAAAAGATATTCGAAGAATATCAAGACATTTTTCATCTAGAAGATGAACCACTTACGACCAATAACTTCTATACTCAACACTTACAAACTACAGACAATAACCCAGTATACATAAAAAATTATAGACTTCCACAAACACAGAACACAGAAATCAAAGATCAAGTTAATAAATTATTAGAAAGCGACATAATAGAACATTCCCGTAGTCCATATAATTCACCATTACTTTTAGTACCTAAGAAAAGCGAAGGTGACAAGAAGAAATGGCGATTAGTAGTAGACTTTCGAAAATTAAACAACAAGATAGTTAACGACAAATTTCCACTTACAAGACTAGAAGACGTACTCGACAAACTCGGTAGAGCAAAATACTTCTCAACCCTGGACATGACAAGCTCTTTCCACCAAATTCCACTAAGTAGAGACTCAAGACCCCTAACGGCATTTTCTACACAAGATGGACACTTTCAGTTCAAACGACTCCCATTTGGACTAAAAATTTCTTCAAATAGCTTTCAAAGAATGCTAACAATAGCTCTGAGTGGGTTAGAGATGGAAGCATTCCTATACGTAAACGACATAATAATTTTTGGCTGCAGTTTAGAGCACCACAATATTAACCTCATAAACGTATTCAACAGATTAAGAAAATACAATCTGAAACTGAACGCAAGCAAATGCCATTTCCTCAGAAGTAGTATATTTAGGACATCTGATAACAAGCAACGGCATAAAAACGGACCCTTCAAAATACAAAATCATTGAAAACTACCCAGTCCCTAAAAATTCGGATGAAACGAGGAGATTTGTAGCATTCTGCAATTATTACAGAAGATTCATACCGAATTTTGCTGCAATAGCGAAAAGCCTCAATTCTTTATTAAAGAAAAATACTCCATTTATTTGGTCCGAAGAATGCGAAAAAGCATTTACAGAACTGAAACAAAAACTAATTACACCCCTGATCCTACAATACCCAGATTTTGACAAACCGTTTATAATAACAACAGACGCATCTGACTTTGCACTAGGTGCAATACTTTCGCAAGGAGAAATAGGTCATGACTTGCCAATATCGTACCCAAGTAAATCACTGCAAAAACACGATATTAACAAACCAATAATAGAGAAGGAACTCCTAGCCGTATATTGGGGTATAAACTTTTTCAAACCTTACATATGGTAGAAAATTCATAGTCGTAACTGACCACCGACCATTGGTCTCACTATTTTCGCACAAGAACCTATTCTCCAAACTGACAAGAATTAGGCTAGACCTCTCAGATTACGACTTCGAAATAGTTTATAAAAAAGGAAGCCCAAATACAAACGCCGACGGAGGGAGGAAGAAGGAGGGAAGAAATAATATAAGTACATCATTGAATAATATAATTTGAAAGCAATGAGAAAAAATAAATACTAAAAAGAAAAAACAATAAATACCTAACGCAATAAAGCAGTTATTCAATCAATAGTTAGAAATTCAGATAAAAAATTAGGTAACGCATATATAGCTCCAAATAAAACATTAAATCCATATTAACAAATTAAGAACAAAACTATAAGGGAAATTTCGTAGTTGAAGAAATTCTTATCTCGGCGTCATTCTTGCTCTTTTTCACATAAACGAATCCATTGCGCGTTTTGGCAGAGAACAGTAAACCCTCACGACGAAGTTGAAGGGCATGGCGAAGGAAGGAGCTATTCTCTTTGGTTAAACTCTCGTTGATGTAAATACCGGTGGCGCTGTACACGGGTGTTGTGCTGTTGCTGTTGTCAGAAGCAGATGATTCATTTTCCAGCTGGGCGAGAGTAAGACCATTGTTTGCACGAAAAGCAGCGAGAAGTGCATTTTGTTCTGTCTGAGATGAGAGTCTGATCAGCAGTGGACTGTGGCTGTGACCATTGTTTGGTTTATTTCTCAGTCGAAAAGCATCAAAGTGAGAAGTGATGATGTGATGCAGTTTTTCAGCAATGTTTTTCACTTGCTCGAAGGGGTTTTCTCCTGGTTTTTGTGGAATGCCGCGAACAATAACATCTCTGAGATGCTCTTTTCGTTGAAGATCAGATACCTCTTCTTTCAATTTCTCGTTATCATTTCGCAGCGCCAATATATCACTCTCAAATTGTTGAACTATTTGATAAAGAGTTGTTAAAGCTGCATTCAAATTCCGCGAGCAATGATTTGAATTTTTTCAACAGAATAGATTCCAAATCGCGGAGCTGATCAGACAAAGATGGTTTTTTATCTGTCGGTTTCATAGATGGTGGATGAGAATTCGTAGTATTATAGCTTGATTGGAATTATTTGTCTGGAGTAACTGCAGTTGTCAGGGCAGACTTCTCTTTAAGTGCTTGTTGGCGAGTAGTTGACATTATGGGTAACAAAGAAACCAAAATTCACCGACCGCGGAAAAAGTCTTCACAAAAAAGTCTTCCTTCTTTTTCCTTTTTGGAATAATTGATACACTAATAATAAGCCAAATAAAAGCAAAATAATGCAAACACTTATTCACTTGTATTAAAACGACTGTTTAAAAGATTTGGCGACAAGGCCGAACGTTGCACAAGGCCCTGTGCTTTCAATAACCAGCAGGCGGGAAACTAAAAAGTGGATCGCTTTCGGCGACGCTCGATCCACTACAAAACCTCAACTGTCGCCTCTTCATTTTCGATAGGCCAACCAATGCACGCTACCTAGTGCTACGCTACACGGGTGCTGATATATCGGTATTACCCGTTTCATCTTCTGACAAAAAACGCAAGCCGGACAGGTTTTTACTTTTCGCTGCCAATTCCACACGCGTCAACGCGTACGGAAAAAAATGTGCGGAGCTAGAGTTAGGCCTCGAGAGAACTTTTCGTTGGACTTTTGTTTTGGCGGACGTGGAGAAACCAATTATTGGCGCTGATTTTTTGAGAACCTTCGGGCTATTAGTGGACCTAAAAAAAAAGGCGTCTTATCGACCCGTTAACGTCTTTACAGTCCAAATGCCAGTTAGCACAGAGTTCGTCAACCGTCTCATTGGTATCTAGCACTACAGGTGATTCATGGATCCAATCTTTAATTAAGAAATACTGCAACATTCACGCTGAAAACTCGAATAAGGAAAATACTTCCCACACAGTTACACACCATATTGTTACTAAAGGTCCACCGGTTTTCGCTAAGCCCCGCAGACTCGCAGCAGACAAACTCGCTATAGCTAAAAGAGAGTTTGAGTTCCTGCTCCAGCAAGGTATCTGTCGCCCATCCAAAAGCAGTTGGTCTTCGCCGCTGCACATGGTATCCAAGAAGAATGGGGAATGGAGACCATGCGGGTACTATCGGGGCCTAAACTTCGTAACGCAGCCAGACCGATACCCCATACCACACATTCACGACTTTGGGCAGCAGTTAAGTGGATGTACTGTCTTCACAACACTGGAAGACAGTGTGATTGCGTACCATCAAATCCCAGTAGAGGAATCCGACATCTCCAAGACGGCTATATGCAACCCATTTGGACTGTTCGAATTTAAGCGGATGATGTTCGGCCTGAGAAACGCGGCTCAAACGTTTCAACGGTTTATCAACTCCATCATGCAAGAATTCCCTTTCCGTTTCGTATACATCGATGACCTTTTAATAGCATCCAGAACAAGTGAAGAACACATGAACCACTTAGAAGAGGTATTAAAAAAACTACACGAAAACAGTTTAGTGGTAAACATTGTCAAAAGTGTTTTTGCGAAAACTTCAGTCGACTTTCTCGGGCATACAATCAACCCGTATGGTATCCAACCCCAACAGAGCAAAATCGAAGCTATCACCAAATTCACATTACCGGAAACGGTGAATGACTTGCGCCGGTTTTTGGGGATGTTGAATTTTTATCGACGATTTATACCGAAGGCAGCCCGTTCACAAATTTCACTGAACAAATATTTGGAAGGCAGCAAAAAGAGGAACGACAAGACAAGAATAGAATGGACTACCGAGACGCGAAAGGCTTTCGAACTTTGCAAAAGTAAACTGAGAGGCGCGACAATGCTCGCATTCCCGATTGCAAATGCTGAGCTTTCACTAGTGGTAGACGCCTCGAATATGGCAGTCGGTGCGGTAGTGCAACAGAAGACAGCAGACTGTTGGCAGTCCTTAAGTTTTTTCTCCATTAAGCTCACGGAAGCCCAGCAGAAGTACAGTGCTTACGACAGAGAACTATTAGCAGCCTATAGCGCGATTCGGCACTTCCGTCATATGCTAGAAGGACGCATATTTACGTTGTACACTGACCACAAACCGCTCACATTCGCCCTCCAGCAGAGACATGATAGCCACCTTGATCTGATAGCCCAATTTACAACGGATATCAAGTACTTACCGGGTGAGCAGAACACGGTGGCGGATGCATTATCGAGGATAGATGCGATAGCTATACCAGAAGCGATATACTACGCAGAACTAGCTCGCACACAAAAGGGGGACGAGGAGTTGAGGTCACTACTGGCCAAACCGGGTACGCTTAAATTTCGAAAGTTTCCGGTAAAGGGCACAAACGAATACATCATCTGTGATGAGTCAACAGGTACACCGCGCCCATACATACCCGCGCAATTTAGAAGTACGATATTCGATAATATCCATGGACTGTCGCATCCCGGTATACGAACCAGCGCTAAACAGGCAAGGAGTAAATTCATTTGGAAGGCCATTAACAAAGACATAAGGAAATGGGCTCAGAACTGTATCCCATGCCAACGCTCCAAAATCTCGCGACACGTTTGCGGCGCAGTAAAAGTTTTCGGAAAAACAAGAAACAGGTTTATTACGGTGCATCTGGACATAATTGGACCCCTGCCAACATCGGAGAATTATCGTTACTGCCTAACGCTCATCGATCGCTACACCCGGTGGCCGGAGGCAATTCCACTGAGCGACATTACGGCGGAGACTGCGGCGGAGCCATATTAATAACGGACCAGGGCAGGCAATTCGAGTCACAACTCTTCAGAGAGCTAGGGCAGATACTGGGTTTTAAAAGGAACAGGACCACAGCCTATCACCCACAGTCGAACGGTATGATCGAGAGATGGCACAGGTCACTAAAGGCAGCAATCATGTGCCGGCAAAACGCGCAATGGTCGAAGTCAATACCACTTATATTGCTGGGGCTTCGTACAACGTTTCGGGAAGATCTGCAGACGTCGGCGGCAGAGTTGGTGTACGGCCAAACCCTACGACTACCAGGGGATTTTTTGCAGGACAGCGGCAACATCCACCAAACAGAATTTGTGTCGGGTCTTAAACAATACTTCAACAACATTAGACCTGCAACATGCCAGCACCACTCCGATAAAACACCTTTTATATTTAAAGATTTGAACTCATGCGAACAAGTTTTCGTGCGGGACGACTCGGTGCGGCCGTCTCTCAAGGCACCGTACGACGGCCCATACAAGGTCATCGAGCGTAACGAGAAGTACTTTACGGTAACAATGAAAGGAAAACAGGTAAATATAAGCATCGATAGACTCAAACCAGCGTTCGTGGAAAAAGGGTCCTCCACGGTCGAAGAAGAAGATACAAGAAGGACAGAGAGCCGGTCCCGGAAAGTAACATTTACTGCAGACGAACCAACACAGAAACAACCAATTACCACCAGGTTTGGGCGGACTGGGAGGTCCACTAGGGCGGGGTAGTGTGGCGACTGGGTAACACTGCGGAGACTGCGCGACTTGGTAGCACTCGACAGGCCGTCAAAGTGACAGATAGCATCGCGACCGCGCGGGTAGTTGAAAAGGACATTTCTTCGTAAAAACCCGAATAGACAGCAGCTCGATAGTCCGCGGCGTAATTAAATTAAATTAATATAATACAAAGTTATAAAATAAGATAAGTCGTATATTATAAAGGAAGTGAAATAAATGGATAAACATAATAGAGTCATGTTTTAATTACATTGGCTATATCGCTAAAACTTGTTTAGTTATTTACAATGGCACACTATCCGTCTGAACCCTTTCCATGAATTTGTTTTCAAATTCACCACTACCTACTTGCACTACTTGCTTGACTATCTACGCTGGTGCACTATCCGTCTGAACCCTTTCCATGAATTTGTTTTCAAATTCACGATAGAGTTGCTCGAAATAGTTCCAATGATGGAATGAACATGAACCGATTCCTTTTTGAAATGGAACTAGTTCCCGGAAACATGTCCATAGAACTATTTTTATAGGTAAATGCCGATTCAGAAAAAAATAATAATCGTCGACTTGCCTCTCGCAAACTTTTTATAAGCGAAAATAAAAAAAATACATTTCATTTAATTTGATTGAGTTTTCATCAACATCTACTTCGTAAAAGCATAATGAATTGAAAAAAGGAATGGAAAGAATTCAATGTATAGGAACTGCTAACGCAAAAGAATATGATGAAATGGATATGGAACTGTTAACATATCATATCCATATGGATATCAACGAAAACGGAGAGATAGGAAATGTTTCCGACATGGGACATAGTTCAAAGAACTATCAGCCCTATTCTGCTATTCATCGGGGGGAATTTTTCTTCAATTTCCACTGAACACTATTCTACTATTCATTCGAATCGAATGTGGATTCACCTCGTTAGTGTCGGTAACGTCGGTTATTGTGTGCAGTATTCTCTTATTCACGTGCACGCATACATTCTATACAATTCAGATCCGCATATCAAATGTTGCGGATTTGAAATTAAATGGATCGTTTTTCTGGTTGGTGGTTGATAAAATGTTAATAAAGACTTATTTATTGCTTGATTATTTGTTTGTAAATAAGATTATTAATTTTAAGGGGAAGAAAATCAAACAGAGACCAGTTCACTGCTTTAATTTTTGATAATTCTCTTATTCCTCATGAATAGAGATCAAATTGAATACAATAATTTAAATTTTTAAAACCAAAAATAAAAAAACAAAGTTCTTATGGATTTCACGTGAACAGCTGTTAACTTGAAGGTCAAATTCGTTTGGATAATGCAGTTCACCCGATGGATAGCAGAATGGAAAGACACAGTGAAAGGGAATCAAATGGGTGAATCGAATCTACGATTCACGTGAATAGCAGAATAGGGCTGTATACATGTCCGGAACGGCGTTGCCACAAAGATACAATTGTATCAAATTAGGTACATTTTTGCTTCCGTGTAAAAAATTGATACTTAGATACTTTGTTTTTTTGATTTTGGTTCAATTAGATACATTTTTTAATTAAAATTCTGCACAATTTCCCTTTTTCATATATTTAAAATCTTTTTTCAAATACAAATTCAAATTTTTAGATCTGGCAATACTAATATGTTTTCTTATTTTTGAAACTGACTATTGCTCATTCTGTACTGATGTTCCCACCCAATCTGATACTGTACTACCTATACCACTAGCCCACTTGCATTTGCAAGTTTCTCCCAATTTATGAGAGTGCGAGAGTTTTTCAATTCAATTTCCTCTAGTTGTCAAATGTCAATAATCTGTGCATTAATTCATCTTCAGCTGCTGCGTTTTCGAAACAATTAAACGGTGAATATAATATGTAGATACCTAAATTATATATACAAATTCTAAAAATCTATTTAGAAGACGAATGAATTTTAAGTCAGTACAAATTATTCTGCAATACTTATTTATATTTTTTCAAGTTTGTTTTTAAAATTTTTTTTATTTTTTTTTATATAAATTTATTTATTTGAGAAAAGCAATATTTTCTTGTAAAACATTTTAGAGGCTCAAATTTAGATACTTTTGATACAATTTTCAAAAAAAACGATACATTTTTCGAAAAATCAACGGCAACGCTGGTCCGAAACTACCCAACTCTAAATGAATGCGAACAAGGATTTTTTTTTTCCTCTTTCCATAGTGTCAAAAACATGCATAGTTACAATTCCGGAGGCACAGGTACACACCAACACCACACAGTTCATTTCCATTGAAGAGCGAAAGATGAGCGAAAGAGCGAATTTCGCCATAGTTTTGCAATACATGAGCGATTATGCATGCGTGTAGTGCTATTTCTGAATTGGTTTTATCCATCTATACGTATGTTTCTTCTCTTTCGTTCATTTTCATTTTCCCCAGTGAAATCGGAACTATATCGAACATGGTTGGACATGCTTATTTGCAGTTTACGGAGAGATAGGAAATGTTTCCGACATGGGACACAATTCAAAGAACTATACATGTCCGGAACTACCCAACTCTAATTCACGACTACCTACTTGCACTACTCACTCTACTTGCTTGACTACCTACGCTGGCACACTATCCGTCTTAATATTCCGCGAATTTGTTTAAAATTCATCACTATCCACTAGCACCACTCTTTCGACTTGCTTTACTATCCATGCTGGCACACTTTCCCACTCGCACTTATTTTCATTATTTTTCGAATTTCATCTCTTGTGAATATTCGAACTTTCCGCTGTAAGCACTATCTTCCTACCTACTTAGGCATGCGCATGCCATACTGTACAACTTGCCCTTGTGTTTGTGCAAAAGCAAAACACAAAAAAAAATAACACTTCCTCACACAAGTATTTCTTCGCTTGTGTTTATCACTATCTGTTGCTGGCTATATAGTACATGTTCGAACACGAATCATGTCAACTACACTGTACGCTCTACATACTCCACTTGCCCATATACCTATGCCGGCAAAAACAAAACAGCTCTTTCCTACCTACTCTACAAGAAAAAAAAATTGCATACGTATACACTCCCGTCATAAAAAAAAGGAAAAATCACTGCGCTCGTTCGCTTGCCAAAAACCACCCTTATATTTCTTTCGGATTTAGTATTAAACTTGCTCATGCACTTGCACACTTAAAAAGAATTTAAATTTGTTACCAAGGATAAAATATATTCATTAGCACACAACTCTCCACAACTCTCCAAACTCGGCTGGCTTACCTTGCCGCTATCTGTCTCGCTCACTCGCATGCTTACCCTATTCTGCTGTAACAATCTTATTATCTTGTAGCTGGCGATTCACTGGCTCGCTGTGTGTGTGTGTGTGTGCCACCGCCGGCTACTTCGTCATCGACGAATAATATTTCTTCCACATTAAAATTTTTGTTTTTTTCACTTTTCACAAATAGTTATAACTTTTTGCACTATGCACTATCATGCTCGCACTTTTCCACTGACCGCTGGTACCATCCGGCTCTACATGCACCAAATGTTTAAACCTGAAAAACTAAAAACTCAGACTTTTTTTTTTGGGAAAAAGAGACTTGCTCTGAAAAAACCCATGTTTATTCACTGGCAGAATTTCGATAACTAACTACTAAGAAAAAGGTGCAGTCGTACACGCAGTAGCACGGCCGTACAATAAAGAAAAAAGTATTCACATTCATATTATTATAATAAACTCGTATGTGTAGCATATACGATAGAGCTACTGTACAAGAATCAGAACCGGAAAAAAAGAAGAGAAAGATTTTTAATAATAAAAAACTACTCCTAAAAAGAAAAAAACTGTGTCAAATAAGAATATCTAATAAAATAAATCAATATGCCCACGTTTCTACAAAAGGAAGTTAAATCCCACCAAAAACATTCTGTAAAAAACTAGCCAAGTCTCGATGGAGCTGCTTGTTTATCTCTAAAAAGTAATGAAATCTAGACAAAGTCGTGCCAAGTCTAAGGTTCCTTACTGCGATTTCTTTATTATTAGAGTTAATGTTGTGTGACTTGGCCGTTGAAGGGTACACAAGGGTACAAAACCAGGTGCTCCATGACACCATTGCACCAATCTGTCGGCAGAACCGTTACCCATTGACGATGGAAAATGGCCACTTGGAAGACGTTGATGTTCAACGACCAAGTCACACAACATTAACTATAATAATAAACGGCCTTACCAATAATCAGCTTTAGTCTAGAAGTTTACGCAAAAACCCAACACTTTCCCTTTACCAATAAACAAATATAGTTACCAAAACATCGCTAACTCTAGGGTTAAATGTTAATGTTCAGAAACCCATATTTATCTCGGGCATTAGCTAAATAAATCCTCCCGAAATGTCATTTTGCAGAGGAGTGTTGCCCAACCCGCCTAAATGATGGTATGGAATTTCGTAATAGGAGCAAATATACATACGCTGTTGTTCAGCCTGAACGTTTATAATAATTATAAACTAGTTTTAATAAATTGTAAATGTTTTCTGATTTTATTCGTTGGAATACAACAATGCAAGTGGTTTTACTACTTACTTTACTTAACGGGCTCCCGACCCGTGGAGAGTCTCTGCCTGAGACACTGCAGCCTTCCATCCTCTGCGATCCCAGGCACGCTGCTTCCAGTTATCCAGACTAAGCGCTCTGGCATCCGCGATGGCTTGGTCTTTGAAACGGAATTTCGTCTTCCTTGTCGTCTCGAACCTGGCGGCTGGGATTCGAAGATCCTCTTAGCTGGAGCATTATTGTCCATTCGCTCGATGTGGCCGAGCCAATGTAGTCGACGTATTTTGGCCTTTTGGACTACATCCACATCTTGGTACAGCTCATAGAGTTCGCGGTTGCATCTTCTCCTCCATTCGCCCTCCTCGCACACAGGACCAAAAATCCGCCGAAGAATTTTTCTTTCGAAGGAGCCCAGTATCAGCTCTCCCTTCCTGCTTATCGTCCAGCACTCGGCGCCATAAAGCAGAACTGGCAGGATAAGGGCTCTGAAAAGCATACAATTTGTCCTTCGAGTTAGGAGTTTTTAACCCAATTGCTTTGCCAAACCGAAGTAGCAGTGGTTTCCTAGGGTAATTCTTCGCCGGATCTCCACTAGGATGTCATTTGTGGAGTTCATGTTTACTCCGAGGTAGATAAACTCCTTAACTACCTCGAAATTGTTGCTATCAATAGTGACGTTCTGTCCTAGGCGGTGGACAGATGCTTGTTTGTTTGTTGATAGCATGTACTTAGTCTTGTCCTCATTTACTACAAAACCAACGAATTTCGCCTGTTCTTCAATCGCCGTAAAAGCCTCTATCACGGCACGCTGGGAGCGACCGATGATGTCAATATCGTCTGCATACCCCAGTAGCTGGACGGATCTGTTGAAGATAGTGCCTTCCGTGTTGACACCTGCCCTGCGCAATATCTGCTCTAGCACGAGATTGAAGAAGTCACATGATAATGCATCTCCTAACCGAAATCCGGTGGATGTTTCGAATAGCTCGGATTAACTACTTCCAAATTGGACATTGCAGCGTGTGTTCTCCAGCGTCACGCTACATAGCTGGATCAGTCTTGCCGGGATCCCGAATTCGGCCATCGCCACATAAATCTCCTGACTTGAAATTCATTGGTTTATGTGGTCTGCAAGTGGTTTTAGCAAACACAAATTTGTACAAATGTATGCACAAAATTGAAAAATACCTAATGCACTTTTGTTTTATTTCTAAACACTTACCCCCGTATTAATAAACAAAAATGTGCACAAGTAAGTTAGCTAGTAGGCATCAGATAGCATACAAAAATTTGACGTAACTGCTGAATAACGAGTTGATAACTTTTACGCAGCGTTTATTAATATGTGGGTTAAAATATGTACTTTTCTCTGCTTTATCTTGTTTAACCGCTACTGCTTGCTTTATGATTGATTTTCATTTTAGTTTGTAACGAATGCATGCTAAGTAAAAAATAAATTTGATATAAGTTTGCGATCTTTCCAAGAATTTCTTGAGAATATTCGCTAAGAGAATAAAATATCTGTTCATTTAATATTGGACAGCTCATACCTCATACCTGAATACCTTTTTTTTTTACTATTCTCAGTACCTTAGGCGCCAGGTAGATTTTGGATGAATATCTTAAATATTGGTGTGGAAAAGGTTGTCGTGAAAAGATTCACTTCGCGAAAAATATAGATAGAAGAAATGTCAGCATTCAGCAAAATCCATGCGAAATAATAAATTTTCGAACTGCTGGAGGAATATCAGGTAGTATGTGCGAATTTGATATAAAAAGTTCTGTATTACTTGGTGCGAACTCATCTAGGAGAAAACATGACAGTTTATGTATATATAGAAGAATGTCCAAGGCTTTATATTTTTTCCCGAATTAAGTAATAAAGCTATGGAATTTTTAAAAGATCAAATTGTATTTATTTTCACACCTCCATATACTTTTGCAAGTACTGTTTTGCAAACGGAAATGAATAAGCAGGTTAATATTTCTTTCAAAAATATTCACTTGCTAACGATCTAAATGTGATCTTTAGACTACAAATAAGTTTTGATTTGCATTATCAGCCAACGAATAAATCAAAGCATTCTAATAAACTGTGTTCCGTTTATTGTATAATTTAAAAGAGACCTTATTACGACACAAATTCACTCATAAATCAATCGTGAAGTATTAGAAAACAAAGGAATAGGGCATTACTGATTTGCATACGATATTTGACAGATCAGCGGATATTTTGTGCATTTCCTATTTTCTGTTTTGTTTTTTGTTTATAATAAGCTTCAAAAATCCTTTAAAAGAAATCTGTTGGGCAAATTAATTTCCAATTTATATATTCCTTTTTTTAGAATAAAATCCTCATTTTGAAATAAACCATTGACTTTGTTTTTCACGAAAACAAATTATGAAATTTGAATTCTGCGATGACAAAATATGTAATAGTTTCTAAGAAAGTTGTGGCACTAGCAAATGTGGAGGTCTAATTGTTTATTGGTACCGTTTCACTAATGCTGTACATTTTTACTAAAGTTGGCAACCAGCTAATCGTCGACATTAGTGTTCGATTATTAGTAAGGCCGAAAGAAATCGCAGTAAGAAACCTTGGAATTGGCATGACTTTGTCTAGATTTCATTACTTTTTAGAGATAAACAAGCAGCTCCATCGAGCTTTGGCTAGTTTTTTACAGAATGTTTTTGGTGGGATCTGTTTTACAGCTCTTTCAGCCGCTCTGCAAATTCTTTTTGTCTTTTCCAATGGCAACTCGTCCTCGATCCATAATTTTTGTAGTTTTGTCTCCGAGTATATTGCAACGACTATTTGGTCCATCAGAAATTCATCGGCAATCGTACCATAACAGCATTTCTTCACTTGAGACTAAAAATTTTGCAGAAAATCCTCAAAATTCTCATTCTGTAAACCTTTTTGTTTCACCTTTACAAACCTTTTGTTTTCGCCTGTACTCGGTCACTGGTTGTCTGAACGGTTGATGTTGGCGTAGTTGGCTGAACTGAACCGAAGAAGAAGAAGAAGAGAAAAGAAGAAAAAAGACAAGATGGCGGAAAACAGTCAGTTTTTAAGTTGGTATTTTCTTGTGTGGGACTGGTATTCATTTTGTAGAAGAAATCTGTACCTAATAATCAACAATTTGTAATACAATCATTTATAACGTAAATAAAATTTATAAAAACCTATTTATAAATCAGATGTGGGGTAAATCTCCATCCCAATATAATTAGCACAGCCAGAAAAGTACCACGATTATTAACCACGTTGCACACCATATAGGAGACGCCATCTTAAGTCCACAATGGCTAGTCGAATGCTACGTGCCGAATTAATTGAAGTATTACAAGCTGCTGGAATTGAATTTCCCGCGTCCGCCACCGTCGCTATATTACGCAGACTTTATGACGAAAATATTCAAGACAACGACATTGAGATCCGTCCACCATCACCGGCACTATTTGAACCAGATATAGCAGACAACCGAAGCCGTAACCCATCACCGGAAAACCGACCAGCCGCACAACCAGAGGCAGCAGCCAACCGAAGCCGTAACCCATCACCGGAAAACCGACCAGCCGCACAACCAGAGGCAGCAGCCAACCGAAGCCGTAACCCATCACCTGAACACCGACCATCTGTACAAAACAACGATGATATCGATGCTGAACTGATCAAGTTAAGAAAATTAACTGAAATTGCCAGACTACGTGCTGAGTTACGCTCATTGGAAATTGACAATATATCGTTGAACCAGGACCATCGACGCCGGTTATAATTCAGCGACATTGAATATGCTTTACAAAAATTCAATGGAGATGACAACTACCGAATTCAGAAATGGATTACCGACTTCGAGGAAATTTTACAATCTGGTCGGGCTGATGACCATGACAAATTGATATTTGCTCGCCGAATGATGGACGGAACAGCACGCAAATTCTTGGCAACAATCCAAGTTCAAGACTGGAAATCGCTAAAAGAGAAACTGATGCTTGAATTTGATCGTTGCCGCTCTCGACAAGATGTCTATGCCGAATTAAACAACCGACCAATCCGCCGTAACGAAACCGTCCGTCAATACATCATTGAGATGCAAGGGATAGCCAGCTATTCCGATATCACTGAATACGAGCTGATTCAATTTATACTCGATGGACTAGGAGATATTGGACCGCAGGGATCGATCCTATATAATGCCCGTACCATGACGGAACTCAAGGATTCAGTTATTCATTATGAACGTCGTCAAAAACGAACTGTCAGCAACCGAACAACCCTTCCGAGCCGTACACTAATTGCTAATAGCTTGTCAAATCGTTTAAAACCACTGAATAATAACAATCCGAATCAACTAAATGCAGCCAACCGTCAACCGATAGATCCGAATCGTTGTGCAAATTGTCGCATCATAGGGCATAATGAGTCAAAATGTCCAAAACCACGTCGACCGTCAGGCAGCTGTTTTCACTGTTGGGAAGTAGGACATTGGTATAAAGATTGTCCTAAGAAACACCGATTAGCAGCTGCAGTAGTAGCCGAATCAGCCGTCGCCAGTACAACATCAGCCGTTGGGCAGTCACTGACCGACCAGACCGTTAGTAGCGCCGCTGAAGAACTTTCCGCCTTGCAGATGGTAAGCATTTCTTTTAAATTTGGGGAAATTGAACATGAAACTCATTCACTTTTTCTTGCACTATTGGACACGGGCAGTCCAGTGAATTTTATTCGTAGATCACTCGTCCCGGAAGAATTGCAAAGTGCTCAGTTGATTTACACTAAATATAAAGGACTAGGAAACTCAAAACTATTTAGTTATGGTAACGTAAATTGTTCTATTCGACTACAATCACAAACATGCTCAAGTACATTTTTTATTGTCGCAGATAATGTACTACATATTCCGATTCTCATTGGCCGTGATTTACTAACGAAGTTGGGCATAACGTTGTGTTATTCCACAATGAATTCTAAATTTTGCAAAACAAATGTAAATGAACTTATTAACACTTGCCTAAGTTGTCAATGTATTTTAACTATATGCAATTCTTCCGATTTAATAAACTTTCCGTTCCGTTCTTATTATCGTATGTTCAATTTGCCTAATCGTCTACAGATGTGCCCTATTGGTGATCTGCCACCGGACTCTGAATCTACGTCTTCGATTATTCTCAATCGGCCTTACTAATAATCAAACACTAATGTCGACGATTAGCTGGTTACCAGCTTTAGTAAAAATGTACAGCTTTAGTGAAACGGTACCAATAAACAATTAGACCTCCACATTTGCTAGTGCGACAACTTTCTTAGAAACTATTACATTTTTTGTCATCGCAGAATTCAAATTTCATAATTTGTTTTCGTAAAAAACAAGGTCAATGGTTTATTTCACAACGAGGATTTTATTCTAAAAAAAGGAATATTTAAATTGCAAATTAATTTGCCCAGCAGATTTCTTTTAAATGCTTTTTGAAGCTTATTACAAGCAAAAAACAAAACGGAAAATAGTAAATGCACAAAATATCCGCTGATCTGTCAAATATCGTATGCAAATCAGTAATGCCTTATTGTTCGATCGCACACAATTTTCGGTACTTTTTATAGTACGCTTTCCTTTGTTTTCTAATACTTCACGATTGATTTATGAGTGAATTTGTGTCGTAATAAGGTCTCTTTTAAATTATACAATAAACGGAACACAGTTTATTAGAATGCTTTGATTTATTCGTTGGCTGATAATGCAAATCAAAACTTATTGGTAGTCTAAAGATCACATTTAGATCGTTAGCAAATGAAAATTTTCAAAAGAAATAATGACCTGCTTATTCATTTCCGTTTGCAAAACAGTACTTGCAAAAGTATATGAAGGTGTGAATATAAATACAATTTGATCTTCTAAAAATTGCATAGCTTTACTTAATTCGGAAAAAAAATATAAAGCCTTGGACATTCTTCTACATATACATAAACTGTCATGTGTTCTCCTAGATGAATTCGCACTAAGTAATACAGAACTTTGTATATCTTAAATTCGCACATACTACCTGATATTCCTCCAGCAGTTCCCAAATTTATTATTTCGCATGGATTTTCCTGAATGCTGACAATTCTTTTATCTATATTTTCCGCGAAGTCAACCTTTTCACAACAACAATTTGCACACCAATATTTGAGATCTTCATCCAAAATCTACCTGCCGCCTAAGGTACTGAGAATTGTAAAAAAAAAGTATTCAGGTATGAGCTGTCCAATATTAAATTAACAAATATTTTGTTCTCTTAGCGACTACTCTCAAGAAATTCTTGGAAAGATCGCAAACTTATATCAAATTTATTTTTTTCTTAGCATGCATTCGTTACAAACTAAAATGAAAATCAATCATAAAGCAAGCAGTAGCGGTTAAACAAAATAAAGCAGAGAAAAGCACTAACCATTTCTTTTAATCAAAATATTCGAAGTACATATTTTAACCCACATGTTAATAAACGTAAAAGTTATCAACTCGTTATTCAGCAGATACGTCATATTTTTGTATGTAATCTGATGCCTACTAGCTAACTTACTTGTGCAGATTTTTGTTTATTAATACGGGGGTAAGTGTTTAGAAATAAAACAAAAGTGCATTAGGTATTTTTCAATTTTGTGCATACATTTATACAAATTTGTGTTTGCTGGACTTGAAAACCACTTGCATTGTTGTATTCCAACGAATAAAATCAGAAAATATTAACAATTTACTAAAATTTGTTTATAATTATAAACGGTCAGACTGAACAACAGCGTATGTAAATTTGCTCCTATTACGAAATTCCATACCATCCATTAGGATAGTTGGGCAACACTCCTCTTCAAAATGACATTTCGGAAGGATTTATTTAGCTAATGCCCCAGATAAACATGGGTTTCTGAACATTAACATTTAACCCTACAGTTAGCGATATTCTGGCAACTATATTTGTTTATTGGTAAAGGGATTTTGGAAAGTGTGGGGTCTTTGCATAAACTGCCAGACTAAAGTTGATTATTGGTAAGGCCGAGTGAAAATACAAATTTTATATCGTCGTTCAATGCACTCGATGAGTTACCATTCTCAATGGCCGTTGACCGTGAACCGTTTAGCAACTCTGACATAGATATTGGACATCATTTAGGCGACTTTTATTATACTAAATGTTATCAACTAATAGAAAAAGAATATATATTTCTGCAAAGCGACCTCTAGAAGTACCTGTTCAGAATGAAATGACCATTCGTTTAACTACTGATGTGCCTCTTTATTGTCCACCCCGTAGATTATCTCACCGTGAAAAAGAAGAAGTTACTCGTATCATAGATGATCTGCTTGATCAAAAAATCATTCAACCGAGTCATTCACCTTATGCTTCCCCTGTTGTATTAGTTCGAAAAAAAAATGGGGAAATGCGAATGTGTATCGATTATCGTTCCCTAAATAAAATCACCTTTCGTGATAATTTTCCTTTGCCTCTCATCGACGACTGTCTTGAGTATCTTGATAGTAAAAATTGCTTTTCACTGATTGACCTGAAAAATGGATTCCACCAGGTTCCTATGAACAAAGAGTCCATACCATATACATCGTTTGTTACCCCATACGGACAATTTGAATACTTGAAAATGCCTTTTGGTTTACGATGATATGATTCGTTCTCGCGAGATTGTTGTATACATGGGCGATATCCTTGTCGCTACCGCTACGGCAGATGAACACCTCGATGTCCTCCGCAAGCTTTTCCGCCGATTAGTCGAAAACAAACTAGAAATTAAATTAAGTAAGTGCAGTTTTATGCAAAGATCAATTGAATATTTAGGATACTTAGCCGATAACCGAGGGATAAGACCAAGTAACTCTCATATTGAAACACTTCGAAATTATCCGATCCCGACTAATGCTAGAGAACTCCAATCCTGCCTGGGATTATTTTCTTATTTTCGAAGATTTGTCCCCTCGTTCTCGAAAATAGCCGGCCCATTATTGAATGTTTTGAAGAAAGGATCAACTTTTAATTTGGATCACGAATGTAACAAATCCTTCTATACTCTTCGTGATGCACTTGCCTCCGCACCTGTGTTGGCTATTTACAATTCCACCCGAGAAACCGAGTTGCATACTGATGCTAGCTCACAAGGGTTCGTAGCTGTTTTATTACAAAAACAAATCGATGGAAAATGGCACCCCGTGTCATATTATTCTCGACGTACTACCCCTGCAGAATCAAAATACCATAGTTTCGAATTAGAAACACTTGCCGTCATTTACGCTTTACGCCGATTCCGAGTTTACGTTGAAGGTATACCCATCCGAATTGTTACCGATTGTAATTCCCTGGTTCAAACTTTATCAAAAAAAAGTCTCAACCCCCGCATTGCTCGATGGGCACTCGATCTCGAAAATTATAACTATGTTATAAGTCACCGTAAAGGTACTGGAATGGGACATGTTGATGCCTTGAGCCGAACACCGATTACTGTTCCCGCTTCCGTGAATGATTCTAATTCGTCTGTTTTATTTGTTCAAGATGATGATATCGATTTTTATTTACACGCTACTCAGTCCCGAGACCCGAATATAATAAGTTTACGTAATCAGTTACAAACTACTGACGTCGATCCCTTTGAAATGCATAATGGTCTTGTTTACCGTCGAATGAGGGATGGTCATTTGAATCTTTATGTCCCTTGTGAAATGGAAGTGCATGTTATACGGCTTATACATGAAAAATTGTGTCACTTAGGAATAGATAAATGCTATGACCAGATTCGCTTCCATTATTGGTTTCCTTCTATGCGTCCTAAGATAGAGAACTATATTCGCAATTGCATTCAATGTATTATACATAATCCACCTCGCCATGTTAATGAACGAACTTTGCATAGTATCCCTAAAGTTCCCCGCCCCTTTGATACCATTCACATTGATCATTTTGGACCACTTCCCAATGTATTGAATAAGAATAAGCATATCTTAGTTGTTATCGATGCCTTTACCAAATTTGTTAAACTTTACCCCGTTAACACCACAAGCACCAAAGAAGTTTGTGCTGCTCTCGATAAGTATTTTGCCTATTACAGTCGACCTCGACGTTTGATTGCCGACCGGGGCACCGCTTTTACATCCCATGATTTTGCTCAATATATTTCTAAGAATAATATATTGCAAATTAAAAATGCCGTTTCTTCCCCCCAAGCAAATGGTCAAGTGGAGCGAGTTAATCGTGTCCTCGGCCGAATGTTAAGTAAATTAACAGAGCCTATTAATCGATCCAACTGGTCCCAATTACTAGTAAGAGTTGAGTACGCAATCAATAACTCGGTGCATAGCTCCACAAAACAAACTCCTAGTATGCTTCTTTTTGGAATAAATCAGCGTAGCCTTGGGGACGACGAATTAACTGAATATTTAGACGAGAAGCAATCCGTCAATTTAAAGCGTGACCTCGAGGCTCTTCGATCTGATGCTTTAGCTGCCATTGAGCGCTCTCAATTGGCAAACGAAGTCCAGTATTCTAAACGAAGTGTCCCGCCACGAAAGTACGAAGAAGGCGAATATGTTGTCATTCGTAACGTTGACACCACTGTAGGTCAGAATAGAAAGTTTATACCTAAATATCGAGGCCCCTATGTTATCCATCGAGTGCTTCCGAACGACCGCTATATTATTCGCGACATCGATAATTGCCAAATAACTCAACTGCCATATAAAGGTACCCTAGAGGCAGCTCGATTAAAACCGTGGATTCAGGCCGGGGGTGTGTTGCTGGACGGAAGGGCGGGCGATGATAAAGAGATGCTTTAGATCGAGGTCGATCCCATTGTCAGACTGGCCGAATGTAAACCTTTTTGTTTCACCTTTACAAACCTTTTGTTTTCGCCTGTACTCGGTCACTGGTTGTCTGAACGGTTGATGTTGGCGTAGTTGGCTGAACTGAACCGAAGAAGAAGAAGAAGAGAAAAGAAGAAAAAAGACAAGATGGCGGAAAACAGTCAGTTTTTAAGTTGGTATTTTCTTGTGTGGGACTGGTATTCATTTTGTTGAAGAAATCTGTACCTAATAATCAACAATTTGTAATACAATCATTTATAACGTAAATAAAATTTATAAAAACCTATTTATAATTCGATTGTTGTTTTATTCGGTGGAATTGCCATCTTTCGTATGTCTTGTTTTTCGACGGTGAGAAATGATCTGTCAATTTTCCTTTCAGTGTCGTCAGACTACCTTTCTGCTCAGCAGTAAGATTCATAACTTCGAATTTTATTGACTTGGGTGTTTACTAAATATTACTAAATACAATCTGACCCGGCGAACTTCGTTTCGCCCAAAATCGTTAATGTAATGAATATAATAATTCCGGGTATGCACATGCTGCTTCATGTTATTTGGTCAATTCAAGTAGGTACTTTATTCAAAAGTTAATCTGAAGTACATTATGTATAACAACGGCGATGTTTTTCAATCAAATCGCAGTAATTACCGTGTCGGTCAACATTCCGCTTTAAAATTGAATATGGGAATTCAAGATTGATGCCGCAAACATACAGCAATTGTCTCTGCGACTTATTAATTATTGTCAAAGCGAAATCTAGACGTACGGGAAACAGAGTTCCCTCCGTTGTCATTGATGTATATCATAAATAACAATAAACACATACATAACTTATATATAACATATACACATGAAATACTAGCGAGTAAGTAGGGCAAAGGAGCTTTATGTTAAGTTAGTTGTAAGTAATCGGCTAATAAATAAAGACCTATAAAAAGATCTACGGCGTTTTATTAAAAGACATATTAGTCGTTAACCAGAGTTTTC
The DNA here is from genome assembly GCA_948293265.1 of Cheilosia impressa. NCBI lineage: Eukaryota > Metazoa > Arthropoda > Insecta > Diptera > Syrphidae > Cheilosia > Cheilosia impressa. The sequence continues at coordinate 46,438,561 of OX411880.1, forward strand.
ATTGCGGTAGAAAATGGTACTCAAATGGGTCTGAAGGTAGTACGCAATAATGTTAAGTAAACGGCTTTATGGTATTTTTTTAATTAGAATCGAAATTTGTCTATTCAAAATTCATATACATTTTCAAATATTTGTTATATTTGAACACACCTTTTTCTTATTTGAATCTAGCATAAATTATTTCAGTTCAGTTATATTTATATCGAAAATTAAAAATAAATTATAAGTTATGTAGTTCAAAATATAAAAATAAACATTCGGCCTTACTAATAATCAAACACTAATGTCGACTATTAGTTAGCTGGAAGTTTAAATTAAAATGTACAGCATTTTTGAAATGGTACCAATAAACAATTTGACCTCTACCTTTACTAGTACGAAGACTTTCTGTTCAATCTATTACATTTGCTGTCAATCGTTGTCAGATGTCAAATTATTTGTTTTTGGTTTCATGCAGTAAGCTAAAAGTTTGTTTTTAAAAAAAGTGAATAAATTATCTAATTCAAAATGCATTCAAGTCGGGACGAAGATATTTTTATGGACATTTTATTAGTTGAAAAATCTGCATTTTCTCGAAGAGTGAAAAATTATAAGAAGCGAATTGATCCATTTTCTAAATATGACGACCGAGAGTTCTTTGGCCACTATAGGTTTGTTTATTATTTGTTGGTGTTTATTATTTGGTAAAAATTTAAAATTATTTATAGATTTGATAAACCGACAGTCCGCTTTATTGTGGAAATCGTTCGGGAAGAACTTGCTCCCCGGACGAATCGCGGAGGAGCACTTTCGGTGGAAACAATTGTATTTGTTGCAATACGATACTTAGGGAAAGGATCCTATCAAAGCAACGTTGGTAAGCATACAAATTTTACAAATAAAAGGGTTACGTATAAAATGGTGTCAATTGTTTTGTTACATTAAGGTGATTTACACAATATTTCACAACAGTCCGTCAGCAATTGTGTAAAAAGATTTGTAAGAGCTTTGGCAAACAAAATCGGAAATTTCATTAAATTTGAAATGGATTCGAACAGTCTTTCAAGGAAAAAATCGGAGTTTTATCGAATCGCACAATTTCCTCAATGCATAGGAGCAGTTGATGGCACACACATCAAAATAAAAAATCCTGGTGGTGAATTTGGTGCTCGACATAGGTGTAGAAAACAGTTTTACTCCATAAACGTACAGGTAAGTAATGAAACTCATCCAAACTATGGTATTACAACATGTTCATATACATGATTTTCAACAAAACCCATAAATATAATCCTTTTCGGGTGGAATCTAAATTCCTACCCACTTCAAGTACAAGAAATCAATCCCAAATTCAAAACAAAACTCATAATATTCGTATCTAAAACTCAAATACGTTTCCAGGTAAAAGAACTCAGATTCTAAAGAAATTTCTTTATAGGTTGTCTGTGATGCCAACTATAAAATTGTGGACATTGTGGCCCGTTGGAGAGGATCTGCACATGACTCTCGTGTTTGGAGAGAATCAGTTATAGCTAATCGCCTGCAAAATGTTGACTTGCGAGGGGGAGTTCTGCTGGGCGACGGTGGATATGCATGCTCAAACATTTTGCTGACACCGTTTAGGCTATCTGCACAATTAAACCCAGCTGAGCAGCGCTACAATCGAGCACATATACGAACACGAAATCATGTTGAGCAGCTTTTCGGTCAACTAAAAAACAAATTTCGGTCTTGCTTCAATGGTATACAAGTAAATTATGAAACAGCTAAAGCTACTATTGTTGCAATAGCTATACTACACAACATTTCAAAAGATCGGTCAAACGGTAATAATATCTTTTATTATTCAGAATTATGTCTGTTATTAATTTGTATTTACAGGATTCCTAACAGATTTGGTGCCTGTTTCACGTCGATATAACGACGATATGACAGAATCAGAGTCCGAAAATGATGATCCGGGCTATGCAGATGATACTGACGATGCTGATGATCCTGGTTATCCTGACGATGCTGATGATCCCAACGATTCCGATGGAAGAATAAACATCCCAAATAGTTTTACCAGAAGAATGTCCGGAAGCGAGTACAGATCGCGATTTATCCACAGATACTTCTCAACTACATAAGAACAAAACAAACGACAAACATTTTAAGAGTTCATTAGGTACTTCATTATTAAACGTATAACTAAAAAATAATTTAAAACAAAAATAAAAACGTAATAGAAAACTAAATAAAAAATTCATTTGGAAAACAAAGCGTTTCAAAAATATTAAAACTAAATAATAGTAGAGAACAAATTATAACGATCTCTCCTCATTTTTAATTTTCATGCAGAGCAAAATCAATTTTTCTCCTGCACCTTTAGCTTAATTCTTTGAACTTCCTCTTTGAGACTCATAATGACTGCAGTCTTAGCTCTTTCCTCCTCTATTTGGACAATGCGTTTTCTCAATAATTCTTCCGATGTTACAGCCGACGGAAAAACACGCATCCTTTTATTGGTGGTTGTAAATACTTTTCTTCCTCTATTCCGATTCCGACTACCTGCCACCGCCGATTTTTTCTGCCGACTACCACTTTGGGAACCCAATGGTGTTTCGATTTCTCTGTTGAGTAAAAAGGATAGGTTGTTATTATTATTTTTCCATGGTATGTTGAAAGTGAAATGATAAATACTTACAATTCTGCCAGAAACTTGGTTTCTTGGGATTGAGATGTTTTTGGGCTACCTGTTTGCGGAGTACAGTCCGTTATCAAGGATTCTTGTTCTCTGAAGAAAATAAAAGGGTGCATATGGTATGAAATATAATTGTATGTATGCATTATGCTTACCTTTTCTCTGGCTCAAGAAACAAAATAGCATCCGAATCGTATTTTGATACATCCCCCTCAAAATCGATAGCAGTAAGTTGTTGAATTTCGTAATCGAATTCTTCAGGCTCTTTTTCCGGGGTTCCGCCACCCGTTTGTCTTTGACTGATTTTGTATTTCGAAATATTCGATCTCGCATTTTGCTTATAGCACTGTTCACGGTTTTGTTTTGAACTCAAATTGTGTCCATTGGCGACAAACCCACAACATACATGTTCCCAGGCATCGAATTTTTTCTGTATCATCTGGGAGTTGTTCAGTTTGCTGTCGATAATTTCAACAAAAGGTTTTATCAAGCTCAGCAATTGCTCCTTCATGTCCGGGGTCCAGTTTGCCGATCTTGGTCTCTTTTTTTTCCATTATAAGCCACTTCCACGATAAACAAAACACAAACCGATCGCACTAACAAACGAAAACAAATAACAATCAAATCAGTGTTGTGACAGATCTAAGTTCTGTCAATGGGACTGGTGTTGCCGATTTGCTTTAAGTGTCTATGTATGGATATAGGTAGGGAATATGCTCGATATTTGAATTTATTTGGCAAGTTTCATTTCATAAATTTATATTTTTAGCTCTACTAACAGAAAATTTTGATCTTTATTTTATACAGTCCGTTTAACTGAGACATTAATTTGACATTTTTTTTTTCACTAGAGAGGAATTTTCTTTTGGGCGAATTTCGGATAATTGAAAAATAAAATCATTTAACCGGAGTTTAGACTAAAAACCAATTTCAGCTTGAATATCAAACAAAAAAAAAACAGCTCACTAATTTTTAGTATGTCAAGGTTTTATAGATAAAACTTGAAACAAAACGAAACATTAATACCGCGTATATATAAAAAAAAGTGAGAAGAAACGATTTTAGGACTGATTAACGTATTCAGTTAGGCATATATTGGAGTAGAAATGAATTAATAATTTCTGTTACACAAACGTTTTCGTGTGCACGTTTGATTTGTCATATGTTACACAAGCCAATTTCTTCGTTCACACAAAAACATTTAAACTTTTCGCCTTTCAGAATGCCGACACAAGTTTTCCAGCAAAGTAATTTTGCATGAAGATTGTGAAAAAATGTTTCGTGACGAATACAGCTTAGTTCATATAACCGGGTTTAACTACCTCCGTATTAATAAACGTTTTGTAAAAGTTATTAACCGGTTAGAGAAGAATCATGGAGTTACGTCGAAATTGTCGGGGCATATTCGTTTATATGTGCTTTTACAATTTATATTTAGGTACTCGTACAGTAGTTACATTCTATCTTTTAATAGATATTATTTCTTCATTCTCTGAAAATTTCTTACACATTTTTATTTGATTGATACTTTTTGCTCCTAATATATATTACTATATCTTGATTTGATACTAAAATAAAGATACGCATGGCAACACTCCTATGCAGAATGAATAGTGACAAATCAATAATTTGTGTTAGTTCAAGACATAAACATGGCTTTCTGACCATTAATATTTAACCCTACAGTTAATGATAATCCGACAACTAATTTTGTTTATTGGTAAAGGGATTTTGGAAAGTGTGGGGTCTTTGCGTAAACTTCCAGACTAAAGTTGATTATTGGTAAGGCCGATTGTGTATCCAGCGCGAGAATTTGAATTGGAACGTGTATCTTGTAAAGGGTGATTTTTTAAGAGGTTTAGAATTTAAAAAAAAAAAAAAACACAAAAAATGAATGAAATATTTATTTGAATCGATAGTTTGAACCTTGCAATTTAATGTTTAAAGATAATTTCATGCAAATGTTGACCGCGGCTGCGTCTCAGGTAGCCCATCCGCTGAGTCCAATTTTGGCATACTCTTTCACACATATCGGCCGGTATCTCACGAATGAATGCATGGATGTTGGCTTCCAGTGCGTCAATCGAAGCGGGCTTGTCCCTATACACATTAGCCTTGGCATACCCCCACAAAAAATAATCTAATGGTGTCAAATCGCACGATCTAGGCGGCCAATTGACCGGCCCGAAACGTGAAATTAACTGTTCACCAAACTCGCCTCGCAATTGCGCCATTGTTTCGCGTGCTGTGTGGCATATGACACCGTCTTGTTGAAACCACATATCATGCAAGTCAAGAACTTCCATTTCGGGCAAAAAAAAGTTTGTTATCATCGCTCGGTAGCGTTCACCATTGACAGTAACGCTGCGATTCGCATCATCTTTGAAGAAATATGGCCCAATAATGCCGCCGGCCCATAAACCGCACCAAACAGCGGCTTTTTCGGGATGCATTGGTAGCTGTTGCAATGCTTCTGGCTGATCTTCACTCCAAATGCGGCAATTTTGCTTATTTACGTACCCATTCAACCAAAAATGAGCCTCATCGCTGAACACAATTTTTCGATAAAAAAGCGCGCTATGAACATTTCGAACCGAACACGAATTTTGATAGTAAAATTCAATAATTTGCAAGCGTTGTTCATTTGTAAGACGATCCATGGTTAAATTGCAAACCAAACTGAAGCTGTTTGACAGTGACACAAGGTACTAAACACACGTCAGCTGTCAAAACCAGTGTTGCCAAAACCAAACCAGCTAAAAAATCACCCTTTAGTTTAAGGGCCGGTCTGTTTACAGCTGGTTAAATCCGTGGTTAAGTTCCCATAGATTTAGATTAACCCATGATTTCAAATCTATGATAACCGATAAGTATTTGATGAACGGTTTTTCACTTCGATCACCAAACCACAGCTTTTCGTCAATTTGTTCCAGTTTATTTGTCAATTCAGTGATTGACCGAAACATGGTTTAATTTTTTGTTTTCCGGGTTCGTTCGTTTTTGACAAGTAATTTCAAGGTACTTCATATATTATATATTTTTATTTTTAGTAATCTAACTAAACGCAAAATTGGTTTAGTACAAGAATATCATAATCAAATGACGCAATCGTTTTTAAAAACTGAAGAATAAAACCTCGTTGTTGTAAGACAATAAGCAATTTCTTAAAACCAAAACCGAGTTAAAGCCACAACCAAAAAAATTTAACAAATCGATCATCTCAATTAATTAAACGACCATCGCAATTTTCCGATTCTTTCAATATTTGCTCCAATGAGTGCGTTTTATCTCAATTTTTGAGAGCTGGCATCGGCTAAAAATTTTGAAAATAATCGTACTTCATCCTTCGCATCCATTATTGTGTTGGGGACTGTTACTCTTAACTTCAATACGTGTACCGTACTCATTTAAATCGTCTACGAAACTGACGAGACATATTTTATTGGTTCTGTTCACTTTATCTTGAGTTATGTATTTGTCGTATAATTATTTAGTTATGAAATACAATAAAGAAACAAAATGTAATGAAGTATAATGCGTAGTTTGGTATGTCCCTCATTCTATTTTATTCTTCATATCGGTGCCTTCTGTCTGTGTGATGTTGCACGCCCGACAGAGTTCTCTGTTCTGTGTAGCCTTGGTGCGACAGTGAATTAGAGCCAGGGGGTTATAGTGTATAACCGACAGGCGTCAGTCAGATACTCGTTGTGAAATTCGGACAAGGAAATGCATGTCCTGTGACACGAATAGAAAAGTGCAGGAAGAGGAATTCATTGATGATGGGAACCAAATTCCGACATATACGTTTTTTATGTTATTTGCATTTTTCCCCACAATATTGTACAAAAGAGTTGGTTTGTAAAGCAGCAACGTCAAAATTAATAAGGAATGCGTCCTTAAAAAAACCTTAACAAACGAAATTCCAGAAAATCATTGGAAAATCATTCATTAAGAGCAAAAATCGACTGGGCTCTAATCGCGTAATTTATAAAACGATTGTCGTCGAAACGATTGAACACAACGATATCGTTTTTAGTTTGCTTCACATAACATAATCGTCGCATCGTTCAATCGAATCGTTCAACGTCCTCGTTTTCAACAGTTTGAGCATGACTGTAAACAAACTTTGACACCTAAAGAACTGAAAAAAGGGATGGAATTTTCTTTTTTTTTTCTTTTCTTGAATAAATTTGTTTTGTTTTTCTTCGTTGCCATGGAATTGGGTATTTTATGCAAAAATAGATAGCTAGGTAGTAGAATTTTTATTTTTAAAGGGCGAATTGTAAAAAGAAATCAATGAATGCAATTTTATGATTGCATTTTTTTCTGATTGCATTAAAAATGCATAAATTAAAAAAACAAGTAGCTGAAATTCATTTGATATTCCCAATAAGTGCAATAACCATTTTTTTTTTTTGGCAAAGAATACATTTTTTTTACAGTTCGGATAAGTGCAAGTCGCCTCCAAAGAGAATATAATGTGTGTGTTTTCCTTTAATATTTTTATACTTCTCTCAGAACTAATTTAAAGTGAAAAATGCAGCAAAAACGATGAAACGATAGCAAAATAGCCATCGTTCAATCGAATCGTTTCGACGAGAGTACTTGACGTTTAAATTAGTAACGTGTAGCAACAAAAAACTATGCTCGTCTAATCGTTTCGACGATTATCGTTTTTTGGTTGTTACACGAAGTAGAAGCATCGTCGAGACGATATCGTTCTATCGTTTTGTGCTTACGCGATTAGACCCCTGGTTATCGACTTTACTGGTTAACTAACAAAATCAACGATTCTCTGGTTAAAATTTTGAACAAGATTAAACAAACCGGCGCTTAGTCTGTTGCTACAAACAATTTTGGAAAAATAGGAAATGAGTTATTGATATGTATTTCCAAAAAGTAGTACGCGGTGGATCCAAAGTAGTATCGTACTCAGTTAGCAAAAATGTACTCAAAAACAAGAAAACGCTACAATTGTAGCACGGGAGGGAACGCTGACGGGAAATTTAAGGCGCTGAAATACAAACGTCAAATCGTACGGAATATGCAGAATCTGATACGAATTTTAACTCAACAAATTTCTTGGTGAAAGAGTTGGGAAATGTGGTACCTACCTGACAAAACCCTCTCATGCCCGCTGTTGCATATACGCAACATTGTATTTATGAGCCTCTAACTAACGTTATTTTAAATTTTTTGTTTTGAACCGTTCGCAGAAATATAGCTGCATGTGTTGAGTGAGCTTACACCTAATTGTTCGGTAGTCAGCTGCACATGCGTTCAGTTAGTAGCTATTCTCCCGAGAGCGTAGTTGACAAATTCATTGTGCAAAAAAACGTGGTTTTAAAAAAGTGTTAAAAAACATTTAAATAATTACTTCATCCTAAAACCAAGTTCAACAACTAAATAAAGAAAGGTAAGTGAGTATTTAAAAAAAAACCCCGCATGAAAATATTATATAGTTTGTTTCTAATAATTTTGTGAATGTCGTGTTGCGTATATGCAACATGGGTCTATTGTGGTAATTTTCAAAAAATAAATTTTTTTTTTGTATGCAGATTGTAAGATGCGCCCAAAAGGTCTGACTCAAGCTGAGATTGAAAAATTTGTCAACTTTGATTGGGATGATTCGGCTGACGAGGAATATGAAGAAGAAGAAGATCGAAATATGGACGAAATTATTGAAGAAACTTTGAAAAATTTGGATAACAGAGCTGAAAATGTGAGTGTTGGTTTGATTGATCAATTTATTGAAAGCGAAAATGATGGGGATTTGAATGAAAATGAAAACGTTGTACTGGAGGTGATGGAAAAAATTGATTTGAAGAGTTTGAAGTGGAGAAGTGCCGAGTTTATGGAAAGCGAGACCACTTGGAAAAGTGAATTATGCAGCAATGCGGTGAAAAACCCCATCCAATATTTTAGTACTTTCTTTGCGGATGAACTGTGGCAGAAAATATGTGATGAAACAAATTTATATGCTATGCAAACGAAGGGCATAGAATTGAAATGCACTGTGCCTGAAATGAAAAGGTTTGTTGGCATACTTCTTTACCTTGCAGTTGTGAAAATACCGGCTTATAGAATGGCGTGGGCGGCCAATTTCAAACTAGCAGCCGTTGCAAATGCATTACCAAGAAACAGATTTGAAAAAATTAAACAGTTTTTCCATTTGAACGATAATTCTAAACAGCCTCAGAAGGGAACACCTGAATATGACAAGTTGTACAAGGCTCGGCCTTTGTTGGACGCCATAAAAAAAAAATTCAATGAAATTTCGCATGAAGAATTCCAAAGTATAGATGAGCAAATGATTGCATATAAAGGTCAACATAGTTTGAAACAATATCTTCCAATGAAGCCCAACAAGTGGGGTTTCAAAATGTTTACGAGAGCTGGTGTATCTGGGATTATATACGATTTTACTCTGTACATTGGAGAAGGAACGTGCAAGACTTATGGCTTGGGCATTTCATCAGATATCGTGCTATTTTTATCATCCAATTTGCCAGTAAACCAAAATTTCAAACTGTTTTTTGACAATTGGTTTTCGTCAATAAGCTTGATGATTGCTCTGAAAGAAAAGGGCATATTGGCCGTTGGTACAATTAGAAGCAACCGATTGAAAAATTGTGCTCTAATCAGTGAGAAAGACCTTCAAAAACGAGGACGAGGATCAAGCGATTTCAAATATGAAGCAACGAACAACTTGATTGCTTGTCGTTGGTATGATAATAAGAGCGTACAATTAGTTTCAAATTATGCAGGTAAGAACCCAATGAGTGAATGCAACAGATGGTGCCGCAAAGAGAAGAAGTTTATAACTATACCTCGTCCAGCTATAGTTGAATGTTACAACAAACACATGGGAGGGGTTGATCTTGCGGACATGCTGCTTGAATTGTACAAAATCAACCACCGCTCAAATAAATGGTACATGCGTATAGTATACTGGTGCATAAATTCAAGTTTAGTAAACAGTTGGTTGTTGTACCGCAGAGACATCATACATACAGACGGCGAATTGAAGCATATGCCGCTCATAAATTTTCAATTGGATGTTGCTTCCGAGCTTTTGAACGCAAGTCAAACTAAAGTTGTCGCCAAAAAGAGAGGTCGTCCATCATCACTCCTTTTGACAATGAATTTATCCCCATCATCACCAGCTCCATCACCACCAGCTCCATCATCACCAGCTCCATCATCACCAGCTCCATCATCACCAGCTCCTTCTACGGGCTCTGAATCAAACCCCTATAAAAGAGCTTATGTTGCAGACCCAGCAAAATCACTACGACTTGATGGTAATAACCATTGGCCGGAATGGGGAAAAAGAGGAAGATATAGAGTATGCAGCACTGGGTTTCCAAGCTGTAAATGCAGCAAATGTAATGTGCACTTGTGCTCCAATCCCCAAAAAAATTGTTTTGTGTCCTATCATACATAAATATAAATAAACGGCATTTGAAAAAAAAAATCAACTTGTCTTTAAATATATAGCACCATTGCCCAATGTTGCATATACGCAACATCCTGTAGCTCTTGAACCAGGACACCTAGGACAATGAAATTTTTGTCAGTTGATATTGAGGTCAACTCTAGCTTATATGTCTACTCAAAAAAATTTCAGCCACGCCCATTTTAATTCGGGCATGAGAGGGTTAACACATGATTTGAAATTTTTTGTCCTTCGTATTAAAATGATATCAACAGGAGGTTGCCAAAATAAATTGAATGCAAACTCTTTGCGAAAGTGCCGACGAAGTTTGTCCTCCTTTACGAAGGGATAATATCTTCTACATAATTTTTAAGGCAATGTTGCTTATATTTATTTTCTCGAATGCTTGTAGTTCAATCAGTACAAATTCTTCCATATCACTTTCATTGCTAGATGAATCAACTAACCTTGTAAATATATTAAAATTATACAAATCTTCGAGTTTATCAGACATTTTAACGACTTTTCATACCCCTCTTTTTTATTACGTTTTTTTTTCATTTTTCATATATAAGTACAAAACCGTTTCCTAACTTTTTCGTAAGTGCCAGTCTCTAAAAGAAAATTTATCCCCAACTCAGCCATTTTGACAGTCTTTTCCATTCTTACTACAAAAGTAACAGAACAAACTTACCATCTTCGCCTTTGAATTTTCACTTAAAATCGTCACTTCATTGACATTTGATTTAAGATTCTTCAGAGTCAACGCTCTCCGTTACAAAATTATAACTGAGCCGACTTTCAAAATCAAATGCAATGCAATTTTGATAGATGTCTGACCGCACGCAACAGAAAGTAGTAGCGCCATCTGTCATTCAACAACATAAGTAATTTCGTTCTGTTTTAAAAACGATTTGTGGTTATAGATATTTTTTGATGCCAAATCTAAAAAAAAAAAACAAAAAAAATTTTCGTCAAAAATAAAAAGCAAAAATATTGTGGAGATGGACACCCTAATCACCTGGCGGTATAGATTATACTTTGCGACCAATTGAGGGCGTTCAAGTATCTAGTTTAGTAAGTCTGACAGCTCTCTCACTATGTGTAACTCGTTTTTGATTGGTCGAAATCGGTCATGTGAGCTGTTGTTTCAGTTGACGTTTATGGAGGGGTAGCCGACGAATCTAGTCAAGAAATTCGTGACTGAGTACTAAGTTGACGTTGACATTTCGTTTGTTGTCATCTGTGATTTGACAAGTGAAGCGAAAGGAAAAAAACAAATACAAAACCGGAAAATGTTGATCCAAATTGTCCATAATGGAGTGCAATACGCCCTGGATGCTCCTCCAGAAGTCTGCCGCAGGATACAAACAGGTAAATGAATTTGTAGTAATAATTCGCACTTCTAATAAAATAAAATAATTTCAGACAAATGCTTTGCTTCGCGGTATATGGACTCTATTCTGAAGATTCATGGCCAAGACAAACCCAATAAAAGAGATGTAAATGGTAAGTGTTTGATAAATTCAGTAACGTCTTACTCCATTGAACAAAAAAGAGTAATATTTATTTAATATGAGTATTAAAGTGGTAGACGCATTAATTGAAAATGTTGGATCACATTTGTTGTCCAGTGGAGTAGAGTACATTTGAAAGTTTCAAAATTTCTACCGAGCACCGATGACTTTAGAACATATGCTATCTTCTAGCTAATATATATACAAACTAAGAAATATTAAAGTTAAAGCGATTGCTCTTTGAGATTTTCAAAGGGGTGTGTGAATGTGACAACTTTGTCTGCTGGATACCAGAAAATATGGTAAATGTGATACATTCAAACGTCCTGTTGAAAATCTATTAAGGGAACCGGTTTAACTTTAGTATCTTTAAGTTTTTATTTGTATTAGCTAAAAGAAAGCATATGTATTAAAGTGATCGGTGCTAGGTAGAAATTTTGTAACTTTTAAATGTACTATACTTCATTGGACAACAAAGTTGTACTGTCCTGTTGTAAAGTGATTCAAAATTTTCAACTGATGTGTCAACCACAGGGAGCGGTTGGATTTTGAAAAGAAGAAATATGAAGAAAGCAAATCCACAAGGTAGTCACTTAAATAATATTTTTGTTTTTGTAATTTAGTAATAAACACTTTATTTTTTTTCAGCAAATAACACAAAACTAGTTCTAAGTGTATTATTTATTTTTAGATTAAGTAAGTCTTAAGTTTTATTGATACAAATGTAAATAATCTTAAATTTAATAATAATAATATAATTATAGTAATAAAAATGAATTAAAATAGAGACATTAAATAATTTCTTTTTAATATCCCTGGATTTCTAGATTGTTGACGTTGGAATGGCTGCTGTGGATCTGATGGAGAGGCTTCGGGGAAACTTTCTTCCAAAAAGTCGTCTCCGGGAACTTCAGCACAATCTTTATGTAGCATAATGTGGTTGTGTAGTATTACACAAGCTGTCACTATTTTGTTTGCCATTATTGGATTGGCGACATCAAGATACTTCAACCACCGGAAGCGTCCTTTAAGGAGTCCAAATGCTCTCTCTATTGTGACCCTTGCACTGCTCAGTCGGGTGTTGAAATGGCTCTGTCTTTCCGTCAGGTGGCCACTGTCTCTGAACGGAGTTATAAGCTTCCTAAGGAGTGGGTAAGCTGCATCACCTACCAGGTGAAAGTCTGCAGGTACAATGGCGTCTAACTGCTCACAGAGGGGGCTAATTCCGTTATGAAGCCTACCAGGAGCACCGACGTACATGTCAGTGAATACCGTGCGATGATCACATACGCCTAAGAAATAAACCAATTTATTATTTTATCGTTGACTAGATATCATAAGTAAAATTACCTTGCAATATTACTGAGTGAGTGCTTTTCCGGTTGTAGTAATCTGTGGTGTTTGCTACGGGCTGTTTTATCTGGATATGACAACCGTCCATGGCTCCAATGATGCCAGGTATATAGCCACCGCTTTTTTCTTTGAAAGCCTGTATTTAATTGTTCAATTACTTATTAAGAATATCAAAAAAACGTTGTTAACTTACCCGAGAAATCTCTTCATATTTATGTCTGGAAGGCCATTTTACATATTCTTGCAAAAAAGTTCCAATCACATCCACCATTTCGCAAAATGCTACATGTGCTTACTAACCATCCAAACTGTAAACAGAAGTTTCTTTTCGACGTCTGCTATCCGTTTAGCGTTTCCTACTTTCTCCAAAAGATCCTATAAGTTCAAAATATTGTTATAATTTTTTCCATTTTTTGTTAAGTAAATGGATTACAATAAAAAATATAAAGGAATAAAATGACAACATTTGGATGGATAAAAAAAAAATTGGTATACGAGAGGCTTATCTTCATTGTTAATGTTCAGTCGATTCCGAAAATCGCATTCGACGGTCAGAATATAATTAGAAATGTCGAATTCCAGAGGATGAGCAGTAGAAGAATGTCGCTTTTAGTGTGCTCATAAGTAGAAAAATACCTTTACTAAATAGAAGTGCCCAACTGAATTCGACTAAGGAACGGGCTGAAGAGGCTCATTGTTTGAGGCCTGGATTTACAACAAACTGTACCATGACTTAAGTAGCGTAGTAACTAAGAGAAAAGGTATTTATAAGGCTCTTACATACCGCAAAACAGCCTCGACTCATTCGAAAATGAGAACGAAACTAGTCTGTAGCGTACATTGGTATTGTTTCTTCCATGTAGTTTTGGTTGCGTTATGGCTCTTCCTGCATATCAAACAATGCTGGATACCTCAATAAAATTTATGTGATCAGCAGCTCATCCATAACAAAAGATGTTGCACGAACTTTAATGAAATGAAGTTATTTTAGATTTCAATGGAATATGAATAATAATTTACTTACGCAGAATTAAATCGTCTTCTGAATTATTCATTCTTTTTTTATTTACTATTTTTATTAGTTTTTCGTCGATACTCGTTCAATTTCACACAATTTTGTAAACACAGAAAAATTATTTGACGTCTATACAAAAAAAAATCAAATTAGTTTTCGCGTTCAGGTTGCCTCTCATCCAGACCAATCTAGTCGACTTAAGATAACTAGATTCTTGAATGCGGCCATTATCATACCTACCAAATATACACAACAAATTTCATAAAAATCGTTAGAGCCGTTTCGGAGGAGTACAAACACTAATGTCGTTTTCATAGAGGAACTAAACTAGAGGGCCGACTTTCAGCACACCTACCCGATTTTCCCGCAAATTTTGAATGACAGCCCTCTCTCGCGCTCTCTTTTTTTCCTGTCTGTGAATACGTGTATTAATGGCCGCCGGGTGGAACTATTTCCAAAAACAAACAATTTGTAAATAGATTTATAACAATAAATGTAAAAAAGCAAATGTTGATTATGTTTTTTTTAAATAGCATAATTTCTTCTCTACCCATTTTCATCACCAAAAACTGTTCATCCATTCACATTTCAGTTTTTTTTTAATTTAATTTGTATAAATTCTATTTTTGACAGCAAAATTCATGCTGCTGCATAAAAGGGGTTCTTCCAAAAATGAGAACATGCAAGTAAACCCAAGCTTTCACTAGGGCACAAGTGAATTTTCTAAAATGTTCATAAACATTCAATAAATTTATATAAGGTTTGGTGAATGTTTTCAAATTCGTTTATTTAACACCATATTTGTACAAATTCAAAATATGATTGGAAATTCTGTAGTTTATTAACACTGAACAGTGTTGAACAATGTTACTTTGGTATTTCGCCTATTCAATCGAACGTAAAAATACATATTGTTTTGTTAATTGTTGGTTGCTATATTTCGTTTTCTGTGCATATATTCTTTTACAAATTTTTTAACAAAATATTTTGAAATGTGCAGATTTTTTTTACAAACCTCTTTAAATTATTAATTAAGAAAAACAAGTGCGTTCTATGTGTTTTTGGAATACAAAAAGTGATTTTTTATTGTTCCGAGTATTTCTTAGGTATAAATAAAGGGCGATGTACGAGGATTTTTATATTATGGCTTTTACCGGAAAAAGCCGAGCGCATACATAGTTAAATTTGAGAGCAATATAGTATAAAAAAATAAAAAAATATCGAACTTATTTTTTAATTTAGCATTATGCATAGGTACTTGGATATAATTACTGTACAAGTATGCATTTGGTAAAACTAAAAAATCTTTTTCACAAAAAAAAAATAAAACATTTTCTTAAACGGTGTTTAAATATTTTGTTTCGATATGATTTCGAAATTAAAACCATTAAAATTAACGAAAAAAATGTTCTTTCCTTAAAATATACAAAAAACTTGAATTTACAAAATCTCTTTTAACAAAAGTTAAGAAAACGTGATAGTTAACTTTTCTCTGATTGTTATTATGAGATAGATTTCTGCAAGATATTGACAAATTATTATTTTATTGTAACGAAATTATAAAAGGAATTCCATTGGATTCCAACAATTTCATATGCTCTAAAAGCTCTTAACCTCAACTGTGATGTGAACGCCGTGTAACTAATGGGCGCAAAATATGCCGAACACAGTCGCCGTCACTTGAAATTCCACCAGAAAAGTTGTAACAGGAAATTGTATAAGTATGCGTGCGGCATTAATGGCGCTCCTTTGATTTGTACAGGCACGAACACTTATGCAATCTGCTGTAACACAGGCAGCTTGTAGGCAGATATCCCGTTTCTGCTCTCAGTTGGCCCTCTAGTTTTGTTCCTCTATGGTCGTTTTCCATTGGACAAAAAGAAGCGTCCGGGAGAGTCCGGAATCGAAAAAATGCCGTTGCATTTGCACAAAAAATACTCCTCTGATTCTGAGAAGAGAATTTCGCTTCTCGATTTGTATAAAATACAAAAATTACACTTGTGTGAGTGCTTCTTGAGTGTATTCTGACTTCAAATCGAGAAGCGAAATTCGCTTCTCAGAATCACCAGAAGAGTATTTTGCGCGAATGGAATGGTCTTAGAAGTGTTTTTTTTTGATTCTGGACGCTTCTATTTGCCCAATGGAAAACGACATAAGTCACACGTATTCACTGCAGGGAAGTACAAAATACCGTGGGTCGTATGAATAAAACAAGAGAAATGTCATAATCGAATTATTTGCAACATTTCGTATGAATAAAGACCAATTTGAGTTAGTTTTAATCTCTGACATGAGGCGTGTTTTTTTGAGCTTCGATCTCAGCAAAGCAAAGCAAAGTAGGATTTGCAGCACACATTTTACAACAACTACGGCGAGTCTCGAAGTGTGAAGTAGAGCGTAGTTGCTGTAATTGCGTGCTGAAAATCCTACTTTACTTTGCTTTGCTAAGGTCGAAGCTCAAAAAAACAGGGATATGTTTGACAAGCGCCGGCACTGACCTTTTGCTTAGATCGGTATGAATTAAACTTATCAGACAAAGCAAATGCTATGCAAATTCGGAGTCTGCCATTTAGTTGACTCAGACCTTTTGCTAAATATTTTGTACCCACATTTTTTACATAAAAGAGTCTACGCATTGTGAATTTTCCATGTATTGTTTATAAATAGCAGTTTCGTTCGTGCAGGAAAACCAAAGAAAACATGGATGCACATAATACCTGTTTTACCTCTTGTTTTTAACGTTCGTGCTAATAAAGAAAATATAAAGAAAGAAGAATTGATGACGGTAATAACTTCAAGCAATTGTTCCGTTTCACTTGTTAAAACGTGGACATTTTGATCATTTTTGAGACTTGTGGTGGTGCTCTTTCAAATATCCAGAATTTGAAATCTTTCCAAATATATTTAGGAGGTCCAGGCTTTCAGGTAAATTCAAAATGCATGGTAAATCAAATTTTTGTTTCCATGTGGAATTGGAGCTTTTGATAATTTTATCACGAAAATTTGAAAATAAATTCAAAATAAACGAACCACCGGACAGTTACCACTTGACAGAAATTGCAAGGTAAGGACATGCACAGCGAAGTAAATGCTGTCTTCACCTACCTACTTCAACAAACAAAGCTTTTATTAGCTGTTTTTTTATTATCAGCTACCCAAGTAGCATTCGAATACACATTTTAGGCCTGGCGACGTTCTGGTGTCAATTCGTGATCCCATTTAGGAACATATGTTTCGAAACAACGAAGTAACAGTTCCTATTTGGTTTCGGAAGTGGCGCAACACAAAGTAGGAATTATTTTTGACGCAAATCCTATGTACACACAAATTGGGAAGAATGCCATACCATATAATTTGTGACGCTATAATACGTCATTCATTTTGTGTACCTGTGTTATATACCAATATAATATTCTGACTGCATCAAAAATTTCATTATTAAACAGAAAACTGCTACTGAAATTTTATGGGGAACATCATTTTGCCTTGAAATGTTACTAATGTACTTCGAAAAAAACCATGATCCTTACAAAATATGCTGTATTTAATGAAAACTTTCTTTTAAAATTGTTTATGGTATTTTAAATGCTGATAAGGAGCATTATAAAATCAGTATAAAATAAATCTACGATGTGTATATAGACATAATAGTAACATTTTAACCTATTTAATTACACCATATCCACCAAAACAGTAAATTTAAAATTTCTTATCTTCCATATACATTTTTTTTTCAATGCAAAATGGATACCTAACAAAATATTCCCAATTAGGAATTCGTTCTTATTTGTGTAGGAAATAATCTATTGGGAATTGTGTTTATTTTGTGTGCCACAAACTTCCCAATCGGGAATCGCGTTTAATCTGTGTTGACAGTAAGTTTTTAGGAATTGTGTGCATGAACACGCATCTCCACACATTTTACACACTGCGGACATAATGTTTCATTGAAGAAACAATTTTGACACAACAAAGAATCTGTGTAGACATAAAATCCCTAGATAGGAATATTCCTAAATGGGAAATGTTACCTAGCATTTGTCGAAAATGTTACTCATTGGGAATATTTTCTGGTAACAAAATCGTCTTAAAGACGTCGCTCATGACACATGACACATGAAGTCGCAAAATGCTCCTTGGGTATGATCCATATAGATCATCGATTTACATGCAATTACAACAACAGCACATGATCCTGCTTCTCATCGAGATCATGAAACATGATCTGAAAATTATTTCCACTATTTCCCACTAGATGGCTTGATTCATTTTTAAGTGTTGGTGTGCCTGCAAACGATAGCCACATAATCACGTTGCCAGACTAAAAAGTGGAAAAAAAAATCAATTGATATTTTCGCATTCGAGTTCCGAGTTATTTTTTTTCGTTCTTTAAAGGTATATTCAGACCAGCCAAACACTTGATAAACAATTATATACCTACATATTTCATAAATATTTCTTAAACATTTATTAAACAAAACAAGATTGTAATACCCCTCTATCATCTGCTTTGTTTTTGAAAGCAACTGTTGCCAAAATTCAGAAATTAAACTTTTCAGATCACGCTGATAATAAAATACGGCTATTCATACCGATTCAAACCATTTGCTAAAGGCTTTTACTTTGCAAAAACCTTTTAAACTGCATTTACACGATCACGCACGCGCATTTTTGCACGAGACGTGAGAGAGAAATCCGTTTTTCCCCAGTCAATGCTAGTAAAGGAGTAAGAATGAGATCTTGTCTGTCAAAGATAATGGAATACAGAGATGGATAACTTTCCAGTGGAAAGGCGGCTGCCTACAAGCTGTTTTCCCGAAAAATTCCTTAAGTCACGCACATTTGCTCATTTCTTTTCAAGAGTTTGTGAGTTCATGAATTGGACTTTAATGCAAGAATTCGCTATTCCGAAGTGTGTTTTTCACTATTTTCTTTATTTTAATCGAAGCCTTAACAAAAACCAATTAAATTCAATACGAAACACAAAGCAATTGAACAGCGCGATGCCTAAAATGCAAAAGGAATGGTGGCCGGCCATTACCAACATGCTTTTTTTCTGTCACACGTATTCACAGACGGGGGTTGAAATTACAAAAACAACAATGTAAACAAATGGGTTTTGGGGGGATAGACGTAGGAAAGATATCCATCTCTTTTATTCATTGATCTCTGCTAGAGACCAAAGATAATGAAATACAGAGATGGATAACTTTCCAGTGGAAAGGCGGCTGCCTACAAGCTGTTTTCCCGAGAAAATCATGAAGTCACGCACATTTGCTCATTTCTTTTCTAGAGTCTGTGGGCTCATGAATTGGACTTTAATGCAAGAATTCGCTATTCCGAAATGTGTATTTAACTATTTTCTTTATTTTGATCGAAGCCTTTACAAAAACCCAACAAGTTCAATACGAAACACAAAGCAATTGAACAGCGCGATGCCCAGAAAAGCAAAAGGAATGGTGGCCGGCCATTAGCAACATGCTTTTTTTATATCACACGTATTCACAGCTGGGGTTGAAATTACAAAAACAACAATGTTTCCAAATGGGTTTTGGGGGGATAGACGTACGAAAGATATCCATCTCTTTTATTCATTGATCTCTGCAAGAGACAAGAGACAATTAGCTTTAATGACAATTTCCATTGGTGATTGCAAATGCGGTGTGCTTAGTTTTGGCTTGGTGTTTCATTTGAGATAAACTAAGTTTCATTTTCAATAATCAGTTTTATAATTTGCAATGATGAGGGATTTTCCACGATTCTGTTCAACGTTAAGATCCAATACTGACCTCGAAGCTAATACTGTTGTACAGTCCATTGAAAATAGAAACATAGAATATCGCAAAGCACTTATATCGTATGTACATTGTATTATCATAATTATTTAGTGTGGAAACTAATACTTCATTATTTGTAACTTTTTCCAGAACAACGCAAAAGTATGATTTGTTCGTAGGGCGAAATTCTCCGAAATTAAAAATACTTTTAAAAGATCTTCGTACAATAGTCACAAATTCAATAGGATTAGAAGAAGTACCAGAAAAAATCGACGGTGCCGTCATATTTTTCTTACATCTTTTCCTTGACGAGCGAGTAATAACCCAGTTCCATTTGAATAAGATAAAATCCGTCTTTGGTGCTGCCTTCGATTCTAGTAATAACTACATATTCGAATTGGTAAAAGATATAACTAACTATGCCAATGATGAAGATCGTAAAGCCATTCATCAACTAGTGAAAGTTACCATTGCTAAAGACACTAAGAAATATTGGGGCTCCGACATTTCAATAGTTTTGCCTACATTTCAGTATAATTATGTACTACGTCTTCAAGATTTTTCACTAGATCAATTAGGTAAACCAAAAAGTGCCAAATTATCTATGACTTACAAGGCTGAAACTGAATCACAGCCCAAAGAACAATACGTTTACAAACTTCTTGAACTTGGAGATTATACTCTTATCAAGAAAATATTACTTCTGTTAAAATCGAAAAGCAACAGCAGCGAAATTCAAAACGAGCTCTGCGAACTTATTGGATTTGATAATTTCGATTTTATAGTGGACCTTTTAGCTAACCGAGAAACTTTATTAGAAAAACTTGAGGAAGTTGAAAAGAATGAAAAACGGTCAAAAAGAAAAGATGTACAAATTCGCAATTTAGAAAACAGGCCGACAGTTGCCACTTCAGTTGTGGTGCAATCAAAATTGGAGAAAGACTTATCCAAACAAAATCGTAGAGATGAAAAGAAACTCAATCGCTTGCTAAAGGGGGATAATTCTTCCACAGTGTCACTGAGCACGACAATAAATCCGATGCAACTGAGATTGCAGCACCAGAAAAAACTTGTAGAAAATATCAAGCAGCAGCCGCTACTTAACAGTATTAAAGTTGTGAAAAGAACGAGCGAAGAAATACCTAACTATCCATATGTGTTTGATAGCCAGCTACTTTTAAAGCAACATGCAGCTTTTATTGGAGGGAGCAAGATTAGTTTGCCCGAATCTGCGGAACGAATTGATACGAAACAATATGAAGAAGTAAAAATTCTTGCTCCTCCGCCACCTATGTTAACAGTTGGAAACAATCGAATACAAATTCATGACTTGGATGATATTGGAAAACTAGCTTTTCGCAATACTGAACAGTTAAATCGGATTCAGTCTGTAGTATTCCCAACGGCATATTATAGTAATAACAACTTACTAATTTGCGCTCCTACAGGTGCTGGTAAGACAAATGTTGCTATGCTTACTATAGTGGCCACGATACGAGCTCATATAGAAAACGGAGTTATCAATCGTGATGCTTTTAAAATTGTATATATTGCTCCTATGAAGGCGTTAGCATCGGAAATGGTTGATAATTTTCAAGAACGTCTTAAACCCCTTCAAATAAATGTGCGTGAGTTAACAGGTGATATGCAGCTTACTAAATCTGAAATGCAGGAGACCCAAATTCTTGTAACGACTCCAGAGAAGTGGGATGTCGTGACGCGCAAAGGTGTTGGGGATGTGGCCACAATAAATCTCGTTAGACTGCTGATCATAGATGAAGTGCACTTATTGCATGGAGAACGCGGCCCTGTTGTAGAAGCTCTTGTTGCCAGAACGCTGAGATTAGTAGAGTCTTCACAAAGTATGATACGGATAGTAGGATTGTCTGCCACTTTGCCCAATTATATAGACGTGGCACATTTTCTTCGTGTGAATCCCATGAAAGGGTTGTTTTACTTTGATAGCAGATTTCGCCCAGTGCCTCTCGACACTAATTTTATTGGAATCAAATCAGTGAAACCATTGCAACAGTTAACCGATATGGACAACGTGTGCTTCACCAAATGCATTGAAATGGTGCAGAAAGATCATCAAGTAATGGTGTTTGTGCATGCTCGCAATGCAACAGTCCGAACCGCTACTATGCTGCGTGAATTAGCGCAACAAAAAAATCAAACTGCTCTTTTTCTACCAAAAGATTCTGTCGGATACAAGCTAGCACTTCGTAGCATATCAAAAAGCCGTAACAAGCAATTAGTTGAGTTATTTCAATTCGGTGTTTGTATTCACCATGCTGGTATGCTAAGAACAGATCGCCGCTTAGTAGAAAAATATTTTGCCGAAGGCTATATTAAAGTCCTTGTCTGCACAGCCACTCTTGCTTGGGGTGTTAATTTACCCGCACACGCTGTCATAATTAAGGGCACAGATATATACGACTCCAAACACGGTGCATTTATTGATCTTGGGATTCTTGACGTTCTTCAAATCTTTGGCAGAGCTGGACGTCCGCAGTATGATACTAGTGGACTTGGCACTATCATAACAACACACGACAAGTTAAATCATTATTTGTCGTTACTAACAAATCAGTTTCCAATCGAATCAAACTTTATCCAGTGTTTAGCTGATAATTTGAATGCTGAGATTGCATCGGGAACAGTTACCAATATAGACGAAGCCATTGAATGGCTTAGCTACACGTATTTATTTGTTCGTATGCGCATAAATCCACATTGTTATGGTATTGAATACAGTGAAATCCAAAAGGATCGCCAGCTTGAAAGTAAGCGTCGCGAGCTAATAAAGGCCGCAGCAATGAGTTTGGATAAGGCAAAAATGATTCGCTTTAACCATAGGACAAATGACTTCAGCATTACGGAACTAGGGCGCACGGCTTCACATTTCTATATAAAGTATGACACCGTGGAAATATTCAATGAACTTTTGAAACCTTTTATGTCTGAGGCAGAAATATTTGGAATGATTGCTCATGCTCAAGAGTTTCAGCAACTAAAAGTGAGGGATGATGAATTAGAAGAGCTGGACGAACTACGACTTTACAGCTGCAAAGTTCCATGCCATGGGTGTGCTGAAAATGTTCCTGAGAAGGTGAACATTCTTTTGCAGACGTATCTATCGCGTGGTTTTATTAAGTCATTCTCTCTTGTTTCTGATATGTCATATATCGTGCAAAACGTAGTGCGAATAGCTCGAGCTATTTTCACTATTGTTCTGCGCAATAATAATGCAATACTAGCTGGCAGAATGCTCCAAATCAGTCAAATGTTTGAAAAACAAATTTGGAACACTGAATCGCCACTCCGTCAATTCACCTGTTTAACTCACGATACAATTGAGAAAATAGAAAACCGTGGCATTAGTGTATATGCCCTAAAAGAAATGAATTTTTCAGAAGCCAAGGATATTATCCGTAACCAAAGATACGCGTCAATGCTGTTACAATGCGCCAATGAATTGCCTCTTGTTGAGCTCGACGTTACATTACAACCAATTACTCGAACAGTACTTCGCATGCGCATTGACCTATGGGCGAATTTTACTTGGAATGATCGGGTGCATGGCAAAACAAGTGAACACTTTTGGCTTTGGATAGAGGATCCGGAAACTAATTTTATTTATCATTCCGAATATGTGCAAATTTTGAAGAAATCTGTTAAAAATGGACTTAAGCAAAATATTGTGTTGACAATCCCACTGAGGGAGCCCCTACCATCGCAATATTACATTCGCGTTACAAGCGATACGTGGTTGGGAAGTAAAACCTTATACCCTCTTAGTTTTAAACACTTAATTCTTCCCGAACACAATCCACCACTGACAGAGTTGATGCCTTTGCAGCCCTTGAGAGTAAGTGCATTAAAAAATAGGCAGTATGAGATGCTATATTCTTTTTCCCATTTCAATCCCATCCAAACACAAATATTTCACAGCCTTTATCATACTAACAACAATATTCTTTTGGGAGCTCCGACTGGTTCTGGCAAAACTATTGTAGCTGAAATTGCTATATTTCGAGCTTTCAATATGCATAAACGAGCAAAGGTTGTATATATTGCACCGCTAAAGGCGCTAGTCAAGGAGAGGATAAATGACTGGAAGATTCGATTCGAGCAGAATCTGAAAAAAAATGTGGTTGAACTAACTGGCGATACATCACCTGATATTCAGGCAATTCAAAGGAGCCAAGTAATTGTAACAACTCCAGAGAAGTGGGATAGCATAAGTAGATCTTGGCAGACTAGAGATTACGTAAAGGATGTAGTTTTAATTGTTATTGATGAAATCCATTTACTCGGTGAAGATCGGGGTCCGGTTATTGAAGTGATTGTCTCTCGTACAAATTTTATAACTTCCCATACAAAAAAGTCAATACGCGTTGTTGGTCTGTCAACAGCCTTAGCCAATGCTCAGGACCTTGCTAATTGGCTCGGAATTCAGAGAACAGGCCTGTACAATTTTAAACCATCTGTGCGACCAGTTCCACTATCGGTGCATATAAATGGATTCTCTGGCAAACACTATTGCCCACGTATGGCTACAATGAACAGGCCTACATACCAAGCTATACGAACATATTCACCTACAACGCCAGCTATAATTTTTGTTTCATCACGTAGGCAGACGCGTCTTACTGCCTTAGATCTGATAACCTATGTTGCTGGCGATGATAATCCAAAACAGTTTCTTCATGTTTCAGATTACGAAATGCATGTAATTTTGTATAATATAAAAGACAGCAACTTGAAGTTTTGCCTTGCCTTTGGAATTGGACTGCATCATGCTGGGCTATCAGAAAATGACAGGAAGGTTGTAGAAGACTTATTTTTGCATAGAAAAATACAAATACTCGTTGCTACTGCTACACTTGCGTGGGGTGTTAATTTGCCAGCACATTTAGTTGTGGTAAAAGGGACCGAGTATTTTGACGCCAAAGTTAAAAAGTACGTTGACATGCCTATAACTGATGTTCTGCAAATGATGGGTCGTGCAGGACGTCCACAGTTTGATAATGAAGGTGTTGCGGTGGTTTTTGTCCACGATGTAAAGAAGAATTTTTATAAAAAGTTCCTTTACGATCCGTTCCCAGTAGAATCAAACCTTTTAAATGTTTTACCAGATCATATTAATGCTGAAATAGTGTCAGGAACGGTGCAGACCAAGGAAGCCGCTGTGGACTATATAACTTGGACATTTTTCTTTAGAAGACTTCTACGAAACCCAACATATTATAACTTGGAAACTATTGAACCGCAAAATGTAAATATTTTCTTATCGTCGCTGATTGAAAACGCTCTAGGTGAACTGGAGGGAGCTGCATGTATTTCAATATCCAATAATTTGCTGGAACCCACATTTTTGGGGCGTATATCATCATTTTATTACCTTTCATATCACACCATGAAGCATTTTCTAATTGATGTTGCGCCCGATATGGGCACCCGGGACCTCCTCTTGGCTATATCAAACTCATTTGAATTTGATCAACACCCTGTAAGACACAATGAAGATTCAAGTAATGAGTACGTCCAAAAACACAATTACTTCTGTTTTAAATTGTTACCTTTTAATTGTTAATTACAGGGAATTGGCCAAACTTTGTCGATATGAGCCAGATTCACCAAGTTATGATTCGCCATATACGAAAACATTTCTATTATTACAAGCTTATATTATGCGGCTGCCATTACCGAATTCGGATTATCTAACGGATACTAAGTCTATTATGGATCAAGCGTTAAGAGTTTTACAGGTATGTATGTTTTGGATTTCTTTCATCGCATTGTTATTAGAGGAATTATCTTAACCTGCGGTTCGTAGGCAAATTTTGACCTGCTGACGTCACACAAATTCGGTCTTTCGTGGCACTTGTGCTGACACGCGCGTGACATTAGGTCTGTTCCTTTTCTTTTGTAGTAAGAATGGAAAAGACTATCAAAATCAAAGTGGTGGGGATAGATTCTCTCACAGAGAGACACTAACGAAAAAAAATAGGGAACGTTTTTTTAGTAATCTATGAAAATGACAGATACATAATTTAAAAATTAAAAAAAGTGGTACGAAAAGTCGTTAAAATATCGTATAAACTCGGAGAATTTGCTAATTTACGAAAAATTTACTTGATTCATCTCCTGAAATTGATTCGGAATTAATCGAACTTCTTCTTCATGAATCCAAGTATAATAGAAGAGTTTGTACTGATTGAACTGCAAGCTTTCGAGAAGAGGGAAAAGCGACACGGCATTGAAAATTACGTGGAAGCGATTGCCCTTTCTTACTCCTTACACCAAGTAAAAATTCGTAAGATTCTCAGTGGACGGGATGTATATTTTGCTCTCTCGATGACGTTTTCTTTTACGAATTTTTGAGTTTAGGAACGGCATTGAGAAAAAATTTGGAAAAATTCAGAAGAATAAGTAAAAATTCGTAGGATCTAAAATTTAAGGAACAGACCTATTTTGTCCCAAAATCCGTGTCAAAATAGAATTGTCATGCCGTGACAGTGCCAAGGGACAACATCAAGGGGCAGGCGATCAAACGGTAGAGCACGCTTAACAAAATTTATAAAATTTTTTTCAATTCAAAACGTTGTTTGTATAATCACCTTTGAAAATGCTTGCTCAAAGTTATTCGTGTGATTTACATTTATTAGCTGTACCTGTACCCGCCCGAGCAAAATGTTTCAGAACAGTTGATAAAAAAAAACATATAAGTTTGCTGTCTTGTAGTGGACAACATTTCTTTTTTGATAATCGCTGGAAGGTAAAATCATTGAAAGACATTGCAGAGACAATGAAAATGAAAGAAAATTATTTTTATAATATTTAACTCACTTTTTTTTTATTAATGTAACGCTTCTTTGTATACTATACTAGCTGAATCGGCGAACTTCGTACCGCCTAAAATTGTTAACATCCCTTTTGATAGTTGAACCTCTCTATTGAACGACTGAAACTCCCTTGGAATTGAATTAGGTTGAATGCATAGAAACTTCATAGATTTTCGGGCTTCTTGATCGTCTTTTTTTTGCGCTAATGATTGAATCGAGTTGTTCCGGTCAGATTTTCTCATTTAAGTAAAACAACCAGAGCAGAATGTTGACAATAGGCAATCCTCGCTTCTACCATTCGACCGAGGACATCCAGAAACGCGATTGCCCAAAAACACTGTGATTAACGATAAAGTTTTGAGGTTTTATTTAAAAAATCGTGCGGTGATGTATTGGCTCGAAGTTTGCCCGGGAAGTAAGAATCACCGTTCGGATAATTTTTTTTCCACTTCACATTCGATAAAGATGTTATACAACATTAAATATCAGTAGTTGTGACGTGTATACACGGTGGCTCAGTGGTTAGTATGCTGGACTACTTGGGCGAGTGGTCAACTTGTAAAAATGGTAGTATATGTAGATTGTTCGCTTATGGTGGTGCTAACTGCGCACACACGAAAAGAAAAAAACTACTGCACTTAACTAAGAAATTAAGTATTTTTATTTTAAATTTAACTTTACAAAGGTTGGTTTTTAGTGTTCCTTCCGAGTGGAGTGGTTCGCGCCGACTGACTGCTTTTTTCTTCGCTGTCTTCTTTGTGCTTGTCTCGTTGCTACTGCTTGCTGGCTTGTTGTTATTGGCCGTTTGTGTCGGCTGATGGAGCGAAACCGTATTTTGTTTTTTTGGGCTTTTCGTTGTTGCTACTTGCTGGATTGTTGTTGTTGACCGTTTGTGTCGGCTGATGGTGCGAAACCGTATTTATGTGGTCGTCGCCACATATACAATAAAACTCCCCTTCTTTCTACCAAGCGATATGCGCCGTACAGCCTTCGCACATATAGGCCACATGCCACATCACATATTCTTTAATGCTTACAATACATCGCCACCAATCGGGCCCAAAACTATCCTATCCCTAAAGATGCAACCAACCATACACATCCACAACATTTCATTGAAATTGGTTGAGTAATTTAGTAGATCGACAGCAGCGCCACCTATCGGATTTAAGACTGTTCCATCTTCCTAGGCGGAAGCAAATATGCCATCCACAAATTTCCATTGAAATCAGTTGAGTGGCTTCGGAGATTGACAACAGCGCCACCTGTCGGGTGGCCACCAAAACTATTCTTTAAGCTGCAACCAACCATACACATCGACCAAATTTCATTTAAATCGGTTGAAAATGCCTATAAACCGTACAACCAATATGAATACAAAGACCGTATATACACACAAACCTTGGTTTTGACGTCACCTTTCATTTGAAATTTCAAAAAAACGAAAATCGTCTCACGCACTAAGATATATTTATTTTGATATATATATACCTATAGAAGCCGATAGATGAAAAAACGGTATGTACTTAGTACAGCGTCACCTGTTGAGAATTTTCCGAATTTTCATTTCTCCTAAAACATACCTGATTCAAGATAAACAAAATATAAAAAAAATATTCAAATCCGTTGAGCCGTTCTTGAGTTTTTACCCGACTAACACTCAGCAATTGATTTTTGTATAAATAATGTGAAAAAACAACAAAATGTACTGAAATGTTTTTTCACGCACACACAACACAAAATTATGTATAGACCGATACCAAAGATGTGTGCAAGTTTGGTTAAAATCGGTGGATGCGTTAAGGCGTGAATCGGCGACAAACGAACACAATTTTAAGGCTCAATTTTTATTATACCCTCCACAGGAAGGTATATTCACTTTGCCAATACATTTGTAACGCCAAGAAGGAGTCACCGGAGACCCCATAAAGTATATATATTCTGAAACAGGATCACATTCTGAATCGATTTAGCCATGTCCGTCTGTCTGTCTGTCTGTCTGTCTGTCTGTCTGTCTGTCTGTCTGTCTGTCTGTCTGTTGAAAGCACGATAGCGCCCAAAGTAATTGACGTAGGCGAATGAAATTTTGTAAAAGGACTTATTTTTATCGGCGTCAGGTTGGTATTAAAATTGGGCTATGTCGGTCAAGTAGTTCTGGTACCTCCCATACAAAGTCAATATAAGATCCACGTGTCTCTCTGTCTGTTGAAAACACAATAGCGTCCAAAGGAATCAACCTAGAGGGATGTCGATTGGTAAAAGAACTTCTTTTATCATCGTTAGGTTGGTATTAAAAATGGGATATCTCGGCCAAGTAGTTCTGGTACCTCCCATACAAAACCAATTTTAAATAACTTGTATGCAGTGGAGGGTATCAAAGCATCGGCCAGGCCGATGATAACACTTTTACTTGTTATACATAAGATTAACAGTTTCGTTTCTAAGATAGTGATTACCCTGGAGCACGCAACATATAACTGCCCGTGTGTGAAGCAATTCTTGCTTACAACCCCGGTTTCTTAAAGTTTGACCGTGTGACTTATTGATTGTCATGACAAAACAAACATTAATAGGAAATTGAACCCGTTTGATCTGAAATGGATAATTGCTGGAATTTATTTGTATTCTTGTTATACACACCGTATTTCCTTTACTACACCCAGTTAAATTTAACTTCAAATAAATTTTTACTGCAACGATATCACTCTCAATCTGGTTCCATTACACAGCTGGAGCAACATAATGGGATCTCCAACTTTAAATTCAATTTCATGAGCACGGAAGGCCATGGGCTCTAATGCTATTTAAAAACTCGAGCGGCTAATTTACTGCCCTTGATCGCTTTTTTATTTTTTTTTAAAGGCAAAATACCGGCGAAATGGGTAATTACTTGATATCTATACCTATTTGACATTTATTTCATAAATACTTTTTTTTTTAAGCGTTAAACAAACCTTTCCTACATATATTGACATTTCTTTTACTGTCTTTTCTTTTCCTTTTTTAACAAACAAACAGCATAGAGCATACTTCCTCTGTCTGTCTCCCTCTCCGTCACAGGAGTAAAAAAAGGTTAAAAGAGATGTCAATATATTTCGCGGTTAGTACTATGTTTGATTTGAGAATGAAGTACATATCCACTCACGCAGGTAAAAATCGTAGAAATGTTTAAATTTTTTTTCTATTTATTTAAAAACCCTTAAGTTAGTTAAACCGAGTTAATGGTTATCCTAAGTTGTACCCGCAGATGTCCTCTTTAAGCTGGTGTTTACAATATTTAAATAAATTACTCTTGTCCACTTTTTTCCGTAATTTATTGAGATATAGAGTTGAAACAAAGTGGAGATTGTAGGCCTAGGTATCCTCTATAGGACTGAGAAAAATACACCAAAATATATTCAGCAGTTTCTAAGATTTTTACATTTAAAAACATGCAGTCAAATTCAATCTTAGTCGAACAGAACTACACCAATTTTATTTATATGATTATGTGTAGCCGCAGAAGCTTGTTTACATAGACAAATCATACTGGGACACCCAACTCGCAATCCTCTTGCCGCTGGCCCCTTCTTCACTATACATTAGATCAGCATTACTTATGTACCACGACGCATTAACAATATTACGTATAATACTTTATTTTGAAAGCATTGAATGCTTTGAAAATTTGTCTTGTTTGTACACCCCCACAGCTGGAGGCCATAAATATATATATTGGTTTTAGTATTTGCTTGTAGAGAAGCAGTTTATTGTAAATTGAGAGACATGAATATGAATAGCTCCCTATGAGGCAATATATTTTATTATTTCGTTTATTTAATTCATCAGGTTTTTTCTTAAGATGAGTTTTCCAGCGCAACCTTGCGTCCAGAGTCAAGCCCAAATACTAAGCTGAGTTCGAATGCAGAACTACTTTATTATTTATGTACACTGGCATGTGTTGTATTCTTATATTGGTAAAATTAACATGCTTGTAGTTTAGGATCAGTATCTTTTTTTCTAGAATCTGATGAAGTCGTTTTAGTATATTTTTTTTTTGACGTAAGTTCACTGGGCAATTTGCTCGGCTTTGCTCCTACTCCATCGTGAGTACACTTTTTTTCACCACGTTATTTTTACTTATCTTATCCACAAACCGCATATATCATCTGCCTTATCATTCGACCCAAGCTTTTGAGGAGTGTTGTTTTCTCACTAAGGCACCTCCTCTGGTACCAGACGGCAGTGGAGGAGTTCCCTAGATGGAACCAACGGTGGCGTCTACAGTTCCAGTCAGGCCGAACTATTTAGTGTAATCACTATAGAGCTGCTCTGACATATTCGGATACCAGGTCTATAGGGATTTCCAATACCGAGCCAGGGTGTTGGAGAAGAGTTGGTGGCGGATGAACCCTTAATGGGACAACGGCAGCGCTCACATCCCAAAGTGGGTTACCAGCACCGGAGTAGCCGGCCTGCTGTCCTAAGGTCAAGGGCATGGCCCTCCAGGTTGGGGGTTGTGCCATCGGGGTAACTTCCCGACCATGTAAAAAAAACACTAGTTATGCGAGAGACGCGAGAAGCCTCGGATAACGAATTCCCTCAAACGGCAACCAGACCCGCAACGTCAACGGACAACGATTTAAGAGTATGTACCTGGAACGTGCGAACGCTGTACACCCTAGGTGCTACTCAAAACCTTGAGTCTGTCGTCACGCGGTACAAGGCAGATATTACCGCGATCCAGGAGATACGGTCAGGTATGATGAAAAGGAAAAATTGCGATATTTATTACAGCTGCCATAAAAGATTGCATGTATTAGGATGCGGATTCTTGGTGGGAAATCGGCTTAGGACAAAAGTTATTGACTTTAAGCCGATAAGTGATCGCCCAGCTGTTATCCGCATCAAAGCTACTTTCCAAAACATAAGCCTAATGTGTGCACACGCCCCTACCGACGAGGCTGAAGACCCTATCAAGGAGGAGTTTTATGACCTGGATGGAGCCTACGGAGAAGGAGTTTTATGACCTGGATGGAGCCTACGAAGCCTGTCCGGAGTACGATGTCAAAGTTGTGCTCGGGGACTTCAATGCTAAAATCGGAAAGGAAAACATCTTTGGCGGGTTAGTTGGTAAGCACATAATCCACGAAACAACCACAGACAACGGTTACCGACTAACTGACTTCGCGGCAGCTCGTAATACGGTGATAAGTAGCACTAGGTTTCCAAGGCTAAGGATCCACACAGCAACCTGGCGCTCTCCAGACGGTCGAACCGCCAACCAAATCGACCATGTGCTAATCGACGCGAGGCACGCATCCAACATCCTCAACGTGCACACATTCCGAGGGGCAAACGTCGACTCTGACCATTTTCTTGTTGCGGCTAAGTTCAGAGCTCGACTATCCAACGAGAAGAAGCTGCGTTCCGCCCAGAAGAAGAAATTCAACGTTGGACGCCTTAGCACACCTGGAGTAGCCAGAGTCTACAAAGAGCGCCTGAGTGAGAAACTCTCCGCAGTGCATTCACCTACCACAAATGCCAACACCCAGTGGTCCCAGTATCGCGGCATCATCAAAGAGGTAGCCGAAACCACCTTAGGGTACCAGCCACCCCAGAGAAAGAGCCCGTGGTATGATGATGAATGCGTACGCAGGAAAAAGGTGACAGAAGATGCACATATAAAGGCGCTGCAGCGCAAAACAAGGGCAGCGAGGGAAGAGTATCAAGCCAGGAGGAGGGAGGAGAAGAAAATCCTGCGTAGAAAGAAGAGGGCCTACGCAGTCTCCCAGCTCAAGGAGATCGAAGAGTCCCGCGATCGAAGCAACATCCGGAAGTTCTACAAGAAAGCCAAGCAACTGGCTGCTGGCTTCAAGACCGGAACGCAGGCTCTTCGAAACAGTGATGGAAACCTAGTCACCGAAGCGCAGGGAATAGTAGATGTGTTTAAGCAGCACTTCCAGCAGCTGCTAAATGGGCATCATGTAGAGAGAGTGATAGGGCAAGAAGAGAACCCACGTCCAGTCAATGAAGAACCAGTTCCACCACCTAGTATAAAAGAAGTTGGCTTAGCAATAAAAAAGCTTAAGAACAACAAGGCCCCGGCTCTGATGGTTAACCAGCAGAGCTCTTCAAATACGGTGGTGATGTTTTGGCAGGGCGCATGCACCAAATCATCAACCAAGTATGGGTGGACTATCAGCTCCATATGCCCCATCTACAAAAAAGGCGATCCTATGCAAGAACTATCGAGGCATACCCCTGCTTAATGTCGCATACAAGATCCTATCCAACGTACTGTGTGAACGTCTCAAACCGTTCTGCAACACACTAATCGGCACGTACCAGTGTGGCTTCCGGCCCGGCAGATCGACTATAGACCAAATTTCCACACTGAGGTAAATCCTGGAAAAGACCAATGAATTTCAAGTCGAGACTCACCACCTATTAATCGACTTCAAAGCCGCATATGATAGCATTCATCGTCAGGAGCTTTATGTGGCGATGTCCGAATTCGGGATCTCGGCAAAACTGATCCAGCTATGTAGCGTGACGCTGGAGAACACACGCTGCAATGTGCAATTTGGAAGTAGTTCCTCCGAGCTATTCGAAACATGCACCGGATTTCGGTTAGGAGACGCATTATCATGTGACTTCTTCAATCTCGTGCTGGAGCAGATAGTGCGCAGGGCAGGTATCAACACGGAAGGCACTATCTTCAACAGATCCGTCCAGCTACTGGGGTATGCAGACGATATTGACAACATCGGTCGCTCCCAGCGTGCCGTGATAGAGGCTTTTAAGGCGATTGAAGAACAGGCGAAATTCGTTGGTCTTGTAGTAAATGAGGACAAGACTAAGTACATGCTATCAACAAACAAACAAGCATCTGTCCACCGCCTAGGACAGAACATCACTATTGATAGCAACAATTTCGAGGTAGGTAAGGAGTTTATCTACCTCGGAGTAAACATGAACTCCACAAATGACATCCTAGTGGAGATCCGGCGAAGAATTACCCTAGGAAGCCGCTGCTACTTCGGTTTGGCAAAGTAATTGGGTTCAAAACTCCTAACTCGAAGGACAAAATGTATGCTTTACAGAACCCTTATCCTGCCAGTTCTGCTTTATGGCGCCGAGTGCTGCACGATAAGCAGGAAGGGAGAGCTGATACTGGGCTCCTTCGAAAGAAAAATTCTTCGGCGGATTTTTGGTCCTGTGTGCGAGGAGGGCGAATGGAGGAGAAGATGCAACCGCGAACTCTATGAGCTGTACCAAGATGTGGATGTAGTCCAAAAGGCCAAAATACGTCGACTACTCGAGCGAATGGACAATAATGCTCCAGCTACGACAAGGACGACCGAACCGACCGATGCCAGAGTGCTTGGTCTGGATAACTGGAGGCAGCGTGCCCTGGATCGCAGAGGATAGAAGGCTACAGTGTCTCAAGCAGAGACTCTTCACGGGTCGGGAGCCCGTTAAATAAGTAAGCTTTTGGGGCAATCTCGTTCAGCAGAGTTACCATAGTGTTCATATTGGAGTATGAGTACCACAAAAAGTACCCCAAATTGTTACATTTGTGGAATGGACACGAATGATTTCAATCTATCGTGCGGTATTTGCCTTGCTACTGCTCATGCTAAACGATTAGGCCTAAAAGGAAAGAATGTTATAATTATCTCTACTCCCGGTATTTGCTTTTATTGTGTTAAGCACCAAAGCATTTCACCTGATGCCTTGCACTGGGAAATTATTAAACTCCAAAAAGCCTTTATTAGCATGTCGACGCTATTTTCAGATATGCAGGATGTATTCAACTTCAATGTCAGCAGCGGTAACAAGTTGATTGAAGGGTTTTCGAGCGTGGATCGGATCCTACAGCACCAATCACCCGGACAAAGCTGTGATATCATCCAAAGCAACCCAAGCTGTTCATCCACCGCTGCAATCACCAAATGTGGTCATAACACCGACTTTGATTGAACCAGCCTTGCATCTTCAGCCTCAGCCTCGTGGACAGACTCCTCAAACTGTACTAGTATTGTTCTACAGGAAGGATCTAAACGCCCGTTCTGCAAGATCCTATTCTACAACTCCAACGCACCATCTACAAGTGCGGTGGCCATGAATTCCCACCAACGATTGGTCGGTGTGCCGAGTACGGACTGTATTCATAGAGTGGCACCACCCCACTTTGCAGTTTTTTGTCACGGCTTGAATATGGTACCAAATGCAGTCATATTCTTCATTACATTGCTGGAAAAGGCATTGACACTAGCAATATAAAAAGCCATAGCCTCACAGCGGATAACGTAACAGGTCGGTTCTTCTTATACCTTCAATATACCTAGCTTAATTTGGTCAGTTGACTGCGATGATTTCTTACATTTAATGTTAACTTGAATTATGAGCGTGAAATCGCTGATACTCTTGCCAAGCTTGACCTTCGTCAGATAAATAATTTTCCTAATGAATTTAATAATATCCTTGATTTTAGGTGCAATGAAAGTTTCAATTCTATGCATTTTTTTAAACCAGGTGACACTTACTTTTAAATATAACTATGCTAAAACCGACTTTAGCAACATTTCAAACTATTTAGATAGCATGAATTGGTATATTAAATAATTGTAATTTAGATAATTCTTTTAATTTATTTATGGATACTGTAAAAATGACAATTGATTTGTTTACACCTAAAGTTAAGTCTATCAAGGGTAATAAACCCATTTGGTTTAATGATAAAATAATAAATTTAAATAATGGGAAAAATAAGGCATATAAGCGATTCCGTAATAGTAATAACGACCCGGAACTTTTGAAGGTTTATCTACAATCAATCTGTATATTCTTCTGGTACTACCACACCTATAGTCTCTAATAATAGCTCAATGTCCTGTGATCTCTTTAATATCGGCAACCTAGAGTGTTCAATCCCGGAAGTTCAAATTGTTCTTTCTTTATAAAATTTAGATAACAATTCTGGTATGGATGCCATCCCGCCAATTTTACTTCAAAAGTGCTCCAATGCGTTTTCTGCGCCTCTCTCCGATCCGGAAATTTTTTTAAAAAATGGAAGAGCTAATTTTTAACGTCCTTATTTAAATTGGGATCGAGACATGATATTACTAACTATCGTCCAATCTGTAAGATTTCAACTGTTTGAAAAACTAGTTTGTGACAAACTTACTGCTTTACTTACTTACTTACTTAACGGGCTCCCGACCCGTGGAGAGTCTCTGCCTGAGACACTGCAGCCTTCCATCCTATGCGATCCCGGGCACGCTGCTTCCAGTTATCCAGACCAAGCGCTCTGGCATCCGCGATGGCTTGGACTTTGAAACGGAGGTTCGGTCTTCCTTGTCGTCTCGAACCTGGCGTCTGGGATTCGAAGATCCTCTTAGCTGGAGCATTATTGTCCATTCGCTCGATGTGGCCGAGCCAATGTAGTCGACGTATTTTGGCCTTTTGGACTACATCCACATCTTGGTACAGCTCATAGAGTTCGCGGTTGTATCTTCTCCTCCATTCGCCCTCCTCGCACACAGGACCAAAAATCCGCTGAAGAATTTTTCTTTCGAAGGAGCCCAGTATCAGCTCTCCCTTCCTGCTTATCGTCCAGCACTCGGCGCCATAGAGCAGAACTGGCAGGATAAGGGTTCTGTAAAGCATACATTTTGTCCTTCGAGTTAGGAGTTTTGAACCCAATTGCTTTGCCAAACCGAAGTAGCAGCGGTTTCCTAGGGTAATTCTTCGCCGGATCTCCACTAGGATGTCATTTGTGGAGTTCATGTTTACTCCGAGGTAGATAAACTCCTTAACTACCTCGAAATTGCTGCTATCAATAGTGACCTTCTGTCCTAGGCGGTGGACAGATGCTTGTTTGTTTGTTGATAGCATGTACTTAGTCTTGTCCTCATTTACTACAAGACCAACGAATTTCGCCTGTTCTTCAATCGCCGTAAAAGCCTCTATCACGGCACGCTGGGAGCGACCGATGATGTCAATATCGTCTGCATACCCCAGTAGCTGGACGGATTTGTTGAAGATAGTGCCTTCCGTGTTGACACCTGCCCTGCGCACTATCTGCTCTAGCACGAGATTGAAGAAGTCACATGATAATGCGTCTCCTTGCCGAAATCCGGTGCATGTTTCGAATAGCTCGGAGGAACTACTTCCAAATTGCACGTTGCAGCGTGTGTTCTCCAGCGTCACGCTACATAGCTGGATCAGTTTTGCCGGGATCCCAAATTCGGCCATCGCCACATAAAGCTCCTGACGATGAATGCTATCATATGCGGCTTTGAAGTCGATGAATAGGTGGTGAGTCTCGACTTGAAATTCATTGGTCTTTTCCAGGATTTGCCTCAGTGTGAATATTTGGTCTATAGTCGATCTGCCGGGCCGGAAGCCACACTGGTACGTGCCGATTAGTGTGTTGCAGAACGGTTTGAGACGTTCACACAGTACGTTGGATAGGATCTTGTATGCGACATTAAGCAGGGATATGCCTCGATAGTTCTTGCAAGACATAGGATCGCCTTTTTTGTAGATGGGGCATATGGAGCTGATAGTCCAGTCATCGGGCATACTTTCCTCCACCCATACTTGGTTGATGATTTGGTGCATGCGCCCTACCAAAACATCACCACCGTATTTGAAGAGCTCCGCTGGTAAACCATCAGAGCTGGCGGCCTTGTTGTTCTTTAGCTTTTTTATACATGATGCCCATTTAGCAGCTGCTGGAAGTGCTGCTTAAAAACATCTACTATTCCCTGCGCTTCGGTGACTAGGTTTCCATCACTGTTTCGAAGAGCCTGCGTTCCGGTCTTGAAGCCAGCAGCCAGTTGCTTGGCTTTCTTGTAGAACTTCCGGATGTTGCTTCGATCGCGGGACTCTTCGATCTCCTTGAGCTGGGAGACTGCGTAGGCCCTCTTCTTTCTACGCAGGATTTTCTTCTCCTCCCTCCTCCTGGCTTGATACTCTTCCCTCGCTGCCCTTGTTTTGCGCTGCAGCGCCTTTATATGTGCATCTTCTGTCACCTTTTTCCTGCGTACGCATTCATCATCATACCACGGGCTCTTTCTCTGGGGTGGCTGGTACCCTAAGGTGGTTTCGGCTACCTCTTTGATGATGCCGCGATACTGGGACCACTGGGTGTTGGCATTTGTGGTAGGTGAATGCACTGCGGAGAGTTTCTCACTCAGGCGCTCTTTGTAGACTCTGGCTACTCCAGGTGTGCTAAGGCGTCCAACGTTGAATTTCTTCTTCTGGGCGGAACGCAGCTTCTTCTCGTTGGATAGTCGAGCTCTGAACTTAGCCGCAACAAGAAAATGGTCAGAGTCGACGTTTGCCCCTCGGAATGTGTGCACGTTGAGGATGTTGGATGCGTGCCTCGCGTCGATTAGCACATGGTCGATTTGGTTGGCGGTTCGACCGTCTGGAGAGCGCCAGGTTGCTGTGTGGATCCTTAGCCTTGGAAACCTAGTGCTACTTATCACCGTATTACGAGCTGCCGCGAAGTCAGTTAGTCGGTAACCGTTGTCTGTGGTCGTATCGTGGATTCTGTGTTTACCAACTAACCCGCCAAAGATGTTTTCCTTTCCGATTTTAGCATTGAAGTCCCCGAGCACAACTTTGACATCGTACTCCGGACAGGCTCCGTACTCTCCATCCAGGAGGTCATAAAACTCCTCCTTGATAGGGTCTTCAGCCTCGTCGGTAATGGCGTGTGCACATATTAGGCTTATGTTTTGGAAAGTAGCTTTGATGCGGATCACAGCTAGGCGATCACTTATCGGCTTAAAGTCAATGACTTTTGTCCTAAGCCGATTTCCCACGACGAATCCGCATCCTAATACATGCAATCTTTTATGGCAGCTGTAATAAATATCGCAATTTTTCCTTTTCATCATACCTGATCCTATCCATCATATCTCCTGGATAGCGGTAATATCTGCCTTGTACCGCGTGAGGACAGACTCAAGTTTTTGAGTAGCACCTGGGGTGTACAGCGTTCGCACGTTCCAGGTACATACTCTTAAATCGTTGTCCGTTGCCGTTCCGGGTCTAGTTGCCGTTTGAGGGAAATTGTTATCCGAGGCTCCTCGTGTCTCTCTCAAAACTATTCTTTTTTTTACATGGTCGGGAAGTTACCCCGACGGCACAACCCCCAACCTGGAGGGCCAGGCCCTTGACCCTAGGACAGCAGGCCGGTTACTCCGGTGCCAGTAACCCACTTTGGGATGTGAGCGCTGCCGTTGGCCCATTAAGGGTTCATCCGCCACCAACTCTTCTCCAACACCCTGGCTCGGTATTGGAAATCCCTATAGACCTGGTATCCGAATATGTCAGAGCAGCTCTATAGGGATTACACTAAATAGTTCGGCCTGACTGGAACTGTAGACGCCACCGTTGGTTCCATCTAGGGAACTCCTCCACTGCCGTCTGGTACCAGAGGAGGTGCCTTAGTGAGAAAACAACACTCCTCCCCCCTCTCTCGTCTGCTGCCACCAACGACCTTCCAAAGGGGTTGGTTACCCAATCTCCAGTCGAGGTACTAGGCACCCACCAGTCACCACGTGGAGGTGAGAGTAGGAGTTGATAGTGAGGCTAGGTGAGAACGCTTGTGTTCTCATGACATCGCATCACTACCCTTCAACACCGGCCAAACTTACACCTCTCTTAAAGAGACTTATTTCTCCGTTTCAACATGGCTTCGTCGCAGGCAGATCTACTACCACAAATCTTTAAATTTTTTGTAATTCCGTCTTGAATTACCTTGAGAATGACTTGCAATGCGATGTAATATATACGGATTTTGCTATATATCCACAATATATTAATTTCCAAACTAGAGTGGCTTAGGACTTCACTTCAGTTTCCTAATGTGGATTGATTCCTACTAACGGATCGTATCCAGTATGTTCAGATAAACGACACGTTCTCGTCACCAGTTTATGTTACCTCTGGAGTACCTCAAGGTAGTCATTTAGGCCCTCTGCTCTTCCTTTTGTTTATTAATGACATTCCTGATTTGTTTTTGAGTTCCCAGTGTCTTATGTTTGCCGACGACGGTTTAAAGATGTTCCGACCTATACGTTCAGTTCAAGATTGTATTCTTTTACAAGAGGATCTTGAACGACTGTTCATATGGTGCCACAGTAATGACCTTCATCTCAATGTCTCTAAATGTCAGAGCCTTTGTAGCGTGTCACTTGAATACCTACAAAATCGCAATAATATTTTATTTTGCAATAATTACTATGGGTCCGTTTATATTGGGTGCTTAGTAAAAAGAGCTTCACTGAATACACAAAAAAAGAAACCGCTGTACACATGTCCCCCCAATTGCCTCCTACTTAACATAGGAAACTGACCAACAAGTTTAGCTACCCCACCAACTGGTATAAAAGCCAGCGGAAAGAAATCGGCCATTTCTTTTTCAATTCGAGTGCAAACCTCGGTAGACATTTTTTTCTTCTCGTGATAAAACGTAAAAAAAAAGCGAATTAACATAGCGTATCCAGATCGTAATTGTGCGTTTTTAATTCCGAATTAAATATACCAAGACAATACAAAACAAAACAGTCGAAAACGTAAGGTAAACCAAAGAATAAAAAAAAACAAAAACCCAAAAAAAAGCGTGCCTTCATCGCCCAGCGGCAGCAGTGCGAAAAACTGATACGCAGGTAAAATAAAAAGTTAAGTCGTAAATAGTTAAACAAGTATAAATACGAGTGAATTTTCGCAGTGATCCGTCCTTGACAAATTACGTCTTGGATTTTTGATCCATCTGTGACGAATTTACGCCTCAAATTTTTGTTGGAGATCAGCATCCACTATACCACGTGGCCTGCACCTCACCCACCTCCCACAATTCACTCAGGGATCTAAAGGGATACCCTCATCCGATAGGTGTGGTACGTGACAGGCTAGTGGATAGTGGCTTGCGACCAAGGTGCCAGGTTAACCAACTTGTTGGCAGGGCACTCAAATCGGGACCCCACTTGCTTTTCGAATCATCTTCATCCCCCAACCGCCACCCAATCTCAATCATCTTTAATAAAGGAAGGAAATACATCGTAAAAAAAGAACTTTGAATTGGTAGAATAAGTATAAATTTTTTTTGTAAAGGAAAAAAAGGAAAGGCATAAAAGACCGATTAACTTATATAAAAAAAAAGAAAATTTAATAGTTTGGTTCAGTACAGGTAAATAACCCAAAAAAAAAATATATAAAATATCACAAGTTCCAAAATTAACTTAAATTTTTTCCCGTGTAGTGAGATCATTTTGTTTCACCTCGTCAGCATCTCTTCGTCCTGTGCGCACATCACGAGGCAGTATGCAGTTTTCCAGAAATCAAAACGCGTAAGTGATTTTTATATCGTAGAAACAATATCTTTGGACAGTATAATATTATATATAGTTTGGGTATGATACAGTTAATTTTTTTTTGCTTGATCCGAGAATCTTATTAAGATTCAGAAATATTCAATTAATACAAAAAGTACATATAGTAGAGCTTTCTCTCAACCTTCCATACCTTGCCTTACCTGTTTGACCTATTTAATTTCAAGATCCTATTACTGTGTAAAAAAAAATTAAATAATTATAATTATACGGCGATTAAAACGGATAAAGGCGTAAACAAAAATGATCTGGGGCTACCTCAATCATATCGGCACACAGGAGCTTTTGAAATTGTTATTCAATTGTTAGGGTGGGTTTCGCCGCAATGATGACCACATAGAGTTTTCAACAACCTATAGTTGGCATCCAATGTCACAACATCTGACATGATTATATGTACATGTTATCGTTTATCCCTCGGTGTTCGTGGTTACCTCTTTTCATTTCAAACGTTTTTCTTTTTTTTCTTACGTACAGTACGGTCAGACTCAAACTTTTCTTAGAAACTTAAACATCAGCACGTGTTGGTCAGTACATTATTGGCACGAAAATTTCAGATTGCAGACAATTATGACAAGCAGAAAAGAACACCACCCCACCGACGAGCTTAATGCCGCGAGCCTCCGCAAGCGTGCCAACCCTCTGCTTAGGGGTGAAAATTTATTAGTTTTTTTTTTTTAATTTCTACTACTCCCCTCGTGTCCCCTGCACCTTTCTTTTTATCGTAACCGCTCTCCAATTCACTTTACGTACGTAATCAATAATACCCCTCTGTCCATTATTTCATTGAAAAAACATCTTTTTTGAAGTAAAACTTATCTTTTGCAAGCACATTGAGTCTTTGGTTGCCAAAGGTAATCAGATATTAGGTTTCGTTTTGCGGAATTCGAAAGACTTTAAAGATCCACATTCTCTTAAATATTTATTTTTTGCATTTGTCTGATCTCATCTTGAGTACTGCAGTATATAATATGGAATCCGTTTTCTGAAGTATACATTTTATTTATTAGAATAGAGAGGATCCAAAAGCGTCTTACTAGAGTAGCCTTTCGTAGACTGCGATGGAATATTGAAATGTCATCTTACGATACGAGGTGCAAATTATTTGGTATCTTACCTCTTTTTAAATGGAGGCAATATTTTTCAATTATGTTTATTAGTGATATGATAAATGGTCATATAGATTGCCCTTCCCTATTATCATTAATTGGATTTTATGCTCCTTCGAGAGCTCTTAGAAATCGTCTTCAATTTTATGTACTTTATCATAGAGTTAATTATGGATACAATGAACCAATTTCTAGATGCCTCAGGGAATCCAATAAATATTGGAGTATATTCGATTTTCATCTTAGTAGAGAGTCGTTTCTAAGATTTTTTTTTGTATTAAGTAATCTAGCGAGAACAGTAGATGTACTCATTTGATTGAAAATAACAATAAAGAGAAAAACATACCTTAGTCTGAACGCTGCATTTATGTAGGATTTTTTGCCAGGATCCTACGTATCTTCCTGGCTCGTTGACCAGTTAGAATGAAACACGATTATTCAAAATTCAGAGTACATTTATTTAATTCACTTGGTAATTCTAAAATAAAGTTTGGCGACTTTTAGGTTGCGTTGGCTGAAGACCAACGTCTAGCGGCTATGGAGGTAGAATGCGAACTGTGTTCATTCTCGTTGTTAGTTCGTTTTTATACCCTCCACAGGAAGGTATATTCACTTTGTCATTACATTTGTAACGCCAAGAAGGAGTCACCGGAGACCTCATAAAGTATAAATATTCTGAATCAGGATCACATTCTGAATCGATTTAGCCATGTCCGTCTGTCCGTCTGTCTGTCTTTCTGTTGAATGCACGATAGCGCCCAAAGGAATTGACATAGGCAAATGAAATTTGGTGAAAGGACTTATTTTTATCGTCGTCAGGTTGGTATTGAAAATAGGCTGTGTCGGTTAAGTAGTTTTGGTACCTCCCATACAAAACCAATTTTGCATGACTTGTATGCAGTGGAGGTGTATCAAAGCATAGGCCAGTCCGATGATAACACTTTTACTTGTTCTTGTCTGTCTTTTCCCTAACCTGTTCGTTCGATAATGTTGCTGTCTGTCTCTGTGTGCGTTATCCTTTAATGCGTTGTGTCTAGTGTTATGTTCGTTTGTCTGGCCCAATCCCACAATCGACACATACATACATACATACATACACGGTAGTAGTTGTTCCGAGCCCCTCCTGTTCTCCAACCTTCTGCACTTCGTATCGGCCGCGTTGCCAAACTGAGTGCGCTTAATGGCGACTAACTCATTTAGTTTGTGCTCCTCTGGCTGCCGCTTCCTATCGAAGTTCCTGTTATTTTCTTGTTGTAACCGTTGTATTTTATCGCGGGCCTCTTCTCGTACGGCGTCGCGCTCTGCATCTAGCTCATGCATCGCACCCTCCGTCAACAGCTCCCGAATATCTGGATACACTGGAACGCGCATCTCAAGGCCAGTCAGCACGCGAAACGGGCTGAACTTCGTGCTTCTTGGTGGTGTGTTATTAACCAATCAACGTGCTTGTACCAATTTTGCTGACAGCCAATACAGGCCTTAGCGAGCATGCGTACGATGATCTTGTGGATTCTTTCCACCGGCCCGTTCCCGCGTGGAACCCCTGTTGCTATTACCAGATGTTGTATTCCCTCTTCTTTGCAGTAGTCGTTGAACGCGGTTGATGTGAATGCCGTTCCTCTATCGGTTATAAATCTATTTGGATTACCAAACGTTGACGACTGTTTCCTCAACTTCTCGATGACCTCTGCTGTACTTTTTGCGAGTACAACCAAACAAACTTGGAGAAAGCGTCTATTATTATCAGTTTATGATTTTATAGTTTATTTGTCGCAGTGACGTGCCGTCGTGGACTACTAAGCGAGGGTCCCAGGTTCGAATCCCGAGAAAACCCAAATTCCAACTTAAGGGCTTCTTCACTGCACCACCTCTCGCGAACGTCTGACAAACATCCGAGAGTATAACTGTCATGAAAGAGCTTCTCAATCAGCCGTTTGGACTCTGCATAAAACTGTAGATCCCTTCCATTCGTCCCAAAAATTAATAGGCCTATTATCGTTAGCGAGTCGAATTATTCGCGTAAATCGAGTCAGTTGTCGAAACACTCGCCTTCTACGATTATGGTGAATTTTCATTCATATATCATATATCTAGCTGATAAGTTACATTCGCCTCAGGTTTCACCAAATAGTTTTGTTCGCCAAAATTTGAAGTTTTAGGCGAATGATATTTCATAAATTCGCAAACCGCAATAAGGCGACTTTAAATTCGCCAGCGGTTTGACAGTTCAGGCGATAAATTTTGTTCAATTCGCTAACCATAATACAAATAAGTCAAATTCGCTTTTTTTTTTGTTCGACTCGCTAACGATAATAGGGGCATAAAACTCACACAAAACGAATGGTTGTGAGAAGCTAGGCCCATGGTCTCTACGGACCTGTTGCGCCAATTATTTTTTTTTTACGTGCCGTGGTGTTTTTAGGAGGGTGTTCACTATATTTTTTAAAGCAGTAAGATAGTGAATTTTTTGTTCCATTCCAGGACCCTACGAGGACGTGATAGACAACGATTCCATTACTAAGTTTTTTTTATGGGAAGATTAATTTTTTGCTGTTTACTTTTTCTATTTGGAAACAATGTCCTTATTTGAAGCAACTCTTAAATAACCAGATAATTTGACAAAAGCAGGCAAGGCCAACGGAAGACTTTGCTTATAGAATGGTAACCACGCAACCAAAGCTTGAATTCATATTTTTTTCATTAAAGTTCCTAATAAAAGATTTTATAATATTTGGGGAAGTTAGTGTTGGCCTTATATTATAAATAAGGTTTTTCCAATTTATCAGCTGAACACAGCTGTGAAAATGGTTTCGCAAGTAGCTTTTCAGAAAGCAGTTGCAATTTCAAATATTCGGAATCATATTTTT
This sequence comes from Cheilosia impressa, assembly GCA_948293265.1. Taxonomy (NCBI): domain Eukaryota; kingdom Metazoa; phylum Arthropoda; class Insecta; order Diptera; family Syrphidae; genus Cheilosia; species Cheilosia impressa. The sequence continues at coordinate 46,483,546 of OX411880.1, forward strand.
TGTCAGTTGTTGTCACTGTGCAACTGACCTCTATAGTCTATGCCATATTTACACACTCGAGGACCAGAGTGGGAATAAAAAATTATACAAAGTTCCAACTTGTGCTTTCAGGTTCTGCAAATTATAGCGCACCACACCACAGGAGAATAAAGCACTAGGGTCAAAATGGGACGTTGCCTCTAGCTGTTCGCTGTTGTATCTTGTATGATCTTGTGTTGTTCTTGTGTTGTACTACCTGGCACGAGGTGCACTCGATGTAGGAGAACACCAAGCCCGGTAGATTTCTGTGGGAAAAGGTTTTTTTTTTTATTCTGTCTTTTTTTTTGTATGAAATTGTCCACGGTGCTCGAAAGCGAGATGAACACCCCGATGTGTGAGTTTCACTACCACCTTATAACGGTGAACTCCGAATAACAGGCGACCTCCAGTTTAAAATTTTCCGAGGTATGGAGCTCTGCCTCGGGCGAACGTTCATTCTCTCATAAATTTATGGAAAATAACAACACAAAAACATATAAGAAGGAATGCACACCTTTCAAACTGCAACCAGAGGTCTCTTTGGAACTCCCAGTTCCTACAGTTGGGGCACCTGGTCCTGCTGTAGAAGCCGAACACTGTGACACCATGTTGATTGGAGAGGGTTCGGTCCTCACCACTCCCATGGATGTCATATCGGCTTAAGAGGAAGCTGCTCTACTCGCATCCCCGAAGTCATCAACAGACATCGACAAACCATCTGGGTCAGTTAAGTCTAACGATGCTGGCAAAGTCAAGCTATCAGGTGCTGGACGTAAACGCCTGAAGAAACTGTTGGACGCATGGTAAAAGATTGAGGAAGCTCGTCCCAAAAGACCTAGAGCTGACAGTTCAACCCCAACTCCTAAACGGAAGGCCACTGAGGCTGCACTTTTACCACCTCAGCAGGCAACCACCTTCCGGGACGTTGTGGAATGTAAAAAGATAGGGGTAATAGATACCAATCGATTACCCTGCTACCATATGGTCCACCAATTAAAATTGGTACAAAACAGTGTCCTGGACTGTATAATCAAGCAACAGGATAATGCTACCAAACCCCAGTTCCGTGGTTGCACATTCAAACCCGGTTGGCTTGCCTTTACGTGCAAAGACCAAGTGACAAGTGACTGGTTGGAAAAAACAATACCAACGCTAACACCATGGGAAGGCGCCAAACCCAGGGCTGTGAACGAGGAAGAAGTTCCTTGCCCACAAATCTTTGTCGGTTATTTCCCTGGGGAGAAAACCCCAACCAGCAAAATACTGGGCCTCGTGAAAGGTCAAAACAATGGTCTGAGGGTAGATGACTGGAGAGTACTCAACTGGGTGCAAAGGCCCCAAATGACTGAGCTCACTTTAGCTCTAGACAGAGAGTCTGCAAATACCCTCAAGGCCCTAAATGGCAGCATTAGCTACGCTTTCGGTGATGTACACTTACGGCCAAGAAATAAGGACATCCCGAGACCAAAAATCGCCAAGAAGGAGACTACAGCCACAAACACAGGGATCACTCAGGACCCAAATGCAAAACCATCTGCTCAGGGCTCTCCAAAGACTGTGGCTAATACATCGAAGGCCACAACGGATACCCCTAGCTGCTCGCACAGACGCCCGATTACCAATGTGGCAAAAACAAGCGCGGGAACTACTGCAAGCCGGGAAAAACAGAGGCAGCGTGTCTCTGGCAAACCCCGCAAATGCGAGAGACGAGACCCCGAAGAGGCGGCTCTACTTAACAGTAGCAGGGTTAAAAAGGTGGCACAGAGGGGCCACCAAAGAAGATAAAAAAATGCGAAGTCCATCCGCAAACAACACCAGAAGGCAACTTAAGTGCCTTCAAATAAATCTCCCCCATGCTAAGGCAGCTTCTAGTGTCCTAAGTAGGAAATTTATTAAAGAAGACCTGGATCTAGAACCATGGACCTTATCAGGAACCGCAAAAGGGCTCCCAAATGAAGAAACCTGCAAGTTAATTTACAATAAACAGCATGTCCGCCCAATGGCAGCTATAATGATAAATAAAAACTTAATTAAAAAGAACTTTTCCAATTTCAGAATTAATTCAAAGAGATTTGGTGGCGGCACTTATCGCAATACCAAACGCCGGTCAAAAGGGAGGGGATTTGAAGGTCGTTATCGCCTCTGCCTACGTCCCTGGAGGAACTTCGGAAGCACCAACTTCAGAGGTAGCGGCGTTGAATGAATATTGCGGGGAAAGGAGACTACAGTGGATCCTCAGCTGTGACGCCAATGCCCACCACACGGTATGGGGGAGCACTAACATAAGCAAAAGAGGTGAGTCCCTTTTTGATTATATTTGTGCAAATAATTTGGTGGTGGTAAATAGATAGGTAGAACCAACCTTAATAAATGCGATTCGTCAAGAGGTTCTAGATCTCACCCTGGCAAGTCCATTTATATATAATATCATCACAAACTGGCATGTTTCCGGAGAAGCATCCATGTCGGACCATAATCACATCAGATTCGACCTGGAAGCATTTTCCGTAAGAAACACAGCCTATAGGAACCCAAAATCCTCTGACTGGGAAACCTATCGGTTAGTCCTAGAATCAGAACTAAATCGTTCTTTAGTGCCACTAGGGACCATTCCGGAGTTGGAAACAGAATCCGAACAGCTCCAAAAAGACATAACCTTCGCCTATGAAAGCAGTTGTGCCCTTAAAAATAGGAAAACAAGACTTGACGCTCTTAGGAGCACAGCAAGAAAACTTTTCAATAGAGCTAAGAACAATGGCAATTGGTGCCAATACAGAACAGCTCTTACTGATTACAACAAAGAATTGAGAAAATCAAAAAGAGGAACTTAGAGGAAACACTGTGAGAACATTGAAAATCTCCCTGCAGCTACACGACTGCAAAAGGTTCTTGCTCGCGATCACTCAAACGGCATCTGCTCTCTGAAAAAGCAAAATGGTGAATTTACAGACACCTCTAAAGAAACCTGTCAACTTCTTCTTGACACACACTTCCCAGAATGCATCCGCATGGACAACCCACTAGTACCGATGAGGCACCAGGATCTCACGGTATCAAAATGGGATTATAATCTAATTGGAAAAATATTTCAACGAGACAGGGTCAAATGGGCGATCTCGTCCTTTAGCCCTTTTAAATCACCGGGAACCTGTCTACTACAACAGGGTATGGATTTATTGGTTCCTCAACTAATTATTGTCTTCACATCCAGCCTATCTCTAAGCCACGTACCATTGAGCTGGACTAAAGTCAAGGTGGTCTTCATACCAAAGGCAGGTGGGAAATCCGAAAAGCTAGCGAAATCGTATCGCCCCATCAGCCTTACCTCCTTCCTCCTAAAAACCATGGAGAAAGTCCTCGATCAATACATAAGGGATCAGGTAACCCGCTTCATGCGAACCAGTTCGCATATCAAGCCGGTAAGTCTACCGAACACAGCCTCACAATGACAATTGAAAAGGCTCTGACAGCAAAGGAAACGGCTCTCTGTGCCTTCATAGACATGCAGGGAGCGTTTGACAATACCTCCTTCGATGCCATAAAGAAGGCTATGATAAGGAAAGGCAATGCCCCACTAATCATAAAATGGGTTCTAAACATGTTAGAAAGTAGAATCATTAATCTGGCGTATGGAGGCTCACAAATGACTGTTAAGGCCACTAGGGGCTGTCCTCAAGGTGGAGTACTTTCTCCTCTACTGTGGACTTTAGTCATAGATGAACTCCTAGACCGCCTCAAACAATCGGGGTACTTAGTACAAGGTTATGCAGATGATGTAGTAATCCCTGTTAGGGGCAAGCATGATTCTACGATATCGGAGATGATGCAAAAGGCCCTTAACTTAACCTATAGATGGTGTCAGAACAAAGGATTGACCATAAATCCCTCAAAAACAGTCATGATACCATTCTCAAGAAAGAGAAAACTACAACTAAAACTGTTGAACTAGTATGGTTTGTGGAAAGCAGTTCGATTGTATCTTTACAACCAAATAGAAACACGTCTATTTAGTAGAACGAACAGTTATGAAGTAATTTTATTAAAAAGTAGATAAGACATTAGAAACTCTAAGTTACTACAATAATAATAATTTTCTAAGTAAATACATGAACTCCAACACTCCCACTAAAATTAATATCTATTTAGATAAATTAATTTAAAGTCCATTGTTCCTTTCAAATAACGAAATATTCGTTTAACAGCTTCACGGTATGGTATGTCTGTCATTTGTTCTGAATCTTGATCTGTTCGCTTAACTAACTTCTGACCAGGATCCATAGGCGTAGAAACAGCATTGCAGTCAAACATATTAAATTTCCTTAACATGTCTTCAATGTAATGTTGTTGATCGAGGGTGATTCTTTCTTTGTTATGTGTTACTTGCATGCCCAAAAAATGTTTTGCCTTTCCTAAGTCTTTCATGTGAAATTTCTGCATTAGAGCTTCCTTTAGTGATGCTTTAATCTCTTTGTTATTGCTTAAAATGATCAAATCGTCGACGTATATTGCTACATATAATCTATTCAGACCATCGATTCGATAGTATACACAATGATCAACTTCCGATTTTACCAAACCAATCTCTTTAAGGGCTGCATCCAAATTTTAATTCCAAACGCGACTCGCCTGTTTAAGACCATAAATTGACTTCTTCAACTTGCAAACTTTAGTCCCATTCGAAAACCCTTCTGGTTGAACCCTATAGATTTCTTCCTCCAAATCAGCTTGCAGGAATGCGGTGACAGCATCCATTTGGTCAATGTCCAGATTATATTTGACGGCTAGACTTAGCAAGTATCGAACAGTTCCATATCGAACAACCGGCGAAAAAGTTTCTTCATAATCAATGCCCATCTTTTGTGAACATCCTTTTATGACGAGCCTCGCCTTGTAACGCTCGATTGAACCATTTGCATTTCTTTTAGTTTTAAATACCCACTTGCAATTCAGAGCCTTCCGTCCATTCGGTAGATCACACAATACCCACGTTTTGTTCTTTTGTAGAGATTTTAACTCTTCCTTCATTGCGTTTTCCCATAACTCAGCATCAGGTCGTTGGCGTATTTCTTGTATACTGCTGGGATCAGTCAATGATTGTGTGTCACTTATATATGTTACAAAGTCTGGTAATTTTAATTGCTTTCTTAACCGTTCTGACCTTCGAACACGGTTGCAAGGTTCTTCTTCAGGTACTTGAACCTCGGGAGTTTCGACAGATGATTCTTCAGAGGTTTCGGAAAAGTACTCGCTTTCTGAAGATACGACTTCTTCTATATCACAATCAGATGAACTTGATTCGTTTTGATCCGGGAAAAACATAAAATTTTAAACAACTGCTTCGTTCAAATTTGTACTTTTATGATGGTTTTCCAAAAATATAACATCTCGGGATTTGATAATTGCGTTAGTTTCCAATCGGAGCAACCGGTACCCTTTTGTGTCTTCGCAATATCCAACAAAAACTAATTCCTCACTTTTAGAGTCGAACTTTTTTCTTTTCTCTTTTGGAATGTGGACCATTGCTTTTGAACCAAATACCCTCAGATGTTTAATGTTTGGCTTATTCCCTGTCCACATATCAAAAGGCGTCATGTTTACTAAGCAACGAGTTGGTGATCTGTTTATCAAGTAAACGGATGTAGATACTGCTTCTGCCCACAATTTGGTCGGTAAAGACGCGTCAAAAAGCAAGCATCTTGCTCGTTCCACTACTGTTCGATTCATCCTCTCTGCGATTCCATTTTGCTCCGGTGTAAAGGATTTGTTGTTTGATGCATGATACCCTTCTTGAGTAGGCATTTAAGCAATTCCTTATTACAATATTCGGTCCCATAGTCTGTTCGTAATATCTTAATTCGTCTATCCAATTGATTTTCGACAAGATTCATGAAGTTTTTAAACTTTTCTACGACTTCATCTTTTGACTTTACAAAATACACGAAAACATATCTTGACGCATCATCGACAAAAGTTAAAAAATATCTTGAACCACCAAGTGAATTGGTTGACATAGGTCCACATAAATCAGAATGAATGATTTGTAAAGGTTCTTTTGCTCGAGACAAAGAATTTTTAAATGGGAGTCTAGTCTGTTTTCCTTTAATACAGACAGTACACGGTAGCTCCATTTTACCATCAAATTCGATTCCTTCGGCCAGTTTGTCTCGTAGCTTTTTCATATTTTCTTCACCCATGTGTCCCATTCGACGGTGCCATAGTTCAAAATCGTTTCTTACAGATGTTGCCAAGCTAATTTCAGCATCTTGTACATTTAAACGATACATATTGTCTTTACGGATGGCTGTAGCAATTAAACCACCTTTGTCATCAAATATACTGCATCCTTCTTAGTCAAACTTAACTTTATTTCCATTCGATACTATTTGACTTACGGAGAGCAAATTTGTACAAAGCGCTGGAACATAAAGCACATCTTTAATGGTAACAGTGCGATTTGTTTTCCCTATCGATAGCGTCATCGATAAATCCCCAACGGCTGTGACTTCAAGACAGGTGCTATCTGCAATCACAACTTGTTTTCTTTCCGGATTTCGAACATTTAATAAATTCTTTGCATTTGAGGTCATATGCGTCGAAGCACCAGAATCTATGTATCAGTCATTATTACATAGACCTTTAACCGCAAACGACGTATACAAAACGGCATTTGAATGACTTTTATTTGTACTGGGACAGGATTTGTTTTTAGGACAGTCCTTCGAGTAGTGACCAAACTTGTTACATGAAAAGCAACGAACGCTAGGCTTTCGATATTTCTTCGCCTTATCATTTCTATGGGCATTAGTTCCACCAAAAAGTGCAGAAGTGCATTCATTTGTAACCTCAACATCTTGTAAAAGCTTCATTTTAATTGAATCTCCCGTAATAGCAATTCCAGAACTTTCCAAGCCCATTATCATTGGCGCATATTTTTCCGGTAAACCAGCTAATAAAAGAGTTCCTACCCATTCTTCAGAGATGTTCATACCAATGCCTCGTAGTTTATGTGCTGTTGTGATTATTTTGTTTACGTAATCATCAACCGAATCACATTTTTCTAAAGAAGTTGTGATTAAACTCCGCAACAAGCCAACCTTACGAGTTAGGCCATTATCCAAAAAAGCTGTTTTTAAGGAGTCCTAAACTTGCTTGGCCGTTGTCGCAGTCCTGATATGCACATAATTTATTGGGTCAATAAGAAGAATAATTTTTGCCTTTGCCTTGGAGATTTTCTTTATGTCCACTTCAGTTCCAAGAACACAATTCCAGAGTTCTTCAAGCTCCAAATATGTTTGAACAGCAAAGCTCCAATTATCGTAATTTTCTCTTCCTTTTAATTTTTCCATCATTGGTAAAGCGGCGGCCATTTTATGGCCGATGAAAAAAAAATCAGCTAACGGGGCAATACAAAAAATTTTCAAATTCGTTTAATATTGAACTGCAACTTAACCGTGTGTCCTGGGTCCATAACCTGTTGAACTAGTATGGTTTGTGGAAGCAGTTCGATTGTATCTTTACAACCAAATAGAAACACGTCTATTTAGTAGAACGAACAGTTATGAAGTAATTTTATTAAAAAGTAGATAAGACATTAGAAACTCTAAGTTACTACAATAATAATAATTTTCTAAGTAAATACATGAACTCCAACAAAAACCGATCAAGCTGAACAACACAGTTATCGACTTATCCGGAGAGGTAAAATATCTGGGAGTAATTCTAGATAAGACCCTCAACTGGAATTCTCACCTTGATCAAGTCACCAAGAAGGCGACAAAGGCAATTTTTATGTGCCATCGCCTTTACGGCAAAACCTGGGGCTTAAAACCAAAAATTATCTATTGGTCATACAACACGATCATCAAACCAATGATCACCTATGCAGCGATATCATGGTGGCCAAAAACCGAACAAATAACGGCCCAACAAAAACTCAACAAGATATATCGCTTAGCATGTGTTGGTATAACGGGGGCAATGAAAACTTGTCCAACTGCAGCCATAGGGGCAATGCTCAGCTTTCTGCCTTTACATATCTCTGTAAAGAAGGAAGCTAGTCTCAGTGCCCTTAGGCTCCCTGATATATCAAATCTTAAAGGAGGTAACCTCACAGGACACCTTCGAATACTACAAATGCTTCAAGATGATCCTGTGGTCAAGGTATCAGACACCATGCTTAAAAGGCTTCGCTTCTCCAGAAAATTTAAGATAGTTATATCTGACAGGAGTACCTGGAGAAACAAACAATTCGTAATACCATCAGGATCACAAATCTGGTACACCGACGGTTCAAAGATGGAAGATGATGCCACAGGTTGTGATGTGCTTTTTGTCTTAGGCTGAGGTTAGCTCGTCGGATCGCCAAGGTTCTTCCTTTTATTACAATTTATTTACAGAAAATAAAAGAATTATACAATGTTAACAAGTTATTAATTTAATCGGCACGGCTAGATTGTTCCTGGTCGTCTGGTGGGGTAAGCGGCTCGTTCCTTCCCTGCAGCTCGGTTGGGCGTGGTATAGCCCAGGTCGGTGACTGGGTCCTTCTTGCGACAGTCCCGGCAATCCACAGGTCCGTCTTACGACAGTCCTGGCACTCAAGGTCCGTCTTGCGACAATCCTGGAAATCCACAGGTCCGCCTTGCGGCAGTCCTGGCACTCAAGGTCCGTCTTACGACAGTCCCGGCAATCCACAGGTCCGTCTTGCGACAGTCCTGTCACTCAAAGTCTTTCAGAACGAAGGACTCGGCAATTCGCCAGCTACCCGCAGGTTTGCTAGCAACAAAAATTGCAAAATAGTATAACACTATTTGCGGAGAAAAAATCAGCGGTACACCAGATTGGTACGATCAACTCTGATAATTGCTCGCTTGTTTGTAATTTCACTGGTAGTCTTATGGTGTTTTAGTTAGCAAGTCGGTGTGAATTCTATTCACGAAAGCAAACGCCACATAGCGCAGCCATCTGTTTTGCCAGTACCATGCACATATCGCCAAGCTGCTGTCAGAGCGAGAAAGTGGAGCGGCGGGGTGGGGTAGACATGGCCAGTTGGTTGGTATAGCCAACAGTGGCTGGGTGCATGGATGTGCACTGTGCGTAATGCACATGCATTGCCTCAGTAGTTTCTGGTCAAGCGAATGGTGGTGGGATATGGGGAAAGCAATAAAAATGTATTGTTGTAACGAATGCTTCGTTACAAGGTGCTGGGGTCAATGGGCTTAGGTTCCAAAGAGCTATAGCACTGGGAAAATCACCAGACATCTTTCAAGCGGAAGTACACGCCATAGAGATATGTGCCCGAGAATGCTTACGAAGGCGCACTAAAGGTGGCCGCATCACGCCTGCTCACTGGTCCTGAGCCCTACTTCGAGTTACCTTTGAGTTAAGTACACTTAAAATTCAGGAAATGGGAAGATGATCAACTTGCCGAATACTGGACGGAATCCAAAGGACAGAGGCAGGCAAAAAGATTCATAAACCCAGCTCGTAGTAAAACAAAAAAGTTACTTGAGCTAAGCAAAGAAGGCCTATTACTTACAATACAATACAATACCACCAAGTTTCGTTGAATGTGAATTGGAATTATCGATACAGAGAGTTTTGGATTTTGGTTCAAAACAATTTTTTCAACATCTTATGTTGATTTCAACTATTTATTTACAGATACTGATTTGTTTAAATTAAAATTATTGCAAAGAAACAGAAATGTGTTTCATGACGAACTTAAGTTTAGTGCATTAAAACAATAGATTTAAATAGGGTGTGCAGATAACACCTGCGCACCTTTGAATAAACGTCAAGGAACTCAAAGGTTCGCCTTCTTTGTCAATTGGGTTGAGGTATCCTTCCTTTCTACCCACCTTTGCATCCGCAATTATGAATTTCAGACAGCCTTTCACTGCAGCTGCCGTCTTTGCCGCAACATTGGGAATGTGGAAAATTGGCTGAAAGCGCCCTTGCTGATGTCCCACTCCTATTATTTCTCGCTCTCAGATCCTATGATTCAAAGACTCCTCTACCAGTAGGCACGAGACTCGACTTAGGGCATCCACCTGTTTCATTTGGACCCAGCCCGATGCTCGATCTCGTAGTCGAACTCCTGCAGAAACATTGCCCACCGGGATACTCTCAACGGCACTTCCTGCTTTTTCATTATCATTGAAAACGCGTCGCAGTCGGTGACAATCTTGATCCTGACACCCATCATGTAGATCCTCCATCTCTTTAAGGCCTCTATGATCGCGAGTACTTCCAGTTCATAGGAATGGTACTTCTCCTCCGTTGCGGTGGTCTTACGCCTCATGGACTGTATTGGGTGCCAGAGCTGATCTTCCGAATCTCTCTGCAGCAATACTGCTCCATAGCCGAACTTGCTGGCGTCTGCATGAATCTCCGTTGGTGTTCTCGGGTTGAACAGTTTAAGGACCGGACGTTTGACTAAGGCCGCCTTAAGTTGCTGGAAAGCCAGTACCTGTTCTTCTTCCACCCTGAACGCTTTATCCTTGCGCAGCAAGTCTGACAGTGGTTTGGCTATCACTGAATACCCCTCAATGAACCGTCGGAAATATGACGTAAGGCCAAGGAAGCGTTGAAGCGTCTTCTTGTCCTTCGGCACGGGAAACGTGCTTACTGCTCGGGTCTTCTCCGTAGAGTGGCTGATGGTGTTCTTCTCTATTACATAGCCAAGGAACTCGATCTTCCTCCTCAGAAACTGGCTTTTTCCCCAATTAATCCGTAACCCATATTCAGCTGCTAACACTAACACTCTAGCCAGTTTCCTTATGGTCTCCTCTTCATCCTCGGCTGGAAGTACGAGATCGTCCATGTACGCTATCACATAGGCCTCGTGTATCAATCCTCTGAAAATCGCCTGGACATATCTGGCGAACACGGCTGGCGAGTTACATATTCCAAATGGAACATATCGGAACTCAAACTACTGATCTCTTGTGACAAACGCTGTGTACTTTCGCGAATCTTTGTCCACTGGCACATGGAAGAATCCGTTTTTCAGATTCTGTGTCGTGTATACTTGTTCTCCTTGTGGCTGGTCCAGAATATCGTCGACATGCGCCTAGGGCTCTGGAATACTGGTATGTTGTCCGTCATTATAATCTTCATTTCCACTGGCGACTCCTTTACTCTTAATGCCATCTCCAATACCACTCAGACTTCGCTTTGTCGCCTTCAGCTCTACATGTTCCATCATCATCAGACAATCGTGACGCCGAAGGGTTAAGTCGCTTCCGGTTTCCAATAACGCCGAGAGTGTGTACCCTCTCACACAGATGCTCTTGAAGATGCGGTTGGATCCGACTGCTAAAGCAACTCAAACCTCTGGTGTAGGACTAACCTCATCACCCAATGACGCGGTGTTAACGTTACTGTTGCCGGTTTTTTTACGCTGCTGTTGACCTTGAGCTTGACCTCTGCATTCGAATGCCCTGTGTCCCTCTTGTCCACAACTGAAACATTTCAAACCTTTCTTGACGGGGCAATTTCTTTTGATTTGCGCTGTGCTTCCACACCCAAAACATTTCTTCTCCTTGCTCTCTGACTTAACCTCTTGTGTACTATCTGTTGGGCGTTGGCTACCCCTTGCGTTTGACGACTGTTAGTTTGAACCTTTGACCCTTTCGTATACTTTCAACTGATTTTCAGTTCGCTCAATGTTTTAGCCTGAGCATTAGCTTATTCAGTTTGTAATCCGGTATGCCTTCGGCAAAATATGTTATTAGGCTTTCGTCATCCAGCGCAATCGACTTGCCCATTTTCACAAAGCTGTACAAGAATTCTATTAGTGTTTCCGTTGGCTTCTTACGGCGACTCTGTAACCAGAGACAATACTGAGACCACCAACTTCGACCGATTTCCCGTTACTTAGCCTACAAGCTATATTTCTATGGGGTGGCACACGCTAAGTGCGCTTGTATTGTACATAGAAATTCGTATTGACAAATGTCACGAAACTTCAGAAACAAATACACTCGCACCTTGCATATGCCACTTCCGCTTTGGGCAAAGTGGCTTGCAGCGTTCATAGAATTTTATCCGTTAAATTTGAAATTGTGCGTTACGTATGAATAATATTTTTTTTTAGGAAAAAGTGTACATTTGCTTAAAATATTTGCGAAAAATTAAGAATGTAGGTTGGTTGAGGGAAAATAAAAACATTTTGAGCAAATTTTCTTTATTATTTAAGAAAAATTTACACACGAAATCGAAGTTAATTATATCCAAAAGCGGGAAATACACAACCATATTTGTCCTAGTATATTTCTATTATATAAAACAATTCCTTGAGATAGTTTTATTAACCACACAAATCAAATTATTCACCTTCAAAAAATTTATAATTACTAACCAATGGCATTCAGTTATGCTAAAATGTGGTATTCCCGAACTCTTTCACATTTCCCCACGGTTGCCGAGGTTGGCAGCATTTATTTTTGTATTTTTTGTATGTTTTTGCATGTCACACGGATTCATATTTGACATAACACCGATAGGAATACAAAATGGCGAATTTGAAAAAAAACTGAGGGGGCCAGCGGCAAGAGGATTGTGAGTTGGGGGTCTCAGTATGGTTTGTCTATGTCTGTAACCTTCGATGCACTTCGACTTACGACACTTGACTGCCGAATTCTTCCATCAGCGCATCCTTTCGCACAAGCGGTTGGCTACGGATGAACATCTTGGCGGCTCCCTTCAGCAGTTGTTTTCCGTAAACGAACTTCTGTAGACTGTTCCACTGGTTAGTGCCAGCATTCTCCTCGAATTTGTCCACCCATTGTTCCACACTTGGATATTCAATTCCATCGAACGTCAATAGCGAATCCTCAACATCGCGTAGCGTGAATATTCCTCTTCCGTCTACTGCCCCCTCTTCTACCTTTTCGTATATCGAACCGTCATCCGATTCTTGCGCATCTCATCTACCTCGCGCCTCAAACCGTAATTTTTGGATGAGCCTGTCCTGTAATACTGTCTTTAAACCTGTCGTCTGTAAGTTTAATTGTCCTAAATGTTCTTTTAGCCCATCTACTGTCAGTGCAATTGTAGCATCTTGCTAAAAGTGATAATAGCCGTATTTTATTATCAGCGTGATAACAGTTTCTTTCAAAAACAAAGGAGATAATAGAGGGGTATTACAAACTTCATATTGCTACCAGCCATATTGCAAATATTTTGCTCAATGTGACGTCACACAAGGCACATACATTTCACTTGAAATATCGGGGGTGTTACCATATTTAATCAAATTTGCATAATTCATCTTTTCCATATTTTTTTAGAAACAAATTTATTTCATATACACTTATGCAACACATGAACAATATTTTTCAGCTAGCACTTGAGTTTATCTTGGCATATTAAGGTGTGTCTAGACCAGCCAAACATTTCAAAAATGTTTATGAAGCAAATCGGACACATTTCATAAACATTTGTAAAAGATTTCTGAAATTTATTTATTAACCCCCTTATTAATAAACGCTGCCTAAAAGTTATCAACTCGTTATTCAGAAGTTACGTATCTGATGTCTACTAGCTAACTAACTTGTGCACATTTGATTATTAATACGGGGGTAAATGTTTATGAAATATTTCAATTTCATCTTTTTTTGGATAAGAAGAAAAATATGTGGTAGGATTATAATTAGCAGCGAGTAAAGTTTTTATAACTGTAATTTTGGTCTCGGGAATCACGCGACATGCGATTTAATTCAAATAACTAATTCATTCATCACTTCCTCATTAGGTATCCCAAGCTTTTCCTGACATTTGTATTTTATTTACAAAAAAAAATAATCGAAAAACAGCGCTCATTTTCTGCTGGGAAACTTGCAAAACAAAAATGATTTCCCATTACGATTGGGAAACTGTGAAACATTTCATAAATGTTTTTTTGGTGTCCACATTCAAACCAGCAACACATTTCATAAAAATTGTTTTGTTTAATAAATGTTTAAGAAATATTTATGAAATATGTAGGTATTTAATTGTTTATCAAGTGTTTGGCTGGTCTGAATATAACTTTAAAGAACGAAAACAAAAAAACTCGGAACTCGAATACGAAAAAATCAATTGATTTTTTTTCCACTTTCTAGCCTGGCAACGTGATTGTGTGGCTATCGTTTGCAGGCACACCAACACTTAAAAATGAAACAAGCCATCTAGTGGGAAATAGTGGAAATAATTTTCAGATCGTGTTTCATGATCTCGATGAGAAGCAGGATCATGTGTTGTTGTTGTAATTGCATGTAAATCGATGATCTATATGGATCATAGCTGATAATAAAAAACAGCAAATTATGTTGACCGTAAGTATACACCAGAAGAAGAGTGTGGGTGAGAGCAAAGAGACTAAACATCCCTATTATATATTTGGTTATCTCGTGTGCATGAACGATGAAGAACGGGGCAGTCTAAGTCCGACTACCGACCGTCGTGCATTGAAAAACTTTACAGCAAATCTATATCAATTTAAAGAATAACAAAAGAAAGAGTGCAAGTGCATGTGTCGAAAAAAATAGGAGAAACATTGGAATTGGTGGAATTGAAATCTGCCGTTCCTATGTATATACATAAACGTTTAGCTGGTTGCCAGCTTTAGTAAAAATGTACAGCATTAGTGAAACGGTACCAATAAACAATTAGACCTCCGCATTTGCTAGTGCGACAACTTTCTTAGGAACTATTACATTTTTTGTCATCGCAGAATTCAAATTTCATAATTTGTTTTCGTGAAAAACAAGGTCAATGGTTTATTTCACAACGAGGATTTCATTCTAAAAAAAGGATTATTTAAATTGCAAATTAATTTGCCCAACAGATTTCTTTATAAGGCTTTTTCAAGCTTATTATAAGCAAAAAAAAACAAACAGAAAATAGGAAATGCACAAAATATCCGCTGATCTGTCAAATATCGTATGCAAATCAGTAATGCCCTATTGTTCGATCGGACACAATTTTCGGTACTTTTTACAGTACGCTTTCCTTTGTTTTCTAATACTTCACGATTGATTTATGAGTCAATTTGTGTCGTAATAAGGTCTCTTTTAAATTATACAATAAACGGAACACAGTTTATTAGAATGCTTTGATTTATTCGTTGGCTGATAATGCAAAGTGAATATTATCGAAAGAAATATTAACCTGCTTATTCATTTCCGTTTGCAAAACAGTACTTGCAAAAGTATATGGAGGTGTGAAAATAAATGCAAATTGATCTTTTAGAAATTTCATAGCTTTATTACTGAATTCGGGAAAAAAAATATAAAGCCTTGGACATTCTTCTACATATACATAAACTGTCATGTTTTCTCCTAGATGAATTCGCACCAAGTAATACAGAACTTTGTAAATATATCTTAAATTCGCACATACTACCTGATATTCCTCCAGCAGTTCCCAAATTTATTATTTCGCATGGATTTTGCTGAATGCTGACAATTTTTCTATCTATATTTTCCGCGAATTCAACCTTTTCACAACAACCATTTCCACACCAATATTTGAGATCTTCATCCAAAATCTACCTGCCGCCTAAGGTATTGAGAATTGTAAAAAAAAGTATTCAGGTATAAGCTGTCCAATATTAAATGAACAGATATTTTATTCTCTTAGCGACTACTCTCAAGAAATTCTTGGAAAGATCCCAAACTTTGTGATGTGCTTTTTGTCTCAGGCTGAGGTTAGCTCGTGGGATCGCCAAAGTCCTTCCAAAGAAACACGAACTTTAGGTTGAGGAGTCCCTCTTATTACAATTTATTTCCAATATAAAAGAATTATACAATCTTAACAATTTATTATTTTAATTGGTACGGCTATACTGGACAACAAGTTATTATCCTAATCGGCACTGCCATACTGGTCCTGGTCGTCTGGTGTGGCAAGCAGCTCGTTCCCTCCTTGCGGCTTGGTTGGGCGTGGTACAGGCCCGGTCGGTGGCTAGGTCCGTCTTGCGACAGTCCCGGCAATCTACAGGTCCGCCTTGCGGCAGTCCCGGCACTCTAGGTCCGTCTTGCGACAGTCACGGCAATCTACAGGTCCGCCTTGCGGCAGTCCCGGCACTCTAAGTCTTTCGAAACGAAGGACTCGGCAATTCGCCAGCTACCCGCAGGTTTGCTAGCAACAAAAATTTGCAAAATAGCACAAGACTATTTGCGGAGAAAAATCAGCGGTACACCGGATTGGTACTATCAACTGTGCTGTCTTGCTCGCTTGTTTGTAATTTCACTGGTGGTCTTATGGTGTTTCCATAAGCAAGCCGGCGTGAATTCTATTCACGAACACAAAATATAGCGCAGCCATCGGTTTTGCCATGTACCGTGCACCTATCGCCAAGCTGCTGTCAGAGCGATAAATTGGAGCGGCGAGGTGGGGTAGACATGGCCAGTTGGTTGGTTAGTTGGGCATAGCCAACAGTGGCTGGGTGCATGGATGTGCACTGTGCGTAATGCACATGCATTGCCTCAGCGAATGGGCAAGCGAATGGTGGTGGGATATGGGGAAAACAATAAAATGTATTGGTGTAACGAATGCTTCGTTACAACTTATATCAAATTAATTTTTTACTTAGCATGCATTCGTTACAAACTAAAATGAAAATCAATCATAAAGCAAGCACTAGCGGTTAAACAAGATAAAGCTGAGAAAAGCACTAACCATTTCTTTTAATCAAAATATTCGAAGTACATATTTTAACCCAAATATTAATAAACGCTGCGTAAAAGTTATCAACTCGTTATTCAGCAGTTACGTAAAATTTTTGTATGTTAAATATTGTAATACGGGGGTAAGTGTTTAGAAATAAAACAAAAATGCATTATTTTTCAATTTTGTCCATATATTTGTACAAATTTGTGTTTGCTAGACTTAAAAACCACTTGCATTGTTGTATTCCAACGAATAAAATCAGAAAACATTTACATTTACTAAAATTAGTTTATAATTATAAACGTTCAGGCTGAACAACAGCGTATGTAAATTTGCTCCTATTGCAAAATTCCATACCATCCATTATATTCCATTAGGATAGGAAAATTCCATACCATCCATTATATTCCATTAGGATAGTTGGGCAACACTCTTCTTCAAAATGACATTTCGGGAGGATTTATTTAGCTAATGCCGGAGATAAACATCGGTTTCTGAACATTAACATTTAACCCTACAGTTAGCGATATTCTGGCAACAATATTTGTTTATCGGTAAAGGGATTTTGGAAAGTGTGGGGTCTTTGCATAAACTGCCAGACTAAAGTTGATTATTGGTAAGGCCGAAAGATAACGTTATGCGCAACAAAAACAAAATAGAGAAAACAATTTTTGTTTACAATAATTACATTGGTGCGCCTTCATTAAATTGAAAAATCATATTATGATGTAGTATTTTGTTTTAACAAAGGTTGAATATTTAACTGCGGAGGAGAGATGTCGAACACATTACCCAATCTCGAAAATTTTGTAATCGACGTTTATAATACCACTGTGGAAATAAGATTGGAACGGTGGACATCTATATGGAAGCAGCAAATATTGATTCGTCAACCAAAAAGAGAGTAATCTTGCTTCATTTAGGAGGTCTACCTATATTGTGTTAGGTCAGCTAACGACTGGCTCCTCTTTATTATTTAATTAGATTATAGGTTATATATATATTTACAGAGTTGCCAGCATATACAACACCTTCCCTTTTAAGTTATCTAATGTAATATAATATTTAATTCCAAATAAAGTATAACTCTTCGGTTTATATATCAAAACAAACTTACAAAACTAATGCAACTGTTATAAAGAAATTACTTAGAATGTTGTGCTGTATTGAGTACTTAAATAAATTCATATATAGAAACTGGTGTTCAATTTATAATCGTTTTCGCAGCCATTTCGAATTTCTTCGCAGAACCGTCCCATCTTCGAGTTCAATCCAATAAGACCTTGGTCCATCGTGCGTTCTTACGATTGTTGCTTGTATCCACCCCTTCTTATTGTGCTGATACCACGCCTTCTCCCCCTGACGAAATGGTTGCTTATACTTCGCGCTGCGATCGTAGTATTGCTTAGAATGTTTATTTTTTACGTTAATGTTGTTCTTTATATTTGGTATAACTTTCGGTTGAAACAGATTCATTCTTGCTGGTAATAATGTTCTTGTTTTCCTGCTCATGAGTAGTTCGACGGGTGAAGCATCGACTTCCTTTAGTGGCGTATTGCGGTATTCTAATAGTGCGAGCCAGATTTCTTCGTTGTTTTCATGTGCCTTTTTTAGTAAATTTTTCGCTATCCCAACTGCTTTTTCAGAAAATCCATTAGCTTGTGCATATCCTGGGCTTGTTGTTGTTAGTTTTGCTCCAATTTGTTCACAAAATTTCTTGAATTCAAATGAATTGAACGGCATGTTGTCCGAGACCATCTCAATTGGTATTCCATGATTAGAAAAACATGTTTTTAGCTTGCTTATGCATTCTCCCGCTGTTTTTAAACGCATTGGAATTATATCAGGGTAGCGAGAGTAATAATCCGAAATAATCAAGTATGTTTTTGATAAGTACTCACAAATGTCCAAGCCCAGTTTGCTATACGGTAGTTTTGGTACTTCATGCGATAGCATTGGTTCCTTAATGTTTGAAGAGCGATTATTTTGACATACAGTGCACTTTTCTATCCGTTTTTCGATTGCTTGGTCAATTTTGGGCCAATATACTAAACCTCGTGCTCTTTTCTTCGTTTTCTCAATTCCCAGGTGTGATAAGTGTAACTGCGACAATATGGAATCGCGTAATGTAACTGGAACAATAACTCTATCATTTAAAAATATGATATTGTTTTCTATTGACAAATCCTTACGTAGCTTCCAATAAATTTTAACATCTTCGCTTAGCATTCGTTTGTCGTCTGGCCAACCTTCTAGCAGTACTGTTTTTAACTCCTGCAGACTTTTATCATTTTCTAGCTCTTTTCTGAAACTTTCCAAGCGTTCATTTGTGATATTAAGCGAATGTACGAACTCGTTCAAATCATCTATTTCTTGTCTTTGATCATCCTTGTCATAATATCGTGACAACAAATCTGCAATATATAAATATTTACCAGGAATATAAACCAAGTTCAATTGATATTTAATAAGGCTTAGTTTCATGCGTTGTAGTCTCGCCGATGGAATTTTACAAAACTCTTTTTTCATAATTTCGACCAGTGGTTTGTGGTCACTTTTAATTGTTACTAGGCGACCATATATATAATAATGAAATTTACGACATGCAAAAACCACTGCCAAGAATTCTTTTTCCACTTGTGCGTAGTTGATTTCAGCATCGGTGAGACTTCTTGACGCAAATGCAATAGGCTTACCCATCTGCAAAATACAACAACCTAATCCGTATTTAGAGGCATCCGTTTCTATTGTTATTTCCTTGGACTCATCGAATGTTTGTAGAGTTGGAGCATTTGCAATCATTTCTTTAATCGTTTTCAAACAATTGTCATGCGCTGTTTGCCATTTATAAACAGAATCACGTTTAAGCAATTCTCTAAGTGGTTGTGAAATCGATGCCAAATTCGGTATATACTCCCGAATATAGTTAATCATGCCAAACAATTTCTGTAAATCTGTTTTGTCTTTCGGCTTATCAATTTTCATTATCGCTTTTACTCTATCCGGGTCACATCTAATACCATCTTGGGATATAATTTTTCCCAGGTATTTTATTTCTTTCACTCTAAACTGAATCTTATTTATGTTAAATTTAATATTCAATTGTCTTGCCCTATGAACAACACGTTGTAAGATGGCATCATGTTCTTCAATTGTATCCGCCGCAATCAAGATATCATCTATAAATACAATTACATTCGGTATGTCTTCAAAATTTCTTTCGCTGTATTTTTGAAAAACTTCTGGGCCGATTTTAATACCATATGGCAAACGTTTGAAGCGATAACACCCAAAAGGAGTATTAAATGTACATAACTCACTTGCTTTTGTGCTTAAACCAATCTGCCAAAATCCCTCTTTCAAATCGAGCACCGTGAAGTATTTTTTGTTTGCGATACGGACAGATATTGATTCAAAAGATGGGATAGTGTGATTTTCACATAAAATGTCTGCATTTACATCTTGGGGGTCAATGCACAAACGTAGTTGCCCTGATTTCTTCTCAACAATTACTAAGTTCGACGCACGCTCGATCGGCCCATCCACTCGTTCAATTATATCCCGATCAACCATATTCTGCAGTTCTTCCTTCACACGAGTTGTCAGAGATAGGGGTATTCTTCTTGCAGGTTTCACAACTGGAAAGGAATCATTTTTTACTTTTATGTCCAGATTTTTCACAAAACACCCCAAACCTTCAAAAATGTCTCGATTTTCCTGGACAAATATATCCCTTGACATCTGTTCAATTGAATTAATTCGTTTAATCAAATTCAATTGTTTGCATGCTTCCAGTCCCAGTAGCGGTTCGTACCTAGTATCGATAACAGTAAACTTCAATGACATTTCTTTGTTTCTGCACGTAACAACACATTCCACTATTCCCTTGTAATTCAAATCATTTCCCCCATAGCTCTGTGGCGGTACACCACCTTCTTTTAACACAACGTCTTCAATATATTTCAAATATCTATATGGCAAAACACTAACATCAGCGCCCGTATCCAACTTAAAATTGATTAAGCAATTATTGACACGAATTTTTTCATACCATCTTTTGCGCTCAACACCTGCTTCAGCTATATTATGCAAAACAATATCCTCATCCTTAGCTACTGTATCAAATTCTCTTATTTCACGAACCTTAGATGCAAAGCAGGCGACACTAAAATGATTCAACCGACCACAATTATTGCACCGTTTACCAAACGCCGGACACTTGCGATTATCATGCATACCTTTGCAAAATTTACAACAACTGCGAGTGTGCTCGCGCCTCTCGCTATCTACATTTTTACCGCTTAATTGGTTGTTGTAGACAAATTTGCCGGTTTGTTTTTGCCCATACTCACTGTCAGTTCGCTTTCCCGTTCTTGAATTTACCGCATCTACCGCTGCATATTTGTTTTGTTGTTGCATGTCATTCGCATGTTTTTCCACCAATTCTGATGCTCTTGCAATTTCAATTGTTTTAGCAAAATCCAGTTTTTCGGTTTCTAGCAACTTTTTCCGGAGTTTATTACTATTAGTACCAATTACAATATTATCGCGAATCATTCGGTCGGGGTCGGCATATCCACAGCATTTCACTAATTTCCGCAAATCCAATAAATATGCCTCAAATGATTCCCCTTCTTCTTGTTTTCTCATATTAAACTTGAAGGCTTCGTACACCTCGTTTTTTCTCGGCGAACAGTAACTCTCGACCGCTTTTACCACTGTTTTGTAATTTTTTTTGTCATCGTCGCTCAAGTCCAACGTATTAAATATTTCTATTGTTTCCGGACCACAAGCATTTAAAAATGTACCTACCTTCTGCAACTCCTTTCTGTCTTCTAAGCCAATTGCAATAGAAAATACATCATAATTTTGCTTGAAAACTCTCCAATTCTCAGCAAGGTTTCCTTCTAGTTTTAATGGATCTGGTCTCCTCACATCAAAATTACCGCCATTCGTCGTCATTTCGGATTCTTCACCTTCAATATTATCGCTTCCAATGCTCTCGAAATCTTCTTCAGAATTCAAATTTTCTGTTTCAACCTGACTTCTTGTTTTAACCATCTATTCCTATTTCGACTGCGCCATGTGTTATTTTGTTGGAGGTCAGCTAACGACTGGCTCCTCTTTATTATTTAATTAGATTATAGGTTATATATATATTTACAGAGTTGCCAGCATATACAACATATATAGTAGCTATAGCAATAGCTTAATTTTGCCAAAAAATAGTGAAGTCTATGAACGACATGTTTTTAGATTAATAAAACAAGACAATAATGAAAAATTTGAACAATTTTTAGTTCGATTAAGAAACCAAGCAAACAAATGTGGATTTGCAAATATAAAAGATCATATAATAGATCAAATAACCGAGAAGTGTATATCGGAAGAATTAAGGAAACAAATTAACGATTGGGGATAGTGTATCTTTAGAAAGAATAATAACAGAAGCTAATACACTTGAGATTGTCAAACACCAATTAGGGGAATATGAAAATAAAGAAAAAACACGAGAAATTAACAAAATAACCAGTAAAACTGAAAACTTTTTTCAAAGAAATGCAAATGATAAAGATCGGTTCAAAAAAGAAGAAGAACAAACAAGATGCGGTAGCAAAAACCACTCCTCTCAAGATATGAAATGTTGGGCTAGGGATAAAAAATGTCATACCTGTGGTCGTTAAGGGCATTTTAGACAATACTGTAAATCACAAATAGGGCAGAATGGAAAATTTACATTTAAAACTGAAACTAATCCAAATAATCCAAAGAATAAAAGAGCTAGGGGAGAAGAAGTAGATTGTGTGCAGGGAGAAAAGGAATATGTTTTTCATTTAGATGGCGATACTAAAATTGGATGTCGAATAGAAAGAATAGCTATTGATTTGATTATAGATTCTGGATGTAAATATAACTTGCTGACAGATAAGACATGGGAAACAATGAAAATGGAAAAAATTAAAGTTTACAATCAAATAAAAAAACCAAACAAAATTTTCTTAGCATATGGTAGGTAGTCAAAATCCTTTAATAGTTAGAGGATCAGCTAAGTCCGCAAGGCGTTAAACCTTTACAGAAATATATAGACAGTATAAATAAATTCAGAGCCCCCGCAGCAATAGAAGAGCTACAAAGTTTCTTGGGATTGGTTAATTTTATTGGTAAATGGATACCCAACCTAGCTACAATAACGGAGCCATTTAAAAAGTTGTTAAGAAAAGGACTTGGAAAAAATTTAAAATTTAAAGAGTTCTGGCTGAAGGAACTAAATTTAGCGTTCGAAAACCTTAAAATATCTCTTACTAAAACGATATCATTAGAATATTATGATGTAAACGATAAGACGCAAGTTATTGTGGATGCAAGTCCAGTAGGTCGAGGCAATCCTTATCAAACCAAAAGGCACGGAAAAGTACAGTGATATTCTGCGGGAAATTTGGAAAAAAGCCAACCCCGACGAAACGGAAACTGTCATCAAATCGGTGCGAAAAACAAAACAAGGTAAATTCCTTTTAGAACTGAGAACGGGGACAAAGGACAAAGAGACTCAGAGACATTTTAGGTTTGCAGCCTACAAGATAAAGTTGCACTAGAAATCAGGGACTTGGATGAACTGACCACAGTAGAAGAGGTTGAGGAAGCCATCAAGAAGAAAACATCAACCAAAAAATCTGGAAATATAGGTGACAGTGACTGGGATAAACAGAAGCTCGTAAAAAATGGCTAAAGTCCACATGAACGCTCGAGCAGCCCACGAAATTCTGAAGATCCCCCGAATCAAAGTCTGAACCAGTGCAGAATGCGCTGCACAGTAGAAGTTCCTAGATGTTTCAAGTGCTTCCAATACGGACACCATCAGGCCACAAAAAGAGCGACTGCAGAAAACCACCAAAGTGCTGTCTATGTGCAGATCTGCAAACTCCAGCATGTGCCTTAGATCATATACCGGGGTCCGGTAAGTGTCAAGTTTTCCGAGACGCACTTGAAAACCCGAAGAAAAAGGCCTTACAATGACCAAAATCTTACACGGAAATACCCACAGGAGTCGAACGGATGACAACTTACTGACCAAATTACTGAGGGAATTACAGATTGATGTCGTCATCATCAGCGAACACTACGTAAACAAAGAGACAAACTGGATAGTGGACACGTTAGGAACCGCAGCAATCTGGATACCAGACACAAGGATAATTCCCCTGATAAGCCAAGGTACACAAAGATGCTTTGCGTGGGTCAAAACCGATGGGCTCATGGTTACAAGCATCTATCTCAGCCCAAACGGCATGATCGGTGATTTCCGACAAAAACTGGATGACCTGGACCACTTCCTAAATGAAACGACAGGCGAGAGATCCTGGTTGCTGGCGACCTTAACGCCAGAGCACAAGAGTGGGGAATGCCAATTACTGACTCTCGAGAAAGGCAAATACTTGAGATGGCTGCGAGACAAGGCCTAAACATAGTAAATGTAGGAAACACCACGACCTTTAGGAGGCCAGGGCAAAGAGGCACCATACCGGAGGAGTAAGACCTGTGCTCCATGTACAAGGACCCGCGGAAGAAAAAGCTGAAGCCACAATGCAACTGGTACGGCTCGCATGTGATGCCTCAATGTCCAGGAAAAGTTGCAACAATAGAATCAGAAATCCAGTGTACTGGTGGACAGACGAGATTGCTGAGCTTCGCATGTCTACCACTTAGGCGCGTAGTCACCAGTGGAAGGGGAAGACAGATGAGATGAGGGCCATCAATTCGAGTAAAAAACGGAAGTGGGAAGATCTCCGTCGAGACATAAACAGCGACCTCTTGTAATCCACACAACATTACCCAGACCATGACCTACCTTCGATCCTCCAACCGAACCATACGTAATATGTTCCGCATTTGTGTCCAGTAACATTCCCAAGCGCTACGGCTATTAATCGGTCATTCGCTTTGTTTTCGTTTTCAAATGCATACGCAGCACAACTGGATCGAGTATCACGGGTACACACACAATACAACCCCGATTTCTCAGCGGCACGCCAACATATGGCAAAACTGCAACAAGTGCATATCGGAGGAATATTATGATGTGCAACCACTTAAGTTGTTTTACGATTTATGAATGGGTGACACTTGATACCAGTGCAATTGCAATTGACACCAAGATGTCGATTGGGCATTTCTTAAATGGGAACGGAAAACAATTAAGAAGTACCCAGAATAATAAGTAATTACGCACATATGGGAATTGTTAAGGAAACTTTTGGTATATGGAGGGGGAAGTCAGGAGTCAGGTCATGGCTAAAATTATGTATAAAAGGGCATGGTTTTGGAAGGAAAACTCAGAGTAAACTTAACTAGCAAATTGATCGCAGCCAAGCTCTAGACAGCGGGTCAATCTTAACTAAATACATAAAAATATATTAAACAAATACTATTGGTCGCAGCCCTGCCAAAGACAGCGGGCCAATAGATATTAAAATAACAAATCAGCATTTTTATTTTTACTCTCCGTTGTATACTCTTCCCTCGAGTCCGGGGAAGCACGGTATCACAGCGTATTACATTGGTGGCAGCGGTGGGATCCACGTGAAAACGGTCCCAACTACCATTACACGAGTCTGTTCAGAACTCGATGTGTTACTGGGGCTATACACCAGTAAGGCAAAATAAAAGTGAGCAGTGTAAAGCGTATCTGGGGCTTACACCAGATAAGTGAAAAAAAGTGCAAAAAAAAATAAAAAATAAACAACCACCAAAAACCCGGAGACCCCATCTTTAAGACAGCAGCAGAACAGATTTTTTATAAAGTAAATATTGTTTCTAGACAATATTATATACTACACTTTTTACACATTCATACCCAACCGTCTACTCTAAGTCCCCAACATTTTTACCCGACGCAACGTCCAAACTTTAGAGCTTTTCAAAGCCCTACCCTTCTCAGACCTTCCGACTCGACCAGAACAGCGTTACACTCTGTTGTCACAGTAAGAGAAAACACGTCTATCTTTATGACTTCACAAAAAAGAACTGAACTCTATGTATTTCATGTAAAGCTTACAGTATTACATTGTAGGAAAAAACTGTTCATAATTTACATGAGATATTATTATTATGTTACAAAGATAAGTGGGCACATAAGAGATGAAACAACAGGGTGACTCAATAGGTTTAGTTTGAAACAAAATAAACTAATTACTTTAACACTCCCACTTTTATAAATGTTTAAAACAAAATATTGTTACATTTTATTCAATTCAAAGCTAATTCAAATTACTTAAAGCAATAACTCCCATCATAGAACGAAATCTTTGAAATTTGTCCTTGGGTATCGGTTTCGTTAAAATATCGCCAACTTGGTTTTGTGTTGGCACATATTCCAACTCAAAAAGACCATCTTCGAACTTTTCACGAATAAAGTTGAAACGGACATCTATGTGTTTAGTCCTCTTATGGAACTCAGGATTTTTGATTTATCTTATAGCTCGTTGATTATCCACGTATAGTACAGGTTTCATCTTTTGATTCAGCAATTCGTTTAGAAGTTGTTGGATCCACAATAACTCTTTGACTGCTTGACATGCAGCCACAAACTCACACTGAAAAGAAAAAGTTTAAATTTAGTGCTTTTAAAAAGTATACCGTGATCAACTGTCCCCTTGAGATAGCGAATTATCCGTTTGACCATGGTAACATGATGTGGGCTAGGGTTATCCAGATAACGGCTTACACACCCAACTGAGAAAGCAATGTCCGGACGTGTAGCCACCATAAGATACATAAGGCTGCCCACCGCTTGTCGAAAAGGGAAATTTATCTCCCCAGACTCCTCCTCCGAATAGTGCACACTTGCCGATGCTTCTGCTGGAGTGGACACAGGTGCAGCATCCGTCATATTAAATTTTTAAACCAATCGTTTCACATACTGAGATTGATTTATATGAATTGACCCGTCTCGAAATCTCCTTATCTCCAATCCCAGAAAATGTCTCGCGGGAAACACTTTAATTTCGAAATTAAGCGTAAGATGCTCACAAAACTTGGAAATTTCTCCACTTTCCGTTGATGCAACCAGGCCATCGCCTGTATAAACTGCCAATGTAACCTTTTTCCCATTTCCCGAAGTTTGCACACTCGACTACTTCGATCTTCATATCCCCTTGGCTGCTGTACATAGATTTCTTCCTTGATCTCACCATTTAAAAAAGCCGTTTTCACATCAAATTGCTTGATTAGAAGTTTTTCTGATGCTGCACAGGGCTAAAAGTTTCGAAGTAATCTACCCCGAACTGCTGGCTAAAACCCCTAGCTACTAATCTGGCCTTGAATCTTTCACCTTCATTTTCATATGAATGCTTGATTTGGTATATCCATTTCGTATCAACAAGCTTGCGATTTGCAGGCAATTCGATCAAAGTCCAAGCTTCATTTTTATTCAGCGAAGCAATTTCTTCATCCATGGCTCTCACATTGCATTGCCCTTTCAAAGCAATCAGGCGTATAGGACTCCACAAGGAACGCAAAACTTTCCTGTATGCAAGAGTTCACTTCACTTTGTACATTTTTGTTTCTACTTCTTAGTCGGTCCCTGATTGTACTGTTTTCGCGTTTTTCCTCAGCATCTATTCCGTCTCCAACAGCTTCTTCAAAAACGTCATTACCATCACCCTCAGCATCAACGTCATCACCATCACCCTCAGCATCAACATCAACAACACTATTCTGAGTGTTTTCCCATTCAGAATTAATATTAGCAGCATAATCATTCTTATAAGTTACAGCTGACTGTTTGAGTTCACATTTGTCATCCTTAGACGATTCACAATGAAGATCCTTATCATCAAACACAGCAAACAACTTGTCATACTCAACCGCCATCGTCTTCGATTCATGAAAACGAACATCACGACAGACTTCAACTTTATTATATTCGGCAAAAAATCCCCTTTATCCCTTGACATTGTCACCATAGCCTACAAAAACACCCTTTTTGGACTTCGGATCCCATTTTCGCCTCTTCTGTTGTGGTATATGAACGAAGGCTACAGTTCCAAAGACCTGGAAATTGGTTATGTCAGCCTGCTTTTTTTCTTTGTTGGACTGGTACCAGTTCTGTTAAGAACGAAAACTGCTGTGTTAACCGCCTCAGCCCAAAGTTTTATGTCCAAATTCCTTCCGTGAATCATTGTCCGAGCTGCCTTTACAATTGTACGCATTTCACGCTCTGCACGTCCATTTTGTTCCGGCATGTAAGGCACAGTTCGCTGGTGCACAACACAATTCTCCATTAAAAAATTTTCAACTGTTTGATTTATGTACTCGAACCATTGTCAGATCGAAGAACCTTCACCCTTGCACCTGTTTCAGCTTCAATCAATTTAAGGTATCTTGCGATTCAAGTGCTTACCTCCGTTTTCTCCTTCAGGAAAAAAACCGTCCTAAAGTGCGAAAAATCATCCTTGAAAAGCAAGAAGTACCTGGATCCTCCAACTGAAGTACATTGCATCGGGCCGCAAACATCAGAATTCACAAGTTCCCCTACACAACTTGCTTTGTATTCACTAGTATGAAAAACTGCACGATGTTGTTTTCCATACAAGCAAGCCTCACAAAAGAAGTCGTCTTCATCTTTATATGGAATATTTCTGGCCTTCAATATGCTCTTCACTTGGGCTATATTTTGATGCCCGAGTTTCTCGTGCCAATTGCGTAGTACTCCTTTCTCTTGCTCAGCCAAATTTGCGCATCCAACAACATCCACCATATGGCTGGTGACCTTTAGGAGCAATTTAAACAACTTAGACTCACGCACTCCCACTACCAAAACAGATCCTTCCTTAAGCAGCTCACATTTTAAATTATCCGAGTTCGGGGAGAAAAGATTTAACCGAATATCCGGAACATAGAGCACTTCAGCTAAATGGTTCTCTTCCCAGCTGACATTGTTGAAGGACAACACGTTTATGTCGACTCTGCCGTATGCATTTATTGTATTACCGTTCCCTTACTTGACGATTATCGGCTGACTAAATTCTTTATAATTAATGAACCATTCTCTCCTGTTAGTCATATGATCACTCGCTCCAGAATCCAGGAACCACTCCTCCGCTCTATTATAACCCTCTGTTAATAGCGCCTCACATATAAACGCATTACCTCGCTTTTCATTCGAATGTGACCAATCCAATTGCTTTTCCTTCCTTTTTGGACATTCATTCTTCCAATGTCCAATGCCTTTACAAAAAAAAACATTTTCCCGGCTTTAATAAATGCCTATTCTTGTTCAACTGCCTTTTTTGTGTTAATTGCTTGTTTGCAATAAAAGCACTACTTACTCCAGGTTCAGACAAATTATTTTGTGAAGCAACCCGTGCCCTCTTCAAGAACTAACCTACCAGTAAGATGTTCCAATGTCTTCTTATCAACAGCCGTCGACTCCCAAGCACTATGAAAATGACTAAATGACGATGGCAAAGTCATTAAGATTTTCGTTATGACCATGGACTCAGGTGTCTTTTCCCCCACATCGGCTAGCTGCTGCACAATAGTCTGCATATGTAATGCAATATCATCCTGAGGGTCCTTACTGAATATGTAAAATTGCTGCTGAAGCATGGGAATATTCGCCTTTGATTTGACCTCGTAAACGCCATTTAGTTTATCCCACATTTCCTTTGACGACTTACAGTTTATTATGTGCAAAAGGGGTTGCTGGCCAATCGAAGTGACAATAACCTTTTGCGCCTTACTAACAAAGCGACTCCACAGCAACAATTTTTCATGTTCGGTTGGCTTTACTTCATCTCCAGTTACATATTTAAACAGATCTGCTGCGCTCAAAATTATTTTTACCTGGAACTTTCAGATGTTCCACTGATCTCCATTTATCAGTCTCTCACACACACACACTCTCGTTGAACGATGTCTACAGCATCGTCCCCATGTTCAACGGTAAACCCGACGAACTATATAAATTCATTTCGTGTGGCAACACATTATTCTGCTTCATAACTGACGAGGCACAGCGCAGATTGTTCCTCAGTATTGTAAAAACCCGACTCCAAGGTCCCGCCTTTGAACTCACACAGTACAAGGACCTGGTTACTTGGAAAAACCTGGTGACGGAACTGGAATCCCAGTTCAAAGAACGCAGGTCCCATACTTCGGCGCAGAACCAACGTCTGGCAGCCAAACAAAATGCTAGGGAAACCATTAAAGACTATGGTGACAGGCTCTCGCAATTACTACTTGCTCTCGATTCCGGTACATACGATAGCTCCAATGAGAAAGCCGTTAAAGACTTTCTCCTTTTAGAAAACCACAAACTCGCTCTTCAAATATTTGAGGATGGAATTAAGAATTCCAGATTAAGGTTGTTGGTGCAAGCACACAATACTAGCCAGCTAACAGAAACTATATCTTACGCCATAGACCAATCCCTTCGTATAGACCACGACTATCCTCACTCCAATACTTCCACACTTTCGGCGAGAAATACACCTCGACCCATCTGCCAAACCTGCGATAAAGTAGGCCACACTTCAACTACGTGTTATCGAAACACGAATTTGCCAAAATTCATCCCCCATCCGGTAAAGCGCGAAGCGCAATGTAACCTACGGTCATATGCGGTTACTGGTTTAGGAAAGGTATTCAACAAATATCCACCTCCCCAATACATCTCAAGGCAACTATTAACGAAAACCCCGGGTACATACAAAATTGTTCTTAGAGAAAAACATCAAGAAGCTACACCTTCCGCGGTGTTACCTACGGGTAATGCAGAGAAACATGGTAACAGAGCAGAAAGGTACGACTTAAGGCGACCAAACACTGACTCAACTTCCGGCAAACTCCAGCCTGCTATCGATGGGTCCAAACGTATTGATTCTTGTTCTACCAAAACCATGTGTCATAGAGACACTGAACGGCAGCTCGGTAATTCCACTAAGATACCCACAGCAAGCCAGGAGCAAACCAATTTCCAGTAAGCCTCAACATTTGATAGAAAATCTAGACGAGATAATTTTGGTATCATCAGAAGAAATCGAATTTGAAAGCCCAGATAATAGTACGACCTGTTCAAACGAAAAGCTGGCAGAAATTAAAACTGAGGTTTCAAACTCTCCGTCAGACAAAAAGACTAAGATGGCAAAACCCTTAGCAGAGCATAAGACCGAGAACGAAAAATGTATCACATTAAAACAAAGAAGTAAACAAATAGTCGAAATTCCTTTTAAGCAAACAACCACCGCAGAAATAATAACAAAAAAACAACAAATTATTCCAGGGGTTTACCTAGGTGAAACGTTAGCCAAACCTAACAACGCGAAAATTAAACATTAGAAACAGACCAGAAAATTAATATACACGCAATGAATTTAGAATGGGATGATATTAATAATTTCGATATAGTCAGGGGAGAAAATTTTAAAAACCCTGTAAGGAACCGTTTAGAAAAATTATACGCATTAATTGAACTAGACCATTGCAACAGAGAAGAAAGAGATTCTATTCTTAAAATCTGTCGCGGATATAACGAACTATTTTTTGTTGAAGGCGATCACTTGACACATACAAACTCTATAGTACACAAAGTAATAACTGAAGAAGGTAAGCCACCCTTATTTACAAGACCTTATCGACTACCTGAAAGCCAAAAGGAGGAAATCCACAAAAAAATTAAGGAAATGCTGGAAGACGGCATAGTACAGCCAAGTTATAGTCCATGGAATTCAAATCTGCTTCTAGTTCCAAAGAAATCAGCCAAAGATGGATCAAAACGTTGGAGGGTAGTAGTCCATTTCAGGAAACTG
This sequence comes from Cheilosia impressa, assembly GCA_948293265.1. Classification (NCBI taxonomy): domain Eukaryota; kingdom Metazoa; phylum Arthropoda; class Insecta; order Diptera; family Syrphidae; genus Cheilosia; species Cheilosia impressa. The sequence goes on from OX411880.1 coordinate 46,515,027, forward strand.
AATGAACTAACACTTGGAGACGCCTACCCACTGCCAAACATAACCGATATTCTCGATCAGCTTGGTAAGTCAAAGTACTTTAGTACACTAGATCTGGCGAAAGGTTTCCACCAAATCCTAATGGATGAAAATGATAAAGCAAAACGGCATTCAGTACTCCGTTTGGACATTATGAGTACAATCGCATGCCATTTGGACTAAAGAACGCACCAGCAACATTTCAAAGGTTAATGATTAATATGTTAATATGTTGATGGCACTACAAGGCATCGAATGTTTTGTCTATGTAGACGACATAGTCATCTATGGTTACGATCTACACGATCACAACAAACGGCTGATTAAGGTTATCGAACGTCTTCAAGAACACCATTTAAAGTTACAACCTGACAAGTGTCACTTCGTACGAAAAGGACTTACCTACCTAGGAAAGAATAAGACCGGATCCTGAAAAAATTAAGGCAGTAAAAACCTTTCCGATACCAACAAAACCAAAAGATATTAAATAATTCCTCGGTTTTGTAGGATACTACAGGAAATTTATCCCTAATTTCGCGGATCTGGCCAAACCCTTAACCAAACTATTAAAGAAAAACGCCGTTTTTAAGTGGGACGCTTTTTGTGACGAATCGTTCAGAAAGTTAAAAGAAAAAATCATAAAACCCCCTATTCTCGCTTACCCTGATTTCAGCCAAGAGTTTATTGTCGCCACTGACGCAAGTGACATACAGCGCTATTATGGCTATCAAATATCAATTATTTGATATTTGATAACATCTATCAATTCATCGATAATTTGGTATTATGAGTATCAATTGATAATTTTTACGCCATTGTGAATGCTAATAAAAATATCATTGAAAATGGGTTCTGTTTTGAGGTTTGACATTTCTAATTTGTATGTGGTTGTTTTTTATTTGTTTTTTCTTCGCAATAATCCCCTTCAAAAAATAACTAACCGATTACATTTCGGTCTAAAGTCGCCTTTTTTAATAATGAAAACAAGGAAATAAATTTGATGATTTGATATTAGTATAAATTTTTAACCTCCCGAATATTTGATACGTATCAACAAGGTTGATAGAAAATTAGATGAATATCAAATTTTTTGATAACCGTAATACCAAGTTTATCGATAAAACCATTCACAATAGATCTTAAATCTAATACAATTCACAATTCATCAACAATTTTGATAGGTTCATAAACATAATACCGATTTATTCATTTTGTTGATATGTATCAATTATTATCAAATATCGTGTTGATATTTGATAGCCATAATAGGGCTGATAGAATTAGGAACAGTACTCTCCCAAGGCCCAATAGGAGAAGACAAACCGATTTATTTCTCCAGCCGAACTCTAAACGATGCAGAAACAAGGTACACAACTTCTGAAAAGGAGTTACTCGCCATCACTTATGCCCTGCAACAATTTCGACCGTACATTTTCGGAAGAAAGTTTACGATCTGCACTGACCACAATAATCTATTATGGTTAATTGGACAAAAGAATCCTACCTCAAGACTCTTACGCTGGCGTATCTTGATGGAGGAATATGAGTTCAAAATCGTGCACAAGTCAGGAAAAAGCAACGTCGTCGCCGACGCTCTCAGTCGTGTACGAACGAAGAAAATAATAAAGTGTTAATAACCACGAGACGTCAACAACAGATGCTTAACGCAGACAACAAAGCTAATGAGATACGAACAAGACATACAGATTTTCAACCTACTTCAAGCTTGCAGCTTATCGAAAAAACCGATTCAATATTTTTTAACACAGAGATCCATTTAAAATTATTTTCCTTCCAATTTTAAAATCCCATGACGAGGAAGTCTTATAAAAACAATTTCAACAATTTAAAAAACCTGACATAGGACAAATCTTTACCATTTCCCAAACGAAACCTCATTGCTATTATAATATAGCCACCTTACCGATTCCTTTGAGAAGTGCCACCGATCGACAAACCGTAACAAATTGTCTACAAAACATCCTTCAACAATGTAAGGAAAAGAAGCAGAACTTACTGGCATTTTCCGTTCCAAATAACGGTTACGACCAAGGTAATATTATAAAAAAAATTACTAAAGAAATTTCCAACCAAGAACATGTAACCGTTTACATTTATACGGACAAAAGACTAATGCTAGACAAATCAGAAGACATAGCACGAGTCTTCTTTTGGAGGACATCAAGGAGTAACTCGTACTATATAACGAATAAAACAGAGTTACTACTGGCCAACCATAACTAAGGACACGACAGAAAACATCCGCAAATGCATATCATGCGAGCAGGACTCCATTCGAACGAGTAGCATTGGACATTGTGGGTCCCTTACCTGTCAGTCACGACAACAATAAATACATACTAACTTTCCAGGACGACCTTACAAAATTTAGCGAAGCAATCGCAACTCCAAATGCAGAAGCTAATACCATAGCCCGTATGCCAATAGAACGAATAATCTGTCGATTCGGAATTCCGGACTCAATACTAACGGACCAAGGTACGAACTTCCTCAGTACACTATTCAAGGAAGTATGCAAGATCTTGAAGACAAAGAAGCTACAAACCACACCATACCATCCTCAGACTAACGGTGCACTTGAACGAAGTCACAAGACCTTAGCAGAAAATTTGAGACATTACGTTAATCAAGACCAACTCACTTGGGACACATGGCTCCCATGCTCCATGTTCGTCTATAACACGACTCCACACACCAGTACGACTTTTAGCCCACATGAACTACTATACGGTTGTCCACCGAAGATACCCAGTTCACTGAACAGACATCCAAAAATCTCTTACAACTACGACAATTAGGCCAACGAACTCAAAGCTCGATTACAACATGGCTACAAAATTGCCAGAGAAAATCTGTACGACAAAAAACAGAAGTCGAAGCTACAATACGACAAGATCAGCAACATAGGTGACGAAGTCCTACTTAAAAATCAGACGAGACGGAACCCTATTGGAAGGACCATACGAGGTAATCAGAATCCACTCTGACGAAAACACAGTAGTACAAGTCGGCAGGAAATCTAAACTTATACACAATAATAATTTGCAGTTATACCACAAATAACACACAACACCCTTAAAATTGCAGGCAATACAAATAGATACGCTGTATCTTTTTACAGAATGGAGAAAACGTACTACGTACCGGATTCGGAATGGACTTTAGTCAATACAGTGTCAAGAACGGAAATCCATCTGCGTCGCGGACCCAACAGAATAGGCGGAGGCTATCTGAATGATGTATCCCTACATACCCTCCTCGTATCTACCTTACAGTCGTCAATAGTTATACAACCCGACGATAAGAGGGTTCATATAGGAGAACATAGCTACTCCCGCGGAACATAGGTAAACGGGGAACGGCTAGAACCTGAAACAGTGGAGGAACTCCATTTCGGAGATACAATAAGCTTCGGGATACGAGAAGAAAATTTCGAGTTAGACTTCTGTCCTACCTATGTTCTAAAGGGTCCTTTGCCACGACGATGGAACCCCGTGATACATACCCCACCACACCAAACAACATACGACGACGAATCCAATAACGGTTACGAGTCCACCGATACTGTCGTATGGGAACCATTAAACAATTAATTATATAAAAAAAAAAAAACCCTTTATTTTCCTCTTAACCCGAACCAACACACACACACGCACACACATACATGTATTCAAAATTTTAGACAAAAGGTAATCAAAACCACTTTCCAGATACGCTGATATTTACTCTGGTCATGACCATCACCCAAGGTAGTCTAAAAATCGACCCCGTAAATCCTAACCCAGGCATATATTTCGAGGCAAGATAAGGATTAACCGCGTCTTAATTGCGGAACATGCAGGATCTTTCAGTGGAAAGTAACCTGCCAAAAGTGTTTTTATTTCGTTATAAAAAAATTGCTTGATAAGTTTTATCTTAGTTGCAGTATCTAACAATTTATCGAAGGGTGGTGGTTTTAGTCAGTAGAAATCTGACACTACTATGAGCACGCGCTTGCTATTCTCATAGTGTCTTTGGAAGATTTTCACCTACCCTCGGAAAAAAAAAAAAAATATATATTTCGAGGAGATGGGAAACGCTGAAATATATTTACTACCACGAATGGAAACTCATAGTATACTACGACCTGGAATAACTTACAAAAGCTTTAGCACACGCTACCGGGTACGTAGGAGAAATCAACACTCTATGCCAACAACTTAAAGACCATGACTTTGGAATAATATGAAACGGTGCGGTTACCGAGATGAAATAAATAAATAAACAAAAGAGCTCTACTCAATATAGTAGGTACCATTAGCAAATCTCTGTTTGGAACATTAGACGAAGACGACGCTAGGTTTTACGACAAACAAATTGAACTGTCCAAAACTAACGAAAAACACTTATTATCACTAATACAGAAACAAACAGTACTACAAGAAACAACTAAAAACCAAAACACTCTTAATGATATATTAGATTTAGTAACCGACGTCAAACATGGTGAACCCCATCCAGCAATAATATCTCCAGACCGCTCTTGTTCAAATCAAGCAAGAAATACCAAACGGTATGAGACTACCATTCTTAGTTAACGACGAAAATATCCTCCATTTATTCCAAGCATCTACCACTAGGGTAGCTACCCTAATATGAAAAATCCTCTACGAAATTAAAATACCTCTCACATTAATAGATAATTTCCGAATTTACAAAGTTATAGCACTTCCAATTGGTTATTGTATCAACCAATTTTTATTTATACAACCTTCAACCCAATACCTGATCATAAATTATAGAAAAGATCGGTTTTCAAATATGAACAAAGATGATTTAGCAAAGTGCAAATCCTTGAACGAAAAATTTATTTGCCCTCTAACACACCCCTTATTCAATACAGATACTAATGACCTACAATGCGAGGTTCAATTGTTAAAAGAAAACACAATTCTCCCAAATACCTGCGAGATAAAGCACTCGAAACCCACGACAATATGGATCCAACTCTCCCAACCAAACAAATGGTTATTTTCGTCTCTCGACAAATACATAGTCGACATAATATGTGCAGAAAAACACAACCACATATACGCTGATAAATACCTTAAAAGTGGAAATACAGAAAAACTGCTACTTAAAATCAAAAGAACTCACCATACAAGCAGTTAGCGAGATTCCATCAACTTTTGCCAATTCCTATGTTCCGCCTTTAAACATCTTACATATCATCTCTAATAGCTTGGCCAATTTCACATCTAACATAACAGTCATAAAATTCTCAAGCCAAAATGACTTGAAACTGATCTCAAGGCATAAATGCTTTAAAAAACGAAGAGTCTGCTAACACTAGACGGCCATTACCTGCGCCACTACACACTAATCTATACCATAATAGTATTTATTAGCGTTAGTCCTATTTGTCTATAGACGCTATCAAATTTACATAGTCAACAAAAGGGAAACCCTTGACAAAAACAAAGACCACAGACAGACTTCACAGACAGACAAAAAGTCGAAAGCTCCCGAATTTAGACTAAACATTTCAACAGACGGTGTAAAAAGAAAAAAAAATAGATAAAACTTGAATTTTCTCTTACCAATTAAATGAAATAACTTCATAAAAATAAATGTATTTCTCACTGACGTGATAAAAACTCAAAATCCTATAGACATTAAGCAAAATAATGTTACCTCTTAAGATATAAATATAAGTCAAATTCTTTAACCTAGATCATATCTACTTAAGAAAACATTAATCAAACAAACAATTTGCATCTCAATTTAAAATTTTTTTAGTTCGTACGAATAGAATATAACCATTTTGCACCTTTTCCTTAAAAAAAAAAAAAATATTATTATTATTATATAGTAAAATTCTTTTAACAAAAAAGTAAGCTTCATGTACTTTAAAGCAGGGATGTAACGGAGGTGGTTTTACCGGAGTCGGAGTCGGAAGCCTCATACCGACCTCCGCGGAGTCGGAGTTGAATCGGAGTCGAAGGCGGAGGTCGCACGCAGACACAAATTAAATTATTAAAATATAAAATTTGAAAAATCAATTTTTATTAGAAAATTAACAAAAAAAAAAAAAATACAAAACAAAATTGTATTGTAAGTGTAACATGTCGCAACTCGATAATTCTTTGTCGTTCATGTTTATCGGTCGTCACCGATTCCGAACGAAAAACCTCCGATGTGATTATATCGGAACCGAAGCCGGATTCGGAGGTGTAATTTAAACCGGAGGTTCCGACATATCGGATTCGGAGTCGAAGCTCCGTATCAACCCTACTTTAAAGATAACCCTTCAGGTAAGAATTTTCTTTTTCCAAGGGTGGTGGGATGTTGTAATCCACACAACATTACCCAGACCATGACCTACCTTCGATCCTCCAACCGAACCATACGTAATATGTTCCGCATATGTGTCCAGTAACATTCCCAAGCGCTACGGCTATTAATCGGTCATTCGCTTTGTTTTCGTTTTCATACATACACAGCACAACTGGATCGAGTATCACGGGTACACACACAATACAACCCCGATTTCTCAGCGGCACGCCAACATATTGCAAAACTGCAACAAGTGCATATCGGAGGAATATTACGATGTGGAACCACTTAAGTTGTTTTACGATTTATGAATGGCTGACACTTGATACCAGTGCAAGGCCAATTGACACCAAGATGTCGATTGGGCATTTCTTAAATGGGAACTGAAAAAAAAACAAAGACTGGTTCTGATCAAAAAGAAAAAGGACACCCAGGCTCCCCATCTGCATACAGGCCCTTATGTATGCTGGACACTGCGGTGAAGCTCATGGAAAAGTTGAGAAAGTAACTTCTGGAGCTTGGGCACAAATCCTCATTCTTAGTCCTTCCCGTGGGCGCCCGCCTGAAAATGGCTAACCGGTCAATTGGTTAGTGTCAGCCAAGGATTTACGCTAACGTCTCAATCGTTTGTCGTGATCCATTAGTTTGAGGTAGGAGTAAACCTTTAAATCCAACCTAATTCCAGTGGTGGTGTGAGCAGATAGCAAACCGTACCCAAGGATGAAAGGCTGGGGGTAAAACCAGTCGCGTACGAGCTCCCTCCGACGCTCAGGCAAGGTCGGTTGTAATAAGTGCCTTATCTCGGTAAGTCGGCTCTGCCGGGACGGACTTCCCTTTCCGGACCTACTCGTGGGACCTTTATTTAAAAAAAAATGAACAAAAATCAAAACAAAACAGAACAAAAAAAAAATAAAACAACAAAAGAAGAGTCCGTTTTAGGGACCTCTTCCGAGGAGGATCTACTAGCCTCCAGCCAGGAGACAGTAGTTGACCCCTCAAGCCTAAGGAGCACCAGCCATAGTACTCCTTCAGGCAGTCAACCTATTCATCAAACTACAAGTGGGAGCACCAGCCACAGTGCTCCTAAATCAAAAAAGTCCTCAGGTTCTCTCTTGAAGTCAAGGTACAACAGGGCTGTCTTCATCCTTGCAAAGATTGCAAAGAATGAGGAGACTGGTGTGACCCAAGAGAGGGACAAGGAGGACAAAGTCAAATACCAGAAGGTGGTCGACGAGTACGTCAGCTACCAAAACAGACCAAAACAACCTCAACATAAGAAAGAGAGCGGGAAAAGAAACAGGTCCCAGGATGAGACCTCTCACGCCTCTAAAAAATCGAAGCTGGCCCCGAGACTCGCGAACTCACAAGGCCCTTCCACTTCCCGTGCGGTCAGAACCTTCACCGAGGTGGTGAGGGACCATCTCCAGGTTGCCATTATAGACGAGAAGTCTAAGAATGGTAAAACGGTGATGGAACGTTGGTGTAGCATCGAAGCCAAACTATCCGAGATGGTTGTGGAACACGTGCTATCCGGAGCTGACAGCCGTCTTCCCAGTTTCGACTGTGCGGATATTGTGCGAGGTTATCGGGTAGTCAAATGCGTGGACCAGTACTCTAAGGATTTTCTTGGCACATGCATCGACAAGATCGCCGAAGCTTGGGATGGCTTAAAGCTTAAGCTGATCCCTGCCAATGAGATCCCCACGAGACCTAGGGCCCGTATTTGGCTGCCCGTGATGAAGATAGACTCTGAGAGTCTTCTTAAATGCCTCAAGTTACAAAACCCGAACATTCCCATGGACGACTGGGCTGTCATAAAAGCAGAAGAGCCCCAGAAAAACAGCCTGTCATATCTGCTGTTAATCAACGAGGAGTGCCTAGGGGCACTGGAAGCAGCAGATTTTAAGCTACGGTTTGGCATAAGGCTCGCCAAACTGAAGATCTTCCGATCGACTGTTCCTGAAGACGACACTGACGATGTCGTCGCTGCCAACAAGTTGTTGGAGGAACTGGCGATCGCCTCTAACAACCAACAATAAAATGCTGAAAGTCATCCAGTCGAATCTCCAGCACTCGAAATGTGCATCGGAGAATCTTCTGGTCTTCCTCAGAGAGGAAGACATTGACATCGGCATCATTCAAGAGCCCTGGGTCAGAAAGACAACCATACTGGGCCTCTCCGACAACAACTACAACCTATTTTACAAAAGGGACGTTGGTAAGCCAAGAACATGCATTCTAGCGAAGAAATACATTAACGCTTTCCTCTGTCCCAATTTTAGCTCGGGTGACTTAACAGTCGTTAAGCTGGAACTAACCCAAGGTCAAACAACGTACATTTCATCCGCTTACATGGCGCACGACAAACCATCACCGCCAGAAGAAGTGAAGCAACTCACAGCAGAGGTGCAAGCGAGACAAGGAAGTCTGCTCATAGGCTGTGATGCTAACGCTCGACATCATCTCTGGGGCAGCAAAGAAATAAATGAACGCGGTGAGTCTTTATTTGATTTTCTTTTAACTGCCGATTTATGTGTTTGTAATGTGGGTAACACCCCTACCTTTATTTTCCCAAGCACGGAAATTTATAATGGCTGGGAAGAAGTGTTAGACATTACACTCAAAACAAACAATGATATCGTTAGGGTTGAGAATTGGAGAGTCTCCAACTTAAAGTCATTTTCTGACCACGAGTGGATTCTCTTCAATCTTAGTATCAAGGTAGATACTCCAGTCCCTTATAGAAACCCAAAGAGAATTGACTGGAAGAAATTCGGTCAGGTCTTAAAATCTAAACTTCCCAATATCCCTCATCTGGAAATTGACTCAGGTGCAGAACTGGACACGATATCGCTCGCATTAGAAAGGGCGATGAGCACAGCCTTTAAGGCATCGTGTCCCATTAAACACAGCAAAAAAACCTTACCGCCGTGGTGGAATGAGGACCTAACCATCCTAAGAAGGATGACTAGGGACATTTTCAATATCTGCTACAGGCATAAGTTCTGGCAACCTTATAAAGACTGCCTAAAGTTCTACAAAAAGTCTATTAGATCAGCTAAGACACAAGCATGGTCTGAATACTGTCAATCTATCGATTCTCTAAAGGAATCTGCTAGACTCAGTAAGATCCTATCCAAAGAACGCTCTATTCCTTCTTTTATTAAGAGATCGAATGGAACCTGGACAGAATCTACCGATGAATCCTTAGAGCTTCTACTCAACACTCACTTTCCTGGTTGTGTAGACCATTGCGATATTTCACCCAATTCGCGGGGGAGTTTTCCGTCGCACCGGGAAGAAATTGAACGCATCATAACCACGGAAAAGATCTCCTGGGCCATTAATAGTTTTGCTCCGTACAAATCACCGGGGCAGGACGGCATTCTCCCCATCATGCTACAAAAACATGAAGGGATAGTGCTGCCCATACTTGTTAAAGTTTACAGAAGCAGTATCTTACTTAATTACATCCCTAAGTCTTGGAAGCCTGTCCGAGTAGTTTTCATACCGAAAGTCGGCAAAAGAGGTCACGAATCCGCGAAGGATTTCCGACCGATTAGCTTAACCTCCTTCATACTTAAAACTCTAGAGCGTATTCTAGACCTTCACATAAGAACAGGCCTTGAAAGGTCCCCCTTATGTCATTCACAACACGCCTACCTCAAGGGCAAGTCGACGGAGACCGCTCTTCATGAAGTAGTGCTGACAGTTGAAAGGTCACTCTCTCATCACCAATATACCTTAGCTACCTTCTTAGATATAGAGGGCGCTTTTAACAATGTCCTCACAGAATCGATCCAGGAATCTCTATTAGAACTTGGGGTAGAGGATTTCGTCACTTCATGGATCATTTCCATGCTCCAAGCAAGGATCATTCAAGCAAAACTTGGTAACACCCTTTTAACCAAATCAGTAAGCAGAGGTACACCTCAAGGTGGGGTGATCTCGCCACTCTTATGGATTATGGTACTCAACAAAATTCTGTCAAGTCTCGACAGGATAGGTATTAAAGTTGTTGCGTATGCGGATGACGTGGTTGTTCTAGTATCAGGAATGTTTCCGAACGTGATAAGCGAAATCATGGAAAGAGCACTGGGTAAGATTAGCGGTTGGGCTACAAGTTGTGGTCTAAGTGTTAACCCAAGCAAAACTGAACTGATGCTTTTCACCACCAAAACCAAAATACCAACCTTCTCACTTCCCCGCCTAAATAACCAATATCTCACTTTATCCACCAGTGCCAAATACCTAGGAGTCATCCTCGACCCTAAACTCAACTGGAAGTCTAATATCGAACACCGAGTGAAGAAGGCAAGTATAGCTTTCTACGCCTGTAGTAAAACTTTCGGCAAGAAGTGGGGTCTTCAACCAAAGATGGTTCGTTGGATGTACACAGCAGTAGTACGTCCTATCCTCACTTACGGGTCACTGGTATGGTGGCCCGCCCTAAACAAAGCTTATAACATCACTAAATTAAGTAGAGTCCAAAGAACAGCTGGAATTGGAATCACAGGGGCCCTTCGATCAAGTCCGACGGAGGCGCTCAATGTCATTCTCAATTTTCTGCCAGTGGACCTGCATATTAAATACATCACAGCGTGTAGTGCAGTTAGATTGAAGGAATCTAAATGTTGGTCCGAACGGCCTTACGGCCACTCCAGCATCCTACTTTCCCTTCCTGACGGCATAGGTCGTCTATCTACGGACTACATTGTACCCAAACTCGACTTCCATAAAAACTTCTCTGTTAGATTCCCCTCTAGATCAGAATGGGAGGAAAATGCTGTCGTAAACGAATTCGACATACCTATCTTCACAGACGGTTCCAAAATGAACTGTGGAGTGGGAGCGGGCATTTTCTCAACAGAACTAGACATCTCCAAATCTTTCCGCCTCCCCAACGCAGCCAGCGTCTTTCAAGCCGAAGTACTTGCAATCAAGGAGGCGTGTAGGCTGATCCTTAATATTACTACAACCAGAAAAAAAATAGGCATCTTCGTAGACAGTCAGGCCGCGATTAAGGCTGTCGGTTCTACTAAATCTACGTCAAAGCTTGTTGTGGATTGTAGGGAGATATTGACCAGGGCTTGCCATCGGTTTGAAATCACTCTCGTCTGGGTTCCCGGCCATAGGAACATAGGCGGGAATGAAAAAGCCGATGAACTTGCCAGACGTGGCTCTGCTCTATGCGTATCTCATGCGGAGGAAGTATTCCCTCCGCTGGGTTACGTTAAGAGAGAAATCCTCCTATACTGCACCTCAAGAGCGAAGACCAGATGGTTGAACCTGACGAGCTGTGTCATTTCAAAGAAGATCTGGCCAACCTACGATGATGCCAGAACAAACAACCTCTTAGCCAGAACGCGTGTAGATGTCGCCAGACTAACGGCAATTAGTACGGGTCATTGGCCTCTAGGAACCCACGCAGCCAAGCTTGGCATCCCCCATAACACCCACTGCCGTAGTTGCGCTGACACAAACAAGAGTGAAACCGTGTTTCATCTTCTTTGTGAGTGTCCGGCCCTAGCCAAAACCAGACGCAGTGCTCTAGGTCATCCCTTTTTTGATGACCTTTCGGCCATCCATAGTATCCATTTCAACAGGATAATCAAATTTCTTAACTCCTCAGGCTGGTTGTAAGTTTTCCTACCGTCCGTCTCCTCCATTATTTTTCAGGTTTTCAGCGAGTTGTGGTCTCAAAACGGCGCTCTATGCGTTATTTGTGTTTTTCCCTCGTTTCGGAAATACAGCCACTTAAACCAACCAACCAACCAACTTCTGGAGCAGCACAGGGATCAATTCTGGGACCAGACCTCTGGAACATCTCCTATGACGACATAATGCGAATGGAGATGCCCGAAGACACCTTCCTCGTTGGGTACTGTTGCTGCCCAGACATAATTATCTATTGTTATTCCTACATATTTAACTTATGTATTAGCTTGTAAGTCAAATTGAACTTTGTATTACTGAACTCTCGTATAGTGCAAACGGACATTAATTGAGAACACACTGAACACACTCATCTGAAACTTTCGTTGAATTTGACAATAGTAATAGGAAATACCCACCATTTTCGTTTAGTGTTCTCATTTAATGGAGCGTGCCAGTGTCAGACGGACACACTTTTGTAATTAAAATCTAACATAGTTTTATTTGTTATATTAATGAACTTAGGATTTACAGAATATTAAACCCACATAAATAAATCAAAAGTGCGTTTTGATATAACAAGGTCCGCAGCAAAGACAGCTCCATTAGGAACAGGTACGCACAAAGGAAGTACGTCCACGACAACAAAGCGGAAATAGGATTGGGAGCGGCAATCGATCAAGCAGGGCACCAAACGATACAGAAGTGGCAAGAGCGCTGGAGCTCGGAAAGCAGAGGAAGTGTCCACCTTCGGAGGCTGATAAGAAACTTGGCTAAATGGAACGACCGGAAACACGGTGAGGTCAACTACTTCGTCACCCAGTTGCTCACCGGACACAGAAATTTCAACGCATTTCTCCATAAGATTGACAAATCGTTGATAAAATGCTGACGAGCGACTTGAATTGGGAAAAAAAATTGCAGTTTGTGGAAGATATTCTTAGAAGAAAGAAAAAAAAAAGGAGACCAATACCCGGAAAGCACGTGAACCCGAAAGGGCATATGATTACAGTAGTTGAAGTAATGCGAAGAGCGGTCCCAGGGGGGCGTGTCAGAAACCACAGGGTTGGGAGGAGTTTTAGTCCGTATGCGGAGAGAGCCGGACACACAGGGATGGTCAATGCAAACAGGCCTCCTTATGGTGCGTAAAGCATTTTTCCTCCAGTAAAAAAAAACAAAACAAAAAAACTATGTAGGAGAGCTGTATTAGATTTTATTTTATTTTGCTCTAGAATATTCAATAAGCCTTCCTACTTCGTTATACAGAGCACTATAATTGGAGGAGGCTTTATTGGCTTGAGTGGTTTGGTTTCTTTATTATTTCGCTTTTCTGGGCTTTTCTGGTTCACTTTTGGTGGTGAAAGCTCTGGAGACATGCTAATTTTTCTTTTTTGGTCCTTTTTTTCGTACTTATCTAAAGGATGGTTCTGTCTCTCTGTGCAGTTCTTTTTCATCCGTAGAGTACGTGAAAGTTTTAGGTATCTGCTCATTTTTGTGGCTGCTATTGACCTGTTCTTTAAGAAGCTGCAGCTTGTTATAGTATGTGTATACCATCATTATATAATCACCCATGTACACTTCATATTTATCCAATAAAGACGAGTTCTTGTCCAACATTCAATAAAGTAACATGGTGTCAGAAGTGTTTTCTTAAATTAAATAAAAAAAAAATAAAAAAAAAATTAATATAATAAGTGCACGCAAAAATGGCAACCAGTGATGGTGAAGGTGAAACATCACAAAACGCATCATTTTTTAATATTCCCCCTCCTCGTCCAATTATTGTCCGAGACAACGCTTTGGAACATTTCAAAGTGTTTAAAAAACAATGGGAAAACTACGAAATTACGGCAGATGGGGTAAGAGTAGCTATACCAAAAGCATGCATAGGGGACGAATGTTTTAGAATTCTAGATAAACTAAAATTATCAGCAGCAGATGAAAAAACTACGAAAGGAATCCTAAACGCCCTGGAAAATTTTTTTGCACCCACAAAAAACATACGATATGAACGATATATATTTAATACAGCCATCCAACAAGAATCGGAGAGCGTAGAACCATACATATGCAGGTTGAGAGATCTTATTAAAACTTGCGGTTATCCACCAGAATACGAAGACGACTATATATGCGATCGGCTCATACCAGGAATTAAGTGCAATGAAATGCGAAGGAGATTATTGATGGAAGAAGAGCTCACGTTAGACAAAGCACAGAAATCATGCTCATTAGCACAACAAACAGCTGAAAGAATGCGAACGATAACACACATAACAAATAGTAACGTACGAGAATTTAACGAAAATGAGACCTATATGCTAAAAAGGGAGTACCGAGAAGATAATACAAGAGAACGAACAAGGCAAAATAGAAAACTGCATTACAGAGCGAATAAGTCATACGACAGCTGCTGTGGTTACTGTGGTAATACACACCAGAAAGGTAACTGTCCAGCATATGGAAAAATATGCCACCTATGTAAAAGAAAGAATCACTTCAGCAAAGTATGCAAAAAAGGGAAGGCAGTAAATAATCTAGAGGAAACGGAAAGTGAAGAAGAAGAAATTTTGTATGTCGCACAGATAGGAGAAGAGAAGAAAAACGACGGAATGATTTTAAGAAAAATTAAATTTTCTTTGGATGTCAACAGTAAACCACAATTAATGCAGTGCATTATTGACACCGGCTCGTCGTGCAACATAATGAATTTAAATGATTTCAAAGAAATAGTGAAAAGAAAATATGAATTAAGTGAAACCAAAATTAGATTAAAAGCATTTGGTGGAAATATAATTAAACCTGTTGGTGCTGCAAGCCTATGTGGCCAATATGGCGATATAAAAAAAAAACTAACATTTCAACTAGTAAAGGAGAAGTGTTACCCGATTCTATCAGCACACGCATCGAAATTATTTGAGATAATTGAGGTAAAACCTTTAAATTTAATAAACAACAATATTGAAGTTAATGCCAAACAAATTATGGAGAAATATAGTGATATTTTTATAGGAGATGGGCTGCTCGATGGAAGCGTTAAATTAGAAATTGATACAACAACAATTCCAACACAACAAGCACCACGACGCATTCCGATATCTCTAAGAGAAGAACTGAAATTAAAGCTTGCAGAATTAGAAAAACGAAATATTATTAAGAAGGTAAATCATCATACGGAGTGGATAAGTAATTTAATTATTGTAAAACGAAATAATAAATTGAGAATATGTCTAGATCCCCAAGATTTGAACAAGGCGCTGAAAAGAAGAAATTTACAAACGAATGCCCTGGAAGAAATGTTACCGAGTCTATCTAACGCAAAAGTTTTCTCAACGCTGGACGCTAAGAATGGATTTTGGCAAGTGGTATTAGATGAAGATAGTAGTCTTTTAACAACATTTTGGACACCTTTCGGCAGGTATTGTTGGCTAAGAATGCCATTTGGAATAAAGCCGGCACCGGAAATCTGGCAGCAGAAACAGCAAGAGGTTGTAAGCGGACTGGAGGGAGTGGAAGTTCTTGTAGACGATTACTTAATTTACGGACGCGGTGACACAATGGAAGAGGCGGTAAAAGATCACAATCGAAATTTGGAAAATCTGCTGATAAGACTACGAGAGGCGAATTTGAAATTAAATCCAGAAAAAGCTAGAATTGGACTGAGGGAGGTATCTTTTTACGGATTTACATTATCAGCGGATGGACTGAAAGTGGACAAAAATAAAGTGAACGCTATTGTGAACATGGAACAGCCGAGAGATGTCAAAGAAACACAAAGGTTCTTAGGCTTATGCACATATTTGTCGAGATTTGTGCCCAAAATTTCGGAAGTTGCCGAACCATTAAGACGAATATGTAGAAAACATAGCGAGTGGCGTTGGGAGCAGGCACAAGAAATGGCTTTTTTGAAACTGAAAGAAATGATAGTAGATGCTCCTGTTCTGAAGTACTTCGATTCGACAAAAGACACTGTTATTGAATGCGATACTAGCAGTATTGGACTGGGAGCTGTCCTGAAACAAGAAGGGCATCCTGTGGCCTATGCTTCGAGGGTTTTGACTCAAACGGAAAAAAAGTATGCTCAAATAGAGAAAGAGTGCCTTGCCATTGTCTTTGCAAAATGTTGAGATGATTATTAGATTAGATATAGCAAGCAGTAACACTTGATATCTTGTTGGCTGTGTGGTGAAACAAGCACTTGAACCTGTTCACCGTAAAAGGGGAGTAAAGAATAGCTAAAAGAAAGACGTGTTATATGAGTCAATAAATGATATTGATTGATTTTATTTTTGGGCCAACGCCTCTTTTATACTTATAATTACTTACTTAAAGTGCTACGATAAACAATATATTTGTTACATATTACTTAATGCTACCATAGCCTACATATTACATATTGCTTAATGCTACAATAGCCTACATATTATTACATGTTGTTTAATGCTATATGTGGTGTGTCAGCGCAACAAGCGATTGTTGCTTCTATTGTGCTGACGGTGTTATTGGTGGTGACTGGAGTGGGTCACTAGGTGCGGTGTCGTTGCACCTGGTGTGTTATGTTATGTTGTTACTGAACATTCTCCCCGCGTTGAACTGCGTTGCATTCAAGTTGTTCTTATGCTTCGCTGACATTGTATTGTGATCGGGTTTGCGGAATAGTTTTCGGTTTTTTGGATGACGTATTTCGGCTGCGCAATTTGCAGATGATTGTAATTCCGACGGCAATTGACACCAGAAGAGCCAGATAGCTGATTGAATGATGATGAATGCTATTGGTGAATACCGTATCCTGTAGTTCTGGGAGGCCTTGAGGTTGCAAGTCTGCAAGTTGGGTTTGAAGAGTCGTCAAGGATTTAATGGATGTGTTGTTAAATGCTGGAATTAATTTAAGGATGGTGTGTGCTTCCTTGTGGCTAATGATTGAAGAGATGTTCCCAAAACTGATGTAGGAGGAGTGTAGTGTGCTGGTGATCTTTCGATGTGCCTGGATGGTGATTAGATGGTTTCTTATTACGCAGTCTTCGTCGAGTGAGAGAAGTCCGGATCTAGTCAGTTCGAGTTGAATTGTTTCTGTTTTGCATATGGCAGTTAGTTGCACGTTTAGGAGTGTGCCGAATATCCACTGGTTGCCGCTGCGTAGCTGAGTCCACATCATGTTGTTGGTTGGATTTATTAATTTGCATGATGGTACTGTAATATTGTTGAACAGATTGAGTTCACAATTGTGTGCCTGTGAACCAGCGTTGTATTTTGCCTTTTTGTTGGAGCAGAAGAATTGCAGGTCCTTGCCTTTGTCGCATTCTTGAAGTTCGGCTGCCGTCATTGCGAAATACTGATCTCTGTGACGATTTATGGCGAGAATTTCCATTGACGGGTTGATAATTAGTAGAGTGTTGTTTACTGTTGCCGGGAATGGTATCAATCGAAATAGGTTGAAGGATTCTTGCTCGACGAGTGGAATATTGATGACGAACAGAAGATGATTATCAGTTGCTCCTCCTTTTGCTGTTAGAATTTTGTAAAAGTGAATCAAGTCTTCTTGTTCGAATGGTAGTTTTTGGTACTGCGGCAGATGGTTTTTGATGTTTGTGATTTCTGCTCTTAATTGTGCTGGAGAGAGCAGCAGCGGACTGATGGTTCCATAGTGTGCGTCCGTTAATGTGTTGAGAATTGCAGTTTCTATTTGTTGTATGTTAGATGCCATAATCATTAGTTGTGTCGTCAAGGATGTAAAGATTTGGAAGATCTTGGATTGTTCAGTGGCTTCTCCAATTCGAGCAATAATCTGTTTGGCTTGGGTTTGAAGGAGGTTCATGTGCTCTCTTGCTTCGAGTTGATCCCGTTTCATGATATTAATCGTGGAGTCTATGATGGACGTCTGGTTCTTTAGCATCGTCCATAAGTTTGCTTCATTGCCCCTTAATTGATTAATGGTTTGGGATAATTCGTCTGCGTAATCAGAGTCAAGAAGTCCGAATAACGTGTGTGCTACATTGCCAACAAAATTAATAGCTGCTCGAGGGGTTCGACGTTTTGAGAATAAGCTGGACTCTGCTTGTAGTCTGCTCCTAATGGCGATAAAATGTGTTACCAACGCAGTACATGTTGCTCTTTGTTGTAATTGGTTGCAGAGGTGTTGAAGTGCCGTTGTGCCATTATTGAATGCTCTCAGCTCTGTTTGAATAGGTGCCAGGTCATAGTACACGATAATTTTCCATTCGGTCGCAACTAGGTTTGTAGATCCGAGATTTTCGAAGTATATTCCTGGCTGATTATTGAACTTGGTTATGTTCACTGGCAATGCGCATATCATTGGTAGCAGTAATAATGACAACATTATTGTGGTCGCTAGCGAGACGTATGATATCCTTCTTCGTTTTGGAGATGTTTCCGTTGTAACAGTTGTAGTCGACGTGGATTGTGATGATGGTCCTGGCGTTTCAGCTGTATTTGCTTCACTATCATCTGATTCGTTAAATAGTGGGGCTAGACGGTGGATTGGTCGTTTCCAGATTCCTGATTTGGTTTTGACGTTGACAACTCGTACCATGTTGTCGTCCCCTTTGAAGATTTGAGTTACTCTTCCAATTGGCCATTGAAGTGTTGGTATGTTATCTTCTTTGATTATGACCATGTCGCCAACCTTGATATTGTTCCTTTCTTGGTTCCATTTGTGCCTATATTGTAGTTCGTTCAAGTATTCGGTTGACCATCGTTTCCAGAATTCGTGTTTCAACTGACTAATTGCCTTCCAGTGGGTAAGTAGAGTTGTTTTGGCTGGAGTGGTCTCACTATCGACTTGAGCAACCAAAGGCTCGCCAATAAGAAAATGCCCAGGGGTAAGCGCAGATAGGTCGTTTGGGTTTGATGACAGCGGGGTAAGTGGTCTTGAATTCAAAATGCTTTTAATTTCGACGACTACGGTTTCCAATTCTTCGTGTGTCAATGACGCCGATGAAACTGTTTTTACCAGGAGGTGCTTTGCGGATTTCACTGCTGCTTCTCATAGGCCACCAAAATGAGGAGCTCGAGGTGGTATGAATTTGAATGTTATGCCTTTGTCGCTGCTGGCCTTGATTATGGTCTCTTTTGCTTCTGGCACATGGAGAACATCGAGCAGCTGGTTTCTTGCTCCCACGAAATTGGTTGCATTGTCGCAGTAGAGTGTTTTAATGCGGCTGCGTCGGCTGATAAATCTTCGAAGGGCTCCAATAAAGGCTTCCGTTGTTAGGTCAGTGACAATCTCTAAATGTACAGCCTTGGTTGCAAAGCAGCAGAAGACTGCTAAGTATACCTTGTGCGGCTTTTTTCCTCTGATTTTGTAGTGCACCCATAGGGGTCCGCAGAAGTCAACACCGGAGATCATAAATGGTCTATTTGGTGAGACGCGATCGGCTGGGAGGTTTCCCATTACTTGATTCATCAATTGTGGTTTGGTTTTGGTGCACTTAACGCAATTATGAACTGTGTGACGAGCCATGATCTTTCCCTTGATTGGCCAGACCTGTTGTCTCAGGATAGAGAGGAGCGTCTGTGGCCCACAATGGTTGTGCTCATCATGTTTCATTTTGAACAGCATTTTTGTTACTGATTCATTGTATGGCATTAGTATGGGATGTTTTGCGTCGAAAGAGATGGGAGCGGCTTCTAGTCGGCCTCCGACTCGTAGAATACCCTTTTCATCTAGAAATGGTGCTAGGGTGATCAGTGTGTTAGATCTGCATAAGCCTTTGTGACTCTTGAGGTTTTGGATTTCCTTCCCAAACTCAGATCCTTGTACTTGCCTTATGATGACCGTAAGAGCTTCGTTGAGTTCCATAGGTGAAAGTGTGATGTGGTTTACTTTATTTGTGTCTATTTTTCTGGATCTCTTGATTAATCGAAGAACGTAGCCAATCGTGTGCTGAAGGAACTTCAAAGAATTTCGATGATTGATGTGGTAAATCATTTGCTCTGTGTTCTTTTGTGTCAATGCTGCAGCAACTGTATGCTTTCTCTTTCTTTCCAGGTCGGATTGTGGGTCTTGTTCCTTTGTGAAGGGTGGAGGCCATGCTGATTCCTTCGCATGCAAGAAGAGTGGTCCATAAAGCCACATATTGCACGACATAAAGCTGGCTGCTGATATTCCTCGTGATAGGAGATCTGCTGGGTTTTCCTTGGATGGGACGTGACGCCATTGGTTTGCCAAGGAACATTCCTGTATTTTGGCCACTCGATTTGCCACAAAGGTATGGAGTGATGACGAGGTTGAATTGATCCATGACAGTACAATTTGTGAATCGGTCCAGAAGTAAATCGGAGTGTCTTCAACTCTTAAGTCTTCTCGGACTCTATTTGTAAGTTCAGCCCCTAGTACGGCAGCACACAACTCAAGTCGAGGAAGTGACTGTTGTTTCACTGGAGCTATACGTGATTTTCCACAGAGAAGTCTAACGAGTGTTGTTCGATCCGTATATGTTGACCGCAAATAAACTGCTGCTCCATAGGCTTGTTCGGATGCATCCACAAATGTATGTATTTGAACGGATGTTGGAGTCTTTTTATTGAACATGTGCCTTGGCACCTTGGCCTCATTAAGAGTGGAAAGAGTATTTCGGAATGTTATCCATTCTTGCCTTAGGGAATCCGGTAATTCTTCATCCCACGATAATTTCAGGTGCCAGAGCTGCTGCATAAAAATGTTTGCTTTAACAACAACCGGTCCAAAGAGTCCTAATGGATCAAAGATCCGTGCAATATCTGAGCTGACCGCTCGCTTCGTGAGTGTGGAAATTTCGGATAGGTGAGCTCTTCCATGTAATTGGTCTGATTTCGGCTGCCAAATCAGGCCTAATGTTTTGGTTGTGCAATTACTGGATTCGCTGAAATCAAGGCTGATTTCTTGGTCTTCTATTGGAAGGTCTTGAAGTAGTGCCGGGTGGTTTGCACACCACTTACGGAGCTTAAATCCAGCGCTGTGAAGCAGTGAAGTCACCTGGGTTTGTGCTTCTTTCGCCAGTGGGATGGTATCCGCACCGCTGATGCAATCATCTACGTAAAAATCATCCTGAAGTATTCTTGATCCAGCTGGATGTGTGAGCTTATTTTGTTTTGCTAAGTGTTGTAAACATTTGGTAGCCAAGTAAGGGGCTGATGTTGTTCCGTATGTTACGGTGTTTAGTTTGAAGTACTTGATGTCCTCTGTTGATCGCCTCCTCCAAACGATGAGCTGGTAATTCTGATCTTCTTCCTGCATCAGGATTTGCCTATACATCTTCTCGATATCGGCTGTGAAGACATACTTGTGCAGGCGAAAACGAAGGAGTATGGATAATAGTTCACTCTGTACTGTAGGTCCTGAATGAAGAATGTCATTGAGCGAAAGCCCTGATGACGTTTTTGCTGATGCATCAAAAACTACTCGTAATTTTGTAGTGCTGCTGTCTGGCTTCAATACGCAATGGTGTGGAATGAAGTAATGTGGGCCTTTGATGGCTTCTGGCTTGATCTCCTCCATATGTAGAAGAGACGCATATTCGTCCATGAACTTGACATAGTCTTCTCTCAGCTTCGGGTCCTTGAACAGTCTTCTTTCCAAAGATATGAAACGATTTATCGCAGTTTGTTTGGAGTTTCCTAGGGCCGCCCCATTTTCTCGAAATGGTAATCTGACGATGAAGCGGTTGGAGTCCGATTTTGCGATATTTTGAGAGAAGTGTGTTTCGCAGTACTTTTCCGTTAATGTAAGCTGTCTAGGTATGGTTTCAAAGTCGTCAAGTTTCCAGAATTTTTCGATAAGGTTGTTTGTGCAGTCTTCCTCGCAGAATATTCCACAAGTTGCTGAGATGGGTGTTATGTCTCGAATTTTTCCAGATACGACCCAACCTAGTACGGTGTTTTGGAGGATTGGCATCCGGTCACCAATATGAATCTTTTCTGATCGCATGAGATGATGATAAAATTCTGCTCCTAGTAGAATATCGATTTTGTCAGATCTGTGGAAGTTTGGGTCAGCTAATTTGATGTTTTCAGGTATGATCCAGGTGGTGATGTCCAAATTTTGACTGGGTTGAGGTGAAACAATGTTTGGAAGTATGAATGCTTCTACCCTGCATTCAAAGTTTCCACTTGTTGATCGTAATCCAACGTTAACTCGTTGATTTGAGCTTCGTGTTCTCCTGCCAATGCCTTCGATGCAGAGTGAAGATGGTGTTGGTGATAGAGAGAGTCGTTTGATGAGTCTCTCAGTTATAAGATTTATCTGCGAGCCGGAATCCAGCATGGCTCGTACCTCGTATCTTTGTCCATTGTTTGCAGTGATGGCCACTCTTGCGGTGGCTAGAAGGACGTAACCTTGCTTGTTGTTTACTTGCTGGATCGTGGCTACAGTTGTCGGAGCCGTCCTTTCGCTCGGTTGTGTCGTTGTAGTTGACCGGTCAAGATGCACCAGGGTATTGTGCTTCCCTGGGCATTTGGTGCAACATCGTGCAGAGCATGTTTTATAGCACTGTGGTCGGTTTTGAAGCAGTTGACGCAAAGCCTTCGTTTTTGGATCCATTTGAGGCGTTCCGCTGTTGGCATCTTGAGAAACTTTTCGCAATAGTACATCGGGTGGCCTTTGATTCCACATACCTTGCATCCTTCGATATTGGAGGTGGCCACGGTTGTTACCGCTCTGGCCTTGTTCTTTTCTCCAACAGCTCCTAATGCCTCGAATTGGGATTTCAAAAATTTTAAGAACTCATCTATTGTTTGCAGTTCTCTTGGATTTCGTAGTGATTGCTCATATAGAAGATGGCTTGGCCGATCTAATTTTTTGATGAGTAGGTGAATGAGGAGTGGGTCCCAGGAGTCTGTCTGGATACTAGTTTTAAGTGCTGCTAGGCATTCATGAATGGTGTCATGAAACTCTCTAATTGACTTCATCTCTGAGGTTATACTTGGTAACTCAGTAAGTCGTTGGATTAATGCTGATGTGAGAGCCCTTTTGTTACTGAAACGATCCTGTAGCGTTTTCCAAGCTATATGGTAGTTATCTTCGGTTAGCTCAAGGTGTTGCAATAATCGCTCTGCATCGCCTGACACGTTTGTTTTTAGATACCACATTTTTTGAATTGGTGGTAATGGCTGATCGTGTATCATTTTCTTGAAGATGTCTGAAAATGTCTGCCATTTCAAATGATCTCCGTCAAATTTAGGTATTGTCATCTTGGGTAGTTGAATTGCAGGATGATCAACAATTTGCGATGCCGTGTTGTTCTGCTGAGTTGTTCTTGTTGGTTTTCCCAAAAGAGCTTGATTCTTTAGAACTTCTGCCTCCAACTTAATGTATGTATTCATGTCATAGCCCTCGGCTACCGGGTCGTCATCTGTTTCCCAAATCGAGTAATGAATTTCCTCAATTTGGCTCCACAGTTTGTTCATCGCCTGTAGACACTGAGTCGGAGCTTCTTCTTTGGCTGATCCTTGTATGATGCGGTTTAAAGAGTTCATCATTGCCTTCTGACGTCTTTGCAGCATCTCCCGGCCCTGTTGGTCCTCTTGTATTGGCGGATGTTTGATTGATGTCGGAGATGAATGCTGTTCATCTGACCTTGCTGTCGGGTTTTTCCCTATTACCGTCTTTTCGTCGTTGCCCAGCTTTAGTTGTGCCAACGATTCACTTAAGATAAGTCTATACTTGTTGTATAGCTGCTTTATCTTAGTGTAGTAGTCCGAGGAGAAATATTCGTCTTCTAAGGGAACTGCCGTTAGAGAGCGAATATTGGTGTCCGTGGCTTCGAACTCCTCCCATATGGCATCTAGTCTGTTCAACCGGGAGGTGAAGTATTCTTCAGTTGTTTTCCGCGTTGGGAAATCCTTCGTGAAGTTCCTGATGATTTGCTGGATTTCGTCTCCCAGCATTCTTTGACTAGTAGTCAATTGCTCCATTGTTCGTCTTCTTCTGATCACGTCGGGGTCACCAAAAATGTTGAGATGATTATTAGATTAGATATAGCAAGCAGTAACACTTGATATCTTGTTGGCTGTGTGGTGAAACAAGCACTTGAACCTGTTCACCGTAAAAGGGGAGTAAAGAATAGCTAAAAGAAAGACGTGTTATATGAGTCAATAAATGATATTGATTGATTTTATTTTTGGGCCAACGCCTCTTTTATACTTATAATTACTTACTTAAAGTGCTACGATAAACAATATATTTGTTACATATTACTTAATGCTACCATAGCCTACATATTACATATTGCTTAATGCTACAATAGCCTACATATTACATGTTGTTTAATGCTATATGTGGTGTGTCAGCGCAACAAGCGATTGTTGCTTCTATTGTGCTGACGGTGTTATTGGTGGTGACTGGAGTGGGTCACTAGGTGCGGTGTCGTTGCACCTGGTGTGTTATGTTATGTTGTTACTGAACAAACGTTTTGATCAATATATATGCGGAAAAAATCAAATTTTAGTAGAGACGGATCATCTTCCTCTGCAATCTATATTTAAAAAATCGTTGCTTCATGCACCTAAAAGAATACAACGAATGCAGCTCAGCTTACAACGCTACAACTTAAATGTCATGTATAAAAAGGGAGCAGAAATGCACATATCGGATGTACTATCAAGAGCACCAATAGGAGTTCCGGAAAAGCATGAGGAGTCTGAGGAGGAAGTGTATCGAATGCAAGAAATTGAAAAAATCCTTTTACAAATTTACAAATTTCGATTTGTACAATGTATTAGGGAGGAAACAATTAAAGACAAGGAATTAACAGTACTCAAAGACCGTATATTTAAAGGATGGCCGAATACCAAGTCTTCTCTCGATGAAACAGAAAAACTATACTGGAACTATAGAGATGAGCTGACCATTTCGGACGGACATATTCTAAAAGGATCGCAAATACTCGTTCCACATAGCCTACGTCAGGATATTTTGCAGAGACTGCACAGCAGTCACCAGGGCATAGAAGCGTGCTTAAGGAGAGCTCGCGACACAGTGTTTTGGCCAAATATATCAAATCATATTAAACAATTATGTTCTAACTGTTCTCTTTGCTTGCAGAATTCCAATGCCCAAACTAAGATGCCGTTACAGTGTCCAATATTGCCGAACTATCCCTTTCAACGTATCGGCATGGATTTGTGCGAGGTAGAAGAAGCGAACAAAAAGAAAATTCTTCTGGTTACAGTAGACTACTACTCGGATTTTATCGAAGTGGATGAACTCAAGGAAGCGAATGCCAAAACCATAGTGAGCTGTTGCAAGAAGAACTTTAGTCGGTATGGTATACCAGAAATTGTAGTTACTGATGGTGGGACTCCGTTTGTGAATGAGGATTTCGCAAACTTTGCAAAACAATGGGAATTTTGCCACACACGCAGTACACCATATCATCAGCAAGGCAACGGTAAAGCAGAAGCTGCTGTAAAGATCGACAGCAGCAAATAAGATGGATTCAAGTCCGGCGCAAAGGTTAATGAGTAGGCGCCTGCGGTCAGCTGTTCCAGTTACAATCGACCAATTGAAACCACAAGTTCTCAGGGATGTTCGAGAGAAAATTGAGAAACAACGCCAGCTCAGTAAAAAATACCATGACAGAGGTGCACGAGATCTACCTGCACTAGAGTTTGGACAGGATGTTTATGTACAACTGAGGCCTAAAGAGCGTAACGCACGTTGGAGTCAGGGTGAAGTGGTAGACGTACCATCTGATCGAAACGCTCTCGTTCGAGTTAATGGACAGGACTACCTGCGGAGCAGACAGCATATCAAACCCTATAGTGAGTTAATATATCCGGAAAGCAATCAACAGCGCATCACAGCAAATCCTCAACACTCCGCCGAAACAACCGAATCACAGCCCAGCATCGAGGCGTCTAACAGCTCACATTCTGATAGGGATGAAACAACGGAGACACATGTTCAAGATAAGACCGATGACCTTAGACGTTCAACGCGTGAAAAGAAACAGCCTGATCGTTTAGTATATCATTAACCAGATAAGACCTTATTATTAAAATACATTTAGTATTGAACTTGAATTATGAATTGAATTTAATCATTTTAGTATACATACATACTTTATACATAATGGTAGTAATCAATTAAAATCTTAAATATTTGGAGTAATTTATAGTTTTTAAGAAGGGGAGATGTTATAGTATGTGTATACCATCATTATATAATCACCCATGTACACTTCATATTTATCCAATAAAGACGAGTTCTTGTCCAACATTCAATAAAGTAACACAGCTCAAGCTTTAATTTATCAATTTCGCTTGCCAGTTCTTTACTGAGTTCCTTAAAATTGTCTTTTTCTTTATATGCTTTTTTGTAACAAGCTTCCAACATTGAGTTTTCTCTTGTTGGTTGGGATAGTGGTGTTCTTACCAATTCACAACTCTATAAAAGGGTCATCTTTAAGCAATAAATTGTTCCCCCCAGAATCCATGGAAAAGTCCTCCGAAGAGGGTGGACTTACCAGTTTACCTGGCGTACCACCTGGGGTAGTTATATTTTTAGTTTTGTTCATTGCATTTTTTGGTTTATTTTTTTTTTTCAAAATTTGACTTTAGTCGCCTCTTACGACAGGCATGCCTACCTGGGGTATATTCTTTCCCCTACCCGAAGGGGGAGATCATATAAATATTTGACATTTCTTTCAAAAATACTTTTTTTTTGTAAACCAAACAGAGATAAACAAACCTACCCTTTATATTTGACATTTCATTTATGGTTTTTTTTTCTTAGCAAACCGAACAGCATACTGCCTCTATCTGTCTCCCTGTCCCTTACAGGAGTACAAAAGGTTAAAAGAGATGTCAATATATTGCGCGGTTGGTATGTTTGACTTGAGAGTGAAGTGCATATCCACTAACGCAGGTGAAAATCGTTGAAATGTTTCAAATTTTGCCTATTTATTTAAAAACCTTTTAAGTTTTCGAGTTAATGGATATCCCAAGTTGTACCCACAGATGTCCTCTACAAGATTATGTTTACTATATTTAAATGATCCCAGTATTTTCGAACAGAAAGCGTTGCAAAGCAAAAAGCGAAACGAAACGAAAAAAATAAATTACTCTTGTGCAATTTTTTCCGGAATTTATAGAGATATAGATTTGAAACAAAGTGGAGATTGTAGGCCTAGCTATCCTCTATAGGCCTGTGAAAAATGCACCTGAATATATTCAGTAGTTTCTTAAATATTTGCATTTAAAGAAATGCAGTCAAATTCAATCTTATTCGAACAGAACTACTCCAATTTTGTTTATATGATGGCGAAGTAATCTTATAGTAAGGGGGATTCCCCCACGAGCAACTGACTGAGACGGCCGCGCAAGTCCGCCAATAAATTACTTTTATACTTTGTACAAAATTATTTCATTTTATTTTGTGTTCTCTGGGAAATTGTTCCCCTGAAATTTTTTTAAGACTATTAAGTCCTAATTCAACCAATTGTGTTAAATATATTTTTGTTATTGGATGACTCGCTCCAAACGGATTTTTCCCGGATTTAATCTACCGCGTGGTGTGTGTTGGCCATCCAGCTGCGTGTCTTCATTCGTTTTATCCAGCCACCATAATGCTGCGATCATCAGTCTACCGATCAAATTCACCGGCTTCTCATCACCGTAATTATTATATCAACATAAATATTAAATGTGGAACACACGGTTGCAAATTCTTTGTAATTCCTCGCGCCCTCCAACCAGCAGAGCCGCATCATGGCCTCTATCCCGGGCAGCCCCAGCGTGATGTCAGCAGCCGAGATCCTGTTGCACCTTGCATCGAGTTCAAACAACACGTCACTGAACAATATACAAAACGTAACTCCCCAATCGGCCTCCTCAATGGACGAAATTCCATCCACCTACTCGGATCAAGATGACGAATTTGTCGTCCCCCGTAAAAGACAAATGGCCATAAGCACAGCCCTAACAGTTCCGTCGTCAACTTCATCTCTAACTCCTTCGACAAAGCCAATCGTTCCGCCCTACTTGGTGATCTGCCTATTGAATGCTCCAGGCGCGCTCCAGCTCCACCAACATCAGTTCCGGAAAATTCATCTTCCTGCTCACCTACCGCACAAAGTTCTCAATGAATTTTTCAATCTATCAGAAAGCCTTTTTGGTTCAGTTCTTTCCAAGGTTAAGTCCTTCCTCGATAACATTAATAATGCGGGCTCGTTGCAACAAATGATTCTAAAAATTGTATGATTGAGCTCCAAAAATCTCTACCGGCTCACAACTGCGATATTGCGTTTCTCCAAGAAACACATCTTAACTCTAACCATAAAAAAGTTCAACTGGTCAATTATAAACTCATCAGTTGTAACAATAACCAGGGGGTTGCGATTGCTTTGAAAGATAACTTTAGCTTCTCGCCAGTGGATAATATCGATATCTCGTTTTCTAACGTCTTTATTACTATAAACTATATCCCTAGCAATTTCCCTTCTAACCTTTTATCTACGAAATTTTCCAAAATCTCAAATCTTAGTAGCTCTTTTGATGATGCAATTATCGGCGGTGATCGCAACTCGAGAAATCCTCTTTGGGGAGACACCCCAATTAATATGAATGGCAGGGCTCTTGAGAACTGGTTATTGTCCAACTCTTCCCCTTTTGGTAAGGCTCACCCCTTCCGCACCAACGTTTACCAGCTATGGGAACTTTTTGGACCACTTCTTGATTTCTAGCGATTTTATTAATCTAATTGATCCTAACTTTACTATATCAACCGAGTCATCCTTCGCGGATCACTTTCCGATTCTGCTTAATTTAAATATTGGCAACTTTAAAATTATATATTAAACTAACAGATCTTTTAAAAACACTAACAAGGAGCATTTCCTTCACACATCTGCTTTTCTAATTCCGAACTTAACCAACTTATAAGACAATTCTCTAGATGCGTCTGCTCCACTATGGACGCCCATTCTTCCCCAGTATGTACCTCTTTTAAGAAGTAAAACAACTTACTTGACCCCATTTAGAAACTTTTTAAAATCAAACACATCTGGCAGAAAATGCTGAAGCAAATTTTCCACCGCTTTTATAATAGGGTATCAAGAGAGTACCTTTTTTTTAACTTCTGTCTCACCAAATCGAAAAATAGGCACGTTGACCTAAGAAGGTCTATTGTGCCGGGAATGACAGAAAATTATATTTAGGTTAGCAGTGTCTCTACCTCCCTAATATAGCTGGTAATGTTTTCAGCAGAGGACTTCTTCAATTCTTCTGATTCTAGATAGAGCCGGACATTCACACATGATGTGCTCAGCTGTTTCGTCTTCTTCAAGACATAGCTGGCACTCCGGGGAGTCGGCTATTTGAAGTTTGTGTAGGTGGTATCGCAAACCGTGGTGACCCGTTAGGCAGTCTACAAGGTTTTTGATATCGTGCCTTCGTAGATTTAGGATCTTTTCGGCATTTTTCTTGAATGGCAGGATTAATCTTTTGGCTTGCCTGAGGCCTGGGATTTCTTGCCATTGTCTGATACACGTGTTGTGTTCCCAACTATTGATAGTGGAAGTGATTGCTAATTTAGTGACGACGCAGAAAGGTTCTGGTCCTATGAAAGGGGTTCCTGACCCTTTCGTGGCCAGTTCATCAGCTTTTTCGTTTCCTTCAATACCCTCGTGCCCGGGAACCCACCATAATTTGGTTTTGTTTCTGGAGCAAAGAGTTTGGAGAGCATTGCAGCAGTGCATGACTGATTTTGAGACAATTATTGGTAAGCTAAGGTCTTTTATAGCTGCTTGACTGTCCGTGAAAATATGGATCCTTTGATCCCTGAAGAGTAGATAAGGTTCGCGTATTCCTCAATGGCATGGAGCTCTGCCTGAAATACACTAGGGCTTTTCCCCATAGGTATTGAGACGTTGCGGTTTGGTCCATGTACGCCAGCTCCTACCCCCGAGTCCATTTTGGAACCATCCGTATACCACTTAAGGCCGTTTTGGCAGTTTGGTGGGTTATTGCTAACCCATGTTTCTCTATCAGTGATCTCCGTGGAGAATTTGCTGTTGAAGCATAGTGTTTTTGGAAGTCGGTCTGTTACCGTGCAGATCATGTCAAGTTCCGGAAGTTCCGAGATAAGAATCATTAGTTCTGGATGGTCGCTAAAGCTTATCTCTACCACTTGTGCCAGACTTGCTGTGCTGCGTATGCTGCCACTTTTTTGATGTGTATATGGAGGGGTGTTAACCCTATTATGGCCTCTATAGCAGCTGTAGGACAGGTACGCATTGCGCCGGAAAGGCCCAAGCATGCGAGTCGCTGTAGCTTGTTCAGCTTTGTAATGGTGTTCTTTTGGATAGTTTTGTTCCACTATATTATAGAAGCATATTGTTGGCGACCGATTAATTAAAAAAAGACCTTTTTTAAGTATATAATATTTATTAAAAACGAATATATATAGAGAAACTACAAAATTAGTGTCTTTTCTCGTCCATGTTAAATTCAACCAACGCCAGCTTTTCTTCGCATCAAAAACTCAACGATCTCTCCAGAGACAGCAAATCTCTTTGGAGCGAGACGACACCATAATCTCATTGCCATTACAATGGTGCCAACACATCAGCAACAATACTCCCCCCCAGCAAGGAAGCTCCATCTGCTGCCTTGCTTTCGGCTCTCCTGCTGATGTCCAACACTGCAAGTCTCGCCACTGGACGGTCAAATACACCGTTCGCCGTCTTTACCGTCGCCCTTCTTACCTGGCCATCTTGGGCTGTGATGGTACGGATAATAATCCCCTTGGGCCAAGTACATCTCGGTAGATTCTCATCGATAATGAGTACTAAATACATCACCTTCCTTTATTTGCTGGACCTTATCGAACCACTTACTTCGCCTCGTAAGAGTGGGAAGGTACTCACGTATCCATCGCTTCCAAAAAACAATTGCGACCTGCTGCACTTTTCTCCAGTCCTTGCGAGACATGAGCTCCCGATCCTAGGATTCAATAAGACCATTATTTCCATTTGACAACCCGAGAGGGAAATGGTTCGGGGTCAATGCTTCATCGTCTGCAGGTCCCAAGGTAACACAAGTAAGCGGACGCGAGGATTAAAAAAACATTTCGAACGCGATGTTGTGAATTTGCGAGAAAGTTAGTCTTTGTTGATCAGCTGGAACTGTTCTCGTTATTCTTTTTCAGCACCCACGAAATTTGTGCCATTGTCCGAATAAATTTCGGACGGTGTTCCTCTTTTGGCAATAAAACGCTGGATACTTAAAAACAGGAATCTGTTGATAATGAAAACGCCACCTCAAGATGAATCGCTCTGCTAGTTAGACAGGTAAATAAAACCTCATATCGCTTGACCTGACTTCTACCTTGCACGACCAATATCGATCAAAATAGTCAACGCCAGTGAACGTGAAAGGCCTTCGAAATGGTCCAAGTCGGGCCCGAGGTAATTGCCCTATCTGAGGAATCTTCGGAGTTGAATCCTTTATACAGCAACGGCCACATTTTGATCTAGCTGACCTCACTAAAGTACGTAATGCAGGGATAAAATATTCTTGCCTAACCTCGTTGTACACATTGGCATCGCATAGGTGTCTAAACTCTCTTTGATAGTAATCGACAAAAAGAAAACTCACCCTATTTGTCCTTGACAGCAGTACTGGTCGCCTGGTCTCTTCTTTGACAAAGTCAGCGTAGCCAACGTCAACGTAAGGGTTGAGTTTGCGGATATGACTGGACTTGGGAATTGATTTTCCCTTTTTCAGCATTACTAACTCATTAGCGTATTCTGCCCACTGAGACATTCTCCATAAGATTACCTCCGCCATCTGTAACTCCTCGGACCTGATAGGACCACTCACTAAATTTGTCGGCTCTAACGAAAGTGGATCGGTCTCCAGACCATTTGCCTTCGCCCTTGCTTGAAGATTTCTGCAATACCGTACGACCCATGCAACTACTCTTCGAAGTCGCTCCCATGTGGAGAAGCGATCAAAATCAATCACCAGATAATGCATGCTCTTCTCCAATCGATTCGCATCCTCGTTCATCACCAGAACGTATTGGCAGTTCATTTTCGCAGACCTCGTTTTGCCTCCAAGTAACTTTATCAGGCCAGGTTTTCTCCGGCTGCAGCAAAAAACTAGGTCCCTTAAACCACCTGCTATTCTTGTCAAAGCAAAGATCCTTTGTCTATTTTGTCGCTTCGTCTGCGACGTTTAGTTTAGAGGATATCCATCGCCAATTGTTAACATTAGTCTGCTCCCGTATCTACCCTATACGAAACATTACGAACGGCTTGTACAGTTTTGCATCGCATCCATTGCAATACGGTCTTCGAATCTGTCCAAAAAAACATCCTATCGATCCTGTACGCATGAGCTTTTATGATCGCCTTAGCAAACCGTGAGCCAATGAGGGCTGCCTGGAGCTCAAGCCTGGGAATGGACACCGGGAGCAGTGCTGATGCTTTAACTTTTGCTCCCACCAGTGAACATTCTGTTGTGTAACCATTAGAGTTTCTTATATATATATTGCTTTATACAAGCGTAAAACAAAACTAAATAATCTAGTAAACTTAAGACTAAATACAAATACCTATTGAAGGTTAAATCGCAAAGGATAAAATATAACATGAGTTTTAAATATAATTTTCGTAAGTTAGACGGAAATGGAATATTCAAGGTTGGGGTAAATTGTAAAGCGCAATTTTAAGAGCTGATTTGGTGCAATTTATGTCAAATAAGTTGGGAAACATGTTTGCTTTGTAAAGCATTCTTGTTAAAGGCTCGTGCTTTCCATAGTCAGTACGGTGATGGGGAAGGCGGAAAAAGGGAGATCTGATGCAGCAGATGTGGGCAATCTATGTTCCCTGCTAGTAACTGGTGAATAAAAATTATATCAGCGATATCACGTCGAGTCTTAAGAGCTTGTAAATCGTCGAGCAGCATTAAGCGATTCTCGTAGGGAGGCAAATTGTGAGGTTCATCCCAATCAAGCCCACGTAATGCAAAACGAAGGAATCTACGCTGAACAGCTTCGATTCTCAGAATATGTACCTGATGGTAAGGTGACCACACCTGGCTGGCATTCTCAAGAAGTAGTCTTACAAACGTCTATAAAGGGATTTAGTAACATAGGGGTTAGAGAACTCCTTTGACCAACGTTTAATGAAGCCAAATGCAGAGTTGGCTCTGCTAATAATGTTGTCAATGTAAGGCCGGGGCGAAAGTTAAGTTGAGCATCACAGATAATGCCCAGATCACGAATAGATGAAAAGGTAGAAACAGACTCGTTGTTAATGAAATAAGGTTGCGAGAGAATGTAATAGCTTAACATTTTTTTCACGTTAAGATCTAAACGATTGAGTTGACACCATATGTAGAAGTGGTTAAGGTCAGTTTGAAGTGAGAGAGAGTCAGCCGTGCAGGATATTTGTTTAGAAAATCTCATATCATCTGCGTAAATCTCCAGGTCAGATAATAAAATGACATGCACTACATCATATTTGGTCGAATTAAAGATCAAAGGTCCTAAATGACTACCCTGTGGTACACCAGAGGATGTCAAAAATGGCTTAGAAACATAAAATATAAAAAGGACACTATACTTGCGATCCTCTAAATAAGACTTATTCCATGAAATAAACAGCGGTGGAAAACCGATCGCTTTTAGTTTGAAGAGTATGATTTTGTGACAGATTTTGTCGAACGCTTTGCAGAAATCAGTAGCTACAACATCCACTTCCTTACCATTTTCCAAAGCGCATAATGTGTTAGAGACGAAATCTGTAAGGTTCGTGGTTGTAGATCGACCCTTAAAAAATCTATGTTGCTTAGTGGAGAGAATAGATTTGCAAAAGAAAAACATTGTATCGTAAACGATGCTCTCAAACAGCTTTGGTATACAAGAGAGTTTAGCAATAGGTCTATAATTAGATATATCACCCTTACACCCCTTTTTGTGAATGGGAATGATTATCGAATCCTTCCAAAATTTAGGGAAAATTCCCTGTGTAATTGAGAGCTGGAAAAGAAAAGAAAGGGGCAGTGCTATTTGTTTAACACATTTCTTTAAAACAATGCAGGGAGACCATCTGGACCGGAGGAATAGTCGTTATTGAGAAGGTTAATTTTTTCAACTACTAAAGATGAGTTTATGTTAATAGATGTAAAAGAGGTTTGAGCGCAGCTATTCATGTAACTGAAGTAGTTAGGGTCAGGTTCAACGTCATCGTTTGCAAACGCCTGGCTGAAGAAATCAGCGAAAAGGTTGGTGATAATTTTAGAATCTGAGGACGAACAATTATCAAATCTTAAGGTAGAAGGATACCCATCCGATTTCCTTTTGGGTGTTTATAAATTGAAAGAAACGTTTGGGATTGGAAATTAGATCATTCTGTATGCTGATGACGTATTCGGAGTAAAGACGCTCTCACATAACAGAAAAGTTATTATAAACAATAAGATAGTTTGAGAGGTTAGATATAGATCTGCATCGGAGATATGTTTGCCATAGTTTATTTCGTTTATTTCGAAGAGGTCGCAAATCCCTGTTATACCAGGGGGGGGGGAGGAAGAACTATTTTTTAAAGATTTGGGAGTAGAAAGTGGAAGTAGCAACATCAATATTAACAGTTTTGTCATGGATAAAGTCAAAATGAACATTGTCAATGAGTTCGGAAAGTTTTTCGAAATTAGCTTTGCAAAAGTTAAATTTGCGTTGCCGCAAGGGGTCTATCTTCAAATTTATGCTGTCACGCAAAAAATATAAAAATAGGTGAGTGTGATGGTTGTCAAAAAAGCTCTAGATTCGAAGTATTGGGAATATAGAATTCAGATGCGTCGTAATAGGTGCGAAGAGCCAAAAGCACACCACGACCGGGCATGCACATATTTGAATGGATATAGGGATTACGAAACACATTGAAGTCGGATGTAAATAATTCATTATTTTTAATGTTAGGGGTTAGATTTGTTTCAGTCAAGGCGAATACGTCGTAAGGGAGCTTTTGAGAATTGAGTAAGATCTCGGAGGTTTTTGTTCGAAGACCTCTGACATTTTGGTAATAAAGAGACATGTGATTATGGTTATCTCTGTCTGAGTGAGAGGGTTGGGACAGTTCATTACAGGTTTTATTAGGGTTGAACTGGTTGATGACGAAAAAAGTTATTATACGGTTGTACGTGTAAGTACGCGAGATAAAGGCGAACATTGTCATAAATATTGCTTTCTTTAAGGCGAGAGCGAACAAAACGGCCATAATCACCAGGAACAACCGTTGTTTTTGTGATCTTGTCAATGGGATGTAGCATTGGATCTAGGAAGGACACTCTGTTACGAGGATGAGAGCTAGGAATATTATCATTGGTATTAGGGAAGTTACTAAGAGGAGGGGGGTAAGGCAAGGTTAAAGGAGTTAGAATTATTATTATGATAAAAGTTAGTTTTCTTTGAGCTAGGTTAGTTATTAAGCTTAACCTAGGATTAGAGCTAAATTCAGTTTTTGAGCTTAAATTATAGCAGGATTTAGTTTTTGAGCTTGAAGGATTCCATTCATGAATCACCATACCATCGATGGCAGGAGGTTCGTCCGAGGAAAATATCCAGTCGTATTTATTGATTAAGTTAATCTTAAAACTTTTGTACTTCCGTTTGAAAGGAGCTACCTGCTGGCAATCAAGATTGGCAATAGAATATTTGCGACTGAAGAATTTCTGCACCCAGGAAGCATTAGCATGTTTCGGAGCGCCCGTCAGGGAGAAAGGAGCAATGTCAGTTTTGGCTGGAGTATTATTGTTCGTTATTTGGACAGCGGCAGAAGATGATGCGATTGAAGGAAAAGAAGGTTGTATGCGAGCAGAGGGTGGCTCGTCAGATAAAGGCGGAGTATTTACATCAACCTCAGGACCAGAAATTAGTAGTTCGTCATGTAAGGATTTATTGGCGGATGGATGAGTTTCCAAAGTGACCGTGTCTAGTTTACATGAGATGAGCTTTAGTTCTACGACGACCTCATTTAAACTATGCCTTGTCTTTGTCGACTCATCGCTAAGTAAGTTAATATCACTCAATATCTCATGTGCGCTTACCATGGTCAGACAGCTGTTGTTTAATAGAGTCCAAAGATGTAGAAAGACCAGTGATATTCTCCTTGATATCCATCAAATCAACTTCGGTAGAAGGCTGGGCAGGCGGAATTTGGAGTTTGTCATTGAGGTCAAATATGGACTGCTTAATGGTTGATAGTTCGGCATTGAGTGAGGAAAAGGAGCAAAGGAGATTCTCAAAGCTTGCAATGTTCAGTGACGTGCCTTCCTTTATTTTTTTTTTGCTATGGTCGGAGAGGGTTTTTACTAGTGAATTGTGGCTGTTGGTAAGTTTCTCCAATGAATGGTTGAAAAGGTCATTGTTAACTGACTGAATTTCCCCGGCTTTGCTGAGATTATGGCGGCTTTCAGACTGCAAATCACGTAGCGAGTCCGATAATGCAAAAAGATGGTCGTTGTTACACTTGATGGCCAGCAAGATGTGAGAAAAGGAGATAGGTTTGCATTCCTCGCAGAAGTAACAAAAGATGTTGGAGTACTCATGCAGGTACATTTTTTCACTTCTTCCCAGCCCAATACATATAGGGTGGAAGACTTTATTGCAAATTCCTCTGCACGAAACCCATTCAGGTGCATTATCGCTGATGGAGCAAGTACAACAGGTGTTCATTTTCGTTCCGGTAGTGTAGGAAACAAAGTAGCGTAGGGTTCAGCACTCCGGTGGGAGTATTCAAGTAGTTTGTTGCTAATACTTCGTAGAGAACCTCAGATACGCGACCGCCGCCATAGCTTCTTCACTGGCATCAACATAAATGTGCAGTTGTACCGAAGCAGCATCTCTCATTGTAAAAGTGTTGTAGCACCTTGGAATGCGCACGATTTCTACATTCGGCAGCAGTCGCCGCCAAGCCTCCCACTTTGTTGCTAACGAGCCATCAATGTTTTCGTCCCAGCCAATGTTCTTTCCCCACACGTCTTGGAGCAGTACTTTGATTCTCACCAAATAGATAGACATTAAGATTCTAAGTAACTCACGCATTGTCGGCAATCTGTCTCCGGACAAGATGTCTTCTTCCGTCTTAATGAACCGCAAAGAAAATGTGAAATCGTCATCGCTTGGTCTCCACCACAGACCCAAGACCTTAGCAATATGATTTGACACAGTCTATTGCCCGACCCTCACTTTCAACAGATTGCCCAAGAGACTAAAGCACCTCTATGGAGTTCGACATCCAGCCTCTCATCCGAAATCCAGCCTTGGAATGTATCTCGCACACCTCAGTAGCTAGTTGAACAGCCTCTCCAATTGTGTCATCGTCCATGTAGTGGTGCTTTAATATGCTCTCAACTGCCCGTGGATACTTCTTCGAAAACTCAGCCTCGTTAGCGTCCTTGACATATAAAGCGATGCTTGGCAAACAGGAAGCCCCAAAGGTGAGTACTTGCATTGGATAGACGTCTGGGATGCGGTCGCTTTCACCATTACGCCAAAGAAACCTCTGTGCGCACTGATCCTCCTCGCGCACACGGTTTGGTGGAACAAATCCATCAACTTCTTTTTACTACTTCTTCTTTACTTTCTTGCGTAGCCTTTCTGTAACAAACTAGCCACCTGGTGGTTGACGTTGCAAATAATCATTGGATCAGATTGCATTTTCTTCTCCAAACAGCATAAGCGCTTTAGTGCCATCTGATAACTGTTCGGCATAGAAAAGTCATCATGCCGCCACAAAACGCCACACTCAAAAGCACCATCGACTCGCTTCGTTGTAGTTGCAAGAATCTCCATTGCCCTCATATCATCACTTAATGCCATCCGCACCTGAGCAGCACAACTCTCCTCCAAAGCAAAATTTTGTTTCACTAAATCGTGCAAATCCTCATCGCACTCACAGATCTGGAAGTTACCGTAAGACTCCCTCTCACGTTCTGCACTACCACTGAGACACCATCCCAATCTTGTTTTGAGAACGATCGGTTCGTTCCATATGCCTTCGCATATTTTCGTTTACACTTCTGCCTTCTCATTATTGAGACCTATGAGAATACCACATTCAGCTTTGGTGTATGGCGTCACAGGCAACCCATTTAGATAATGGTACTTATCTAATAAATCCTTTGACAAAGATTGTGATGGAAGAGCAAGCAACTTGACAGTTCTCACTCCATTTAGCTGCATCTTCTGGTACTTCTCGTTATCGTTACCATATCCTGTAATTCCCCCGACCTCGGAGTCCTTTTTACGACGAGTGGAATTGGCCGTCCATCTGATACGCAATGGTTTGGGAGTGCCATTCAATCCAAGTTTCTTCGAAATGGATTCCTCTAGCAGAGTAAATGCGGAACCGCAATCCAGAAAGGCATATGTTTTAATTTGCTTATCATTGCCGTACAAAACAACCGGCAAAATTCTGCAAAGTATTCCTCGTTGTTGTCCTGATGAGAATAACATGCACCGACATTATTTCCGCCTCCATAATGCGACAATCGATGGTGTTTCAGTCTACAACCTGCAATGCCACATTCCTTCATTCTGTTGCATTTAGCTCGCCTCGAGTGCTTAAGGCAACAATCGCAAAGTCCCTGATCTGCAACCAGTTTGCGCTGGTCATGAACAGAGAGTTCGTTAAAAGCGCTGCAGTCTACTAAGCGATGACTCTGATGTCACATGTAACATTTAATTCTGGAATCCCTCCTTATATTCACTTGCGTTGGCTCGGACTCACTGTCCTGAACGTGTGCATGGACATGCCCTGAACGTATGTCAGCTTTGTTGCTATTATCCGCATACCTGGTAACTGGCAACTACCTGTGCCCGCGCAAACATCCATTCTCCGAAACCCTTAATGTTTCGTTGAATATTGCCTTCCTTTGCACCCATTGCCCATTCCATTTTTATGGTGGACGGAAATTTATCAACCAATTTCTTGAGCAACACAGGGTTATTTAAGTGGTCAATCAGCTCCGACGCCATCGTGGAGTCTAAATTTCTAACTGCCAACGCATACGATATGATTGTCTCTAAACTGTAAATTTTTGGCGCCGAAAAAGTCTCCACCTTTCGTATGAGCTCTTCCATAATGAGTTCCGGTCGACCATTTTCGATTGTAAAGGGAACTATGATAGCCTTATTGGGGTTAATAGAAAGGTCCTCTTTGCAGCACCAGTCTAACACTATCTTAAGAGCACTTTCCACAAGTATTGTAACTTCATTTGCTTTTTTACTCTTAACGATGATGACTAGGTCATCGGCGTAGCCTACAATATTTGATTTGACCCATTTGATGGTTGGTTCATCTATATTTCTTTGAAACAAAGCACCCTCTATGTCAAGAAATGCGCATAGTGCAATCTCTTTACAACTGTACGCATCCTTTATGTGTTTAGTTAAATTTAAGAGTGCACCGTCAGTTGATTTACCTTTCTGATAGGCATACTGACAGGGGTGTAGAGGTATGCTTCGAGTTCAGCAATCTCCAATGTGTACGTCGATTATTCTTTCCATTGTTTTCAGGAATAACGATGCCAAGCTTATGGGACGGTATGATTTAGGTAGCTCACTATTCTTGTTACCTGTTTTATTTTTTAATTTCAATGAAATGAGTACATCTACTGTTCTCGCTAGATTACTTAGTACAAACATATTCTTAAAAACGACCAGCAATGCTTAACAACAAAATTAATTTATTCCTAAATGAATCCCTACTAAGATGAAAATCTTATATACTCCAAAACTTATTGGATTCCCTAAGGCATCTCGAAATTGGTTCATTGTATCCATAATTAACTCTATGATAAGGTACATAAAATAAAAGACGATTTCTAAGAGCTCTCGAAGGAGCATAAAATCCAATTAATGATAATAGGAAAGGGCAATCGATATGACCATTTATCAAATCACTAATAAACATAATTGAAAAATATTGCCAAATAATTTGCACCTCGTATCGTAAGGTGGAATTTCAATATTCCATCGCAGTCTACGAAAGGCTACTCTAGTAAGACGCTTTTGGATTCTCTCTATTCTAATAGAATGTACTTCATAAAACGGATTCCATATGATACTGCAGTACTCAAGATGAGATCGGACAAATGCAAAAAATAAACATTTAAGAGTATGTGGATCTTTAAAGTCATTCGAATAACGCAAAACGAAAGCTAACATCTGATTACCTTTGGCAACCAAAGCCTCAATGTGCTTGCAAAAGCTAAGTTTAACGTCAAAAATAACTTCAAGATCTTTTTTGAATACCACATTTACCTCCCTCCAAGTTTGTGGTATATAGCCCAAGTTAAAGCTAAACCTAAATAAGGCGATCAAGGTTGGTAAAGTGAAATCCAGGCTTTTCTGTATAAGGGCCGGAAATATACCATCTGTACCTGGTGCTGTATGGTTTAAATGAGTCAACTGCCTATTTAACCTTATCCGGGGTGAAGAGTTTACCGGATAAACTATTGATTCTATTTAAGTTAATCGGACGTGAGCCCTCGGTGAAATCGGAGGTCGCCTGGGGGTCAATTCTCGTTCTGTGAAAGAGTGAATCGAATAAATCGTTTTCACATTCGCTCTCACACATTCCTTTCATTTTTTCGATTCACTCAGTACTAAAAAGCGATTCTCGTTCTATAAGTGAAAATATCGTGGTGAGTTTAGTATCGTATACTGTGTTGTATGATATCAGGTTCTCAATTTTCAAACTCTCACTAAAAACATTCACTTGCAAATGAGAACGTGAAAAAAAATTATTCATATGAAAAATTTTTAAGTTTGGTTTCACATTTTCGTAGAACGAGAATTGAAATTGCTGTGAAAGGGTGAAAACATTTTCGTTTCACTTTTTCACAGAACGAGAATTGACCCCCTGGTATCCGAAGATCGCAAACTTGCGACTAAGCACCCTCTTACCCATGCATCCCTCAGCGAATGCTGTTCAGCCTTGGATTAGGTATTTATTAAAGAGGTTTACCGGCAAGCTACACTAATGTAACCAGGCGGAGTGTAGCGTCCTTTGGTTTCGGGACTCATCTAGAGAAATCTCGAGAATCATTGACCTTACTCAGCGCCTACAACTCGGCAAGTTCGACGCTCATTGGTAAGGGAAGAGAGTACCTTACTCTCTCAAATGAAATTAACCTTTTTAAAATTATTATCAAGGAAAAAATCTGAATTTGGATCAATAGCGAATTCTCAAATAATCTATCATTTATCATCCCTGGTCCCAGGGCCTTTAAAGAAATTTTCAGAATTATAGGCAAGCAAAATAACTCTGGATGCGGAAAAAATTACCATAATGGTTCTTTAATTACAGACCAGGATAAAATTGTTAACGAATCGGATGATTACTTTAAGAACATATACAACGGCATTGACCCTATCATTTCGACCCCTCTTAAATCTCTGGTTCAACAAACTATTCAGGAGTCTACCCATAACCACCCTTCTCGAATTTTTAACTTCGATATTAACAATCCAGCGGAAAACCCAGTCTTTACTGACCTATTTACTTCGCAGAGTAACCTTTTGTGTATTATCCGGAACCTTCGCCCGAAGAAATCCAACTTTATTATCCGTAATCTCTCTCTGAAAGCAATTACTTTGGTAACCATTCTCTGGAATAATTGTTTAAATAACTGTTACTTTCCGTCAGACTGGAAGGTTGCCAGTTTAATAACATTTCCTAAAAAACCAGGCAATTTTAAACTCAACAACCTTAGACGTATTAGTTCTATCCAATCTCGGGAAACTCCTCGAGAAAATCCTACTCCAAAAAATTGATAACCACATTGATACTAATATTGACTTTATTTCGGATTCCGGTAGTCTCACTCCACGGTGCACATATATCACACTAAATCTTAGGGAAAAAATGTACGGTGGCTTGCTCACTAGATATAGAAAAGGCTTTCGATAGCGTCTGGAGAGATGGTCTCCTATATAAAATTTTTCAAATGGTCTTTCCTTTCCCTATTGTCCATATACTCTCCAGTTTTTTAAGTGACCGATTTTTCTATCTGAAAAATCATGACATTCAATCTGACGTCATTAGCACAAACAGCGGAGTTCCCCAAGGTTCTATCCTCGGCCCCCGTCTGTATAACTTCTTCCTCTATGACTTTCCGCACACGAACTATACCCATAACGCTATTAGTGTTACTTTCCTCATGAGGCGCTGTTTTGTCTAAAACAGTGTGGAAAAATGCACAAAATCGAACTGTTGAAAAATATGTGAAAATTCTTCCCGTTGTAACTTTATTTTAAAACGGTTGAAAAGTAAAAAGAATAACGCACAGTAAATTTTAGTCAACGTTATAAATTGCAGGTTTATTACTAATTGAATTATATATCGAGAGAAGTTTGACATTTTTACTATTGTTTATATACAATTTTGTGTAGACTTTTATTGACAAATATCAATTATATGCTTAAGGCTCTTAATACAATGATTATTTATTATACATGACAATTTTACTTTATTGTAATTTCATTTTAATAATACATCCTCAACATTCACCCCCACCGTGAACTCTGTTCGCAACAAGATCAGCTCATCAAATAATGAAAAGTAGCATCACTGGTGTTCGATAACACTCTATCATATTTTCGCCTCATCTCTGGAATTGATCTGCTATAATTTGCTCTTCTATGACGCCGTTAAAGAGACAATTAGTGTAACAGAGAAAGACATAATAACAAACAAACAACGTTGACAACATGGTAGATATGTTTATGACTACCTAATTGAAGTGAGTAATTTGCCTTATGCCCCTACTTGCCGTCTCTTTTCTACTACCTGAGTTGATTGGTATTGTTTTTGTATTGTGTTTATCGCATTTCCATATCGCCGTGATTTATTGCGTTTGTCGCTTTCGGTGGAATATTTTTTGTTAAAAAAGTTGTGTTTTAAGTGTAAATTGTTGGGTGTTTTAGTGATTTTCGGGTGAGTAAGTCATAATTTCACAATAATAGTAAAAAATACTAGCGATTTGTGTAGTTTTAGATAATTTGTGTTTGTTAATTTTGTTGCATGATGCGGTGGATTTATATGTTTATGTGTGTGTGTGTGTATACTATTGCAAGCTGCAATCAGCAGCAAAGAACAATTTGATGAATGAATGGGCTTATGTGTTATGTGATTTCGATTTGAGTGCACTTGACGTCATTGAGTGGACTGTATTATGATGTGTAGTGTTTGTGTGGAAGGGAAATTTGTGATTTGGTATGGAAGGAAATTTCCCAAATGAGAATTTTGTGAGTTGTGTTGATTTTATTTTATTGTGTAGTGTAGTGTGTTGCATATGTTAATAATTATTATTTTGTGTTTGTGTAGTATTGTGTTGTGTTGAGAAAAAAAAAAATATTAATTATATTATTTTTTTGATATTTTACTTGTGAGAAAGTGCGTGTGTGAAAATGTACGTGTTTTTTTTTTTTTAAATTAATTACTGATTGTTTGAAAAGAAATGGTTTATATTAGGGATTGGTCTGTGGTTATTTTGTTGCTAGGAAGCGGACATATTTTTGTAATTGGTCGTTTTAGTTCACTGGTTTGTGTTTTTAAAGTTACG
This sequence comes from Cheilosia impressa, assembly GCA_948293265.1. Classification (NCBI taxonomy): domain Eukaryota; kingdom Metazoa; phylum Arthropoda; class Insecta; order Diptera; family Syrphidae; genus Cheilosia; species Cheilosia impressa. The sequence continues at coordinate 46,558,608 of OX411880.1, forward strand.
ACGCGTATTAAATTATCCGCTCCAGGGTGTAGCTTGATAATACGTGCCATCATCCACTTTGATGGTGGTAATCGCTCGTCCCTTATTAGAACGAGATCTCCTAGCTCAGGGTTTTCTGCTGTTTTCAGCCATTTTGGACGCTGTTGTAGCCGAGTTAAATACTCTGAGCAACAATGCTTCCAAAAATTTGAAAGAGTTGCTGAATTCTTTTCCAGCTGTCGTTTTAGCTTATATTCTCCTCTTTGGTGTCTGGTTCTGGTACGCTTTGTATGGGTTCACCTATTAGGAAGTGCGCTGGAGTTAAGACAGTGAAGTCGTCAGGGTTACTAGTAAGTGGACACAGTGGTCTAGAGTTGAGGCAGCCTTCTATTTGTACCAACAATGTTGAGAGCTCCTCAAAAGTAAGAGTAGAATTACCAGCAACTCTTTTTAAGTGATATTTCACTGACTTAACCCCAGGTTCCCATAAACCTCCAAAATGCGGAGATGCTGGAGGAATAAAATTCCACTTCGTGCCGTCTGATAACAAGGTTTCCGCGACCTGCTTTTAAAATTGGCTGCCTTTCGAAGATTTTCCAGCTCCTTGGCAGCACCCACGAAATTTTCCCCGCAGTCGCTTAACATCTCCTTGCATGTTTCTCGTCTGGAAGAAAAGCATCTAAAGGCTGCTATAAACGCTTGCGTCGTCATATCGCTAACCAATTCCAAATGAAGCGCTTTGGTAGCCAAACACACAAAAATCGCGAAATATGCCTTAAACATTTTTGATCCTCGACCCTTCCATGACTTAACATCGATGGGACCAGCGTAGTCCACGCCAGTGAAGGAAAATGGCCGAGAAATCCTTACCCTCGGTGCTGGCAAATGGCCCATGAGTTGACAACTGGGTTTAGCCTTTTGTCCAAAGCAAACGTTGCAGTCATGGATACATTTTTTGACAGCATTTTTGAGATTTAATATCCAAAATCTTTGCCGAAGCTGAGCTATCATCTGCTGAGTTCCTCCGTGATATGTTGTGGAATGTGCGTCGTTAATAATGAGTCGACTTAAATGATGATTTGGCTTCAAGATCATAGGATGACGTTGTTTATAGCTTAGATCAGCGTTTTGTAGTCTTCTTCCTACTCTCAAAATTCCTGCATCATCCACAAAGGCCTGTAATGACCTTACTCCTTTTAGGTTAGGTTGATCGTCCTGATTTTCAGTAAAAAACATGCTCCTTTGAACTATTCTTATAGCTGCCTGCTAAATCCATTTCCATCGGCGAAAGTACCATTAGCATCTTATCAGTTCGTCGAACATTTGAAATGAATCTGCAGCAATATGCCAAAATCCGCAATAGCTTTCGCAAATTCGACTGTCGAAGTATCAGTTGATGGATTTCACAGCTCTCTGTGTTGACGCAGTGAGATTGGATATTCCGCATCTCTTCGTCAGTTGGCCCAATTGATGGTTGAGCTGGTGTTTCGAAAATCCATTCATAACTTAGGAATTCTGGCCCGTTCCACCAAAGTTTATTGCCTTTTAAATGGATGGGCAATAGACCACGTGATGCCAGGTCAGCAGGATTATGGTGCGTTGGTATGTAGCGCCATATACTACAATTTGTTAGACGCTGGATCTCCGCAACACGATTGTTGACAAAAGTTTTCCACCTAGCAGGAGGTGCCATAATCCACGCCAGCGTAATATTCGAGTCCGAACAGGCGTACTTCCTAACGCTGTTTAACTTCAAGACCTTTGCAGTGTAGTCCAGAAGTACCGCTAGTGTGACTGCTCCACAAAGTTCCAACCTAGGAAGGGTTACGGTCTTTAGAGGGGCAACTCTGGTTTTGGACATCAGGAGGTGAACGTGAATACTACCGTCGTCATCTAACACACGTAAGTAGACTACCGCTCCGTATGCCTTTTCTGATGCATCACTAAATCCGTGTAATTCCAGGTCCTTTGGCTTATTTCTTATGTGAATCCATCTTGGTATCTGTATCCTTTTGAAAGAGGGCAGCTCGCGTCGAAAGTCTTCCCAATGGGTTTTGAACTCCTCTGGAATCGGGTCATCCCACTCTAGACCCCGGCACCACAGCTGTTGCATCAAGATCTTTCCTAAGATAATGCACGGCGAGATCCATCCAAAGGGATCGAAAAGCTTAGCGATAGTGGACAACATCGTTCTCTTTGTTGGAGTTTCAACTTCATCAACGAAAACGTTCTGAAAAGAAAAAGAATCTCCTAAAGGGTACCATCTAATACCTAACGTCTTTATCTGTGGAACAGCGTTAGTTTCAAAGAGTAAAGAAAAGCCTAACTCCTTTTGATCAGGTGGAATATCGTTTAAAAGCATGTCATTATTCGATGTCCATTTTCGCAAGTTGAAGCCCGCGGATGCCAACAAATCTTTGGCTTGATCGCGTATTAGGCGTGCCTCCTCCAAAGTATCAGCTCCAGCGATTAGATCGTCGACGTACATACCCTTACGGACGACTTTTGATCCAATCGGATAACGATGCTCCTCATCGACTGCAGCTCTTTGGATTGTGCGATTGGCAAGATACGGTGCACTTGCAGTACCAAAAGTGACCGTTTGCATGCGATAAGTCCTTACGGGTTGATTCGGATTGTCACGCCACAAAATAAGCTGGTAATATGAATCCTCCTTCCTCATTCGTATTTGCCTAAACATTATTTCAATGTCGGCGGTGAAGGTAAATTGATACGTTCTCCATACTAACACAATATCACTAATGTTGTTTTGGGTTTTAGGTCCTATCAATAAGTGCTCGTTCAAGGATGTACCATCTAAAGTCTTCGCAGCGGCATCAAAGACAACTCGTAATTTAGTTGTCGTGCTAGACTCCTTCAGGACAGCATGATGAGGAACAAAGTAGTGATATTGAGTATCAAGAACAGTATCGTGAAGGACTTAATGCACTTAGAGTACTCATTGTGTAGTGTCTTGTTCGCCTCGAACCGTTTCTCCAACTGATGAAACCTACGCAAGGCCTCGCGTTTCGAGGGTCCAAGCCCAGGTTTGCATCCATCCTTAAAGGGAAGAGATACTTCATATCTCCCGTCTGAAAGACGTCGGGTCGTCTCTTCATAGTATTTTTCACAAGCAACATCTTCTTCTATTTTAGCATCGTCATATGGTGCTTCTTTCATTTCCCAAAATTTTCTTAATTGGGTGTCGATGTCGAAGACCTGTAGAAAACACTGCTTTGATGATTTTTGTTTCTGAATTGGTACTTTACCGAGCAGAATCCATCCTAGCTCCGTCCTTTGAGCAATTGGTGACATCCTATCTTCGCCTCGGACAATCTCCGGAAGAATAAATTCTGCGAAAACATCACTTCCCAAAAGCAGATCCACTGTAGCCGGTTTGTAGAAGGTAGGGTCTGCTAATTCTAGTCCGCTAAGGTGTTTCCAGTTGCTGAGTGCCAGTTGGTTGGCCGGGAGAAGCCCAGTCAGGGACTTAAATACGAAGGCCTGCGTGTTCGTCTCAAAAGTAGTGCGCAGAGACGCAAAGGTCGACACACTTGTGACATGCTCCGCTGCTGACCTTTCCCAACCCTGACACTTCAACTAACGTACTCCGAGTCCTCAGGTTTAGAATTTGAACGACTGCTTCCGTGATGAAAGTGGCTTCCGACCCCGGATCAATTAAAGCTCGAAGGTTAAAATACTTCCCCCTAGAACACCTCACCTTAACAATAGCTGTAGCTAATAAAATGTGAGTATTTTCACTCTGTTTCGAATGGTAATTATTTACGTTGCTAGTAGTAGGGCGATCTATATTACCAGGATGAGACATTTGAGTACTTGGGCCTGCTGAAGGATTAAATGTACCAGATTGTTGAAACGTAGGTGGATTAGAAGATATTTGCGGTGTGGGGTTAAAACTAAAAGTTGAATTTGTATTTGGGTTTTGAATAGGAGCGGAATGCAGAAGAGAGTGGTGTTTTTGTTGGCAATAATAGCAACGTGCCTGACTAGGACAGTGTTGAGTTTGATGACTATAGGCAAGGCAGTTGCTACAAACACCTATCTTGTCAACGATGTTGCACCGCTCAACGGGATTCATTTATCCAAAAGAGTTACATTTACGCAGAGAATGTTGGCCTTTACCACATATCTTGCAACCGTATTTGTCCTTTGGCTTTTGTTGCAGATGATATACCGTCTTCGGTGTAGACTGTCGTTGACTAGAACCTCCGGCAAAACTCTTTCCCGATTTGGTTTTATCCTGGTCAATAACTTCCAACGTTCGGAACCTCTTTTCCAAAAACTCCGAAAATTCTTCGAAAGTTGGTAACTCCTTTCTTGCTCCGAGTCGTTCTTCCCATAACTGTTGTGTACAAGATGGTAATTTGTGCAACAATATATAAATAATTATATTAAATCCCAATGTTCTGTAGGAACATCAAGATTTTTTAGCGAATGTAGACACTCAGTGGATGTATCCAGCATTCTCTTAAGGTTAAACGAGTTCTCGGTTGTAATTGTCGACTGATTAATAAACATTTTCAGATGAGTATTTACTAAAAATCGTTTATTATCGTAGCGTGAGCATAAAAGAGACCATGCCTTTTCGTAGTTACCTTCTTCCACTTCCAGGTGCTGTAACAAACTATCGGCATCTTTGGATAAACCGGACTTGAAATAATGCAGTTTTTGAATTTCACTCAAACTCAAACTAGTGTTGTGAATGATGGACTCAAATTTGCTCTTAAATGGCCGCCATTTTTCGTATTGTCCTGAAAAAACAGGAAGGGACATTTCAGGAAGGCGAATACCATGCGGATTTGAGCTGATTGGAGGTGGCTTGTCTGCAGAAGTGGATTCCACAAGCTTATCTAAACAATCAAGGAGTTCGGCTCTATATTCCAGGTAAACTTTACGAATTTCCTGGAAATTTCCCCTAAACTCCGAAAAATCCTCATCGTCTTCATCCACCAACATTGTCAGCTTATCACTGATGTGTTTGCTATCCCTAAAAACATCTTCCATAATTACTAAGCGACCATTGCCAAGATTTTTCGTCCGTTTGGTTTCCACAGTCGAAGAAAAACTTTTAAAATCATTTTGCAGGATCGAAAGAGAGTTTTTAAGTAGTTTTAACTCTTTTGCGGCGGTCATTTTGGCAGATTTGGCAAAAAGTTTAGTGGCAAATGTATAAAAAAATAGGCAAATAATTCTTACTCACTCACCTCAATTTTTCTGCCCGCACTGCTGATGTCGCTGAAGTCTTTGCAGTGTGGGAACCTCGGTTGCTTTTATGCTTGGTAAATTACGCGGCGCGAGAAACCGATTTACACACAAAACTCACAAGAAATTGTCTTTGTTAGCTATTTCTGCAAAAGTTAAAAAAAAATGTTTAATAAAAATAGTTTTTTCTGTCTTGCAGATGGAAAACACACAAAACTGTCACTGGGAAGTAGGGTTATCCGGCTCGAAGGACCAAATGTTTTATCTAAAACAGTGTGGAAAAATGCACAAAATCAAACTGTTGTACAATATGTGAAAATTCTTCCCGTTGTAACTTTATTTTAAAACGGTTGAAAAGTAAAAAGAATAACGCACAGTAAATTTTAGTCAACGTTATAAATTGCAGGTTTATTACTAATTGAATTATATATCGAGAGAAGTTTGACATTTATACTATTGTTTATATACAATTTTGTGTAGACTTTTATGGACAAATGTCAATTATATGCTTAAGGCTCTTAATACAATGATTATTTATTATACATGACAATTTTACTTTATTGTAATTTCATTTTAATAATACATCCTCAACAGGCGCTAATAATGTTAAAAGACCACCTTGTTATCATCAACGATTACTACGATAAATGGGACATAAAAATAAATAACGACAAATCTGTCTGTATCTGCTTTAGAAATTCCAGCACAAAGGGAAGAATGGGAGTCGTCAGTGAGAGTAACTCCATCTCCTTGAACTTGGCTGGTTCACCGCTGTCTTTCAGTAAAAACATTAAGTACTTAGGCGTTAACTTTAACCATCTGCTTAAGTTTAATCCGCACGCTAAGACCACCTTGGCTAAAGCTCAAAAAGCGGCTGTCATACTCACGCCTCTTCTTCGTAACAACAACTTAAACAAACGCACCAAACTTTTAATCTATAAAACTTTAATAAGACCCATCCTTAATTATGCGTTTCCGGTATGGTTTTCCATCTCACCCACTGTTGCGGACAGCCTGGAAAGGTTCGAGCGAAAGATTCTTCGACTTTGTACCGGACTAAATTTGAAATCTAGAAACAAAAAGTTTTTTAACAAAACCTTATATTCTAATGCTGGAGTCACCCCCTTATTACTTACTCACTGTCGCTAATGAATAAAACGATATTAAAGCTCCAATACCTGGACAATGAATTAAACTCAATCTTTGCAATCCAAAAAAAATCCAATTGGAGTAACTCCGTCTATGTTTCTCCAATCGGAATTATCAACGAAAAGCTCTCCACAGTTAGAGTTCTATTCCAAAGCCGTCATTGGCCAGAATAGGGGTTAACCCCTCCGTTTCACATTTGAATTTGATCTCATCAGCTCTTACGGGTTCAAAGAAAAAAAAAAATAAAAATAACAACGGTTCTAATCCCTCCCAGATATAAGAATTTGCTACAATTTTCTTTTCTTTTTTATACCCTTCACAGGAAGGTATATTCACTTTGTCATTACATTTGTAACGCCAAGTCACCGGAGACCTCATAAAGTATATATATTCTGAATCAGGATCACATTCTGAATCGGTTTAGCCATGTCCGTCTGTCTGTTGAAAGCGCGATAGCGCCTAATGGAATTGACATAGGCGAGTGAAATTTGGTGAAAGGACTTGTTTTTATCGTCGTCAAGTTGGTATGTAAATTAAGCTATATCAGTCAAGTCAAGTAATTCTGTTGTAGTTCCCATGCAAAACCAATTTTGCATGACTTGTATGCTGTGGAGGGTATCAAAGCATCGGCCAGGCCTATGATAACACTTTTACTTGTTTTTTGAACACGAGGTTCACTAAAGATTCCATTTGACTTTAGGTTTTTGCTGCCTAATAATTAAGTATGTCACTTGTGCCACGCGCTGTAACAGCCCTCGTGATCAGACGCTTGACAGGCGATCACACGTAGTAACAAATTTAGGACAAATGTTAACGTCATAGTGACGTCGGCATATCAAAATTTGACACAAAAAGTGGCATATGTAATCGTAGATGAACACCATACAAAATAAATACCTAATCCCACTATGCAGCATTATTTTGCATGCTCGTACATAAAATATATTCTCACTATGTATGTAAATGCTCAGCACCGAATTCTAACACCACACGTTCATAGATTCAAGTGGCGTCTAAGGAAAAAAAATCCCTCATTGAACACTGTATAATAAAAATAAAACACCCAAATATAATAATTATGCACAATTACACAACCCATAAATCCTCCATCACACAGCCTACACCATGTTCATATTCATCCTTCCTAATTTTTCTTTCAAAATACCTTCATCGTTGAGAAACAAATAAACTCGCACGAAATCTCGCTGTGAACGTGTTCTGTTGATTTCATCAAATAAATTCATCCAACTCCAAACTATAATACACATATCTACAAGATTTTTATTATTTCGTTACTTCCAATAAAACTTTGCTAAGAATACTGACAATGCCCGCCAACGGATTTGCAAATATTTTGTAAACAAATATCTGATAAACGTGGGAACTGGCAACTTTCTACCTGACAACGTTGTCAGACAAATTATTTGCAGGCAAATCATCTGCAAATGAAATTGTCAGAGTTTGAGACAAAATCTGGCAACCGTGTGAACTGGCAATTTGTTATTGTAAGGTAGTTCGCTATTGTGAGCTTATAAATAGTGCATGGGGTGTTTTAAGATTTTCCACCAGAATTTTTAAAAATTGCCTTTACTACGTGCTTAAACTTAAACAAAAACTGGCTTGTTATTTGATATGTTTAAGCTAAAAGTGCACTTTATTTAACACTTTTCTTATATTTTGTGCAGGGTTTAATTTATTTAGTAATTCTTCTGAGCTTTTTAGTCGTGTACTTTTTTTTGTATCAACTGCGAGTATAGCAGTGTCATCGGCAATAGCGGCTACGGTAGCACCTTCTGTTTTCGGTGTGGCATGTGTAATGTGTATATAACATATTAACTAATGTTTTTTAAAAGTTCATCCGTAATCAAGTATGTAGTAACACGGAGCCTTTTAATGCTCAGGCTTTCCCGATAAAATCGAATAATTAAAATTGCATGGTAAGCAGAAAATAACTGTTTGATTTTTTGTGGTTCAAGGAACGTAAATGCAGATCTTAGCTGTGGATTAAAATGTTCATATCTGACAAGTAATTGTTTATCCAATCTCATAAAGCGTGTGCAATGAAAAATGGCATTGCTATGAGTCTTTTAAGTACGTATTTCTGTGATGTTCACTTTTTTACTTTTTTCATACTGCAAAAATAATTAGATAAAATTTTCCGTATTGACTTATTGTTTTTTTTTTCTATTTTTGAACAGGCTATGATGGACTATACTGCCGAAAGAGGATGGCTGCCTGCAACTTTAAGGCTGCAAATTCTCTCGCAGTGTATAATTCAAGCGAGGTGGTTCGATGAACCTGTATTTTTAACACTACCGAATGTGACTGATCTGAATTTGAAGTGTTTTTATAACATACCATATAACTACGACCATCTAACTTTGCCAGTATTGAAAGAAATTTGCTGCTACAATTTTGAAAGACTAGCTCCACTTCGGGAAAACTTTAAGGAATCAGAAATCGAAAACATATTTAAAGTGAGTTGATATTTGTATTTGAAATAATCAATTTAAACGAGAAAAACAACACAATAATTTACTAGGTAATTAAGGACTTACCTGAAATAACTGCAGAGTTACAGCTACAACAGTGTTCTGATGAACATGAAGATACTTTCCGAACATTTAATATGGAAAAATCTGACTGGATTGATATTCATGCAAATGATGTATGTAAATATTAACTACTATATTTGGGCATTTTATTTTGTATTCTCTTGTTTTTAGAACTGTGTAATATGCATAACATTACTTCGAAAGGCTTCTATGGACAGCAACTATGTATACTGTCCGCAATACCCCAAAAGTAAAACTGAAGGATGGTTTCTTACACTTGGGTCACAATCAAATAACGAACTCCTTGCCTTGAAGCGAATCTCGATACGAGGCAATACATCAACACAGCGGTTGTGTTTTCAGGTCCCTCCTAACAAGGGTCGACTTATTCTTACACTTTACCTAATGTCTGACTGTTATATAGGGTTAGATCAACAATTTGATCTCAATCTAAATGTGATATAAGAAGTACATATAAATATATATTGTATAAGCATGTATATACAGTAGTGTCCGCTTATAACGAACTCGAAGGGACTGACCAAATTGGTTCGTTACAACCGAAGTTCGTTATAAGAGATACGCTAAAAAAATCATCAAGTTTTGTTTTGAAAATCAAAAAAAGAAAAGAAAAAGTTATTTGTCTTTTAATGTGAAACATTTTCTTTTTTTGTTTCTAAATCTCCCATTTTACTTAAAAGATTTTTAAGCGCGTCACTTCACTCAACCTTTAGTTTGTGAACTTAAGGTTACTCGGGGAAGTACCGAACAAATTATATTGAAGGACAAAATTTTGACGTTTGAGAATGTTGGTTCGTACGCAGCTATACAGTTCTTGGGGAAGTCGCGAAATGTTGGGAAAATCTGGATGACAATGTAAAGCGACAGATTTTTGGTTCGTTATAATCGGACATTTTCTTTATTTCACGCGCAGAATGGGTTCGTTATATGCGAAAGTTCGCTTTAGGCGGGTTCGCTATATGCGAAATTAAAATTCATAATTCTTATGGGGCATTGATTGGGACTTCATGAAATGGTTCGTTATAACCGAAAGTTCGCTTTAACCGGGTTCGCTTTAAACGGTTACTACTGTATTTTGGATTAAAATAATTAAACATCAACTTAGTTGAAGGATATTATCAGTTCAACAGAACGTTCAAATAATACTTTAAAGTCTGCAATTGTACCACTATTCCAGTGACTTGCGTGGTGCTTTCAGTAGGGTGATCACTATATTATTTTCTACCGTAGTAAGATAGTGTATTTTTTATTCTATTCCAGGACATTACGGGGACGTGATAGACAACGATCACATTACTTCTTAGTTTTCTTAGATCCGTTTGCTCATACGACTCTAAACGATTTAAGTTCTACTTAAATACTTATGGGCTACTTTTTTTAGGGCATAAACTGTCACATAAGAGTTATAGGTATATTTATTTTACGTTTTTTTATACCCTCCACAGGAAGGTATATTCACTTTGCCATTACATTTGTAACGCCAAAAAGGAGTCACCGGAGACCTCATAAAGTATATATATTCTGAATCAGGATCACATTCTGAATCGATTTAGCCATGTCCGTCTGTCTGTCTGTCTGTTTGTCTGTTTGTCTGTATGTCTGTCTGTCTGTTGAAAGCACGATAGCGCCCAAAGGAATTGACATAGGCGAATGAAATTTGGTGAAAGGACTTATTTTTACCGTTGTCAGGTTGGTATTAAAAATGGGCTATGTCAGTCAAGTAGTTCTGGTACCTACCATACAAAATCAATATTGGACCCATGTGTCTCTCCGTCTATTGAATATACGATAACGTCCAAACGAAACAACCTAGGCGAAAGAAGTTTTTTTATTGTCGTTAGGTTGGTATTAAAAATCGGCTATGTCGGTCAAGCAGTTCTGGTACCTCCCATACAAAATCAATATTAGGCCAATGTGTCTCTCTTTCCGTTGAAAACACGATAGCGTCCAAAGGAATCAACCTAGGCGAATGAAGTTTTGTGAAAGGACTTCTTTTATAGTCGTTAGGTTGGTATTAAAAATGAGCTAAGTCGGTCAAGGAGTTCTGGTACCTCCCATACAAAACCAATTTTGCATGACTTGTATGCAGTGGAAGGTAACAAAGCATCGGCCCGGCCGATGATAACACTTTTTCTTGTTTTTAATTTTTTTATTAGAAAACAATGTGCTTATGTAAAATAACAACTCTAAAATGATCAGATAATTTTAAAAGGAACAGGCAAGGCCAATATAAGACTTTGCTTATATGTAGAAGGGCAACCACACAATCAAAGTTTGGATTCATATTTTTTTCATGAAAGTGCCTGCGTAGAATTAGTACTTCGAGTAACTCAATTAAAATAAATGGTTTTCCAATAAAAGGTTATATTTATTTTGGTATTCAAAGAAAAATGTAATTTTTTGAGATAAATGATCGGATATTTATATCATAATAAAGAGGAAGGTATGCCGTTAATAATGAAAAACAACATCAGCCAAATGGCCACCACGAGCACGCATACAGGACCATATCCTTTTCATGAAATTTTCCGTAACCAAATCGCAAAGTGGCTGCCCTATGTCGATAGCCTCACGAATTTTATCTTTGAGGTCTTGAATCGACGCTGGACTGTTGGCGTAGACCTTACTCCAAGTTGGTTGAGGTCCCCTTCCACTTGCGCGCCACCTAAGGCGAGGTCTTCCTCTACTGAGTTGCCCCTCCGGGTTGGAATCGAAGACTCTTCGGGCCGGAGCGTTGGTGTCCATTCGCTCTACATGTCCCAGCCATCTTAGACGACTGATACGTACTTTTCTGACTAGGTCGATGTCGCTGTACAGCTCGTAGAGTTCGCTGTTAAATCTCCTCCTCCAGAGCCCGTCAACGCAAACGGGACCAAAAATCACACGAAGAATTTTGCGTTCGAAACGACCAAGGAGCTCTTCATCCGACTTTGATAGGGTCCATGCTTCTGCACCATAAAGCAGGACTGGGATGATGAGGGTCTTATATAGAGTCTCCTTAGTATTTCTCGACAGGGCCTTACTAATCAATTGCCTTCTTAGACCAAAGTAACAGCGGTTGGCAAGTCTGATTCTTCGCTTGATTTCTGAGGTGATGTCATTTTCAGAGTTAATAGCGGAGCCGAGGTAGACAAAGTCCCGAACTACCGCACAGTTAAAGCTGTCTATCGTGACGTTCTGTCCGATTCGTCGATGTTGTGTGTCCCTTCTTGTTGACAGCATATATTTTGTTTTGCCCTCATTCACCACTAAACCCATTTTTGCCGCTTCTGTGCTAATACTTGCAAACGCACCAGTCACAGCTCGCTGTGTTCTGCTAATGATGTCGATGTCGTCGGCGTAAGCAAGTAGTTGCACAGACTTCTGGAAAATTGTGCCTCTGGTGTTGGCTTGTGACTTTCGCACCATCTTCTCAAGAATTATATTGAAAAAGTCACATGACAGCGCGTCATCTTGTCTAAATCCTTTTTTGACACCAAAGGTCTCTGTGATATTGTTTCCGACCTTTATGGAGCAGCGAGCGTTCTCCATCGTCATTCTGCACAATCTGACAAGTTTGGCAGGGATGTCAAAACTAGACATGGCTCTGTATAGCTCGTCTCTATAAATGCTGTCATATGCGGCCTTAAAATCGATAAACAGGTGGTGGGTATCGACTTGGACCTCTTGGGTTTTCTCCAGGATCTGCCGTAGTGTGAATATTTGGTCGGTTGTGGACTTACCAGGTCTAAAACCGCACTGATAGGGTCCAATCAGTTCATTTACATATGGTTTTAGGCGATCACACAGTACGGCAGAAAGGATCTTATATGAGTGCTGCCGTTGGCCCATAAAGGGTTCATTCGCCACCATCTCTATTTCAGCACCCTGACTAGTGCTGAAAACTCCTTACTGACCTTAGCTCCAAATATGTCAGAGTAGCTCATGCAAGGTATGTCTTCTTGACTGTTGACACCACCGTTGATCCAATCTCGTGGATTCATTCGCTGTATGTCCTCTTTCTGAGGGGCTCATGTAAGACCTCTGAGTCTCGATCAGGCAGTCATTCCGACAGAGCATTATAGTGTTGCTATTTTCTTCGTGTTCAACACTCGCGCTTATAAGTTTAGCAAGTCATGCCCGGAAGGACAAACCCAGTACCCGGTGGTTACCACGCGGAGGTAAAATAAGCACAATTGATATGCATGAAAAGTTGCAACAGCTGGGCACCTCCAAGTTGATGCCATTGATGCCAATTAGTGTCTACCCGATTCATACATACCCAACCACCAAAGGAAGAAGTCGCAAGGTGTTAAAGCACAAGATCTCGGTGGCCAATTGTGATCACCTCTTCTAGAGATAACACGGTCCGGAAACTTTTCCCATAAAAGGTCAATGGTTTCGTTGCTTGTGTGGCACGTAGCGCCGTCTTGTTGAAAGTAAACGTCCATATCAATACCATCCAACTCCGACCATACAAAATCATTAATCATCTCCCAATTCCTAGGTCGGCCAGCTTAATAGCTCCACATTTTGGCTCTCTATATACATTTTAACAACTCATGTACGACAAAAACTGAGGCGTTGCGCTTTCCGAACCGGGTTAAGGGATGGCTTGTTCTTGATTTTCAGTCTTTTTTTGTGCTTAGCATTGGAAATAACTGGACGCATAGTTGTGAGACTTGCCTGAACACCACATTTTTCCTTGATTTTAGTAAAAGATTCGTGAGAATTTAAAGCTTTTCTTAATATAAGTCGCATCTACGCTATGTGTGCGGACTTTCATGTTGTTTCCATATTTAGTCACATTACTTAAGAATGTGGATATAACTTGTCGGCTCCTCTCGATTTTTTTTAGCAATTTTGAAGGCCAAACCGCTAATTGTAGGTTCATGAAACTTTCAGGATATGTTCCACTAGCTGTGTAGACGCTCACTAAGAAGGGATTTTTCGATACGACCCTCCCTGCCCTTTTTAGAGAGGTTTTTCTGTTACTTACGATACGTTAATCGTATAAACTTGAAAATTTGTAAGTTTATAGAAAATAAAAAATCATCGAATACCTATTTCGCTTTTTTTTTTTTTTTTTCAAAATTCGAGTTATAAGGCTTGGCCAATCCAAAAATGCTTAAAATGCTTTTAGTCAATAACATAGACAAACCATACTGAGACCCCCAACTCACAATCCTCTTGCCGCTGGCCCCCTCAGTTTTTTTTCAAATTCGCCATTTTGTATTCCTATCGGTGTTATGTCAATTGGGAATCCGTGTGACATGCAAAAACATACAAAAAATACAAAAATAAATGCTGCCAACCTCGGCAACCGTGGGGAAATGTGAAAGAGTTCGGAAATACCACATTTTAGCATAACTGAATGCCATTGGTTAGTAATTATACATTTTTTGAAGGTGAATAATTTGATTTGTGTGATTAATAACACTATCTAAAGGAAATGTTTTACATACAAAAAATATATTAGGACAAATTAACTTCGATTTCGTGTGTAATTTTTTCTTAAATAATAAAGAAAATTTGCTCAAAATGTTTTTATTTTCCCTCAACCAACCTACATTCTTAATTTTTCGCAAATATTTTAAGCAAATTTACACTTTTTCCTAAAAAAAAATATTATTCACACGTAACGAACAATTTCAAATTTAACGGATAAAATTCTATGAACTCTGCAAGCCACTTTGCCCAAAGCGGAAGTGGCATATGCAAGGTGCGAGTGTATTTGTTTCTGAAGTTATGTGACATTTGCCAATACGAATTTCTATGTAACAATACAAGCGCACTTAGCATTTGCCACCCCATAGAAATATAGGTTGTAGGCTTAGTAACGGGAAATCGGCCGAAGTTGGTGGTCTCAGTATTGTCTCTGGTCAATAATTCCCCGAGTATTCTAAGCCATCATTTATCTTTCTGCTCCTTCCAGAGGCAGAGCTAGACGAAATTAAAAAAAATCTATTCGATCAGCAAGAAATTTAAATTGATTTTTCGATTGTCAGCTCTGCTTGGCGGTGAGTGGGTTGAGTATATCGTACCCATGGAAAGCATAACAGAAACAGATGGATGCACATATGCATACCCACTAGGGTGGAGCGAAAAATATTTTTTTCTTATTTCTCCATATACATATGCAGAATGGGTGCTATTTAGATTCCCAATAACGGGAAAAAAATGTGAGATCAATTGAAATATTTTTAGAGGGTGCACAACACATTTGAAGTTCTTAAAAATAGCAATAATAGAAAAAGTGTTGCATTTGTCAGACATAAATACATACTTCCATACACTTTATCATTCACACATTGAGAATGCAAAAACATTATATATACAAAATTAATAATCATATTAAGTATTAATTTTAATATTAAACTAAATATTTTTTTTTTTTGCCTTTCTTTTAAATATTAACGATGCCCTAAAAATATATTCTGTTTCTCGAAAATTCAATTTAGGTAATTTAATTTCTTTTCACTCAATATTTGTATATGTAAGAGAGAGGTTGTGTTGATATCAAGTCAAAATTAAAAAAAATACGTCACACTACAATAAAATAAAATATATTATTGTAAGATGGCTACTAAATACAAGGCAAAGGGTGCAAGATTTAATTTTTGGAAATACGGGACCATTTAAAGAATCGTGTTTGCCAACTTTCAAAGAAGTTATGAAGGAGTTCTTAAATACTGTCTGTATTCTTAAAAGTACAACAAAAAAAGAACCAACTGTTTCTCAAGTGTCTGAAAAAGTGGCTCAAAATTTGGTCAAGGTATGGAAAAAGGCTTCCCTTCCTACTATTTCTCATTCCTCTGTTGTAAGGAAAATTCGGCAATACCATGAGAAATATAAAAAACATCTTAAAAACTACAAAATAAACGAAAAACGGAACAAATTAGACAGCTTCAAAATACAGTTGGAGCTGTTTTTGAAAAAATCTGAGACGCTATTTGACATATGCTCTTGCCAGTGTGAACTATTTCAAGCGTGCTCGTGTGATCAAGCAAATAAAGTCCCAATTATGGAGCGAGCTTTTTTAATGGGTCAAAGAACAACTAGAAAGTTATGTATCGGAAATATTGACTGGAATGCTACTCGGAAAATGGAGAAAAGCTCTAAAAGAAAACAAGACAGAGCTGAGAAAGTTGAAAAAAAAAGACAATCAAAAAGTACGGATCCTTGTATTAAACCAACTTTTGTCGAAACTCGAATCAATTTCAATACTTCTGAATCTGAGACAACTGACAAAAGCAGTGACTTTGAAGACTCTCCTCCTAAAAAGATAAAAACAGAGCTCGTTACAAACCAAATGCGACTTAAATTACCTAATTTGGGACTTGCTTGTGATCGAACAGGGGTCTCAGATAGAAATGCCGCTATAATTGCAAGTAGTGTTTTGACAGACGTTGGTATAATAACCCCGGAGGATCAATCGAAGGTCATAGATAGATCCAAAATAAGGCGCTTAAGGTATGGAGTCAGGCAAAAGTTACAAGAAAATAATTTACTTAAAGGTACCCAGCTTGAAAGCCTTTATTTTGATGGCCGTAAAGATCGTACTAAAATCTTATCAAAGCAAGGTGAGCAATCATATCACAAATTATCTGTCGAAGAGCATATTTCTCTTGTTCAAGAACCCGGTGCACGCTATGTGGGACATGTTTCCCCTAGTGATGGAAAATCAAAAAGCATGTGCGAGTCCATAATCATTTTCTTACATCAAAACAAGATATCCCTGAATCACCTTGTTGCAGTTGGATGCGACGGAACGGCTGCAAATACTGGTTCAAAGGGGGGTGTTATAAGATTGATGGAAGAAGCTGTGGGCAAACCTCTACAATGGAATATATGTTTGCTTCATTGTAATGAGCTGCCTCTTCGACATCTTCTACAAAATTTAGACGGTCAAACAACAGGTCCATATGGCTTTTCCGGTCCAATCGGCAAAATGTTGGAGTGTTGTGAAAAGTCGGATATTGCAGAATTTGTACCAATTGAAGAAATACTTCATGTTTTACCGGATATTACAAATACCAATGATCTAAGCTGTGACCAAAAGTACTTGCATAATATATCCCAAGCCGTAGGTTCTGGAAACTGTCCCGTGTCTTTATTACAAAGAAATCCCGGCAAGTTATCACATGCTCGTTGGCTGACTGCGGCAAACAGAATTATGAGACTTTATATTGGAACTAAGAATCCATAAGACAATTTGGTCGTTCTAGCAAATTTCATTGGTCGCGTTTATGCTCCGTTATGGTTTCTTATCAAAAGTCATCCTTCTTGCAAAGATGGTGCGCGTCACTTATGGAAAATGATTTCATTGTCTCGATATCTGGACTCGAAATTCAAAAAGATCATAGACCCTGTCATCCAACGAAATTCATTTTATGCCCATCCGGAAAACCTACTTTTAGCTATGATGACAGACCCAAGAAAATCGATTCGTGAGCTGGCACTTCGGCGAGTGATGAAAGCTCGAGTGGAAAAAAGCGAAATAAATATTCGTAGGTTTACAGTGCCAAAACTCAACTTTAAAGCCAACGATTATGTAGATTTAGTCAACTGGCAGGGCGTACAAATAACTGAGCCCCCTGTAACGAAGTTCCTTGGCGATGAAAATATCTCGAACATTGTTAAAAGTGGCGATTGCAGTATTATTGCTTTTCCTCGGTTCCCATGTCATACGCAAAGTGTGGAACGTTGTGTTAAGCTAGTAACCGAAGCTTCTAGCGAAGTATTTGGATTCCAAAATAGGGATGGGTTGATAAGAGCTAGAATCGCATCTCGACAAAAAATGCCTGAATTTCATTCAAAAAAGAGTTTTTGTATAGAATAAAGTATACAACTACACCCTAATGGAAGGTTGGTTGGGTAGGGTGGGGGTGGAACTCAATAGCAGCAACCTCCACGTGGTGAGTTCTGGGTGGTTTTGTAACAGAAATCAGCAAAAAGCTGCAAAACATATAATTTCCCCCATTGCATATCGTTTTGATTTTGATATCCCTATACAATTTTTCAAGGCTGTTGTGAACCCTCAGGATATTTTTTGATCATGTCGAAATTTGTTGACCGCCTTTTTGAAGGTTAATGGCACCTATCCCCACTATGTATAATAGGAAAATAAAAAAAATATTTTTTTTTTTTTATTTCACTCCACCCTAATACCCACAGCCACAGTGCGTTCGGTTATTATTTACAATCGTTCTTAATATTGTTACGTTTTGCCGTTCCATATTCCATTCCGTATCGGTTTGCGTGCGACGGGCATGCGAGTGAGTATGACTGAAATTAATAATAATCGCAGTGCAGTCTACTCTACGTCCATAGCAACCCATGCGTGCGTACATGGCTATTTGCTGTGAGCTGTGCGTTTGGTGTTAGCTGTATTGGTGAAGTCTGAGTGAGAATGTGTTGTGAAGCCGTTGACTATCCGGTAGAGTTTTTAAATTCCCTGAAACCATCGGGTATTTCATACCATAGACATAGGCTAACTCTTCGGAAGGGCACACCCGTAATGCTCCTTCGGAACCTAAAACCACCAAAACTATGTAATGGCACTAGACTGAAAATCAAAGCTTTGCATACAAAATTAATCGAAGCTTTTATATTGACCATGGTTGCTCAAGAGGAAAAAATATTCGTGCCGCGCATTCCTCTGATACCTAATGACCTCCCCTTTAACTTTAAGAGATTACAATTTCCCCTTAAAGTGTGCCTCGCCATGACGATTAATTAGTCTCAGGGCCAATCTTTGAAATGCGCTGGTATAGATTTAAGGGAAGATTGCTTTACGCACTGTCAGTTTTACGTAGCTTGCTCTCGTGTAAGTTCACCTTCAAGTCTGGTAATGTTACTGCCGCCAAAAAAAAAAAAAACAAGAAACATTGTCTATAAAGAAATTCTTTAAAAATAAACTCTTTTTAAGTAACAATTTTTCTAAAAATGTACATTTTAATAGAGTCCCACGCGGACGAAGTCGCGGGTAACTGCTAGTGCTATCATATGCGGCTGTGAAGTCGATGAATAGGTGGTGAGTCTCGACTTGAAATTCATTTGTCTTTTCCAGGATTTGCCTCAGTGTGAAAATTTGGTCTATAGTCGAACTGCCGGGCCGGAAACCACACTGGTACTACGTGGCGATTAGTGTGTTGCAGAACGGTTTGAGACGCTCACGCAGTACGTTGGATAGGATCTTGTATGCGACATTAAGCAGGGGTATGCCTCGATAGTTCTTGCATAGGATCGCCTTTTTTGTAGATGGGGCATATGGAGCTGATAGTCCAGTCATCGGGCATACTTTCTTCCACCCATACTTGGTTGATGATTTGGTGCATGCGCCCTGCCAAAACATCACCACCGTATTTGAAGAGCTCTGCTGGTAAACCATCAGAGCCGGCGGCCTTGTTGTTCTTAAGCTTTTTTATTGCTAAGCCAACTTCTTTTATACTGGGTGGTGGAACTGGTTCTTCATTGACTGGACGTGGGTTCTCTTCTTGCCCTATCACTCTCTCTACATGATGCCCATTTAGCAGCTGCTGGAAGTGCTGCTTAAACACATCTACTATTCCCTGCGCTTCGGTAACTAGGTTTCCATCACTGTTCCGAAGTGCCTGCGTTCTGGTCTTGAAGCCAGCAGCCAGTTGCTTGGCTTTCTTGTAGAACTTTCGGATGTTGCTTCGATCGCGTGACTCTTCGATCTCCTTTAACTGGGAGACTGCGTATGCCCTCTTCTTTCTACGCAGGATTTTCTTCTCCTCCCTTCTCCTGTCTCGATACTCTTTCCTCCCTGCCCTTGTTTTGCGCTGCAGCTTCTTCATATGTGCATTTTCTGTCACCTTTTTCCTGCGTACGCCTTCATCATCATACCACGGGCTCTTTCTTTGGGGTGGCTGGTACCCTAAGGTGGTTTCGGCTACCTCTTTGATGATGTCGTGATACTGGGACCACTGGGTGTTGGCATCTGTGGTAGGTGAATACACTGCGGAGAGTTTCTCACACAGGCGCTCTTTGTAGACTCTGGCTACTCCAGGTGTGCTAAGTCGTCCAACGTCGAATTTCTTCTTCTGGGCGGAACGCAGCTTCTTCTCGTTGGATAGTCGAGCTCTGAACTTAGCCGTAACAAGAAAATGTCCAGAGTCGACGTTTGCTCCGCGGAATGTGTGCACGTTAAGGATGTTTGGATGCGTGCCTCGCGTCGATTAGCACATGGTCGATTTGGTTGGCTGTTCGACCGTTTGGAGAGCGCCAGGTTGCTGTGTGGATCCTTAGCCTTGGAAACCTAGTGCTACTTATCACCGTATTACGAGCTGCCGCGAAGTCAGTTAGTCGGTAACCGTTGTCTGTGGTCGTATCGTGGATTCTGTGTTTACCAACTAACCCGCCAAAGATGTTTTCCTTTCCGATTTTAGCATTGAAGTCCCCGAGCACAACTTTGACATCGTACTCCGGACAGGCTCCGTAGGCTCCATCCAGGAGGTCATAAAACTCCTCCTTGATAGGGTCTTCAACCTCGTCGGTAGGGGCGTGTGCACATATTAGGCTTATGTTTTGAAAAGTAGCTTTGATGCGGATAACAGCTGGGCGATCACTTATCGGCTTAAAGTCAATCGGCCTTACTAATAATCAAACACTAATGTCGACGTTTAGCTGGTTGCCAGATTTAGTAAAAATGTACAGCATTAGTGAAACGGTACCAATAAACAATTAGACCTACACATTTGCTAGTGCGACAACTTTCTTAGAAACTATTACATTTTTTGTCATCGCAGAATTCAAATTTCATAATTTATTTCACAACGAGGATTTCATTATAAAAAAAGGATTATTTAAATAGCAAATTAATTTGCCCAACAGATTTCTTTTAAAGGCTTTTTGAAGCTTATTATTTATAAGCAAAAAACAAAACAGAAAATATTAAATGCACAAAATATCCGCTGATCTGTCAAATATCGTATGCAAATCAGTAATGCCCTATTGTTCGATCGGACACAATTTTCGGTACTTTTTATAGTACGCTTTCTTTTGTTTTCTAATAAGTACTTCAGGATTGATTTATGAGTGAATTTGTGTCGTAATAAGGTCTCTTTTAAATTATACAATAAACGGAACACAGTTTATTAGAATGCTTTGATTTATTCGTTGGCTGATAATGCAAATCAAAACTTATTGGTAGTCTAAAGATCACATTTAGATCGTTAGCAAGTGAATATTTCCGAAAGAAATTAATTGGGTGAAAAAAAAGCCGTGGACATTCTTCTACACGAAAGCTGTCATATTTTCTCCTAGATGAATTCGCACCAAGTAATAAAGAACTTTGTATATCTTAAATTCGGACATACTACCTGATATTCCTCCAGCAGTTCCTTAATTTATTATTTCGCATGGATTTTTCTGAATGCTGACAATTCTTCTATCTATATTTTCTTCTAAGTCAACCTTTCCACAACAACCATTTCCACACCAATATTTAAGATCTTCATCCAAAATCGACCTGGGGCCTAAGGTACTGAGAATTGCAAAAAAAAAGGTATTCAGGTATGAGCTGTCCAATATTAAATGAACAGATATTTTATTCCCTTAGCGAATACTCTCAAGAAATTCTTGGAAAGATCCCAAGCTTATATCAAATTTATTTTTTACTCAGCATGCATTCGTTACAAACTAAAATGAAAGTCAATCATAAAGCAAGCACTAGCGGTTAAACAAGACAAAGCAGAGAAAATCACTAAGCATTTCTTTTAATCAAAATATTCGAAGTACATATTTTAGCCCAAATATTAATAAACGCTGCGTAAAAGTTATCAACTCGTTATTCAGCAGTTATGTAAAATTTTTGTGTGCTATCTGATGCCTACTAGCTAACTTACTTGTGCACACTTTTGTTTATTAATACCGGGGTAAGTGTTTAGAAATAAAACAAAAATGCATTGTTTTTCAATTTTGTGCATACATTTGTACAAATTTGTGTTTGCTAGACTTAAAAACCACTTGCATTGTTGTATTCCAACGAATAAAATTAGAAAACATTTACAATTTATTAAAATTTGTTTATAATTATAAACGGTCAGGCTGAACAACAGCGTATGTAAATTTGCTCCCATTACGAAATTCCATATTATCATTTAGAATAGTTGGGCAACACTCCTCTTCAAAATGACATTTCGGGAGGATTTATTTAGCTAATGCCCCAGATAAACATGGGTTTCTGAACATTAACATTTAACCTTACAGTTAGCGATGTTTTGGCAACTATATTTGCTTTTTGGTAAAGGGATTTTGGAAAGTGTGGGGTTGTTGCGTAAACTTCCAGACTAAAGTTGATTATTGGTAAGGCCGAATAACTTTTGTCCTAAGCCGATTTCCCACGACGAATCCGCATCCTAATACATGCAATCTTTTATGGCAGCTGTAATAAATATACCTATTTTTTCTTTTCATCATACCTGATCCTATCCATCGTATCTCCTGGATCGCGATAATATATGCTTTATACCGCCTGAGGACAGACTCAAGTTTTAGAGTAGCACCTGGGCCGGTGTTGAAGGGTAGTGATGCGATGTCATGAGAACACAAGCGTTCTCACCTAGCCTCTCACTATCAACTCCTACTCTCACCTCCACGGGGTGACTGGTGGGTGCCTAGTACCTCGACTGGAGATTGGGTAACCAACCCCTTTGGAAGGTCGTTGGTGGCAGCAGACGAGAGAGGGGGGAGGAGTGTTGTTTTCTCACTAAGACACCTCCTCTGGTACCAGACGGCAGCGGAGGAGTTCCCTAGATGGAGCCAACGGTGGCGTCTACAGTTCCAGTCAGGCCGAACTATTTAGTGTAATCCCTATAGAGCTGCTCTGACATATTCGGATACCAGGTCTATAGGGATTTCCAATACCGAGCCAGGGTGTTGGAGAAGAGTTGGTGGCGGATGAACCCTTAATGGGCCAACGGCAGCGCTCACATCCCAGAGTGGGTTACTGGCACCGGAATAACCGGCCTGCTGTCCTAAGGTCAAGGGCCTGGCCCTCCAGGTTGGGGGTTGTGCCGTCGGGGTAACTTCCCGACCATTTAAAAAAACACTAGTTATGGGAGAGACACGTGAAGCCTCGGATAACGATTTCCCTCAAACGGCAACTAGACCCGGAACGTCAACGGACAACGATTTGAGAGTATGTACCTGGAACGTGCGAACGCTGTACACCCCAGGTGCTACTCAAAAACTTGAGTCTGTCCTCACGCGGTACAAGGCAGTTATAACCGCGATCCAGGAGATACGATGGATAGGATCAGGTATGATGAAAAGGAAAAATTGCGATATTTATTACAGCTGCCATAAAAGATTGCATGTATTAGGATGCGGATTCGTCGTGGGAAACCGGCTTAGGACAAAAGTCATTGACTTTAAGCCGATAAGTGATCGCCTAGCTGTGATCCGCATCAAAGCTACTTTCCAAAACATAAGCCTAATATGTGCACACGCCCCTACCGACGAGGCTGAAGACCCTATCAAGGAGGAGTTTTATGACCTCCTGGATGGAGCCTACGGAGCCTGTCCGGAGTACGATGTCAAAGTTGTGCTCGGGGACTTCAATGCTAAAATCGGAAAGGAAAACATCTTTGGCGGGTTAGTTGGTAAACACAGAATCCACGAAACGACCACAGACAACGGTTACCGACTAACTGACTTCGCGGCAGCTCGTAATACGGTGATAAGTAGCACTAGGTTTCCAAGGCTAAGGATCCACACAGCAACCTGGCGCTCTCCAGACGGTCGAACCGCCAACCAAATCGACCATGTGCTAATCGACGCGAGGCACGCATCCAACATCCTCAACGTGCACACATTCCGCGGGGCAAACGTCGACTCTGACCATTTTCTTGTTGCGGCTAAGTTCAGAGCTCGACTATCCAACGAGAAGAAGCTGCGTTCCGCCCAGAAGAAGAAATTCAACGTTGGACGCCTTAGCACACCTGGAGTAGCCAGAGTCTACAAAGAGCGCCTGAGTGAGAAACTCTCCGCAGTGCATTCACCTACCACAAATGCCAACACCCAGTGGTCCCAGTATCGCGACATCATCAAAGAGGTAGCCGAAACCACCTTAGGGTACCAGCCACCCCAGAGAAAGAGCCCGTGGTATGATGATGAATGCGTACGCAGGAAGAAGGTGACAGAAGATGCACATATGAAGGCGCTGCAGCGCAAAACAAGGGCAGCGAGGGAAGAGTATCGAGCCAGGAGGAGGGAGGAGAAGAAAATCCTGCGTAGAAAGAAGAGGGCCTACGCAGTCTCCCAGCTCAAGGAGATCGAAGAGTCCCGCGATCGAAGCAACATCCGGAAGTTCTACAAGAAAGCCAAGCAACTGGCTGCTGGCTTCAAGACCGGAACGCAGGCTCTTCGAAACAGTGATGGAAACCTAGTCACCGAAGCGCAGGGAATAGTAGATGTTTTTAAGCAGCACTTCCAGCAGCTGCTAAATGGGCATCATGTAGAGAGAGTGATAGGGCAAGAAGAGAACCCACGTCCAGTCAATGAAGATCCAGTTCCACCGCCCAGTATGGAAGAAGTAGGCTTAGCAATAAAAAAGCTAAAGAACAACAAGGCCGCCGGCTCTGATGGTTTACCAGCGGAGCTCTTCAAATACGGTGGTGATGTTTTGGTAGGGCGCATGCACCAAATCATCAACCAAGTATGGGTGGAAGAAAGTATGCCCGATGACTGGACTATCAGCTCCATATGCCCCATCTACAAAAAAGGCGATCCTATGTCTTGCAAGAACTATCGAGGCATATCCCTGCTTAATGTCGCATACAAGATCCTATCCAACGTACTGTGTGAACGTCTCAAACCGTTCTGCAACACACTAATCGGCACGTACCAGTGTGGCTTCCGGCCCGGCAGATCGACTATAGACCAAATTTTCACACTGAGGCAAATCCTGGAAAAGACCAATGAATTTCAAGTCGAGACTCACCACCTTTTCATCGACTTTAAAGCCGCATATGATAGCATTCATCGTCAGGAGCTTTATGTGGCGATGGCCGAATTCGGGATCCCGGCAAAACTGATCCAGCTATGTAGCGTGACGCTGGAGAACACACGCTGCAACGTGCAATTTGGAAGTAGTTCCTCCGAACTATTCCAAACATGCACCGGATTTCGGCAAGGAGACGCACTATCATGTGACTTCTTCAATCTCGTGCTAGAGCAGATAGTGCGCAGGGCAGGTGTCAACACGAAAGGCACTATCTTCAACAAATCCGTCCAGCTACTGGGGTATGCAGACGATATTGACATCATCGGTCGCTCCCAGCGTGCCGTGATAGAGGCTTTTACGGCGATTGAAGAACAGGCGAAATTCGTTGGTCTTGTAGTTAATGAGGACAAGACTAAGTACATGCTATCAACAAACAAACAAGCATCTGTCCACCGCCTAGGACAGAACGTCACTATTGATAGCAACAATTTCGAGGTAGTTAAGGAGTTTATCTACCTCGGAGTAAACATGAACTCCACAAATGACATCCTAGTGGAGATCCGGCGAAGAATTACCCTAGGAAACCGCTGCTACTTCGGTTTGGCAAAACAATTGGGTTCAAAACTCCTAACTCGAAGGACAAAATGTATGCTTTACAGAACCCTTATCCTGCCAGTTCTGCTTTATGGCGCCGAGTGCTGGACGATAAGCAGGAAGGGAGAGCTGATACTGGGCTCCTTCGAAAGAAAAATTCTTCGACGGATTTTTGGTCCTGTGTGCGAGGAGGGCGAATGGAGGAGAAGATACAACCGCGAACTCTATGAGCTGTACCAAGATGTGGATGTAGTCCAAAAGGCCAAAATACGTCGACTACATTGGCTCGGCCACATTGAGCGAATGGACAATAATGCTCCAGCTAAGAGGATCTTCGAATCCCAGCCGCCAGGTTCGAGACGACAAGGAAGACCGAACCTCCGTTTCAAAGACCAAGCCATCGCGGATGCCAGAGCGCTTGGTCTGGATAACTGGAAGCAGCGTGCCCGGGATCGCAGAGGATGGAAGGCTGCAGTGTCTCAGGCAGAGACTCTCCACGGGTCGGGAGCCCGTTAAGTAAAGTAAGTACCTGGGGTGTACAGCGTTCGCACGTTTGGGGTACATACTCTTAAATCGTTGTCCGTTGACGTTCCGGGTCTGGTTTTTGTTTGAGGGAAATCGTTATCCGAGGCTTCTCGCGTCTCTCTCGACGGCACAACCCCCAACCTCGATGGCCAGGCCCTTGACCTTAGAACAGCAGGCCGGTTATTCCGATGCCAGTAACCCACTTTGGGATAAGAGCGCTGCCGTTGACCCATTAAGGGTTCATCCGCCACCAACTCTTCTCCAACACCCTGGCTCTGTATTGGAAATCCCTATAGACCTGGTACCCGAATATGTCAGAGCAGCTCTATAGGGATTACACTAAATAGTTCGGCCTGACTGCAACTGTAGACGCCACCGTTGGTTCCATCTAGGGAACTCCTCCGCTGCCGTCTGGTACCAGAGGTGGTGCCTTAGTGAGAAAACAATACTCCTCCCCCCTCTCTCGTCTGCTGCCACCAACGACCTTCCAAAGGGGTTGGTTACCCAATCTCCAATCGAGGTACTAGGCACCCACCAGTCACCACGTGGAGGTGTGAGTAGGAGTTGATAGTGAGAGGCTAGGTGAGAACGCTTGTGTTCTCATGACATCGCATCACTAGAAGTGCTCCCAGATTGAGGGGAAAAGCGCCAATTTTGGCGCTTTTTCAATGAAAATCAATAAAAAGGGGGAAAACGAGGGAAGAGCTTAAAAAAAAGGGGGAAAAATCTAAAATCTCTTTGAGACTTAAATTGCTTAAAAGTAAAATTTAAACGCATTTCCATTGCAAATAAATTTCAAAGAAATGAAAAGTTCACGCTAAATATGTATCTGAATGCATTCACTCGACTTTACGTTTTGTGTATTAGGAAAGAAAATTATTTCAAATTCAAATTTCATATAAAAATAAAGGCAAATTTCACTTATTGGAGAAAAAGGGGAACTTTTTTCAAATTTAGGAGAAAATGATTGCCTTTGCTGATAAAAAAAGGGGAAAACAGTCTTCACAGTCTGGGACCAGTGATCACTACCCTTCAACCGAAGAGAGTACAGTCATTAGAAAAACAGTTTCACAGATAGTAAATTTAAAGTTGCAGTTCGGCACTTTTTCGAGAGCCTGCCACAATATTTTGTGCCACGAAAGAGAGTCAACGGTCGAAGTGAGTTACAGTCATAGAAAATCTAAGAGAGAATTTTGCGGGGGAATCGGGTTCGGTCGGATTGCTGTGATGGTATTTCAAAACATAGTTTTGTTGTCCTTTATTATTTTTGCACAAAAAATTCATGATAGCCTTGATATACCTAATCTAATATTATACGAGTAAATGCGAAAATAGTGCTAGATGGGACCTCTAAAAATGACATACATGCTACTTTTTGTTGGGAAAACAAAACGTGAAGGGTATGAAGTAAGGGATCCAAGTTTAAAGGACGAAATAATTTTTTCTCAAGTTAGGGAAATTTAAATTCATCATAGGTATCTACATTTGGTAAGAAATGAATACATATGCTGCATATTTTACCAATGAATTTAAATGTGTAGGTGCTATTTGGTTGGCTTGAAAGATATGATAGTTTTGGACCCGATAAGTGGCGTTCTTGCTGATATAAATATTTTAATTGAGTTAGTCGAAGTAGGTACTAATTCTATACGCAGACGAAGTCGCGGGTAACAGCTAGTTATATACTAATTATAAAGCGACCACGAAAGGAGAAGAATTTAATTAAAGCTTAACAATAAGCGGGAAAAGCGAAGGTAAAGCAAGGAATAATTTTATATATAATATAAGGAAAATTGAAGGTATTTTTTTTTTAAACAGGGACTTCCAAGTTTCATACCCCCTATAAATTGGCGGACCAACTGGAAGTGTTGGCCGCCCGCAATTTATCCCGGTTGCCCGGGAAAATAGGCAAAGTCCCAAGGGAGACATTTGAATCCGTAATCCAGACTGAAAACTGCAAACCGGACGCCAATCCGAAAAATACCCGTTGGCGCAGCGGTTAAGAAAGCGGCTAATGACACCGGTGATACGGAAGAACTACGGTTCAAATCCCGGTCGGAACATCCTTAAGTACAAAGAAATTTCGAAGATATATATACTTATACTAGCAGTTGCCCGCGACTTCGTCCGCGTGGGACTCTATTAAAATGTACATAGAAAAAATTGTTACTTGAATAGTGTTTATTTTTAAAGGATTTCTTTATAGACAATGTTTCTTGTTTTTTTTATTGGGCGGCAGTAACATTACCAGACTTGAAGGTGAACTTACACGAGAGCAAGCTACGTAAAACTGACAGTGCGTAAAGCAATCTTCCCTTAAATCTATACCAGCGCATTTCAAAGATTGGCCCTGAGACTAATTAATCGTCATGGCGAGGCACACTTTAAGGGGAAATTGTAATCTCTTAAAGTTAAAGGGGAGGTCATTAGGTATCAGAGGAATGCGCGGCACGAATATTTTTTCCTCTTGAGCAACCATGGTCAATATAAAAGCTTCGATTAATTTTGTATGCAAAGCTTTGATTTTCAGTCTAGTGCCATTACATAGTTTTGGTGGTTTTAGGTTCCGAAGGAGCATTACGGGTGTGCCCTTCCGAAGAGTTAGCCTATGTCTATGGTATGAAATACCCGATGGTTTCAGGGAATTTAAAAACTCTACCGGATAGTCAACGGCTTCACAACACATTCTCACTCAGACTTCACCAATACAGCTAACACCAAACGCACAGCTCACAGCAAATAGCCATGTACGCACGCATGGGTTGCTATGGACGTAGAGTAGACTGCACTGCGATTATTATTAATTTCAGTCATACTCACTCGCATGCCCGTCGCACGCAAACCGATACGGAATGGAATATGGAACGGCAAAACGTAACAATATTAAGAACGATTGTAAAGAATAACCGAACGCACTGTGGCTGTGGGTATGCATATGTGCATCCATCTGTTTCTGTTATGCTTTCCATGGGTACGATATACTCAACCCACTCACCCCCAAGCAGAGCTGGCAGTCGAGAAATCAATTTAAATTTCTTGCTGATCAAATAAATCTGTCTTTAATTTCTTCTAGCTCTGCCTCCGGAAGGAGCAGAAAGATAAATGATGGCTTAGAATACTCGGGGAAGTATTGACTAAAGAGCATTTTAAGCATTTTTGGATTGGCCAAGCCTTATGAATATAATAGCAGGTTGAGTGAAGTAAGGTTAAATAAAAAAGCTTGCATCCTCTTTTTCAACCTTTATAACTCGAATTTTGAAAAAAATGCGAAATAAGGCAGGTGTCAACACGGAAGGCACTATCTTCAACAGATCCGTCCAGCTACTGGGGTATGCAGACGATATTGACATCGTCGGTCGCTCCCAGCGTGCCGTGATAGAGGCTCTTACGGCGATTGAAGAATAGGCGGAATTCGTTGGTCTTGTAGTAAATGAGGACAATACTAAGTACATGCTATCAACAAACAAACAAGCATCTGTCCACCGCGTAGGACAGCAACAATTTCGAGGTAGTTAAGGAGTTTATCTACCGAACCTCCGTTTCAAAGACCAAGCAATCGCGGATGCTAGAGCGCTTGGTCTGGATAACTTGAAGCAGCGTGCCCGGGATCGCAGAGGATGGAAGGCTACAGTGTCTCAAGAGACTCTCCACGGGTCGGGAGCCCGTTAAGTAAGTAAGTACTTTCTTCGGTAATAAAATTCAACTTTTTCAATTGTTACTATGTATTTAAAAAAAGTAAAAATGCAAATTCGCGCGAATTTCTTACTATTATTTTCTTCAACAGAAAGTTAATAGAAACAAAGTTTAGAAAAGAATAGTCGAAATCAGAATATGCTATTCGCGGCGAATTCCTTACTATTATTTTCTTCCACAGAAAGTTGATAGCATATTCTAATATCAACTTTATGGTGAAGCAAATTATAGTACATACATGAAATAAGTTTTTTTTTTCTAAACTGAAATGATTTAATATTATTAAATATTAAATATAAATATAAAATGAAAACTCTTTATTTAATCTTTTGTCGCTTTGATTATCTACAGGTTGACTAATCAGAGCAGTAAAATAACTTGAAAGTGACATAAGGCCATAATGGCCTTATGACGCTTTTGCAAGGCGACATAAGACCATACGTTCGAATATGGCCTTATGTCGCTTTGTGAAAGTGTCATAAGGCCATATTTCGAAATATGGCCTTATGTCACGGCACCGTCGGCCATGTAGTGACTATTTGACAGCATAAACAACTAAAATGATAAACAAATACTACAAAAAAAGTAGCAATGGAGAAGGTTTTGCAACACATAGGGCTTTTGCTTTTCGGTGGTATAAAATACCAAAGAATTGCAAAAATGCGAACCCACGCGGGCTGTGTAGTGATTATTAGTTTACTAATTGTGTTTTTTTTTTCTTAAATGCTGTTGAAACGTTGGTCGCGAACCCCGATAAAAAGCCGGGCAATAAGGAATCAGATAAGTACACTTTGTAAATGTTTTTGCTTCTAGGTCATTTGCAATTGTCTATTACGTCTCGCACTCTGGATTTTATAAACTTTGGCATAAGTTTTGAGTTTTTGATGAAATACTTCCTGGCCAACTCTAAGCGACACTGAACGAGACCGTGAGTTACAAAAGTTTTTCGATTTCTCGTGTGCCTTCAGCAACCCTTCAGATATTCTTTGCCGGGTCAGTTAGGTACGACCAACATCTCAGGATCTGACAGTGCCTTTAAATTGCGAAGTACCTTATAAGCTGAAGATGGGTGATCATGTTTTGCCCAAAAAGAGCATAATACGGCTGACATCCAATGGATTCATGTGTGTCGGAACGCAAGGCGCATGCTATGCAAGATAAAAGAGAATCCCAGTCATTTTGTTGCTCACTTATAAGTACTCGCAGCTTGTTTAAGACACTGCGGTTGACTCTTTCCGAGATGTTGGCTTGCGGGGAAAAAAGGGCAGTCCGCACACGCCTAACACCATAATCCGACAAGAATTTCTGAAATTCATTCGAAATGAATTGTTTTCCGTTGTCGGAATGAATGACTTCGGGTGTGCCAAAGGCATAAAAAACTTCGTTTTCAAGGAATTGCACGCAAATTTCGAGAAATGACCCACCGCAATAAAAATGGACACGTTACCTCGCTTAGTTCGCGGATTTGGTCCTAAGAGGTCGATGTACAGGCGTTGCATCGGTCTTTCAGACACTATCTGCTGGGTGATAGGTGGACGAAGAATCGTGGTAGGTGCCTTCATGGCATGGACTTACACATATCGTATTGACTTACAAATGTTTTATGTCCCTTACTATTATGGGCCAATAATATTTTTTGCGAATGCGACTATATATTTTGGCGAAGCCGCTATGGCAAGACAATTTGGTGTCTTTTACAATTTTTTTGTTAATATATTTTCCCGACACCGGTCCGGAAGAGCAGATTGGTTTTTAATGATTTCCTCTCTAAACTTGGCATACTTATTGCTCCGAGGCTCTGAAGCTCCGCACACTCAGGACAGCGGCAAGACATTCCAGCTCCGTGACGGTGAAGTTCGTTTGTGGCTTGTTGAGCTTTTTGGACATAAAAGCTATCGGAGTTTTGTGTTTACTCTCATCAAGTTGGATGAGAACACCACCTACGCCATCAGAGGACGCATCGCACTGAATAGCAAATTGCTTACTAAAGTCTGGCTGTGTTAGTAAGGAGCAGAGGTAAGTGCCAATTTTAATTTTTCGAATGCTTCTACAGCTTCAGGTGTAATTTTGAAACCTTTTTTCTTTTTTAGACAGTCTGATAAGGGAGAAGCTTGATCTGAATAGTTCTTGATAAATCGCCTATACCACCCGGTTAAGCCTAAAAGTCTCCGAACTTGTCTTGGTGTCTTAGGAACGGGAAACTCTACCATTGCCTGGATTTTATCCGGATTTGTCTTCACGTTACCCTGACCGACAATGTATCCTAGATACTTTTAGGCCTATTATCGTTAGCGAGTCGAATTATTCGCGTAAATCGAGTCAGTTGTCGAAACACTCGCCTTGTTCGATTAGGGTCGGCGATTTATAGGCCTATTATCGTTAGCGAGTCGAATTATTCGCGTAAATCGAGTCAGTTGTCGAAACACTCGCCTTGTACGATTATGGTCGGCGAATTAATTCATTTGCTTAGAAAAGGCTACCTATATAATAAAAATGAAAATGACAGCACCAAAACGACAATTCGAACATTTATGTCAACAATAAAGGAATTCAAAATAAAAAATTTGTGTGCCTTAAATATTAAATATTCTTTATTGGATTTTTTTTGGAGCTCCAAATTGTACCAACCCTTTGTCTATTACTGGGTTTTGTTCAAAATGTATATAGAAATATGAATTGAATGTGTTTTATAGGTTTTTCTTGAATTTTCATTCATTTCTCTAGCTCATAAGTTACATTCGCCTCAGGTTTCACCAAATAGTTTCGTTCGCCGAAAATTGAAGTTTTAGGCGAACGATATTTCATAAATTCGCAAACCGCAATAAGGCGACTTTAAATTCGCCAGCGGTTTGACAGTTCAGGCGAATGAATTTTGTTCAATTCGCTAACCATAATACAAATAAGTCACATTCGCCTTTTTTTTTGTTCGACTCGCTAACGATAATAGGGGCATTAATTCATTCGCCTAGAAATCAAAGGCTACCTATATAATAAAAACGAAAATGACAGCACCAAAACGACAATTCGAACATTTATGTCAACAAAAAAGGAATCCATAAAAAATTGTATGCCTTCAATATTAAATATTCTTTATTGGATTTTTTTGAAGCTCCAAATTGTACCAACCCTTTGGCTATGTCTGGGTTTCGTTCCATGAGCTCAACTAGCTTCTGGATTTCGCTGAAATTGCTTCCTTTGAAACTATAAAAGGAAATTTTCATTATAAAGGGTGATTAAATTTTAAGGGCCGATGTTGAATGTGAACCACACCTAAACGTCAAGTTTTTTTTCCTTTCCTTCTGCATTTCATTTGACATTTCTCAATTTCAGACTAACTCAATTTGAACCATGGAAAGACACTCAATCTAGCAACGCGTTAAAGTTATTCAGGCTTATTATGAAAATGGTCATTCAAATCAAAATGCATATCGTGCACTTCGTGATTTTTTCGGTTAATTTAATCGTGCAAATGTGCGAAAAATCGTGCAAACATTTTAGCAAACCGGGTCTGTAGGAGATGTTAAAACACTGAAGAGCCGTCCAACTCAACTCGTCGTCGTGCCTAAAATTTGCACCTCTCACGCTCGTCGTTGATGAACATTATGCATAAAGACTTGCATTCCCTTTGCTGGGTTCCGGGAGACTGTGATATCCCAGGGAACTGTGCAGCTGACGAACTTGCGAGATGAGGCTCCTCCGGCGTTGATAGTGTTAGTGCAGGTACCGCTCTCATACGTTAAACAAATTATCAAGGCGGACGCAACAAGAAAAGCAAATCATAGGTGGAAACATCTAGGATATTGTGACGTTGCCAGGCTAACTTGGCCGACACTGGATACAAAGAGATCCAAAGAGCTTCTGCGTCTCAACAGACGTAGTATCTAACTAGTCGCTAATATCATCACCGGTCATTGTATTCTCGGCAGACACACTCAAAGACTTGGGCTGCCACATAATGACTTTTGTAGAAGCTGTAGGGATGAAGAAGAGGACGAGTCCGTCGCTCACCTCATCTGCAGCTGCCCTGCCCTTTCCAACCTAAGGATGGCGCATTTAGGAAGCTATTTCCTCAATGATCTCAGCGATCTATGCTACCTCAGCGCTGCCAGCATTCTTGGCTTTATCAACGGAATTAAATGGTTCACAACGAGTAACTAGTAAAGGAACCCCTAAACGCCAGTGGTACGCACAATGGGCCGATTAACGGCCTAAGTCTTTCTCTTACCGAGAGCCACTTTAACATACATACATAAAGACTTGCATTTACGCTTACAAGGTGCAATTGGCTCAAGAACTAAAGCCTCCTGACCATTTCATGCGTCGTCAATGGTCAGAATGGTGGCAATAAATTGCAACAATGGATGATCTATTTTCGAAGAAAATCATCTTCGGTGATGAGGCACATTTTCACCTCAGTGGATTCGTCAGAATTGCCGCATTTGGGCGAATGATAATCCAAGAGTGATTGTCGAAAAACCAATGCACCCACAAAGAGTGACTGTTTGGTGCAGTTTATGGGCTGGCGGCATCATGGGCCGTATTTTTTCCAAAATGAGGCCGGTCAGGCAGTTACTGTGAATGGTGTTCGCTATCGTGAGATGATAACGAACTTTTTATGGCCCGAATTGGAAATTATGGATGTGGACAATATGTGGTTTCAACAGAACGGTGCGACTTGCCACACAGCTAACGAAACAATGGCTCTTTTGCACGACAAATTCAATGGCCGTGTTATCTCACGTGGTGGCGATGTCAATTGACAGCCAAGATCATGTGATTTGACACCGTTAAACTTCTTTCTTTGGGGTTATTTGAAAGAAAAGGTGTACGTCGATAAGCCAGCAACAATTCAAGATCTAAAGGATGAGATAATTCGAAACATTAACGACATAGAAGCGGCCATTTGGCCGATATTTTGTCCCATACATAATTGAACCATACCAATATTATCATAATAAAAAGAAAGGACAATAATTTCCTAAATAATGTTTTATTCAAAATCAACATCGGCCCTTAAAACTTAACTGCCC
The DNA here is from genome assembly GCA_948293265.1 of Cheilosia impressa. Classification (NCBI taxonomy): domain Eukaryota; kingdom Metazoa; phylum Arthropoda; class Insecta; order Diptera; family Syrphidae; genus Cheilosia; species Cheilosia impressa. Next base: position 46,593,329 of record OX411880.1, read on the forward strand.
TTTATATGTATGTAGAAATATGAATTGAATGGTTTTATACCTTTTTCTTGAATTTTCATTCATTTCTCTAGCTCATAATTTACATTCGCCACAGGTTTCACCAAATAGTTTTGTTCGCCAAAATTCGAAGTTTTAGGCGAATGATATTTCATAAATTCGCATACCGCAATAAGACGACTTTAAATATGCCAGCGGTTTGACAGTTCAGGCGAATGAAATTTGCTCAATTCGCTAACCATAATATAAATAAGTCACATTCGCTTATTTTTTTGTTCGACTCGCTAACGATAATAGGGGCATTAAATTCCCGCATGCAGAACTTGCTTTTGTCGAGGTTAATGGTGAGATTTGCCCTACATAAGCAGACAGCCACCTCGTTCAGTATACGGATGTGGGAGTCGAAATCCGCTGTACATATCAACAGGTCATCTAAGTATACAAACACATGTTCTCGTAGACGCGGGGGAATTACACGGTCCATCAGCCGACACATCCTCTGTTCGGCGTTGCATAGCCCGAAAGGCATAACCGTAAATTGGTAGAGTGGCTAACCGGGTACTCCAAATGCAGTTTTGCTTTTGGACTCATTATTTGGCGGAATTTGCCAAAATGTAACTTTAAGGTCAAGCCCCGTACTAAAAAATGTGTCTTGCTGTCTACTTAGAAAACCGTCGATATGTGGCAGCGGATACGCGTCCTTTACGGTCACAGCGTTCACTTTTCGAAAGTCCAAACACAATCGGACTTTAACAGGCTTCCAGACGAGCACCGTAGGGGAACACCAAGGAGAATTACTCTCTTCGATCACGCCAAGCTCTAACATGCGGTCCAACTCCTTGCAACCTTCTCCTGACGAACCGGAGACAATGGATAGTGCCGAGATTTGATGGGCATTGCGTTGCCAACATCAATATTTTGAGTTTCAAGACTCGTTCTACCAAGACTTACCTCAACAAAGTTTTCCGAACTTTTTCGTTGCATTTAAGCGAAGGTTTTGCTCGGGGGTGAGTACTATCAGATCAGCTAAAAATAAAGAAATAGTTGGTGCAACAGGTCGGGCCTAGCTTCTCACAACAATTCGTTTTGTGTGAGTTTTTCATTTTTGGGACGAATGGAAGGGATCTACAATTTTATGCCGAATCCAAACGGCTAATTGAGAAGCCTCTTCATGACACTTATACTCTCGGATGTTTGTCAGACGTTCGCGAGAGGTGGTGGAGTGGAAAAAAATCTTGAGTTGGAATTTGGGTTTTTCTCGGGATTTGAACTTGTGACCCCTCGCTTAGTAGTCCAACACACTAACCACAAAGCCACTGCACCGACACTATCAGATCAGCTGCTTCTTTAAAACTAACACTTCCTTCACTTAGCATGACATTGGTCTGGATTTCGTTGACTTGTGGGCCTAAATGGAACTCTCTCATGAAATTCATTCACAGGTAAACCTTCTGAGTTAAATTGGGAATTAAGTAGAACAAAATGGGTTTAGTAACGCCGTTCAGCGTAGTTCGCAAAACCCCACAATCTCATGCGCTCTACCGTCAGCTGTTCGCACATGGTTCTTGTAAGGCTTTACTCTAATCTCATTTCGCTCCATTAAATCAAGTAAACCGAAAAACTTGCTCACCAGCCAGCTGAACGTTGGCGTACATCCGACCGTCTGTGAATATAAATAAATAAATATATAAATTAGAATATGTAGCTACTGTACGTTTTAAAATTTGTATTGGAGCATTTTTTGAAGAGGGATCACTACTCTTATTCAGCATATCGGGACTTAACTGGATGTGGCGGTGTTGTTCTCTCAGGAACGACTCTCCCCGCTTCTCCTTTCATACCTGCGATAGTTTCCTGAATGCTTCGTACATTCCGGAGTTGCCACACATATTTCGGACGTGAGACGGACATTGGTAGAAAGTGTGACCAGATTGATCACAGTTCCAACAGCTAAGAGCCGAAAAGCTTACTCTTCTACTGCCAGATGCTAAGGCAGCGACTTCTTCTACGTTCGGATCAGATGTTTCTGTCTCTTCTTCTATCCTGATCTCATGAACCGCCCTTTGAGAAGAGGATCGCTTTGCGAGCAACCGCTCAGTTTCCCTAGCTTTGTTTCGAAGCTGCTCTAAGGTTTTTATGTCTGCGGCTAGAAGCACTTCACCTAACTTATCCCTCGCGTTACTTCTTATGACATCCACTAACTTTTTGGTATCGAAGGGATCGTTGAGGCGATCGTTAAGATCTATTATCGATCCATAAAAATCATCGAACGATTCCTTGTATTGTTGCTTTCTAGTCAGCAACTTCATGAAAATGTCTACGTCGCTCTCTGTACGACCAAACTCTTTCTTCATCGCGGTCTAATTGTCCGCAAAGTTTGCAGTCGGGTTTTTGCGCAAAAACGCCCAGAACCACTTATTCGCTTTTCCAAACAAAAGCGTATGGAAGTTTGCGGTTATTTGTTCGTCGCTGTACGACGACGAAGCCTGCAGACGGTTGATCTTTAAAAAACTCTTTTTAAAAACTCGGTGACATTCTCCGTCCCATCGTATCTCACGTTCCATCGATCTAGTCTACACACTTCAGACACGCTGAAGTTAGAACCTTGAGCATTTGAAGCTGATTGAGAAAGAGAACGTCTGGGGTTTGGAACAGGAGGTATAACGCTTGTTGGTTGCGGTGGGTATTGTTGAGGGATGTCACCATCAAATGGGTTATTAGGCGCATTTGCAGGGTTGGTAATGTTGTCCATCCTGTCTAATACCCTATTCATAAACACGTCCATCTGTTGAAAGAATCGGATCTGGTTTATATTTAGATTGCGTTCGATTCTCTCAGCCAAATCATCGCAACTAGAGTTCCGAGCATTAGAAGGACCTGCACCAGGTTGCTCGCTTACTTTTTGTTCTTGAGACATGTTTGGTGATGAACTACCCTACCACAAAGGCAAGGACGAACTTCTTTTTCTGAATAGACAAACGAAACTAGATCACTGAACACAATAAAAGGGTACGGAATAAAATTGTAACAGCAGACCTAATCACAAAAGGTTTAAAATTTGAAGAAAACAAAAAAAAATCGGAACCTAGATAAAACAAAGCTTAATTTATAAAAAAAATTAAAAATAGAAATAAAAGTAAAAAAAAAAGGATGATTCTATATTAAGAATTGTGTATATCTAACAACGTTTGGCAAAAAGTTGTATATACTCGATTACAATGAATTAAATTCATAAACTGGTTGAGGATGAGGAAAAGATGCCGTAGTTATGTAAGCCAATAAAAAAAGGAAATTGAAATAAACTACTTTTACACGATAAAATTTTAAAGTAACTCTACTGAATTTACTTTAATCACCATTTTTATCGTTTCAGGACACTTAACAATAAAATTACATGACTGCAGTGGCTCCAATGCAACAAAAACGACCAACTATTTGCTTAGAGGATAACACAGAAGACAATCTTTTCATATCCACTGGTCTCTCTATACAAAAACAATTTGTACTAAATATGCTTGTATGTGCCCGGGCATATGTGAACCTGCTTTACAGATTCCCACATGACTCAGGCACTTTAAAACAAATTATTGTTTCGTGGTTTGGTACCATCTTTCTCATCGCTACGCGATACCGGGACTATGTCACTCAATCATCGGGACTTATAAGGAAGGATGATTCCAAACCTACAAAAAAATTTTAAAAATAAAAAAAAAACTCTAACAAAAGTTGAAAGGCTAAAAAAAAAAACATAAGCCACGCTATGTTTTAAGCGGTCCTCACGTTGTGGATGCCACTTAAAAACCGAGGCATCGGTTACAACGCTTCACGATTGGGCGCCATTTCGCAACGTGCTGCTTGCCTTGTCATTGGTCCTTGCTGGCATGCTTGCACCCGCTCTCTAAGCTGGCCGGAGGGCGTGGGAGCTTGACCCAGGCACGTCACAAAAACCATCAATTCATGCCAGTCTTAACATTGTGGTGTTATAACGTTGCAAGAAACTGCCTCTACCCACCCTACCATGGTCACCTACTTGCCTCAGTGACCCCTTCCTACAAATTTCTTATTATATATATAAATGTATAATAAGGTAAAATTGTCTTAAAAGACTCACCAATAACTTTTCACAACTGGCGATGAAGTGGCCACAGCATCCAGGTTGCGCTGGTACGATTCCTTTTATTGTTGTAACTGTATCATTTCTCTAAAAAAGGTTATTATTAAGTATATATATCTTTGAAATTTCTTTGTACTTAAGGATGTTCCGACCGGGATTTGAACCGTAGTTCTTCCGTATCACCGGTGTCATTAGCCGCTTTCTTAACCGCTGCGCCAACGGATATTTTTCGGATTGGCATCCGGTTTGCAGTTTTCAGTCTGGATTACGGATTCAAATGTCTCCCTTGGGACTTTGCCTATTTTCCCGGGCAACCGGGATAATTTGCGGGCGGCCAACACTTCCAGTTGGTCCGCCAATTTATAGGGGGTATGAAACTTGGAAGTCCCTTTTTAAAAAAAAAATATCTTCAATTTTCCTTATATTATATATAAAATTATTCCTTGCTTTACCTTCGCTTTTCCTGCTTATTGTTAAGCTTTCCTTAAATTCTTCTCATTTCGTGGTCGCTTTATAATAAGTATATAATTTTTTCACTATCAATACTCGTCTATACTTTTCCTGACTGTTTCACGATTTAAATCACACTTTTTTAATTGACGTATTTGATATTTTCGGCGCGAAACTAGTCCGACTGAAATTCAAATAACTATTAAACGACATAGGAATCAGTCAACGGCAAAGCCAGACAATTTCCCTTTTTCTAGTACTGCTGTTCTCAATATTACTCTCTTTTAGTTCGTTCCGTTGCCGTTGCCGTTTCCAACTCTCTTTTAAATTCTCTCTTAGCCTGAATTTCTTGTGTTTTGTATCGTCTCTGCACTCCTACCTTACCCAGATTCATGATTGTAGACATAGGTAAGTGACTTGGCTAAGTAGTGCAACAATGGTCGGCCATGACATTGTATATAGAGACTATAGTACTATCATCAACACGAAAATTTTCTTAGCCGGACATACCGTCGGATGGTGTTGCTGTCTTGCTAAGTTGCTTGTAGCACCAAAATAGAGAGGAATAGCCACACTTGTGATGAGTGAAAAGAAACATTTGGTTGGTTGTGGTGGCTGGTCGGTACTCGGTAGGTAGCAAAAAGCAAATAAAGCGATAAAAACATCATAAGGGTTTCTTTCTCTGTTACTCGCACAATGAGGTTCTATCTCTTCATGCATGAGTAGTTTCTTTGAACAAGACATGATGAGAAATTTCTGCTTTGGAATTTCGATCGTATGAAAGGCAAATCTGGATATTTGTGCTTATGAAAGAAAACGATTCTGTTCGTGTGCCTTTTTATGATGAGATGACGGTTGATCTTTTATTTTATATTTGAAAATTCGTTCTTGTAGATATTTGAATGCAAATGGAGTAGGTATATTTCAAGTTAATATTTTTGTCGTATTTCTGTTAGTTATGAATTCATGACCATCAATTTAATTATAGTGTTGTTGTTGATATAATATTATATCTGCAATTAATTAACCCCAATTGCGGATGTGAATGTTACATTATATATATGCGAAAGGAGATAAAATTGACGTTTCGACGATTATCGTTTTTTGGTTGTTACACGAAGTACAAGCATCGTCGAGACGATATCGTTATATCGTTTTGTGCTTACGTGATTAGACCCCAGTATAAATGAAATCAGCTTTTTATGCACTCCAAATAACACCGACTCATTGGATTATTCGAAAAATAAGCCAAGCTTTCATCTATGTTTTGGTAATGTGGAAAAACCGAAATAAGGGCCTCAATGATATCAATAATACGACAGAAAAATTACGGATAGGGTTGTAAATAAAATAGAAAATGGTGCTTTTGCCCATATTAAAAAGAGTAACCAACACAATAGTGTACCTATCCATGGCTTTATGAAGAACGAGTCTTCAGTTAAATAAAGAAGTATGAAAAATAACGTTGGAAGGGAGGTATAAAAGTTAATATCAATTTAAAAACTTTCAGTATACGCCGTACGGGTATACATTATGAAATTTTCATTGTAGTTTTGTAACTGTAACTGACTGTTTCAAAAAAAGTTCCATACTTCTTATTAATAACTTCAAGCATACATTTCGAACATGAGTTTTTTTTTTTAAATACCTTCAAGATCCGATAACCATAATCAATTAAATAATTCGAGTAAATCAGAATAATCAATCATCACCATAGAAGAAAGAAATCCAATTCTCAATTTATCTGTGCTTTGAGCAGAATTGAAGAATCTCGTGAATCGAAAATGCAGAAATTCTTCCAAAGAAAAAGAAATGCATACCCAAATACACACAAAGTAGGTACCTGCTCATCTCATTCATAAAGCAACAGACGACAAACCTGACAAATTATGAAATCGAACCAAAAAGGGAGAGAAAGAAATAGAATAGACTACAAAACCCACCCTCATCCACACTCTGAAATCGGAAAGGGAAAGCATATCAGAAAACAGCAATGCAAATGCAAATGGCTATGCATATGCATTCATTCATGTAAGGATGTGCGCGTTCCACTTGAGTTGCTTTTCCTTTAGAAAATATATCAGCCACCAGCGCTGACACCAATGCAACCGCCACCATCGAGGTTTCTGCGCCTACTAAAGTAAACCAACGAAATCTATGATCTTCACCCTCTAAAATATTTGAGCTTAGGTATGGAGACGATGGTGGCGCAATGGTAGGATACACGAAGTGATAGTACTATAATGTTTATATACAATGGCCATGAGAAGGTTTTGCAACATCTCTAAAAGCTGCGGATTGAAAAAGTGGATTGAGATGCGTCAATCTCCCAAACCATTGAAACCGAATGGCGGCAATTCACGGTTCCAAGATATGTCTCTTAGATCCACAAAGAAAATATTTTCAAGTCTACGTCTTCGCGGACGAATTCATGGCTGCTATGGTTGCTGCATCTATTTAAGATCCATGTATGCAGTCGGAGTGGTTAAGGTTAAACCATAGACACATTATTACTAGATGGTCCATTTCATACCCCGACCTGGAACAGCGTATACCTCACCCTTTTACTCCTAATAGATGGCGTCCCAATGCCATTGGTCAAATTATAAAGCTTTTTTGTGTTCCGTATTTGGGCTCTGCGAAATAAGGCCCCAAAAAATTCTACAGGAAACAATAACAACGATTTTAAATAAAATTTGGGGTGTTATTTCCTTTTTTGGGGCTTTATTTTCTAATGAAAATTGGGGTCTTATTTCCTTATGAAATAATTATGAAAATCGAGCGAATTTTTGCACCAAAATTTTCATTATTTGTTAATGTTACAGTTTATTTTACTAAAAATCCAAATCTGAAAATATTTACAAATTTGTTTTTAAATATTTCCGTTATTTTTCATTGTATTGAATAAAAAAACGAGAAAATGTTACGAAGAAATGTTTCAATATATTGAAGAAAATGTACTGGATATGGAGCCTTCAACAGTAGTAACTGAGTATGAGGAAGCCAAGAGGAAAGCCAACCGAAATGTGTTTACTGAATAAAAAAGAATTGAAATATGTATACAGAAAAAACAACAACAAAATTGGGGTGTTATTTAATTTTTGAAATTGGGGTGTTTTTCATTATGAAATAATACCCCAAATTTGGGGCCTTATTTAATTTTTTTTTTTGGGGGCCTTATTTCATCGCAGTGGGGACTTATTTCATATTTGAATATGGGGTATTATTTCATAATGAAATAACACCCCAAATTCGGGGCCTTATTTAATTTTTTCTTTTGGGGCCTTATATCCTGAAGCCCCATATAAAGGGTGATTTTTTAGCTGGTTTGGTTTTGGCAACACTGGTTTTGACAGCTGACGTGTGTTTAGTACCTTGTGTCACTGTCAAACAGCTTCAGTTTGGTTTGCAATTTAACCATGGATCGTCTTACAAATGAACAACGCTTGCAAATTATTGAATTTTACTATCAAAATTCGTGCTCGGTTCGAAATGTTCATCGCGCGCTGCTTCCATTTTATGATCGGCATTTGGTGAACAGTTATAGGCCTATTATCGTTAGCGAGTCGAATTATTCGCGTAAATCGAGTCAGTTGTCGAAACATTCGCCTTGTACGATTATTGTCGGCGAATTAATTCATTCGCCTAGAAATCAAAGGCTACCTATATAATAAAAACGAAAATGACAGCACCAAAACAACAATTCGAACATTTATGTCAACAAAAGAGGAATTCAAAATGAAAAATTTGTGTGCCTTAAATATAAAATATTCTTTATTGGATTTTTTTGAAGCTCCAAATTGTACCAACCCTTTGGCTATAGCTGGGTTTTGTTTCATATGTATGTAGAAATATGAATTGAATGGGTTTTATACGTTTTTCTTGAATTTTCATTCATAAGTTACATTCGCCTCAGGTTTCACCCAATAGTTTTGTTCGCCAAAATTTGAAGTTTTAGGCGAATGATATTTCATAAAACATCCATGCATTCATTCGTGAGATACCGGCCGATATGTGTGAAAGAGTATGCCAAAATTGGACTCAGCGGATGGGCTACCTGAGACGCAGCCGCGGTGAACATTTGCATGAAATTATCTTTAAACATTAAATTGCAAGGTTCAAACTATCGATTCAAATAAATATTTCATTAATTTTTTCGAATTTTTTGTGTTTTTTTTTTTTTAAAGTTCTAAACCTCTTAAAAAATCACCCTTTATGTATCTAGGTATTTGAAAGATACACAAACATGTTGCAGAGAATGAAGGAAAAACTAGCAAATGAAATCGATGATGTAAATCGAGACCGCGTCCTTTTTGCATGATATAGTATTTATATAGCTAGTTCTATGGTGTCTATAGTCATTGTATATAAACACTGGCTGACCGGGCGAACTTCGTACCGCCTAAAATTTATTAAATTATTAAAATGCCTTTTGAGAGTTGAACCTCTCTATTGAACGATTGGAACTTACTTGGAATTAAATTAAGTTCAAAGCATAGAAACGACTTCATAGATTTCCGGGTCAGCTTCTTGATCATCTTTTTCCGCTCTAATGATTGAATCGAGTTGGTCCGGTCAGATTTTCTCAATCAACCAAATCAACTAAAGCAAAATGTGGGCAATCGGCAATCCTCGCTTCTGCCATTCGACAGAGTACATCCAGAAGGGCGATTGTCCGAAAACACTGTGCTTAACGATAAAGTCCATGATCGTTTTAAGGTTTTGTTTAAAAAATCGTGCGTGATGTCATTACCGTGTGTATGACACCAGCACAGAGTAAACATATAGTACACGCTCATAGGCGCCTAGTTTTTTTTTATATGGACAAAATCAGATGTCGACATAAATGCGTTTCGTTCAAACTTTAGATAAACCAACAACACGACCATAAAAACAAACCCTAATTTGATCGAATTCGTTTTGACCGTTCGTGAGTTATATTAAAGACCCAATTTGATGATACACTTGCCCCTGAATCTTAAAGGTTGATTGAAAATTGCGACCATCCTCATTGTGAACGATTTCTGTTGCTCCAAATGATGTCATTTGAAAGCACGAATTGAATTTGCGAATTTTACGCAAAAACAATTTAGATTGAGATGCACCTCCAGCCAATAATGCTTTCAATGTTCTGGCGGCGAATTCAATGGTGGCAATACAACTTTTCCAGACGCGCAGCAGAAACCGGCCGATTCACCTTTGTATAGTCGATGTCCGACTTATATTCAAACGCAAGGCGAAGAAGTGATGCACGTGTCAATGTGCGATACACTTGTTACGACGCGATTCCGTGCTTTCCCAATAAAGGGAGAAGAGAATCGTGCGGAGAGTAAAATAAAAGACGTTTGTAATTTTTTGTTCCTTATTTTATCTGAAGAGCCCGCTGTCTATAGCTTGGCTGCGACTCTCAGATAGTTTTACTTTTTGTTTATTATTGTTAATTTATGTAATTTTGATATTGGCCCGCCGTCTTTTGCGTCGCTGCAGCCTTCTAAATTCAAGTCTGATATAACTCTGCTCGTCCTGGTCACAACCATCGCCTTTTATACTATTATTTGGTCGTGACCTACCTCCTGTCTTCCCCCTCCACGTACCATTATTTCCATTATTAAAATACCATATGTGCATAAACGCACTATTTAGGTATTGCTTAATTGTTTTCTGTTCCCATTAAAAATGTCCAATTGACATCTTGGTGTCAATTGCCCTGTACCGGTGTCAAGTGTCACCCATTCATAAATCGAAATCTTACTTCCCGGATGGCACATCGTAGTATTTCTTCAATATGCACTTGTTGCAGTTTTGCCATATGTTGGCGTGCCGCTGTGCAATTGGATATCGGAGTTTTACTACGTGTGTATCCCGTTAGGTAGGCAGGTATACGACACTTGACTCGGTTTTGCTTGGGTTGGCATTTGGATAAGTGGAAAACGAAAACAAAGCGAATGACCTATTAATAGCCGCACTCTGGAAGTGTGTTTTGGCATATGAGTGAGTAATTATTGGGAAATTATATGCAATTGTATGTCGGTATGGCGCTTGGTTGGAAAATCGGAGAGAGGTCACGATGTGGGTGTTCTGGGTATGGTTGTGCGGATCACAACATCCCACCCCCCTTGGAAAAAGAAAATTCTTACCTGAAGGGTTAGAATTTTCTGTAAGTAGGCTTGGATGTGACGAGGAGTTTACAATAAAAAAATGTCTTTAGAATTATAAGTATTGTGCTTAAACTAAGTACAATGTTTAAATGATTATTATAGTGTACGATTGAAATAGGTTAATAAATTGTTTACAAAAAATGCTAAGTACAATGTTTAAATGATTATTATAGTGTACGATTGAAATAGATTATTATGAATAAAATTGTTTACAAAAAATGCTTAGACTAAGTACAATGTTTGAATGATTATTAAAGAGTAAAAAATTTTTATTATTTTTTTTTTTTTAAATATGAAGGTAAAAAGGAATATATTCTTATTCTAAGAGTAATATAAAACTAAACAATTAGTACAAAGATATTTTTTCTTATTTGAATAAATTCATAATACAGCTTGTAGTAAATAAATACAATGTCTAAAACATAGTTTGTTGGATATATAATATTTATTTTTATTATTATTTTTTTTTTTTTTTTTTTTTTCACACACACACACCTAGCCGTCTGTCGAAATGCTCAGTCTAAACTCGGGGTTTGGTATTTGTGAGGTTAATTGAGTATTTGTTGTTATCAGATAAATTAATATGTAGTGGTGAAGATTATGGTTGTCCAGTGTAAGCATAGGTTTTGATTCTTCAATTTTTAGGGAGTTTATGTCTTGTGAAAATAGCCTTAACTTATCTTGGCTAGAAAATTTTACGACAACCATATTGGATGTATGGTTGGGTAAGTTGTTATGGATAATATGTGGAATGTTTAAGGGAGGAATGTATCCTGGATTGGGTTCTATGGGTTCGATTTTTAGGCCACTTTGCGTGATTGTCGTGAGTAGTGTTAATATTAAAATACGTAGCATCATCTTGGTGATACAAGGGGAGTGTCCAGGTCTAAGTCATTCGGGTAGCCATTGCCTATTCTGATGGATCCGCGGCGCAAGTAGATTTCGGTTCGTGTTATTGTATTTAACAATGTCCGTTTTGAATCAGGTCTGTAGTATATAGACTCCATTTCCTTTTTTTTTAAAGAAAATAGGAAAAATGAGATATTTCGGCAAGGTATATTCTTGTATAGTGTGGAAATATAGTGTGTTATTCGAGGTACAACCGTAAATTATTATTATGTATGAGTTTGGATTTTCTGCCAACTTGTATTACTGTGTTTTCTTCTGAATGGATTTTGATTAGTTTAGTTTAGTTTTATTATATTCATCAAATGAGAACATTCACTGCTCTCGCTAGATTACTTAATACAAAATTATAATACTTATAAACTACCACCAAAGCCTAACGTTAAAATTAATTTATTCTTAAATGAGTCCCTGCTAAGATCAAACTCAAACAAGCTACTATAATTATTAGATTCTCTTAGGCATCTGGTAATTGGTTCATTACAACCATAGTTAACTCTATGATAAGGAACATAAAATAAAAATCGATTTCTAAGCATTCTAGAAGGAGCATAAAAACCAATTAATGATAACAGAAAAGGGCAGTCGATATGGTTGTTTATCAAGTCCCGAATGAACATAATTGAAAAATATTGCCTACGCTTGAAAAGAGGTAAGATACCAAATAATTTGCATCTAGTCTCATATGATGGCATTTCGATGTTCCACCTTAATCTACGAACAGCAACTCTAGTAAAACGTTTTTGGATCTTCTCAATTCTACTAGAATGTACTTCATAAAATGGATTCCATACTATACTACAGTATTCAAGATTAGACCTGACAAAAGCAAAGAATAGACATTTAAGAGTAAGCGGATCATGAAAATCTTTAGAGTTCCGTAATATAAAACCCAGCATAGAATTACTCTTCGAAACCAGGAAGTCAATATGCTTACAGAAATCGAGTTTTTTGTCAAATATAACTCCTAGGTCTTTTTTAGAAGAGATAATAGACAGTGGGATATTATCGATCATGTACGTATATGATACTGGAGAGAGGTTACGACAAAATGACATGCTTTGGCATTTAGAGACATTAAGGCGAAGGCCATTATTATGACACCACAAAAAGTCTTTTAAGATCTTCCTGTAAAAGGATGCAGTCCTCTTCAGACTGAATATGTCGGAATACTTTAAGATCATCAGCAAACATCAGACACTGAGAATTCAAAAACAGATCGGGTATGTCGTTAATAAATAGAAGAAAAAATAAAGGGCCCAAGTGACTACCCTGAGGCACTCCGGAGGTGACATAAACTGGTGATGAAAGCACATCTTTTATACGAACATACTGAATACGATCTGTGAGATAGGAGCGAATCCAATCTAGAAAGTTGGAATGAAATCCAAATCTTTTAAGTTTGGAAATTAAAGCACGGTGATTAACGCTGTCAAAAGCTTTGGCAAAGTCAGTATAAACTACATCACATTGTAATCCTTTTTCAAGGTTATTCATTACCGTGTTACAAAAGATTGCGAGATTTGTAGAAGTAGATCTACCAGCCACAAATCCATGCTGAAAATGCGAGATTACTCCCTTTACGAGGGGTGTAAGTTTCTCATAAATAATTTTTTCAAATAGTTTGGGTATAGGTGCTATTTTACAAATTGGACGATAATTGGTAATATCGTGTTTGGATCCAGATTTAAAAATTGGAGTTATGAACGAGTTCTTCCAAACTTCCAGAAAATTTCCTGTCTGCAGGGACAAGTTAAACATTAAACAAAGAGGCACGGAAAACGCATAAGAACACTTTTGAAGTAAAATTGGCGGGATGCCATCGAAACCAGGATTTGCATCTAATTTTAACAAGGAAAGAGCATTTTGAACTTCAGAAATTGAACACTCTAAGCTACCAACATTTAAAGAATTACAAAACATTGAGTTTTCACATGAGACACTAGGCGGGGAAGTACTACTTGAATATACGGATTGAAAGTTGTTTGCGAACATATTACAAATAGTCATAAGGTCGGACGAGGATATATTATTATGGCGCATACAGTTAGGGATACCATTAGATTGTTTTTTACTGTTGATGAAGCTCCAAAAACGGTTACTATTAGTCTTTAAATTAGATTCAACAGAAAGAATGTACTGACCATAAAGGAATTTATTAAGAACATCAAATTCCTTTTGAAGCCTTCGATAAACTAACAAAAGTTCTGGATCATTATTTCTTTTCCTGAATAGCTTATAGGTCTTATTTTTTCTATTATTTAAGTTCACGATCCTTTTATTGAACCAAATAGGATTAGTGCCCGATACAATCCTTACTCTAGGTGTAAACATATCGATTGCCACTTTAACTATTTCTACAAATAAATTAAAAGAATTGTTAAGATCTCTATAATTAATAACATTAACCCAATTTATTCCTTCCAGATAGTTGGAAATATTGTTGAAGTTTGCTTTAGCAAAGTTATACTTATAATTGGTGACACAACGACTGGGTCGAAAATATTCGTAAAACTCAAATTGTAGTGATAAGGCTACATGGAAAATAGAATTAGGAAAAAGTGGAAGCATAGCATTATTGAAATTAAAATAAAGATCAGAATCTACAAAGACTAAATCCAAAACATTATTGAACTCATTGGCATAATGATTAATCTGACGAAGATCGAATTGAGCGAGCGTATCAACAACTTCGCGTTCATAGTCAAAGTTAACGTTAAAAGGAAAAAGTCTACATTCATCATTATCAAACGACCACGACAAATTGGGTAAATTAAAGTCACCTAGTAGGATGACATGCTGTTGGTCATCCAAATTATTTAAAATTAAGGAACAATTATGTACATGAGCTTTATACAATAAATAAGAACTCCTTGGTGGTATATAACTAGCAATTACAATAACTTCAGTTCCAGGATTACATTTAATTTTAACTGCAACTTGGTCCACATCGAGAGTTGTTGGAGGAATGGGAACTTCTTCACTGCGTAATGATTTCCGTACAGAAATCAAAACTCCTCCCCCCCGTTCACAGTCGGTAAGAACGGAACAACGGTTTTTCCGGTACACTTCGTACTGCTCTTTGTTAAATAACTCCTCGTTATGATGGTCCGTAGTGAGCCAAGTCTCGGTAAAAACAATTACATCATATTGCTCAGATGATGAGAACAGCAAGACATCACGCATTTTTGTTCTAAGGCCACCAGTATTTTGGTAGTAAAGGTTGAAGTTAAATGGAGAAACGTTGTTGGGCCTTAGTTTTTTGACTGAGGCTTCTTAATACTAGGCCTGCTCACAAATTCTTTAACAAGCATATCTTTTGGCCAAAAGTTTGGATTAACTAGTAATTTCCCAGTTGGTTTAGGCGATAAAAGTTTAAAAGACGATGACAAACGACCTGGCAAGTTATCCGCTGTCAGGCTGTGGCACTTTATGTTCTTGGTATCGATGCCTTTGCTAGCAATATAGTTTAGAATATCACTACTCTTAGTACCATACTCCAGTCGAGACAAAAATACTGCAAAAGGTGGTGCTACCGTTTTAAGAGAGCAGTTTTTAATATGATCATCACTTAATCGTTGTTCATCACTCGCTCGATTGTTATTATAGGATGAAGTAGATGGTCCGGACGGTAATAAAGTAGGAGATTCAGCTACTGAAATTTCAACAGAAGGAACAACAACTGGTGAGGTTGCGTTCGACCGTAGTAACCTTTTTGGCTGAAGTGGCTGAATCTCTGTAATGGGTACCACTGAAAGATCACTGCTCAGTTGCTGAAGATTGATATTCCTATCAATAACGTTGGCTTCATTACTCTTTTCCTTCGGCAAAAGTTGTTGATGTTGACATAGTGGGCTCAGTAGGTTTATCATGAGGTCGTTGGAATTAGGAAGTTGCTGCTGCAACTCATTATTGATAGTTATGAAGCTCTGCTGCATACTCTGTGCATTTGCAGAATCAAAATCAAAAATTTGCTGAATGTCGGAGAACAATGTTTCAATAATTTTCATATGCTTTTGCAATTTTACAATTTTCCAGTGAAGGACATCAGGCTGTATGCTACGATGTTTCACACAATAAAAACATAGACCGGGAGTACTTATGATTTTATCCACGTGATTCCCTTTTAATCCTATGCATTTAGCATGAGCTGTGTCCAAACAGATTCCGCACGACACGCTTATATCGTTCGTGTTTTTCATACACACATAACATGAAGAGTTAGTCATGATGCAGACAGAAAAAGAAAATAATTAAAATGAATTTTAACTAAAGCTGGCAACTCCACAAAATACTGGGACAGCAACAAAAATGCTCGTTAGATGAAGTTGGTTGGTGAAAACGATGAGACGTGGTTCGTGTAGAGGATAATGAAGATAAAAGTATGGTGAGTATCAATCTTGCAATAGCGGCAGAGCATACACCAAAGTTGAACTTACACAAAGGAAAGAGAGATATCCAGGTATCCAAGTGTTAGAAAAAGATGCAATTAATATGATCACTCAAGTGCAATCGTGTCGCTGTAGCAGTTTCCCACATGAAACGAGAACCGTAAGAAATATTCAGTGTAGGCCTCCAAAATTGCTACATAGGCAGAACATCCACTAATAATTGAACTCACCGGGATAAACGAGTCCGATAGCTTTAAAACGAATGTGATAAAGCGGGATGGATTTAATAAAAATCACTCACTTAAGCACTCAGTAAGAAATTAAAAGAAAGAACAGAGAGAGAAAAAAAAAATTGTTCTTTTATATTTTTTTATTTTATCTTTTTTACAAAAAAGAAACTTAAGAGCAACTCGCGAATAATTTCAAACCATGAAATGAATTGACTAGGTTAAAACGCAACACAAGTTGTAGTATATTACGATGGTTTTTAAAGATAAATACTTTAATAAACTTTAGCTAATAACTCTTCAATGCAACGATTCAAGTTGAAGTTTCAAAGTCATGGTCCTTCCCATAGGGTAGCAAGTTTGTTTTGTCTTGTCTGGTTCTTTATTAGGACCTTGTCTCCTATGTTAAATTGTTTTGTCTTGCTCCTTTTGTCGTAATTTAGTTTTGTTTTTTGTTTTCTTTCGTACAACTGTTCCCTGGCGATTTTGTAGCCATGTTGTAGTCGAGCTTTCAGTTCGTTGGCGTAATTGTCGTAGTTGTAGGAGATCTGTGGGTTCCTATTTAGTGAGCTTGGTATTTTAGGGGGATACCCGTATAATAATTCATGTGGACTAAAAGTTGTGCTGGTGTGTGGAGTAGTGTTATAGACGAACATGGAGTATGGGAGCCATGTATCCCAAGTTAGTGGGTCTTGGTTTACATAGTGTCTCAAGTATTCTGCTAATGTTTTGTGGCTGCGTTCTAATGCGCCGTTAGTCTGTGGATGATACGGGGTAGTTTGCAATTTTTTTTGTTTTTAGTGTTTTACAGACTTCTTTAAAGAGGACACTGAGGAAGTTTGTGCCTTGATCTGTTAATATTGCATCCGGGATTCCGAATCGACAGACTATTCGTTCTATTAGCATTCGGGCTATTGTGTTGGCTTCTGCATTGGGGATTGCGATTGCTTCGCTAAATTTTGTTAGGTCGTCCTGGAAAGTCAGTATATATTTGTTGTTGTCGTGACTGACAGGTAAGGGACCTACGATGTCCAATGCTACTCGTTCGAAGGGAGTCTTACTCGTGGTTGTTATTTTTAAGGGTATTTTCGGATCTTTCGATGGTTTGTTCTTTTGGCATGATTCGCATTTGCGGATGTATTCCGTCGTGTCCTTAGTTATGGTTGGCCAGTAGTAACTCTGTTTTATTCGTTTGATAGTGCGAGTTATTCCTTGATGTCCTCCAAAAGGGGACTCATGATTTTCGTGTAGTATTCGTATTATGTCGTCTGTGTTGTCTAGTATTATTCTTCTGTTGCCGTGTATGTAAATGGTCAAGTTTTCTTGTTTGAAAATGTCGTGTACTGTCACCTTGAGTTTATCTTGGTCGTTGCCGCTAAGTGGCAAGGAAATTGCTATCGCTTTTAATTTTCGTTCTTTGCACTCTTTATGGATGTTTTGTAGGCATTTAGTTAAGGTTTGTTGGTCAGTGGTGCTTCTCAAAGGAATCGGTAAAGTGACAATACAGAAATGGCATTTGTTTTTTGTTTGTGGAAGGTTTAGTATTTTCCCTATCTCAGGTCTTACGAAATTGTTGAACTATTTTTGTAGTAGTTCTTCTTCAGGAGATTTTATTAGAGGGAGGAGTATAGCTTTCAATGAGACCGAGTTGTTTGAAAATATTGGATCCATTTTTTCAATAAGCGTTAAGCCTGCAGTTGGTTGAGAGTTTGTTGGGTTTTGTTCTTCCCTATTTGTTTCGATGTCTTGGTTAAGAGCTTGTTGTTGACTTCTTGTAGTTACCAGTACTTTAGTATCCTCTCCATTATCTAAGCGTACTCGACTGAGAGCGTCAGCGATGACATTACTTTTGCCGGACTTGTGCACAATTTTGAACTCATATTCCTCCATTAAGATACGCCAGCGTAAAAGTCTCGAGGTAGGATTTTTTTGTCCAATTAACCATAATAAATTATTGTGGTCGGTGCAGATCGTAAATTTTCTTCCGAAAATGTACGGTCGAAATTGTTGCAGGGCATAAGTGATGGCAAGTAACTCTTTTTCAGAAGTTGTGTACCTTGTTTCTGCATCGTTTAGAGTTCGGCTGGAGAAAGAAATTGGTTTATCTTCTCCTATTGGGCCTTGGGAGAGTACTGCTCCTAATGCTATGTCACTTGCGTCAGTGGTGACAATAAACTCTTGGCTGAAATCAGGGTAAGCGAGAATAGGGGGTTTTATGATTTTTTCTTTTAACTTTCTGAACGATTCGTCACAAAAAGCGTCCCACTTAAAAACGACGTTTTTCTTTAATAGTTTGGTTAAGGGTTTGGCCAGATCCGCGAAATTAGGAATAAATTTCCTGTAGTATCCTACAAAACCGAGGAATGATTTAATATCTTTTGGTTTTTTTGGTATCGGGAAGGTTTTTACTGCCTTGATTTTTTCTGGGTCTGGTCTTATTCCTTCTTCAGAAATAACGTGTCCAAGGTAGATAAGCTCTTTGCGGACAAAGTGACATTTGTCGGGTTGTAATTTGAGATTGTGTTCTCGAAGACGGTCGAGAATCTGGATTAATCGTTTGTTGTGATCGTGTAGATCGTAACCATAAATGACTATGTCATCAACGTAGACAAAACATTCGATGCCTTGTAGTCCCATTAATACGTTATTCATCAACCTCTGAAATGTTGCGGGTGCATTTTTTAATCCGAATGGCATACGATTGTATTCGTGATGTCCGAACGGAGTGCTGAAGGCCGTTTTGCTTTTGCCTTCTTCGTCCATGAGGATTTGGTGGAAACCTTTGGCCAGGTCGAGCGTACTAAAGTATTTCGACTTACCGAGCTGGTCGAGGATGTCGGTTATGTTTGGTAGTGGATAAGCGTCTCCAATGGTCAGCTCGTTCAGTTTCCTGAAGTCTACCACTACTCTCCAACGTTTTGTTCCATCCTTAGCGGATTTTTTAGGAACTAAAAGCAAAGGCGAATTCCAAGGGCTATAGCTTGGCTGTACTATACCATCTTTCAACATTTCATTGATTTGTTTATGAATTTCCTCTCTTTGACTTTCAGGGAGGCGATATGGTCTTGTGAATAACGGTGGCTTGTTTTCTTCGGTTATTACCCTATGTCTTATGGAGTCTGTATGTGTAAGGTGATCTCCTTCAATATAGAAAAGGTCGTTGTATTCACGACAAATATTAAGAATGGATTCTTTCTCTTCTGGGTTACAGTGGTCCAGGTCAATTAATGTATTAATTTTGTTTAATCGCTTCCTTACTGGATTTTTGAAGTTATCGCCTGTGACTATATTAAAATTATTAATCTCATCCCACTCTAAATTTATTTTTTGTGTGTTGATTTCCTGATCGTTTTCTAATGTGTTCATTAGAAGTATTTTAATTTTTTCGTTGTTAGGTTTAACTAACGTTTCGCCTAAGTAAACCCCTGGGATAATTTGTTTTTTCTTTGTTATTATTTCTGTAGGGGTTACTTGATTAAAGGGTATTTCCACTATCTGTTGACTTCGTGGTTTTAGTAAAATGAATGAACTTCCCTTGATCTCGGTCTTATGCTCTGCTAAGGATTTTGTCTTCTTAGTCTTTTTGTCTGCCGGATTTATTTGTATCGCAGTCTTACTTTCTGCAGAGGCACTTTTCTCCTCAGGCTTACGCTTTGCTGGATTTATTTCTATATCCTCTGACGATATCAGAATTATCTCGTCTAAATTTTCCTTCAAATGTTGAAGCTTACTGGAAGTCGATTTACTCCTGGTTTGCTTAGGGTAACTTTGTGGAACTACTGGTCCGTTTTGAGATGCGGAGCCAGATGTTGATTCCCAGTTTGATTGTTTTTCTACCCCAGTGTCCGTATGGCACACCTTCTTGGTAGTAGAAGAATAAGAGTCAAACTGTTTGTACCCGTTGATTGCAGGTTTGAGTTCATCGGTAATAGTGTTAGGTCGACTTAGGTCGTATTGTTTTACACTATTACCATTCTCAGCAATACCCGTAGGTAACACCCCGGAAGGTGTAGCTTCTTGAAGTTTTTCTAGTTGAATAATTGTTATGTTATCAGAGGGTTTTGTTAGTAGTTGTTGTTTTTTTATATTTTGGGGAGGAGGAAATTTGTTAAATACTTCTCCTAAGCCGTATATAATGGCTGTGGAGTCATTCACAAAGGGGTTTATAATCAGAAGATTATTACGATAGTCGATATTGCATTCATATTTTTTTAAGAAGTCATTCCCAATAATACCGTCGAAATTTTGTTGAACCTGAGGGTCCAAGATATGGAACGGGTGTGATATCCCGATAGAATCTTCTCTCATTTGGAAAAGCAGGGATTCAGTAGTCATATTGGTACTTGTTACCTTTTCGCCGCTTATAGTGGATATTATCGTATCCCTGTTTAGCAGTGGCGAATTGGTGAAACCTCGCAAGATACTGATTTCGGCTCCAGTATCTATGACTAAATCCCTGTATCTTCCATCTGAGAAAGGAATTTGTATCATTGACAAATTATTATTGGGAACGAGAGGTATCTTTATTGAGTAGGTTACTGACGGTGTACATCGGCTTGAATCGTTAGTCGGGGGGAGTTGCCGTCTATCTCCTCCCGACGAATGTCGTTTCCCAAATTGTTGTGTTGTGGATTTGAATTTTGCTGCACATGGTGCAAATTTACTTGTCGGTCTTGGTTTGGGTTGTGATTATTCCGATTTCGATGTGGGGGTTGGTAGTTATTTCGGTTTTGGGTGGCTACTTGATTTTGCCTTAAGTGAAATATTTTGATCCGGCACTCGTTTTCTGTGTGAAAACGCTTGTTGCAATAACTGCACCTTACTATTTGCAGATTACACTGCGCTTCACGCTTAATAGGAGGGGGGACAAAATTTGGTAAATTCGTGTTTCGATAACACGTTTGTGAAGTATGACCTACTTTATTGCAGGTCTGACAGATGGGTCGAGGAGTGTTATTCCTTGCCGAAGGTGTGGAATGAGGGCAGTCGTTGTCCATGCGAAGAGATTGATCTACTGCGTAAGAGATGGCCTCTTTTAATTGGCTCGCATTGTGGGCCTTCACCAATATTCTTAGATTAGGATTTCTTATTCCATCCTCGAATGTTTGGACAGCTAGTCTGCGATTTTCAAGAATTAAAAATTCTTGTACGGCTTTTTCATTTGAACTATAATATGTCGCGGAATCAAGTGCAAGAAGTAAATGTGATAGCCTGTCTCCGTATTCTGTTATGGTTTCTTTGGGGTTTTGTTTGGCTGCCAGAAGTTGATTCTGCGCCGAAGTGCGAGACCTATATTCCTTGAACTGGGATTCTAGTGCCGAAACTAGTTCTTTCCAAGTGGTCAGTTCTTTGTGCTGTATCAGCTCAAAGGCCGGACCTTGGAGTCGGGTCTTAGCTATACTGAGGAACAGTTTATGTTGTGCCGCGTCAGTTATGAAGCAGAACAGTGTGTTGCCACACGAAATAAACTTACACAGTTCGTCGGGTTTACCGTCGAACGTGGGAATGATGTTATTGACATCGTTCAATGAAAGCGTAACGCTCATGGTTTTGGGTGATGTGGGGTCTGGTTGGATTGAGTGGTCGGAAAAGGGTAGGGCTTCGAAGAGCTCTACGGTCAATTTTTGTTTTCGCGTGAAAATTTTTAAAGACTTATGGGCAAAGGTATGTGTGTAAAAAAAAAACGCGTGAAAATTTTTAAAGACTTATGGGCAAAGGTATGTGTGTAAAAAAAAAATTTTATTTATAATAGTTATAAAATACCTTAAAGCTGCTGCTTGTTGTTGTATTAAAGATGAGTTGGTGTTGCGATGGTTGTCAGATAACTGTAGTTGTTGCCAGGTAAGCTTCGCGCCCTAAAGTTGTATGTTACACCTGGTCTTTTGTTGACACTGCCCAATGTTTGCCTCCGCGTCTCTTATGAGAATTCACCAGGTCTTATATTTTTGGGTCTTTTTATCACTTCACTTTTATACTTCTTTTTTTTTTTTGCTTTGCTGGTGTTTAGCCCCAGTACGCCTCGAGTACAATTAGACTCGTTGGTTTGGTTTAATGGTAGTTGGGACCTTTTTAGGTATCCCACCGCTGCCACCAAATGTTACGACGCGATTCCGTGCTTTCCCAATAAAGGGAGAAGAGAATCGTGCGGAGAGTAAAATAAAAGACGTTTGTAATTTTTTGTTCCTTATTTTATCTGAAGAGCCCGCTGTCTATAGCTTGGCTGCGACTCTCAGATAGTTTTACTTTTTGTTTATTATTGTTAATTTATGTAATTTTGATATTGGCCCGCCGTCTTTCGCGTCGCTGCAGCCTTCTAAATTCAAGTCTGATATAACTCTGCTCGTCCTGGTCACAACCATCGCCTTTTATACTATTATTTGGTCGTGACCTACCTCCTGTCTTCCCCCTCCACGTACCATTATTTCCATTATTAAAATACCATATGTGCATAAACGCACTATTTAGGTATTGCTTAATTGTTTTCTGTTCCCATTAAAAATGTCCAATTAACATCTTGGTGTCAATTGCCCTGTACCGGTGTCAAGTGTCACCCATTCATAAATCGAAATCTTACTTCCCGGATGGCACATCGTAGTATTCCTTCAATATGCACTTGTTGCAGTTTTGCCATATGTTGGCGTGCCGCTGTGCAATTGGATATCGGAGTTTTACTACGTGTGTATCCCGTTAGGTAGGCAGGTATACGACACTTGACTCGGTTTTGCTTGGGTTGGCATTTGGATAAGTGGAAAACGAAAACAAAGCGAATGACCTATTAATAACCGCACTCTGGAAGTGTGTTTTGGCATATGAGTGAGTAATTATTGGGAAATGATATGCAATTGTATGTCGGTATGGCGCTTGGTTGGAAAATCGGAGAGAGGTCACGATGTGGGAGTTCTGGGTATGGTTGTGCGGATCACAACACACTTGCAAACGCTGTTGTTCGCGTGTTCTGAATGTGTCGGTGACTCGTTGACGGGCCAGTCTTTGTGT
The DNA here is from genome assembly GCA_948293265.1 of Cheilosia impressa. Lineage (NCBI taxonomy): Eukaryota > Metazoa > Arthropoda > Insecta > Diptera > Syrphidae > Cheilosia > Cheilosia impressa. The sequence goes on from OX411880.1 coordinate 46,616,568, forward strand.
CAACGCATTAGCTCGAAGGCGTTCATTGCGGTGCTCTCGACTTTCATTAGCACGTGTGATTGCAATCGGATCTATTACATTTCCATTGTCCGTCAATTGATCTTGTGCCGATGTATTTAACCGATGGTTGTGTTGTAATTGTGAATGGATAGTCCGTCGACCAATATTTCCTCGTCGTCCACGAAAACGTGGCATTGTTTCAGTTACCTAACTTAAATGTGAATGTAATACACTTAATATTCACTGAAAATGCGACACCAAAAATATCCAAAGATACAAAAAAATTTACATATGAAAATAACGAAACGCACTTAAGGCAATACACTTGCTTGATTCAAGTTTGTGTTGTTTTCAATGACACCACACTCGTTGTCTTGCAATTCGAAACAAAACAAACCACTATTGCGTAAATTAAAATTACTTTTGTTTGAACGACTGAGAACGAATTTGTGAGATGTCAAAAAATAAAAGCAAACAAATAAGCTCGATGACCAAAAAAAATTTATTCAGTGACATACAGAATTATATACATAAAGAAGATAATGTATGGGAGGTACCACGCGTCTTTATCAAATCCCGCGTATATTTGCAGCAGAACTTAAAATAATGTTCACTCAACCGAAATACCAACCGTTAGCAGGAGCAGAAATATTGGATTCTTAATTTTTTTTTTTATAGGAGGTACCACGCCCCTTTGTACAATCCCGCCCATATTTGCAGCAGCACTTAAAAAATACACACCAAACCGACGTACCAAATTTTTAATTTGTGGTTTGTATGGGAGGTACCACGCCCCATTGTCCAATTGGACCGAATTGTAAATCTAAACCACCCGGGGCGCAACCCAAACGCATACAAAAAACTTTATGCAAATCGGTCCAGCCGTTTAATAGGAGTTCAGTCACAACACACGTACAGTAGAATTATATATAGAAGATTATAGTACTATCACTTCGTGAAGCTCAAATATTTTAGAGGGTGAAGATCATAGCTTTAGTTGGTTTACTTTAGTAGGCGCAGAAACCTCGATGGTGGCGGTTGCGTTGGTGTCAGCTCTGGTGGCTGATATATTTTAAAGGGAAAGCTACCCAAGATCTAAGTGGAACGCATACATCCTAACTTCAATGAATGCGTGTACATTTGCATTGCTGTTTTATGATATGCTTTCCCTTTCCGATTTCAGAGTGTAGATGAGGTGGGTTTTGTAGTCTATTCTTTCTCTCCGTTTTTGGTGCGATTTCATAGTTTGTCAGGTTTGTCGTCTGTTGGTTTTATGAATGAGATGAGCAAGTACACTTTGGATATGCATTTTCTTTTTTTTGGAAGAATTTCTGCATTGATTTCATTGATTCTGCACCAAAAATGCGCAATACCGGTGTTTCAATGCACAGAGATTATACTGTTGCTTTTCGAGAAAAGAGGAAACGATTAGTAAAACTAAAAACTGAAATCGCTGCGAAGAACAAAAATATGAAAATCGAAGTTCGCGGCCAGACACTAAAAATCGAAAACAAGGAGTTCTACTACGATAATAACAACAACCTGTTATGTGAAGGCAAAAACGGAGTACCAATATTACAAGAGATGGTTAATGATAGCATACTTTTGACGGGGGCAGGTGAAGGTGCAGGCGATAACTCTAATGGGACGAGTTTAAGGTTGAATCCCTCCACTTCCCAAACTCTAGAAATAGGTCCTGAGAATAGTTTTTAATTGCAATGCCGTCTGTCGTACTAAAGATACTTGTAATATTCATGTTAAAAATAACGAAAGAAGATGTAAAATTATTGAATTAAGTTTAATAAATGGAAAAATTCGAATTTTATCATATAATGTAGCTGGTTTAGCCAATAAGTACATATTTAATGAATTTTATAATTTTCTTAATAATTTTGAATTTATATTTCTATATGAAACTCATGTGGAAAACAAAACTTTTGCAAATTATGAGACTAAGTTTTCTAACTATGAGTTCAAGTGGATCCCAGCAAATAGAGTACATGGGAGAGGAAGAGCTAGTGGAGGAGGCTTCCTTGGGTATAGAAAGGGTATTGATAATATTGAATGCGTGTGGAGAAGGGAGGAAAACTCAATGCATTTAAACTTGAAGTTCGACGAGAAAGAATTCGCCATAATACCATCGTATTTAAATTGCAGTCATTGGCAAAGAGACTTTGAGGATCTGCATGAAACAGCTATGTATTGCAATAACACGAACATGATGGTAATAGGAGACTTAAATGCCAGAGTCGGAAGTAATATCGGGGAGGGAAATTTGGTGGCAGGGAAAAGTCGGAAATCGAAGGACAACACTTGTAACCGAAATGGTAAGAAGATACTGGAATTTTGTGATTCGTTTGAACTACGAGTGCTAAATGGTACAAGTTTGAGTGACAGAGATGGTGAACTCACATTTGTAGGGGGACCAGGAACGTCGGTAAATGATTACTGTTTGCTTGGAGGTGAATGGGACTCCTACATAACTAATTTTTAAGTAAAACAAGTCCCATTCTCAGACCATTTTCCAATTATTGTCACATTAGGCATTAGGATGGAAGATAATCGGAGTACAAGGGAAATGAATCTATTACCGAAACTGGTCTGGAAAATTGGCAGTGCATCAAGGTATGGAAGACTACTTGGCGAGCAGTTAGGAAACCAACAAGAGAGAATCTTCAATTTCATCGAAAGCTATATTAAGAAAGTGGTAGAAATCATCAATCGCCCGATTAACAGAAGGAAAGAGTTCGAGGAACCATGGTTTGATCTAGAATGTGAGAGGTTGAGACAAAAATCATTCGGATGCCTTTAACTATTCCGCAGTTACAACGATGGGGAAATAAAGGATGCATATTCACAAGCCAACAGGGAATTTAAGTCACTATGCAAGGAAAAGAGAAAAAGGTTCTACGAAACAAAGAAGAAATCTTCAGATTTTTGGAAGTTGGCTAGAAGAGTTAATGGTGGAAAGTATGTGATCAATAGCGTGCTAAGCCCCAACACCCTCCAGACCCACTTTTATGACCTTCTGAACCCATCTGGCAATGTTTTCAACATGCATTATGCAATACCCGACTTTAAAAATTACCTTTTGGATAGACCAATTGTGTTGCAAGAAGTTAAGCAAGCAGTTTGAAGGACGGAAAAGCTGCAGGATCCGACAGAATTCCAGCTGAATTCTACAAATACGGCAGTAATGAGCTCCATTGTAGACTTACACTGCTGTTTAACGGCATTATGGAAAGTGGAAGAATTCCACAGCGTTTTAAGGAAGCCCTTATCTTCCCCATCCATAAAAAAAGGTGTATGGCTGACCCAGTAAACTACCGTGGAATTTCGTTCCTTAATTCATCGTATAAAATTTTTACTTCAATTTTGCAATGCCGTCTGACTTCATGGATAGACAGCAATAACCTACTAAAGGAATACCAAGCAGGTTTCCGGAGAGGTTATTCCACTGTTGACCATGTATCTGTCCTCAATAGTATGGTGGAGTGTTTTCTATCAAGGAATAAAAAACTATACGCATTCTTCGTCGACTTTAGAGCAGCGTTTGACACTGTGGATCGAAACGCTCTATTTTACAAGCTATATGGCATGGGTATGACCCGAAAGTTCGGACGAGTTCTTAGGAACCTGTATATAGATACGAAAGCAGCGGTTTGGAATGGTGAAAAACTATCTGAATGGTTTCAATCCTGCTCAGGAGTAAGACAAGGATGTACTCTAAGTCCAAGCCTTTTCGCACTTTTCATTGAGGACATAGTAGATTATCTGCCAGGAGGCATTGAGTATGCAAGAGTACTTATTAAAGCACTTGACCCAATAATCAATTGGTATTTGATATTTATCAACCAATTTCTTTAATCGGTATTGTGATTGTCAATTGTCAGTGAATTGTTGATCCAGTGTCAATTTCTATTAATTCTTGATTGTGAATACAAAAATCGGTATTGCGAGTGTCAATTGTCGTTGACTTTTCTGTTAATTTGTATCGTTTTCATTCAACTGCAAATTACTAGTTGTTGCAAAATTAAATTTGTGCGGAATTGCAATAAAACGTACGGTTTTATGTAAGTTAATAGTTTATTTACTAATTTTAACTATTTCAATTATTGCAGGGCTAAAATAGTAAGCAACAGAAACCAAATGAGCCGATTAGTTGAGATAATGGAGCAGAACATTTTAGGCCCACCAACGCGTGAATGGCACAAATGGCAAAGGGTAGATTCAGTTTCACCTTTTATTTAAATCATGTAGGTAATTGTTGTGATAACACTTCTGGGTTTGGATCGATTTAAAATGCAAAACAAAAAAAAAAGAAAACGCAGAACAAAATTGAAATTTCGGCAACTGGCGGTGGACCGAATAGACTGCACATTTTTAACAATCTGGAAGAGTCCGTAATTAGAATGCTCGAAATGGAAACTTGCATCAATCCACCTGGCAAAGAATTTGGGGAAGAGGATGAAAATATGAGGGAAGGGATTACTGTTTCAAATGCCATAGAACCAGTTACGACTCAAACTAAAATGGAAAACTCAATGGAGGACCCCGATGACTTTGGCCAAAAGTATCCACGAAAATCATCGCGTGTTGAAAAACTGCAAACGGAACGTAAAACGCTGTTAGAAACTCAAACTTCTGCACAGAAAGAGTTCTATGAGAATATGACAAATCTTATGGGTGATATAAGAAAAAGTATGAAGAATATCGAATACTACTCAAAGAAAAATATGAAACAAAAAGATGAAATAATACAAATTAAGAAGGAAAAACTAAAGGCTTACAAGGAAAACAAATCAAATAAAGACAGAGATCGAATGACAAAGCTAAAACTAAAAATAAAAATCCTGGAGATTAAAAAAAAGAAACAAGAAATGGACTTCTAGGTAGAAACCATTTCTCTCTCTTTTATTATAACAAAGACTACCTACCTGTACCTAATAATATTATAGTTTAAGTTTTTTTTATTATTTTTATTTAATTAGCAACGTGATGCAAAACACAAGAGTGATATGAAGTACAAATATGAATTAGACTCAAAACCATTTAAAGACTTATAGCATAAATAAAAACCAAAATTTTTTATTAAAGTTTTTTCTTTTAATTTCAAATTTATGGCTACAAAGTTCTAAGGATTTGGTTTCGAATTGCCGCTGCTCTTTCATTTTCAGGAAATTCATATAGTTCTTCTGATTCTGTAAAATTTGCTTCGTTCGTCTCATCATTCATGTCCATGCCGTCATCACTATGTACCTCGACTTCAGAAATATTAAAACAAATGCAAATATTATGTAAAGCTGCACAAATATTTGATATTTGCGTAGCCTTTCGAGGGGTATAGTGCAACTCTCGAGCTCGGAGTAGGCATCTAAATCGGTTTTTTAGAACGCATATTGTACGTTCAACAATATTCCTTGCCTTAGAATGATTTTTGTTGAACAAACTCTCTAATGAACCTTGCTCTGGATTACGGTATGGTGTCAATAAATAGGGCTGCAAAGCATACCCGGCATCACCTGGGAACCAATAAATGAAACAGCATTAAATGGCTTAAGAAATAGTACATAATTACCTAATAACCAAGTATTTGTATTTCCACTTTGGTATTCTCTTTCCAACATCAGCTTCAAACTCGACATATTCCATACGTTAGAGTCATGTGAAGATCCCGGATATTTTGCGTTGAAAAACCGTATTTTCATTGTATCATCGCATACCTGAAACAGAAATACATATTAACATCGACAAAAATGGTGATTGATTTTATAAACTTACCATCATAGCATTTAAACTATAGAAATCTTTTCTATTGTAATATACGTGTTGAAGATGTTTTTTAGGTGACGCTTTTTTGATATGTGTTCCATCTACACAACCAATTATACCAGGAACTCCACTCCTTTCAAAGAAATACGTTTTTGCCCGACGTACTTCAGCTTCGGTGTATTTATATTTTATACATTTTGGGCAAATACAGTCCTCCAGGGCGTTAACAACATCTTTTAAAATAATAGACAATGTGGACTGTGCTAAGCCAATTGAAAACTCATTCCCAACACTTAATTGGTACGACCCTTGCGCAAAGAAACGCAATGCTGCGCACAACTTTATAACGTTGGGAACTGATGTGCATCTTATTGGTGTTTTTATCTTAGCTTCTATTTCCGATAAAACATAAGTAAAAGCTGCCTTCGATAAACGGAAATTTGATATAAAGCTGAAAAGGAATAGAAATAAGATAGTTATGACTTCTCTTGAGGTAAAGAATACTCACATTTTTTCTTCCAATTCTAGAGGGTTTGAAGCATCCCTAAGCTGCTTCCTTCTTCTTGCCATTTCTAAAACCGTATAATCTTCCTCATCGTCGTCAAACCACAATTCCACGGAACTCATTTTAATTTACAAATAAAATATTGAAAACAAACCCAATTTTCAAAAGTAAAATTTGCATTTGACATTTAATGTCAAGAAAGCGTATTTTATTCACAACAGTCAATTTCATTCACAATGATCACAACCTCTATCAACTGAGTTACACAATACGAAAGTATCAATTGATTGATACATTTTACCAACTATCAATTGGTTGTTGATTGACAACCGCAATAGGGGTGATTGTGTTGCTTGCGCTCTTACCTGAATCCCTACAGCTTTCTATAAATCGGCTATCTAACTACTGTAAAATGTGGAATCTCATAGTTAATTTAATTAAGTCCCAAGTAATGATTTTTAAAAAAGGAGCTGGAAGGAATTGCGCAAATGAAAAATGGAAATTTAACGGAGAGCTTAACCAAGTGGTCAAGGAATACAAATATTTAGGAGTATATTTTACGAGAAGTCTCAATATGGAGAGACATCTTAATGAGAAATTGGCCAAGTCAAAAACTGCTATTAACGTGGCTTGGAGAAAATGCTTTAGCAACAAATTTGTCGCGCATAGTAGCAAGTTCAAAGTTTTCGAAGCTGTGTCGGAATCTATCCTATTGTACGCATCACAAGTTTGGGGTGGAAAGAGGTATGATACAGTGGAGAAACTCCTGAGGTATTACCTAAAGAGAACATTTCATCCACCATCGAAAACGCCGAATTATGTGCTTATGATAGAAACAGGCTTATCGCCACTCTTTATAAAAACCCTTAAACGGCAGGTGGATTACATTCTCCAAGTGCGCAACATGCCTAATTATCGATTACCAAAAAAGCGATGGCCTATACTGTTGAAAAGAAAATTGGATGGTATAATGATTGGTTGGAACTAGCTAGTGGTTATGGTATAGAACTATGTCTGGAGGATTCATCAACCACTTGGAAGCCACAGTTGTACCATTTTATTGCTCAGGTGGACGAAAAGATCAGAGAAGAATTCGTGAATGAAGCAACAGGGTCACTCCACAGATCAATCTTTAGCCAATTGTGTCATAACCTGCAGGAGAGAAAATACTTTCGTGATGAGTACGCTACTGATGACATAGCATCAGTATTGAAGCTACGTGGAGAGCTCCTGAAATTAAACTACATTCCTCACAGGGATGATTTACCGTCAATATGCAGTTTATGCAATCAGGAAGAAAGGGAGGACATATTCCATTTTGTTGGCAAGTGCCCAATACTGCGTGAAACGAGGAGGTCTATTCTTGGAAGCGATGTGTTATCGGAGAATCAAGTCATAGAAGTCCTAAATCAGATAAACGTGTCTAAACTTACAAAGTACTGCAAAACTACTCTACAATATAGGGAAAATATTATAAATGAAAACTTTTAACAATATATATTCAATATTTTATATCTATGTTTTGTCAACCAGGCAGACGGCGATGCCATGCCAAATGATTTTTTGTTAATTAACTAATTATTGTTGAAATATTTATGAAATTAATAAAATCCAATCAAATCAAATCAATTTCTGCATTTACGATTCACGAGATTCTTTAATTCCGCTCAAAGCACAGATGAATTGAGAATTGGATTTGTCGTGTTTACCGGCTCGCCAACCCACGCACAACCTGCACTCTCGTAGTCTGGACCACGACTGACTCGTCTTTTCTCTGTGCTTGTACATACGCTGGAGACTGTTAGTACATGTCTTATCATGTAACATAGGTATACTTACGTATTATGATTGCGGTCGAGCTCCACTCGCATACACTACATCTCTTCCCTGTTTTAATAAGAAAATAACTCTTATTTGTATTACATTTTATTATTAATAAATAAATGTTGATAATTCTCTTATTATTATTATTATTATATATTTTACAAAGGTTTTGTTAGTAATATGCCAACATTAGTTCGACGTTAAGCTCAAAATTCAAAAATCAAAACGTAACCCAGAAATTCATTCTAATTCAGGCTCTTCGTCCTCCTCTCTCTCTTTCACACCTTCTCATTTACCCTCTACTTTTTTTAAATGGACTATATTTCTTCTATATCTTTGACCTGTTTCATCGTTTCTTACTATCGTATCTCCACCTTGAGAACTTTCCACAGTATGTGTCGTTGGGTTGAAGTTTGAGCTCAATTTATTCGGTTTCTCCATAATCTTCATATAAACTTTATCCCCTTGGCAAATATCACTGTCAGCTGCTTTCCTTTTCTTATCTGCGTATTCTTTTCCTTTATCTTTCCGTTCTTTGTCTTTATCCCGTACATCAAAATCAGTTATTTTCATATCTATTTGCTCTACTGAAGGAATTTTATCTCTGTTCTGTTTTTTACCAGTCGTGGAATGAGGTGTGCTATTGTATATCATGAGGTATTCCCATAGACTATCTTTTCTGTCTTTCCTCTCAATGCGGCAAATCATCAGGCGTTTAAGAATATCGCCATTCTGTCTTTCGACCTCCCCATTTTGTTGCGGCCAGTATGGAATAGTATTAAATAATCTTATATTGCACTCTTTGCAATAGGATCTAAATTCGTCGCTGACAAAATGTTTTCCATTGTCGGCAGTAATAAAAACTGGGAAACCCAACCTGCAGAAAATGTCTTTGAGTATTTTGATTATCTGTGTGCTCGTGATAGTTTTGCAGATTTTTATTTGCTTGTACCGACTATAGTAATCGACGACCACAAATAAATAGTCTCCACAAGGCAGGGGTCCCAAAAGATCCATAGCAATATCAACCCAAGATGTTGTAGGTAGTTCTCGCCTTTTTAAAGGAACTGGAGGGTTTGGCATACTTACCAGGATGCACCCTGTTGCTACAAGACTAGCGCGCAGAGGGAAGGAAGAAAATGTGGAGTTGCAGAAAACTAGGTACTCGAATGTAGTGAAATCAAGCACACAAGATGCGCAGAACATTTCGAGGTCCTAGCCATTATGCAAACAACACAAAACAATAATTAACGATAAAAACAAAACGCAAATACACTCCACGACACCACACAATCCGACAGAAAACGAGAACTGTCAAATTTGGACAGCAAGACGAACATTGAATTATACAGATCTCACTCCAACACACGTCATCGGCATATGTGTCATGTAGTTGCAACTTCTAACCACGAGTCAAAGAAAATGCATAATGGCCGAAAAGCATGTGAGCGAGATGCATCTACCAGCTCAGTGCGCTCTAACACCTACTCCGAAGATGGGGGGCATTGTTGAAGGAGTAAATGAAAGGGCATCAAGCTATCTAAATTTATGTATTAGTAAGAAAAAAGTGCTCTAACACAACAAAAAAGAAATATTGTATTGTGTGTATTGTAGGGTCATTAACCCCCGAGCGCACAGCTGATCTTGGTATATAAGCAATCAGCAGCTTCAAGGGAGGTAAAAATTGTAAAGCAAAACCACTCTTTAATTAGCAGCAAAAAAGTAAAGTTCAGTTCTTAAAACAGCCAACAGAATTATAATCGCGTTTTATTTCCCCCTCAAATCAGTTCCTCTAACTGATTCACCATACCGCTTGAGAATCAGCTATTCCAAGCATAACTATTTTTTTCCCGCTCAACTCAGCGCGGAACACACGCTTTACAAGTTTTGACAAGATTCTCTACGTCTTTGTCTATACGAGGCCACCAAACTTTTGCTCTAAGGCGTCCCTTCATTGCCACCATACCTGGGTGACTCTCGTGGGCTGCATCTAATACATTTTTTCTTAGCTTTTGTGGGATGATTATTTTGTTTCCTCTTAGCAGTATATCTTCATAAAAGCATTGTAACGAAGCATTCGTTACAACAATACATTAGTACTCTATTTTCCGCATACATACTTTTCCCCACAACCATAACCCAGCCGAAGTGATTCATACACGCCAGCAGTATCACATACACACTGCCGCCTGTGACCAGCCATCGAGCCGCGCCCACACCACAGCGACCACTTCCCATTCCCGTATCCCACCATTTGTCTTGCCATCACCATTCGCCTTGCCCAGCCACTACGGAGGCAATGCATGCATGTGCATTACGCACAATACACGGTGACTGTGGCTGACTGGGCCCAACCAACCAACTAGCCGTGGCCACCCCCCCCTCGCCATGGCTCTCGCTCTTTACATCGTATGGTGACGTGCGCACGTGGCGGAGCAAATGGCTATGGCATTTACGCTGAGAAATAGAATTCACACCGGCTTACTGGATAAAATACTACAAGACCGCCAGTAAAACTGCAAACAATCGAGCAAGACGGCATAGTTGATTGTACCAATCCGGTGTACCGCTGATTTTTCTCCGCAAATAGTCTTGCACTATTTTGCTAATTTTTGTTGCTAGCAACCTGCGGGTAGCTGGCGAATTGCCGAGTCCTTCGTTCTAAAAGACTTTGAGTGCCAGGACTGTCGCAAGACGGACCTGTGGATTGCCGGGACTTTCGCAAGACGGACCTTGAGTGCTAGGACTGCCGCAAGGCGGACCTGTGTATTGCCGGGACTGCCGCAAGGCGGACCTTGAGTGCCAGGACTGTCGCAAGACGAACCTGTGGATTGCCGGGACTGTCGCAAGACGGACCTTGAGTGCCAGGACTGTCGCAAGACGGACCTGTGGATTGCCGGGACTGCCGCAAGGCGGACCTTGAGTGCCAGGACTGTCGCAAGACGGACCTGTGGATTGCCGGGACTTTCGCAAGACGGACCTTGAGTGCCAGGACTGTCGCAAGACGGACCTGTGGATTGCCGGGACTGTCGCAAGACGGACCTTGAGTGCCAGGACTGCCGCAAGGCGGATCTGTGTATTGCCGGGACTGCCGCAAGGCGGACCTTGAGTGCCAGGACTGTCGCAAGACGAACCTGTGGATTGCCGGGACTGTCGCAAGACGGACCTTGAGTGCCAGGACTGCCGCAAGGCGGACCTGTGTATTGCCGGGACTGTCGCAAGACGGACCTTGAGTGCCAGGACTGCCGCAAGGCGGACCTGTGTATTGCCGGGACTGTCGCAAGACGGACCTTGAGTGCCAGGACTGCCGCAAGGCGGACCTGTGTATTGCCGGGACTGCCGCAAGGCGGACCTTGAGTGCCAGGACTGTCGCAAGACGAACCTGTGGATTGCCGGGACTGTCGCAAGACGGACCTTGAGTGCCAGGACTGTCGCAAGACGAACCTGTGGATTGCCGGGACTGCCGCAAGGCGGACCTTGAGTGCCAGGACTGTCGCAAGACGAACCTGTGGATTGCCGGGACTGTCGCAAGACGGACCTTGAGTGCCAGGACTGCCGCAAGGCGGACCTGTGTATTGCCGGGACTGCCGCAAGGCGGACCTTGAGTGCCAGGACTGTCGCAAGACGAACCTGTGGATTGCCGGGACTGTCGCAAGACGGACCTTGAGTGCCAGGACTGCCGCAAGGCGGACCTGTGTATTGCCGGGACTGTCGCAAGACGGACCTTGAGTGCCAGGACTGCCGCAAGGCGGACCTGTGTATTGCCGGGACTGTCGCAAGACGGACCTTGAGTGCCAGGACTGCCGCAAGGCGGACCTGTGTATTGCCGGGACTGCCGCAAGGCGGACCTTGAGTGCCAGGACTGTCGCAAGGCGGACCTGTGTATTGCCGGGACTGCCGCAAGGCGGACCTTGAGTGCCAGGACTGTCGCAAGACGAACCTGTGGATTGCCGGGACTGTCGCAAGACGGACCTTGAGTGCCAGGACTGTCGCAAGACGGACCTGTGGATTGCCGGGACTGTCGCAAGACGGACCTTGAGTGCCAGGACTGCCGCAAGGCGGACCTGTGTATTGCCGGGACTGTCGCAAGACGGACCTTGAGTGCCAGGACTGCCGCAAGGCGGACCTGTGTATTGCGGGGACTGCCGCAAGGCGGACCTTGAGTGCCAGGACTGTCGCAAGACGAACCTGTGGATTGCCGGGACTGTCGCAAGACGGACCTTGAGTGCCAGGACTGCCGCAAGGCGGACCTGTGTATTGCCGGGACTGCCGCAAGGCGGACCTTGAGTGCCAGGACTGTCGCAAGACGAACCTGTGGATTGCCGGGACTGTCGCAAGACGGACCTTGAGTGCCAGGACTGTCGCAAGACGGACCTGTGGATTGCCGGGACTGTCGCAAGACGGACCCAGCCACCGACCGGGGCTCTACCACTCCCAACCGAGCAGTAAGGAATGAACGAGAGCCGCTTACCTCACCAGACGACCAGGACCAGACTAGCCGTGCCGAATATATTAAGAATTTGTTAATATTGTAAAACTCTTTTATTGTTTATAAATAAATTGTAATAAAATGAACTCCTCTACCTGAAGTTAGTGTTTCTTTGGGAAGAACCTTGGCGATCCGACGAGCTAACCTCAGCCTGAGACAAAAAGCACATCACATTGGCGCCCGAGCAGGGACATCGACAGAAGGAGTCCCAGAATTACTACGTCCGGACAGAAGCCGACCGAGAGATGAACGAAGGAAACCAGCTAACCGTCCCTGAAGGATCCTCTGGAGACATGACCATCGGATGGATCTACCTACTGAAGAAGACAGAATTAATAGAGGCAATGGAAAACAAGGGATAAAGAACTGAGGGAACGGTTGAGCAACTGCGATCCCGAATGAGTGCTTACCTGAAAACCACGCGAACTAGATCTTCCAGGCAAAACCTTTATGAAGAGTTAGAAGCGAAAACCGCTACCCAAGAGTATAGGGACACATCATCAGAGGATGATGAGAAGTCAACCACGACCGAGGGGACAGTAAAGAGCCCCGAGTTCGTGGAAATACCCGTAGCTGTCAACCACCCTGTCCCCGATCAACCGCCGCCTACCCCATCCGAGTGATACCCGATGAACCCAACCACATCCTCGTCGAGTCGAACAACCGAACCACCAGCCCCGATCACTTCACACCGAGCTAAGCCAACCCTGAGCTATGAAGCCGAGGTAATGGACACGGTCCGGAAGTGGGGTCTGAAATTTGACTCCTTGGGAATGCCCTCGAATTTATGGAGCGGATCGAAGAGCTGACCCGCTGTAACGACATACCAACCGAATATATGTTGCGGCCACTACCCGAGATCTTCCGAGGTACGGCACTGGAGTGGTTGAGAATTAACCGGGAAGAGTTTCAGACCTGGGATCAATTCCGTCAGGCATTCTTGCGTCATTTCCTACCAGCCCGCTACACCCATAAGCTCGAAGAAGAGATCATGAGGAAAAGACAAGGACCTAGGGAAAAGGCCAAGGACTTTATACGAGCCACCCAGTACCTTATCCGACAACACCCTCGGATGAACATTCGGGATAACATAGATCGGATCTATGATAGCATGCGGCCTGAATATCGCCTCTACATAAGACGTAGGGATTTCAATACGCTAGACGAGCTCATGGAAACGGCCGAGGAATTCGAGCACGTAAAAGGCGAAGAACGAGGCATCCGCCCCACCAATCCGACCATCACCCCAGCACCCCGGCCACAAGTACCCAGTGTTCCGTACAACCGAGATACGCACTGCTGGCGTTGTAAGCAGAGAGGCCACCGTCAGCAGGATTGCCAACGGCTCTACCGCCCGGACAGACGAGAGATTGCAATTGCCACCGCAACCAAGCAGCCTCCATGTCCAACGCCAGGTGGACCGATCCACGGTATTTCATCCCAACCCACATTCAGGGACAAACCTTCCATTGTCTCATAGACACCGGCGCACAAAATCGTTCGTCGGCCCGAGAATGCGACAGGCCCTACGTAACATGAAGGTACCCGTCCGGTATCAGGGGCAGAAAATCCAAATGGCCAACGGCGACACCATCACCACCCGTGAACACTATACGGTGCAGTTACAGTTGGGTAGCCAATCCCTCACTAGCGAACTCACCTATATGAAAGCCTTGGCCGAAGATGCGATTTTCGGGATGGACCTACTCGACAAAGCGAAGTTCGAAATAACCCTAGGGGGGCAAAGATTGACTTATAAAGAAGTGTTACGCACCGGCCCCGCCACTAATAAGTGCGCTTTACTTAGAGAGGGAAACCTAAGTTGGGGGGAGCAACAGAGTCTAGCCGAGTTCTTGGAAGAAGAAGTACCGAAATTTAAGGAAGTGGCAGGCACCACCAATATTACGGAGCACCGAATACGACTCACCACCGATCACCCATTTAAACAGAGGTACTACCCGCGCAACCCGGCCATGCAGAAGGTGATTAACGACGAAATCGACGAGCTCCTAAGGGAGGATAGGATCGAGCGATCTTGTAGCCCCTATAGCTCGCCTATTGTCCTCGTCAAAAAGAAGTCCGGTGCTTGGAGGCTATGCTTAGACTTCCGGCAGCTCAATGAGATTTCGGTCAAAGATGCATACCCACTTCCCCAGATCAATTCGATCCTTGATAAACTCAAAGGGAAACGGTTCATCTCAACCATAGACCTAAAGCAAGGGTCCTGGCAAATCCCCATCCAAGTGGCGTCCAGGCCATATACCGCCTTCACCGTTCCCGGCCGAGGACTGTTCCAGTGGAAGGTCATGCCTTTCGGCCTCCACTCCGCCCCAGCAACGTTCCAACGTGCCCTGGACAGTGTTATCGGCCCAGACATGGAACCCCTTGCGTTCGCCTACTTGGACGACATTCTTTGTCACATCGATAAGCTGTGCGGTTGTGTTTTTCTTAATGGCGAATAAGATTAATTTAAAGTGCGCTAAATGCCAAAATCCCGTCCTTGACGAGGGTATTAAGTGCGGATTATTCTGTGGTAAATCTTACCACAAAATTTGTACCGGATTTTCTGATTCGGCTTATAAAGAATTTGTTTTAAATAATTCTAAATTACATTACCATTGTGCTGATTGCTCGAAATTTCCCATAAGAGAACTATTCACAAAAGTAAATGATTTAGTCTCTGTGGTAGATGTGCTAACAAAAAAAATGTGTGACTTTGATTCTCTTAAAGTTAATATGAGTGAAGTCTTAGACTCTATTCGTGCCAAGCCCAATGACAATATTGTTTCTGTTGCATGCGAACCTACCCCTGCCCCTACGCCGCCACCAGTGGCATCAACATCAAGTGCGGTCTTGAAATCAGCGTTAAATAAAAATATTCCTTTTGCCCCTTCTGCTCCCAAAAATGTTTGTTTACCAACTAAAAAGAGTGAAAACAGTGTGTGGCAAAATGCTAAAAACAAACGCCAAACAGATCGTAATCGTGTTGCTATTGTCGGCGTTGACACCTTGCCTGATGATATGAATGTTATTACCCCAATTAAATGGCTTCACGTATCTAAATTTGCTGTAACAACATCTGAACAATCAATTCAGAAATATGTCTCCACTAAATTAAATGTACCTATTACCGAAGTGCAGTGCTTTAAATTGTTAAAGAAAGATGCCGATGCTTCAAGGCTAAGATTTGTAAACTTTAAAGTTGGTGTTCCTGCAGCCAAATTAACATCTGCAATTAATGTAAACAATTGGCCCGTGAATGTTTATGTGAGAAACTTTAAATCTCTTCCAAAAAACGCCAACCGGCCCGACCCAACAACAAATGCATAACATTTCCATCATCGCATACATCATCACCAACATCAGCGAATGCAGAGCCAAATCAGAGTCACCATCAACTGCCGTTGCGCTCGCATTTACAGTACAACAAAAATGCCGAATTATGTATGTACTATCAAAATATGGGAGGCTTCTCCTCGAAATTAAGAGAGTTTTTCTTTGCCGTCGATGCATGTGATTGCGATATATTTGCTTTCACCGAGATATGGCTCTATAAAAATATTAAGAATGAAGAGTTGTTCGATGTTTCCCTATTCTCCGTTTTTCGCTGTGATCGATTTGATGTGACAAAACGCTGTGGAGGTGGGGCACTGCTTGCTGCGAAGCGCTCACTCGGAGCTGTTCCTGTTGAAATTGACGTTGTCTGCGTTGAAAAACGATTGCATATCGATCAATTATGCGTACGTCTTAATAATGTTGGCGGAGGTTTGCTGATATTTCTAAGCTATATCCCTCCTGCAAGTTCATTGCTTATATACAAGAAGCACTTAGATAATATTGATAGGGTTATCGCTTTGCCTGAATTTAATAATTTTAATATATGTGTACTAGGAGATTTCAATTGCGGTGACATTGTTTGGTCACCCACAATTATTGATAATAGTTTATTGCCAAGCTTGTTATGTTCTGAAATTGAAATTTCGTTAATTGATTCCTTATTGTCTATTAATTTAATTCAAATTAATTTTGTAGCTAATTCGCTTAATAGATTATTAGATTTAGTATTTACTTCTGATGATTTAAATGCATCTGTTATGCAATGTTGTCCTTTACTGAAAAACTCTATTCATCATACTGCAATTAATATTTTTATCAAAACTTACAGTTATAATAATTTTTCAACTTTCAATTCTTCAAAGTGTGTATATAAATTTGATTCTGATAACCTTTCTCGAATGAATAATTGCTTTGGTAACATTAACTGGTCAAATGAATTTTTGTGCAAAAATATATCCGAAAAGTTCCTTACATTTAAGGTTATTTTTAACAAAGTTTTAGAAGAGTGCGCACCCATTATCCGCAAAAAGGTAAATTCTCACCCTGCTTGGTATAATATTAGATTATTAAAATTAAAAAATGCTAAGAATACTGCTCATAAAAAGTTTAAGCAATCTAATTCTTTGAATGATTATGCTATTTTTTCCCGTCTAAGAAAAGAGTTTATTTTTTTGTCTAAATTCCTTTACAGCAATTACATTCACTCGGTTGAAAGTAACCTTATAAGTTCTCCTACAACTTTTTGGAAATTTATTAACACCAAACGAAAAAGTACTGGATTCCCAGCAGTGATGAATTTTAATAGCAAACAAACCAGTGACCCCAAAAATATTGCTGATATGTTTGCTGAATATTTTCAAAGTATTTACAATTCCACATCTTCAACTTCTATTGATTTTAACTATATCCGTTCCCTCCCATCTGTTTTTGATTGCTCGTCATACACGTTAGACATCAGTGATGTTCAGATTGTCTTAAATAGTTTAAAACCACAAAGAAAGCCAGATATTCTGGGTTTTTACCCTATCGTTCTACGTTTTTGTTCTAGCTCACTTTGTTTTCCGTTGTTAGACTTGTTTAATGAATCCCTTGCTAAGGGAATCTTTTTAAATGAGTGGAAAGTATCTACCATAGATCCAGTCTATAAGTCGGGTACAAGGCATCTTGTCCCTAACTATAGACCAATTACTAAACTCTCGGTTATTCCGAAAATGTTGGATAACCTTGTAAAAGACAAGCTTGCCTTTACAATCAAGCAACATGTCAGTAAATACCAACATGGTTTTTGGAAAGGCAGATCTACTGTTTCAAACTTAGTGGAATTCACAAATTTTTGTATAGCGTCTCTAGAAAACCGTAAACAAGTTCATGTGATTTATACTGACTTTGTGAAAGCATTCAGCAGAGTTAATCTAACGATTCTACTAGAAAAATTAAGTGCATATGGCTTTTATGGTCCTTTACTTCGATGGTTTAGTTCCTACTTGCATGGCAGGACACAATATGTCGTTATAGGGGACTATTTTTCTAAGGAAATCCTAGTCACTTCAGGTGTCCCTGAAGGAAGCCATATAGGTCCACTGTTATTTTTACTTTTTATTAACGATCTACCAGACTTAATAAAAAACTGCTCCTGCCTTATGTATGCAGATGATATAAAATTCTTTAAGAAAATAGTAACAATAAACGACTGTTTACTTCTACAAAAAGACTTGAACGCTTTCTCTGAGTGGTGCTGTTCAAACGACTTAATGTTAAACATCGACAAATGTGCTTGTATTAGCTTCAATAGAACCTTTCATTCTATTTTTCCACAATATTCTTTAAATGGTGTTAGAATAAAAGTAGTAGATGACTTTAAAGATCTTGGTGTAATTTTTGATGCCAAGTTAAGTTTTCACTTACACGTTAACTATGTAGTTTCCAGGGCGAATTCCCTATTAGGGTTCATTAAAAGGAATGCTGTAGATTTCAAAGATCCTTACACTCTTAAGGCTTTATTTTGCAGTATTGTGCGCCCTGTTTTGGAATATGGTTGCGTTGTTTGGGGTTCTACTACTGCTTTAAATATACGCAGAATTGAAAGCGTTCAAAAGAAATTTTTGAGATCTGCTCTACGGCGCTTGTTTCTTAATAATGGAGTTGAGGTTCATCATTCCTACCGTTCAAAATGTCTTTTACTTGGATTTCAAACTCTTGAGTCGAGGAGAAAAATGTATAATGTTTTGTTTATTCGTGATATCTTATCTGGGAGCATTGATTGTGAGAATCTACTTATGTGTTTGAATTTGTATGTTCCTTCTAGATCTCTCAGATCAAGACCACTTTTATTTGAAAGCAGCCACACTACTTTGTATGGTCAACGTGAGCCTATCTCATTCTGTATTAATTTGTTTAATCTGTTCTATTATAAATTGGATATATTTTTGCCCAGAAACATTTTTAAGGATAGATTAATTTCACTTATCACCAATGAAACTCATGTTTAACTTATTTTTATATAACTCATTGTATTACTATTTTTCGAAATCTGTGGATTATAAATCGTAGATTGAATAAATAAATGAAATCATCATAATTGGGACCACGTTTGAGGAGCATATACGAAATCTAAGAGAGGTTTTCACACGGCTACGCAAAGCGAACCTCCAGATAAACCTGGACAAATGCGAATTTTGCCAGCAAGAACTGAAGTACCTATGTCACGTTATCAACCACAAGGGGATCCATACGGACCCAGACAAGATCTCGGCAATCAAAGAGCTCCATCTCCCCCGCAATATCCGAGAACTACGCCGCATATTGGACATCACTTCCTGGTACCGCAGATTCATCAAAGACTTCTCTACCGTAGCCTCACCGCTGACCGCTCTGTTGAAGAAGGGAAGCCACTGGATATGGGGCCAGGAACAAGAAGACGCATTTAACCTACTGAAGTCCAAACTCACCGAGGCTCCCATTTTGACCTGCCCAGATTTCAACCTACCATTCGTATTGCAGACCGACGCCAGTCAGGATGGATTGGGCGTCGTCCTGTCCCAAACGCCAAATGGGAAAGAAAACGTCATCGCTTATGCCAGACGCACTCTAACCCCATTGGAACAGAAATATGCGGTCACGGAAAAAGAATGTCCCACTTCACGCCTGTACCGAACCGAACCTTGAGTGGACACAGAAGAAGGCTCATATTCTGCGCACCCACCCCGAGAAGCTCCCGGACTACCAGCTGGTCGAAGGGAAACTATATCGACACTTCCAAACCACTGATCCCCTGACCGATCCCCACCATAAGGTATGGAAATGGTGTGTCCCGAAGCCCGACCGCCGAAACGTGTTATATGAAAACCACGATCACGTGACCGCGGGACACCTCGGAACGGCAAAGACCATAGCCCGCATCCAAGAAAACCACTATTGGCCTGGCATGTACCGCGACATCATTAGATATATCCGACAGTGCGACACCTGCAACCGGTATAAGGGGCAACAGCAGAAGCCCAGCGGTCTAATGTATAGTACCACGGATAAATCCCCATGGGAAACCGTATGTGTTGACTTTATGGGACCCCTCCCTCGTTCCGCAAAGGGAAACACCATGCTCTTGGTATTGGTAGATAAATTCACCAAATGGGTAGAGGCCATCCCCATGCGCGCCGCCACTACGCCCTCACTCATCAGAGCTCCAAGGGAACGCGTGCTTGCACGGTTCGGGTACCCAAAGACCCTAATCTCCGATAATTGGGCCCAATTTACCAGCGCCGCCTTCCGTACGTTCCTCCGTGAAATAGGAACACAACATCAGCTGACCGCTCCGTATACCCCACAAGAGAACCCAACAGAAAGAGTAAACCGGGTATTTAAGACCATGATCGCTCAATACGTAGAAGGGAACCATCGACACTGGGATGAACACTTACCGGAATTGTGCTTCGCCATCAACACCAGTAAACACGAATCCGTACCTGAACTTCGGCAGACAGATAAGACGACCAACCCCTTACTGACTCACCCGAGGGACTGACCATCCGAGGGGAACGCCACCCAGAAACAGAGCAAGCATTACAACCTGCGCCGTAGGGCATGGCGACCACACATCGGAGAGCAGGTTTACCGCAGAGTCCGAGTACTCTCCTCGGCCACAAAACACTTCACCGAGAAATTGGCCCCCAAGTACGATGGGCCATATGAAGTCGTCCGTTTTGTCTCACCCGTCATTGTAGTACTCAGACACATTGGCAAGTCTGAGAAAAACAAATTATACCGTTGCCATGTAAGAGATCTAAAAGGACATCATAACGACGATGCACTGCATTCCGTCAGTCGTCATTCAGCCCTGGAGCCATCAACATCGTCCTGCGCACCGAATCGGAAAATAATTTTCTCCGCCGAACCTTGGACAAGACGGGCCACCATTCCCAAGAAGATCCCCTCCACACGACCAACAACAAAGCGTGGGATAACAAAGAAGCCACCACCGTCAGCTGGACCAATTCTCCCCGTACCACCCCGTCCCGATCCGCTGGGCCAACTCGCCGCCGTCCGAAGTGTTCGCGAAAAAGCCAACGATAAGTGGTTCCAGCGCATCACCACCGTTCAAGAGAGCCCAGCCACCACCAGCAACAAGAAGGTCACTACCACGGCCACCACCGCCACCATCACTTCCGCCACAACTTCCGCCGTCACCACCATTAACACCGCCAAACCCCCCGAACTCGCCACCCTGCACACAACCATAACCTGCACCCTATACCGGACCCCGCCAGCCGCCCCAGTTGCAGCCTCCATAACCACGGCCACGGAAGAACAACCGGCCCTAGGGGAACTCGTCGGCCGCATCAGCTTGACCACCGAAAAGGGGCCGAAGAAGAAGAACCGAGTTGGCAAAATGGCTTCACCATCCGACCCCTTTGAGGGGATCAACGTACAAGAGCTCGCGAAGAAAGGGCGGCGAACCGTGATCGTAAATAAACCCTGGGGTCGCGTCAGGGTAGTGTTCACTAGGAGCAAGGACAAGGTCGTCCTACAGTTCGGGGAGCAACAACGCACACTGCCCCGGCACTAGATCCGCTAGAGAAGGTTGATTTCTCTTATAAGTTTTGTATTAAGTATATAAAAAAAAAAAAAAAAAAAAAATTGTATGAAGCGTAGAATTGCGAACCGTTTAGTTTTTTTGAGAATTTTTATTATTGTATTACGAACCGTTTAGTTTCTGAAAATTAAAATTTTAAGTATTGTATTAAGTATATATAATGATCCCATCTCTCCTGTTTTGCGCAGGAGACTCCTGTTTTTTGGACCGAAAACCTGTGACCTGTTTTTGCCCTCGAAAAACCTGTTTTTTACCAAAGATGTTTTTAACGCACTAAACTTTAAAATTTCAAACGTGTCAACGTCGCTTCACGTCGAACAGAACATCGCAGTGAACTGGCAACTGCGCGAAAAAGCTAACGGAGCAAAAATTACATACGGACATACTCCCTCTCTCACTTTTTCAGTCAGTGTACGCGAATCATAAACTAAATAGTAAATAGACTGACAGCTTCAGCCAAAAAAGAGAAATTGCCTACAAGCTGAATTTGGCCTTGAGTGTAGCCCAGTTTGAATTCATGTATTTGTGCCATGTTCATCAAAGGGGGCACACATATACTTGAGAAAAACCAGCCTACACTGCCGGTTTAACCAGATGTCAGGTAGCCTGATGTGGATTCTCATTTCTATATCGAGTGTGGGACTGTTTTGCATTTTTACACGTATTCACAGACAGGCTCGCTCTCGCGATTATATTGTTTTTTTTTTTACTTCATTGGGGTGTATTAGGCAGTTCATGTTCTTAGCTAATGAATGGGTTGTGGCAGGTTGTTAATGGGTTCAGATACCGGTAAAGGGGGATAATTTTACGATTGGTCTTTTAAGTGTTGATGTGTTGGTTTTTATTGTCGCGACGCGAGTGAGACCGTCAGATCCCGGATGTAGTTGTATTATTCGCGCGAGTGACCACGATGAGGGTGGTAAATTGTAATCCTTGACTAAGACGATGTCTCCAATGTTGATATTGGGCTGCATTTCGAGCCATTTCGGTCGTTGTTGGAGTAGATGTAGATATGATGTTCGCCATTGCTTCCAAAAGTCTTGCATGAGGCGCTGAATGTATCGCCATTTTTCCAGGCTGTTAATGTTTGCGTCACATAGGTTCCTTTCAGGAACAGTGTGCATTGATCCTCCGATGAGGAAGTGTCCAGGAGTCAAGACTGTTAAATCCTCAGGATCCGAAGACATGGGACATAGAGGAATCGAATTGAGACATGCTTCAATTTGAGTGAGCAATGTCGAGTACTCCTCAAATGTTAATTTTGAATTTCCAATGGTTCGTTTTATATGATGCTTGATGGACTTAACTCCTGCCTCCCATAGCCCCCCGGAATGAGGCGATAAAGGGAGATTGAAATGCCATGTTGTGTTTCTGGTCGCGAGTTCTTTGGCCACTTCTGCTGACCATTCAGACGAGATGAATTTGCTGTCCCTTTTCATTTCGTTGTTTGCTCCTTGGAAGTTCGTCCCACAATCGCTAAATATGTTAGCGCATGTGCCTCTTCTTGCGACAAGTCTTCGAAAAGCAGCTATGAAGGACGCCGTACTTAAATCGTTCACAAGTTCGATGTGAATGGCCTTTGTTGAGAGGCAGACAAATACCGCTATATATCCTTTGGAGAATTTGTTACATCGGCCTTTCCACGCTTTTATTTCTATCGGCCCGGCATAATCTACTCCGGTATTTGTGAAGGGTTTGCAGCACATGACTCGTTCAGCTGGGAGGCTTCCCATTAACTGCTGCTGCATTTTTGCCTTGTAACGATGGCATCGAACGCATTTGTGTATTATGTATTTTATGAGTCTCTTTAAGTTCGTTATCCAATATGTATTCCGTGTTTGTGCCATCATCATTTGTACGCCGCCGTGCAGGGTCCGCTGATGGATATCGCTCACAATTAGTTTGGAGAAGTGGTGCGAATCTTTCAGTATCAACGGATGTCGTTGATTAAATGGAGGTGACGAGTTTGCTAGTCGATCTTCTACACGCAGTAGTCCTTGCGCATCGAGGAACGGGTTTAAGTTACTAATTTTGATCCCTTTAGTGACAGTGTTACTAACCTTTAATTTCTTGATATCTTCCAAGAATAGTTCTTCTTGTACTATTTTTATTAGGTGGTTGTGCGCTGAGGTAAGTTCCTCCGGAGTAATGGGATGTGTGTTGAGAGTTTTCTTGTTTTGTGTGTTTTTTTAGATTTGCGAAATATCTTCGCTATATGGAAACATTGCGAACAATTCGTTGTAATGTAGAATATTGTTCGAAGAATGTCCGGTCAATGATGCAGTGAGCTACTACCTGTGTGAATTTGTGTATTCTACATGTATCCAAAAGTTTTGCTTGATAAAACCCTGCATGGATGTCCGTTCGGTTACTGTTTCCTTTTGATTCCAGATCAGTCTCGATTGGTATTGCTGTTGGAAATTTCAAGAGAACAAAATTTTTTAAAAATTTGGGCCCATGCCACCACAATTGGTTGTCGATGAGCTCCTCCGGTGAAAGTCCTCGTGAGCCAATGTCTGCAGGATTTTCTTTTGAAGCGACGTGTCTCCAAATTGTGGGGCTAGTGAGAGTCTGGATTTCAGCCACCCTATTAGCTACAAAGGTTGTTCGTGTTAAAGGGCTTCCTTTGATCCAAGCTAATGCGATCATGGAGTCACACCACGCAAAGACTTCTGGATTGCGGAATTGCATTGCCCGTGATATGAGATGCAATAGTTTCGCTAAAAGGAGAGCTGCACATAACTCCAAACGCGGTAAGGAAATGCACTTTACCGGCGCCACTCTTGTTTTGGACGCTAGGAGCTATGTGTATTCTTTGCCGAAATTAATAAGGCCAATGCACACTACTGCTGCATATGCCTTTTCAGAGGCGTAGCTGTACCTGAGCTGAATCTTCATAATGGACCCATCGCGGTATTTGGATGTCTTCAAGGGCTGTAAAACCATTTCGCAGCTGCACCCAAATATTTTGTGTGTCCTTGGAAATTTGGTTGTCCCAGGTTAACTCTTGAAGCCATAGCTGCTGCATGATGAGTTTCGCCTTAATAATGCATGGCGAAATCCACCCAAGAGGGTCAAAGAGACGGGCAATGTCTGCTAGGACTGATCGTTTTGTGTGTTCCTTTACTGTGGGTAAGTTTATTTTAAATTTAAACACGTCTTGTGCTGGATCCCATCTGATTCCGAGTGTTTGGATGGAATCAACTGTATCAAAATTCAGGGGAAGATTTATCTCTCTTTCCGTTTTCGTTGACTTAGAGCCTTAGAGGAATTACTTGCCCACTTTCTGAGCGGAAATCCTGCAGACTTCAAGATATTCAGAATGTCCCTTTGAAGTCTGATTGCCTCGGATTCATTATTTGTTCCATAGATAAGGTCGTCCACGTAGAATCCTTCGGTAAGTGCCTTGGAAACATGAGGATGCGATTTTTTAACATCAGACGCTAGCTGATGGCAATGTGCGCACTGCCAGAAGTGGTGCTGATGCAGTACCGAAGGTGCCAGTTTTGAGCGCAAATGTTTGTAGGGGGTCTGAACTGTTTTTTTCTCCACAAAATCATTTGGTAGGGAGTATCGCTAGATGCCATCCAAATCTGCCAGTACATCACACTGATGTCAGCCACAAATGCCACCTTCAACTTTCTCCATTTTGCGACCAATTCGATGATATCTGGCTGTAAGCGTGGTCCCACCATTAAATTGTCGTTTAAGGATTCTCCGTTCGATGTTTTACATGAAGCATCAAAGACCACTCGCAACTTTGTAGTTGTGCTCGACTCATTAAACACAGCGTGGTGTGGGAGGAAGTAGTGTTCTCCTGTGGAGGTTTGCATATCTGGGTTTGTTTTCTGCATGTGCCCGAGTGTGAGGTACTCTTCAATACAGGATGTTTATGCCTCCTTTAGATTTGTGTTTGATGCGAGTCGTTTCTCAATCTAAAAAAACCTCGCTAAAGCTGCTCTTTTAGAGTCACCAAGAATTGGGCGACTATTGTTTTTAAAGGGTAACTGAACCTCGTACCTGCCATCGTCTCTTATTTTGCATGTCCTTTCATAGTGTTCTTCGCATTTCCTTTCTTCTTCCGTAAATTTCCTAACATCTAGGTCCTCTTCTAACTCCCAAAACCTTTTTAGTTTAGCCTCCAAAGGAGTTGAAATGGTTTTGAATTGTTATTGTTTTGTTGGATTCTCCTGAACCAGTTGTGTTTCCAGTTAGGATCCAATTTTACAAGACCCTTCAGAATAATTGATGAATATGCATCTGCACCTAGAAGACCAATTTTTCCTGGCGAACTGTATGACGGATCGGCCGGTGGTAGATTGTGCAAATGCGTCCACGTTTTTGTGGTCAACTTGTGTGCTGGTAGCAGGAACGGATTGTAAATTCAACTTGGTGATTTGATACGCCAGTTGACGTCTGCCCTAAACCTTTGACGTGTGCTGAAATCTTTTTCTTTTTTAGTTTCAGCAGTTGTGCGACATTTTCGGTGACAAATGTCGCTTCGGAACCAGGGTCAATTAATGCCCTTAGAATGTGCTGTTTTCCATTGGTTGCCGAAACCTTGATCAATGCCGTCGCCAGCAATGCCTTTGAAAACATTTGATTGGAAAAGTTACAACATGTTTGTTGATGGTTAGATACTACCTTTGTTGTGTGTATCTTCTGGACATTTGTTTCTCTAATCAGGTGAGTGTTTATGTTACATTGTTGACACGCATAAGGTTGATTGGGAGATTGCGCGTATGCTTGAGCATATATTGCTTGTTGGGATGTTGATGGACCACAGTTCATGTAGTAGTGGTTTATTGGGAATATATGAGGAGGCATTCTGATTTAACGGATTATTAATGATTTTGGTTCGCTGACTTATTATTAGTAGCATTTGACAGCTCTGTGGAACTGTTGGGGAATGACTGCTGACAAAAGTGATTTTGTACGTTTCGATAGGCATATTGTTCTGCATTTTGTTGATTGTTTTGTTGAGACCTTTCCATGGGAAGAAGAGTGTGATGTTTTAGATTACACTTAAAACATCGATTCGTGCTTGTGCAATTGGTCATGTGATGGTCGTAACCTCTATACGGGATTTGATACTCATTTTTAAAAATTTCTTACAATGGCGTAAACTGTGCGCGCTTTTGCAGAGCCTACAGCGAAACTGTTTATCTACCCCGTCCGTTTTTACATGATATGTGTTGGAAATAGATTTTCGAAATGATGTTGATGGCAACTGTTGTTTCAATTGTGTGTTCGACTCTATGAAATTTTCAAGTGAGCTGAGTCTACCCTCAATGAAAGATAAGAAGGTTTTTCAATCGGGAATATTTCTTGAAGTCCCTAATTTTGTTTTCCAATCCTTTTGTGTGATCTTTGGGAGTTTATGATATATGAGGTATATTAGTATAGGATCCCATGAATCAACCACCACTCCCAGGTTTGAAAGAGCATGGATACACTGATTGCTGGTATCATGCAAGGCCCTTAAGAGATCGGCAGATTCAAATGTAATTTTTTGTTGCTCTAACAAAATTTTTAACTGTGTGTTTACTAGTTTTCTTTTGTTTTGAAACCTTTCAGTGATAATTTCCCAAGCCGATGCGTAGCTTTTGCTATCGATTGGGAGATGTGAGATCATCTCTCCAGGTTTTTCACCCAAAGAGGATTTTAGAAATTGTAGTTTCTGAATATCAGACAGATCAGCGTTTTGATCTATTAAACTTTCGAAAACGTTGTGGAATTCGCTCCAGTCTTCGGGTTTGCCAGAAAATGACTTTATATTGATTCGCGGAAGACGAATGTCTGATGCCAAAGATTTCGTGGTGTTTAATCGCGAGATATCGAGATTGGCACTGTGATCGTGCGAAAATTTATCAATGTCATCATTGATCATGCCACTGAATTTGAAATAGATGTGCTTGATTTTAGCATATGTTTCATCTGCGAGATACTTGTCTTTTTGCGGATCCGCCGCATTGTTAATTATTGAAGTGTGTATACCCTTAGCACATTTAAAAACTTAATCGACATCCGCTAAACACGCGTTTACATAACCCTTTGACTTACGCGAATCGATTTGCTTCTGATATTTTTCGAAATCACCGGACAATTCTTCAAGAGTACGTTCTTGTTTTTCGATAGATTTTTTGGAGTTTACTCATGATTACGTTATTTATTTTACTGATTGAATCAAATTTTGTGTGTTTTAAGTTCAATATATTATCTTAGGTGGATTTGGGTTAATGCACTTATGTATATGAATGTTGGTATATACGTATAATATATATTGCAAAAAGGTTTTAAAAAAGAGGAATAAAATTCCTACCTTAATTTGCTTTTGCAACTGCAACTTCAGTCTCCTTGACTCTCAGTTACAATTGCAGAAGACTTGTGTTACACAGTTCCTTGCTGTGGATAATTACAGTTACTCCGATTGCAGATCGTTGTGTCGCTCGAAGACCACCGTGTCACAGTACCTCCTTTGGTTTCAGGATCCATTCACTCGTTATGTTTGAGTATTGAGCAATTGAACATAGAAATATGTATGTTTTGTTAAAAAGAGCACTCAAAGGCGTACAAAAGGAAATGAATTCCTACCTTGAATTGCTTATGCAACTCCAACTTTAGTATATGGACTATCAGTTACAGTTGCTTAAGGCTTGCTGTTACACAGTTCCTTGCTGTGGATAATTACAGTTGCTCCGATTGCAGACCGTTGTGTCGCTTGTAGACCACCGTGTCACAGTACCTCCTTTGGTTTCAGGATCCATTCACTCGTTATGTTTGAGTATTGAGCAATTGAACATAGAAATATGTATGTTTTGTTAAAAAGAGCACTTAAAGGCGTACAAAAGGAAATGAATTCCTACCTTGAATTGCTTATGCAACTGCAACTTTAGTATATGGACTATCAGTTACAGTTGCTTAAGGCTTGCTGTTACACAGTTCCTTGCTGTGGATAATTGCAGTTGCTCCGATTGCAGACCGTTGTGTCGCTTGTAGACCACCGTGTCACAGTACCTCCTTTGGTTTCAGGATCCATTCACTCGTTATGTTTGAGTATTGAGCAATTGAACATAGAAATATGTATGTTTTGTTAAAAAGAGCACTTAAAGGCGTACAAAAGGAAATGAATTCCTACCTTGAATTGCTTATGCAACTACAACTTTAGTATATGGACTATCAGTTACAGTTGCTTAAGGCTTGCTGTTACACAGTTCCTTGCTGTGGATAATTACAGTTGCTCCGATTGCAGACCGTTGTGTCGCTTGTAGACCACCGTGTCACAGTACCTCCTTTGGTTTCAGGATCCATTCACTCGTTATGTTTGAGTATTGAGCAATTGAACATAGAAATATGTATGTTTTGTTAAAAAGAGCACTTAAAGGCGTACAAAAGGAAATGAATTCCTACCTTGAATTGCTTATGCAACTGCAACTTTAGTATATGGACTATCAGTTACAGTTGCTTAAGGCTTGCTGTTACACAGTTCCTTGCTGTGGATAATTCCAGTTGCTCCGATTGCAGACCGTTGTGTCGCTTGTAGACCACCGTGTCACAGTACCTCCTTTGGTTTCAGGATCCATTCACTCGTTATGTTTGAGTATTGAGCAATTGAACATAGAAATATGTATGTTTTGTTAAAAAGAGCACTTAAAGGCGTACAAAAGGAAATGAATTCCTACCTTGAATTGCTTATGCAGCTGCAACTTTAGTATATGAACTATCAGTTACAGTTGCTTAAGGCTTGCTGTTGCACAGCTCCTTGCTGGAATTGATGACTGTACAGGATAGCGTCAACTCGTTGGATACTGGGGCCATCGTTGATCGGGCTGTTTTTCACTTTATACACTATTCACTTGAGTCAATTGTATTTAAATTAAATTATCGTTTTTTATAGTACTCGGTTCTTTTTTTAAAAAAGGCTCGAAGGACCATGTTCTAAGCTGAGTTGAACTTAGAAAAAATATTTTATGCAAGAAGGCCGGGAGCATGAAAGATGTCTTGCACGAGAAACTGGGTACATTGATCGAGATAAAAAATGAAACAAACTTGCTCTTATTACGTTACAAATTTAATGGGTGATACCGCTCTAATTGAATGCTAACTGACAAGTGTCCGTACGATTTGCATTTTAGTTCCCATGAAGCCTTGTTATTTAGTCGCTACTGTTCTTTACATACAATTTTTATTCTACTTCTTATGGTTATTGAACTTGAATTTCTTATATACCTATAGATACATTAATACAATTATTTGCTTCATGGGAATAGGAAATGCTGAATAGTTATATGGATTACATTTATTTTGGTGTTGGTGTTCTACTTGCACAATAATGCCCCATATTTTTGATGTGGGGGTAAGAATAAGGTGCTTATAGAGTGCTTGATCTTTTTTCTCTTTCTGTCCATTATTGTTGCTTTATTACCACCACGTTGCACATTTGACATTTCGTGTATTTACTTGTCTCGGTCGGTCGGCATTTTAATTTAATAAAATACGCGAAGGTTTGACGCGATCATGTTTATTTTATTGCGCATATTATATGCCAGTCATCTGTGATATGTGTTTTTTTATATTTCCATAACTCAGTGACTAGCCCAATATGCGCAATGACTGCCAATGTCAATGGTGCAAATTGGTTGGCAATTACATTTGCCTAATTACAGAGTAATGTTATTTCGTGTTGAATTTGTTTTGGTGTAATTTGTTGGGAACCAACATGCTCTCGGCCTTCGGGGACAGAGTTTCACTTTCAAGAAATGCTGGTCATCTCACTTTTCACCATAACCTCCTTTTGAATATGGCTGATATTGCCGCTGATTTGTTGTTGTTCTTTGGTCGGATGGCAGCCTTGCTCTCAGTACGAAGTGTTGTGGTTTGTAAAAATAAAAAAAAGCATTAGTAAATTGTTTTTGTGTATATCAATATACATGTTGGGGAAAAGTAAAAGATTTATTTCCAATTCGGGATTTTTATGAATTTTATTTGTCAGACTACTCCAGGTAGACTGACGTCTCTAAGGTTAAGTTGAACAATAAGAAAAAATAGGAAGAGAGAAAAGAAAGAAAATCAAACGAATTATGTGTCAGGCCGGCAACATTGAATAATGCGTTGTAGGGCAGCCAACCGGTTGGTGATGAAGTGCGGCGGTGTCCAGGGTTGGTACAGATCTTAAACATCCTGCCCGGTCGAACTACCAGGTTCGAAATCATTGGTCTCCACTAGTAGACAAAGCTTCTGTACTGCCCGGGTGCATAACCCACTTTCAGTCTTCAACGTGACATTACGAGTTAAACCATCGCTGCCCGGGTGAACTTCCATTACACGACCCTATCGCCAGTCTGTTGGAGGTAGATTCTCGTGACGCACGACGACGATGTCTCCCACTTTGATATTTAGCTGCCGCCGCTGCCACTTACTCCTGGTCTGCAATATCGCCAAATATTCCTCACTCCAGCGTCGCCAAAACTGCTGGTGCACCTGCCGCAACCACTGCCAGCGTTTGAAGTGGCTGACTGGAATCTCTTCGACCCTTGGCTCCGGAACCGCGATGAGTGGAGCTCCGATAAGGAAGTCACCTGGAGTCAGTGCCAACATGTCATCGGGATCATCATGAAGCGGCGTGAGCGGGCGGGAGTTGAGGCAGGCCTCGATACGCGCTGCTAATGTCTGGAGCTGGTTATGCCAGAGGACCTGTTTTCCCACCAAACGGACCAAATGATGTTTGGCGGACTTCACAGCAGCCTCCCATAGGCCGCCCTGATGCGGAGCGCTGGGTGTTATGAAGTGCCATCTTGTTCCTATGTTAGCTAGTGCCTGTTGATTGTGGTCGCTGTGCCAGGCTGCCAGATCTTCTTGCAGTAAACGATTGGCTCCCACAAACGCTGTGCCATTGTCACTGTATAGATCCGGGCAGGGTCCACGCATGCTGACGAATCTAGTGAACGCGTCCAAGAAAGCGACTACCTCAATGTGAACAGCCTTTGTCCCCATGCAGACAAAGATAGCCAGGTAAGTCTTCACTGTAGTCCGAGATCGCTTGGTTCCGATGCGGAGGATAAAGGGTCCACAGTAGTCCACACCTGATGCCAAAAAAGGTCGCGCCGGAGTTACTCTTTGCCTTGGCAAGGAAGACATCTGCTGAACCAATATTTGCCTGCGATGACGTCGGCAGATAACGCAGCTGTGGAGGTAGCTCCGAACAGCCTGTCGAGCATTCAAAATCCAATAACGATGGCGAAGACTTTGAAGCATAAGTTAAGTGCCACCGTGCAGCGTTCTGTTGTGTACTTGGTCGATAAGTAGCCATACCAATGCACCACCTTTTGGGAGAATAGCTGGGAAACGTTGATCATGGGGAACCAAGGCATGGCTTATCCGTCCACCGACCCGCAAAATACCATAGTTATCCAGAAATCGGTTCAGAGAAAGCAATTGGCTGGAGCTGGATATACTGGAGCCCTACCGAATTTCACTGATGTCGGCGTCGAATGCAATGCCCTGTTCCATACGAATGAGCGCCAGCAAGGCGCCGTCAAGCTCATCAGTCATCACAATAGTTCTCCATAGATGTTTTCTGCTAGGACACCACCGCAGTATATACGCCACTGTTCGCAGAAGTCGCCGCAAGGAACTAAATCGCTCGGTGAGCGGTATGAGCAGACCGTCAACTCTGCGCGTGCTAGAGCAACAGTCGTCACCAGGCAAAATTTCTCTTCTGCTTGCATATTAACCAGCTCGTCCTGATTAAGTGCGTCACCGGTTCCTAAAGGTAAATCACCTCTTGGCAGCCATTCTGGGCCCTCCCACCATAGCCGATGTTCCAAAAGATCCTCTGCTGCCATGCCGCGGCTTGCGCAGTCCGCCGGATTTTGTGCTGACCGGACATGATACCACCGATCCGGTGACGTGAGCTCCTGGATTTGCCGAACGCGATTTGGAACGTACGGTTTCAGAGTAGTAGGCAATTTGCGTAACCAGCACAGCACAATCCTTGAATCCGACCATAAATAATACGGAGTATTGCTAAGACCCAAGGCAATACAGACGCAGTTCAGCATAACAGCAAGTAAATTCGCCTCACAAAGTTCGAGCCGGGGAATAGTAGCTCCCTTCAGCGGAGCAACTTTAGTACGAGCGGTTAGCAGGGAAACTGTCACTCGTTCATCGAGGCCGACAGTCCGGATGTAAATTACCGCAGCGAAGGCGCGTGAACTGGCATCGCGAAAACCATGCAAGGTCGTGCTTGCCTCCCGTTGCTTGCCCAACCATCTGGGTACTCGAATATAGTTGAGGGCGTTGCGACCGCTTCGAAATTTCAGGAATAGCGGCATCCCACGTGATGCCAGCAGACCAAAATGTTTGAATGAAGATTTTGCCCGTAATACCCACTGGAGCCAGCAGTCCGGTCGGGTCAAAAAGCTGGGCTACCTCGCTGAGCACTCGTCGTTTTGTCGGTAATTTGCCAGCCTGCTCCAATTCAACTTTGAAGAATAATTCATCACTCATAGGATCCCAACGTAACCCCAGCACCGTCGTGGTTGAGGAGTTGATAGTAAACTCTGAAGAAGAGGGACGATTACCAGTTAACTGATTGATTACGTGGGTTCGATTGGAGCTCCACTTTCGCAGCTTAAAATATCCTTTCGAAAATATGGTGTCAACATTAGTGGCTAGTTGTACCGCATCCGATACACTGTGACAACTCGTTAAAAGGTCATCCACGTAGAACGAGGAAAGTATTGTATCCCGTGCCTCACAACCCTGATGTCGATCGGCCAAACAGTCAAAATTGTCGTAAGCGCATTGCTGCAGGGCGCGTATAGCCTTATATGGGCTTGAGGACATACCATACGTAACCGTAGTCAACCTGAAGACAGCGATATCCTCGTTAGCAGATTCCCGCCAGAGGATCCGTTGGAAATTCCTATGTTCCGCAGTCACCAGCACCTGCCTGAACATTTTTTCCACGTCCGCTGTGAGAGCCACCTGGAATCGCCGAAACCGAAAGATCACACTGATCAATGAATCCTGAATAGTTGGACCCGCCAATTAGGTGTCGTTCAGTGAAACCCCATTGCTGCTACGCGCTGAAGTATTAAATACCACTCGGAACTTCCCTCGCACAGCGTGGTGTGGGATATAATAGCAGTCCCGATGATCGCCAAGTTGATCAACTCGTCCCATGTGGTTAAGGGCGTGGTATTCACGCATGAAACAGATGTATTTATCGCGTAGTTCCTCGTTACCAGCCAGGCGCCGTTCTAAACCATAAAACTGTCGTAAAGCATTCGTATAAGAATCACCAAGCTTCGGAGCATCACAGGGGAATGGAATATGTACGACGTAACGCCCATCCTCATCTCTTGAATGCGTTGCTGAGAAGATGCGGTCGCAGTCGCCCTGTTCCACGTTGTATTCCGGGACCTCCTCCAACTTCCAGAAACTGCGTACCAGATCCTCTAATCGCACGTCGTCCTCGTTCACTTGAGCGCAGAATGCATTTGGTGGTTGCGTTTGACTCCCGGTGGCCGAGGCTGGGCCATATACAATCCAACCGAAGCGAGTGCGTTGGGCTCATAGTTCGTCGGGGTTCCCATTGATAACCTCACCTTCGACTATCCGGCCCCAGACATCAGCTCCAATCAAAGCGTCGATATTCCCAGGTGTCGAAAAAGTAGTATCAGCCAGTGTAAGACCCGCCAAGTGTCTCCAGTATTGTACATCTACACGCACCGCTGGGGTTACGGAAGTAATTGATGGGAGTACCAACGCACTGATTTCTATTTCGAAAGCAGATATCGTAGACCGTAGCGTAAGCCTAACGATACCTTTTGTGCGAGTGTGAGCGATAGCGCCGATGCCTTCTACTGTTATTTCGTACTTGGATCTGCGAAGATTTAATTGATTAACCAAACGATCAGTCACGAAACTTACCTGCGATCCAGGATCGCAGAGGATACGAGCCAAGCGCTGCTCCAGATCTCCACAGGCAAAGGCTCGCGCGGTTGCAAGTAATACTGTGCGGTTGGCTAGTCATAACTGTTGCGCCGTAGTAGTGGCTACTGTTAGCTATGATGGGGATGAGCTAGCAGGGGATGCGACTTCCGAAGCATCAGTGGAGTCGCGGCAGAACATGGTGTGGTGCTTCTTTCGGCACTGACCGCATCCACCAGCAGTACATAGTCTAGACGTATGCCCACTCCTCAGGCAATTAAAACAAAGACCGGAATCTTTTAGGTCAGCAAACCGTTGTCCGGGAGTCTTGGCCAACAGGAATTGGCACCGCGTAATTCGATGAGGTCCTTGACAGTGTGGACATTTGCCCTCGTTCGTTGTTACCAAATGCGATTTCATTGCCGGCTGGGCCCGAGCATGACGGTTGACTAAAGCCTCATTCCGATTGTAGGTGCGAATTAGCTCGGTAGCCAGACTTTGAGCGCGTTTTGGCACTACCAGCGCATCCCATTGATCCACCGGTAGTTCCATGACCCGCAACGCCCGCAATGATTCCTGCACAGTATCGACGATGACTAGAAGAGCTTTGGATGTCTCTTCGGTCGCGGTCTTTAAATTGAGTAGACGAGAAACATGAATTTCCGCTAAGAGCTTCGGATTGTCAAAGCGGTTCTTCAAAGCTTGCCACACCTCAGCATAACCACCAGAGTACATACCGCCGATGAGAGGTACCTTCACAGGATCGATAGCTTGTCGTAACTTTCCGAGCTTGTACGCTTCCGGATAATCCATGTCATGTACCAGAGTTTGGAAGGTGTCTTTGAAGGCCAGCCAGTTGTGTAATGTGCCATCAAAGGATGGGATGGTCACTGGATCTAACCGCATATCCAACTTGGTTGCAGATGGGTTAACTTTACCGCGTAACAATTCTTCATCTGAGACCTCTGAGGTGGGAGCAGCCGACGGCGTTGCTTGCGCTGACAGTGATGACTGTACACTTCTGAACTGTGACAATCTACGGTTGAGTATCACGCACGCGGCATTGTAGTTAGTCTCTACCTGTTCCCAAAGGCTGTCGTGATCCGCCAGTTCGCTCTGTTCGGCACTACCAACCAATGCCTCATGATTAGTAACAAATCGTTCGTAATGCGCCGTCAAAGACTTGATTTCTTGCTGCAGCTGAGCATCATCGGATGTTTCGAGGTTAGCTCCTGCCACACGGTCGTATGCACGACGTATGGCATTCGTAGCTGACATACGCAAATTCAGCGCAGCCATTGGTCCCACCAGCACCGATGAAATGTAGACCCAAGTGACAAAATGCAAAAAAAAAGAAAGAAACCAAAAGTATCCAATGTTGCGCAGTGGATGGAACAATTGGAAAACCAGTTTCTTCCTAACCAAATTTGCGAAATGGTTCTTCGTAGATTTTCCGTAGCAGAAGCGCTGAACTCCTCCAATAATTATATTGGAAATCATCATCATCATCATCATTCGAATTGAATTGTGGGTGAGGTGAAGACGTTCTTTCTCTGTGCTCTTCTGTTCTGATATTCTACGCAATCTCTCAAAGATCAATCTCATTAAAAACCTGATAATATAAAAATCAAAAAGTCAGTGATAAAATGCCTTGCATTTGTGCAATTTGTAACAATAAAGTGGAAAGAAATAATTGCAAAGTGAATTGTGGCGAATGCTTTTCGATTTTTCATGCTAGCTGCGTTAATATTCATGATAGTGACGTAGAATATTTACAAAAAAAAGCGGTACTCCCTTTCGCTGTGCTACGTGTACTGCTCTTCGCCGTAAATCGCTGCGTTTCTCTCCCTTGCCAACTGCACCACCCACCAACTTACCAGCCGCCTCCAACGCTACTGCTGCTGCTGTGACTGCATTTTCTACTGCTACCTACGCTGCAAACACCACCACCACCACAGCTAGCGCTGCTGCTGTACCCACCACCATACCCTCGGCCTCATCCGTTCACAAAACAAATGCTGATGCTGAGGAGAATACTTTAGCTACGCCAGCCTGTTCTAGCGCGCTACACATACAGCATCTCGATCGCGATCACCAGCAGAAACAGCTACTGAGCGAAGTCAATAAATCGATCTCTTTAGAAGCTATTTACAAAGAAATTGTGGAGCTAAAGAAGGTAAATTTTGACTTTCTTTCTGCTCTGCATGCGCTAAAAGAGGAGAAGAACGACATGCAAAAGAGAATTGATTTGCTTGTAAAGTAAATGAAAAAAATAAGCTTCGTCAAAAATGTAAGAAATATCCAAATAATATACAACTAAAAGCTGAGTACAAAAAAGTATGCAATATTTTATCTAAAGAAATTAATGCCTGTAAAGAAAATTATTATATAAACGAGCTCGACAAAAATAAAGGTAATGTTAAAGGTGAATGGAGTGTAATTAACAAAATCTTAAATCGAAGTTCTCAATCTGTGAAGCCCTTAGTAATTGAAGAGGATAATATCAGGATTACTGATACTACTGAAATAGCAAATCGCTTTAACGACTTTTTCATTTCAATAGCTAAAAATGTATCTACGGGAGTTTTTGGGCACAACAATGATAGTTTTGACAGTGCTGGAGGAATAGTAGAAGACAGATTTTTAAGTAATAGTTTATTTTTTGATCCTATCTCGTCTGGCGAACTACTTAGCATCATTAAATCGCTAAAAAATTCCAGCTCCGTTACTCAAGATGGTTGCTCTAGCATAATTTTCAAAAAAATTGCTTACAATGTTGTCGACGTGCTCGCATATATTTTTAACAATAGCGTATACCGTGGAATTTTCCCAAGCGCGCTTAAAATTGCTGAAGTCATTCCTCTCCACAAAAAATCTGACCCTTATGATCTAAATAATTACAGACCGATATCTCTGTTATCTGTTTGCTCAAAAATGTTTGAGAAGGCAATCAAAACTAGGATCTTGGCGTTCTTAAATAAAAATAAATTTTTTAACGAATCTCAATATGGATTTCGTGCTGGTAGATCAACCGAAGATGCATTGCTGAAATTTTGCAGTGAGATATATGTAAACATAAACAATAATCTGCATACGGCTGGACTTTTCATAGACTTAACTAAAGCTTTTGACTTAGTCGATCACAAAATCCTATTGTCGAAATTATATAATGCAGGTATGCGTGGTTTTAAAGGGTGATTTTTTAAGAGGCTTAGAACTTTTTTTAAAAAAAAAACACAAAAAATTCGAAAAAATGAATGAAATATTTATTTGAATCTATAGTTTGAACCTTGCAATTTCATGTTTAAAGATAATTTCATGCAAATGTTGACCGCGGCTGCGTCTCAGGTAGCCCATCCGCTGAGTCCAATTTTGGCATACTCTTTCACACATATCGGCCGGTATCTCACGAATGAATGCATGGATGTTGGCTTCCAGTGCGTCAATCGAAGCGGGCTTGTCCCTATACACATTAGCCTTGGGATACCCCCACAAAAAATAATCTAATGGTGTCAAATCGCACGATCTAGGCGGCCAATTGACCGGCCCGAAACGTGAAATTAACTGTTCACCAAACTCGCCTCGCAATTGCGCCATTGTTTTGTAACGGTTGCGCGTGCTGTGTGGCATGTGGCTTTAGTTCTTGCACCAGCTGTATCTTAAAAGGCTTTACGCCCAAATCCTTCCGCAAAATTTTCCACGTAGTGCTGTAACAAAGGCCTAACTGCTGGGAACGGCGCCGAATCGACATTTCGCGGTCTTCTGTCACACTAGCTGATACGGCCGCAATATTTTCTTCACTACGCACAGTACGTAAACGTGTTGGTGGTTTAATGTCCAACAAAGTAAATTTGGTGCGAAATTTGGTCACAATCTTCCGAATAGACTGCTCAGAAGGTCGAGAATGCCGATCATAAAATGGAAGCAGCGCGCGATGAACATTTCGAACCGAGAACGAATTTTGATAGTAAAATTCAATAATTTGCAAGCGTTGTTCATTTGTAAGACGATCCATGGTTAAATTGCAAACCAAACTGAAGCTGTTTGATAGTGACACAAGGTATTAAACACACGTCAGCTGTCAAAACCAGTGTTGCCAAAACCAAACCAGCTAAAAAATCACCCTTTATTTATAACTGGCTAGCTTCTTATATAAAAGATAGGAAGCAAAAAGTTAAAATAAAGGGTTGTTTTAGTGAACTACGTAACATAATGCTTGGTGTTCCGCAAGGTTCGGTACTGGGTCCATTGCTGTTCTTGATTTTTATCAATTCTATATTTAAACAGAATTTTAAGGGCATAATAACAGCCTTTGCTGATGACAAAGCCTTCTCCTATGGTTGCAATTCTCTGCTCAACCTAATTTCTGACATCAACTCAGACTTGGATATTCTAAGGCGCTGGTTTGCTGTTCATAAAATGGTTTTGAGCAACAAAACCAAACTAATGTAAATACTTTAGTCTCTCAGAGTCGCCTACTATAGCTGATTGTGATTTATTTTATCATTCTCCTGGCTGTCAAAAATTCAATTTTAATTTAAATGAGAGTATTACCTTTGTTCCTAATGAAGGCTGCTCGGTTAATTGTTTCCAGGTAAATTTTGTCCAGTCCTTCAAATACCTTGGAGTAATACTTGACAGAAAGATGAATTGGTCCGATCACACTACCGCACTGAAAAAGTACCTGTTGTGTTGCACTAGGCAATTTTATAATCTTAATTTGTACTGCTCCAAAAAAGTACTAACTATGATCTACTACGGTATTGTTCACTCAAAGCTTCAGTATGGGATAACTTGTTGGGGAGGGACTTATATCAACAAGATTAGTCCGCTTCTTATTTTACAAAAACATGTTGTGCGTATTATTTGTAAGAAAAATCGGTTTCACAAAAGTTTCATCTTGTTCCAGGAACTAAAAGTTCTTCCACTAAGGCACCTCTACTATTTTAAAGTTCTTAAACTATTTTTTATTAGAAGTGGCTATCTTACAGTTAGAAGAAACTCGCTACATAACTTGCGTGTAAATTCCCACAATTTGGTCAATATCCCCGCTTACTATATAATACACTTTAAAAAATTTTTTACAGTAGTAGCTCCGTCAATTTTTAACAAATTACCTTTCACTATCAGAAGTATAACAAAATTGTCACCATTCCTACACAAAGTAAAATCTTGGCTTTTTAATCATGATCATACTCAAATTGAACACATATTATCTTCAATTCATTATCCCTTTCCCTTTTCACTTTCAACAATAAAATTATTCTTTCTTCTATTCGTTTTCACCCTGCACACAATTTTAATACAAATGAATTTTTATATTTTTGAAGGGACACTCGCCTCTAGCTCTAGCTCTAGCTTTTAAGCTGTGCTAAAGAGTGTCTTCAATCTATTTTGCTGGGTCTTACAATATAGATACTATATTTTGAAGAACGCTTCATAAATTAATTTATAGTAATATTTATTATTAATACGATTATTATAAACGATTAAGGATTCTCAATTGTATGTAATGTTATTCATTTCTATGATAATTGTAAATTATTAATAATTTCTCTGAATTGTTCTTTTCACATCTGATATTATATTGTACCTAGCAAGATGAATTAAATAAATAAAAAATAAAAAATAAATTCTTCCTAATAATTCCTCACAGGAGGCACCATAATGTTGGGGAAAAGTAAAAGATTTATTTCCAATTCGGGATTTTTATGAATTTTATTTGTCAGACTACTCGTGGTAGACTGACGTCTCAAAGGTTCAAAGGTTAAGTTGAACAATAAGAAAAAATAGGAAGAGGGAAAAGAAAAGAAAATGAAACGAATTATGTGTCAGGCCGGCAACATTGAAGAATGCGTTGTAGGGCAGCCAACCGGTTGGTGATGAAGTGCGGCGGTACAGATTTTAAACAATACATAATGTGCAAAGTGACCTAAGTGTTTATTATATTTTCTGGACCTAGTTCCCTATTAGTTTTCAAGGGATGGTCGTCTTTATTAGCATGGGGTGAGTTATTTTTATTTATTTAAGTTCATTGGTTTTGTATTATGGGTATAGTTCATGTTGGCGATTATATTGTTTTTTTTTTACTTCATTGGGGTGTATTAGGCAGTTCATGTTCTTAGTTAATGAATGGGTTGTGGCAGGTTGTTAATGGGTTCAGACACCGGTAAGGGGGATAATTTTACGATTGGTCTTTTAAGTGTTGATGTGTTGGTTTTTATTGTCGAGACGCGCGTGAGACCGTCAGATCCCGGATGTAGTTGTATTATTCGCGCGAGTGACCACGATGAGAGTGGTAAATTGTAATCCTTGACTAAGACTAGGTCTCCAATGTTGATATTGGGCTGCATTTCGAGCCATTTCGGTCGTTGTTGGAGTAGATGTAGATATGATGTGCGCCATTGCTTCCAAAAGTCTTGCATGAGGCGCTGAATGTATCGCCATTTTTCCAGGCTGTTAATGTTTGCGTCCTTTCAGGAACAGTGTGCATTGATCCTCCGATGAGGAAGTGTCCAGGAGTCAAGACTGTTAAATCCTCAGGATCCGAAGACATGGGTCATAGAGGCCTCGAATTGAGACATGCTTCAATTTGAGTGAGCAATGTCGAGTACTCCTCAAATGTTAATTTTGGATTTCCAATGGTTCGCATGTGTCTCTTCTTGCGACAAATCTTCGAAAAGCAGCTATGAAGGACGCCGTACTTAAATCGTTCACAAGTTCGATGTGAATGGCCTTTGTTGAGAGGCAGACAAATACCGCTATATATCCTTTGGAGAATTTGTTACATCGGCCTTTCCACGCTTTTATTTCTATCGGCCCGGCATAATCTACTCCGGTATTTGTGAAGGGTTTGCAGCACATGACTCGTTCAGCTGGGAGGCTTCCCATTAACTGCTGCTGCATTTTTGCCTTGTAACGATGGCATCGAACGCATTTGTGTATTATGTATTTTATGAGTCTCTTTAAGTTCGTTATCCAATATGTATTCCGTGTTTGTGCCATCATCATTTGTACGCCGCCGTGCAGGGTCCGCTGATGGATATCGCTCACAATTAGTTTGGAGAAGTGGTGCGAATCTTTCAGTATCAACGGATGTCGTTGATTAAATGGAGGTGACGAGTTTGCTAGTCGATCTTCTACACGCAGTAGTCCTTGCGCATCGAGGAACGGGTTTAAGTTACTAATTTTGATCCCTTTAGTGACAGTGTTACTAACCTTTAATTTCTTGATATCTTCCAAGAATAGTTCTTCTTGTACTATTTTTATTAGGTGGTTGTGCGCTGAGGTAAGTTCCTCCGGAGTAATGGGATGTGTGTTGAGAGTTTTCTTGTTTTGTGTGTTTTTTTAGATTTGCGAAATATCTTCGCTATATGGAAACATTGCGAACAATTCGTTGTAATGTAGAATATTGTTCGAAGAATGTCCGGTCAATGATGCAGTGAGCTACTACCTGTGTGAATTTGTGTATTCTACATGTATCCAAAAGTTTTGCTTGATAAAACCCTGCATGGATGTCCGTTCGGTTACTGTTTCCTTTTGATTTCAGATCAGTCTCGATTGGTATTGCTGTTGGAAATTTCAAGAGAACAAAATTTTTTAAAAATTTGGGCCCATGCCACCACAATTGGTTGTCGATGAGCTCCTCCGGTGAAAGTCCTCGTGAGCCAATGTCTGCAGGATTTTCTTTTGAAGCGACGTGTCTCCAAATTGTGGGGCTAGTGAGAGTCTGGATTTCAGCCACCCTATTAGCTACAAAGGTTGTTCGTGTTAAAGGGCTTCCTTTGATCCAAGCTAATGCGATCATGGAGTCACACCACGCAAAGACTTCTGGATTGCGGAATTGCATTGCCCGTGATATGAGATGCAATAGTTTCGCTAAAAGGAGAGCTGCACATAACTCCAAACGCGGTAAGGAAATGCACTTTACCGGCGCCACTCTTGTTTTGGACGCTAGGAGCTATGTGTATTCTTTGCCGAAATTAATAAGGCCAATGCACACTACTGCTGCATATGCCTTTTCAGAGGCGTAGCTGTACCTGAGCTGAATCTTCATAATGGACCCATCGCGGTATTTGGATGTCTTCAAGGGCTGTAAAACCATTTCGCAGCTGCACCCAAATATTTTGTGTGTCCTTGGAAATTTGGTTGTCCCAGGTTAACTCTTGAAGCCATAGCTGCTGCATGATGAGTTTCGCCTTAATAATGCATGGCGAAATCCACCCAAGAGGGTCAAAGAGACGGGCAATGTCTGCTAGGACTGATCGTTTTGTGTGTTCCTTTACTGTGGGTAAGTTTATTTTAAATTTAAACACGTCTTGTGCTGGATCCCATCTGATTCCGAGTGTTTGGATGGAATCAACTGTATCAAAATTCAGGGGAAGATTTATCTCTCTTTCCGTTTTCGTTGACTTAGAGCCTTAGAGGAATTACTTGCCCACTTTCTGAGCGGAAATCCTGCAGACTTCAAGATATTCAGAATGTCCCTTTGAAGTCTGATTGCCTCGGATTCATTATTTGTTCCATAGATAAGGTCGTCCACGTAGAATCCTTCGGTAAGTGCCTTGGAAACATGAGGATGCGATTTTTTAACATCAGACGCTAGCTGATGGCAATGTGCGCACTGCCAGAAGTGGTGCTGATGCAGTACCGAAGGTGCCAGTTTTGAGCGCAAATGTTTGTAGGGGGTCTGAACTGTTTTTTTCTCCACAAAATCATTTGGTAGGGAGTATCGCTAGATGCCATCCAAATCTGCCTGTACATCACACTGATGTCAGCCACAAATGCCACCTTCAACTTTCTCCACTTTGCGACCAATTCGATGATATCTGGCTGTAAGCGTGGTCCCACCATTAAATTGTCGTTTAAGGATTCTCCGTTCGATGTTTTACATGAAGCATCAAAGACCACTCGCAACTTTGTAGTTGTGCTCGACTGCTTAAACACAGCGTGGTGTGGGAGGAAGTAGTGTTCTCCTGTGGAGGTTTGTTTCCTGCATGTGCCCGAGTGTGAGGTACTCTTCAATACAGGATGTCTATGCCTCCTTTAGATTTGTGTTTGATGCGAGTCGTTTCTCAATCTGAAAAAACCTCGCTAAAGCTGCTCTTTTAGAGTCACCAAGAATTGGGCGACTGCCGGTGTTGAAGGGTAGTGATGCGATGTCATGAGAAC
Organism: Cheilosia impressa; assembly: GCA_948293265.1. Lineage (NCBI taxonomy): Eukaryota > Metazoa > Arthropoda > Insecta > Diptera > Syrphidae > Cheilosia > Cheilosia impressa. The sequence goes on from OX411880.1 coordinate 46,660,191, forward strand.
ACAAGCGTTTGCACCTAGCCTCTCACTATCAACTCCTACTCTCACCTCCACGTGGTGACTGGTGGGTCCCTAGTACCTCGACTGGAGATTGGGTAACCAACCCCTTAGGAAGATCGTTGGTGGCAGCAGACGAGAGAGGGGGGAGGAGTGTTGTTTTCTCACTAAGGCACCTCCTCTGGTACCAGACGGCAGCGGAGGAGTTCCCTAGATGGAGCCAACGGTGGCGTCTACAGTTCCAGTCAGGCCGAACTATTTAGTGTAATCCCTATAGAGCTGCGCTGACATATTCGGATACCAGGTCTATAGGGATTTCCAATACCGAGCCAGGGTGTTGGAGAAGAGTTGGTGGCGGATGAACCCTTAATGGGCCAACGGCAGCGCTCACATCCCAAAGTGGGTTACTGGCACCGGAATAACCGGCCTGCTGTCCTAAGGTCAAGGGCCTGGCCCTCCAGGTTGGGGGTTGTGCCGTCGGGGTAACTTCCCGACCATGTAAAAAAAAACACTAGTTATGGGAGAGACACCTAAAGCCTCGGATAACGATTTCCCTCAAACGGCAACCAGACCCGGAACGTCAACGGACAACGATTTGAGAGTATGTACCTGGAACGTGCGAACGCTGTACACCCCAGGTGCTACTCAAAAACTTGAGTCTGTCCTCACGCGGTACAAGGCAGATATTACCGCGATCCAGGAGATACGATGGATAGGATCAGGTGTGATGAAAAGGAAAAATTGCGATATTTATTACAGCTGCCATAAAAGATTGCATGTATTAGGATGCGGATTCGTCGTTGGAAATCGGCTTAGGACAAAAGTCATTGACTTTAAGCCGATAAGTGATCGCCTAGCTGTGATCCGCATCAAAGCTACTTTCCAAAACATAAGCCTAATATGTGCACACGCCCCTACCGACGAGGCTGAAGACCCTATCAAGGAGGAGTTTTATGACCTCCTGGATGGAGCTTACGGAGCCTGTCAGGAGTACGATGTCAAATTTGTGCTCGGGGACTTCAATGCTAAAATCGGAAAGGAAAACATCTTTGGCGGGTTAGTTGGTAAGCACAGAATCCACGAAACGACCACAGACAACGGTTACCGACTAACTGACTTCGCGGCAGCTCGTAATACGGTGATAAGTAGCACTAGGTTTCCAAGGCTAAGGATCCCCACAGCAACCTGGCGCTCTCCAGACGGTCGAACCGCCAACCAAATCTACCATGTGCTAATCGACGCGAGGCACGCATCCAACATCCTCAACGTGCACACATTCCGAGGGGCAAACGTCGACTCTGACCATTTTCTTGTTGCGGCTAAGTTCAGAGCTCGACTATCCAACGAGAAGAAGCTGCGTTTCGCCCAGAAGAAGAAATTCAACGTTGGACGCCTTAGCACACCTGGAGTAGCCAGAGTCTACAAAGAGCGCCTGAGTGAGAAACTCTCCGCAGTGCATTCACCTACCACAAATGCCAACACCCAGTGGTCCCAGTATCGCGACATCATCAAAGAGGTAGCCGAAACCACCTTAGGGTACCAGCCACCCCAGAGAAAGAGCCCGTGGTATGATGATGAATGCGTACGCAGGAAAAAGGTGACAGAAGATGCACATATAAAGGCGCTGCAGCGCAAAACAAGGGCAGCGAGGGAAGAGTGTCGAGCCAGGAGGAGGGAGGAGAAGAAAATCCTGCGTAGAAAGGAGAGGGCCTACGCAGTCTCCCAGCTCAAGGAGATCGAAGAGTCCCGCGATCGAAGCAACATCCGGAAGTTCTACAAGAAAGCCAAGCAACTGGCTGCTGGCTTCAAGACCGGAACGCAGGCTCTTCGAAACAGTGATGGAAACCTAGTCACCGAAGCGCAGGGAATAGTAGATGTGTTTAAGCAGCACTTCCAGCAGCTGCTAAATGAGCATCATGTAGAGAGTGTGATAGGGCAAGAAGAGAACCCACGTCCAGTCAATGAAGATCCAGTTCCACCACCCAGTATAGAAGAAGTTGGCTTAGCAATAAAAAAGCTAAAGAACAACAAGGCCGCCGGCTCTGATGGTTTACCAGCTGAGCTCTTCAAATACGGTGGTGATGTTTTGTTAGGGCGCATGCACCAAATCATCAACCAAGTATGGGTGGAAGAAAGTATGCCCGATGACTGGACTATCAGCTCCATATGCCCCATCTACAAAAAAGGCGATCCTATGTCTTGCAAGAACTATCGAGGCATATCGATGCTTAATGTCGCATACAAGATCCTATCCAACGTACTGTGTGAACGTCTCAAACCGTTCTGCAACACACTAATCGGCACCTACCAGTGTGGCTTCCGGCCCGGCAGATCGACTATAGACCAAATTTTCACACTTAGGCAAATCCTGGAAAAGACCAATGAATTTCAAGTCGAGACTCACCACCTATTCATCGACTTCAAAGCCGCATATGATAGCATTCATCGTCAGGAGCTTTATGTGGCGATGGCCGAATTCGAGACGCATTATCACGTGACTTCTTCAATCTCGTGCTAGAGCAGATAGTGCGCAGGGCAGGGGTCAACACGGAAGGCACTATCTTCAACAAATCCGTCCAGCTACTGGGGTATGCAGACGATATTGACATCATCGGTCGCTCCCAGCGTGCCGTGATAGAGGCTTTTACGGCGATTGAAGAACAGGCGAAATTCGTTGGTCTTGTAGTAAATGAGGACAAGACTAAGTACATGCTATCAACAAACAAACAAGCATCTGTCCACCGCCTAGGACAGAACGTCACTATTGATAGCAACAATTTCGAGGTAGTTAAGGAGTTTATCTACCTCGGAGTAAACATGAACTCCACAAATGACATCCTAGTGGAGATCCGGCGAAGAATTACCCTAGGAAACCGCTGCTACTTCGGTTTGGCAAAACATTTGGGTTCAAAACTCCTAACTCGAAGGACAAAATGTATGCATTACAGAACCCTTATCCTGCCAGTTCTGCTTTATGGCGCCGAGTGCTGGACGATAAGCAGGAAGGGAGAGCTGATACTGGGCTCCTTCGAAAGAAAAATTCTTCGGCGGATTTTTGGTCCTGTGTGCGAGGAGGGCGAATGGAGGAGAAGATACAACCGCGAACTCTATGAGCTGTACCAAGATGTGGATGTAGTCCAAAAGGCCAAAATACGTCGACTACATTGGTCTGGATAACTGGAAGCAGCGTGCCCGGGATCGCAGAGGATGGAAGGCTGCAGTGTCTCAGGCAGAGACTCTCCACGGGTCGGGAGCCCGTTAAGTAAGTAAGTAAGAATTGGGCGACTATTGTTTTTAAAGGGTAACTGAACCTCGTACCTGCCATCGTCTCTTATTTTGCATGTCCTTTCATAGTGTTCTTCGCATTTCCTTTCCTCTTCCGTAAATTTTCTAACATCTAGGTCCTCTTCTAACTCCCAAAACCTTTTTAGTTGAGCCTCCAAAGGAGTTGAAATGGTTTTGAATTGTTATTGTTTTGTTGGATTCTCCTGAACCGGTTGTGTTTCCAGTTAGCATCCAGCCTAACTCGGTGCATTGGGCAACAGGGGCCCCGCTTTCACCATTTACAAGACCCTTCAGAATAATTGATGAATATGCATCCGCACCTAGAAGATCAATTTTTCCTGGCGAACTGTATGACGGATCGGCCAGTGGTAGATTGTGCAAATGCGTCCACGTTGTTGTGGTCAACTTGTGTGCTGGTAGCAGTGATGTCAGTTGTTCAAAAACGAATGCCTTCACATGTAGAGAAAATGATGGCTTAGTCAAGGAACGGATTGTAAATTCAACTTGGTGATTTGATACGCCAGTTGACGTCTGCCCTAAACCTTTGAGGTGTGCTGAAATCTTTTTCTTTTTTAGTTTCAGCAGTTGTGCGACATTTTCGGTGACAAATGTCGCTTCCGAACCGGGGTCAATTAATGCCCTTAGAATGTGCTGTTTTCCATTGGTTGCCGAAACCTTGATCAATGCCGTCGCCAGCAATGCCTTTGAAAACATTTGATTGGAAAAGTTACAACATGTTTGTTGATGGTTAGATACTACCTTTGTTGTGTGTATCTTCTGGACATTTGTTTCTCTAATCAGGTGAGTTTTTATGTTACATTGTTGACACGCATAAGGTTGATTGGGCGATTGCGCGTATGCTTGAGCATATATTGCTTGTTGGGATGTTGATGGACCACAGTTCATGTAGTCCTGTGGTTTATTGGGAATATATGAGGATTCTTTTTTATCGGATTATTAATGAGTTGATTTTGGTTCGCTGACTTATTATTAGTAGCATTTGACAGCTCTGTGGAACTGTTGGGGAATTATTGCTGACAAAAGTGATTTTGTACGTTTCGATAGGCATATTGTTCTGCATTTTGTTGATTGTTTTGTTGAGACCTTTCCATGGGAAGAAGAGTGTGATGTTTTAGATTACACTTAAAACATCGATTCGTGCTTGTGCAATTGGTCATGTGATGGTCGTAACCTCTATACGGGATTTGATACTCATTTTTAAAAATTTCTTACAATGGCGTAAACTGTGCGCGCTTTTGCAGAGCCTACAGCGAAACTGTTTATCTACCCCGTCCGTTTTTACATGATATGTGTTGGAAATAGATTTTCGAAATGATGTTGATGGCAACTGTTGTTTCAATTGTGTGTTCGACTCTATGAAATTTTCAAGTGAGCTGAGTCTACCCTCAATGAAAGATAAGAAGGTTTTTCAATCGGGAATATTTCTTGAAGTCCCTAATTTTGTTTTCCAATCCTTTTGTGTGATCTTTGGGAGTTTATGATATATGAGGTATATTAGTATAGGATCCCATGAATCAACCACCACTCCCAGGTTTGAAAGAGCATGGATACACTGATTGCTGGTATCATGCAAGGCCCTTAAGAGATCGGCAGATTCAAATGTAATTTTTTGTTGCTCTAACAAAATTTTTAACTGTGTGTTTACTAGTTTTCTTTTGTTTTGAAACCTTTCAGTGATAATTTCCCAAGCCGATGCGTAGCTTTTGCTATCGATTGGGAGATGTGAGATCATCTCTCCAGGTTTTTCACCCAAAGAGGATTTTAGAAATTGTAGTTTCTGAATATCAGACAGATCAGCGTTTTGATCTATTAAACTTTCGAAAACGTTGTGGAATTCGCTCCAGTCTTCGGGTTTGCCAGAAAATGACTTTATATTGATTCGCGGAAGACGAATGTCTGATGCCAAAGATTTCGTGGTGTTTAATCGCGAGATATCGAGATTGGCACTGTGATCGTGCGAAAATTTATCAATGTCATCATTGATCATGCCACTGAATTTGAAATAGATGTGCTTGATTTTAGCATATGTTTCATCTGCGAGATACTTGTCTTTTTGCGGATCCGCCGCATTGTTAATTATTGAAGTGTGTATACCCTTAGCACATTTAAAAACTTAATCGACATCCGCTAAACACGCGTTTACATAACCCTTTGACTTACGCGAATCGATTTGCTTCTGATATTTTTCGAAATCACCGGACAATTCTTCAAGAGTACGTTCTTGTTTTTCGATAGATTTTTTGGAGTTTACTCATGATTACGTTATTTATTTTACTGATTGAATCAAATTTTGTGTGTTTTAAGTTCAATATATTATCTTAGGTGGATTTGGGTTAATGCACTTATGTATATGAATGTTGGTATATACGTATAATATATATTGCAAAAAGGTTTTAAAAAAGAGGAATAAAATTCCTACCTTAATTTGCTTTTGCAACTGCAACTTCAGTCTCCTTGACTCTCAGTTATAATTGCAGAAGACTTGTGTTACACAGTTCCTTGCTGTGGATAATTACAGTTGCTCCGATTGCAGACCGTTGTGTCGCTCGAAGACCACCGTGTCACAGTACCTCCTTTGGTTTCAGGATCCATTCACTCGTTATGTTTGAGTATTGAGCAATTGAACATAGAAATAAGTATTTTTTGTTAAAAAGAGCACTCAAAAGCGTACAAAAGGAAATGAATTCCTACCTTGAATTGCTTATGCAGCTGCAACTTTAGTATATGAACTATCAGTTACAGTTGCTTAAGGCTTGCTGTTACACAGTTCCTTGCTGTGGATAATTGCAGTTGCTCCGATTGCAGACCGTTGTGTCGCTTGTAGACCACCGTGTCACAGTACCTCCTTTGGTTTCAGGATCCATTCACTCGTTATGTTTGAGTATCGAGCAATTGAACATAGAAATATGTATGTTTTGTTAAAAAGAGCACTTAAAGGCGTACAAAAGGAAATGAATTCCTACCTTGAATTGCTTATGCAGCTGCACTGTACAGGATATCGTCAACTCGTTGGCTACTGGGGCCGTCGTTGATCGGGCTGTTTTTCACTTTATACACTATTCACTTGAGTCAATTGTATTTAAATTAAATTATAGTTTTTTATAGTACTCAGTTCTTTTTTTAAAAAAATTCTCGAAGGACCATGTTCTAAGCTGACTTGAACTTAGAAAAAACTGACAAGTGTCCGTACGATTTGCATTTTAGTTCCCATGAAGCCTTGTTTTTTAGTCGCTACTGTTCTTTACATACAATTTTTATTCTACTTCATATGGTTATTCAACTTGAATTTCTTATATACCTATAGATACATTAATACAATCATTTGCTTCATGGGAATAGGAAATGCTGAATAGTTACATGGATTACATTTATTTTGGTGTTGGTGTTCTACTTGTACAATAATGCCCCATATTTGAAGTGGGGGTAAGAATAAGGTGCTTATAGAGTGCTTGATCTTTTTCTCTTTCTGTCCATTATTGTTGCTTTATTACCACCACGTTGCACATTTGACATTTCGTGTATTTACTTGTCTCGGTCGGTCGTGATATCTTCTAAAGCATTTTAATTTAATAAAATACGCGAAGGTTTGACGCGATCATGTTTATTTTATTGCGCATATTATATGCCAGTCATCTGTGATATGTGTTTTTATTATATTTCCATAACTCAGTGACTAACCCAATATGCGCAATGACTGAAAATGTCAATGGTGCAAACTGGTTGGCAATTACATTTGCCTAATTACAGTGTAGTGTTATTTCGTGTTGAATTTGTTTTGGTGTAATTTGTTGGGAACCAACATCTGCCTTTTCGAGAGCTGCCAGGCACTCGTTGTTTATGAGCAGGAGGAAGGACATCGTGTTTTTGTACGGTTCCTCTGCCTTGATGACTGCCCATCCATTTGAACCGCCGGCTTGTTGAGTTTAAGACATTGGAGGAGCCTTCCCCCATCAATCTTCATATTGGGCAACCAAATGCGAGCCCTAGGTCTCCTCGGGATGTCATTAGCGGGGATAAGCTTGAGCTTCAAGCCATCCCAGGCGTCACCAACCTTAGCAACGCACTCACTAAGGAAGTCCTTGGAGATTTGGTCGGCGCACTTGATTACCCGATATCCCCTTACCACCTCGGCGGAGTCAAAATCTAGTAGAGGTCCCCCTTGGTTGTTTATGAGGTGGTCCAAAACCATATGGGAGAGCTTGGCCTCAATGCTCCCCCACGCCTTGGCTATGGATTTCCCGTTTGTCGAGAGTTCATCCACCAGTGCCACCTGAAGATGATCCCTTGCCACCTCGGTAAAGGGTCGCCTCTGGATCGCACTGGCCGCCGACGTGCTTGGTTTGGTCGTGGCTTTGGCTGCTGAACCTTCGGCAACTTTCGTTTTTTTGGGGGCCGGGCGATGGGAGCTTTCTTCCAGAGATCTGTCCCGCTTCGCTGCCTGCCTCGGGTTGTTCTTCAGGCTTTCATTGTATTCGTCAACGATTGCCTGGTATTTGACCTTATCCGCCTGGTCCTTCTCGTGGACCGTTCCGGCAGCCTCATTCTTTGCTATCTTGCCTAAGACAAAGAGGGCCATCTGGTACTTGCTCTTCATAGCTTTCCCTACGGATTTATGTTTTAGTTTTTTGGTTGTTTTTTGGTTTGCGGTCGAGGTGCTAGCCTTAGCACTCTCGCCGCTTGGTGGACGGACGATTGTCTCCTGGCTGGAGGCCAGCAATTCGTCCTCCGATGAGGTGCCAACCTCTGGCAACCTCGGCTGGTCTTTTGATTTTGTGTTTTTATCTCCCTTATTTTTATCCATATTTTGTTTGTAGTTAATTTGGTTCCCACGAGTTAGACCGGAAAGGGGGAGTCCATCCTGGCAGAGCCGTCTTACCAGGACAGGGCACTGATACAACCGACCTTGCCCGGGCATCGGAGGGGACCGTTTGCGGCCTAGTTGGTTTAACCACATACTGACCATGCAGCCCTCGACACGTTGCCTAAAAACGTCTTGGCTTAAAGTGGGATTTTAACTGGGGTTTACTCCCAATACCTTATAAATGGAAAGGTGGGGTCGCACTTAGTTTCGGTTTAGAGACTCACGTCTCGTTGACTTACTACAAGCCCTTCCGCCATGACAAGGCGACAACCCGATCAAAAGGGCCCACTACGTGTTACTCACTCTTGTTTGTTCTTTGTTTTGTTTTTTCTCTCTCTCGTCGCCACTTGTCGTGTTTACCGGCTCGCCAACGCACGCACAACCTGCACTCTCGGAGTCTGGACCACGACTGACTCGTCTTTTCTCTGTGCTTGTACATACGCTCGAGACAGCTAGTACATGTCTTATCATGTAACATAGGTATACTTACGTATTATGATTACGGTCGAGCTCCACTCGCATACACTACAGGATTTCTTTCTTCTATGGACAAATGATTGATTATTTTGATTTATTTGGATTATTTAATTGATTATGGTAGTCAGATCTTGAAGATATTTAAAAAAACTCGTGTTTGAAATGTATGCTTGAAGTTATTAATAAGAAGTATGGAACTTTTTTGAAACAGTCAGTTACAGTTACAAAACTACAATAAAAATTTCATAATGTATACGCCGTACGGGTGGGTTGGGTAGGTCTTCATTTCTGAAAGTTTTTAAATTGATATAAACTATTTTATCTCTCTTCCAACGTTATTTTTCATATTTCTTTTTTTAAGTAAGGACTCGTTCCAAAATACTTCATAAAGCCATAGAATACTAATTCCTAACGTCATTCTTTGGAAATTTAGAAACAACAGAAAAGCCATAAAATGTCTCAAATCTTTTACATCCGAGTGCTTACTTATATTGGAGCTATAAAAAATCATATTGACGCTATCCAAGCCACTAAGGTCTATTTACTGAATTTAAATAATAATTACAAAAAACGGACAATTCGCCGAATAAGTGTCCCCGGGTAACCGTATATTATATCTTTTGTATATTAGTGCATTTTTATATGGGGCCATAAATCTTAAAATCCAAAAATTGTCAACTTAACTTTATAGGATTTCTCTATAACTATACATTTTTACAAAATCAAGAAAAACCCAAGTTATTTTTATTGAATCCCACGATTTTCGTAAGAATTATGAACAGGTAGTTCACTTTTTATTTTTATTTTTACATTTGGCAGTAGCAAAAGAAGAATTTTCCTCTCGAAGTAACCAAGTGTAGCCTCATCCGATTTTGATAGAGTCCATGCCTCTGCACCATAAAGTAGGACTGGGATGATCAAGGTCTTATAAAGGGTCACTTTAGTTGTTCGAGAGAGGGCTTTACTACTCAATTGCTTTCTTAGCCCAAAGAAACAGCGATTGGCAAGAGTTATTCTTCGTTTAATCTCAGCGCTGGTGTCATTGTCTGAAGTCATAGCGGAGCCTAGGTAGACAAAGTTCTTTACCACCTCAAAGTTATATTTGTCTATGGTGACATTTTGTCCAAGACGTCGGTGTTGGGTGTCCTTTCTTGATGACAGCATATACTTTGTCTTGCCCTCATTGACCGCCAAACCCATCTTTGCCGCTTCCGTCTCAATGCTCACGAACGCGCCAGTGCCAATAATAATAAATTCGATCCCATTTCCACTAGACTTAGTAACAACATCGCATTTAAGACTGGATTTGCAATATATTGCAACTCCACCGCCTATAGTTTCAGTGACTCTATCATTTCTGAAGACCTCATAGTTTGGAATTTTATAGGACACATCACCAATGAGTGGCTTGAACCAGGTTTCACTTACACAGATGACATCAACACAGGAATTAGAAAATAAATATTTTAGATAGTCTAATTTACGATTGTTAAGACTTCGCGCATTTAAATAACAAATATTAAGACCTTCGTGACGTTTGGAGATAACCTTAATCATATTATACGTCGATTTTTCGTGCACACTGTATGGACGATTTGGACAACTAGCAAAGTTCATTATACAATGTATACGTATACACAGACAAAAAGTGCAATTCAACTTAGAGAGGAGAAGAGAAGAGAGGAGAGGAAAGTATAAAGAGATTTGGACACAAAAGGGGGAGAAAGAGAAGAAAACTAAAGAAACTATGACAACAATAAGACAATTTTCTTAAAATAAGCTTACAAAAAGTGTAATGGTTGGTGATGATCAGTGATGCGTCGCAGTAGTAGCAAGTAAATCGGCAGAGCTTTCAATCAGAAAGCTTTTTCCATTCGCTGACTTCTTAACATAAACAGATCCATACTTGGTGTAGATAGCAAACAATTGTTTCTTCCTACGAAGCACGAGAGCGCTGTTCAAAAGATAACGTGTTTGTCTCGAGAGACTCTCATTGATATAGTAGGTGTTGTTCGAGTCAATGCCCAAGTCCCGGAGACGTAGTTCAGTTGCATTTTGTTTGCGGTAGTATGCTGCTGACGTTAGTAAGGCATTTCTCTCCTGAGCGTTGCTGAATTTCAAAATAATGGGAGATGTTGTTGTAGCGGTGTTATTGCTAATGCTTTTGTTGTTATTTTTCCGTTTCGTACGGAAAATACTTGTTAAGAGAGGCGGCGTGCAGTCAATGGTTTGACAGAGTCGATTAAACAAGTTGCTTAGGTTCTCATTTGGGAGAGCAGGTATTCCATAAAGCACAGCATCGCATGCTATTTCTTTTTTTTCAAGAACATGGCATCGTTGCTGAAGAGTGGCGATTTCAGCATTATGCAAATGTGTAGTTGTGTTCGTTTCTTCTTCAATCCGAACGACACGCTCAACTAAGCTGAGCATGCTTCTGTTCAAGTCATCAAATCTCTGAGTCAAAGTTGCTTTGATTTCCTCAATCTTCAGAAGAAATTCATTTTCCACCCGAGACATGACCTCTTTAAATCCTGACTGCAATGACTCCGCTTGCTTGGCGAGTTGCTCTTTTAATACTTCAACTGTGAGTTGGGGATTGTTACTACTTAAGAGTTTGGCAGCAGGAGAAGATGAATTAGCGGCTGTTGGCCCCTTAGATGAGACGACTTTTGAAGACCGTAGGATTGGAAAAGACATGGCTTTAAGAGAACCAGCTGGGCAGCGGGAAAACAAAAAAAGGCAACCGTTTGTCTATAAAAAAAAAAAAGAAACTTGATGCGTTTGAAACAAAGATTAAACACTGTTCTTTATAAAGCCAAACCCGTAGAGAGCTAGATACGATTAATCTTAAAGGCTTGAGATGAATTTAGAGTCATCTAGTCGACTCCGTGCACTGTACTTTCTCACTTTTACTGGAGCAGAATGAAACACGTCTATTCACACTGATTATCCATGTATTTGCTGTAGAAAACAAAAAACAAATCGACGATTATGTCGATGTCGTCGGCGTAAGCGAGTAGGTGGACGGACTTTTGGAAGATAGAACAATTTTGAATGCAGGTATTATTTTCATTTAATTTTTTTGCAGTTTTGGGTAATAAAATAGTGTTGGTTACTCTTTTTAATTTGGGCAAAAAGCACCATTTTCTATTTTATTTACAACCCTATTCATAATTTTTCTTCGTATTACTGATATCATTGAGGCCCTTATTTAGGGTTTTCCACATTACCAAAACATAGATGACAGCTTGTCCTATTTTTCGAATAATCCAATGAGTCGGTGATATTTGGAGTGCATAAAAAGCTGATTTTATTTATACTGTTCCCGTATAACAGAAAAAATGGCAATACATAGTACTTATCTATTCAATAAAATTGTTGTTCTTCCGGAACAATAATAAAACGCTTTCTTTATGAGGATGGATGATGGATGGTTTATTATCTTTTTGAAATTAAACGGACAACATTTTCATTAGTTATAATAACTAAAAGAGTTTGACAAAATAAAACTTACTTCGTGTTCCTTCTTCAACGGACGTCTGTGGAGTGAGGACTTGGATCTGTTTCTTTTTATAATTGACGGTGACATATTCAGAGGCCGTGTTCAGCAAGTCATCACTCCAGGGACGTTAACAATTCATAATAAATTAAAGAAATACAAATTTAATCAGCAACATCCCGCACCCCGTGAATCGAAATGCGAGATTCACCCCTTATATCGAGCTTAGCCAACTTCGAAATTGGTCTTCGAAGAGTACCTGTTGTTGTCTTAATTAACGCAGATCGAACCTGACCATCCGGAGCCGGAAATACTCCTACAACCCTGCCACGCATCCACTCGCCTCTACTCTCATTGTTGTCGCACACCACCACAATATCGCCGATCTCAATCGGCTTTGTTCGCTGCTGCCAATTCTTCGACGTGTAATGGTAGGAAGATATTCCGAAATCCATCTCTTCCAGAATGTTTGTTTAAGTTGCTGCAGTATATGCCACTTCTTCCGAAGGTGCGGACCGTCTTTAACTTCCGGAGTCTGTACGTAGTTTGGACAACCCAACAGAAAATGGTTTGGAGTCAGGGGTTCAGCTTCTTCACTATCAATTGGCAAGTGCGTGAGAGGCCGCGAATTTATTAAATTTTCTGCCTCTATTAGCAGGCTTCTGAGCGTCTCTACTTGCGGACTCTTAAGCAACAATGACAAGACAGTGTTAAGTTTCAATGATCTTTGTATTAACGTACAATTTATACTACGATTTACGAAATCACCTAATACATTTAGGTATTCAGAATTCAATGCTTTTAAGCAATTTTTCTTATTTCACAGGTGCGAATTCTGCATAAAAAAAAAACACAAAAAAAAAATTTTACTTTGACGTAATAAATCTCAAAATGCCTGCAGTTGCAACTGTCCGTAGTAATTTTAATGTTTAAAAAAATATAATCGAGCATTATCTTTCTCCGTTTAAGATATTCTTAAAGAGGAGGCTAACTATGACAATTTCATATTGACATTATATTCGTTCAAGCTTTGCTTCGAAAATGCGTAATTGTACGGATACTTAGGTATCGCAATTTCTCGTCAAAATGATATATACATGAATTGATACCTCAACAGCAAGACAGGTTTCGCTGATCTTTCCCCTGCATGCTGTATTATGTACAATTTGCACAACATGCTGTATCTATGAGTAGATATCACAGACACAGTCATTCGCTTTTTACACCCATAGATTGCAACTCGGTTAATAGCTTCAATTGTTCTCACTTCACTCGCTTGTCTATAATTGCTTCACATGCCTGACTCACTTTTCAAACAAGAGGCGGCGTTGTTTTATGTCGTTGATCAAACTTGTTTTGCAAAAGAGGAAAAATATATAAACAGATAAAAAATAAATAAACAAATGTTAAGATCACTCACCGTCTACGTTGCTATTCCGCTGAAATAAGACTGCTGAATATTTGGAAATAACTGGTAGATTTCAGAGGCTTGAAAGACTTCAAAGTGAACTTCTTCGTACCTATTTGCTTTTAAATCTCAACAGCACACTAATCAACACTATATTTAACTCAAATTTTTGAATATGTACACAGAAATGAGGGCTTAGATTTTTACAATTTGCTCTAACATTAAAAAAACAATCACCGAAAATTTAAATTTTTCAGCAAAAACAGTTAGAGATATTTAGCAGACATGTATAATATTTTGGCGGGTGAACATAATCATTTACTTTACTACCGAAACCATTTATCCAAAAACTCGTTTTTAGTGGTCCCGTCGATTTAGAACAAACAGCTTTGAGAAACGATTTCGTGAAATTTTCGAAAATAGATTTTTATTTTTATTTTAACATCTTTCGTCAAAAAAGCAGTATTAGCTTTTTATTTACATCACACTAATACCTACAATGAATTTCGTATGGTTTTCATCGTAAACTCACTCTGAATGCACTGGGAAGATAACGCAAAAACCGTCTAGAAAACGATTCTAAATAAAACACATCTTAATGAAGTTTGAAGGATAAGTTGCCGTAGGCAGTGCCAAAAGTGGGGCAACAGGAAATTGATTATAACAGTTGGTAGAACAGTACCGCTAAGTAAGCGCGCCCACGCGACCGAAAAAAATACAAAAATAAATGCTGCCAACCTCCACAGCAGTGGAGAATTGTGAAAGAGTTCGGGAATACCACATTTTAGCATAACTGAATGCCATTGGTTAGTTATTATAAATTTTTTAAAGGTGAATCATTTTATTTGTGTGGTTAATAAAACTATCTAAAGGATATCTTTTATATACTAGAAATATATTGGGACAAATATGGTTGTGTATTTCCCGCTTTTGGATAAAATTAACTTCGGTTTCGTGTGTAATTTTTTCTTAAATAATAAAGAAAATTTGCTCAAAATGTTTTTATTTTCCCTCAACCAACATACATTCTTAATTTTTCGTTAATATTTTAAGCAAATGTACACTTTTTCCCAAAAAAGATTATTATTCACACGTAACGAACAATTTCAAATTGAACTGATAAAATTCTATGAACGCTGCAAGCCACTTTGCCCAAAGCGGAAGTGGCTCATATTTTTTGGGAGTGTATTGGTGACTCAGAACTTTTGAAGTTACGTGACATTTGTCAATACGAATTTCTATGTATCAATACTAGCGCAGTAAATCGTGACCACTCCGAAAAAATATAGCTTGTAGGCTAAGTAACGGGAAATCGGCCGAAGTTGGTGGTCTCAGTATTGTCTCTGATGTTTACATCGGACATAGGTAAGGTACTCGAATATACATTGATTTGGTTTGTTGGTGGTGCAGTTGCTTTATAGCTTACTATTACGATGCTTTTTAGTGAGAAAAAAAAGAAATTAATTGAACGCAGGTACAAAATAAAACCCCCAGATTTCCCCCTAAAAAATTTTTCCCCCCAGATTTCCCCCCGTCGCCAAAAAAAACCCCTAGATCTGGGGGGAAAACCCCCAAACTGGCAACGCTGCCTGCGAGAGTGGCAGAGCTTAGGATCCACAAGTACCACAAGTGCCTCTTGGTTTTGATGGTGGAATATTTCGTGGTAATATTGAACTATTAATCTAGTAACGTCATGACATTTGGGAAAGATAATTGGCCTTTTTGTATTCAATCGTACACAGCTGGCGTTGTCAATGCGTCCAACAAGACGAATTATACCATTCTCGTCGAGAATCGGTGTCAGTTTAAAAATGGCACTACTCTTTGGCACCTTGTTCATAGAAGATAGAAGACGCATCTCGTTTGGAAAGACCGTTGTTTGAACCAACCGACAGATAGTAATTTCAGCAGCTGCGATTTCCTTCGATGTAAGATTAACATCCGACGGCGGTGTCCTAAATTTTCCACCATTTCTTACAAGTTGGACGAATTTCGCGACGGCTCGCCGAGACCAACAAACCACTCTTAGCAGCTTATGGTAATTCGAAAATCGTTCAAATGAAATAAACGTCGCGTCGTGCATTGCAAAAATAAAATTCGAGCGTCTCTCGTTAATTTCGTCATTATCAACGATGTCGTCTGGTTCCTTTGGCCATTCTTCCATCGGAAGTTTCAAAAATGAGGGACCTTTAATCCATGGTGAATTTATGGATGTGTGTGTAGTTATTTTTGGCCTTGTAGCATCATCAGCTGGATTAAAATTCCCAGGCACCCCTCTCCATTCCTTAACTTCCGATCCATGAAGTACTTCGGCTATTCGATGACCAACGAATTGTTTATATCGACGGCTATCGGATTTGATCCAATGGATGACGGTCTTTGAATCAGACCAAAGTACTACCCTGCTAGGCTTGATGTTTTGACCATCGTATTAATTCTTTCAGACGAACTCCTAAAACTGCCGCTTGGAGCTCGAGCCTCGGGATAGATAAGGCCTTAATAGGACTGCACCTAGTCTTACCCATAATATGTCGACCTCACTACCATAAGCAATACGCCAATATCCAACGGCAGAAAAAGCGACTTCGCTGGTATCTACGAACAGATGGAGTTGAACTTAGGCACGCGCATCAGTCAAGCGTAAATGGTAGCACCTTGGTATTTTAAAATCCTTAATCACGGCTAATTGTCTATACCATTCATACCATCTATGGCATATATATTCTCCGGTATTTGTTCAGTCCATCCAATATTTATTCTCCACAATTCTTGTAACAATAGTTTGTATTTGATGACAACATTTGCTAAAAACCCGAACGGGTCAAAAATCGACATTGTAAAACTCAAAACTTGACTCTTGGTTGGTCTAGTTGTGCCGTCCAAGATGTCTGCTGGTATCCTTCCAAAATTTAGAATAAAACAAAACTGGTCGGCTTTCGAGTCCCAAAATATGCCAAGAATTTTTTCGTTTGTGGAATCGCTGTGGCATATGTTTTTTAAATCCGATGATGGCGGAGAATGTTCATTGAGAACATCGACGAGTTCCGATGAGTTTGAAACGAACCCTCTCAAATCAAATCCTGCAATACTATGAATGTTCTTAACCGTTTTTGACACTGCAATGGCATCGGAGACTGAACTGAAACTATCAACGTAATCGTCGACATAGTGCCGGTTAACTATGGCTTCAAAGGCTCGAGGATGACTGTGTTCATAAGCGCTGGCATTTAGATTTTTAATATATTGCGCCGAACACGGTGAACTTGCAGAACCGAAAATCATCGCAGTCATTACATATATGTTCGGTGGCCGCGAAGAATCGCCATCCCTCCAAAGAAAACGCTGACACTGTTGATCTTCCCGGCGAATATTTATGCGGTGAAACATTTCACGGATGTCAGCGCATACACCTATCGGCCTTTGGCGAAAACCTAACAAAATTGACAAAAGAGGTTTCGGCTGATATCTATCCGGACCCTTGGATAACATCGAATTTAGTGATATTCCTTCAATACTAGCGGCGGCGTCAAAAACGAGACTAAGTTTGTTATCTTTATTTGCATTGCAAGTAGCGAAGTGCGGCAAGTACCATATGCGATTATTTTCCATATTCACCTCGTTAGGTGACAGCTTTCTAGCATATTTTTTCGTTGCATAATCATAATTTTTGATTTATACCAATCGGCGAAATTGTTGTCTTTATCCATTTTTCTTTCCACAGATTGCAGCCGTTTTAACCCATTTATATCCGAATACTTTTTTCATTCCGTTTGTAGTGATTTTTGGATGTAATGGTAAGAGAAGTTGCTGAAATCGATCTGTGGAGTCAAATTTTTTTTCTTGTGTGTGGAAGTGGAGTTTTGAGGTGTTGCGTAAACGCAACGCTGGGTGTTTGTACGTTTTTTTTATTTCTTTTATAGAAACTTAATTTTTATTTAATTTTGCTTTAAACTAACAAAAATTATATTAAATATACAGAAATAATACAAAGAAAAATTTAATTATTTTAGTTTAGCATGGTATTCTTGAAAACATTTGTCGTGAAGTGGTATGTTACAAGTTCCACAATTTTTTTAAAGTCTGACTGTGACAAACTCGGCACCTCAGCCTTTTGTCAGATGTTTCCATTACATGATGGCCACCCAAAAGATGTGGATTTTGCTTTGAATGCCGTCCACCACCTTTTGGCGGACAACCATATTTTGCACAAAGAGCTGTAGCGACTTGGCGGCGAAACTCCAGTGAATCCAATTTGCTCCCATAACTTCTGGATAATGTCCATGCATTCACAACGGAAACGTCTATCATCCACATTATTATCGGATTGTACCATTTTTTTCCACGAGTTGTAATTCTATAGTTTGACACATTCTTATCCAGTTGGTCAACTCCACCCATGTACTTGTTATACTGCTTGTTGACATTTGTTTGAGGAACTCCTGACTTTGCTTTCTGAATACTGTTGAACCTTTGTGCCGCACCAATAGGATGCATCCCATGCACATTGGAAAGCATTGAAACAGTCTGGTTGTCCTTCCATCGGGTGAGCAATAGCTGATTTTGCTTATCGACAAAAGACTCATGGGATCCCCTATCTTTCTTGTTGAATGTCTGCTTGTCTGTCAAACTTATGTTCTTCAAACGATTCTCTCTTAGGGTTCCGGTGCCACCGCATTCAAGTTTTGTCAGCTTGTTGGTAAGTTCCGGACTTGTAAAAAAGTTATCATAAAAATAGGAGAATGTTACCCCAGGATACTCCCGTAATAGCGCCATCGGTGGGGGGTAACAAAAAAATTGTATCCGAAACTTCATTTTCTGATTCAAGACCATCCAGAATCTCAGTCAATGTCAACGTTTTCCCCCTAAGCCAAAATAAAAATAACGTATTTTTTGTATGTACTTAGACCCAGTGTTGCGTTTGCGCAACACCGGCGTTTAGGGGTTGCCAACTATCAACAAATTCCTAAAATGAAGTCTGTTTCTTTGCGTTATATGAATAATATATAAGCAAACAAAGTTCATCAAACTTATTAAAATCGAAGCATACAATTCCACCTACCGGTAATTTCTATCCATTGTTAATTTTGTTTTCTGAAAAATAATATTCGCATCCAACTTCTTCTCTCTAAAACACAACTGCATTGAATTCTGGAAAAGAATACAGTGCGACACAGTGAGGTGACTCACGCACAAACAGAAACGACAAAAACATTTTTCGGAGAAAAAACGGTATAGACAGGAAAAATCGTGTTTTGACTTGCTGTTTGGTGTTGCGTAAACGCAACGCTGGCTATAAATGGGTTAATGCCATTTCGTAGCTATCTATGAATTCTACACGGTCGTCTTTCCACAAAAGACCGGTTTCGTATTGGCCATTGACTTTTCTCGTTGTTCTCTGCTATTTTGTCTGCATCCGAAATAATTGGCTTAAACGACGGTGCTATATTTTCGATAGCGAAATATTCGGTAACGAGTGTTTGTAAATCTCGCAAAATATTTTCGTCGTCATGTCCTATATAGCTAACGATCGCATCAGAAACGTTGTCTTCATTTGAACCAAAAAGAGTCAATCCAAGTTTCGTATAATGAACTGAAAATGCATTATCGATATTTCTCACATTTATTGGCCTAACGAGATTCGTATGTGGAATACCAATCAGAATTTGGGGTACTGCATTATGGTAATCGTTGACTGGCAACTCTTTTAAACAGCTGTATTCTTTTTTCATGTCCATTAATTCGAGACTCTGACATGGTAGTAACAGCTGTTTCACGGTACGGACGTTTCGCATTTGGTACCTACCTGCGTTCTCGTGTATGCCAGATATTTCCAAATCAACGCGCTGAGACATTTCATTCGTGGTCTTATTTCCTATCGGTGCAGGGAAATAAGTCCCCGGGAACTAAGTCCACTGAGGGACTTAGTTCGCACCTAGTGGGAAATAAAATCACTTTCGTAAAGTGGACTTAGTTCCCATGTAAGATGGGAAATAAATTCCGAAAACTCAGAGTGGTTTTATTTCCCTTTTAATGTGAAGTAAATTCTCACTGTCGACTAAGAACAAAGTAAAATTGAAGAGTCAAGTAGGAACTTTGCAATTTTTATAAACAAAAATTAAATTATCTGTTCACTAAGTCAGAGTAATACATACCAAACTGAGTTAACAACATTTTCAAAATTTCGATTTAAAGATATGTAACTAAATAAATACATATATAATATAAATGTAATGCAACCAATAAGAAGCTGAAAAGAAAAATCAATAACTTAAAAAATTGTCAGAGTCTTGCAAACTGAACTGCATTTTTTAATTTTTGTTCTGTTTGACAAAATACTCCCTTCGAAATTTAGTTTGCAAGACTCTGAAAATAATCAAAAAAAAAATCGCGCGATTTTTTATTTGATTATTTTCAGTCTTGCAAACTGAAAAAAAAAATCGCGCGATTTTTTATTTGCTTATTTTCAGAGTCTTGCAAACTGAATTTCGAAGGGAGTATTTTGTCAAACAGAACAAAAATTAAAAAATGCAGTTCAGTTTGCAAGACTCTGAAAATAAAGTTCACTTCAAACTGTTTTTACTGATAATGAATCGTATTGACTGCACTTATCCGAGATAAGATTTTGTTAGAAGAATGTGATAACTAACTGCACTTTAGAGTTTGTTGTCCAATCCTAAATGTTGGAAGTTAGTTCCCCCTTCTTATTTTTGAATGTGTACTAAGTTCCCATAAGAAAGTGGACTCAGTTCCCATCTTGCATGGGAACTAAGTCCACTTCACGAAAGTGATTTTATTTCCCACTAGGTGGGAACTAAGTCCCTCAGTGGACTTAGTTCCCGGGGACTTATTTCGCTGCACCTTTCCTATCCATCTGAGTGATAACAATCCCGACACTCGATCCTCAATCAGTAAAATCTTTGCACCGTCGTCGATGAATGCAATAACATTGCATATTCCTTTCGGACCACTCAATTGTACAGGCAGATATTTCAATAGAGTTTTCTTAGATGCAGGTTGGCAGATGATAGCACCGACAGTGCTATTCTGTTCTGTACATGGCTCTTCGGTCGACGAAGTATTTACCGTGGTGGCATTACTCGTTGAAGGGTGGTTTATCGGTGGTGGAATCGTTTCGGTATGAAGAATGCGATTGTGAGATTTGCGGCATGATGAAATACCACATTCGCGTCTATATGAACAGTTGGAAAGTGGATGACCAGCACGTAGACAAGAGAAACATAAGTGGTTTTCTTTTACTATTTTCCAGCGTTGTGCAATAGGGATTCCTTTAAATTGTAAACAATGATATAATTGGTGGTTAGAGTTACATACTATGAAGTTTACTCTTTTCTTTTGTTGATCCTCAGACACAGTATAAATCATATTGCAATGCCTTTGTCTTTTTTCATTCGAAAATGAATGTGGAGAATTAGTCGACGATTTGTCGGGCATTACTTCGGTAGCTAGAGCGACGTATGTAGCGATCTGTCGCAACCAGTTGCTGAATTCGCTTACGCTTGGATGATTTGATCTGATCGCGAACTTGTGCCTAACCCATTCCTCCCTTTTATTTATTGGAAGTTTAATTAACAATTCTTCGAGAAGAGTTGGGTCGAATAAATACATTGTTTCACCGGCATTTTCTAAAAAGGTTGTCAGATTAGACACTAAGGTGCTGAAGTTCACAATTTCCGATATTTTAGCATCGGTTATAGCAGGAAATGCTCGTACTTTAGCCAGTTGACTACGGATGAGAATCTCTGGTCGGCCGTAGAGAAACTCCAAAGTGCTCATTACCGCATTGACGCTGCTTGGGTGAATGAGCAATGACTCAACTAGTTGCCTAGCTGCACTTCCTGGACGTAAGGCTTTTTGAAGCCTTGAAAGATTTTCGAGTTCTGTGTAGCGGTGAGCAGATGTAGTTTCTTTATATGCCACCGAAAACATTGGCCATTCTTCCGGCTGGCCGGAAAATTGTGGAAGATCTTGCAACTTCCTGATAGGTGGTTGGTAGAATGGCATTTTCTGGGTTGTCGGCATTGGCAGTACGGGGTTTGACGGCGGTTGAATTTGTGCGGGCATATAAGTGGGTAGGTAAACATTATGGTACATACATTGATTCCAAGAGTAGTTTGTGGCAGTTGTGGCTGGCGGAACTTCATTGCAGGAGTAATTGGTGGCGATTGTGGTTGGCAGGGCCTGATTCCAGGAGCAATTAGCGGCTCCTGTGGCTGAACTGCTGAGTAAGGCGGCGACATCATGGCTGTAGATGTTCCAAAAGACGATGGCAAAGTGGCGGCAGATTTTATTGGCAGTATTTTAGTGCCGGCAGAAATAGATGCTGCATAGGTCGGCTGAACAATTGAATTAAAATTTGTCAAGGGCGATGACAAAATGGCGGCTGCCGTGTTTGATGAAGGTGAAGAACTCGTTGCTAGACATACCGAGTTTGGCGACGACAAAATGGCGGCAGGCGACGAAATAGTAGCAGCCTTTGTCGTCAATATCTCGAACGATTTCTGCAAATTCTGTATTTGCGACTGTAATTCGGCAAGTTGGACTGCAGTCGTATCGATCACGGTGGCATCCAGATCGTAATCCAACTTTTTTTCTGGCGATGGCGGTGGCGACGACATTCTTTGTTCTAATAATTTGGCTTTATTGCGAGTTAGCATTCGTGCGATGCAGGCAATCAGCTCCACAGGTTAGCGACGGAAATAATAAAGATGTTGTTCTTCCGGAACAATAATAAAAAGCTTTCTTTATGAGGATGGATAATGGATGGTTTATTATCTTTTTGAAATTAAACGGACCACATTTTCATTAGTTATAATAAATAAAAGAGTTTGACAAAAGAAAACTTACTTTGAATAACTCGATAGAATTAAAAAAAAAAAAGCAATACGATAGAAGAATTAATACCCAGTAGTGTGCATATATGAATTAAAAAAAAATCAAAAATAGTAATACCAAAATAATTAAAATAAACAAATTGAGTACCTAATTTGTGCGAGAGTGTGTCATAATTATCTTAAATAATCAAGATAGCAAGATAGCTTGCTGTTGTTTTAAATAACATATCTAAAATAATTACCGAATTTTATCCTGAATAGCTTATATACGTTGTCGTTTTTAATGTAGATCCCCATGCGAACGTTTTTATTCCAAATTTTGTTTTTAAATGAACTGACCTCAAAACAATACTGTGCAACTTATTAAAGTTGGCTCTAAATTCTCTATAACATATAGGTGTTCCTTTTTTGTATACCTATGCAATTATGATTATATAAGTAGGTATGACAATTGCAAAACAGATCACTAATGCTTAATATATCTATTTATACGAGGATAAAAAACAATCCGATGAAAGATCATCAGCCAAAACCACCTGTAGATCAAGACCGTCAGTTTTATCTCCTTTCGCATATATATAATGTGAAATTCTCATCCGCAATTGGGGTTAATTAATTGTAGATATTATATCAAATCAATACTATCATTAAATTGTTGGTGAATTCATAACTAACAGAAACACGACAAAGAGATTAACTTGAAATATACTCCATTTGCATTCAAATATCTACAAGAACGAATTTTCAAATATAAAATAAAATATCTACCGTCATCTCATCATAAAAAGAATCGTTTTCTTTCATAAGTGCAAATATCCAGATTTGCCTTTCATACGATCGAAATTCCAAAGCCGAAATTTGTCATCATATCTTGTAAAGAAACTGATCATGCAAGTAACAGAGAAAAGAATAAATAATGAAGTTTTTATCCCTTTATTTGCTACCTACCGACCAGCCACCACCATCAACCAAATGTTTCGGTTCACTCATCACAAGTGTGGTTATTGCTCTCTATTTTGGTTCTACAAGAAACTTAGCATAGCAAGACAGCAACGCCATTACGGGATGTCCGGCTGAGAAAATTTTCGTGTTGATGATAGTATAGTCCAAAGATAATGGAATACAGAGATGGATAACTTTCCAGTGGAAAGGCGGCTGCCTACAAGCTGTTTTCCCGTAAAATTCATGAAGTCACGCACATTTGCTCATTTCTTTTCAAGTGTTTGTGAGTTCATGAATTGGTCTTTAATGCAAGAATTCGCTATTCCGAAGTGTGTTTTTCACTATTTTCTTTATTTTAATCGAAGCCTTAACAAAAACCAAACAAGTTCAATACGAAACACAAAGCAATTGAACAGCGCGATGTCTAGAAAAGCAAAAGGAATGGTGGCCGGCCATTAGCAACATGCTTTTTTTCTGTCACACGTATTCACAGACAGGGGTTGAAATTACAAAAACAACAATGTAAACAAATGGGTTTTTGGGGGATAGACGTACGTGTTCGCAGATATCACCGTCTGGCAGCATGGAGCTGGGGCATTTGCAAGGGGCAGTGCCCCAAAGATGTTATAAAACAGTGATCAATTACGTCATCGTTGCACGGCTTTATTTTTCCCAGGTAATAGTATTTGTACCCACCCAGAAAACATTTTCATATAATGCTAGACGTTGTTGACGGCTCCTTAAGGCTGCCAGACGGTCTTCAATTAACGCACTTGATTACCCGATATCCCCTAACCACCTCGGCAGAGTCAAAATCTAGTAGAGGTCCCCCTTGGTTGTTTATGAGGTGGTCCAACACCATATCGGAGAGCTTGGCTATGGATTTCCCGTTTGTCGAGAGTTCATCCACCAGTGCCACCTGAAGATGATCCCTTGCCACCTCGGTAAAGGGTCGCCTCTGGATCGCACTGGCCGCCGACGTGCTTGGTTTGGTCGTGGCTTTGGCAGCTGAACCTTCGGCAACTTTGGTTTTTTTGGGGGCCGGGCGATGGGAGCTTTCTTCCAGAGATCTGTCCCGCTTCGCTGCCTGCCTCGGGTTGTTCTTCAGGCTCTCGTTGTATTCGTCAACGATTGCCTGGTATTTGTCCTTATCCGCCTGGTCCTTCTCGTGGACCGTTCCGGCAGCCTCATTCTTTGCTATCTCGCCTAAGACGAAGAGGGCCATCTGGTACTTGCTCTTCATAGCTTTCCCTGCGGATTTATGTTTTTGTTTTTTGTTTGTTTTTTGGTTTGCGGTCGAGGTGCTAGCCTTACCACTCTCGCCGCTTGGTGGACGGACGATTGTCTCATGGCTGGAGGCCAGCAATTCGTCCTCCAATGAGGTGCCAACCTCTGGCAACCTCGGCTGGTCTTTTGATTTTGTTTTTTTATCTCCCTTATTTTAATCCATTTTTTGTTTGTAGTTAATTTGGTTCCCACGAGTGAGACCGGAAGGGGTAGTCCATCCTGGCAGAGCCGTCTTACCAGGACAGGGCACTGATACAACCGACCTTGCCCGGGCATCGGAGGGGACCGTTTGCGGCCTAGTTGGTTTAACCACATACTGACCATGCAGCCCTCGACACGGTGCCTAAAAACGTCTTGGCTTAAAGTGGGATTTTAACTGGGGTTTACTCCCAATACCTTATAAATGGAAAGGTGGGATCGCACTTAGTTTCGGTCTGGAGACTCACGTCTCGTTGACTTACTACAAGCCCTTCCGCCCCGACAAGGCGACAACCCGATCGAAAGGGCCCACTACGTGTTACTCACTCCTCTTGGTTCTTTGTTTTGTTTTTTTCTCTCTCTCGTCGCCAGTTGTCGCGTTTACCGGCTCGCCAACGCACGCACAACCTGTACTCTCGGAGTCTGGACCACGACTGACTCGTCTTTTCTCTGTGCTTTTACATACGCTCGAGACAGCTAGTACATGTCTTATCATGTAACATAGGTATACTTACGTATTATGATTACGGTCGAGCTCCACTCGCATACACTACAGGATTTCTTTCTTCTATGGACAAATGATTGATTATTTTGATTTATTTGGATTATTTAATTGATTATGGTAGTCAGATCTTGAAGATATTTAAAAAAAACTCATGTTCGAAATGTATGCTTGAAGTTATTAATAAGAAGTATGGAACTTTTTTGAAACAGTCAGTTACAGTTACAAAACTACAATAAAAATTTCATAATGTAGACGCCGTACGGGTGGGTAGGTCTTCATTTCTGAAAGTTTTTAAATTGATATTAACTATTTTATCTCTCTTCCAAAGTTATTTTTCATAATTCTTTTTTTAAGTAAGGACTCGTTCCAAAATACTTCATAAAGCCATAGAATACTAATTCCTAACGTCATTCTTTGGAAATTTAGAAACAACAGAAAAGCTATAAAATGTCTTAAATCTTTTACATCCGAGTGCTTACTTATATTGGAGCTATAAAAAATCATATTGACGCTATTCAAGCCACTAAGGTCTATTTACTGAATTTAAATAATAATTACAAAAAACGGACAATTCGCCGAATAAGTGTCCCCGGGTAACCGTATATTATATCTTTTGTATATAAGTGCATTTTTATATGGGGCCACAAATCTTAAAATCCAAAAATTGTCAACTTAACTTTATAGGATTTCTCTATAACTTTACATTTTTACAAAATCAAGAAAAACCCAAGTTATTTTTATTGAATCCCACGATTTTCATAAGAATTATGAACAGGTAGTTCACTTTTTATTTAATTTTTTACATTTGGCAGTAGCAAAATAACAATTTTGAATGCAGGTATTATTTTCATTTAATTTTTTTGCAGTTTTGGGTAATAAAATAGACTATTTTGTTGGTTACTCTTTTTAATTTGGGCAAAAAGCACCATTTTCTATTTTTTTTACAACCCTATTCGTAATTTTTCTTCGTATTACTGATATCATTGAGGCCCTTATTTAGGTTTTTCCACATTACCAAAACATAGATGACAGCTTGTCCTATTTTTCGAATAATCCAATGAGTCGGTGATATTTGGAGTGCATAAAAAGCTGATTTTATTTATACTGTTCCCGTATAACAGAAAAAAATGGCAATACATAGTACTTATATATTCAATAAAATTGTTGTTCTTCCGGAACAATAATAAAACGCTTTCTTTATGAGGATTGATGATGGATGGTTTATTATCTTTTTGAAATTAAACGGACAACATTTTCATTAGTTATAATAAATAAAAGAGTTTGACAAAAGAAAACTTACTTCGTGTTCCTTCTTCAACGGACGTCTGTGGAGTGAGGACTTGGATCTGTTTCTTTTTATAATTGACGGTGACATATTCAGAGGCCGTGTTCAGCAAGTCATCACTCCAGTCGCGTTAACAATTCATAATAAATTAAAGAAATACAAATTTAATCAGCAACATCCCGCACCCCGTGAATCGAAATGCGAGATTCACCCCTTATATCGAGCTTAGCCAACTTCGAAATTGGTCTTCGAAGAGTACCTGTTATTGTCTTAATTAACGCAGATCGAACCTGACCATCCGGAGCCGGAAATACTCCTACAACCCTGCCACGCTTCCACTCGCCTCTACTCTCATTGTTGTCGCACACCACCACAATATCGCCGATCTCAATCGGTTTTGTTCGCTGCTGCCACTTTGTTCGACGTGTAATGGTAGGAAGATATTCCGAAATCCATCTCTTCCAGAATGTTTGTTTAAGTTGCTGCAGTATATGCCACTGCTTCCGAAGGTGCGGACCATCGTTAAATTCCGGAGTCTGTACGTAGTTTGGACAACCCAACAGAAAATGGTTTGGAATCAGGGGTTCAGCTTCTTCACTATCAATTGGCAAGTGCGTGAGAGGCCGCGAATTTATTAAATTTTCTGCCTCTATTAGCAGGCCTCTGAGCGTCTCTACTTGCGGACTCTTTTCCTTAAGTGTAAAGAACAAAACATTTTTTACGCATCTTACCATTCGTTCCCAAGCTCCCCCCCCCCGACGGATTCCCCGGTGTGTTGGAAAACCATTCAATTCCTCGGCGTGTACACTCATTTTCCAAACCCTTTGCCACAACAACCCAGTCTTCTTTACTCACCCCGACAAAATTCGTACCTCTATCGCTTCGTAGGCGTACGGGAATACCTCGTCGATTAATAAAATTACGAAGATATAGAATCACAGCGTCTGTCGACAAATCTTTTGCCAGCTCCAGATGGATTGCACGGGTAGACAGGCATATAAAAAGCGCTACCCATCTTTTTTCGCATCGGCGTCCGATAGCTACCTGCATAGGACCAAAGTAGTCCACGCCCGTGTACGAAAACGGTCGAACGTATGGCGTGAGTCTGTCGACGGGTAGTTGACCCAGGCTCCGGCACCGCTTGTACATTTTTGCAGATCTGACGTAAGTGCTATGGGTCGGTAATTGGTGGGAGAAGAAGATTCGCCTTTTTTAGGGACGGGCTGGACAAATGCTGTTTTCCACCTTCTCGGGAAGAGTCCAGAAGAATAGGAGAAATGGAAAAGCTTACGCAGTGGTTTTGCCAGTGTGGAAGAACACCTTTTCAGAACGATGGGGGAGATACAGTCTGGACCAGCGGATTTATTTATGTTGAGATCATATAGTACCCTTGCAACTCTGCGAGTGCGAAAATGGATTTGTCCCATGGTAAATTCGAGGCTCTCGAGCACAGGTGGAGGCAAAGCGCAATCTGGGAGCACCGAGCTGGCTGCAAAATGTGCAGCAAACAGATTAGCTTTGTCTAAAGAGCTGACAGCTGGAGTGTCATTGTAAATGAGAGTGGGGATCGATGGAGAGGCCGAATTCTTAAAATTTTTTACAAATGACCAAAAGTTTTTACTACCCTTGGGACATTGTAGTATTTTTTGCCTCAGCTTTTGGTCGTATGAGAATTTGACACGCTTTATGAGGGCATTGCAGTCATTCCTGGCTCTTTTGAACTTTTTTCGGTTTTCCTCAGATGGGTTGGCCTTGTAAGACCGAAAACTCAACTCCCTTAGTCTAATAGCCTCTTTACAGCTCGAGTCGTACCACGCGTTTTCTTTTGGTTTGATACTCTTTATCCTGTGGGGGATAAAGGATTTCATACCTAAGGTGATTATATTTGTTACCATATCAGCGGCGGCATCCACGTCGTTATCGAGGAAGCATAACGACCAGTTAAAACTCCTAAAGAAGCTGTTAAGTCCGCTCCAGTTGCCATACGGTTCTTTTCGGAGTTTTTTCTTTAACTTTGTGGTCGGAGTACGAGAATAATACGATAATACTTCAATGGAGTATTTATTAGGGTGGGAGGTGAGAAACAAGTCCAGTGTGTTGGCATTTTGACCGTCAATGTCTGGTACACGTGTTTGCGCATTTACAAGCTGGGTTAATTGGTTTACCTCAGCAAAGATCTGAACATAAATTCCTTCGGGTGTTGACTGTCCAGAATGTCGAAGCCAGTCAGAATTGTGAATATTGAAATCGCCCGCAATGACGATTTCAGTATGAGGGTACAAGGAAACAATTCTAGTTATGGGATCAGACAACACATCGAACTCGTTAAAAGTCGAGTTGCTGTCAAAATTAGGGCTTCTATAAAGAAAACAGTAATGAATTACTTGCCTACGGACATGGAATTTGAGCCATTTGAAATTAAATTCCGGGTTGGAACACTGGCCATAATCTTGAGGAACTTGGTAGGCTACATCATTACGCACATAAATGGCGAGACCTCGATGTAAGAAGAATAATGGCACTAAGCGATATCCAGGTAGATCAAATTCTGATGAGTCAGACTTTCCACCCACCTGGGTCTCACCCAGTGCCAAAACAGCTGGTTTGTGTTTGGAAACATGAACGTACGCCGAAAAGAGAATCGATCGCAGACCACGAATGTTGCACATGTCAACCCTAAAATTCCTCATCAGAACAGAAAACAGACACAAAAAAACACAACTCCGACGCTAAAACTAAGCGCAGTTGTGAAGTGAAGATCCAAAGTTAAATTTTCCAAATCAAATTACCGTAGGTGTTATGCCCATACGATAATCTCTTTTGGTCCACCAACAAAACCTTCACTTACAACCCGCTATCCGCCAGATGATGCTCTCACTCAGTCATTGCAAACCCTCAAATGAAAAAAAATATCATAGGGCGCTTGGAATGACTGAGAAAGGTCAACAGCAAACGAATTGGAGTGGGACGAGAGGGACTGCCTAACGCTAAACACAAGCACAACCGATTTTTACTTATTGTTGTTGTAATTGATTTTTATTTTTTTTGATATTTGTTGCACTTGACACTGCACTGAGAATATAATTCTTTTTTTTATTTTTCTTTTGTTTGTTGGTTAATTTATGCCCGGAACGCGAGGGATTATTTAATTATAGTTGGACTATTTTTATGGGATGTTTTATAATATTGATACTAATTACGCGCGATTATTGAGGGTCGGTCGGTATTGTTGAACTTGCGTGCGTGCGCGGCGGGATGCAGATCGGTATGAAGAAAGCGATTGTGAGATTTGCGGCATGATGAAATACCACATTCGCGTCTATATGAACACTTAGAAAGTGGATGACCAGCACGTAGACAAGAGAAACATAAGTGGTTTTCTTTTACTATTTTCCAGCGTTGTGCAATAGGGATTCCTTTAAATTGTGAACAATAGCTGTTTTTTATTATCAGCTATGATCCATATAATATATCATCAATTTACATGCAATTACAACAACAGCACATGATCCTGCTTCTCATCGAGATCATGAATCATGATCTGAAAATTATTTCCACTATTTCCCACTAGATGGCTTCTTTAATTGTTGGTGTGCCTGCAAACGATAGAAACACAATCACGTTGCCAGACTAAAAAGTGGAACAAAAAAAATCAATTGATTTTTTCGCATTCGAGTTCCGAGTTATTTTTTTTCGTTCTTTAAAGGTATATGCAGACCAGCCAAACACTTGATAAACAACTAAGTACCTACATATCTCATAAATATTTCTTAAACATTTACAGCCTTATTTATTAGAATTTGCTAAACACGCTTATACACCTGTATAGTTATGCAGTGTCTAAGAATTTATACAGCCCTTATACACCCTTCCAAAAATTCTTATTTATAAAACATTTTTCCATTAATACTAGTTATACAGGGCTTGTGTCAAAAAAAATACTGAAAAAGAGAAATCTATTACATTTATCTGTCCGAAATGATAAAAAAACCTAAGCAGCTTGTGGGAAATGCAAATTCAAATACAAATAAAAATAAAAAAATGGAAAAGTAAAAAGAAAAAGATGGGATATTTGGGACTCCATGAGCCGGTAGTCTTATCAAATTAAAACAAATATAAATAGCGATTAAAAATATCTCATGTCTGCCCATATTTCTAAGCCAACTTATCGAGGATACTTGCAGAATCTTTTAAATTGAAAATAAAAAACGTCGATACATCGAATTTATTTTTGATTTCATTTAAAATAAAATGTGACAAATTATTTAAGTCAAAATGACATTTCGACTATTCCACCTCTATACAAGCTCTAAACAACGTCCAAGTGCGTTTAGCTTATACAAGCTCTATACAATGTTGACAATTTTTTATAAATAAGGTTTATACGTTTAGAGGCATTTTAGAGAGTGCATAACTTTATACAATTTTTATAATACGTTTATAAATAAGGCTGTTATTAAACAAAACAATTTTTTATGAAATGTTTATGAAATGTTTTGCTGGTTTGAATCTGGACACCAAAAAACATTTATGAAATGTTTCACAGTTTCCCAATCGTGATAGGAAATAATTTTTGTTTTACAAGTTTCCCTGCAGAAAGTAAGTGCTGTTTTTCGATTATTTTTTTTGTAAATAAAATACAAATGTCAAGAAAAGCTTGGGATACCTACGTAATCAGAAAGTGATAAATGAACAATTATTTGAATTAAATTGCGTGCCGCGTGATTCCCTAATCTAATTATAATCCTACCACATATTTTTTTCTTATCCAAAAAAGGATGAAATTTAAATATTTCATAAACATTTAATAAATGAATTTCAGAAATCTTTTACAAATGTTTTTGAAATGTGTCCGATTTGCTTCATAAACATTTCTGAAATGTTTGGCTGGTCTGGACACACCTTAATATGCCAAAATAAACTCAAGTGCTAGCTGCAAAATATTGTTCATGTGTTGCATAAGTGTAGATATATGAAATAAATTTGTTATTAAAAATAATTTGGAAAAGATAAATTATGCAAATTCCATTAAATATGGTAACACCCCTGATATTTCAAGTGAAATGTCAAGTGCTTTGTTTGACGTCACGTTGAGCAGAATATTTGCAATATGGCTGGCAGCAATATGAAGTTTGTAGTACCCCTCTATTATCTGCTTTGTTTTTGAAAGCAACTGTTGCCACAATTCAGAAATTAAACTTTTCAATGATCCGTATTGTTTTATTATCGTGATCTGATCCGGATCAGATCACGCTGATAATAAAATACGGCTAATGATATAATTCGTGGTTAGAGTTACATACTATGCAGTTTACTCTTTTCTTTTGTTGATCCTCAGACACAGTATAAATCATATTGCAATGCCTTTGTCTTTTTTCATTCGAAAATGAATGTGGAGAATTAGTCGACGATTTGTCGGGCATTACTTCGGTAGCTAGAGCGACGTATGTAGCGATCTGTCGCAACCAGTTGCTGAATTCGCTTACGCTTGGATGATTTGATCTGATCGCGAACTTGTGCCTAACCCATTCCTCCCTTTTATTTATTGGAAGTTTAATTAACAATTCTTCGAGAAGAGTTGGGTCGAATAAATACATTGTTTCACCGGCATTTTCTAAAAAGGTTGTCAGATTAGACACTAAGGTGCTGAAGTTCACAATTTCCGATATTTTAGCATCGGTTATAGCAGGAAATGCTCGTACTTTAGCCAGTTGACTACGGATGAGAATCTCTGGTCGGCCGTAGAGAAACTCCAAAGTGCTCATTACCGCATTGACGCTGCTTGGGTGAATGAGCAATGACTCAACTAGTTGCCTAGCTGCACTTCCTGGACGTAAGGCTTTTTGAAGCCTTGAAAGATTTTCGAGTTCTGTGTAGCGGTGAGCAGATGTAGTTTCTTTATATGCCACCGAAAACATTGGCCATTCTTCCGGCTGGCCGGAAAATTGTGGAAGATCTTGCAACTTCCTGATAGGTGGTTGGTAGAATGGCATTTTCTGGGTTGTCGGCATTGGCAGTACGGGGTTTGACGGCGGTTGAATTTGTGCGGGCATATAAGTGGGTAGGTAAACATTATGGTACATACATTGATTCCAAGAGTAGTTTGTGGCAGTTGTGGCTGGCGGAACTTCATTGCAGGAGTAATTGGTGGCGATTGTGGTTGGCAGGGCCTGATTCCAGGAGCAATTAGCGGCTCCTGTGGCTGGCAGGACTTGATTACAGGCGTAATTGTCGGCAACTGTGACTGACGGAACTGCTGAGTAAGGCGGCGACATCATGGCTGTAGATGTTCCAAAAGACGATGGCAAAGTGGCGGCAGATTTTATTGGCAGTATTTTAGTGCCGGCAGAAACAGATGCTGCATAGGTCGGCTGAACAATTGAATTAAAATTTGTCAAGGGCGATGACAAAATGGCGGCTGCCGTGTTTGATGAAGGTGAAGAACTCGTTGCGAGACATACCGAGTTTGGCGACGACAAAATGGCGGCAGGCGACGAAATAGTAGCAGCCTTTGTCGTCAATATCTCGAACGATTTCTGCAAATTCTGTATTTGCGACTGTAATTCGGCAAGTTGGACTGCAGTCGTATCGATCACGGTGGCATCCAGATCGTAATCCAACTTTTTTTCTGGCGATGGCGGTGGCGACGACATTCTTTGTTCTAATAATTTGGCTTTATTGCGAGTTAGCATTCGTGCGATACACGCAATCAGCTCTACAGGTTAGCGACGGAAATAATAAAGATGTTGTTCTTCCGGAACAATAATAAAACGCTTTCTTTATGAGGATGGATAATGGATGGTTTATTATCTTTTTGAAATTAAATGGACAACATTTTCATTAGTTATAATAAATAAAAGAGTTTGACAAAAGAAAACTTACTTCGTGTTCCTTCTTCAACGGACGTCTGTGGAGTGAGGACTTGGATTGGATCTGTTTCTTTTTATAATTGACGGTGACATATTCAGAGGCCGTGTTCAGCAAGTCATCACTCCAGGGACGTTAACAATTCATAATAAATTAAAGAAATTCAAATTTAATCAGCAACAAAAATAAATAATGTAGCCTACCTACCTATTTTCAGCGAGAGTATGTGTTGTGTTCCCTGTTATCGGCTCGCTAGCTCACGCACCACGTCTTTACTTATCGGGTGTTCTACGCCAACTGCATCGCAGACTATCTTCACCTGATAAGCTTGCATGGTAGGTAGCCGGAGACGACAGTAAATAGAGGTTAGTTTCTGCATATTTAGAGAGAGGTTAATGTGTAGTTGCATGTGAGTACCAATGAGTACAAATACACTACAATATGTTATACGTATTTTAATTTTAATAACTCGATAGAATTAAAAAAATAAAAGCAATACGATAGAAGAATTAATACCCAGTAATGTGCATATCGTCGGTGAAACCAGAAAAATGTGTAACTCCAATTTTAGTGAAAATAAGGTTTAAGTGACATCTATTTGCTCAACACGATATCTACTACTTTGTGAAATGGGAATCCCTTATTAAATCAAATTAATGCTTCAATCGCTGATTTAGAATATAGTGTAACTCCGTATTCAGTATTTTTGGTTAGAAAATTATGTATCTTCCCTTTTAAGCGGTAATAAGTGCGTGATTCACATCGTGTTCCTAAAAAGTGGAGATTAACTGTGGAAAGCGGCTTTATAATATATTGGTCTTTATATTTTCTTAATACAACATTTAAGGTGAGTGTAATGCTATTATTTTTAAATATCGTAGATCTATATTTTTCAAACAAAGTTGTGAGCAACATTAGAAAGGAGTTACACAGTTTCCTTTGACTTTGCTCTTCAAGAAGAGAGGGAGATACACCTTTTGCGTCAAAAAAAAACTGGTACTAACAGTGCTAAATTCAGAAAATTACTGTTTTTTTTCAGTCGTTCATCATGTCTCGTGGTGCGAAAATGCTTAATATGCTAAATATAAAATTAAGAAAAGATAATAACAAGGACTTGAAAGTCTTACCAGTAAATCGTAAAGAAAATGAATCTAATTTGTTTGATGAAGCACTCAAAAATGACATTTTGATAGCTATAGATATTGCCGAAGTTGAAACATCAACGTTAAATATTAGGGGTAATGAGTGTCCGCCGGAGGAACTTAACATAACATCAACAAATAATCAAATTGAAACGAAATTGGTAGAAGCCGATGAAATCGAAGACAACGTTGATAATAGTTATGAACCTTCAGATTCAGAGGAAAGCTCGGAAGACGGACATGACGAAGACGATCCAATGATGGAAATCGAAGAGGAACTGAATAGAGAAGAAGATATCAAATTGGCAAAGAAACGTAAGTTAAGCAACATAAAGAGGGATAATAGCTATAAAGAAAATAAAAGGAAGAGGGAAGTCGGAATGCCTTATTATGGTAAAAGGAAATGTGACGGAAAATGGGAGTATAAAATAGAGAAACCAGGAAAATTTTTAAGCAATCCATGCAAATGCAAGCTGTCCCAAAAAAACACAAGCCTAGATTGTCGTAAACTGACGGAACAGCAAAGACGTTCGCTATTCAACACATTCTGGAAAAAATCTTGGCAGGAAAAACGAGAATATGTCAGGGGCCTTGCCAAATTGCAAACTGTTGTACGACGACGGGGGGAAGCTCAGAAATTGAGACGCGATTATTCCATAAAGTACCAATTAGAATACAATTATAAAAAGATGTTCAATACCACTCTTGGGCTAAAACATAACTGCACTCTTTTGTGGCTTAAACCTTGTCATGATGATGACACTAATGGTATACTATGTAATAAAAAATCTGCAGATCAGAAAATAAAAAACTAGAAGCCAAGACAAAAGGAATCAGAATTAATACGGAACAAGTTAATCGAATTTTTTGATTTACTGCCAAAAGTTGAATCCCACTATTGCCGTGCTTCGACTCAAAGGCTCTACTTGGAACCGATTTGGCAAATCAAACAGGAACTCTATCGTTTTTAATTAAATACCTGTTGCAAAGAACAAGATGTGGTAGCCCCTGCTTCGATAATCACATTTAATGATGGGTTTCGGAAAATGAACTTGTCGCTATTTCGTCCAAGGAAAGACCAATGCGACACTTGTGTCGCGTATAAATCAAAAAATATAACAGAAGAGGCCTACCAACACCACCTTGTTCTTAAACAGGAAGCAAGAGATGCAAAGAATGCGGACAAAGTTGCAAATACATCTGACATTGTATTTACAATGGATATGCAGTCTGTGTTATTAGCTCCTTAAAACAAAGTAGGAGCTATGTACTACAAGACAAAACTAGCAGTCCATAACTTCACAATATTTAATATAAAAACCCACGAAGCCTATTGTTTTCTGTGGAATGAGACTGAAGGTGCCTTAACTGCAAATGAATTCTCCTCCGTTATAGTTAATTTTATTGAAGAGGATGTTTTGCCTTTTTTGCCAGATAAAACCTCAAAAATTATTTTCTGGAGCGACGGCTGTTCCGGTCAAAATCGCAACGCATGTCTATCTAATGCATTGTTGAATTCATCTATAATACATCAGGTAACTATAGTCCAAAAATACCTCTTCAAAGGCCATACGCAAATGGAGGCGGATTCGATGCACTCTGCTATTGAACGTAGACTCAGAAATATAGACATTAATGTTCCGGTAGATTATGTTATTCACTGCCAAAATGCACGACAAAAGCCATTCCCATATAAAGTTCGATACCTCTACCACACTTTTTTTAAAAACTTTTCTCAAAGTTGGTGATCCAACAGTAAATAATTTTAAACAGATCAAATATACACCGAATGCTGTAATAGAGTACAAACTCAGGCATACAGACAATGATTGGACTAAATTAGATCAAAGGCGATCAACAATGGGTCATACGAAACAATACGATTTTAAGACTTTACCTGTTCTTTACCAGGAGAGAAGAAAAATCAAGAAAGAAAAATATGATCATTTAATGATCCTAAAGAAGAGTTTAGCATCCGATTACCACGCCTTCTATGATACAATACCTTTTACCGAAAAATAAATAAATACGAACATTTTACTTAATTTTGTGTTTTATTAGTAGTTAGGTATTACAACTTAATTTTTTGTATGGTAAGTAACTGCTAATTGCATATAAAAAATAAAATTGATGAGTGCCAAAACATAGCAGAATCAGAGTTTTATTCAAGATTAATTGTTTGTTGCAGTCATTCTTCTGGTCACTTTTGGTAATTACCCATTCATAGGAAAAGTGTGAAACTCCTTAACACTCGACACATTTTCAAGAGCAAAATGTGTATCTCCAATAAAACGTACTAATCACGCATCATGTTGATTGTAAGTCATTTTGCTATAAGAATAATATTGTAGATTATAATATCTGAAGCTATCACTCATATTTTGTCAACTGCTTTAAAAATATGATGTTTTAACACTCTCCTGAAAAATTTGCTAATATGGAGTTATACAGTTTTCTGGTTTCACCGACGATATATGAATTAAAAAAAAAATCAAAAAGAATACCAAAATAATTAAAATAAAAAACAAATTGCGTACCTAATTTGTGCGAGAGTGTGTCATAATTATCTTAAATAATCAAGATAGCAAGATAGCTTGCTGTTGTTTTAAATAACATATCTAAAATAATTACCGAATTTTATCCTGAATAGCTTATATACGTTGTCGTTTTTAATGTAGATCCCCATGCGAACGTTTTTATTCCAAATTTTGTTTTTTAAATGAACTGACCTCAAAACAATACTGTGCAACTTATTAAAGTTGGCTCTAAATTCTCTATAACATACCTATATAGGTGTTCGTTTTTTGTATACCTATGCAATTATGATTATATAAGTAGGTATGACAATTGCAAAACAGATCACTAATGCTTAATATATCTATTTATACGAGGATAAAAAACAATCCGATGAAAGATCATCAGCCAAAACCACCTGTAGATCAAGACCGTCAGTTTTATCTCCTTTCGCATATATATAATGTGAAATTCTCATCCGCAATTGGGGTTAATTAATTGTAGATATTATATCAAATCAATACTATCATTAAATTGTTGGTGAATTCATAACTAACAGAAACACGACAAAGAGATTAACTTGAAATATACTCCATTTGCATTCAAATATCTACAAGAACGAATTTTCAAATATAAAATAAAATATCTACCGTCATCTCATCATAAAAAGAATCGTTTTCTTTCATAAGTGCAAATATCCAGATTTGCCTTTCATACGATCGAAATTCCAAAGCCGAAATTTGTCATCATATCTCGTAAAGAAACTGCTCATGCAAGTAACAGAGAAAAGAATACCTAATGAAGTTTTTATCCCTTTATTTGCTACCTACCGACCAGCCACCACCATCAACCAAATGTTTCGGTTCACTCATCACAAGCACGGTTGCCACTTGCAAAAAAAAATAGCTACCAAAATTGAAAAAAAAGTTACCAAACCAAGATAAAATTTACCAAAAATCTGGAGACGAAAACAAATAAAAGGGAAAAGCATACAATATTATAGTCTTGAACCATCGTGAAAATGCCTTATCAGTATCCAAGGACTTTTCTGTGATTTACGAACATAATAAAAAAAAAAATCAGCATGACATTGTAAAAACGTCCATTTGCTTAGTCTTCAGAGAAACTTAAATAAAAGTGCAGAATTCCTAGCCCTTTATTTTTATTTATTATAACACACATTTTTAAAACATAAAAAAAAACTTAAGTTCTTTTAATTGGGTACGTACATTAGGTTTGTAGTAACTTAGTCGACCTTTAAGTAGTTAAACAACGTCAACAAAGTTGTGCACAAAATTACCAGCTGCTAGAATGGAATCATCTACCATTTTCGATCCTTTTTTCTTTTAAAAAACCTTTAACAAATTAGAGTTTTATGTCTGTATATAAATATTATGATTAATTAACCTATCCATATCTCAATGTAGTTATAAACAGAAACAGAAAATATTTCGAAGTTGACAATCTGTCAAAAAAAGAAAATGAGTGCATTCAGTAATTTTTTGAACAAAACAGGTTTACATGGGTGGTGCTGGCTGACGCATATACCTAATGCAAATGCAATGTTCACTCAGATACAGTAAGACATCATTTAAATGAATTGATATCGAGTTCGTATTTTCGGTGCTATACTGCTCAAAAAGTTACCATAACCAGGGCTCTAATCGCGTAATTCATGAAACGATTGTCGTCGAAACGATTGAACTAAACGAGATCGTTTTTAGTTTGCTTCATATAACATCATCGTCGCATCGTTCAATCGAATCGTTCATCGTCCTCGTTTTCAACAGTTTGAGCATGACTGTAAACAAACTTTGACACCCAAAGAACTGAAAAAAGGGATGGAATTTTCTTTTTTTTTTTCTTTTCTTGAATAAATTTGTTTTTTTTTCTTCGTTGTCATGGAATTGGGTATTTTATGCAAAAATAGATAGCTAGGTAGTAGAATTTTTATTGGTAAAGGGCGAATTGTAAAAAGAAATCAATGAATGCAATTTTATGATTGAATTTTTTTCTGATTGCATTAAAAATGCATAAATTAAAAAAACAAATAGCTGAAATTCATTTGATATTCCCAATAAGTGCAATAACCATTTTTTTTTTTTGGCAAAGAATGCATTTTTTTTACAGTTCGGAGAAGTGCAAGTCGCCTTCAAAGAGAATATAATGTGTGTGTTTTCCTTTAATATTTTTATACTTCTCTCAGAACTAATTTAAAGTGAAAAATGCAGCAAAAACGATGAAACGATAGCAAAATAGCCATCGTTCAATCGAATCGTTTCGACGAGAGTACTTGACGTTTAAATTAGTAACGTGAAGCAACAAAAAACGATGCTCGTCCAATCGTTTCGACGATTATCGTTTTTTGGTTGTTACACGAAGTACAAGCATCGTCGAGACGATATCGTTCTATCGTTTTGTGCTTACGCGATTAGACCCCAGATAAAAATTACCAAATTACCAAAACTCAAAAAGTAAATAAAAAATTACCAAATTTGGTAGAAAATTACCAAAGTGGCAACCGTGATCACAAGTGTGGTTATTGCTCTCTATTTTGGTTCTACAAGAAACTTAGCATAGCAAGACAGCAACGCCATTACGGGATGTCCGGCTGAGAAAATTTTCGTGTTGATGATAGTATAGTCCAAAGATAATGGAATACAGAGATGGATAACTTTCCAGTGGAAAGGCGGCTGCCTACAAGCTGTTTTCCCGAATAATTCCTGAAGTCACGCACATTTGCTCATTTCTTTTCAAGTGTTTGTGAGTTTATGAATTGGACTTTAATGCAAGAATTCGCTATTCCGAAGTGTGTTTTTCACTATTTTCTTTATTTTAATCGAAGCCTTAACAAAAACCAAACAAGTTCAATACGAAACACAAAGCAATTGAACAGCGCGATGCCTAGAAAAGCAAAAGGAATGGTGGCCGGCCATTAGCAACATGCTTTTTTTCTGTCACACGTATTCACAGACAGGGGTTGAAATTACAAAAACAACAATGTAAACAAATGGGTTTTTGGGGGATAGACGTACGAAAGATATCCATCTCTTTCATTCATTCATCTCTGGTATAGTCTAAGAGCTACTGAACGTTTTGCTAACCTCATAGTTAAATGGGAAATTTATAAATATTATTGCTAATCGGTGTCTTGTGTTCGCAGATATCACCGTCTGGCAGCATGGAGCTGGGGCATTTGCAAGGGGCAGTGCCCCAAAGATGTTAAAAAACAGTGATCAATTACGTCATCGTTGCACGGCTTTATTTTTCCCAGGTAATAGTATTCGTACCCACCCAGAAAAATTTTCATATAATGCCAGACGTTGTTGACGGCTCCTTAAGGCTGCCAGACGGTCTTCAATTGACGCACTTGATTACCCGATATCCCCTAACCACCTCGGCGGAGTCAAAATCTAGTAGAGGTCCCCCTTGGTTGTTTATGAGGTGGTCCAACACCATATCGGAGAGCTTGGCTATGGATTTCCCGTTTGTCGAGAGTTCATCCACCAGTGCCACCTGAAGATGATCCCTTGCCACCTCGGTAAAGGGTCGCCTCTGGATCGCACTGGCCGCGACGTGCTTGGTTTGGCCGTGGCTTTGGCTATTTTTATATGGGGCCATAAATCTTAAAATCCAAAAATTGTCAACTTAACTTTATAGGATTTCTCTATAACTTTACATTTTTACAAAATCAAGAAAAACCCAAGTTATTTTTATTGAATCCCACGATTTTCGTAAGAATTATGAACAGGTAGTTCACTTTTTAATTTATTTTTTACATTTGGCAGTAGCAAAAGAACAATTTTGAATGCAGGTATTATTTTCATTTAGTTTTTTTGCAGTTTTGGGTAATAAAATAGACTATTTTGTTGGTTACTCTTTTTAATTTGGGCAAAAAGCACCATTTTCTATTTTTTTTACAACCCTATTCGTAATTTTTCTTCGTATTACTGATATCATTGAGGCCCTTATTTAGGTTTTTCCACATTACCAAAA
This sequence comes from Cheilosia impressa, assembly GCA_948293265.1. Taxonomy (NCBI): domain Eukaryota; kingdom Metazoa; phylum Arthropoda; class Insecta; order Diptera; family Syrphidae; genus Cheilosia; species Cheilosia impressa. Next base: position 46,701,324 of record OX411880.1, read on the forward strand.
CATAGATGACAGCTTGTCATATTTTTCGAATAATCCAATGAGTCGGTGATATTTGGAGTGCATAAAAAGCTGATTTTATTTATACTGTTCCCGTTTAACAGAAAAAAAAAATGGAAATACATACTTATCTATTCAATAAAATAAATAATGTAGCCTACCTACCTACTTGCTGCGAGAGTATGTGTTGTGTTCCCTGTTATCGGCTCGCTAGCTCACGCAGCACGTCTTTACTTATCGGATGTTTTACGCCAACTGCATCGCAGACTCTCTTCACCTGATAAGCTTGCATGGTAGGTAGCCGGAGACGACAGTAAATAGAGGTTAGTTTCTGCATATTTAGAGAGAGAGGTTAATGTGTAGTTGCATGTGAGTACCAATGAGTACCAATACACTACAGTATGTTATACGTATTTTAATTTGAGTTTAATTTGAATAACTCGATAGAATTAAAAAAAAAAGCAATAGGGTAGTTCGCGACAACGTCAGTGTCAAATAAGAAGAAGAAAAATCGAAGTGACAGCTAAAAAACTTGTAGGGAAACAAAACGGATTTTGTATGGGTGTAGTCTAATTATGTCGAAAAATTACTGAAAAGTGCATAAAAAAGTGCAAAAAACAAGATAAAAGCATTGTTGAATTAAAAAATTATGTTTATCACTCGTATTTGGTAACAACTGAGAACTTAAATTAATGGCATTTGTGCGCTTTTCAACAATATTTAAACAAAACACTACTCTGGCCATTATAAAACAGCTTTGTTATCCTACAAGTTTTTTTGACGTTTGAGCAAAAAAGGTAGCCCATCTGTGAAAGGGTGGGCTTCGCGAAACACTCTATACGATAGAAGAATTAATACCCAGTAGTGTGCATATATGAATTAAAAAAAAATCAAAAAGAATACCAAAATAATTAAAATAAAAAACAAATTGCGTACCTAATTTGTGCGAGAGTGTGTCATAATTATCTTAAATAATCAAGATAGTAAGATAGCTTGCTGTTGTTTTAAATAACATATCTAAAATAATTACCGAATTTTATCCTGAATAGCTTATATACGTTGTCGTGTTTAATGTAGATCCCCATGCGAACGTTTTTATTCCAAATTTTGTTTTTAAATGAACTGACCTCAAAACAATACTGTGCAACTTATTAAAGTTGGCTCTAAATTTTCTATAACACATAGGTATTCCTTTTTTTGTATACATATGCAATTATGATTATATAGGTAGGTATGACAATTGCAAAACAGATCACTAATGCTTAATATATCTATTTATACGAGGATAAAAAACAATCCGATGAAAGATCATCAGCCAAAACCACCTGTAGATCAAGACCGTCAGTTTTATCTCCTTTCGCATATATATAATGTGAAATTCTCATCCGCAATTGGGGTTAATTAATTGTAGATATTATATCAAATCAATACTATCATTAAATTGTTGGTGAATTCATAACTAACAGAAACACGACAAAGAGATTAACTTGAAATATACTCCATTTGCATTCAAATATCTACAAGAACGAATTTTCAAATATAAAATAAAATATCTACCGTCATCTCATCATAAAAAGCCTTGAAAGATTTTCGAGTTCTGTGTAGCGGTGAGCAGATGTAGTTTCTTTATATGCCACCGAAAACATTGGCCATTCTTCCGGCTGGCCGGAAAATTGTGGAAGATCTTGCAACTTCCTGATAGGTGGTTGGTAGAATGGCATTTTCTGGGTTGTCGGCATTGGCAGTACGGGGTTTGACGGCGGTTGAATTTGTGCGGGCATATAAGTGGGTAGGTAAACATTATGGTACATACATTGATTCCAAGAGTAGTTTGTGGCAGTTGTGGCTGGCGGAACTTCATTGCAGGAGTAATTGGTGGCGATTGTGGTTGGCAGGGCCTGATTCCAGGAGCAATTAGCGGCTCCTGTGGCTGGCAGGACTTGATTACAGGCGTAATTGTCGGCAACTGTGACTGACGGAACTGCTGAGTAAGGCGGCGACATCATGGCTGTAGATGTTCCAAAAGACGATGGCAAAGTGGCGGCAGATTTTATTGGCAGTATTTTAGTGCCGGCAGAAATAGATGCTGCATAGGTCGGCTGAACAATTGAATTAAAATTTGTCAAGGGCGATGACAAAATGGCGGCTGCCGTGTTTGATGAAGGTGAAGAACTCGTTGCGAGACATACCGAGTTTGGCGACGACAAAATGGCGGCAGGCGACGAAATAGTAGCAGCCTTTGTCGTCAATATCTCGAACGATTTCTGCAAATTCTGTATTTGCGACTGTAATTCGGCAAGTTGGACTGCAGTCGTATCGATCACGGTGGCATCCAGATCGTAATCCAACTTTTTTTCTGGCGATGGCGGTGGCGACGACATTCTTTGTTCTAATAATTTGGCTTTATTGCGAGTTAGCATTCGTGCGATACACGCAATCAGCTCTACAGGTTAGCGACGGAAATAATAAAGATGTTGTTCTTCCGGAACAATAATAAAACGCTTTCTTTATGAGGATGGATAATGGATGGTTTATTATCTTTTTGAAATTAAATGGACAACATTTTCATTAGTTATAATAAATAAAAGAGTTTGACAAAAGAAAACTTACTTCGTGTTCCTTCTTCAACGGACGTCTGTGGAGTGAGGACTTGGATTGGATCTGTTTCTTTTTATAATTGACGGTGACATATTCAGAGGCCGTGTTCAGCAAGTCATCACTCCAGGGACGTTAACAATTCATAATAAATTAAAGAAATTCAAATTTAATCAGCAACAAAAATAAATAATGTAGCCTACCTACCTATTTTCAGCGAGAGTATGTGTTGTGTTCCCTGTTATCGGCTCGCTAGCTCACGCACCACGTCTTTACTTATCGGGTGTTCTACGCCAACTGCATCGCAGACTATCTTCACCTGATAAGCTTGCATGGTAGGTAGCCGGAGACGACAGTAAATAGAGGTTAGTTTCTGCATATTTAGAGAGAGGTTAATGTGTAGTTGCATGTGAGTACCAATGAGTACCAATACACTACAATATGTTATACGTATTTTAATTTTAATAACTCGATAGAATTAAAAAAATAAAAGCAATACGATAGAAGAATTAATACCCAGTAATGTGCATATCGTCGGTGAAACCAGAAAAATGTGTAACTCCAATTTTAGTGAAAATAAGGTTTAAGTGACATCTATTTGCTCAACACGATATCTACTACTTTGTGAAATGGGAATCCCCTATTAAATCAAATTAATGCTTCAATCGCTGATTTAGAATATAGTGTAACTCCGTATTCAGTATTTTTGGTTAGAAAATTATGTATCTTCCCTTTTAAGCGGTAATAAGTGCGTGATTCACATCGTGTTCCTAAAAAGTGGAGATTAACTGTGGAAAGCGGCTTTATAATATATTGGTCTTTATATTTTCTTAATACAACATTTAAGGTGAGTGTAATGCTATTATTTTTAAATATCGTAGATCTATATTTTTCAAACAAAGTTGTGAGCAACATTAGAAAGGAGTTACACAGTTTCCTTTGACTTTGCTCTTCAAGAAGAGAGGGAGATACACCTTTTGCGTCAAAAAAAAACTGGTACTAACAGTCCTAAATTCAGAAAATTACTGTTTTTTTTCAGTCGTTCATCATGTCTCGTGGTGCGAAAATGCTTAATATGCTAAATATAAAATTAAGAAAAGATAATAACAAGGACTTGAAAGTCTTACCAGTAAATCGTAAAGAAAATGAATCTAATTTGTTTGATGAAGCACTCAAAAATGACATTTTGATAGCTATAGATATTGCCGAAGTTGAAACATCAACGTTAAATATTAGGGGTAATGAGTGTCCGCCGGAGGAACTTAACATAACATCAACAAATAATCAAATTGAAACGAAATTGGTAGAAGCCGATGAAATCGAAGACAACGTTGATAATAGTTATGAACCTTCAGATTCAGAGGAAAGCTCGGAAGACGGACATGACGAAGACGATCCAATGATGGAAATCGAAGAGGAACTGAATAGAGAAGAAGATATCAAATTGGCAAAGAAACGTAAGTTAAGCAACATAAAGAGGGATAATAGCTATAAAGAAAATAAAAGGAAGAGGGAAGTCGGAATGCCTTATTATGGTAAAAGGAAATGTGACGGAAAATGGGAGTATAAAATAGAGAAACCAGGAAAATTTTTAAGCAATCCATGCAAATGCAAGCTGTCCCAAAAAAACACAAGCCTAGATTGTCGTAAACTGACGGAACAGCAAAGACGTTCGCTATTCAACACATTCTGGAAAAAATCTTGGCAGGAAAAACGAGAATATGTCAGGGGCCTTGCCAAATTGCAAACTGTTGTACGACGACGGGGGGAAGCTCAGAAATTGAGACGCGATTATTCCATAAAGTACCAATTAGAATACAATTATAAAAAGATGTTCAATACCACTCTTGGGCTAAAACATAACTGCACTCTTTTGTGGCTTAAACCTTGTCATGATGATGACACTAATGGTATACTATGTAATAAAAAATCTGCAGATCAGAAAATAAAAAACTAGAAGCCAAGACAAAAGGAATCAGAATTAATACGGAACAAGTTAATCGAATTTTTTGATTTACTGCCAAAAGTTGAATCCCACTATTGCCGTGCTTCGACTCAAAGGCTCTACTTGGAACCGATTTGGCAAATCAAACAGGAACTCTATCGTTTTTAATTAAATACCTATTGCAAAGAACAAGATGTGGTAGCCCCTGCTTCGATAATCACATTTAATGATGGGTTTCGGAAAATGAACTTGTCGCTATTTCGTCCAAGGAAAGACCAATGCGACACTTGTGTCGCGTATAAATCAAAAAATATAACAGAAGAGGCCTACCAACACCACCTTGTTCTTAAACAGGAAGCAAGAGATGCAAAGAATGCGGACAAAGTTGCAAATACATCTGACATTGTATTTACAATGGATATGCAGTCTGTGTTATTAGCTCCTTAAAACAAAGTAGGAGCTATGTACTACCAGACAAAACTAGCAGTCCATAACTTCACAATATTTAATATAAAAACCCACGAAGCCTATTGTTTTCTGTGGAATGAGACTGAAGGTGCCTTAACTGCAAATGAATTCTCCTCCGTTATAGTTAATTTTATTGAAGAGGATGTTTTGCCTTTTTTGCCAGATAAAACCTCAAAAATTATTTTCTGGAGCGACGGCTGTTCCGGTCAAAATCGCAACGCATGTCTATCTAATGCATTGTTGAATTCATCTATAATACATCAGGTAACTATAGTCCAAAAATACCTCTTCAAAGGCCATACGCAAATGGAGGCGGATTCGATGCACTCTGCTATTGAACGTAGACTCAGAAATATAGACATTAATGTTCCGGTAGATTATGTTATTCACTGCCAAAATGCACGACAAAAGCCATTCCCATATAAAGTTCGATACCTCTACCACACTTTTTTTAAAAACTTTTCTCAAAGTTGGTGATCCAACAGTAAATAATTTTAAACAGATCAAATATACACCGAATGCTGTAATAGAGTACAAACTCAGGCATACAGACAATGATTGGACTAAATTAGATCAAAGGCGATCAACAATGGGTCATACGAAACAATACGATTTTAAGACTTTACCTGTTCTTTACCAGGAGAGAAGAAAAATCAAGAAAGAAAAATATGATCATTTAATGATCCTAAAGAAGAGTTTAGCATCCGATTACCACGCCTTCTATGATACAATACCTTTTACCGAAAAATAAATAAATACGAACATTTTACTTAATTTTGTGTTTTATTAGTAGTTAGGTATTACAACTTAATTTTTTGTATGGTAAGTAACTGCTAATTGCATATAAAAAATAAAATTGATGAGTGCCAAAACATAGCAGAATCAGAGTTTTATTCAAGATTAATTGTTTGTTGCAGTCATTCTTCTGGTCACTTTTGGTAATTACCCATTCATAGGAAAAGTGTGAAACTCCTTAACACTCGACACATTTTCAAGAGCAAAATGTGTATCTCCAATAAAACGTACTAATCACGCATCATGTTGATTGTAAGTCATTTTGCTATAAGAATAATATTGTAGATTATAATATCTGAAGCTATCACTCATATTTTGTCAACTGCTTTAAAAATATGATGTTTTAACACTCTCCTGAAAAATTTGCTAATATGGAGTTATACAGTTTTCTGGTTTCACCGACGATATATGAATTAAAAAAAAAATCAAAAAGAATACCAAAATAATTAAAATAAAAAACAAATTGCGTACCTAATTTGTGCGAGAGTGTGTCATAATTATCTTAAATAATCAAGATAGCAAGATAGCTTGCTGTTGTTTTAAATAACATATCTAAAATAATTACCGAATTTTATCCTGAATAGCTTATATACGTTGTCGTTTTTAATGTAGATCCCCATGCGAACGTTTTTATTCCAAATTTTGTTTTTTAAATGAACTGACCTCAAAACAATACTGTGCAACTTATTAAAGTTGGCTCTAAATTCTCTATAACATATAGGTGTTCGTTTTTTGTATACCTATGCAATTATGATTATATAAGTAGGTATGACAATTGCAAAACAGATCACTAATGCTTAATATATCTATTTATACGAGGATAAAAAACAATCCGATGAAAGATCATCAGCCAAAACCACCTGTAGATCAAGACCGTCAGTTTTATCTCCTTTCGCATATATATAATGTGAAATTCTCATCCGCAATTGGGGTTAATTAATTGTAGATATTATATCAAATCAATACTATCATTAAATTGTTGGTGAATTCATAACTAACAGAAACACGACAAAGAGATTAACTTGAAATATACTCCATTTGCATTCAAATATCTACAAGAACGAATTTTCAAATATAAAATAAAATATCTACCGTCATCTCATCATAAAAAGAATCGTTTTCTTTCATAAGTGCAAATATCCAGATTTGCCTTTCATACGATCGAAATTCCAAAGCCGAAATTTGTCATCATATCTCGTAAAGAAACTGCTCATGCAAGTAACAGAGAAAAGAATACCTAATGAAGTTTTTATCCCTTTATTTGCTACCTACCGACCAGCCACCACCATCAACCAAATGTTTCGGTTCACTCATCACAAGCACGGTTGCCACTTGCAAAAAAAAATAGCTACCAAAATTGAAAAAAAAGTTACCAAACCAAGATAAAATTTACCAAAAATCTGGAGACGAAAACAAATAAAAGGGAAAAGCATACAATATTATAGTCTTGAACCATCGTGAAAATGCCTTATCAGTATCCAAGGACTTTTCTGTGATTTACGAACATAATAAAAAAAAAAATCAGCATGACATTGTAAAAACGTCCATTTGCTTAGTCTTCAGAGAAACTTAAATAAAAGTGCAGAATTCCTAGCCCTTTATTTTTATTTATTATAACACACATTTTTAAAACATAAAAAAAAACTTAAGTTCTTTTAATTGGGTACGTACATTAGGTTTGTAGTAACTTAGTCGACCTTTAAGTAGTTAAACAACGTCAACAAAGTTGTGCACAAAATTACCAGCTGCTAGAATGGAATCATCTACCATTTTCGATCCTTTTTTCTTTTAAAAAACCTTTAACAAATTAGAGTTTTATGTCTGTATATAAATATTATGATTAATTAACCTATCCATATCTCAATGTAGTTATAAACAGAAACAGAAAATATTTCGAAGTTGACAATCTGTCAAAAAAAGAAAATGAGTGCATTCAGTAATTTTTTGAACAAAACAGGGCTCTAATCGCGTAATTCATGAAACGATTGTCGTCGAAACGATTGAACTAAACGAGATCGTTTTTAGTTTGCTTCATATAACATCATCGTCGCATCGTTCAATCGAATCGTTCATCGTCCTCGTTTTCAACAGTTTGAGCATGACTGTAAACAAACTTTGACACCCAAAGAACTGAAAAAAGGGATGGAATTTTCTTTTTTTTTTTCTTTTCTTGAATAAATTTGTTTTTTTTTCTTCGTTGTCATGGAATTGGGTATTTTATGCAAAAATAGATAGCTAGGTAGTAGAATTTTTATTGGTAAAGGGCGAATTGTAAAAAGAAATCAATGAATGCAATTTTATGATTGAATTTTTTTCTGATTGCATTAAAAATGCATAAATTAAAAAAACAAATAGCTGAAATTCATTTGATATTCCCAATAAGTGCAATAACCATTTTTTTTTTTTGGCAAAGATTGCATTTTTTTTACAGTTCGGAGAAGTGCAAGTCGCCTTCAAAGAGAATATAATGTGTGTGTTTTCCTTTAATATTTTTATACTTCTCTCAGAACTAATTTAAAGTGAAAAATGCAGCAAAAACGATGAAACGATAGCAAAATAGCCATCGTTCAATCGAATCGTTTCGACGAGAGTACTTGACGTTTAAATTAGTAACGTGAAGCAACAAAAAACGATGCTCGTCCAATCGTTTCGACGATTATCGTTTTTTGGTTGTTACACGAAGTACAAGCATCGTCGAGACGATATCGTTCTATCGTTTTGTGCTTACGCGATTAGACCCCAGATAAAAATTACCAAATTACCAAAACTCAAAAAGTAAATAAAAAATTACCAAATTTGGTAGAAAATTACCAAAGTGGCAACCGTGATCACAAGTGTGGTTATTGCTCTCTATTTTGGTTCTACAAGAAACTTAGCATAGCAAGACAGCAACGCCATTACGGGATGTCCGGCTGAGAAAATTTTCGTGTTGATGATAGTATAGTCCAAAGATAATGGAATACAGAGATGGATAACTTTCCAGTGGAAAGGCGGCTGCCTACAAGCTGTTTTCCCGAATAATTCCTGAAGTCACGCACATTTGCTCATTTCTTTTCAAGTGTTTGTGAGTTTATGAATTGGACTTTAATGCAAGAATTCGCTATTCCGAAGTGTGTTTTTCACTATTTTCTTTATTTTAATCGAAGCCTTAACAAAAACCAAGCAAGTTCAATACGAAACACAAAGCAATTGAACAGCGCGATGCCTAGAAAAGCAAAAGGAATGGTGGCCGGCCATTAGCAACATGCTTTTTTTATGTTACACGTATTCACAGACGGGGGTTGAAATTACAAAAACAACAATGTAAACAAATGGGTTTTGGGTGGATAGACGTCATTCATTCATCTCTGGTATAGTCTAAGAGCTACTGAACGTTTTTCTAACCTCATAGTTAAATGGGAAATTTATAAATATTATTGCTAATCGGTGTCTTGTGTTCGCAGATATCACCGTCTGGCAGCATGGAGCTGGGGCATTTGCAAGGGGCAGTGCCCCAAAGATGTTAAAAAACAGTGATCAATTACGTCATCGTTGCACGGCTTTATTTTTCACAGGTAATAGTATTCGTACCCAGAAAACATTTTCATATAATGCCAGACGTTTTTGACGGCTCCTTAAGGCTGCCAGACGGTCTTCAAAAAGCTGAAAAAATCGCCTCATTTACGTCATCGTTTCATTTAAATTTATTTCTTTATTCAATTATAGAAGTGTCCCTGAGTCCTAATATATAGTTGCCAGACGAAAATTTCAGATCTTTCATGCTTCCAGACGCAAGGACAAAATGATATTTCGTTGTAATTCACAGAAATTTTATTTCATTTTATTAAAATTAAATAACTGCAAGAAAATTAAGGAAATCTATATATATAAAAATTTAACCTTAAAATTGTGTTCGTTTGTCGCCAAACCAACAAAACTTTCACATATCGTGAAAAAATCAGTTGCCGAGGGTTAGTCGGGTAAAAACTCAAGACCGGCTCAACGGATTTGAATATTTTTACGGTCTTTGTATTCGTATTGAGTTTTAGGCATTTTAGTGAACATACCTGTGTCGACCTCCGAAACCCCTCAACCGATTTAAATAAAATTTGGCCGATGTGTATGGTTGGTTGCAGCTTAAAGAATAGGATAGTTTTGCTGGCCACCCGATAGGTGGCGCTGTTGTCAATCTCCAAAACTACTCAACCAATTTCAATAAAATGTTGTGAATGTGTATGGTTGATTGCATCTTATATATGGATTTCGAGAGATATTCGAATCAGAAAACCATTGTCGGGTCTCTTTTCGTCTCTGTAAATCTTACTCAGAGAGACTCTCTGAATTTCTCCACAGTTCTTCTCTGGGCTCGATTCCTAGTGTTAACGCTAGCATCTGTTTATGGGAGATCTGTTTTATCGACTGGGTCTCGACCCAATGATGTCCCAAGATCTTCTGCTAGCCAAAGCCGGACATTGACACAGTATATGTGCCGCTGTCTCAGATTCCTCCAGGCATAGTTTACAAGTATCATCCTCTCTAAGGCCCATTTTCCTTAAGTGATACCCGAAATTACGATGTCCTGTAGACAAAGCCACCACCCATTTCAATGTTCCTCGTCTCATGCTTAGAACCCTTCTTTGAGTGGAGCAGGTCGGCCACTTTATTGCCATTTTAGCTTGTCTACATTGTTCTACGGTAGACCACCTTCTCAGGGCACTCATTCCGTAACTCTCAGAACGATAATCGTTTGCGCGATAGTAGTTAACGATCTCGTCATCTATTTGCTTTCCGTAACTCTATCACTATCGCCTCGTCTTTCGTTTATTTTGTACTAAGAGAGAGAGCATTGAGAGAATTGAGTTTCTTTCAGAGACTCTCAAACTATGTATGAAATTTCAATCAGACGTCGTCTAAAATGTCATAAATGACAACTTTTGCAACAATTATGAGTTTGTTTTTGTCGCCGGTAAATAAAAAAATTTCAAAATGTAAGTAATTCAACTTTGTTCCTTACGTTTTTAATAATAAGAATAAATAAGTTCAAATTGCCAAAACGAGAGATGAGGCGCCGCCTTCAGAATATCGGTTGTGGCTCACGCAGTGTGTGCCGTAGCTCCGTCCTGCTGGAATCGCATGTCCTCCAGTCCTAATTCGTCCAATTGCGGCAGAAAAAACTCGGTTAACATGGCCCTACAGCGCGCACTGTTGTAATACATCCCATTGCTAAAAGGAGCCCGTATGGCAATCACTTGTGACGGCGCCCATTTGGCCGATATCATCTTCTCGACTTGACCAATAAAATTCTGAAGGTTATCGTAAAATAAACATAATCAAAAAACTGTATCGAAGTTTTTCATTTATAAAAAAAAAATGAGAGCCACAACATCGGATGACTTCTTGCATTAACACCCAACTGTAATTTTAATATTTCGCAAACACTGGCCTATAGTCAATTTTCAACATTTTTCAGGAGAACGAAAAACAGTTAAAAAGAAGAATATTGTGTCATCATAAGACTTTCTGACTTAAGATGAAACCATTATCCGTTTTATATGGGGATAGAAGTGTGATGAAATGGTGATAACATAGAAGTATATGTTTCACAATTGGAGACAATGTGCAATCGTACATTAATAAAAATGGAAACATCTTAAGTCGAGTTAAGATGTTTTACCTTTTCAGTCGAGAAGTATCTAATAAATAATTTAATACAATAAAGGTTAATATGAAGTTATTTATATAATTCGGTACCCGGAAGTCAATTATTTTTCTTAAAATTCAATAAATCTTCAGCTGGTTTGCAAATTTGCAAAACATAAAAATCAATACAAAACGATACCTCATTAGGTATCGCTCAATTTGTATCGTCTGGGCGATAGCGTTTTGACGATTATTGAGTTACGTGAAGCAAATGTTCAATCGTCAAAACGATATCGTCTGGACGATAGACGATTATTGAAGTTACGTGAAGCAAAACTATCGTCGAAACGCTATCGTCTGGCGATAATCGACATACGGAATGAGTGCCCTGGTGTTCTGCCGTGATCCATTTGTGAATCAGCTGTTCTACCATTCCTCTGCCAATTGAAGAGAATGGTTCTGGTCCTAGCAACTTTTCAGTTGACCCCTGTTTTGCAAGGGAGTCCGCCTTTTCATTGCCTTCGATCCCTATGTGTCCTCGTACCCAAGTCAGTGTTACTTAATTTTTAGATGAACACTTATTTATTATCTTAAGTACACATTCCAGTGCCAATGATGTTGTGATGTTTGTTTGTTCCATGCATCTGATCACCGCCTGATTGTCCAGTGCTATAAGGATATTTCTTCCTTCCACCTGACTCTCAAGCAAAAAGTCCAACGCATGAAGCAAAGCAATGATCTCAGCCTGGTAAACTGAAGTGTATTTTCCGAGGCTAATGTGACGGGCAAGTTCCAGCTCTTCTGAATAGATACCGGCCCCCGCTCCGCCATCCTTCCGTGAAAATCACTATTTCACCATTTCTTTTTTCTGGAAGTAATCCATTCTCAATACGAGTTTTGTGATTTCTTTCCATAATACGCACTCTTGTTATTCGATCCATAGGCATGTTTAGCTCCCTAATCTCGTTTTTGACAAGTTCCAGGATCTTCCTATGTCCATAGATCGTACCACGATTGTGCCATTTCGCATCTCGATGCAAACGAAGTGCCGTTTGGGCCGCCGTTTTCTTAATAAATAAGTCTTGCGGTAAGATCCCCATGATGACTTCTAATGCGCATGTTGGGGTTGTACGTATTTCACCTGTAATTCCTATACATGCTAAGCGTTGAACCCTATCCAGGTGCTTCCTCACAGTTTTTTGAGAGGCTTTCGCCCACCATACAACCGAGGCGTACATGATAATGGGTCTAGTTATCATCGTATACATTCAGTATGCTGACCTAGGCGAGAGTCCCCACCTCTGTCCACATACACGTTTGCACTGATGTAGTACCCTTTTTGCCTTCCGGACCTTCTCCTCAACATGATAATTCCAAGTAAGTCCAGTATCTAGATAAACTCCCAGATACTTAACCTTCTTAGTCATTGTTAGTTCCGATCCGAAAAGTGTTAAGGGCCGAAATTCCAGATTTTTCCTCTTCTATAAGATCTGTTTTCCCCGCATTAATGGAGAGCCCTTGTTACAGACACCACCGCTCAACCACTCTGAGTGCGCTCCTCATGATATCTGCGGTGACGTCCATGAATTTGCCTCTGGCAATTATTGCTATGTCATCGGCATATCCCACTGTGTGAATGCCAGTTGCCTCAAGTCTGTCGAGAAGAGACAGTGATATTCCACAGTTTAGGTGAGAGAACACCTCCTTGTGGGCAACCTCTGCTAACCCTTCCTCTGAGTTTTGAGGTTCCCGTCTGAATATTTATCGCCCTTGTATTTAACATATTGTCCACCCATCTTACTACAAGTGGGTTAACCCTACGTTTTTTAAGGCTTGTTTCAGACTTTCAAAGCGTCATCGCAATGCCCCCGGTATTTAGCTCTTCCTCCGCAACGCGTACTACTTGATGTAGCGCTGTTTCTGTAGATATACCTACCCTGTAAGCATGCTGTCTACTATTCAAAGGATACGTCCTAAGCGCGATGCTTTCCATATAGTCCACTATCACCCTTATCGTTTTTTTTTAAAAGGAAGGATGTTAGGCTGACTGGTCTGAATGACTTTGCCTCGGTGTAGTCCTTTTTTCCCGGTTTTGGAAGGAAGACCACATTTGCTTCCCTCCATGTAATCGGGATATAGCATATTGCTAGGCATGCAACGTATATGTTTCTGAGCCTTGGTGCAATTAAGTCTACACCCCATCGCATTAGACCTGGAAATATACCATCCGGCCACGCAGTTTTGAAGGGTGAGATTGTTGCTATCGCACCTTTGACCGCTTTTGGTGTCATGATCCGTTCTGCTTCCGTTCTATCCATCCTGTTCGCTCCTTGTTTCCTTAAAGCCCAGGGCTGATCTGACTTATAACTTCCTGGAAAGCGTACCTCCATTAGGACCTCATTTGTGTGATCCAGTGTTTCCACCATCTCCCCCGCTCTATCACGAATGAGTCCGATCTTGGAAACTGGATCTCTCGAGACAATCTGCTGTAGTCTACTGACTTCAGATGTACTCCTGATACTCGAGCAAAAGTCCCTCCATGACTACCTTTCACGTCGTCACAGAGTAACATTCAGCTCTTTCTTTTTCGCCTTATATTCATCCCATGCTTCCGGTTCTCCCCTCCTCATAGCATGATTGAAGGCTTTCCGCACATCCTATTTTAACTTTTCAAGTTCCCGGCACCACCAAAGTAGGTGTGCAAGCCACTCGGTACGCACCTTCAACAGCCGACTGCAGATGCTTCAGCTGTGATTCCTAATGCCAAGTATTTTTCGGTATTCCGAATGTCATTACATTCAGTTTTTCCTCCAACACTTCGAGGTATTTTGTCCTATCCGTGTTCTTCGGAATTCTGATGTATTTCCGATCTTTTTTCCTTTTAGATCCATAGCGAACATCAAATGAAATGGCTCAGTGATCTGACAATGTAGCCTGATCCATTACCCTCCAATTTGATACTCTTTCAGTTATCTGGCTACTGCACAGGGTAACATCGATCACATCCATTCGCCTCACATCCACGAAGGTTGGCTCTGTTCCCCTGTTTAAGATAGCCAGATCCTTGCATGATAAAGGGTGATTTTTTAGCTGGTTTGGTTTTGGCAACACTGGTTTTGACAGCTGACGTGTGTTTAGTACCTTGTGTCACTGTCAAACAGCTTCAGTTTGGTTTGCAATTTAACCATGGATCGTCTTACAAATGAACAACGCTTGCAAATTATTGAATTTTACTATCAAAATTCGTGCTCGGTTCGAAATGTTCATCGCGCGCTGCTTCCATTTTATGATCGGCATTCTCGACCTTCTGAGCAGTCTATTCGGAAGATTGTGACCAAATTTCGCACCAAATTTACTTTGTTGGACATTAAACCACCAACACGTTTACATACTGTGCGTAGTGAAGAAAATATTGCGGCCGTATCAGCTAGTGTGACAGAAGACCGCGAAATGTCGATTCGGCGCCGTTCCCAGCAGTTAGGCCTTTGTTACAGCACTACGTGGAAAATTTTGCGGAAGGATTTGGGCGTAAAGCCTTTTAAGATGCAGCTGGTGCAAGAACTAAAGCCAGCCGACCTACCACAACGCCGAATTTTTGGTGAATGGGCTCTTGGAAAGCTGGCCGAGGATCCGCTTTTTTATCGAAAAATTGTGTTCAGCGATGAGGCTCATTTTTGGTTGAATGGGTACGTAAATAAGCAAAATTGCCGCATTTGGAGTGAAGATCAGCCAGAAGCATTGCAACAGCTACCAATGCATCCCGAAAAAGCCACTGTTTGGTGCGGTTTATGGGCCGGCGGCATTATTGGGCCATATTTCTTCAAAGATGATGCGAATCGCAGCGTTACTGTCAATGGTGAACGCTACCGAGCGATGATAACAAACTTTTTTTTGCCCGAAATGGAAGTTCTTGACTTGCATGATATGTGGTTTCAACAAGACGGTGCCACATGCCACACAGCACGCGAAACAATGGCGCAATTGCAAGGCGAGTTTGGTGAACAGTTAATTTCACGTTTCGGGCCGGTCAATTGGCCGCCTAGATCGTGCGATTTGACACCATTAGATTATTTTTTGTGGGGGTATGCCAAGGCTAATGTGTATAGGGACAAGCCCGCTTCGATTGACGCACTGGAAGCCAACATCCATGCATTCATTCGTGAGATACCGGCCGATATGTGTGAAAGAGTATGCCAAAATTGGACTCAGCGGATGGGCTACCTGAGACGCAGCCGCGGTCAACATTTGCATGAAATTATCTTTAAACATTAAATTGCAAGGTTCAAACTATCGATTCAAATAAATATTTCATTCATTTTTTCGAATTTTTTGTGTTTTTTTTTTTAAAAAGTTCTAAACCTCTTAAAAAATCACCTTTTACAAATTCGAATAAGGCTTCTCCTCTGTAATTATCGTTAGTGCTGCCCCACACTGTATTATGTGCATAAGCATCACAACCAATTACTAGATCCTCGTTCCTGTTCCTGCATGCATTCACCAAAGACTCTAACTCTCTTGTCGGAGGAGGTTCTGGAGAATCATAAGGCAGGTATGCAGATGCTATGACAAAACTTCCCGCACCTGATCCTACTCGTACTGTTGCAAGGTCTGGGGCACAAAGACCAGGCAATTTATATGCTTGAACTCCGTTCCTCACCAGGATACAGGATCTAACTCTGTCGCTGGTTTTGCGCATAGTGCAGCTCAGCCATGCTATTAGGGAGTCCTCTAATTTTTCCTCTAAAGATCCAAGGCTCCTGTATCAGGGCTATATCAAACGAATCCTCATCAAAACATTAAGTCATCATTGCTGATGCTGCTTTGCTGTGATGAAGATTCAATTGAATCACCCTCATCTTTTCGGATTTTGGCTTCCCATCAGAGTCCACTGACCCATCGAGCTTGTTCGGGTTCATGTCAGCGCCTTCCAACGCCTTCTCGACCCCTTCTAAGCCTTCCACTTCGTTTTCCGAAGGAACATTATTATTATTTTTTTTTATTTGGGTCCATATGTGTACCCACGAGTAGGGGAGAATTAAACAGACCGAATAGGCAGAGATCCCCAATACCTATCCTACTCAACTAAATTACAACAGAGGATTAATCTGCCCCTGAGGAGTCTCCATTAGCTGTTCAGTTACCCCTGAACCCTGTGAACCAGTAGTTTTACCTACCTTATCACAGCTCCCTCGACATTGCAGACCAGTCATCTTGGAGTTAAGGGTTGATCGATTGATCGCATTGGATCTTGGTTTTTTAATTCACATTCAGCTCTACCAGAGGAGGCGGGCGCAAATCGCAAGCATTAAAGAATATATATATGTGATGTTGCAAGTGGCCTATGTGTGCGAAGGCCGTACGGCGCATATCGCCGTGAAGTGGAAAAAAAATTATCCGAACCGTGATTCTTACTTCCCGGGCAAACTTCGAGCTACCTCCACGACATCACCGCACGATTTTTTAAACAAAACCTCAAAACGATTATGGACTTCGCGTTTCTGGATGTATTCGAATGGCAGAAGCGAGGATTGCCTATTGCCCACATTCTGCTCTGGTTGATTTGGTTGATTGAGAAAATCTGACCGGAAGAACTCGATTCAATCATTAGCGGAAAAAAAACGATCAAGAAGCCCGAAAATCTATGAAGTTTCTATGCATTCAACTCATTTTAATTCCATGGGAGTTTCAGTCGATTCAACTATCAAAAGGGATGTTAATAATTTAATCAATTTTAGGCGGTACGAAGTTCGCCGGGTCAGCTAGTATATTATAAACAAGCTGGTACCCGCGACTTCGTCTGCGTAGAATTAGTACTTCGAGTAACTCTTTTAAAAAACTATCATATCTTACAAGCCAACCAATAAGCCCTACAAATTTATGTTCATTGGTAAAATACACAGCAAATGTACTTATTTCTTACCAAATATAAATACCTCCCAAGTAACAATTTGACTTCGGTAAGGTTCAAATTTAAAATTTCTGTATGCAACAGCTTCGATAGAGCTTCTATAGTATTTGTTAACCGAAGTTGATCCATTTCGAATTAATTGTGACGATAATAACTTCAGTAAGACCTGTACAAAGCATAAACACAGGTTTTATGGAGGGATATGAAATAAAGTTCCGACAAGATCTCTATTAGTCTTCTGAAAATGTGTCAGGAAATGTTTCATAAAGCTTGTGGTTCGAAGCGCTTTCCAGATGCTTCCTTAAAACTTCTGATCGAAGGCATTATAAAAGCAAAGAACTGTCAACTAGTATTGCAGTCAACCGCTTGCAATTGGAAGCTGTATAGTAGCACTTACTCGTACTTCCTTCTAATTTACTTATGGAGGCTTCATAGAGGTAAAAATTAATGTGATATGAAATGAATTACAGCAGACTAAAGTAACCATAATAGTGAAAAATATGTCACTAATAGTTCATAGTTGATAGTTCATTTATTTATGACAGCTTACACAAGAAGAAGAAGAAGAACTGGCGCTCCGACGTAAGATAACGATACCGCGGATGAACAAGTTGATGGGATCGATTATACGAACCAAAGCGTAGTCTATTAAACAAATAACTGGGTTGATGTGTCTGAATTACATTGAACAACAATACAAGTGATCTGAAACGTAAAAAATGGTCGAAGGAGATGTTATAAATCTGTCGGGAGAAATTGGAGATATGATCGAAGCGCCTCAAACCATAGATATAACGTGCGGTGTTATTAAAGGCAACATTGAGTATTCTTTTGCTGATTGCATCACAATTGCAGAAAATCTCGCAACCATATGTGAGGGTTGGAACAACGAGTGTCTTTGCAAGAAGTAATCGTGTGCTCAGAGGCGTATAGTGTTGTGAGGCCAATAACAATCGCAGTATACCATAAAATTTGCCTACTGCCGCATTAATATGCGTATCCCAAGTTAATGTCCTATTAAATAGCATTCCAAGATTTTTTGCCATTTCAACTTATTTAACGGTCGAGCCGTTAAGATGAATTTTAGGGAAATATGATAAATCGACAGGCTTTCTACTAATCACTAAACATTTAGATTTTTGAGGATTGAGAAATAGTCCGCCCACACTGAGATTCTTTCCAAATCTGTGTTAACTCTACTTGCGCAGTCTTCAATCAACCCAAGAGAGCAGCTATTAATTAATTGGACATCATCAGCATACATACGTATAGAGGACGAACTGGCTATGGAAGGGAGCTCATTGACATATAATGAAAAGAGTAGAGGTCCTAGAATGGAACCCTGGGGAACCCCTCTGGTTATTTAAAGGAACTCAGATAGCATATGGCCAATCGCGACAGCTTGTTCTCGGGACTTTAGATAGGATGACACTAATCTAGTAGCCGATGTAGAAAACTCGTAGCTGTGTACTAGTTTTTTGCACAAATTATCGTGATCCACGGTGTCGAAAGCTTTTGAAAAATCGAGAAGAACTAGAAATGTTGCTTGGCCATCATCTAAAGCCTCTCGTATGTCCTCTACAACATTAATAATTGCGGTAGTACAACTGTGGTATTGGCGGAAGCCGGATTGCATTGCAGATAAAAGTTTACGTGAGTGTATATGGGCATTAATTTGCTTTTGCATGACTCGTTCAAACACTTTAGAAATGTATGGTAGAATGGAAATAGGCATATATTCATGGCTATTAGCACTCTTTAGGATTGGTAGAACTTTCGCCAGCTTCCATTGCGTAAAAAAAAAAAATACTAGTTGTTAAAATGGTATTGAAAATGTGTGTAACAGAGGAAAGTATAATTGGTAGGATGGCCTTAACAAAAACTGGGTGTATTCCATCAATACCGACCGCTGTCGACTTAATGGATATTACACCTGCAACTACCTCCGTACTATCTACACCAGAGAACTCGAATGTTCGTTCATTTGAGTTCGGAGGACTACTTTGGGGTTCGAAAGTACTTTGACGTACTTGATTCAGAGCTGGAAAAGGAAGAGTTACAAATGTCTGATTAAGAACATTTACATCAATATTACTATCAAGACCTGTCACTCTTTCCTATACCAATATCTCGCAAATTTTTCCAAAGTTGTCGACTTTTCATTGCTGGGTTTAATCTATTGCCATAAAATAGCTTTTTCGCGGTACGAATTTTGGAAACCACCAGATTGCGAAGTGTATGGTAAAGACGTAGATGGACATCTAATCTAAAACGTTTCCAAATGTTGTAGGCTCGATTACGTTGTAGCATGAGCATACGAATTTCGTTTGAGAACCAGGGACATTGGTCATGTTTAGCCTTTAACTTTAATAGGAACATGATTATTAAAAAGTGTGGTAATATTCCGGGTAAGGAACTCAATTTGGTCACAAGGACAGGACATATGCAATACTTGCTCCCATTCAACTTCTCGGGCGCTTTGCTCCAAGCTTAGGTAGTTAATATGATCGAAATCTCTGTATTCGTAAGATGCTTCAGACAATTTTATAAGAAAATCAAACGTTAAATATATTAGGTCATGTCTAGAGAAAGCAGGTGCTGACAGTTGATCATATAATAATATGAATTTAGTATCACTCACAAAGAAAACGTCTAATAGTGTACTAGATTCAGAGGAGAAATGAGTGCTGAACGTTATGTTGACCGGGAACAAATTAAGCGCCCTCATACCCTGTACAATAGAGCTCTCTACTAAAAGGTTACTGTTTAAATCACCGCAAACTATAATTTTTGGGTAACATACGGAGATTGTTTCTAGTAATTCAAACAACGGCGTGATGTCAATATTTTTATTAGGTCTATAAACGGACCCTAAGAGCAAGCTGCTTGCTCCTGATTTGAGTTCCACAAAAACATAGTCAATCTGACTTCCTACTCCAGACTTACACTTCAAATTGAATAGTATGCCCTTACGTATATATATTGCCGATCCACCCCCACCTCTTCCAATTCTATCACCACGAAAGAGCTTATAACCATCAACACTATAGACACTATCCTTAAAATTACTATTGAACCATGTTTCTGAGACACAAACAACATCAACCTGGGAACCCACAAGCAAATCCCTAAACTCATCCATTTTTGAATGCAAGCTTTGTGCGTTTATATGACAAACCTGCAGACCAGTCTTTTGGTGACTTAATACGCGTAACATAGAACGAACGACTCCATCACCGCTTCCGTCAGTAGAACCTCCACGGACCACATTAATAACCATTACTAAAGATTGATCGTATAATAGTACAATAATAAGACAAAAAAAATAAGAGATGATTGGGTATATAAAGCTAAAAAGAGCCAAAGAAAAATAAATATAAATAAAAAATTAAATTAAAAGAGAAAAAGAATAATATTAATAATATAGTTGAACAATATTAAGTTTAAGAAACGCTAGAAATAAGAGAGATTATAACTTAATTATCCGTGTGGGCAGGCAATTCCATAAGGCGTGTGATGTTTTCGATGTGAACAGCTTCATCAGCAGAATGACACTTGACATATACAAGGCCACGGAGGGTATAAACAGATGACAGTTTTTTTTAACTCAAGTGCAGCGTGGAGTAGGTTGTTATTGTTTTTTGTAAGGCACTCGCGCAGGTAAATCGCACGGTCCGATTGTAATCCAACATCTTTAAGACAAAGTTTTTTTGTACTTGCTTTTCGATATTTGGCAAGTGACGTGAGAACAAAGTTTCTATCATACGGCGTGCGGAATTTAATTATGATCGCGGAGTTGTTATTCTTTGGGCGGGGCGGAAAATGTCGACAACGATTGGTGGTTTAATATTAATTGTGTGACACAAGTGGTTGAAAAATGATTTGAGGTTTTCATCGGGAGTGTGGGGGATACCAAAGAGAACTGCATCACGAGCTACACTTTTGTTGTCGCAGTACTCTTGAGTGCTTTTTATGACTCCTAGCTGTGTTTTGACATCTGACAGTTCACTTGAGCAGCCAACCAGTTTGTTTTTCATATCCGACAATTCGCAATGTTTTAAGCTTCTCGTCCATTTTCTCCCACATCGTATCATCGATAACTGTCAGTTTTGTGTTTGCTGATTGTTGCGGCGACGGCGATCCCATAGAAGTTCGAGGTGAGTTTCGGTACAGTATTTCGAGCTTTTTGGTGCACCGTTTATTACCAGACATTTATGTGCACAAGTGGTTACGAGTAGTTGTATTTTTGTTTGGGCTCAAGATATAAAAAAGTATTTGACACGGCTTGAGAAGGTTCGACACGGTTTTAGGGGGTTTGACACCAGAACACAAGAGAAAAAAGAAAAAATTTTAATTTAAGTTTTATGTTTTTCTGTCACCAACAAGTTATGTTTTAGATCAAGCTGAAGAAAATTTATGATGTTAGTGAATATCCAAAAGAGAAACACTAATTTGGTTCGTGATATGTTGAAGAAAACTTGCCGACCAGAAACACACGTCTACTCTGTAGCTTGCTTCATAATATGATTTTAAATAAACACTCCTCGCTCATAAATAAATTACGTGACACTAAATGTCTTGCTGACAAATTCGATTGAGTAAGATGCAAGTTTATTGCAAGTCTTAGCGAACCTCTAAAATGTATCAAGTAGTTCAGATTTACCACTCCCACGGCATTATAACGAGTTAGCCTAGGGGAAGTGTACTGGACGCAGTGCGACGCATGTAAGTAAAATGTAATTTTTAAGGAGTACGTAAACATAAACTGGCATGAAAATTGTCAAAAGTCTTCGAAAAGATTTATTAATAAGAAATATTGAAAATTGAAAAATATAATAAAAAAAAACTTTTTTTTTTTTTTAATTTTTCAGCTTCTATAAAGTTTCGGTAACCAATTGTGTGTAACAGTTCCCAATTTCATGGTCGAAAGTTATTTAAATGTTAAGATTTTGAGGTATTATTTTTAGCACATTAGAGGATTAAATGTTGATTTAACATTTTTTCCTTGCGTCTGGAAGGATGAAAGATCTGAAATTTTCTTCTGGCAACTATATATTAGAACTCAGGGACACTTCTGTAATTGAATAAAAAAAAATTCCATGAAACGATGACGTAAATGAGGCGATTTTTTCAGCTTTTTGAAGACCGTCTGGCAGCCTTAAGGAGCCGTCAAAAACATCTGGCATTATATGAAAATGCTTTCTGGGTACGAATACTATTTTCGTAGTAAATACCTGAGATAATTATAGCAACTCTTATTGTGCAATTGCAGACGTCTTTGTCTATAAAAATTATTGCAATTGTTGCATATCAAATGTTGAGCAATCGAAACTGCATTTATAGATTAGGAATAAATACAGAAAAACATATTTTACTTCGTATGGCACAAAAGTGTTTGCAGTTTTCGATGCTCTTCATATTATAAAATCTGCCAGGAATACACTTTTGACATGTATTTTTACTGGTGAAACAAAGAAACCAATAGTATAAGAAAGACCAAGACGTTCACAACGTTATTAAGGTTTTATTGGAATGTTTGAGAGTTTTATAATTAATTGTACACACAGACAATAAGATAATTTTATTTATAAAGAGCTCACTGATATCAAGAGTACAATAAGAGATCTGCAACCGAATAAGTCTAAAAATGAGCAACGTAGGCCCGAAGTTTTCTGTTTCGATGGTTTCTTTCAAACAATTAATGCAGTATTAGGGATTACTATTGAGTACGGAATGAACATTTTATTTTTACCGCCAGATTGAATCAAGACACATTGGAGAACTTCTTTTCGCAAGTAAGGGTAACAGGCGGATTCAATCGTAATCCCAATGCTTCCGAAACTTCCCTTATTTGGTTTTCAGAATTTTAAAATCTTCTTATATTAAATTGCCATCAAAAGGAATTTTTAAGGTTTTAATGTCAAGCTGCGTTTTAAAGATGTCTCAAGATACAGAACACGATTGGTTCTTTAAAAATAATTGTAACCAATATTATTAAAAAGATTTTTAGTCATACTATTGAAATAAAACTGTAATTAACAAATGAAAACATTGAGCCAAAATCACATTGATAAAAACATGTAAAAAAAAACAAAAAGTAAAAATAATGCAAGAAGCAAAAAAAAAAGTTAAAAAAGGAGAAAGTGAAAGTGTGAGAAATGTACATTAGACTCGTAAATACATTTAATAATTGTAATTTTAATTTAAACATTTCAGCGAACTACCCACATAGGTAGGTATGTACATATTAGTTATTTTTCCGTATGAATTTTGTGGTAGCTATTCATCCAATCAAAGTTTCAAAGACGCAAATATAAAAGCCGAAAACTTATCTCAATAAAAGTTCGAACATAAACGGAATATTTTGCTGGTGGCAGTGCTATAAGTATACCTTCCCAGCATCAGCAATAAAGGAAGTATATATTTACCTGTCTACTTTAAGTAATTAAATATTCCAATGAAATAGGTATCGGAATTACACACATAGTTAATTATTTCACATTTCCATAGACACATTCTTTCCACAATGTTGTCTTCGTAAGATACTTCATTCCTATCGTCATAACTCATAAGTATTATCATGTGGCCTTACTAATAATCAAAAATAATCAATATGGAATTTTGTAATAGGAGAAAATTTACATACGCTGTTGTTCAGCCTGAACGTTTATAATTATAAACTAATTTTAGTAAATGTAAATGTTTTCTGATTTTATTCGTTGGAATACAACAATGCAAGTGGTTTTTAAGTCTAGCAAACACAAATTTGTACAAATGTATCGACAAAATTGAAAAATAATGCATTTTTGTTTTATTTCTAAAGACTTACCCCCGTATTACAATATTTAGCATGCAAAAATTGTACGTAACTGCTGAATAACGAGTTGATAAATTTTACGCAGCGTTTATTAATATTTGGGTTAAAATTATGTACTTCGAATATTTTGATTAAAGGAAATGGTTAGTGCTTTTCTCTGCTTAATCTTGTTTAACCGCTAGTGCTTGCTTTATGATTGATTTTCATTTTAGTTTGTAACGAATGCATGCTTAGTAAAAAATAAATTTGATATAAGTTTGGTTTTGAAGGGTAGTGATGCGATGTCATGAGAACACAAGCGTTCTCACCTAGCCTCTCACTATCAACTCCTACTCTCACCTCCACGTGGTGACTGGTGGGTGCCTAGTACCTCGACTGGAGATTGGGTAACCAACCCCTTTGGAAGGTCGTTGGTGGCAGCAGACGAGAGAGGGGGGAGGAGTGTTGTTTTCTCACTAAGGCACCTCCTCTGGTACCAGACGGCAGCGGAGGAGTTCCCTAGATGGAGCCAACGGTGGCGTCTACAGTTCCAGTCAGGCCGAACTATTTAGTGTAATCCCTATAGAGCTGCTCTGACATATTCGGATACCAGGTCTATAGGGATTTCCAACACCGAGCCAGGGTGTTGGAGAAGAGTTGGTGGCGGATGAACCCTCAATGGGCCAACGGCAGCGCTCACATCCCAAAGTGGGTTACTGGCACCGGAATAACCGGCCTGCTGTCCTAGGGTCAAGGGCCTGGCCCTCCAGGTTGGGGGTTGTGCCTCCGGGGTAACTTCCCGACCATGTAAAAAAAACCCTAGTTATGGGAGAGACACGAGGAGCCTCGGATAACAATTTCCCTCAAACGGCAACTAGACCCGGAATGTCAACGGACAACGATTTAAGAGTATGTACCTGGAACGTGCGAACGCTGTACACCCCAGGTGCTACTCAAAAACTTGAGTCTGTCCTCACGCGGTAGAAGGCAGATATTACCGCGATCCAGGAGATACGATGGATAGGATCAGGTATGATGAAAAGGAAAAATTGCGATATTTATTACAGCTGCCATAAAAGATTGCATGTATTAGGATGCGGATTCGTCGTGGGAAATCGGCTTAGGACAAAAGTTATTGACTTTAAGCCGATAACTGATCGCCTAGCTGTGATCCGCATCAAAGCTACTTTCCAAAACATAAGCCTAATATGTGCACACGTCCCTACCGACGAGGCTGAAGACCCTATCAAGGAGGAGTTTTATGACCTCCTGGATGGAGCCTACGGAGCCTGTCCGGAGTACGATGTCAAAGTTGTGCTCGGGGACTTCAATGCTAAAATCGGAAAGGAAAACATCTTTGGCGGGTTAGTTGGTAAGCACAGAATCCACGAAACGACCACAGACAACGGTTACCGACTAACTGACTTCGCGGCAGCTCGTAATACAGTGATAAGTAGCACTAGGTTTCCAAGGCTAAGGATCCCCACAGCAACATGGCGCTCTCCAGACGGTCGAACCGCCAACCAAATCGACCATGTGCTAATCGACGCGAGGCACGCATCCAACATCCTCAACGTGCACACATTCCGAGGGGCAAACGTCGACTCTGACCATTTTCTTGTTGCGGCTAAGTTCAGAGCTCGACTATCCAACGAGAAGAAGCTGCGTTTCGCCCAGAAGAAGAAATTCAACGTTGGACGCCTTAGCACACCTGGAGTAGCCAGAGTCTACAAAGAGCGCCTGAGTGAGAAACTCTCCGCAGTGCATTCACCTACCACAAATGCCAACACCCAGTGGTCCCAGTATCGCGACATCATCAAAGAGGTAGCCGAAACCACCTTAGGGTACCAGCCACCCCAGAGAAAGAGCCCGTGGTATGATGATGAATGCGTACGCAGGAAAAAGGTGACAGAAGATGCACATATAAAGGCGCTGCAGCGCAAAACAAGGGCAGCGAGGGAAGAGTATCGAGCCAGGAGGAGGGAGGAGAAGAAAATCCTGCGTAGAAAGGAGAGGGCCTACGCAGTCTCCCAGCTCAAGGAGATCGAAGAGTCCCGCGATCGAAGCAACATCCGGAAGTTCTACAAGAAAGCCAAGCAACTGGCTGCTGGCTTCAAGACCGGAACGCAGGCTCTTCGAAACAGTGATGGAAACCTAGTCACCGAAGCGCAGGGAATAGTAGATGTGTTTAAGCAGCACTTCCAGCAGCTGCTAAATGGGCATCATGTAGAGAGAGTGATAGGGCAAGAAGAGAACCCACGTCCAGTCAATGAAGATCCAGTTCCACCGCCCAGTATAGAAGAAGTTGACTTAGCAATAAAAAAGCTAAAGAACAACAAGGCCGCCGGCTCTGATGGCTTACCAGCGGAGCTCTTCAAATACGGTGGTGATGTTTTGGTAGGGCGCATGCACCAAATCATCAACCAAATATGGGTGGAAGAAAGTATGCCCGAAGACTGGACTATCAGCTCCATATGCCCCATCTACAAAAAAGGCGATCCTATGTCTTGCAAGAACTATCGAGGCATATCCCTACTTAATGTCGCATATAAGATCCTATCCAACGTACTGTGTGAACGTCTCAAATCTTTCTGCAACACACTAATCGGCACGTACCAGTGTGGCTTCCAGCCCGGCAGATCGACTATAAATAGAACAAATTTTCACACTGAGGCAAATTCTGGAAAAGACCAATGAATTTCAAGTCGAGACTCACCACCTTTTCATCGACTTCAAAGCCGCATATGATAGCATTCATCGTCAGGAGCTTTATGTGGCGATGGCCGAATTCGGGATCCCGGCAAAACTGATCCAGCTATGTAGCGTGACGCTGGAGAACACACGCTGCAACGTGCAATTTGGAAGTAGTTCCTCCGAGCTATTCGAAACATGCACCGGATTTCGGTTAGGAGACGCATTATCATGTGACTTCTTCAATCTCGTGCTGGAGCAGATAGTGCGCAGGGCAGGTGTCAACACGGAAGGCACTATCTTCAACAGATCCGTCCAGCTACTGGGGTATGCAGACGATATTGACAACATCGGTCGCTCCCAGCGTGCCGTGATAGAGGCTTTTACGGCGATTGAAGAACAGGCGAAATTCGTTGGTCTTGTAGTAAATGAGGACAAGACTAAGTACATGCTATCAACAAACAAACCAGCATCTGTCCACCGCCTAGGACAGAACGTCACTATTGATAGCAACAATTTCGAGGTAGTTAAGGAGTTTATCTACCTCGGAGTAAACATGAACTCCACAAATGACATCCTAGTGGAGATCCGGCGAAGAATTACCCTAGGAAACCGCTGCTACTTCGGTTTGGCAAAGCGATTGGGTTCAAAACTCCTAACTCGAAGGACAAAATGTATGCTTTACAGAACCCTTATCCTGCCAGTTCTGCTTTATGGCGCCGAGTGCTGGACGATAAGCAGGAAGGGAGAGCTGATACTAGGCTCCTTCGAAAGAAAAATTCTTCGGCGGATTTTTGGTCCTGTGTGCGAGGAGGGCGAATGGAGGAGAAGATACAACCGCGAACTCTATGAGCTGTACCAAGATGTGGATGTAGTCCAAAAGGCCAAAATACGTCGACTACATTGGCTCGGCCACATCGAGCGAATGGACAATAATGCTCCAGCTAAGAGGATCTTCGAATCCCAGCCGCCAGGTTCGAGACGACAAGGAAGACCGAACCTCCGTTTCAAAGACCAAGCCATCGCGGATGCCAGAGCGCTTGGTCTGGACAACTGGAAGCAGCGTGCCCGGGATCGCAGAGGATGGAAGGCTGCAGTGTCTCAGGCAGAGACTCTCCACGGGTCGGGAGCCCGTTAAGTAAGTAAGTAATAAGTTTGGGATCTTTCCAATTATTTCTTGAGAGTAGTCTCTAAGAGAATAAAATATCTGTTCATTTAATATTGGACAGCTCATACCTGAATACTTTATTTTTACAATTCTCAGTACCTTAAGCGGCAGGTAGATTTTGGATGAAGATCTCAAATATTGGTGTGGAAATGGTTGTTGTGAAAGGGTTGACTTCGCGGAAAATATAGATAGAAGAATTGTCAGCAATTAGCAAAATCCACGCGAAATAATAAATTTAGGAACTGCTGGAGGAATATCAGGTAGTATGTCCGCATTTAAGATATGCAAAGTTCTTTATTACTTGGTGCGAATTCATCTAGGAGAAAACATGACAGCTTTCGTGTAGAAGAATGTCCACGGCTTTTTTTCACCAAATTAAGTGATATAAGCTATGCAATTTTTAAAACATCAAATTGTATTTATTTTCACACCTCCATATACTTTTGCAAGTACTGGTTTGCAAACGGAAATGAATAAGCAGGTTAATATTTCTTTCGAAAATATTCACTTGCTAACGATCTAAATGTGTTCTTTTGACTTCCAATAAGTTTTGATTTACATTATCAGCCAACGAAAGCATGCTAATAAACTGTGTTCCGTTTATTGTATAATTTAAAAGATACCTTATTACGACACAAATTCACTCAAAAATCAATCGTGAAGTATTAGAAAACAAAGGAAAGCGTACTATTAAAAGTACAGAAAATTGTGTCCGATCGAACAATAGGGCATTACTGATTTGCATACGATATTTGACAGATCAGCGGATATTTTGTGCATTTCCTATTATCTGTTTTACTTTTTGCTTATAATAAGCTTCAAAAAGCCTTTAAAATAAATCTGTTGGGTAAATTAATTTGCAATTTAAA
The DNA here is from genome assembly GCA_948293265.1 of Cheilosia impressa. Lineage (NCBI taxonomy): Eukaryota > Metazoa > Arthropoda > Insecta > Diptera > Syrphidae > Cheilosia > Cheilosia impressa. The sequence continues at coordinate 46,730,175 of OX411880.1, forward strand.
TATTCCTTTTTAGACCCTCCAGAGGAAGGTATATTCACTTTGCCAATACATTTGTAACGCCAAGAAGGAGTCACCGGAGACCTCATAAAGTATATATATTCTGAATCAGGATCACATTCTGAATCGATTTAGCCATGTCCGTCTGCCTGTCTGTCTGTCTGTTGAAAGCACGATAGCGATAGGTTGGTATTCAAAATGGGCTATGTCGGTCAAGTAGTTCTGGTACCTCAAATACAAAACCAATATTGGACCCATTTGTCTTTCTGTCTGTTGAAAGCACGATAGCGCTCAAAGTAATTGACGTAGGTGAACGAAATTTGGTGAAAGGACTTCTTTCTATCGGCGTCAGGTTGGTATTGAAAATGAGCTATGTCGGTCAAGTAATTCTGGTACCTCCCATGCAAAACCAATATTGGGCCCACATGTCTCTCTGTCTGTTGAAAGCACGATACCGCCCAAAGTGATTGACGTAGGTGAATGAAATTTGGTGAAATCACTTCTTTTTATCGGCGTCAGGTTGGTATTGAAAATGGGCTATGTCGGTCAAGTAGTTCTGGTACCTCCCACACAAAACCAATATTGGACCCATATGTCTCTCTGTCTGTTGAAAGCACGATGGCGCCCAAAGTAATCGACGTAGGTGAATGAAATTTGGTGAAAGGACTTCTTTTTATCGGCGTCAGGATGGTATTGAAAATGAGCTATGTCGGTCAAGTAATTCTGGTACCTCCCACACAAAACCAATATTGGACCCATATGTCTCTCTGTCTGTTGAAAGCACGATGGCGCCCAAAGTAATCGACGTAGGTGAATGAAATTTGGTGAAATCACTTCTTTTTATCGGCGTCAGGTTGGTATTGAAAATGGGCTATGTCGGTCAAGTAGTTCTGGTACCTCCCATACAAAACCAATATTGGACCCATGCCTCTCTGTCTGTTGAAAGCACGATAGCGCCCAAAGTAATTGACGTAGGTGAATGAAATTTGGTGAAAGGACTTCTTTTTATCGGCGTCAGGTTGGTATTGAAAATGGGCTATGTCGGTCAAGTAGTTCTGGTACCTCCCATACAAAACCAATATTGGACCCATGCCTCTCTGTCTGTTGAAAGCACGATAGCGCCCAAAGTAATTGACGTAGGTGAATGAAATTTGATGAAAGGACTTATTTTTATCGGCGTCAGGTTGGTATTGAAAATGCGCTATGTCGGTCAAGTAGTTCTGGTACCTCCCATACAAAACCAATATTGGACCCATATGTCTCTCTGTCTGTTGAAAGCACGATGGCGCCCAAAGTAATCGACGTAGGTGAATGAAATTTGGTGAAATCACTTCTTTTTATCGGCGTCAGGTTGGTGTTGAAAATGGGCTATGTCGGTCAAGTAGTTCTGGTACCTCCCATACAAAACCAATATTGGACCCATATGTCTCTCTGTCTGTTGAAAGCACGATGGCGCCCAAAGTAATCGACGTAGGTGAATGAAATTTGGTGAAATCACTTATTTTTATCGGCGTCAGGTTGGTATTGAAAATGCGCTATGTCGGTCAAGTAATTCTGGTACCTCCCACACAAAACCAATATTGGACCCATATGTCTCTCTGTCTGTTGAAAGCACGATGGCGCCCAAAGTAATCGACGTAGGTGAATGAAATTTGGTGAAATCACTTCTTTTTATCGGCGTCAGGTTGGTATTGAAAATGGGCTATGTCGGTCAAGTAGTTCTGGTACCTCCCATACAAAACCAATATTGGACCCATGCCTCTCTGTCTGTTGAAAGCACGATAGCGCCCAAAGTAATTGACGTAGGTGAATGAAATTTGGTGAGAGAACTTCTTTTTATCGTCGTTAGGTTGGTATTGAAAATGGGCTATGTCGGTCAAGTAGTTCTGGTACCTCCCATACAAAACCAATATTGGACCCATGCCTCTCTGTCTGTTGAAAGCACGATAGCGCCCAAAGTAATTGACGTAGGTGAATGAAATTTGGTGAGAGAACTTATTTTTATCGTCGTTAGGTTGGTATTGAAAACCTGCTATGTCGGTCAAGTAGTTCTGGTACCTCCCTCACAAAACCAATTTTGCATGACTTGTATGCAGTGGAGGGTATCAAAGCATCGGCCAGGCCGATGATAACACTTTTACTTGTTTTTTATTCAATTACATAAGTGTCCCTGAGTCCTAATATATAGTTGCCAGACGAAAATTTCAGATCTTTCATCCTTCCAGTAGGAAAAAATGTTAAATCAACATTTATTCCTCTAATGTGCTAAAAATAATACCTCAAAATCTTAACATTTAAATAACTTTCGACCTTGAAATTGGGAACTGTTACACACACTTGGTTACTGAAACTTTATAGAAGCTCAAAAATATAATAAAAAAAACATTTTATTTATTTTTTATTTTTGAGCTTCTATAAAGTTTCAGTAACCAAGTGTGTGTAAAACATTTTTTTTATTTTTTTTTTATTTTTGAGCTTCTATAAAGTTTCAGTAACCAAGTGTGTGTAACAGTTCCCAATTTCAAGGTCGAAAGTTATTTAAATGTTAAGATTTTGAGGTATTATTTTTAGCACATTAGAGGAATAAGCTTCGCCGCTGTAGCCTACGTGAGGAATATCGAAAGTCGATCGGCTGAGTGTACCTTGATAGGGGCTAAAACAAGAGTGGCACCCCTTAAATCCCTATCAATCCCTCGACTCGAATTACAGGCAGCGCTACTTGGAGCACGATTTACTAGCACCATCGCCGAGTCGCATACAACTACGTTTGCTAAGACGTTTTTTTGGTCGCACTGTCCGTCTTGTGTTGGCTTCGTTCAGATCAGATACATATGACTGCTCAGCTTGAACGACCGATGATTTCGGATTACAATCACGCGAAATGTATCATCCTCGTCGCCAACTGTTATTCAGCTAGCCGTGTGAAATAAAATGATGCTTCTTGATGTGAGTTCTTTATTACATCGCGTGACTTACAAGACTTACTTAAAAACTAGTTAACATATTCGTTGAATCGTGCGTTAAACAGAAACCGTTCACAGCATGTGTGTGTACAACAGGAAGGTTCATAGAGAAGAGAAGTGGACTCGAAATAATACAGTGTGTTCAATAATATTTCATACACAACATAGAAGGGCCTGTAGAAGGCAGACAATCGCGGAGACGACAGCGGAGCCATGATAGGATTCCTTGGTCGAGCAGTCTCATTCTTGCATTTTTTACAGGACTTTCTGATGTCTCTCACGGCTGCTCTCATACGAGTGATATGGAACCTCTGACGAAGCTCATTGACCATAGTTTCGAAGTTTTTGTGTTGGTAATTTTGATGATACTCCATAATAATTAGAGGTTATCGGGTGTGATCTGAGAAGACTAATAGGCTGCCTTGCTTCTATGCTCGCTGTTCAGCTAGACGAATTCTCCCATCTGCTCCAATTATATCATTCTCATTAAGGAATGAACACAAGTTAAAAAGTGGACTGCTTTTTTGCACAATCTTAATTGTTTTCAAATCCGCGATTTCTTCTTGGTACTCGATGCGCTGCGCTGTTTGAAATAATTTGTTTTCGGCCATCTTAAGCTCTGGTTGCGTTAAAAGTCGGCCCACATTGTAGGGTATCTCCTGCTTTCTCATAATGAGATGAGCTTGAGATTTTATTGAGGGGCAAGTCGAATTCGGGTTTTACATTGAGTTGAGATGGACGTTGACGAACTGTGCCTTTAGATCCTCGGCGGTGGCGTTATCTGTTCGAATTTCTTGTGGCCAATTTATTCAATTACATAAGTGTCCCTGAGTCCTAATATATAGTTGCCAGACGAAAATTTCAGATCTTTCATCCTTCCAGACGCAAGGAAAAAATGTTAAATCAACATTTATTCCTCTAATGTGCTAAAAATAATACCTCAAAATCTTAACATTTAAATAACTTTCGACCTTGAAAATGGGAACTGTTACACACACTTTTTTACTGAAACTTTATAGAAGCTCAAAAATATAATAAAAAAAACATTTTATTTATTTTTTATTTTTGAGCTTCTATAAAGTTTCAGTAACCAAGTGTGTGTAAAACATTTTTTTTATTTTTTTTTTATTTTTGAGCTTCTATAAAGTTTCAGTAACCAAGTGTGTGTAACAGTTCCCAATTTCAAGGTCGAAAGTTATTTAAATGTTAAGATTTTGAGGTATTATTTTTAGCACATTAGAGGAATAAATGTTGATTTAACATTTTTTCCTTGCGTCTGGAAGGATGAAAGATCTGAAATTTTCGTCTGGCAACTATATATTAGGACTCAGGGACACTTATGTAATTGAATAAATTGGCCACAAGAAATTCGAACAGATAACGCCACCGCCGAGGATCTAAAGGCACAGTTCGTCAACGTCCATCAAAACTCAATGTAAAACCCGAATTCGACTTGCCCCTCAATAAAATCTCAAGCTCATCTCATTATGAGAAAGCAGGAGATACCCTACAATGTGGGCCGACTTTTAACGCAACCAGAGCTTAAGATGGCCGAAAACAAATTATTTCAAACAGCGCAGCGCATCGAGTACCAAGAAGAAATCGCGGATTTGAAAACAATTAAGATTGTGCAAAAAAGCAGTCCACTTTTTAACTTGTGTTCATTCCTTAATGAGAATGATATAATTGGAGCAGATGGGAGAATTCGTCTAGCTGAACAGCGAGCATAGAAGCAAGGCAGCCTATTAGTCTTCTCAGATCACACCCGATAACCTCTAATTATTATGGAGTATCATCAAAATTACCAACACAAAAACTTCGAAACTATGGTCAATGAGCTTCGTCAGAGGTTCCATATCACTCGTATGAGAGCAGCCGTGAGAGACATCAGAAAGTCCTGTAAAAAATGCAAGAATGAGACTGCTCGACCAAGGAATCCTATCATGGCTCCGCTGTCGTCTCCGCGATTGTCTGCCTTCTACAGGCCCTTCTATGTTGTGTATGAAATATTATTGAACACACTGTATTATTTCGAGTCCACTTCTCTTCTCTATGAACCTTCCTGTTGTACACACACATGCTGTGAACGGTTTCTGTTTAACGCACGATTCAACGAATATGTTAACTAGTTTTTAAGTAAGTCTTGTAAGTCACGCGATGTAATAAAGAACTCACATCAAGAAGCATCATTTTATTTCACACGGCTAGCTGAATAACAGTTGGCGACGAGGATGATACATTTCGCGTGATTGTAATCCGAAATCATCGGTCGTTCAAGCTGAGCAGTCATATGTATCTGATCTGAACGAAGCCAACACAAGACGGACAGTGCGACCAAAAAAACGTCTTAGCAAACGTAGTTGTATGCGACTCGGCGATGGTGCTAGTAAATCGTGCTCCAAGTAGCGCTGCCTGTAATTCGAGTCGAGGGATTGATAGGGATTTAAGGGGTGCCACTCTTGTTTTAGCCCCTATCAAGGTACACTCAGCCGATCGACTTTCGATATTCCTCACGTAGGCTACAGCGGCGAAGCTTATTCCTCTAATGTGCTAAAAATAATACCTCAAAATCTTAACATTTAAATAACTTTCGACCTTGAAATTGGGAACTGTTACACACACTTGGTTACTGAAACTTTATAGAAGCTCAAAAATAAAAAAAAAATAAAAAAAATGTTTTACACACACTTGGTTACTGAAACTTTATAGAAGCTCAAAAATAAAAAATAAATAAAATGTTTTTTTTATTATATTTTTGAGCTTCTATAAAGTTTCAGTAACCAAGTGTGTGTAACAGTTCCCAATTTCAAGGTCGAAAGTTATTTAAATGTTAAGATTTTGAGGTATTATTTTTAGCACATTAGAGGAATAAATGTTGATTTAACATTTTTTCCTTGCGTCTGGAAGGATGAAAGATCTGAAATTTTCGTCTGGCAACTATATATTAGGACTCAGGGACACTTATGTAATTGAATAAATTGGCCACAAGAAATTCGAACAGATAACGCCACCGCCGAGGATCTAAAGGCACAGTTCGTCAACGTCCATCTCAACTCAATGTAAAACCCGAATTCGACTTGCCCCTCAATAAAATCTCAAGCTCATCTCATTATGAGAAAGCAGGAGATACCCTACAATGTGGGCCGACTTTTAACGCAACCAGAGCTTAAGATGGCCGAAAACAAATTATTTCAAACAGCGCAGCGCATCGAGTACCAAGAAGAAATCGCGGATTTGAAAACAATTAAGATTGTGCAAAAAAGCAGTCCACTTTTTAACTTGTGTTCATTCCTTAATGAGAATGATATAATTGGAGCAGATGGGAGAATTCGTCTAGCTGAACAGCGAGCATAGAAGCAAGGCAGCCTATTAGTCTTCTCAGATCACACCCGATAACCTCTAATTATTATGGAGTATCATCAAAATTACCAACACAAAAACTTCGAAACTATGGTCAATAAGCTTCGTCAGAGGTTCCATATCACTCGTATGAGAGCAGCCGTGAGAGACATCAGAAAGTCCTGTAAAAAATGCAAGAATGAGACTGCTCGACCAAGGAATCCTATCATGGCTCCGCTGTCGTCTCCGCGATTGTCTGCCTTCTACAGGCCCTTCTATGTTGTGTATGAAATATTATTGAACACACTGTATTATTTCGAGTCCACTTCTCTTCTCTATGAACCTTCCTGTTGTACACACACATGCTGTGAACGGTTTCTGTTTAACGCACGATTCAACGAATATGTTAACTAGTTTTTAAGTAAGTCTTGTAAGTCACGCGATGTAATAAAGAACTCACATCAAGAAGCATCATTTTATTTCACACGGCTAGCTGAATAACAGTTGGCGACGAGGATGATACATTTCGCGTGATTGTAATCCGAAATCATCGGTCGTTCAAGCTGAGCAGTCATACATTTAAGAGCACGGTCTTAAAGCAATCAAGATAAGCTTTTTTTCGAATATCAACGGTCAAACAATCAAGTTCTCAAGAATTGCACGAGGACTCCGCAAAAATAATTCCCAATAACATAGGGTTAATCGGGAATCTGGTAGTCTTTATACCCGGCGACGATTTCACTGTGTATGAAAATCCTTTTTCGCAGATTATCAAAATCAATAAGATATCAGAGGAGAAACAGGTTCCGTTGTTTATGACATTAGACGGGGGAGAGGTATGTAAAACGCTGAAAAACATTACATATCCCGATGAGCCTGATGGTAAGCCGATAAAAGATGTCTTATCGGTGCTCGGAACGAGTTAAGTTCTACATGGCAAACCAGCAGCAAGGCGAAACAATAGCCGATTACATCGTTCGTCTGAAGGAATTGTCATTGAATTGCCAGTTCAATGAGTATCTCGACGAGGCCTTTTGTGATAATCTCATTACAGGCGTAAAAGATGATCTTCTAAAGCATAAAATGTTGGTGGAGGCTGACAACAATAAATTTGTTTACTACTGTCAGCTAGCGAAAAATTGCGAGATGGCAGAAAACAACTGTAAGGTCATGGTGGGGTCTAATCAAGTAAATGCTGTAAGAGACGGCAATCACTCATCGTCCGGCAAAAAACATTTTGGGAAAAATACTTTGGAGGGTGCCGTTTGTAACCATAATTAGTGAGAATATTTACAATCGTTTTTTTTTATCATAAGAAGTTAAAGTCCAATAGTCAAATCATATTTTCTTTCACAGGAGATGAGATTTTAATAATAGGACAGTTTTTAGCAGGTGTGCAATACGATGGTCAGAGCTACGAGTTGACGGTGAAGGTGGTCAAGACGGTGTACAAGTCTGCGTGTTTAATAGGAAGAGATTGGTTAGATGTTCTTCAACCAACATGGATATCTTCACTATTGAAGAGTCCGGTTAAGTTTAAAAAAAGGTAATTTAAAAACAGTTGCATGTACTAAATGTGAAGTGGAGTCATCTACAGTCTTAGTGAACACTATTTAAGAAAGGTCCCCCAATATAGTGGCCTTTTGGACTACATCCACATCTTGGTACAGCTCATAGAGTTCGCGGTTGTATCTTCTCCTCCATTCGCCCTCCTCGCACACAGGACCAAAAATCCGCCGAAGAATTTTTCTTTCGAAGGAGCCCAGTATCAGCTCTCTCTTCCTGCTTATCGTTCAGCACTCGGCGCAATAAAGCAGAACTGGCAGGATAAGGGTTCTGTAAAGCATACATTTTGTCCTACGAGTTAGGAGTTTTGAATGCAATTGTTTTGCCAAACCGAAGTAGCAGCTGTTTCCTAGGGTAATTCTTCGCCGGATTAGTGGAAATGTCATGTGTTTATGTTTACTCCGAGGTAGATAAACTCCTTAACTACCTCGAAATTGTTGCTATCAATAGTGACGTTCTGTTTGTTTGTTGATAGCATGTACTTAGTCTTGTCCTCATTTACTACAAGACCAACGAATTTCGCCTGTTCTTATATCGCCGTAAAAGCCTCTATTACGTCACGCTGGGAGCGACCGATGATGTCAATATCGTCTGCATACCCCAGTAGCTGGACGGATCTGTTGAAGATAGTGCCTTCCGTGTTGAATCCTGCCCTGCGCACTATCTGCTCTAGCACGAGATTGAAGAAGTCACATGATAATGCGTCTCCTTCCAGAAACCCGGTGCATGTTTGGAATAGCTCGGAGGAACTACTTCCAAATTGTACATTGCAGCGTGTGTTATCCAGTGGCACCCACCTGGCTGGATCAGTTTTGCCAGGATCCCGAATTCGGCCATCGGCCACATAAAGCTCCTGACGATGAGTGCTATCACATGCGGCTTTGAAGTCGATGAATAGGTGGTGCGTCTCGACTTGAAATTCATTGGTCTTTTCCGGGATTTGCCTCAGTGTGAAAATTTGGTTTATAGTCGATCTGCCGGGCCGGAAGCCACACTGGTACGTTCCGATTAGTGTGTTGCAGAACGGTGTGAGACGTTCCCACAGTACGTTGGATAGGATCTTGTATGCGACATTAAGTAGGGATATGCCTCGATAGGTCTCACAAGACATAGGATCGCCTTTTTTGTAGATGGGGCATATGGAGCTGATAGTCCAGTCATCGGGCATACTTTCGTCCACCCATACTTGGTTGATGATTTGGTGCATGCGCCCTACCAAAACATCACCACCGTATTTGAAAAGCTCCGCTGGTAAACCGTCAGAGCCGGCGGCCTTGTTATTCTTTAGCTTTTTTATTGCTAAGCCAACTTCTTCTATACTGGGTGGTGGAACTGGATCTTCATTGACTTCGGTGACTAGGTTTCCATCACTGTTTCGAAGAGCCTTCATTCCGGACTTGAAGCCAACAGCCAGTTGATCGCGGGACTCTTCGATCTCCTTGAGCTGGGAGACTGCGTAGGCCCTCTTCTTTCTACGCAGGATTTTCTTCTTCTCCCTCCTCCTGGCTCGATACTCTTTCCTCGCTGCCCTTGTTTTGCATGTGCATCTTCTGTCACCTTTTTCCTGCGTACGCATTCATCATCATACCACGGGCTCTTTCTCTGGGGTGGCTGGTACCCTAAGGTGGTTTCGGCTACCTCTTTGATGATGTCGCGATACTGGGACCACTGGGTGTTGGCATTTGTGGTAGGTGAATGCACTGCCGAGAGTTTCTCACTCAGGCGCTCTTTGTAGACTCTTGCTACTCCAGGTGTTTCAGGTTGATATTAGTTTAGCAAAAATGCATGCCGATGCACGTCCTATTTTCTCCAAGGCGTATAATATTCCCTATAAGTTTCGAGACAAGTTCAATTAAGAGAATGATAAGCTGGTGGAACAAAATCTTTTAGTGCCGGTAGAGTCTTCTCGTTGGGCTTCCCCGTTATTTGCGGTGCCGAAAGCAAAAGGAGAAATCCGGTTATACGTCGACTTAAAAAAAACTATAAACAAATTCATCGATACTGCCTAGTATCCAATGCCGTTACCGGAAGATTTATTTGCGAGTTTGGCAGGCTACAAATATTATTGCGTCATAGACTGTGTAGGTGCGTATTTACAGGGCTTGGTTGACGACAAATCTAGAGAATTTCTAACTGTGAACACTACCAAATGATTATGTCAGTTTACGCGCCTAGTATTCGGGTTGAGTAGTAGCGCTGCTATTTGGCAGTCAATTATAGATGTGGGATCGGAGCAGACAACAACACAAACAATACATACAGAGGACGACAACACAAACAATACATACAGAGGAATGAGCAGACAAAACAGAAGAACGGTACAGACAAACGATACATACGGACAGACAGTAGGAACAACCGAAAACCCCGATACCCAGTTGATATAGAGACCTCAAGCAGTGAGCATCGCGGTAGCATAAAATCTGAATATAATTAATAAACGAATTATACATTATCTTTGCGTTTGATTAGAGTTCGCCTAGAACTCCACAAGTGGGGGCTCGTCCGGGAATATATTTATTTTTGTGTTTTAATTAAAGTGCATCAACACAAAACAAAGTTCAACACAAAAGCCCAGTGTAGATAAAAGTGCGAAAATTATTGCGTAGCGTCCTTCGTCACCATTAGGCGACGAAGCAAAAATTAAAACAACAACAACAAAGTGTTTCGTGCACAGCACAGTGAAGAAGTAACCGGTTTGTGCGCCTGCATAGCACAAAAAAAAAAAAAAAAAAAAAAAAAAAAAAAGAGCAACAACTCAAGCAGGCGACAGTGTGTGTCTCGATACAGCAGAAAACATCGATTCAACCGTGTCGCTGTTGTTCGCTCCAACAGGTTTCGTGCCAAGAAGAAGCAGAAAGCAGCCGACAACGAGAACGGGTTTTGCATGCGATTGCCGAAAGGAAAGAGGAAGAAGACAACCAACAACGAGACGCAGGGTCCGGCGATTATATTATTAAGTTGGTTTGTAATAGAATAAGCGTTGCCACTGCTGTAGAATAGTATTAAATTTATTTCATTGTAACTTTTTGTAACTTTAATACCTTTTGATAAAATGGATTTAGAGGGAATTTTGGGGTTGACGGTTGAAGGACTTCGACAACAATGTACAGAACTAGGGCTACCGACGAACGGACGTAAAACGACGTTACAGGACAGACTCCTTGAACACCACGGTCTGTCTCGCGGCGAAGAGGAGGCGGAGGACGACGAGATGTCCTTCGAATCAGCAGGAGCTGCAGCTATACGGAGCTTTTTCACGCTTCGCGACATCGAGGATGCGCTGCTACCCTTTGATGGCACAGGTTACCCCGATGTCAAGGATTGGGTGGAAGAGTTCGAAGCGAATGCGGTCACGGTCAACTGGAACGAGCTACAGAAGTTTGTATACGCTAAGCAACTGCTGAAAGGTGCGGCAAAGTTATTCGTCAGAAGCCAGGCAAAGATCCGAGACTGGAAGTCGTTGAAATCGGCGTTGGAGGAGGAGTTTGGGACGAAGTCGTCCTCAGCGGACGTACACCGACGGTTGGGGAACCGAAGGAAGCAGGGTTCCGAGTCGTGCAGGGAGTACCTGTATGCTCTGATGGAGATGGCGAGGCCCATCCAGTTAGACGATGGAAGCCTGGTGGACTACTTCATCCGAGGAATACCAGACAGCGCCCAAAACAAAGCAGTGCTTTACCAAGCAAAAAATATTCGTGAACTCAAGGAACAGATGATTGTCTACGAGAAGATACGTGGTCCCGACCAGCAGCCGTCAAGCTCGAGAGGGAGTCACCGATATTCTTCAAGTCGGCAGCCACCAGCAGTAGTGAAGCCGGAAATGAAGGAGAGGAAGTGCTTCAAATGCGGAAAACCCAACCACCTCGTCCGAGAATGCTCGTCGAATACGTTCAAGTGTTTCAAATGCGGACAACCAGGCCACCGAGCACGGGAATGCGCAAGGCAAACCGGAGTGAAGGAAGAGAACAGTTACGCTCACGCTGCATCATCGGGTGACGGAGCTGGTTCTTGGCCCGAAGCTCGAGTTAACCTAGCGGTGGGGACGAACCGGATCTTCAAAGATATAACGATAGGCGGTGCCACGTTGTCAGCGTTGTTGGACACCGGAAGTGACCTATGTCTGCTCAGATACGACAGTTTAGCCTCAATGCAGTTCGTAGAGCTAGACCAAACGAAAAGGAATCTGCAAGGTATAGGTTCAGGCAAAGTAATGACACTAGGTAGTTTCTGGGTAGATTTACGGGTAGATGAGGTCGAACTGAAATTAAGATTCCATGTGGTAAAAGAAAGCGACAAACAGTATGCGGCGGTGATAGGGAACGACATCCTGGCTGAGGTAGATTTGTCGATCACCAATGAAGGCGTAAAGTTTAGAAGCAAGCGCGAAGTTGTCGAAACAGTTGTAGAGCACACAGTTGGTGCTAAGCTAGGCAAAAGCAACGAGTACACTGCTGATTACGGACGAGGGGGCCGGGATTCAGAAGTACAGAAGCAGAACGTCGCCGTTGAACACACAGTAGCCGGTGTTCAGTTGAGTGAGAGCCATGACTATACAGCCGGTTGCGAGGAGGATCGCGAATCGGAAGTAGCCGAGTTGGCTGGAGAGTTTCGATCCATCTGTTTAGCGGTGGAGGAGGGAGTGTTCGAGAGCGGAGAGATTGTCGACTTAGGCCACTTGAGCGTGGAGGAAGGAAGAATCTTAGAGAAAATGATAACCAACTACACCCCGACTAAGAACAACAATTCACCGGTCGAGATGAAGTTGGTTCTGACGGACGAGATTCCTGTTTGCCAGAGACCCAGACGTATGCCGTATGCAGACCAACAATGGGTACGAGACCAAGTCAAGGACTGGTTAGAGGAAGGGATCGTGCAACCAAGTACGTCCGAGTATGCATCACCGATTGTGCTCGTGTCAAAGAAGGATGGATCGAGGAGATTATGCTGCGATTACCGAAGGTTGAATGAGAAGATCGTGAGAGACAATTTTCCGATGGTGCAAATCGACGACGTCCTAGAGAGGTTACAGGGAGCGAAAGTGTTTACCACGTTTGATCTGGCAAACGGTTTCTTCCACGTCCCGGTAGCACCGTGCTCTCGAAAATACACATCGTTCGTGACGCAAGAGGGACAGTACGAGTTCTTAGTCGTGCCATTTGGTATTTCGAACTCGCCCGCAGTATTCTGCAGGTACATCTCCACGGTTTTCCGCGAACTAATACAATCTGGCGTAATGGTGCTGTATATGGACGACCTGGTGATTCCGTCTAGAGACGAAAAGGAAGGTGTCAAAAAGCTACAAACGGTCCTGAATGTAGCCGCTGAGTACGGACTGAAGATCAAATGGAAAAAATGCCAATTCCTGAAGAGGAAAGTAGAGTTTCTCGGATACGTCGTTGAGGATGGAGGCATTCTCCCATCAGGGGAAAAGTCCAAGGCGATAGAAAACTTCCAGATACCCCGAGATAAGAAAGCGCTCCAACGTTTCTTAGGCTTGACCTCGTATTTTAGGAAGTTCGTCGAAGGGTTCGCAACTGTTGCTAAGCCTTTATCCGATCTACTGCGCAAGGATGCTGGGTTCGAGTGGGGAGCTGAACAAGCTGCTGCTTTCCAACAACTTAAAGCCGCCTTGACCAAAGCACCGGTTCTGAAACTATTCAACCCCAAAGCTATAACAGAGGTCCACGCAGACGCCAGTAAATATGGATATGGGGCAGTTTTACTTCAGAAGGATATAGAGGACCAACAGCTGCATCCGGTACAATACATGAGCCGGAAGACATCGACAGTTGAGCAGAAGTACCACTCGTACGAGCTAGAGGTATTAGCGATTGTCGAAGCTCTGAAAAAGTGGAGGGTATACGTTTTGGGAATGAAATTTAAGATCGTCACGGATTGTAACGCGTTCACGATGACGATGAAAAAACAGGATTTACCAGTAAGGGTAGCAAGATGGGCCATGTTCCTCCAAGATTTTCACTATGAAATCGAACATCGCTCCGGATGCAAGATGAAGCATGTAGATGCTTTGAGTAGAGTGTCTTGTCTCATGATAGAGGACTCACTCAACCACCGGCTGAGAGAAGCACAACTGAAGGACTCCTGGATTAGAGCAGTAAGGACGATCCTGGAACAAAGGGACTATGAAGATTTCTATATGAAAGCAGGGATTCTGTATAAGGACCCAGTCAACGAGTTAGTAGTAGTTCCGACAGCGATGGAGAAGGAAATAATAGGTATCGCACACCATCAAGGGCACTTTTCCGTTAAAAAAACGCAAGATTTGGTGGAGAAGACGTTCTTCATTCCAGAACTAACCGCGAAAGTCAGCGAGGTCGTCAAAGGCTGCGTCAAGTGCATCATCACAGAGTCTAAAGCAGGCAAAAAGGAAGGATATTTAAAACCCATCGACAAGGAAGACAAGCCGTTAGGGACGTACCACATCGATCACGTAGGGCCCATGGAGCAGACCCATAAGCAGTTTAACCACATCCTTGTGGTAGTAGATGCATTCTCCAAATTCGTATGGCTCTATCCGACGAAAAGTACGGGAACAGCAGAGGTATTGGATCGGTTGAGAAAACAAGCCACGACGTTTGGGAACCCTAGGTGTATTATATCAGACAGAGGCACGGGTTTTACGTCAACTGCGTTTGAGGACTACTGCAGAGAAGAGAACATCCAGCATTTACTGATCGCAACGGGAGTGCCGCGAGGAAACGGACAAGTGGAGAGAATCCATAAGATCGTAGTGCCGATGTTGGCAAAGGCGTGCGTCGGGAGCCCGAAAAATTGGTATCAACATGTGGGACGGGTGCAGCAGCTAATCAACAATTCACCGTCCAGAAGCACGAGGTTCAGCCCATTCAAAATATTAACCGGCTTGGAGATGCGTTTCCCAGATTACCCCGACCTTCGTGAGTGGCTGGAAGATTCAGCAGTCGAGGAGTTGGATACCGAGCGTGGTGCTATACGGGAAGAGGCCCGAGAGAACATCGCAGTCATTCAGCGCGAGAACCAGAAAACTTTCGACAAAAATAGGAAGCCAGAACAGACGTACGCCGAGAACGAGTTAGTCGCCATCAAGCGCACTCAGTTCGGGACGGGGATGAAGCTGCGGCCGAAGTACTTGGGGCCGTATAAAGTGTTGAAACGCTTGAACCATGGAAGGTACGAGGTACATAAAATCGGTGACCACGAACGCCCTATGAGAACAAACACCATCGCAGAAAATATGAAGAGGTGGACTCCCTCATTCGGGTCGAATGAAATGTCAGGATAGCCGGATGTGGGATCGGAGCAGACAACAACACAAACAATACATACAGAGGACGACAACACAAACAATACATACAGAGGAATGAGCAGACAAAACAGAAGAACGGTACAGACAAACGATACATACGGACAGACAGTAGGAACAACCGAAAACCCCGATACCCAGTTGATATAGAGACCTCAAGCAGTGAGCATCGCGGTAGCATAAAATCTGAATATAATTAATAAACGAATTATACATTATCTTTGCGTTTGATTAGAGTTCGCCTAGAACTCCACATAGATAGAATCCTACTTGGCACTAAAGGCAAACCCTATGTCGACGACATTCTGGTAGGAGGTAACAGTTTAGAAGAATGCCGTGAATGGCTGTTTGAGGTCTTAAAGTGTAATGTCCGCAAGCCTTGTCCTGCGAAATTGAGTGTACCCTCACCCGGCTTTTGCGCCCTGGTTCGAACTCTAAGCACGTATACAGTAAAGCGGGTAGCCTGAAAGGGATTTGGGCTGTATAGCCAGTAAAACACCATTCAGTTTGACTCTCGTCTGAAAAGTCCGTTTATTATTAAAATTTCGGTGTTTATAAACAGTTTTCAATTCTTAAAATCTATACCTACTTCGATTCTTGAACCCTTAAACCATTAACCATATTTATTGCATATTATGCATAATTTTATGACGACCGAGGCACTTGAATTGTACCTACTTGAAACGTTATGCCTAATAGGCACAATGTTGTGACAGGCAAACGACTCTCATCGATGTCGTTTCCTGCGCGCGGTAATATGAGCAATTATCACGTCGCACAGTCTGACATTTCGCTCCTATAGCGGGATTAAATTAATAACGCTCCGAAATAACTGTTTTTGCAAATTTTTTTTTAATTATTTTTATGAAAATTGTTTACAGAAAAGAATTTAATAAATTATATTAACATATCTTTACAAGTTTTGACAACAAAAAAATAACTAAAAGAACGGACCATTTTCACTTTTTTACTCGTTTGCTATGTCTAACAGTTGCAGAACTTCATGTTCAATAAAACTTAATTTTTTTTGGAATGCATCTTACACTTGCCAAAATTGGATCTGAGGATATTAATAATCTATTCAGTAGGGGTGTGTTCGTGTCGACTTGCGAAGTTTTTCTGGTAAAAAGTTCCCTAAATTTTCTATTTTCCTTATTGGGCTTCCTCCGAAAGTTGGCCGATTGAAAGAATACAGATGGCAATTATTTGTTTTCCATGAAATCAGACCTTGTGTAGACTAATTGGCATATAATACTAGCTATATTTTTTTAGATACAGTTCCCTTATTTCTGTTTCAAAACACTCGAAAACATTTAAGTCAATTGTGAACCCTGACCTAAGAGCTTCTAAGATGATATGAAACTTTTTGTTAATTTCTTCATCGATTCCTGTAATTTCAATTGGCAAAAAGCCAGAAGTAGTTGTTTCCAGTGTTTTCCTTATAATTGAACCTAATTAACGATCAAAAATGACAAACAAATTAATTGACTAAAATAAAAAAAATGCCTCTTTTCGGAGAGCATTTTGACAAATGATTAATTAGGATAGCAGTATTTCTTTATCCTGCCTTTCTAAGGTTTAATTCATTTGCAGTAGCAATTTCGTTAGCGCTAAACGAATCTTAAAGGGTTTGCATCTTTCTTTTCTTACTTATTTCACAGCATTCATCAAAGCTTTTTCTTGGTCTTCCTACCTTGTTTACACGAGATGAAGAAGGAATTTCATTTAAACTGTTTGTGGTAGTGTTAGAGTTTCATTCAACCACGAACAATTAATGCTTTCGAAGCGATATCGAAACTCGATTCTGCTGTTGTTGTTATTATCACTGGTTGTTTTCGAGGTTGTATGTTTTTATTCCTTTGTCATATGGTGCAATGCTTAACGTATGTCGTCACATCGTTTTGCATGCCTGTCCAAAAATATTTTTTCTTGATATTTCTTATCATGTGGTTTATACCTGCATGTCCACTGGTTGGTAACATGTGGTAGTCGTTGAGTATTAGTTTCTTTTTATATGGGTCGGCGATTTGTGTTGTATTATTTATTATATATAAATATAATTCGAATCAGACCACCATTGTTGGGTCTCTTTTCGTCTCTCTACCACTGTAAATCTTACTCAGAGAGACTCTCTGGATTTCTCCACAGTTCTTCTCTGGGCTCGACTCCTAGTGTTAACGCTAGCATCTGTTTATGGGAGATCTGTTTTATCGACTGGGTCTCGACGCAATGATGTCCCAAGATCCTCATTCTTCTGCTAGCCAAAGCCGCACATTGACACAGTATATGTGCCGCTGTCTCAGATTCCTCCAGGCATAGTTTATAAAATGTTCTTGTTGAGCGGGGAGCAAGAAAAAAATCCAAAGTCTGAGCCTTTACTTAGGAATAAACGTTTTCTTTATTCAACCGGTTACCTACGAACCCAACTTAATACTGACTGGCTCTCTCACTCTCCTGCTATTGAACTAAACAAATTCCTGTAATATGGCCGTACATAACACTCCCTTCACCTTAGATATAAACTTATAACTAACACTTTGCAGTCATTTCTATTCATAGTGTTCGTAATTCATTAAGGTTGTAATTATTATAAGTTATTCATACCTACATTTGATATATATTTTTTTCCTTTTTTTTTCAATTAATTCTATTTATATATTTACATACATTCGAAATTTCTCTTAATTCATTTTATTTATATTACATATATCATATAGGTATTTAATATTTTTATATGTACACATATTTATTTATTAATATTAGTTTAATTAATTAATCTAGTTTTGTTTCTGTTTTCCATATAATACAGAGGAAAATCTTACTGGTTTTTTTACGATTCTAGTCGATTTTTCTCTTTTTGGTTGAATTGAAGTAGATTCATCGCTTGAGTAGTTAACTTCTCTTTTACGCTTTGTCCCCTTCTGTAAGTTTTTTTCACAGGAAATGCAATATTTTCATTTTTTATCGTTGTTTCCTGTTGCTCATCAATGCTTTCGAAAACAACTCTTTTAGCAGTGTCAAAATGCACCATTCTTCTGACCCTTGCCCTTAGTTGCTGACCATGAACCTTACGTAAATCATTTCCAATTTTCGCAATTTAAATAGATTTTGAAATTATTCTCACAATTTTTGCAGGTTTCCATCTAACCATATTGTTGTTCGTTGTACGGTACCAGACGAAATCATTAATTTTAAATTTAACTGGGGACATTTTATTTCTACAGGAAGGATTATTGTTATAAAAATAATTTTTCACCCCTTTTTATACCCTCCAGAGGAAGGTATATATTCACTTTGCCAATACATTTGTAACGCAAAGAAGGAGTCACCGGAGACCTCATAAAGTATATATATTCTGAATCAGGATCACATTCTGAATCGATTTAGCCATGTCCGTCTGTCTGTCTGCCTGTCTGTCTGTCTGCCTGTCTGTCTGTCTGTTGAAAGCACGATGGCGCCCAAAGTAATTGACGTAGGTGAATGAAATTCGGTGAAAGGACTTCTTTTTATCGGCGTCAGGTTGGTATTGAAAATGGGCTATGTCGGTCAAGTAGCTCTGGTACCTCCCATACAAAACCAATATTGGACCCATGTGTCTCTCTGTCTGTTGAAAGCACGATGGCGCCCAAAGTAATTGACGTAGCTGAATGAAATTTGGTGAGAGCACTTCTTTTTATCGTCGTTTGCTTACTTTACTTAACGGGCTCCCGACCCGTGGAGAGTCTCTGCCTGAGACACTGCAGCCTTCCATCCTCTGCGATCCCGGGCACGCTGCTTCCAGTTGTCCAGACCAAGTGCTCTAGCATCCGCGATGGCTTGGTCTTTGAAACGGAGGTTCGGTCTTCCTTGTCGTCTCGAACCTGGCGGCTGGGATTCGAAGCAGTGGCGATTCCTGGTCTTAAGCATTGGGTTAGCTACGTGCTCACTTCTCACCAAAAAAAAAAAAAAAAGCGCACTCTCATATTCCAAAAGCACGACAAAAATAATTATTATGTATTTACTCACATTTATAATCCACGCAAATATAAAATTATAAATCGCACTTAACTTTTGGAATGGAATTCAATAAGACTATTAATTCAGTCAAATAAGAACACAACGACACATTCTTACTGCAATTTGCCTAGAAAGAGAAACATACAGAAGTACAAAAAAAGATAACGCGCAAAATATACCTGCTTGCTTTCACTTACATTCTACTTTCAAGTTTTATCGCATTTGTTTGCGCTTACCCTTCTGTATATATTTTCCTGTGCTTTGCTTACGACTGGTGAGTACCTCAAATTCCACGCTTATACAGATTGTAGGAAATTCGGTAGCGCAATTTTTTACGCTAAAATGCTACAAGCAGGAGACTTTTCTATGGGAGTTTTAGATTGTGTGTGTGCGTGCAGATAGGGAATTTGCGGTATCGCAAGTTGTAACGCTAAAGAGTATTTCAAGTGAAACTTATTGCATGGTAGTATTGTGTTGTGTGTTTGGGTAGGCAAATATTATTTGTAAATGATTGTTTTGTTATTTAGTATGTCATTGATTATTGCAATTATTAATCTTCACAAGTACTTTAACCTCGTTATTTGGTGTATTTTGCGTATATGTATTTCAATCTTATTTCTTGGTTTAGCGCCGCTAAACTAGCTAACTGAGAGGAATCGCCCCTGATTCGAAGATCCTCTTAGCTGGAGCATTATTGTCCATTCGCTCGATGTGGCCGAGCCAATGTAGTCGACGTATTTTGGCCTTTTGGACTACATCCACATCTTGGTACAGCTCATAGAGTTCGCGGTTGTATCTTCTCCTCCATTCGCCCTCCTCGCACACAGGACCAAAAATCCGCCGAAGAATTTTTCTTTCGAAGGAGCCTAGTATCAGCTCTCCTTTCCTGCTTATCGTCCAGCACTCGGCGCCATAAAGCAGAACTGGCAGGATAAGGGTTCTGTAAAGCATACATTTTGTCCTTCGAGTTAGGAGTTTTGAACCCAATCGCTTTGCCAAACCGAAGTAGCAGCGGTTTCCTAGGGTAATTCTTCGCCGGATCTCCACTAGGATGTCATTTGTGGAGTTCATGTTTACTCCGAGGTAGATAAACTCCTTAACTACCTCGAAATTGTTGCTATCAATAGTGACGTTCTGTCCTAGGCGGTGGACAGATGCTGGTTTGTTTGTTGATAGCATGTACTTAGTCTTGTCCTCATTTACTACAAGACCAACGAATTTCGCCTGTTCTTCAATCGCCGTAAAAGCCTCTATCACGGCACGCTGGGAGCGACCGATGTTGTCAATATCGTCTGCATACCCCAGTAGCTGGACGGATCTGTTGAAGATAGTGCCTTCCGTGTTGACACCTGCCCTGCGCACTATCTGCTCCAGCACGAGATTGAAGAAGTCACATGATAATGCGTCTCCTAACCGAAATCCGGTGCATGTTTCGAATAGCTCGGAGGAACTACTTCCAAATTGCACATTGCAGCGTGTGTTCTCCAGCGTCACGCTACATAGCTGGATCAGTTTTGCCGAGATCCCGAATTCGGCCATCGCCACATAAAGCTCCTGACGATGAATGCTATCATATGCGGCTTTGAAGTCGATTAATAGGTGGTGAGTCTCGACTTGAAATTCATTGGTCTTTTCCAGGATTTACCTCAGTGTGGAAATTTGGTCTATAGTCGATCTGCCGGACCGGAAGCCACACTGGTACGTGCCGATTAGTGTGTTGCAGAAAGGTTTGAGACGTTCACACAGTACGTTGGATAGGATCTTATATGCGACATTAAGTAGGGATATGCCTCGATAGGTCTCACAAGACATAGGATCGCCTTTTTTGTAGATGGGGCATATGGAGCTGATAGTCCAGTCATCGGACATACTTTCGTCCACCCATACTTGGTTGATGATTTGGTGCATGCGCCCTACCAAAACATCACCACCGTATTTGAAGAGCTCCGCTGGTAAACCGTCAGAGCCGGCGGCCTTGTTATTCTTTAGCTTTTTTATTGCTAAGCCAACTTCTTCTATACTGGGTGGTGGAACTGGATCTTCATTGACTTCGGTGACTAGATTTCCATCACTGTTTCGAAGAGCCTGCGTTCCGGACTTGAAGCCAACAGCCAGTTGTTTGGCTTTCTTGTAGAACTTCCGGATGTTGCTTCGATCGCGGGACTCTTCGATCTCCTTGAGCTGGGAGACTGCGTAGGCCCTCTTCTTTCTACGCAGGATTTTCTTCTTCTCCCTCCTCCTGGCTCGATACTCTTTCCTCGCTGCCCTTGTTTTGCATGTGCATCTTCTGTCACCTTTTTTCCTGCGTACGCATTCATCATCATACCACGGGCTCTTTCTCTGGGGTGGCTGGTACCCTAAGGTGGTTTCGGCTACCTCTTTGATGATGTCGCGATACTGGGACCACTGGGTGTTGGCATTTGTGGTAGGTGAATGCACTGCGGAGAGTTTCTCACTCAGGCGCTCTTTGTAGACTCTGGCTACTCCAGGTGTGCTAAGGCGTCCAACGTTGAATTTCTTCTTCTGGGCGAAACGCAGCTTCTTCTCATTGGATAGTCGAGCTCTGAACTTAGCCGCAACAAGAAAATGGTTAGAGTCGACGTTTGCCCCTCGGAATGTGTGCACGTTGAGGATGTTGGATGCGTGCCTCGCGTCGATTAGCACATGGTCGATTTGGTTGGCGGTTCGACCGTCTGGAGAGCGCCAGGTTGCTGTGTGGATCCTTAGCCTTGGAAACCTAGTGCTACTTATCACCGTATTACGAGCTGCCGCGAAGTCAGTTAGTCGGTAACCGTTGTCTGTGGTCGTTTCGTGGATTCTGTGCTTACCAACTAACCCGCCAAAGATGTTTTCCTTTCCGATTTTAGCATTGAAGTCCCCGAGCACAACTTTGACATCGTACTCCGGACAGGCTCCGTAGGCTCCATCCAGGAGGTCATAAAACTCCTCCTTGATAGGGTCTTCAGCCTCGTCGGTAGGGACGTGTGCACATATTAGGCTTATGTTTTGGAAAGTAGCTTTGATGCGGATCACAGCTAGGCGATCACTTATCGGCTTAAAGTCAATAACTTTTGTCCTAAGCCGATTTCCCACGACGAATCCGCATCCTAATACATGCAATCTTTTATGGCAGCTGTAATAAATATCGCAATTTTTCCTTTTCATCATACCTGATCCTATCCATCGTATCTCCTGGATCGCGGTAATATCTGCCTTCTACCGCGTGAGGACAGACTCAAGTTTTTGAGTAGCACCTGGGGTGTACAGCGTTCGCACGTTCCAGGTACATACTCTTAAATCGTTGTCCGTTGACGTTCCGGATCTAGTTGCCGTTTGAGGGAAATTGTTATCCGAGGCTCCTCGTGTCTCTCCCATAACTAGTGTTTTTTGAAGTGATAACTTCTTTAGGCGCGTTGGGGCACTTTTGATATGGGATAAAACCATTGAACTCGCGACACCAATGTTGTGTAACCAATGTTGCCGACACCAGTGTTCGTGAAGACTCTTGAGGCGCGTTGGGCCATTGTATATAAACATTTGTTAGGAAAAACAATTCTCTTAAGTTGTCAGATCAGCGGCATCGTTGCCAGCCTTTTTTAACGAAAAACTGCTAAACTTGAAAAAGATGCCTTTTTCAATAAAAGAATGCCTAAAATATCTTTTTTTTTCTGTAAAGTGAAATAGAACCTAAATCAAAAATTTAAACACACTCATAGAAAAAATAAACAAAAACTAATTTTATTTAAACAACAAACAGTTTTAAAATTTGTTTCCAATTTCATTCATCAATCCAGCTTCCACTTCAAGTAAGTTGAATGAAATTGGAAACAAATTTGAAAGCTGTTTGTTGCATAAATAAAAATTGTTTTTGTTTATTTTTTCTATATTTTTGTTTAATTTTTGATTTACTGTTCCACTTTAAAAAAAAAAAAAATTTAGGAATTCCTTTTGAAAAAGGCATCTTTTTTTCAAGTTGGCAACGATGACGCCATCTCAGACAACTTAAGAGATTTGTTTTGCCCAACTGCCAACTAATGTTTATATACAATGGCAAAACGCGACTTAAGAGAATTTACCTACAAGTGTGTGTGTGATACCAGTGTTCGCGTTGCCATTTGCCAACCACTTTTGACGACTCAGTATGTATGTTAAAATGGGGAAGTGTGTTTGCCTTTGCCATGCTGAAGTAATTTCAGACAGAATTTTATTTCTAAAATTTGCGGGGCAATCGGGTGTGCGTTTCATAAGTTTCACTGGTATTCATTTTAAAGCATACCAATTAATTGCATGCTTTGTAAATGTACGTTTTAAGTAATAGATTGCAATTTTTGTGTTTAAAATAGTCCATCCATCCATCCACTCAATTATTATTTCTGTTTCTGTAGTAGTATATTTACCTCTTGCTGTTCACACACTCAACCAATCTTACACATACAATTTCAACTACGCAGTTGTGTACAAACTATGATTCAGGGAAAAATAATCTTTCATTCATAATGCCCGTAGCGCCGTAGCCGTAGCACAAAAGCCGCCACGAAAGAGAGTCAACGGCCGAAGAGAGCATAAACTAAGTATTAAATAGACTGACAGCTTTACTACGTCTCACCGATTCCCACCGCAATTTTTTTCAATATAAACCCCTCCCTCCCGCTCGCAATTTACTATCTGTGAATACGTGTGAATTCAGCAGTGTTCCTACATCGTTGTATCTCAACCTTTTTATGGGAATTTAATATTTTCGAAAAACTTTTTGTTGACCATGAATATAAACGCACTAAATGCACATAAAAAGAAGATTTGCCTATAGCAACAATTTCTAGTACCAAAAAATAATCATTAAAGTGTTAGCAAACTGCGATTTTTATACTGAAGATTAATTAAGTGTGATTTTTGTCCGAACAATACAAATTTTACTTTTATTTAATTTAATTTAAGTGAAAAAGGAAAATGAACACACTTCGTGGGAAAAATAAAGAGAGACGTCTAAGAACACTGACTGATAGTTTGTGTGTTTGGGGATTTCTGTCTGCTGATGGATGCGTTCTGAGAGTTTAAATTCGTTATTTTATTTCACAACGAATACATGTTCATATTCTACAAATTGCATAATAACGAATGTAATCAATATAAATAATAATAAAGGAAAAAATTCATTCGCTCAAATAAAATGTTTTCGTTCCTATAATTATTATTGAGTCTGTTTTCGTTTGTTGTTTTTGGCGAAAAATTACTTTTAAATTTAATAGTTAGTTTATGGAAGAGAGTTACAGTCATAGGAATCTAAGAAGGAATTTTAAAAATTTTGTGGGGAAATCGGATAGTAAGAAGCGCCAACTCTTCTCCAACACCCTGGCTCGGTGTTGGAAATCCCTATAGACCTGGTATCCGAATATGTCAGAGCAGCTCTATAGGGATTACACTAAATAGTTCGGCTTGACTGGAACTGTAGACGCCACCGTTGGCTCCATCTAGGGAACTCCTCCGCTGCCGTCTGGTACCAGAGGAGGTGCCTTAGTGAGAAAACAACACTCCTCCCCCCTCTCTCGTCTGCTGCCCCCAACGACCTTCCAAAGGGGTTGGTTACCCAATCTCCAGTCGAGGTACTAGGCACCCACCAGTCACCACGTGGAGGTGAGAGTAGGAGTTGATAGTGAGAGGCTAGGTGAGAACGCTTGTGTTCTCATGACATCGCATCACTACCCTTCAAAACGGGCGTTTGGTTGGTGTTAAAAATCGGCTATGTCGGTCAAGTAGTTCTGGTACCTCCCATACAAAACCAATATTGGACCCATGTGTCTCTCTGTCTGTTGAAAGCACGATGGCGCCCAAAGTAATTGACGTAGCTGAATGAAATTTGGTGAGAGCACTTCTTTTTATCGTCGTTTGGTTGGTATTCAAAATGGGCTATGTCGGTCAAGTAGTTCTGGTACCTCCCATACAAAACCAATATTAGACCCATGTGTCCCTCTTTCCGTTGAAAACACGATAGCGTCCAAAAGAATCAACCTAGGTGAATGAAGTTTTGTGAAAGGACTTCTTCTATCGTCGGTAGGTTGGTATTAAAAATGGGCTATGTCGGTCAAGTAGTTCTGGTATTTTGCATGACTTATATGCGGTGGAGGGTATCAAAACTTCGGCCAGGCCGATGATAACACTTTTACTTGTTTATTATTGAAACCATTTAAAAATTTATTGGAATCGTTGCTGTCGTTTGGCTTAAGAAGATCTATTATGGTTCGAGGTGAATACATGAAAATTTTTGAGGATGGTGTCAGATTGTCAGAAGTTGTAGGCGAATTTCTGTACCGGAAAAGGAAGTTATCTAATTTTGCCTGAATCGTTAGCGGCTTTAGTTTGAAATCTAAAAGATATTTTTTTAACGATGACTTCACCGTCTGAACGGCGCGTTCGGCGCTACCATTTGATTCAGGATGGTATGGAGGTGTTTTTGTTAGCCTTTTGTCATTAGCCAAACCGAATTCTTTAAGTTGCTTTGAACCAAATGGTGGTCCATTGTCAGACACTATTTCCTTCGGTAAACCGAAAGTGGAAAAATATTTTCGAAATGCACGAATCACATCTACAGCTGTGGTTTTATTCATTAGGATTACCTTCATCCATTTTGAAAATATGTCAAAAATAATAAGAAAAACATTTCTTTGGAAATAAAAAAAATTTATGTGGACCCTCTCAAAAGGGTATGTGGTTTGTGGCCAACGAGAAAGACCTATTGAACCGGACTTTTTTTCCATCTGTTGATATACTTCGCAACTCCGGGCGAAATGTTCAGTATCGCGGTCTATATTTAACCACCATACAGAGTCCCTAGCCAATTAAGGACATATTCTTTGAAACAGTTAGGAATAACAACTCGGTTGCCTAGCATAATGCATCCATCGCATATAGACAGTCCCAATCTTTTATTATATAATTTCTGCAAGACACTATTCTGAAAGGAATTTGGCCACTCGCTTTCAATATATTTTAAAATTTTTGACAAATACTCGTCTTTTATAGTTTCTCGTGCTATATCTTCCTTTTTGACTGGTAAGGAGCAGGGGCGCTTAAAATTGCCTCCATCTTATCTTACCTTGGCTTTATTCCATCAATAGTAATCTCGTGGTCAAGATATCCACTTTTGACATGCTCACACTATTCACCATAAACAAACTTCTCCAGTCCACAAACAACTCATTCAGCCAATTTCTTCCAAGCAATGGAATAAATTCTGTCTTAGATCGTACAACAACTAAGTCAAGCATAAATTTATTATCATTGTTCCCCATATTAGAAACGCATGCAGTAAAACAGCCTATAACTTCCACCGATTCGCCAGTAATAACGCTTAAATTTTTAGGAAATGATTTAAGCTTAGTAGAATTCTTAAAATATTTATCATACGTAGCATTTGAAATAATTGAAAAACATGCAACTGAATCTACTTCCATATCAACTATAATTCCATTTATTTTTACTTTAATGACAAGTGGATCTACATAATTGCTACAGCCTACATTACCTAATGTGAGATGAGAGAGATTATTTACTTCATTTTTTAATTCTACCTTATTTACTTTACTGTTCTTTTTACTTGTTGCGTTGTCTCTTCTCTGAGCACGAATGTCTCTTAAGTTGCAGCGATTTGCGTAATGCCCCCACTTTTGGCATCTGTTACATTGCACATATTGATTCCTTGATGAAGGTGTTTGTTGAATGTGTTGACTCCGCTCTCTGTTGTTTGCTCCGCTTACAAAGTGTTTAGTACTTCTATTACTGGATCTTGCTCTTCTGTTTCCGTTATTTGAAGACCTCTCCGTCAATCTGCCAACCCAATCTTCACGGAAAGCACTACCGTGTGAACTCGTTCCTTGCATCGCTTTCACCTCTTTTGTTGTCAGCTCCATTGCCAATGCTGTTTCGCATATATCAGCAAATGATTTTGTCATCGGCTGATCGAGAAGTTTCCGTTGTATTGCTTCATCTCTTTGTGACCAAATGAATTTATCGCAAAGTGCTTGGTCTAAGTAATCTCCAAACTCGCAAGTCTCTGCTAATGTTCGAATTTCGACAATGAAATCATTTAATGATTCATCACAATGCATAGTGCGAGACATAAATTTATGTCTTTCTGCCCTTATATTAAGCTTGGGCTTAAAATGAGTTTTCAAGGCGGCCACTAAATTTTAAAAATTAAAGTCTTTCACAAGTTTCGGCACGATTAGGGATTTTAAAATTTTATATAGATCTCCACCCGCGAAACTAATAAAAAGGGACACTTTTCTCTTCGTATCTTCCACATTGTTTAAAATAAAAAGGTGCTCCAAGCGTTCGATATATTGCTCGAAGTCATCTTCGAGTAAAAATGCTTCAATATGACCAATAAACCCCGAATTCACGAAAGAGGGACACGTTATATTTTTATCATTTAATGACATTTTTGTTAACTTTTTTTGTTTTTTTGTTTTTTTTATACCCTCCAGAGGAAGGTATATTCACTTTGCCAATACATTTGTAACGCCAAGAAGGAGTCACCGGAGACCTCATAAAGTATATATATTCTGAATCAGGATCACATTCTGAATCGATTCAGCCATGTCCGTCTGTCTGTCTGTCTGTCTGTATGTCTGTCTGTCTGTCTGTCTGTCTGTCTGTCTGTCTGTCTGTCTGTCTGTCTGTCTGTTGAAAGCACGATAGCGCCCAAAGTAATTGACGTAGGTGAATGAAATTTGGTGAAAGGACTTCTTTTTATCGGCGTCAGGTTGGTATTGAAAATGAGCTATGTCGGTCAAGTAGTTCTGGTACCTCCCATACAAAACCAATATTGGACCCATGTATCTCTCTGGCTGTTGAAAGCACGATGGCGCCCAAAGTAATTGAGGTAGCTGAATAAAATTTGGTGAAAGGACTTCTTTTTATCGGCGTCAGGTTGGTATTCAAAATGGGCTATGTCGGTCAAGTAGTTCTGGTACCTCCCATACAAAACCAATATTATGTAGACCCATGTATCCCTCTTTCCGTTGAAAACACGATATCGTCCAAAAGAATCAACCTAGGTGAATGAAGTTTTGTGAAAGGACTTCTTTTATCGTCGTTAGGTTGGTATTAAAAATGGGCTATGTCGGTCAAGTAGTTCTGGTATTTTGCATGACTTGTATGCAGTGGAGGGTATCAAAACATCGGCCAGGCCGATGATAACACTTTTACTTGTTTTTTTTTTTTTTAAACGTTGTGCGAAATAATCCTTGTCGCCATTAAAATGTTCTGGTGAGCGGGGAGCAAGAAAAAAATCCAAAGTCTGAGCCTTCCACGGTTGACCACCTTCTCAGGTGTTCTGCCGTTATCCATTTGTGAATCAGCTGTTCTACCATTCCTCTGCCAGTTGTAGAGAATGGTTCTGGTCCCAGCAACTTTTCAGTTGACCCCTGTTTTGCAAGGGAGTCCGCCTTTTCATTGCCTTCGATCCCTATGTGTCCTCTTAAACAAGTCAGTGTTACTTCATTTTTAGATGAACACTTATTTAGTTTAAGTACACATTCCAGTGCCAATGATATTGTAATGGTTGTTTGTTCCATGTATCTGATCACCGCCTGATTGTCCAGTGCTATAAGGATATTTCTTCCTTCCACCTAACTCTCAAGCAAGAAGTCCAACGCATGAAGCAAAGCAATCATCTCAGCCTGGTATACTGAAGTGTATTTTCCGAGGCTAATGTGATGGGCAAGTTCCAGCTCTTCTGAATAGATACCGGCCCCTTTTGTAGTCTACTGACTTCAGATGTACTTAATATACTCGAGCAAAAGTCCCTCCATGACTACCTTTCACATCGTCACAGAGTAACATTCAGCTCTTTCTTTTTCGCCTTATATTCATCCCATGCTTCCGGTTCTCCCCTCCTCATAGCATGATTGAAGGCTTTCCGCACATTCTATTTTAACTTTTCAAGTTCCCGGCACCACCAAAGTAGGTGTGCAAGCCACTCGGTACGCACCTTCAACAGCCGACTGCAGATGCTTCAGCTGTGATTCCTAATGCCAAGTATTTTTCGGTATTCCGAATGTCATTACATTCAGTTTTTCCTCCAACACTTCGAGGTATTTTGTCCTATCCGTGTTCTTCGGAATTCTGATGCACTTTGATCTTTCTTCCTTTTAGATTCATAGCGAACATCAAATGAAATGGCTCTGTGATCCGACAATGTAGACGGATCCATTACCCTCCAATTTGATACTCTTTCAATTATCTGGCTACTGCACAGGGTAACAACGATCACTTCCATTCGCCTCACATCCACGAAGGTTGGCTCTGTTCCCCTGTTTAAGATAGCCAGATCCTTGCATTATACAAATTCGAATAAGGCTTCTCCTCTGTAATTATCATTAGTGCTGCCCCACACTGTATTATGTGCATTAGCATCACAACCAATTATTAGATCCTCGTTCCTGTTCCTGCATGCATTCACCAAAGACTCTAACTCTCTTGTCGCAGGAGGTTCTGGAGAATCATGCGGCAGGTATGCAAATGCTATGACAAAACTTCCCGCACCTGATCCTACTCGTACTGCTGCAAGGTCTGGGGCACAAAGATCCGGCAATTTATATGCTTGAACTCCGTTCCTCACCAGTATACAGGATCTAATTCTTTCGCTGGTTTTGCGCATAGTGCATCTCAGCCATGCTATTAGGGAGTCCTCTAATCTTTCCTCTAAAGATCCAAGGCTCCTCTACCAGGGCTATATCAAATGAATCCTCATCAAAACATTTAGTCATCATTGCTGATGCTGCTTTGCTGTGATGAAGGTTCAATTGAATCACCCTCAGCTTTTCGGGTTGACTAATATTCCGTTGTACGTGTTGTCCATCCACATAACCACTGGAGTGTGGTACTTGTAGACTGACCCCATGTTGAACAGACTATCCGTTTTCCCTTCCGCCTTCCGTCCCCTTCTTCTCAGTTTCGAGTGAATTCATGGTCCCGGAACATTTAAACCGTTTCCTAGATCCACCGTCTTCTGGAGAGGTTTCGGTCGACGTCGAGTTGGCAACCCGACTTGTTTATGCCTTCCGCCGAAACAGATTTGGCCAAGGCCAATCTTTGTCCCTTTTTGAGCCTCTTCATCCTTTGCTTCAGTTGTTTGCGCAACTTCCGCTCGGAGTCGGGACTTTTCTCCTCTTCCAATGCGGCTATCGCAGTTTCGGCTGACCTCTTGGCGCATTTCTGCAGCACATTGTCCACCTCCACTGACGATTGGTCTGCTAACTCTTTTGGTTTCCCATCAGAGTCCACTGACCCATCGAGCTTATTCGGGTTCATGTCAGCGCCTTTCAACGCCTTATCGACCCCTTCTAAGCCTTCCACTTCGTTTTTAGAAGGAACATTATTATTATTTATTTTACTTGGGTCCGTATGTGTACCCACGAGTAGGGGAGAATTAAACAGATGGAATAGGCAGAGATCCCCAATACCTATCCTACTCAACTAAATTCCAACAGAGGATTGAGCTGCCCCTGAGGAGTCTCCAATATCGGTTCAATTACCCCTGAACCCTGTGAACCAGTAGTTTTACCTACCTTATCACAGCTCCCTCGACATTGCAGACCAGTCATCTTGGAGTTAAGGGTTGATCGATTGATCGGATTCGATCTTGGTTTTTCAATTCACATTCAGCCCTACCAGAGGAGTTGGGCCACTACCCTGATCTAGCATCCTGTTCCTCTACTTAAGCCGCCCCACCAGACAAAGTGCCCATTCTTCGGATAAAGGTAGATGATCTTACCGACGGGTATTATTTACCTACGTGAAGTTAGCGCGCACTCTTTCTAGAATGAAAAACTTGAAATGCAGTTCGATAGACATTCGTTTGTAGTTGTTTGTAGTGAAATTTTTTTCGTTTGTAGTTCAACCGTTAGAAAGTCAGAAGCATTAGAAAAAAGTTTTAGCGCGCACTTTGGAGCTTTTGAAATGGAAACCAGCCAGTTGCAATTAAAATCGTTGTTTGTAGTGAAATTCTTTTTTCCCAAAAATGTCTTATTTCGGAGATATAAGGACATTTGTGTTTGCATCTATAACTCAAAATTTCCAATAGACAGATTTTTTTTTAAATTACTGTTGCATTAAGCACATCCCAACTTAAATAACTGCATTTAAAATTTCTAAATTCACTCAAGCGTTACTTAATAAAACGCAATTAAAATCAAAAAATGCATCATTTCACGTTTGCATCCATCATATCGATTTCCCAACAACATTCATTTCAATGTTGGAGACATTGTTTGGTCTTGGTCTGATGACGATAAAATGCTTGTACCATGTAACTTAAAGAAAGATATTGAATTTATTTTAATTGATTTCGTAATTTCACATAATTTATGTCAAATAAGCTCAATTGTAAATTCACAAAATAGAATACTTGATCTTGTTTTTATCTGCTGTGATGAGATTAAGGCAAATACTTTTGAAGCCCCATACTCTTTATTAAACAATCCTATTTACCATAATGAGACTTCGATTGAAATTGAGGTGTACGATTTTCTAGAAACTGCCAGCAATCCGGTTAAAACGTTTAATTTTTTAAAAACTGATTTTAATGGTTTGAATGATTACCTTCGTAGCATAGATTGGAACAGTAATCTGAGACATTTGTCGCTTGAGGAATCATATAATTATTTCAAGTCTGTATTATTTAACGGATTTAACACTTATGTCCCATGTAGGTCGAAGAAGAATTTATCTAAGCCTCCATGGTACAATAGAAGGCTCTCTCACCTTAAGAACCTTAAAAACAAGGCTCACAAAATTTCCAATAGATCTGTGGATTATGTTCATTTTGACAAACTGCGTAAGGACTTTCTTGCCTTAAGCAAATTTCAACAGGCAAATTACGTAATTCAAATTGAAAATCAAATTAGAACTGACTCTAAACGCTTCTGGACTTTCATAAATAGCAAAAGAAAATCGAGTGGTCTGCCGAAATCCATGCTTTATAAAAGCATTGAATCTAGAGATGTTAATACGACACTAGATTTTTTTGCTAAATTCTTTCAATCTGTGTATACAAAGCCAGATACACCTAGTTTTGTACCAACTACCGAATGCAGAACTGATATCGGCCTCATCCAACTTAGTCCTCAGGATATTTTATTGGCTCTTGATAATCTTAAGCCCAATTCAATTCCAGGCCCCGATGGTATTCCTGCAATTATTTTTAAAAAGTGTTCCCAAGCTATTTCCTATCCCCTCCATCATATTTTTAACATGTCTCTGTCATCCGGTATTTTTCTTGATGAATGGAAGTCGTCTTTTCTTATTTTCTTGGAAATCTGGATCCAAGAACGATATTGAAAATTACAGAGGAATTTGCAAAATTATCTGCTTTGCCTAAGCTTTTCGAAAGTATGGTTAAATCAAAAATAGAATTTTCAGTTAAGGAATTTTTTTGTAATACACAGCATGGCTTCGTCACTGGCAGGTCCACTACCACTAATTTAGCTTGCTTGTCTCATTATATCATCAATGCTATCGAAGATGGTTATCAAGTCGACTGTGTTTACACTGACTTCAGTAAAGCATTTGACTCCGTCAATCATCTAATTTTGCTTAGAAAACTTGAAAGTTTTGGATTTCACTCAGCTATGCTTGATTGGATTAGATCTTATTTGATTGGCAGGATTCAAAGAGTCAAAATTGATAATTCCTTTTCTCGATCGTTTGAGTGCAGCTCGGGAGTACCACAAGGTAGTCATTTGGGTCCGCTCCTGTTTATAATTTTTATAAATGACATATCGTGTGTATTAAAATATTGCCATTGCTTGATGTATGCAGATGACTTAAAGTTGTTTCTTAAAATCAAAACTCCACTTGACTGCAAGTTTTTACAATATGATCTAAGAAACTTATCTGTCTGGTGCATCAAAAATTGTCTACACTTGAATATTAGAAAATGCTGTATAATATCGTTCTACAGAAGTTCTTATTATTTAGAGTTTCAGTACGAAATCGACACTATTGGATTAAACAGAGTCGATGAGGTGAAAGATCTTGGCATTATAATTGATTCCAAATTCACCTTTGCATCTCATATTGACCACGTTTTTGCCAAAGCAAATAAGCTTTGTGGTTTTATAAAACGTAATGGCAGCGAATTTTCGGATCCTCATACCCTTATTTCGCTTTTTATTGCGTTTGTTAGATCTCTGCTTGAATATGCTGATGTTATATGGACAACATTCTATAAAATTCACTCAGATCGCCTTGAAAAAATCCAGAGGCGTTTCACAAAATACATTTTCAGGAAAATGAGCTGGGATTTTGAAATTTCTTACCGGACTCGATGTCAATTGTTGGGCATATCAACTTTATGTTCTAGAAGAAAAGCCCATGACATCATGCTAATAAGGGATTTATTATGCTATCACATTAAATGTCCATCTCTTTTAGCCTTAGTGCCAATCTATGCCCCAACCAGACCTTTAAGGGAAAGAAACGACCTGTTCATAGAACTAATTATGGCCATAATGAGCCCATGTCCAGAGCTATTGTTTCATTCAATGATGTTTATATTTTTGCAGATCTATATTATTCACGCGATCGCTTCAAAAGTGTTATTCTTTATTTGGCAGCATTATCTTAGTATTAAGTACATTGTTTTTATATAATTGCTATACTCTTATTGTAATCTGTATAGCTTAGCTAGTAGATGATATCAAATAAATAAATAAATAAATAAATAAATTGACATTGAATTGATATTTTATCTTTCGACTAATGTAGTTTCGTTGTTTACAACAATTGTTTATATCATGGTGTTCTGATATTATAATATAATAACTTGATACCAACGAACAAATAAGCAAGTCGAATATTTTTATATATTATGCTTTAATGACGTTCAAAATATAACTAACGATTTCGAACAGGAACTAAGTACAACTTTAATTTGCCCAACACAGCCGCAACACAACACACGATAATGAAATGACAATCCACCTCAGGTTATCGACATGAATACATGAATTCAAACTGGGCTGCATCAAGGTCAAATTCAGCTTGTAGGCAATTTCTGTTTTTTGGCTGAAGCTGTCAGTCTATTTAATAGTTAGTTTATGTTTATTTTTTAATTTTCCTCGAGGTTGTAACGAATTTTTGCCGAAATTGAAATTAAAAATAAATAAAATTCAGCAGTATAAATGCAATCTATAGCTCCAATTGCATATGGAAACATTAATTTTATTTGCCAAATCGTTTGGTGATGTTTGATTTCTTCCTCGTTTGACTGATGAACACCAAGATCTTCTCCAACACCAACCTAAACATATACATTTTTCACTTAACCTTAGGAAAGATTTAATTTTCTGGGTATTTGAAAGAGCACCACCACACTTCTCAAAATTTTCATTTAAAAAAGTATCAGCCAAAATGTCCACGTTTTCACGCGTGAAACGAAGCAATTACTTGAAGTTATTATCATCACCAATTCTTTTTTGTTTATACTGTTTTTTTTTTAGCACGAACGTTAACAAAACAGGTATGTTATAATGCAAAAACTTATCGCATCCATGTTTTCTTTGGTTTAATTATTAATTAAAAGAATAAATAAATTTGCAGTTAATGTGAACGATAACAATAGCAGAAGCAACTCTGATAATAATATCAATACAAACCGGTAAAGGCTACACCACTCTGAACTTCGGGCCAGTAGAAATAATAAATAATAGCCAGACTATTTTACATAAATAATTGACACTAAGCGAATATAATCAACAATTGCATTGATAGAAGTAAATTTACAGGCTTTACAGCTAACAAATAATACAGAAATACAGAACGAAATATTTAACATCAAAACAAAACTTCAAGCAATTATACCACTCAGAAGACAGAAAAGAGGACTTCTAAACTTAATAGGAAGAACACACAAATGGTTGTTTGGGACAATGGACGACAATGACAGACAAGACATCCTCGAACATATGAAAGTAGTAGATACTAATAATCATCACAGATAGACTTTTACAAACTTGAATATGCTAGATTAGGACTTTTGAAATTCGACGAAGATAGAGTTATTATAGCTGTTAAATTACCGAGAGATTACATTACGACCCAACTTAAAATGATATCCATTCCGAATGATAAGCAAAAAAGAAATAGACATCGAAGACATCTACAACTTATAGAAATAAATAACCTACAATATGAATACAATATTAATAACATTTATTTAAAAGAACTGAAGTTAACCCGTTCATGTATAACACAAAATGCATTTAAAGGGTTTTTCAATAGGGACGCTACAAAAGTAGAGCGACAGGGACAGCAAACGACGCCGAATTTCTTGCCACTCTTTTGACATTTCTCTTCAGTAAGGTTTGCCATTTCATGATGGAAAGGTATACGAGCCAACAACGAGTCGAAATTATTAAAATTTACTACCGAAATTCGGAGTCAGTCGCCTCAACGTTAAGAGCGCTACGTCCAATTTATGGTCGTCATAATCGTGCTAGCAGATCAACAATTGAGCGTCTAGTGGAAAAATTTTAATCCACAGGCACAGTACAAAATATTCCCGTGCCAGTGAGACAAAGAAGTGGCCGTAGTGTCGAGAATATTGCTGCCGCTGAGGCTTCAGTTGAAGAAAGCCCAAATGTGTCTCTCACACGTCGTTCTCAAGCGTTGGGCATCTCTGTGACGTCGTTGTGGCGAATTTTGCGAAAAGATCTTGGCCTACATCCTTACAAGATTAAATTGACGGAAGAACTGAAGCCGCTTGACCACCAGAAGCGTCGTATGCTCGTGAATTGGGCTGAGCAACAACTTGAAAATGATTCGGATTTTCATCGAAAAATCATCTTCAGCGATGAGGCTCATTTCTGGCTGAATGGCTTCGTCAATAAACAAAATATGCGGTATTGGTCAGGCAGCAATCCAAACGTACTCCATGAGTCATCATTGCATCGTACTTCTTCCGTGATGATCAAGACCGGCACGTTACTGTGAATGGGAATCGCTACCGTTCAATGATAACCGAATATTTTTGGCCCCATTTGGGTGATATGGACTTGGAAGACATGTGGTTAAAACAGGAGGGCGCCACAAACCACACAGCGAATGTCACAATCAATTTATTGGAAACCAAGTTTGGAGAACGTGTTATCTCACGAAATGGTCCAGTCGCTTGGCCGGCTCGGTCGTGCGATTTGACGCCGTTAGACTATTTCCTGTGGGGCTACTTCAAGTCAATGGTCTATGCCAACAAACCAGCGACGATTGATCAACTTCGTACGAATATCGAACGTGAAATTGCAGCAGTATCGGCCGATTTATGCTTGAAAACCGTCGAAAATTGGGTTCAGCGTCTGGACTTCTGCAAGCGTGCCCGTGGTGGCCATGCAAAAGAAATCAAGTTCCATACATAATGGTCTCGAACATACTTTCACAGGAATAAAGAGTTTCACTGATATCCAAAACCGTTTTTGTTTTATTTAAAAAACTTTTGTAGTGCTCTTATTGAAAACCCCTTTACTTATCGCTATAATGCAGTAACAAATATAATTAAGATTGATGATAATACCATTATACGCATAAACTTAGAAAAAGAATTTGTAATCAATCAATGTGACGATAGACAAATAAACCTTACTGGAAACTTTATAATAAATTTAAACAATTGTTCTATTAAAATACTTAATTTAGCTATTGTTAATTATCAATTAGAATTTATTCAAAAATTTCATTATGAAGATGAAGAAAAACTAAACATAACAGAAAAATTAAACTTCAAGGAAATTTAATCAACAGAACATATTGAAAATGTGAAATACATTAAAGAATTAAAATACCATAGAACCATTAATTATGCTAGTAACATAACAATGTTTGCAATATTAAGAGTAGTAGTAATTATAATAATTGTTTGCATAGCTAAGACAAATCGTCAACTTAAAATTTAAATTAATAATGTTACTAAGCCAGAAAAAACAACTGATAAAATAGAGACTCCAACGATTCAGGAGAATCTTAAAACTAAGGATGGAGAAGTGACATATTTGTATGTTGACCTCCATGAATAAACATGTATCTATAGCAACGACTTAAGGTTGTAAATTTTATTAACACAGCATTATCGATATTTTTTTTGTTTATACCTACATACATTGCGAGCAACAACCTTAAGTCGTTGCCCCATTCAAATCAGCAGTTTATAAACTGATGCGAATATTAGTAGCATTTCCGTTTGCAGCAATAGCACTTCTATTTTGCAGGAAATGCACTTTTATACTAAGTTTAATAACCTATGTTACAAAATCTAATGCATGAAAAATAAAGTTAGTGATAAACAGACCACGGACAATACCACTTGGCATTCTTTTATTTAACTCGCACGCTTTTGAGCATTTTCCAAAATTTTTTTTATTGTTTGCAGGATTTTGTAAAGCAGAATTTTGAAAAGCAGAATTTAGAAAAGCACAATTTTGAAAACAGAATTTTGTAAAAAGAATTTTGACCCATCCAGAATTTTGACTCCGACCCCTTATCGCATCCATGTTTTCTATGGTTTTCCTGCAAGACCAAACTTAATTTAACTATTTATAAACAAAACATTGAAAATTCACAATACTTAGATTGCTTTATATAAGGAATGTGGGTACAAAATATTTAGCAAAAGGTCTGAGTCAACAAAATAGCAGACTTTGCATAGCATTTGCTTTGTCTGATAAGTTTTATTCATACCGATCTGAGCAAAAGGTCAGTACCGTCGCTTTTCTAACTCAAATTGGTTTTTAATTATACGAAATGTTGCAAACGCTTCGATTTTGACATTTCTCCTGAGTAAAAGCAATTGCTACGTTTTATTCATACGACCCATTGCACATTGGGTGAATTCAGCAGTGTTCCTGCATCGTTGTATCTCTACCTTTTTGAGGGAATTTAATATTTTCGAAAAACTTTTTGTGCGTAAAAGGAAAAAAACCTCAAAATTGTGGGCCACATTTGACCATGAATATAAACGCACTAAATGCACATAAAAAGAAGATTTCCCTATAGCAACAATTTCTAGTACCTACCAAAAAATTATCATTAAAGTGTTAGCAAACTGCGATTTTTATACTAAAGATTAATTAAGTGTGATTTTTGTCCGAACAATACAAATCTTATTATACCCTCCAGAGGAAGGTATATTCACTTTGCCAATACATTTGTAACGCAAAGAAAGAGTCACCGGAGACCTCATAAAGTATATATATTCTGAATCAGGATCACATTCTGAATCGATTTAGCCATGTCCGTCTGTCTGTCTGTCTGTCTGTCTGTCTGTCTGTCTGTCTGTCTGTCTGTTGAAAGCACGATAGCGCCCAAAGTAATTGACGTAGGTGAATGAAATTTGGTGAAAAGACTTCTTTTTATCGGCGTAAGGTTGGTATTGAAAATACGCTATGTCGGTCAAGTAGTTCTGGTACCTCCCATACAAAACCAATATTGGACCCATGCCTCTCTGTCTGTTGAAAGCACGATAGCGCTCAAAGTAATTGACGTAGGTGAACGAAATTTGGTGAAAGGACTTCTTTTTGTCAGCGTCAGGTTGGTATTGAAAATGAGCTATGTCGGTCAAGTAGTCCTGGTACCTCCCATGCAAAACCAATATTGGGCCCACATGTCTCTCTGTCTGTTGAAAGCACGATAGCGCCCAAAGTAATTGACGTAGGTGAACGAAATTTGGTGAAAGGACTTCTCTTTATCGGCGTCAGGTTGGTATTGAAAATGGGCTATGTCGGTTAAGTAGTTCTGGTACCTCCCATACAAAACCAATATTGGACCCATTTGTCTTTCTGTGGTGTTGAAAGCACGATAGCGCTCAAAGTAATTGACGTAGGTGAACGAAATTTGGTGAAAGGACTTCTTTTTATCGGCGTCAGGTTCGTATTGAAAATAAGCTATGTCGGTCAAGTAATTCTGGTACCTCCCATGCAAAACCAATATTGGGCCCACATGTCTCTCTGTCTGTTGAAAGCACGATAGCGCCCAAAGTAATTGACGTAGGTGAACAAAATTTGGTGAAAGGACTTCTTTTTATCGGCGTCAGGTTGGTATTGAAAATGGGCTATGTCGGTTAAGTAGTTCTGGTACCTCCCATACAAAACCAATATTGGACCCATTTGTCTTTCTGTCTGTTGAAAGCACGATAGCGCTCAAAGTAATTGACGTAGGTGAACGAAATTTGGTGAAAGGACTTCTTTTTATCGGCGTCAGGTTGGTATTGAAAATGGGCTATGTCGGTCAAGTAGTTCTGGTACCTCCCATGCAAAACCAATATTGGGCCCACATGTCTCTCTGTCTGTTTAAAGCACGATAGCGCCCAAAGTAATTGACGTAGGTGAACGAAATTTGGTGAAAGGACTTCTTTTTATCGGCGTCAGGTTGGTATTAAAAATGGGCTATGTCGGTCAAGTAGTTCTGGTACCTCTCATACAAAACCAATATTAGAAAACATATTATGTTAAAAACACGATAGCGTCGAAAAGAATCTACCTAGACAAGTGAAATTTTGTGAGAAAACTTATTTTAATGGTCCTCAAGTTAGTATTAACAAGTAAAAGTGTTATCATCGGCCTGGCCGATGCTTTGATACCCTCCACTGCATACAAGTCATGCAAAATTGGTTTTGTGAGGGAGGTACCAGAACTACTTGACCGACATAGCAGGTTTTCAATACCAACCTAACGACGATAAAAATAAGTTCTCTCTCCAAATTTCATTCACCTACGTCAATTACTTTGGGCGCTATCGTGCTTTCAACAGACAGAGAGGCATGGGTCCAATATTGGTTTTGTATGGGAGGTACCAGAACTACTTGACCGACATAGCCCATTTTCAATACCAACCTAACGACGATAAAAAGAAGTTCTCTCACCAAATTTCATTCACCTACGTCAATTACTTTGGGCGCCATCGTGCTTTCAACAGACAGAGAGACATATGGGTCCAATATTGGTTTTGTATGGGAGGTACCAGAACTACTTGACCGACATAGCGCATTTTCAATACGAACCTGTCGCCGATAAAAATAAGTCCTTTCACAAAATTTCATTCACCTACGTCAATTACTTTGGGCGCTATCGTGCTTTCAACAGACAGAGAGGCATGGGTCCAATATTGGTTTTGTATGGGAGGTACCAGAACTACTTGACCGACATAGCCCATTTTCAATACCAACCTGACGCCGATAAAAGGAAGTGATTTCACCGAATTTCATTCACCTACGTCGATTACTTTGGGCGCCATCGTGCTTTCAACAGACAGAGAGACATATGGGTCCAATATTGGTTTTGTATGGGAGGTACCAGAACTACTTGACCGACATAGCCCATTTTCAATACCAACCTGACGCCGATAAAAAGAAGTCTTTTCACCAAATTTCATTCACCTACGTCAATTACTTTGGGCGCTATCGTGCTTTCAACAGACAGACAGACAGACAGACAGACAGACGGACATGGCTAAATCGATTCAGAATGTGATCCTGATTCAGAATATATATAGTTTATGAGGTCTCCGGTGACTCCTTCTTGGCGTTACAAATGTATTCGCTGTCTGTCTGTCTGTCTGTTAAAAGCACGATAGCGCCCAAAGTAATTGACGTAGGTGAACGAAATTTGGTGAAAGGACTTCTTTTTATCGGCGTCAGGTTGGCATTGAAAATGGGCTATGTCGGTCAAGTAGTTCTGGTACCTCCCATACAAAAACAATATTGGACCCATTTGTCTTTCTGTCTGTTGAAAGCACGATAGCGCTCAAAGTAATTGACGTAGTTGAACGAAATTTGGTGAAAGGACTTCTTTTTATCGGCGTCAGGTTGGTATTGAAAATGAGCTATGTCGGTCAAGTAGTTCTGGTACCTCTCATACAAAACAAATATTAGAAAACATATTATGTTAAAAACACGATAGCGTCGAAAAGAATCTACCTAGACAAGTGAAATTTTGTGAGAAAACATATTTTTATTGTCGTCAAGTTAGTATTAAAAATGGGCTGTGTCGGTCAAGTAGTTCTGGTACCTCCCTCACAAAACCAATTTTGCATGACTTGTATGCAGTGGAGGGTATCAAAGCATCGGCCAGGCCGATGATAACACTTTTACTTGTTTTTATTTAATTTAAGTTTAGTGAAAAAGGAAAATGAACACACTGATTTCTGTCAGCAGGTGGATGCGTTCTGAGAGTTTAAATTCGTTGTTTTATTTCACAACGAATACATGTTCATATTCTACAAATTGTATAATAATGAATGTAATCAACATAAATAATAAAGGAAAAAATTCATTCGCTCAAATAAAATATTTTTGTTCCTATAATTATTATTGAGTCTGTTTTCGTTTGTTGTTTTTGACGAAAAATTACTCCGCAGTAATGTCCAAAGAATTTAAAAAGAAGAATTGATTACGAATATTAAGATTTGAAATATGATTTTTTAATAATGATCTTTTCGTGAAGATTCCCTTTTTATTACGGAAACAAAAAAAAATTATACGAATTACCTACATCACATTCAAAATGTCTGATTACTAGATGTTTCATATTAGTAAAGCCCATCTGACTCATTTACTCATTTACCCTCATTTTTTTGCATTTTTTTTGCTTTTAAAATGAAACTAGAGCAGTACGAAAAATTAAAACGCAAATTCACAACAGGAGTGAGTGCGTACACACCAACTTTATTAATGTAGACACAAAAAAAAAATGCATTAAAAATGCATTCAAATAATATTTTCCATTTTTGACATTTCTAGATGATATGAAAAGGAAGGTTCGAAAATTTTGCGGTTGCTTTGCAAGCAATTGGCCGCATTCAAGAATCTAGTCATCTTAAGTCGACTAGATTGGTCTGGATGAGATGCAACCTGAACGCAAAAACTAGATTGGTCGGGAACGTCACGTTTTCTACGTCAGCCACATATGAGAACTGTCAACTTAGTACTCAGTCACGAATTTCTCGACTAGATTCGTCGGCTACCCCTCCATAAACGTCAACTGAAACAACTGCTCTCTCGACCGATTTCGACCAATCAAAACCGAGATTCACTTAGTG
Source organism: Cheilosia impressa (assembly GCA_948293265.1). NCBI lineage: Eukaryota > Metazoa > Arthropoda > Insecta > Diptera > Syrphidae > Cheilosia > Cheilosia impressa. Next base: position 46,772,421 of record OX411880.1, read on the forward strand.
AGAGAGCTGTCAGACTTACTAAACTAGATACTTGAACGCCCTCATTATTATTGCTACCCCTTTCCTAATACATCTTTAGTCTCTTTTACACAGCGCTGACTTTTCAAAACATTCTAATCGGCAGAGGAATCCCTAGCGAATGTTCAAGAAAAAATGTGAGGGGGAAATTAATAGAAAAAGTGCTGGCGAAATTCAAATACAGTCGAACTTCGATAACTCGAATATTCAATAACTCGAATAAAATTGGTTGGCAATAGCGCCAACACTAGGTTAGGTTAGGTTAGGTTGAGTGGGGTTGTGAGATCGTCACATAAGACCAGGCACCAAGACGGGCCCATCGCCATCCCCCGGGAACCATTATGGTTGAAAACCTAAACCAAATCGCCCATACAGTCAACTTCCCTACAGAATTTAATTATTGTCCCTATATTGTTTGAGGAACTGACCTCCTCCAAGTTGTTGAAGAAGTACTTGCCAAGGTGTTTCCTTCTACTCCGAGCAATCGCCTGACACTCGCATAGAAGGTGAGAGATATCTTCCGTGACATGTAGGTCCTCACAGTACCTACATATATCCGTATTGGCTAAGCCTAGTCTCATGGCATGCTTTCTTAGAAGGCAGTGTCCAGAGAGTATTCCTACCGTTAATCTTAACTTAGTTCTACTGAGATTGAGTAATTCTTCAGACTTTTTCCTATTTAAGACGGGCCACAGTGCCTTTGAGACCCTGTGCCCTTCTAGCTGTGCCCATCTTGTGGCTGCTTTATTAGAGATTAGCTCGAAGACAACTCTTTTAGCAACGGCCATTGGTGGTCTAATACCCTCAATCATTGTATTAAGTGGGAGCTCCTTCCTTAGCCAGAACGTCGGCTTTTTCATTACCTTCAATATCGCAATGCCCAGGTACCCAACACAATCTGACACGGTTCTGCAAACATAATGCTCTAAGCATTGTGCGGCAATTCCTGACTAGTTCAGATTTAGTGGTGTGTGATTCTAGCGCTTTGAGCGCAGCCTGGCTATCAATGTAGATGGCGATGTTCTTGTTGAAAATCGATCTCATCTCAAGTTCCTCCGCAGCTTTTAGTATGGCCAGAATCTCTGCCTGAAACACACTGCATGTGTCCGGAAGTCTCAGGGCCATATATAGGTTTGGCTCACTGGAGTATATACCTGACCCCGTTCCCTCACTGGTTTTGGAACCGTCAGTGTATACTGAGATCTCATCTTCTCTCAAGACTGAGTTCCTATGCCAATCCTTTCTGTCAGGGTACGACACAACGTATGGAGTGTCAAAGTCGAGTGTACCAAGACCTTCATCCGCTTTTTCCGGTATTTCGGAGAAAGATTCCCTTAAGATAGTGCTATGCCCTATCCTATTGATTTTAAAGAGCCCTGCGTTAGTGAGTCTTAGCGCACTATTACCTGCATTTAATTGTATTTGTAAGTCCAGAGGTAAGAGATGCAGAAACGTTTCCAGTGCAGCCGTTGGTGTGGTGCGTAAAGCGCCCGTAACGGCAATGCAGGCTGTTCTCTGTACTCTGGTCAGCATATCCCGTATATTCCTCTTGTTCGTGGCTTTCCACCAGACAAGAGCCCCATAAGTAATTATGGGCCTTACTACCATTATATATAGCCAATATAACATTGACGGCTTAATACCCCATTTCTTTCCTGCTGTCCTCTTGCAAATAAAGAGAGCGTTGTGAGCCTTTTTGACTCTTTCCTGAACGTTTAGTTTCCAATTTAGTTTCCGGTCTAGTACCGTACCAAGATATTTTGCGCTCTCCGAGAGGGAAAGCTCCACTCCAGCAAGTCTGGGCAGCTTGAAGGGCGGTATCTTGTATTTTGTACTAAATAGTACGAGTTCGGTTTTCTCTGGGTTGACTCGTAGTCCACACCCTTCAGCCCATGTTCTGAGCCTGTTGAGGGCTGTTTCCATAAGTTCACTTATCGTATTAAGGAATTTTCCTTGAACAATGATAACTACGTCATCCGCATACGCAGTTATGCTGAAACCTGCATTGTTTAGTTCTTTCAGTATTTCATCTATTACCAGCACCCAGAGAAGGGGGGACATTACTCCTCCTTGGGGGGTGCCTCTAGTGACAGATTTCCTTATTGAACTGTTTCCGAGAGTGGAATTGATGTTTCTTGTCGAGAGCATTTCGCATATCCAGTTGGTAATGCTTTGTTCGACATTGATCTTTACCAAGGCATTCCTGATTGCGTCTTTCCTAACATTATTAAAGGCACCCTCAATGTCCAAAAAGGCAGCTAGTGCAAATTCCTTCTGGTGAAGGCTGCTCTCTATTTTGCCTACTACTTCGTGTAGAGCCGTCTCCACTGATTTACCTTTTAAGTATGCATGCTGAGCATTACATAGAATTCCGCTGCAACACTTGGTTCTTATGTATATGTCAATAAGTCTCTCAAGTGTTTTGAGGAGAAATGACGACAGACTAATAGGTCTGAAGTCTTTTGCTGAAGTATGGCTTGGTTTACCCACATTAGGTATAAATACCACTCGTACTTCTCTCGACGCCCTAGGTACAAAGCCTAATCGCAGGCAGTGTATAAAGATGTTTCCGATTATTTTTGTAACTATACCTGGCGCCCTTTGAAGCATAACCGGCAGAATGCCGTCAGGGCCAGGTGCTTTGAACGGCTCGAAGGACTTAATCGCCCAACGCAGTTTCTTTCCAGTTATAATGTTGTTATCAACCCTTACATCCTGAACTAATGCTATGTTCATTAGGTAACGGAGACATTGGCGCGTCATTTCCTGGAAAATGTGCTTCCACTAGTGATTCCAGAACCTCCTCGCTGCTTTCAGCCCACGAACCGTCTGATTTCTTGATGAAACTAGGGACAGTGGCGTCCTTGGCCAGCATTTTGCGGAGTCTGGAAGTCTCGCTAGTATCTGCAATCGCCTCGCAGAATAGCTTCCAAGATTTTCTCTTAGATTGCCTGATCAAGTATTTAAACTGTTTCTTGCTTTCTATGTACAGATCCCATGTAGTGTCGTCCCCTACAACTTTGGCCCTATTGTAGAAATGTCTAACCTGCCTTCTTTTGGAGTTTAACTCCTTGTTCCACCATTGAGGCTGGGACCTTTTGGTTGGTTTTTTAAGCGGGCAAACTTGTTCGTAAGCCATGTTCATTATCTTGCCTAAGTTATCAACTGCCCTGTCTAAGTCTGATGACGTGTCAAGACATGGTACCTCGTTTCCTACCTGGTGCCTAATTATAGATTCGTACTTATTCCAATCAGCTTTCCTAGGGTTACGATAGCTATTCGTAGCCCCGGTGTGGAAGCTTATTTGAAAGCGAATCCACTTGTGATCCGACAAGGATGCCTCTTCTAAAACCCTCCATTTTTGAACTGTGAGTAAATCAGTACAGGATGCTAAAGTAATGTCTAACACCTCCTCCTGTTTCGTACCACAAATGTCGGTGTATTACCCTTTTTACATATATTAAGCTTAGTCGATAAGATAAAGTCAAAAAGACACTCACCTCTAGCGTTAATATCACTGCTCCCCCATTGTGAATGATGCGCATTGGCATCACATCCCATAACGAAGAGCCACTTGTCTCTGCTCATCAGCTGCCTTACCTTGTCGGGGGGTACTTCAGTCGACTCGTAGGGAAGGTAAGCCGATATCAGGCACAAGGGTTTCCTTCCCACTTGCTCGCAGGAAACTGCAACCAGATCTCCATCACTGAAATTATTCATAAGAAATGCCCTTATATTGTTTTTTAATAGGATACAAGCCCCAATTTTACCTTCGTTAGCTTTGAAGTAAAGCTTATATTCCCTTAAGGAGAGCCCCTGGATCCGATTATGTTTGTTAATCCAGGGCTCTTGTATCAGTACGGCTGAAACGTCGTGCTTGATTATGTAGTTGATCAAGCACGCCGTCGCAGCCCTACTGTGATGCAGGTTTATCTGCATCGTGTCCATCATTGGGTTCTTCAGCCTCTGCCCCCTCAGTCATGATCTTGACCATGACTTTCCCCATGCTGTACCTCACCATCCCTTTGGTCTTTTCGAGGAATAGGAGCGATTCCCTATTTAGGCTCAGCAGGAAGTGCTGGCCAAACTGCTTTCTAGGCCCCGTTCTTACCACTCTCCAAGTGTCGGCCTTTAGTTCCCTATTTTGGATGTGAAGGAGGCCGAGTAGTTTGTCGGGATATGTGTACGGCAACGGAACCCAAACCCAGGCCTTGGGCGGAGAGTACTTAGCCAACTCCGCCACAGTCACGCACTTGAGCTGAGCCCCGCTCCACACCTCGCCAATCCCCAGCACAAACTCTCTGAGGAAGCCAACGGATTCCCTGTTCCCACAAGCAACAACCTTGCGACCGCTATCCCAACCAGCGCCGTCAAAGAGAAGGTCACAGCTCTCCGTGGAAGACAATTTCTTCCACAGAGCGTCCTGGAACTTCTCCTCGACAGTTAACCACTGTTCCATGGTCAGGCGTCCGCTCGGCTCTTGCTCGTTTATTATGGCGACAAGGAGCTCGTCCTTCGCGTCATAAACCGGGTGCACAACGGGCGAAGTACCAGCCTTAACCTTTTTTGCTGCACTCGGCTCAACGACATCGTCAGATCTGCCCCTTTTGCTAAGCAGGGACTCCCTGACCCCCCCAGACACGAACCCCTCCACAACCTTTTCACCCTGATTTACGGCCGCTGCTGATCCACTAGTGGATGCCTTGTCCGTTTCCCTAGCTAGGACCACCGCGGCTGCCGATTTTTTGGCAGTTTCGGCGGCCATAGTTTCCTTGGCCCGTTCAAGCTGCTTCCTATCCCAGGCGCTTAGTGAACTAACGTCACACCCCCTGATCTGCTCCACTTTGCGCTTCGCACTCTCGACTTTACGTCGGGCATTGCGCATCAGAAGCTTGTTCAGCTGGTGTGCGTTTGTGTTCGTCCCTGATTTTTCGACAATGGGGGATCCGGAAGCAGCAGAGTGCTTGCCTACTGCGAATCCCGTCCCCTTCGTCGGTTTTTTGCCCTTAGGGATATCAGTGAGAGTACCAGCCACCTCATTGCTATCCCTATTTGCTAAGGTGAGTGTACCAGCCAACTCACCCTTGCCCTGTTCTATTTTGGTGGGCGTACCAGCCGTCCCATCACATACCCTAACTACGGAAGCGAGAGTACAAGCCATCTCCCTTCCCGCTACGCTAGTGCCAGTGAGTGTACAATCTGCATCCTCACTGTCACTAGCTAGCAAAACCTCCTCAAGTTCCTTCTCCAGGCCGGAGATGGAAGACTGTGGTTCAGATTCATAAGAATCATCTCCCAGTTCCACCGCCGGCTTTGTGGAGTCCGTTCCCTCCCTTCCTGGAATAATAATTCCTTTTTTAGTGTCTTTTAATTTTAGTTTTAAGTTTTTGTTCATAATAGGTCCCACGAGTAAGGCCGGAAAAAAACAAGGTCGACCCAGGCAGCGCCGCCATACCTGGGCAGGGCTAGATACAACAGACCCTCGCCATGGCGTTTGAGGGAGCTCGTACGCGACTGGTTTTACCCCCAGCCTTTCGTCCTTGGGTACGGTTTGCTATCTGCTCACTCCACCACTGGAATTAGGTTATATTTAAAGGTTAGCGCCAACACTAAAATTTTGCATGAAATTTGTATTTGATAACTCGAACTTCTATAACTCGAATGTCTTGATAACTCGAAGAGATTATTTGGCGTCACCTTCGATAAGTCGAATTCTAAACGGGGAAATCCCAAATTCTGAAAGGGAATTCCCTAATTCTGCGTGTTTTAACAAGTTCGTTTTATAATGCATCGCTTTCGGGGGCACTGAGTTTGAATGTTCCTTATACATACCGTGTAGAAAATCGTAATTTTCGTATGTGTGAGTAAACATTTTCAAATTTCTTCCAGGTTGCTATATTTTTTTTAACACCAAAATAAAAATACTTTTCAGTCATGTATAACAGACTATTTTAAATAATAAATACATATCGTCGGCTTACAAGCAAAACTGACCAACTGCAAAAAGTTCTATTTTGTATTATTGATGGAAACTATAATAGAAAAGCAAGTAGAAAAATTCCTCGAGGTTGTAACGAATTTTTGTCGAAATTGAAATTAAAAATAAATAAAATTCAGCAGTATAAATGCAATCTATAGCTCCAATTGCATATGGAAACATTAATTTTATTTGCCAAATCGTTTGGTGATGTTTGATTTCTTCCTCGTTTGACTGATGAACACCAAGATCTTCTCCAACACCAACCTAAACATATAAATTTTTCACTTAACCTTAGGAAAGATTTAATTTTCTGGGTATTTGAAAGAGCACCACCACACTTCTCAAAATTATCATTTAAAAAAGTATCAGCCAAAATGTCCACGTTTTCACGAGTGAAACGAAACAATTGCTTGAAATTATTATCATCACCAATTCTTTTTTGTTTATACTGTTTTTTTTTTTTTAGCACGAACGTTAACAACATGAGGTAAAACAGGTATGTGTTACGGGTCTAGGTAGTTGTGAGAGTTCTAGATAATGTCTTTTATATGTTAACAAACATTCCACTTGGCATGCTTACGGCAAGGCACGGACTAACTCGCCGGATATGGATGGGTTCGCGAATGTTGTCAACATTGACCGCAACTACAAGAAAGCTATACATGCCAAGATTTTATCCCTAAATCAAGATTCGTAGCTGAATTTTAGTCGGACGGACACTTCATGCAATCAGCCAATATTATCGCTGTTGGTGGTACGGCAGATGGGATGCCTTACTGGAAATACCACTAGTTGAAATAGTTGCCCCTAATTCAATACCGAGTTCTACCTAACAAAAGGTGTAGGACATCAAATAGTTTCCAGCCCCCATTTAAATTAGTCTTAGAAATTCATTTCACGTATACTACAAAATTGTTTTATTTAAGCAAACATGGTATTTCATTAGTGTAAGTGTATCGAATTGCAGTTAAGAATCAGAACATAATTATTTCACGATTCATTGTATATATAAAAAAATAACGATTGGAAAACGAGGCAAATTATAGGTTTTAATTTAAAATAATTATGTAAGAAAATTGTATTTATCTAGAGACAAATTTGGATAAAGTATTAGCCAATTTGTATACCCTCCACAGGAAGGTATATTCACCTTGCCAATACATTTGTAACGCCAAGAAGGAGTCACCGGAGACCCCATAAAGTATATATATTCTGAATCAGGATCACATTCTGAATCGATTTAGCTATGTCCGTCTGTCTGTCTGTCTGTCTGTCTGTTGAAAGCACGATAGCGCCCAAAGTAATTGACGTAGGTGAATGAAATTTATTGAAAGGACTTATTTTTATCGGCGTCAGGTTGGTATTGAAAATGGGCTATGTCGGTCAAGTAGTTCTGGTACCTCCCATACAAAACCAATATTGGACCCATGTGTCTCTCTGTCTGTTGAAAGCACGATAGCGCCCAAAGTAATTGACGTAGGTGAATGAAATTTTGTAAAAGGACTTATTTTTATCGGTGTCAGGTTGGTATTAAAATTGGGCTATGTCGGTCAAGTAGCTCTGGTACCTCCCATACAAAGTCAATATAAGATCCACGTGTCTGTCTGTCTGCTGAAAACACAATAGCGTCCAAGGGAATCAACCTAGAGGGATGTCGATTGGTGAAAGAACTTCTTTTTATAGTCGTTAGGTTAGTATTAAAAATGGGCTATGTCGGCCAAGTAGTTCTGGTACCTCCCATTCAAAATCAATATTGGACCCATATGCCTCTCCGTCTATTGAAAATACGATAGCGTCCAAAGGAAACAACCTAGGCGAATGCATTTTTGTGACAGGACTTCTTTTATCATCGTTAGGTTGGTATTAAAAATGGGATATCTCGGCCAAGTAGTTCTGGCATCGGCCAGGCCGATGATAACACTTACTTGTTTTTTTTTTGTTGTTCTTTTGAATATAGGTTAAATTATTCCTGTAGTTAGTTGAATATTGTTATTATATATGCATTATATTGCTTGTATGTATCTTAATTGTATGTTTTACAAATATATGCATCTATATGTTTGTGACGTCTTGTTCAATATATGATTTAGGTAAAGAAATGACTTACGTTTTTGGATCCTTTAATGGATATCAAAATCTATGTTGCGGTATGTGTGTTTCTATGTAAATATATGAAGTGTAATTTATTCCAAATTGCGAAGTAGTAGCTTAACGTTGAAGTATTGTGCGCACAATCCTCCTTTGGTATGAATGCTGTGTGAAAGTAAATTAGGAAAGTTTTAGTTCTTGTATGATTAAGTCTCTTTGTTTTTACCTAAAACATGCATATCCTTTTACTATTTTAAGAATCAGTGGCTAATATTTTTATCTTAACTAATGTCAGTAAAAGAAACTAAGTGCTGGAGCAATAATCATTACAATAAAAGAAAAGAAAAGAAAAGAAAGCTTAACCTACACTTACAACTACCTTACTGATCATGCACATAACATGGTACCTGCATTGGCATAAAGTTTTGTTATATTTTCTTTTACTAATGTACCAACACTATCAGCAGAAGAGTCTGTCCTCAACAACAATCGGCCCGCTTCTGCTGGTTGGAATTAATCGCGACAGCCAGTACCGGTGGCTGTTTCAAGTTACAAAGTTGCTGGGGTTCGGTCGGATTCTGCAACATGTGCTTTTTGTTAGATGATTGGTACTGCATCCAGCTGCAGGTGGATTTGCGGTACCAATAAAATGTTGCTGATCAATGTGGCACTGCAAGGGGGCTTGGCGTGGAGACTTTACTGGTTGCTAAAATATATGTTCTTTTGCTTTGGTGTTGATGTCACTGCTGCCTTCATGAGCGATGCTAAGAGACAATCTAGCGGGTTTAGCGATTGGGCTGGTGATCGCAGATTATGCTCTCTCGTAGCAATCAATACTATTGCCGATAGCAGAACATTTTTATTTTATTTTTTTTTTGCAGGACTAATTAGATTTTCTGCTCTTTGACAGTGAAGCCTTATTACTTCTTCTCAATGATCAAATCCCAATGAATTATATGGATGCTGATTAGTAGACTGATTGAACAACGGACCGAGACTCCACTCAATTGTTATTGATTAGCAAGGCCAAACTAAGAAGTAACAGCGTCAGGTCGAGCAAGACACAAAAAAACATGCAAAGAGACTTACCAATATGATCTAAAAGATTAAGCGTGGAGCTTTTACATATTTTATTTTTTTAATATATTTTATTTATTTATTTATTTTATTAAAATCACTTACAAAGTGAGACATGTGTCTTTTAAATTATTGTAAGCCTTCAATTGCATTACGTTACAGTGTTCTAAAGTAGTTGAGAGTAGCAGGTATCGAAATTAACATAAAAAGTTTTAAAAGTTGAGGGAAGTAAGACTGGAGTGCATATCGCAACAGCTTCAGCGAATTTAAAAAGAAAACTAGAGCAGCCAAACGAGTATCCTGGGCAAACTATTGCTGCAGCATTGAATCCACCACAGAAGCGGCAAGGCTCCGGAAAGTCCTTGCCAAAATTCCCTCTCCCGTAGGGTACCTGTGCAAGGAAGACAATAGCTGAACAGCTAGTAGTCAGGAGACTCTTGACTTGCTCCTTGGAACACACTTTCCGGGATGCACAATCCCAGGAAGCCTGCTACACAGTTCCGATGGAAGCCTCTCCTCACTTTCGAATGAAGAACTGGCTATCATCAGGAAATGTACAAGCACGAATAGAATAGCATGGGCTCTTCAATCCTTCCAACCGTACAGGTCAGCGGGACCGGATGGTATTATACCTGCCATGCTACAAAAGAGCAGTAAAAGGACCGTCCCATGGCTACAGGCAATCTTTCGTGGTTGCTTGACACTTGGACTTGTTCCTGACTGGGAAACCTAGTCACTCCACACCCAAGGACTACAGGCCAATTAGCCTTTCATCTTTTCTTTTGAAAACACTGGAAAGGTTATTGGACCTGCACCTAAGGAACACTCTCGAAACAACCGGTGCTTTGTGTAGTGCACAACATGCATATGTCAAAGGCAGATCCGTGGAGACAGCCCTACATGAAGTAATTAGAATGATCGAGAAATCCCTTAGAGACAAAGAATTTACATTGGGGGCCTTTCTGGACATTGAAGGTGCATTCAACAACCTGAATACTAATACTATTATATCCTCACTTGAGGAGTCAGGTTCATCACAGTTTCTGACAAACTGGGTTAAGACTATGCTTAACAGCAGAGTTATTAACAGCAGCCTAGGGGATTGTGCTATTAAAAAAGGAGTTAATCGCGGAACACCACAAGGGGGAGTCCTATCTCCTCTACTGTGGAATATCTCGATCAACAAAATTCTTAGATCCCTTGTCAGCAGAGGTATTAAGATAGTCGCTTATGCAGATGACATAGTTGTACTAATAACAGGAAAATACCTTTCCACCATTAGAGATATTATGGAATCTGCGTTATCAGAATTATCTAATTGGACGGAACACAACGGTCTTGCGGTTAATCCGGCAAAGACCGAACTCATTCTGTTCACCAGGAAATTTAAGGTACCAAAATGGGACCCACCGAATCTTAAAGGAGTCAGACTTAATCTCTCGACCGAGGCCAAATACCTGGGTGTAGTATTCACCTCCAAATTGAACTGGAAACGGAATACTGAAGAAAGAATGAAGAAAGGACTAAATGCCTTTTATGCATGTAGGAAAACCTTTGGGAAAAACTGGGGCTTACAACCGCAAATTGTGCACTGGCTGTACACCGCGATTGTGAGACCCATTCTTACCTATTGTGGCAGCACTGTCAAAAAATTAAGAGATAGACGAGAGGACTGTCGGTGTAGAGAAGAGAGCTCAGTCAATAGGTTAACGTCGTAGCGAGTAGTCGTGGTTATAGAAGTGTAATAATATTTAAATAAATAAAGAATTATTTGTAATAACATTGTGAAAACTAATTTGTTTATATATTTTATTGACCATCTCTTACAATCTCAGAAGTGGGATTCGGCAGAAACGTTTTTTTTCCTGTTAATTGTTCCGCGCAATCGGCACAGCGCACAGGCATACATACCCAACCCAAGCCGAAGTTTTGCAAGCACAGACGCGCACGGGTTTCTCTCGGTGTGTGTGTGTGTTTTTGTTTTCAGGGCGTACCTTAGACAGTGAGATTCAAATAAGAATTTTTCGCATGCACAAGCATAAAGTAACGCGCAGTTTACTTCGACAATTGTTCATATACTGTTTGACGAAAAAAAAGAACAAAAGAAATAAAAATTCAAAGCGAGTGCAAAATATTCAAGTGAAGGAAATAAAAAAAAAAAGAGACAAAAATTGAAAAAAAGTAAAAGAAAATGAACGACATCGAAATGTACAAAAGTTACACAGCTGCACAACTTAAATCGTGGCTAGCAGCCCTGAAAAGGAAAACAACGGGCAACAAAAGTGAGCTTGTGTTGAGGCTGATGTCTATTCCAGAGAACGAACGTGGGGAATTTCCGGAAATGGAAAACGAGCAAGCAGACGACGAATGCAGAGATAGTGATGACGACTACGAGGACAGCACAGCAGATGGAGTAGGCGCAGATGGAGCAGATACAGACGAAGCAGCGGGTTTCGCAGACGATACAAACGACAGAAACAACGACAAGAAGAAAGATGCCGACGAAACGACGAAGAAGACAGCAAAGAATGACACGAAAGAGTACGCACTATTGAAGAAAGAAATTGAGTTGCTAAGGAAAGAAATCGAAATACTGAAGAGGGAAAACGATATGATCACTAAGGAGAGGCAGATAGATAGTAATTATGAGCGTGCAAAAGAAAGTTATATTAACGTAAAAGATCTTGTAGCCGATTTCTTTGGGAATGGCGACAATTTCACGCATTGGGAATCGCAGCTGATGAACGTTCAAATGACATATCACATGGACGACAACAACATGAGAATTTTAATCTCATCCAAACTAAAAGGAAGGGCCCTCAAATGGTTCCATTCAAGGGCTGATATTATGACGATGCCAGTAACGAAGATGCTGGAAAATATGAAAGAGATTTTCGAAGACCGTACTAGCCGTTTGACTTTAAAAAGATTGTTCGAGTCCAGGAAGTGGCTAACGAGTGAGACCTTCCAGGAATACTTCCATGAGAAGGTTATTCTGGCTAACAAAGTGGCAGTGGAGGAAGAGGAACTTCTTGAATACCTAATCGAGGGGATACCTGATACAAATCTACGATCGCAAGCAAGAATTCAATGCTTTCGCGATAAACTCCAATTGTTGGAGGCATTTAACAAAATAAGCCTCCCGAAATCCTTCACAACGAGAACAACTTCGATGCCATCAACATCGCGACAAGCAGCAGAAGAAACGACCAAACAAATAAGATGTTACAACTGTAACTCTATCGGACACATGGCAGGTGAGTGCCGTAAGCCGAAGAGAGAGCCGGGAGCGTGCCATGTATGCGCACAGATGGGGCATTATGCGGCTACTTGCCCAAAGAAGAAGACGACTCAGCAGATATACCAGGTCCAGCAAGACGAACAAGATGATTTTGTAAGAAATTTTAAGTTTATTTTTAAAGATGAAAACCACATATTTCAATTTTCAGTAGAAGCGTTAATCGACACCGGCAGTCCCGTCAGCCTTATAAGGCATGAATTTTTACCTTTATGTATACTAAAAAAAATTAATAATAATGTAAGCAATTCTAAGTTTGTTGGCATAAATAAAATCCCTTTAACCATAATTGGTAGTGTAGACTTAATTATTGCTTTTTCGGAAAAACAGGTTAAAATGAATTTACTAGTGGTACCATATGATACAATGAGTTACCCAATAATATTAGGCAAAGACTTTTTAAGTTTAACAAATCTCAAATTACAAGTCGTGACAAATGAAGTCGAAACCATCAATAGTAAAAATGAGTTCGAAAATGAATGTTTCAATCTAATGAATATTGAATTTGAAACCGGACATAAAATATTGAAAATGATAATTTGGACCTTATGTCAAAAGAACGTTTCTATAAGATATTAAATGAAAAGTACATGTACAGCGAGCGTCCCGATGAACCCGAGATAAGTTGTCAGATGAAGTTAACTATCAAAGACCAGAAACCATTTCACTGTCCCCCACGAAGACTTTCATATTACGAAAAAGGGCAGGTGCAGGCAATATTAGACAATCTTTTGGAACAACAAATTATTAGGCCGAGTCGATCGGAATACTCATCTCCCATAGTACTGGTAAAAAAAAAGACAGGTGAGCTTCGACTATGTGTCGATTATAGGACTTTAAATAAAGTAACTGCGAAAGACAACTATCCAATTCCTCTGATGGATGACTTATTGGATAGGTTAGCTAATAAAAAAATCTTTACTTTATTAGACTTGAAAAGTGCATTTCATCATATTCACATGTGTGAAGAGTCGGTGAAATATACCTCTTTTATCACACCTCTAGGACAATTTGAACATATAAGGATGCCTTTTGGGTTGAGGAATGCACCATCGGAATTTCAAAGATTTATTAATCTAGTTTTTGATGATTTGATAAGGGCAGGTAAAGTTAATGTGTATATTGATGACATTATGGTATCAACAGAAACGGCAAATGAACATTTGATGATACTAGAACTAGTTTTTAACAGATTGGTGAGAAATAAATTGGAATTAAGAATGGATAAGTGTCAATTCATGAAGTCACAGGTACGATACTTAGGTTATACGATTTCAAAGGAAGGTATTCAACCAGACGCAAGGGGACTAGAGTCAGTGAACAATTTTTCAGTCCCACACAATGTCAAATCAGTGCATAGCTTCCTTGGGTTGTGCTCGTATTTTAGGAGATTCATTGAGTTGTTTTCTCTAACAGCACAACCATTATATAATCTCATCCGAAAGCACGTTAGCTTTCAATTCGGGGAAAAAGAGCTTCAATGTTTCGAAACCCTGAAGACGAAGTTAAGCACCCATACTGGCAATATACCATCCGGATGATGAAATAGAACTCCACTGTGATGCCAGTTCACTGGGTTATGGAGCTATACTTTTACAAAAGAAAGGCGATGGAAAACTGCACCCAGTATTTTACTTTTCAAAAAGAACGACTGACCAAGAATCGAAGTATCATAGTCTTGAGCTTGAAACGCTCGCAATAATTTATGCACTTAGAAGATTTAGAATATACTTTAACCCCATAAATATCAAGATAGTGACGGATTGCAATTCTCTGATGTTGACGCTGAATAAAAAGGAAATCAATCCAAGGATAGCTAGGTGGGCATTGGAAATGCAAAATTATGATTATTATCTCGAGCATCGTTGCGGGGTGAAAATGCAGCACGTAGATGCACTAAGTCGGATGTCGACTATATTAGTATTGGAAGAAAACACTTTCGAACAGAACCTTTCAATCTGCCAATACAAAGATGAAAGTATAAATGAAATAGGAAGACAGTTAGAGGAGGCTGAAAGTAAGTTTTACGAAATGAGAAATGGGTTAGTCTATAGGAAGGTAGGAGGAACAATCTTATTTTTTGTACCAAAAGATATGGAACTGAATGTGCTGAGGATGTACCATGATGACATGGGTCACATGGGATGTGATAAAGTTTCAGATACGATAATGAAGACATACTGGTTTCCAAAACTGAGGGCAAAGGTTAAACACCACATTGCGAATTGTCTCAAGTGTATCGCTTTTTCACCGAAAACCGGAAAACATGAGGGACTCTTGCACAATATTCCCAAGGGAAATGTCCCCTTCGATACGATACATATTGATCATTTTGGTCCGGTATTAATGAAGAACGCAAAGAAGAAACATGTGTTGTTAGTGATAGATGCGTTCACTAAACACGTGAAGCTATACGCGGTTCGAACGACAGGTACTAACGAAGTCTTAAGTAGTTTACGATCATATTTCGGCTTTTACAGTCGCCCTAAGACGATAGTATCAGACCGAGGAAGTGCTTTCACTTTAAAGGATTTCGCAAAATTCCTTAAAGATAATAACGTGCGCCACATAAAGATTGCAACTGCTTCACCACAAGCTAATGGACAGGTAGAGCGAGTTAATAGAAGTTTGGCACCGATGATAGCTAAACTAACGAATGCGGGATCTTATTTATCATTAGATAGTGTATTACCGACAATCGAATACACGCTAAATAATACAATACATCGAAGCATTGGAATGACGCCGAGCGAACTGCTTTTCGGTGTTAAACAAAGAGGAGTAGTTATTGATTTTTTAAAAGAAAGTTTGGACGAATATATAATAGGAAAAGATGATGAAAGAAATTTTAAAGAAATAAGAACTAGGGCAGCAGAGAGGATAACTAAAAGTCAGGAGTATAATAAACAGTTAAAGGATCGACGTAGGGTCGAAAGGAAATACAAGGAAGGAGATTATCTTATGGTGAAAAACTTTATAAGTAAGCCAGGCATTTGCAAAAAGATTGCTCCAAAATACAAAGGACCATATAGAGTAGCGAAAGTCCTATCTAACGATAGGTATTTATTAAGGGATGTTGAGGGATTTCAAATTAGTCAGGTACAGTACGAAGGGATATGGGAAGTAGCGAACGTAAAACCGTGGGTGGACTATAGATCGTGTAACATAAACGAAATCGGGACGATTGCTAATCAGGACGGTCGAATTTTGGCAAGGTGCAGAGAATCGCTTGCTTGGGTATAACAGGTGCAATTAAATCCACACCACAACTAGGCCTGGAAACGTTATTGAACCTGCAACCCATTGAGCTATTCACTAAGAACGTGGCAGCCAAAGCCGCTCTCAGATTAAGAGAGAACAAAACTTGGAAGCCTGGTTACTGCGGACACTCAAGCATACTTGAAATCTTTGATCGAAAGGGACTCATGTCACTTACAGATTACGAGAAACTCAGATATGACTTTGAGAAAAATTTCAGAATCACTATACCCAAAAGACAGGACTGGAACTCACCCAGTACCATCATTAGAGGTATATACGTCTACACGGATGGTTCAAAAACAGAAAATGGTACAGGAGCCGGCGTATTCTCAGAAAGACTTGCTATTAACCAGTCGTTTCGACTGACTGATCACTGTAGCGTCTTCCAAGCTGAGATCTATGCGGTTAAGAAAGCAGCACAGACTATCCTATCGATGGGACTACCAGCAATGGAAATAACCATCTGTGTTGACAGTCAAGCAGCACTCAAAGCAATCGGCTCTAACCTTGTTAATGCGAAATGTGTTACAGATTGCCTTTTGGCACTTAGGGCTATACGGCATCACTCAGTTCTACTCTGCTTGGTTCCTGGACACGTTGGGGTGGAAGGGAACGAAAAAGCGGATGAATTGGCCAGATACGGCTCTGATATGAACCCTCAACTTGCGGACGGAGAGGTGCTACCGCCTTTTAACACTGCTAAGACTTTTATTGACAGCGTCACCACGCAACTGGCTAAGGAACAATGGAGCAACACCATCGGTTGCGTCATAACCCGCAGTCTGTGGCCTGTGGTTGACACCAAAAGATCAAAGCTCCTAGTCTCTTTTAACAGAAGCCAAATCCGGATGCTCGTAGGGGTTCTAACCGGACACTGCACCATAGGAAACATGGCTAAAAGGCTGGGAGTTCTTGCAAATGACTTCTGCAGAAGCTGCAGAGACGAAGAGGAAATTGAGTCCGTGGAACATCTTCTATGCCACTGCCCAGCTTTACAAGAACGCCGCTCATCCTGTATGGGAGCAAGGTTCTTCGAAAGTTTGGACGACTTGGCTGGGGTACCTCTATCAGACATAAAACTATTCCTCAACAGATCGAAGTGGTTTTGTTAGCCACATGTCCTTACATGTATGAACAGGGTATTCGTCCTGCACTGCTTCCGGGTGAAAATTTGCATCTGATGCAAAACTGCCCTCCCAACCTAACCTAACCTAACCTGAGGGTGAATTAAATAATCTACAAAAAATCATAAGGATCTGAGTAAATTTGATTTGATTTAATATTGTTATAATACTATGTGTAACTATTTGCCAAATACATAAAAAGTCAGGTTTTAAAACGAGTTGTATCTCCGATTCTTCTCAGCGCAATTGGTAGGGAGTTCCAGAGGCGAATGACGTGAACAAAAAATTGTCGTCCCGTTGTAAGATAACGATATCGAGGTGTGGTTAAAACAAATGAATGTGCCGATTGAGGGAAATTAATTCTGTTGTGAAGATACTCAGGCTGTTTAGTTTTGATGACTTTGTGCAGGAAGGACAACGATCGAAATTTCATTAGGCTATCGAGACTGCAGCCACATATACTCTTGGAAGACGCAGAAACATGATCGTAGTAACGCAGACTGTAAACATAACGAGCAATATTATTATATGTCACGTTCAATTTGCGATTGGTCTCATAATCAGTGTGGCAAAAAACTTCGCACCCGTATAATAACACTGGTAGTAAGAGCGTTTTAGCAAGTAGTAGTTTTATCTGTTTAGGAATAAAGCTTTGGGTCACTCGAAGAGTACGTAAGCTCCCATATATCTTACCAGCAGCGCTGTTGATATGATCGTTCCAAGTTAAGGTACGATTGAATAATAGCCCGAGATTTTTTGCTGTGTGCACATACGCTATAGGGACATCGCCAAGTTTTAGGGGAGGTAAAGTTGATATATCAAACAACTTTTTGTATATAGGAAGTGATTTTGACTTCAGGGGATTCAAAACAAGGCAGTTGCTTTGAGACCACTGTAAAATTGATGACAAGTCCGAATTCATTAAAGCAATAGCCTCTTCATTATCGACAAAAGGTCGGCTTATTATAAGTTGTACGTCATCCGCATATAGATGAATTGAGCAGTATTTGATGATTTGCGGAAGTTCGTTGACATATAGCGTGAATAGAATTGGTCCAAGGATTGAGCCCTGAGGTACTCCAGTAGGATTATGAAGAAAATTTGACGACTTGTCATTTATTTCAACACGTTGTTGTCTCTGACTCAGTTAGGAGAGGATCAGCTTTGAGGACTCCTCAGAGAATCCAAAATAAATTTGCAGTTTTTTATGTAGAATTGAGTGATTAACTGTGTCAAAGGCCTTGGAAAAGTCTAGGAGCGTCAAAAAACTTACATTTTTACTGCACGTATTTCATCTGTGACACAAAGTAAAGCTGAAATGCAGCTGCGCTGCGGACGAAAACCAGACTGACGATTATTCAGTAAGTTGTGCGTCGACAAATATTTATGTATTTGTTTTTGCACAGCTTTTTCAAAAACTTTAGAAAAGTATGGAAGAATAGCAATAGGTCGAAACTCCATATCAGTGCCTGTCTTCTTCTTAGGTATAGGAATAATTTGCGACTTCTTTCACTCCACGGGAAATTCAGAGGTTGTTAGGATGGTATTAAAAATATAAATAATGTAGGGTAAAATATATGGGAGCAAGATTTTAATGAATCTAGGATTGATCAAATCAAGCCCAGTGGCATTCGACTTTATTGACAAAATTGACTCGACAACGTCCTTCTCATAAAGTTTTTCGAAGATAAAGGTACTATTTACACTAGACAGGTACGTATGGTCAAAAGAAGATGGAAGCTTATCATTAAATGGAGGCGTTGAAATAATTTTTTTATTAAGCGCATTGCAGTCGATGTCACCTGGAGTTTTCAAAGGATCCCTCCCAATACCTAATTTCTTCAAGTTATTCTATAGTTTTTTTCCAGGGGTAAAAGAACTGAATTTATTATCATAGAATTTCTTTTTTCCCATTCTAATTTTCGTAACAACTTGATTGCGCAAGGTACGATAAGTTTTTTGAAGAGTGTCCAGTTTATATCGCTTCCATTGACTGTAGGCGACATCACGTTTTGACATCAAGGCAATAATGTCCCCATTCAGCCAAGGCAGAGAATTACATATGCTTAATAGTTTTTGTTTTTAAAGGCACATGTTTCTCAAATAGCGCATTTACATTGTGCTGAAAGAAATCTACTTGCTCATTTACTCCATGCATATAGTAAATAGAGTTCCAGTCATTAGAGAAAATGTCGTTTACCAAGTCAAACGGTTTTAGATATCTAAAATCTCTGTACTGAATATTTTCTTCATTTACTAATGGAAAGAGATCAATACTAATATGATTGTATGGCCGGTAAACAGAACCGACTAAGATACTCTCGTTATTACATACAACATTAACAAACACAAATTCAAAAGGGCAGTTAGGAATCTCATCTGATTTACAAACAGCGTAATCCATCACGCACATAAACAGCAGCACCTCCGCCATAAACTAAGTATTAAATAGACCGTCAGCTCCCGCGCACCTACCCGATTCCGCCCTCAAATTTTGTAAAGAAAATTCTCTCTTAAATTTCCTATCTGTGAATACGTGTGAAGCAGCAAAAAAAGAAATTCTAATTGGCGGGAGAAGTAAAAAAAATAATGACACTCAGCAGTGTTCCTACATAGTAGTATTTCTACCTTTTTGTGGGAATTACGATTTCCGAAAAGCCTTCCATGCGTTAAATGAAAAAACATCAAAATTGTGTGAATCTCAACAATTTGACTAGAAAACATTCAAATTACATTTCACCATGAATATCAACGCACTAAATGTACATAAAAAGGAGATTTTCCTCTAGCAACAATTTCTAGTACCAAAAAAATGCATTATAATGTTTGAAAACTGCGATTTTTATACTCAAGAATAATTTAATGTGATTTTCTTTCCGAACAATACAAATTTTACTTTTAAAGTACGGTTTGTTTCATTAAAAAATCGAGGGAATTTGAGTTTAGGGAAAAGGGAACATTTAATACGCTTCGTGGGAAAAATAAAGAGAGAGCGCTAAAAACACTGCTGAGAGTTAGTGTATTTTGTGAGTTTCTGTCAACTGATGGATGCGTTCTGAGAGTTTAAATTCGTTGTTTTAATTCACCACGAAAACATGTATTTTACAAAATGCATAAAGCGAATGTAATCAATATGAATAAATAAAGGAATAAAGTGTGAAAAATGCATTCGTTAAAATAAAATAAGTTATTTTTGTTCCTATAATTATTGTGTCTGTTTTCGTTGGTTGTTGTTGGTAAAAAATTATTTCGCCTAAAATGTCGACAGAAAAACGGTAACCAATATAAAGATAAGCATTGATTAAGAACATTCAAATATGCTCTAGGGAAAAGATATACACATTTCTGTGTGGGTATGATTTTTGAGTTATACTGCGCGTAATAATAACAAATTTAATATCTACTTTAAAATTACGGAAGCTCACATTTGCGAAATTTGTATGGAAGATATAACCACTGTCAACTACTCGTACTTAAATTTAGTAAGGCCCAATCTTTTCATGAGGATTCCGTTTATTAATTGAAAACAAAAAAAAAAAATAAAATTTATTAAAAAATTTGATACAATTGAAATAATTAAAAATTACATTTGAAATTAATTGCGTGAGCCCAGAATATTAATAATTTTGTTTTATAAAAAGAAAAAGTCGAATAGACCCAATCAACGAAAATTTATTTTCTTTAAAATGTATACGGGAAAGAACGAAACTTTAAATATAGATATAGGTATAGGTACCTACATTGGAAATAAACATGTTTACTGATTTGTACCCTGTGCCCATGTTCTGTAATTAAAGGGTGATTTTTTAGCTGGTTTGGTTTTGACAGCTGACGTGTGTTTAGTACCTTGTGTCACTGTCAAACAGTTTTAGTTTGGTTTGCAATTTAACCATGGTTCGTCTTACAAATGAACAACGCTTGCAAATTATTGAATTTTACTATCAAAATTCGTGCTCGGTTCGAAATGTTCATCGCGCGCTTTTTTATCGAAAAATTGTGTTCAGCGATGAGGCTCATTTTTGGTTGAATGGGTACGTAAATAAGCAAAATTGCCGCATTTGGAGTGAAGATCAGCTACCAATGCATCCCGAAAAAGCCACTGTTTGGTGCGGTTTATGGGCCGGCGGCATTATTGGGCCATATTTCTTCAAAGATGATGCGAATCGCAGCGTTACTGTCAATGGTGAACGCTACCGAGCGATGATAACAAACTTTTTTTTGCCCGAAATGGAAGTTCTTTCACGTTTCGGGCCGGTCAATTGGCCGCCTAGATCGTGCGATTTGACACCATTAGATTATTTTTTGTGGGGGTATGCCAAGGCTAATGTGTATAGGGACAAGCCCGCTTCGATTGACGCACTGGAAGCCAACATCCATGCATTCATTCGTGAGATACCGGCCGATATGTGTGAAAGAGTATGCCAAAATTGGACTCAGCGGATGGGCTACCTGAGACGCAGCCGCGGTCAACATTTGCATGAAATTATCTTTAAACATTAAATTGCAAGGTTCAAACTATCGATTCAAATAAATATTTTATTCATTTTTTCGAATTTTTTGTGTTTTTTTTTTTTAAAAAGTTCTAAACCTCTTAAAAAATCAGCCTTTATAACATCGATATATTTATCACAAAAACGATATGAATTGAAAGAAAATGCTTAAAAAGTATCGATGCGAAAATTTATTTACTTAACTCAGGAGCATTTTCTTTCAATTCATATCGTTTTTGTGATAAATATATCTATGTGATAATAACAGAACATGGGCACTGATATGTCTCACACATTTAAGTTTTGCTGCTTACAATTTTCTTTCAATTCCTTAAATTAATAAGTTTTTTTTATTTTTGTCAATGATTCATAAGTTTAACGACTTCCATTTTTTACAACAAAAATGTAAACATCCCGCACTATATAGATTATCTAGGTAAAATGAAAGAAATCTAATAATGTATACCTACCATGCGTTTTAATATAATTTGGTACTAAATTCACCACACCATACCCACCGTTTTCTTAACACGCCCCGATAACGGGCAATTATTTGAATTTTTTCCAATGTTACCACAGAATGAAGTGTCAGGCAGCTGTCAGGTTAGTATGTGCAAGTGTATGCGTGCGTCTAATTTACTTTAACATTGGCACACATACTTTGGCACATAGTAACACCGAAAACAGCTTGTAGGCAAATTCTCTTAAGTTGAAAGAGCTGACGGTCTATTTAATACTTAGTTTATGACCTCCGCCGCACTGAAATTTCCTGTCCGCACGAAAGAGCCTAAAGCCATCCAACCAGTAAGCATTATCCATTATATTTTTCTGAGCACTCAGAATTCTAATCAAATTTGTGTTCTTGCTTGATTGCTTGACATAAGAACTATTGGGGATCATAGTGGCAAATGAGACAGAATCGGATACACACAAAAATATAAAAATAAAATAAACTCGTATACAGCAAAGAAGAGCAACAAACAAGAGTATATGGCAAAAAATTACAAACAAATTACACAATTTACAGACTACTTTTTGATACATTACAAATACAATAGAATAATTTGAATTAAAATGTGAGACAAAGAACGAATGTTGGATTTCAAGTCTACTGGTCATTGTTTGCTAAAAAATTTGGATGTCTACGTACGGCAGCATATAGTGAATCAATGTTGTTAATGGCATAGCTTTCCTCATTGGCAGACAGCTTAAAAAAAACAGAGCCGCGACTCGTGTACACCGAATACAGCTGATAATTTCTTCGCATGTTTATGGCACGCTGCAAGAGAATACGGGTGTTTTTGGTTAAGCTTTCATTCAGAAAACAGGCGTGATTTGATTGCAGTCCAAAATCACGAAGGCAGAGTTGTTGTTGTGGTTGCCCTTTTCAAAAAACCGCTACAGCTTTGATAAGAATGTTTCTCTCCTGGATACTATTAAACTTGAGTACAATCGGCGATGCCGCGTTTTTTGTTTTGTTAGTTAGCTGTTGGGAGCGAAAAATGCTCTTTAAGGTGGGGGATCTGCAGTTGACAGTTAAGCAAAGCTGATTGAAGAGCGACATTAAGTTTTCATCAAGGACGCTGCTACCTTCTTCTTCTCCACAGCGTCGAGCTGTTGTTGTAGCTCATTTAATTTTGAGTTAAGAGCGTGATTGTCAGCTGGTTTTGCCTCGATGGAGTCAACTCGGTGAACAATGTCAGCAATTGCATTATTTACGGCACCAAGTTGTTCAGTAGAAGTGAGTGTATCGGTTGAATTGGCTCCAATGCACTCCACTCTCTGAACAATATCATTTACTGCTTTGTCAACCTTCTCCAAACGTTCACTCCAAATGCGCTCAGTCTGTTCTATTTTTGAGAATAATTCAAAACGGATTTTAGAGATCTCAACGGTTATACGATTGATGATGGTGTCAGTGTGCAGTGATGCCAGATTACAAGATATATCTTTTTATTTCAAGATTTTTGGGATCCTAAATAGGTGCAAGACTTTTTACCTTAAATTCATCAAATTTCTAGATATTTGATATCAAGAATTTTCGAATTTTTTTTACATTAAAACAACCTTTTCTATTGAAGAAACCCGTATTCTATTAACTCCATTATTACGAGTAATGTGAGTCGAACAGAGCCCATGTACAGTTTCTGTTTTACTAACGTTTCCTACAACACTAAATAAACATAAATTTCAACAAATTTGATAAAATAACCGATGTAATATGTTTTTGGAAAAAATTATTTGTAAAAACAGCCGATGGAAACTTCACATATCCAATTTTAAAAGATTTTTAATATAAAACAAGAAAATCGTAATCGGTTGACTGCTGAAACAGTTGAAAATTTAATCTTTACAAATGATTTGTGGCCCTTTAATGGAGCAAAGTGCTATGATTCTAATATAAGCAATGAAGTTCTGTCATTATACCCTCCAGAGGAAGGTATATTCACTTTGCCAATACATTTGTAACGCAAAGAAGGAGTCACCGGAGACCTCATAAAGTATATATATTCTGAATCAGGATCACATTCTGAATCGATTTAGCCATGTCCGTCTGTCTGTCTGTCTGTCTGTCTGTCTGTCTGTTGAAAGCACGATAGCGCCCAAAGTAATTGACGTAGGTGAATGAAATTTGGTGAAAGGACTTCTTTTTATCGGCGTCAGGTTGGTATTGAAAATGGGCTATGTCGGTCAAGTAGTTCTGGTACCTCCCATACAAAACCAATATTGGACCCATATGTCTCTCTGTCTGTTGAAAGCACGATGGCGCCCAAAGTAATCGACGTAGGTGAATGAAATTTGGTGAAATCACTTCTTTTTATCGGCGTCAGGTTGGTATTGAAAATGGGCTATGTCGGTCAAGTAGTTCTGGTACCTCCCATACAAAACCAATATTGGACCCATGCCTCTCTGTCTGTTGAAAGCACGATAGCGCCCAAAGTAATTGACGTAGGTGAATGAAATTTGGTGAAAGGACTTCTTTTTACCGGCGTCAGGTTGGTATTGAAAATGGGCTATGTCGGTCAAGTAGTTCTGGTACCTCCCATACAAAACCAATATTGGACCCATGCCTCTCTGTCTGTTGAAAGCACGATAGCGCCCAAAGTAATTGACGTAGGTGAATGAAATTTGGTGAAAGGACTTATCTTTATCGGCGTCAGGTTGGTATTGAAAATGCGCTATGTCGGTCAAGTAGTTCTGGTACCTCCCATACAAAACCAATATTGGACCCATATGTCTCTCTGGCTGTTGAAAGCACGATAGCGCCCAAAGTAATTGACGTAGCTGAATGAAATTTGGTGAAAGGACTTCTTTTTATCGTCGTTAGGTTGGTATTGAAAATGGGCTATGTCGGTCAAGTAGTTCTGGTACCTCCCATACAAAACCAATATTGGACCCATGCCTCTCTGTCTGTTGAAAGCACGATAGCGCCCAAAGTAATTGACGTAGGTGAATGAAATTTGCTGAAAGGACTTATCTTTATCGGCGTCAGGTTGGTATTGAAAATGCGCTATGTCGGTCAAGTAGTTCTGGTACCTCCCATACAAAACCAATATTGGACCCATATATCTCTCTGGCTGTTGAAAGCACGATAGCGCCCAAAGTAATTGACGTAGGTGAATGAAATTTGGTGAAAGGACTTCTTTTTATCGGCGTCAGGTTGGTATTGAAAATGGGCTATGTCGGTCAAGTAGTTCTGGTACCTCCCATACAAAACCAATATTGGACCCATGCCTCTCTGTCTGTTGAAAGCACGATAGCGCCCAAAGTAATTGACGTAGGTGAATGAAATTTGGTGAAAGGACTTATTTTTATCGGCGTCAGGTTGGTATTGAAAATGCGCTATGTCGGTGAAGTAGTTCTGGTACCTCCCATACAAAACCAATATTGGACCCATGCCTCTCTGTCTGTTGAAAGCACGATAGCGCCCAAAGTAATTGACGTAGGTGAATGAAATTTGGTGAAAGGACTTATTTTTATCGGCGTCAGGTTGGTATTGAAAATGCGCTATGTCGGTCAAGTAGTTCTGGTACCTCCCATACAAAACCAATATTGGACCCATGCCTCTCTGTCTGTTGAAAGCACGATAGCGCCCAAAGTAATTGACGTAGGTGAATGAAATTTGGTGAGAGAACTTATTTTTATCGTCGTTAGGTTGGTATTGAAAACCTGCTATGTCGGTCAAGTAGTTCTGGTACCTCCCTCACAAAACCAATTTTGCATGACTTGTATGCAGTGGAGGGTATCAAAGCATCGGCCAGGCCGATGATAACACTTTTACTTGTTTTTATTCAAATTTGTTAAAAAATCTATCTACCTTCTAAAATTTGTCGAAAAAAATATACATAAAAGTTTATTTCAAGTACTTCAAAATTGTATGTTATATTTCGTTCTTCTTCTATTTTGAAAAAAAATCTTGAAAAAAAGATTTTTAATATCGGAAAAACAAGATTTTTAGATTTTTCATCTGGTAACACTGTCAGTGTGTTCACTCAGATGCTCTTCGAGTGTTGCAAGAGTCAAGTGGCCATCACTAACGCTGCTCTTCTTTTTCATAACTTTATGTGCTGAATGAGTCAACCGTGTTGTTAAACGTGGTGCCGAAAGAGGGGTTATTGTTGAGTTTCTTTTGATCGCGTGTTAGGCATTGTTTGTATGATGGAGAACAATGATTCGATTTTGATTTTCTTAATTAACTTTTACTTCTCTTGTTACTGTGGTGATATTTATACCCTCCACAGGAAGGTATATTCACTTTGCCCATACATTTGTAACGCCAAGAAGGAGTCACCGGAGACCTCATAAAGTATATATATTATGAATCAGGATCACATTCTGAATCGATTTAGCCATGTCCGTCTGTCTGTCTGTCTGTCTGTCTGTCTGTCTGTCTGTCTGTCTGTCTGTCTGTCTGTCTGTTGAAAGCACGATAGCGCCCAAAGTAATTGACGTAAGTGAGCGAAATTTGGTGAAAGGACTTCTTTTTATCGGCGTCAGGTTTTTATTGAAAATGGGCTATGTCGGTCAAGTAGTTCTGGTACCTCCCATACAAAACCAATATTGGACCCATGCCTCTCTGTCTATTGAAAGCACGATGGCGCCAAAAGTAATTGACGTAGCTGAATGAAATTTGGTGAGAGCACTTATTTTTATCAGCGTCAGGTTGGTATTGAAAATGGGCTATGTCGGTCAAGTAGTTCTGGTACCTCCCATACAAAACCAATATTAGACCCATGTGTCCCTCTTTCCGTTGAAAACACGATAGCGTCCAAAAGAATCAACCTAGGTGAATGAAGTTTTGTGAAAGGACTTCTTCTATCGTCGGTAGGTTGGTATTAAAAATGGGCTATGTCGGTCAAGTAGTTCTGGTATTTTGCATGACTTGTGTGCAGTGGAGGGTATCAAAACATCGGCCAGGCCGATGATAACACTTTTACTTGTTATACCCTCCAGAGGAAGGTATATTCGCTTTGCCAATACATTTGTAACGCAAAGAACGAGTCACCGGAGACCTCATAAAGTATATATATTCTGAATCAGGATCACATTCTGAATCGATTTAGCCATGTCCGTCTGTCTGTCTGTCTGTCTGTCTGTCTGTTGAAAGCACGATAGCGCCCAAAGTAATTGACGTAGGTGAATGAAATTTGGTGAAAGGACTTATTTTTATCGGCGTCAGGTTGGTATTGAAAATGCGCTATGTCGGTCAAGTAGTTCTGGTACCTCCCATACAAAACCAATATTGGACCCATGCCTCTCTGTCTGTTGAAAGCACGATAGCGCCCAAAGTAATTGACGTAGGTGAATGAAATTTGGTGAGAGAACTTATTTTTATCGTCGTTAGGTTGGTATTGAAAACCTGCTATGTCGGTCAAGTAGTTCTGGTACCTCCCTCACAAAACCAATTTTGCATGACTTGTATGCAGTGGAGGGTATCAAAGCATCGGCCAGGCCGATGATAACACTTTTACTTGTTATGTGTTTTATTTTTCGTTTTATGGGTAGTTTATTTTATTCATATGTGTTTTATTATTTTACTAGCCAAAATCAATTTAAGCTAAAACTATTACTTTCATCAGACTAATGATACGGAGCTGTCGAACTGTCCTTTACGAGAATTGCGAAATGAAAGAGAGTTAACACTGGAGGGTTTTGGCTGCCAACCACGCTTTTCTCATCTTTACTTCATTTCCTTTCTTTCTTTGACGTTTTCTTTTTTTTTTACAAAATCAGTCGATTCTGTAGGCAAGGTAGATATTCTATTACCATTGTTTACCTTTCTTTTCTTTTTTTTTTGTACTTGGTAATATAGTGCGCTCAAAACATCGCAAGCCAAACCGAAATCGTACAATATTTTCCTTTATCTTTTTAGTGCATACTTATAGAGTTTTATTTTCGTAACATATGTTATAATGCAAAAACTTATCGCATCCATGTTTTCTTTGGTTTAATTATTAATTAAAAGACCAAATAAATTTGCAGTTAATGAGAACGATAACAATAGCAGAAGTAACTCTGATAATAACATCAATACAAACCGGTAAAGGCTACACCACTCTGAACTTAGGGCCAGTAGAAATAATAAATAATAGCCAGACTATTTTAAATAAATAATTGACACTAAGCGAATATAATCAACAATTGCATTGATAGAAGTAAATTTGCAGGCTTTACAGCTAACAACTAATACAGAAATACAGAACGAAATATTTAAAATCAAAACAAAACTTCAAGCAATTATACCACTCAGAAGACAGAAAAGAAGACTTCTAAACTTAATAGGAACAGCACATAAATGGTTGTTTGGGACAATGGACGACAATGACAGACAAGACATCCTCGAACATATGAAAGTAGTAGATACTAATAATCATCACAGATAGACTTTTACAAACTTGAATATGCTAGAATAGGACTTTTGAAATTCGACGAAGATAGAGTTATTATAGCTGTTAAATTACCGAGAGATTACATTACGACCCAACTTAAAATGATACCCATTCCGAATGATAAGCAAAAAAGAAATAGACATCGAAGACATCTACAACTTATAGAAATAAATAACCTACAATATGAATACAATATTAATAACATTTATTTAAAAGAACTGAAGTTTAGCCGTTCATGTATAGCACAAAATGCATGTACTTATCGCTATAATGCAGTACCAAATATAATTAAGATTGATGATAATACCATTATATGCACAAACTTAGAAAAGGAATTCATAATCAATCAATGTGACGATAGACAAATAAACCTTACTGGAAACTTTATAATAAATATAAACAATTGTTCTATTAAAACACTTAATATAACTATTGTTAATTATCAATTAGAATTTATTCAAAAATTTCATTATGAAGATGAAGAAAAACTAAACATAACAGAAAAATTAAACTTTAAAGAAATTTAATCAAAAAAACAAATTGAAAATGTAAAATACATTAAAGAATTAAAATACCATAGAACCATTAATTATGCACAGGGGCACGTGCCCCACCCCCAGACACAGGCCAGTCGAAAAAAAAAACAGTAACAATTGTATACCAACTTTATTATTACTGCTTCCTCATTCCATAATGAAAATATACCAGACACTTCGCCTATAGGCAAAAATAACAAGTAAAAGTGTTATCATCGGCCTGGCCGATGTTTTGATACCCTCCACTGCATACAAGTCATGCAAAATTGGTTTTGTGAGGGAGGTACCAGAACTACTTGACCGACATAGCCCATTTTCAATATCAACCTGACGCCGATAAAAAGAAGTCCTTTCACCAAATTTCGTTCACCTACGTCAATTACTTTGGGCGCTATCGTGCTTTCAACAGACAGAGAGACATGTGGGCCCAATATTGGTTTTGCATGGGAGGTACCAGAACTACTTGACCGACATAGCCCATTTTCAATACCAACCTGACGCCGATAAAAAGAAGTCCTTTCACCAAATTACATTCACCTGCGCCAATTACTTTGGCCGCTATCGTGCTTTCAACAGACGGAGAGACACATGGGTCCAATATTGGTTTTGTATGGGAGGTACCAGAACTACTTGACCGACATAGCCCATTTTCAATACCAACCTGACGCCGATAAAAGGAAGTCCTTTCACCAAATTTCATTCACCTACGTCAATTACTTTGGGCGCTATCGTGCTTTCAACAGACAGACAGACAGAAAGACAGACAGACAGACAGACAGACGGACATGGCTAAATCGATTCAGAATGTGATCCTGATTCAGAATATATATACTTTATGGGGTCTCCCGTGACTCCTTCTTGGCGTTGCAAATGTATTGGCAAAGTGAATATACCTTCCTCTGGAGGGTATAAAAATAGCTTTTCCAACAAATGATGATAATCAAGACGAAAAGTTACCCTCTATGTCTGCATATGCTAGAATGTGAATCTTGGCGTGCGTGAAATTTATGTGCACGTATCTCCTTATGCAGAATCAAGCGCGTAAACGCATGCGTAAAATATGCACGTATACACATGATTTCTAGCTTTAAGCCTAATGCGGACCTGTTTCGGAACGAAATCTGCGAAAAATCTGCAAAAAGGCGGCGGAAAATAATTTGTGGAGAATCCCATCAGCTGATACACAAATAGCAGTGTTAGCAGCGCTGGCTATTTATCTCTGATTTGGCTACTCTAACTTTTCACTGGTTCCTTAAAATTGTCATTTGGGATTTATCCAAATTTATGTTATTCACTCCGAAGTTTAGCGGTTTTTAGGAATTACCGGCTTAGGAATTTGTAAAAAAAAATCATACTTCTATTGCGGACGTACTCTTTTCGTATAGGTGACTAAAACTTTCTAAAAGGTTATGTCGTTTTCGAATGGGCATTTCAGATTTTTGCTGCCAAACATTAAATCCGATTTGTACTGGTTCTTTTGTATATTGATTTGGCCGCAAAAAACACTTGTTTTTCATGTACACTGGGAATCTATTGTAATTGATTTTCACACATTTATACCAACCAATTTCGAAAATATTTAATATGAAAACTAGTTTCCTTAGACGTTTTTATTTTGTTAACATTGGAAAATGGGCGCAGGGTCATAAGTCCACAGGCCAAAAGTCCACAATGGACTTTTGACCCACCTAGGTGGGTTATAAGTCCACAAATCCATTGTGGACTCATAACCCACCGAGGTGAGCCAAAAGTTCACATTAATTTGGGCCATAGGTTCACAATTTTAAAATAAAAGTAAGCCATAAGTCCACAATTATCCATATGACGAAAAAATTAATTAAAACAAGTTACACGTGTTACATAAAATTCTGCAAGGCTAGCTTGATTTACGGCACATAGTTCAAAACAATATCCAAAATATGTGATGCCCTTCATCCACATCCTGACCAATCAGATATGTTGAAAAGGATGCAACTAATTAATTCTTGTTGACGGCACCTTTAATGTTCTTCCATTAGGTGAATGAAAGCAATTATTAGTTGTCTGTGTAGCACATTCAGAGCATGTATGTATACGGAGCATTACTTAATTATTCTTAAAGTTAATTAAAAAGTTCGTGTTCATTGTTCAAAATAATTTTATAATAATTACAGTATTTTATTTAAACACGAAAAGTTTTTAAAAAACAATTTATAATTTTTAATTTATTTGTGAATTGTTCCAAAAATTTATAAAGTTATTTTGAAAAATTCGCGCGAATTTTTCAAAATAACTTTATAAATTTTTGGAACAATTCACAAACTTTTTAATATAAATTGTTTTTGAAAAACTTTTCGTGTTTAAATAAAATACTGTAAAAATCTATAAAGCGAATTTATTATTATATTTTTTACCTACAATAACTTTTTTTCGGGTAAACAAAAACGCGCTTCAACAACTTCCTTTGATAGACTCTTATCAGCAAGTGAAGGCTTACCGATATACTCTGAGATTAAAATATTAAACAAACATCAACACCAAACTGAAAATAAGATCTGCCTGAAAAGTACTAACAACTAATTTCTCAACTCCTTGTATGCTTGTGTATTTGTTTATATTTTGTGTCAATCCGCTCCTAAAATATTGTTCAAGAGACACATTATAGTCTAAGAGAGAATCAAAGAAAACCTCGTAATTTTGTTGTACTTTAAATTATGAGAGTTGTGGACAATGACCCACCATAGTGAGCCATAAGACCACAGTCAGTGAGTCAAAAGTCCACAAGAATTTTGTGTGGACTTTTGGCTCACATAGGTGCGCCCATTTTGGCGCAGGGTCATAAGTCCACAGGCCAAAAGTCCACAATGGACTTTTGACCCACCTAGGTGGGTTATAAGTCCACAAATCCATTGTGGACTCATAACCCACCGAGGTGAGCCAAAAGTTCACATTAATTTGGGCCATAGGTTCACAATTTTAAAATAAAAGTAAGCCATAAGTCCACAATTATCCATATGACGAAAAAATTAATTAAAACAAGTTACACGTGTTACATAAAATTCTGCAAGGCTAGCTTGATTTACGGCACATAGTTCAAAACAATATCCAAAATATGTGATGCCCTTCATCCACATCCTGACCAATCAGATATGTTGAAAAGGATGCAACTAATTAATTCTTGTTGACGGCACCTTTAATGTTCTTCCATTAGGTGAATGGAAGCAATTATTAGTTGTCTGTGTAGCACATTCAGAGCATGTATGTATACGGAGCATTACTTAATTATTCTTAAAGTTAATTAAAAAGTTCGTGTTCATTGTTCAAAATAATTTTATAATAATTACAGTATTTTATTTAAACACGAAAAGTTTTTAAAAAACAATTTATAATTTTTAATTTATTTGTGAATTGTTCCAAAAATTTATAAAGTTATTTTGAAAAATTCGCGCGAATTTTTCAAAATAACTTTATAAATTTTTGGAACAATTCACAAACTTTTTAATATAAATTGTTTTTGAAAAACTTTTCGTGTTTAAATAAAATACTGTAAAAATCTATAAAGCGAATTTATTATTATATTTTTTACCTACAATAACTTTTTTTCGGGTAAACAAAAACGCGCTTCAACAACTTCCTTTGATAGACTCTTATCAGCAAGTGAAGGCTTACCGATATACTCTGAGATTAAAATATTAAACAAACATCAACACCAAACTGAAAATAAGATCTGCCTGAAAAGTACTAACAACTAATTTCTCAACTCCTTGTATGCTTGTGTATTTGTTTATATTTTGTGTCAATCCGCTCCTAAAATATTGTTCAAGAGACACATTATAGTCTAAGAGAGAATCAAAGAAAACCTCGTAATTTTGTTGTACTTTAAATTATGAGAGTTGTGGACAATGACCCACCATAGTGAGCCATAAGACCACAGTCAGTGAGTCAAAAGTCCACAAGAATTTTGTGTGGACTTTTGGCTCACATAGGTGGGTTATAAGTCCACAATGGATTTGTGGACTCATAACCCACCTAGGTGGGTCATAAGTCCATTGTGGACTTTTGGCCTGTGGACTTATGACCCTGCGCCTGGAAAATGGAAACTAAAAAGGTCTCTCAATTTTGAGTGTGTTTATTATACCCTCCAGAGGAAGGTATATTCACTTTGCCAATACATTTGTAACGCAAAGAAGGAGTCACCGGAGACCTCATAAAGTATATATATTCTGAATCAGGATCACATTCTGAATTGATTTAGCCATGTCCGTCTGTCTGTCTGTCTGTCTGTTGAAAGCACGATAGCGCCCAAAGTAATTGACGTAGGTGAACGAAATTTGGTGAAAGGACTTCTTTTTATCGGCGTCAGGTTGGTATTGAAAATGGGCTATGTCGGTCGAGTAGTTCTGGTACCTCCCATGCAAAACCAATATTGGGCCCACATGCCTCTCTGTCTGTTGAAAGCACGATAGCGCCCAAAGTGATTGACGTAGGTGAATGAAATTTGGTGAGAGCACTTCTTTTTATCGTCGTTTGGTTGGTGTTAAAAATCGGCTATGTCGGTCAAGTAGTTCTGGTACCTCCCATACAAAACCAATATTAGACCCATGTGTCCAAAAGAATCAACCTAGGTGAATGAAGTTTCGTGAAAGGACTTCTTCTATCGTCGGTAGGTTGGTATTAAAAATGGGCTATGTCGGTCAAGTAGTTCTGGTACCTCCCATACAAAACCAATATTGGACCCATTTGTCTTTCTGTCTGTTGAAAGCACTATGGCGCCAAAAGTAATTGACGTAGGTGAACGAAATTTGGTGAAAGGACTTCTTTTTATCGGCGTCAGGTTGGTATTGAAAATGAGCTATGTCGGTCAAGTAGTTCTGGTACCTCCCATGCAAAACCAATATTGGGCCCACATGCCTCTCTGTCTGTTGAAAGCACGATAGCGCCCAAAGTTATTGACGTAGGTGAATGAAATTTGGTGAGAGCACTTCTTTTTATCGTCGTTTGGTTGGTGTTAAAAATCGGCTATGTCGGTCAAGTAGTTCTGGTACCTCCCATACAAAACCAATATTGGACTCAAGTGTCTCTCTGGCTGTTGAAAGCACGATAGCGCCCAAAGTAATTGACGTAGCTGAATGAAATTTGGTGAAAGGACTTCTTTTTATTGGCGTCAGGTTGGTATTGAAAATGGGCTATGTCGGTCAAGTAGTTCTGGTACCTCCCATACAAAACCAATATTAGACCCATATGTTCCTCTTTCCGTTGAAAACACGATAGCATCCAAAAGAATCAACCTAGGTGAATGAAGTTTTGTGAAAGGACTTCTTCTATCGTCGGTAGGTTGGTATTAAAAATGGGCTATGTCGGTCAAGTAGTTCTGGTATTTTGCATGACTTGTATGCAGTGGAGGGTATCAAAACATCGGCCAGGGCGATGATAACACTTTTACTTGTTATACCCTCCAGAGGAAGGTATATTCACTTTGCCAATACATTTGTAACGCAAAGAAGGAGTCACCGGAGACCTCATAAAGTATATATATTCTGAATCAGGATCACATTCTGAATCGATTTAGCCATGTCCGTCTGTCTGTCTGTCTGTCTGTCTGTCTGTCTGTCTGTCTGTCTGTCTGTCTGTTGAAAGCACGATAGCGCCCAAAGTAATTGACGTAAGTGAGCGAAATTTGGTGAAAGGACTTCTTTTTATCGGCGTCAGGTTGGTATTGAAAATGGGCTATGTCGGTCAAGTAGTTCTGGTACCTCCCATACAAAACCAATATTGGACCCATGCCTCTCTGTCTGTTGAAAGCACGATAGCGCTCAAAGTAATTGACGTAGGTGAACGAAATTTGGTGAAAGGACTTCTTTTTATCGGCGTCAGGTTGGTATTAAAAATGGGCTATGTCGGTCAAGTAGTTCTGGTACCTCTCATACAAAACCAATACTAGAAAACATATTATGTTAAAAACACGATAGCGTCGAAAAGAATCTACCTAGACAAGTGAAATTTTGTGAGAAAACTTATTTTTATACCCTCCAGAGGAAGGTATATTCACTTTGCCAATACATTTGTAACGCAAAGAAGGAGTCACCGGAGACCTCATAAAGTATATATATTCTGAATCAGGATCACATTCTGAATCCATTTAGCCATGTCCGTCTGTCTGTCTGTCTGCCTGTCTGTCTGTTGAAAGCACGATAGCGCCCGAAGTAATTGACGTAGGTGAATGAAATTCGGTGAAGGGACTTCTTTTTATCGGCGTCAGGTTGGTATTGAAAATGGGCTATGTCGGTCAAGTAGTTCTGGTACCTCCCATACAAAACCAATATTAGACCCATGTGTCCCTCTTTCCGTTGAAAACACGATAGCGCCCGAAGTAATTGACGTAGGTGAATGAAATTCGGTGAAGGGACTTCTTTTTATCGGCGTCAGGTTGGTATTGAAAATGGGCTATGTCGGTCAAGTACTTCTGGTACCTCCCATACAAAACCAATATTGGACGCATGTGTCTCTCTGTCTGTTGATAGCACGATGTCGCCCAAAGTAATTGACGTAGCTGAGTGAAATTTGGTGAAAGGACTTCTTTTTATCGGCGTCAGGTTTGTATTCAAAATGCGCTATGTCGGTCAAGTAGTTCTGGTACCTCCCATACAAAACCAATATTAGACCCATGTGTCCCTCTTTCCGTTGAAAACACGATAGCGTCCAAAGGAATCAACCTAGGTGAATGAAGTTTTGTGAAAGGACTTCTTTTATCGTAGTTAGGTTGGTATTCAAAATGGCCCCTGTCGGTCAAGTAGTTCTGGTATTTTGCATGACTTGTATGCAGTGGAGGGTATCAAAACATCGGCCAGGCCGATGATAACACTTTTACTTGTTTTAATTTAATATTGTCGTCTTTAAAAAGCAATGTAATCAGAATAAGTAACCCTAAAAAAACTTGAAAAAAATGCGCAGTTTTGATCTTTCAGTTTATTGGCTCCATACCTGTTATAAAAGCTGCTAACGCATTACAAATGTAAAATTTTCTCAAGCAAATAATGTCGCGGACAATAAATATGTGCGAAAAGCGAGTAGATAATTATACCAAGCAATCTGCGACAATTAGCCACTTTTCGTCATCATTTCGCAGCAGCAGCGTACTGCAAAACGAAAAGGACATTCGTTGTGTTACTTTTGTATGGGATTTAGATGCGAAGTTATATAGACTACACAAACACAGAAACTTATTTTGGATTTAGTTCTCTGAGGTAAACATAGAGGTGCTCAACAGATTTATTATTTATTTTTTTGTGAGTGAGACAATAGTGTTGGAGACCCACAAAAAAAAAAACGTTATTTTTTATACCCTCCAGAGGAAGGTATATTCACTTTGCCAATACATTTGTAACGCCAAGAAGGAGTCACCGGAGACCCCATAAAGTATATATATTCTGAATCAGGATCACATTCTGAATCGATTTAGCCATGTCCGTCTGTCTATCTGTCTGTCTGTCTTTCTGTCTGTCTGTCTGTTGAAAGCACGATAGCGCCCAAAGTAATTGACGTAGGTGAATGAAATTTGGTGAAAGGACTTCCTTTTATCGGCGTCAGGTTGGTATTGAAAATGGGCTATGTCGGTCAAGTAGTTCTGGTACCTCCCATACAAAACCAATATTAGACCCATGTGTCCCTCTTTCCGTTGAAAACACGATAGCATCCAAAAGAATCAACCTATGTGAATGAAGTTTTGTGAAAGGACTTCTTCTATCGTCGGTAGGTTGGTATTAAAAATGGGCTATGTCGGTCAAGTAGTTCTGTTATTTTGCATGACTTGTATACAGTGGAGGGTATCAAAGCATCGGCCAGGCTGATGATAACACTTTTACTTGTTTTTAATTTTTTTTGCTTTTAAAATGAAACTAGAGCAGTACGAAAAATTAAAACGCAAATTCCCAATAGGAGTCAGTGCGTACACACCAACTTTATTAATGTAGACACATAAAAAAAATGCATTAAAAATGCATTCAAATTATATTTTCCATTTTTGACATTTCAAGATGATATGGAAAGGAAGGTTTGAAAATTTTGCGGTTGCTTTGCAAGCAATTATTATTGCTACCCCTTTCCTAATACATCTTTAGTCTCTTTTACACAGCGCTGACTTCTCAAAACATTTAAATCGGCAGAGGAATCCCTAGCGAATGTTCAAGAAAAAAATGTGAGGGAAAAATTAATAGAAAAAGTGCTGGCGAAATTCAAATATTAACAAGTAAAAGTGTTATCATCGGCCTGGCCGATGCTTTGATACCCTCCACTGCATACAAGTCATGCAAAATTGGTTTTGTGAGGGAGGTACCAGAACTACTTGACCGACATAGCAGGTTTTCAATACCAACCTAACGACGATAAAAATAAGTTCTCTCACCAAATTTCATTCACCTACGTCAATTACTTTGGGCGCTATCGTGCTTTCAACAGACAGAGAGGCATGGGTCCAATATTGGTTTTGTATGGGAGGTACCAGAACTACTTGACCGACATAGCAGGTTTTCAATACCAACCTAACGACGATAAAAAGAAGTTCTCTCACCAAATTTCATTCACCTACGTCAATTACTTTGGGCGCCATCGTGCTTTCAACAGACAGAGAGACATATGGGTCCAATATTGGTTTTGTATGGGAGGTACCAGAACTACTTGACCGACATAGCGCATTTTCAATACCAACCTGACGCCGATAAAAATAAGTCCTTTCACCAAATTTCATTCACCTACGTCAATTACTTTGGGCGCTATCGTGCTTTCAACAGACAGAGAGGCATGGGTCCAATATTGGTTTTGTATGGGAGGTACCAGAACTACTTGACCGACATAGCGCATTTTCAATACCAACCTGACGCCGATAAAAATAAGTCCTTTCACCAAATTTCATTCACCTACGTCAATTACTTTGGGCGCTATCGTGCTTTCAACAGACAGAGAGGCATGGGTCCAATATTGGTTTTGTATGGGAGGTACCAGAACTACTTGACCGACATAGCCCATTTTCAATACCAACCTGACGCCGATAAAAAGAAGTCCTTTCACCAAATTTCATTCACCTACGTCAATTACTTTGGGCGCTATCGTGCTTTCAACAGACAGACAGACAGACAGACAGACAGACAGACAGACAGACAGACGGACATGGCTAAATCGATTCAGAATGTGATCCTGATTCAGAATATATATACTTTATGAGGTCTCCGGTGACTCCTTCTTTGCGTTACAAATGTATTGGCAAAGTGAATATACCTTCCTCTGGAGGGTATAATAATGAGAACATTAAAAAGAAATCGGGCGGTGATAAATTAACTGCAATAAGTATTTTGTTATTACATACGCAGGAAAAGTTCTCAAGAACAAACAAATACAAACAAACTCTTATCGCGTCCCTCATCCATTTCTTCTAAGAAATCAAACATTGTTACACGCTCGCAATCGGTATCTAGGGTCAATGCACCCACTTGTGGTTCGCCGTGGTTCTGCGAAACAGCTGTCTCTAAATGACTCTCATACACCCCGCAACAAACATTACTCTCACTGCCTCTCAGCCACTATCGAAAACAAGTGGCGAGCATTCGGATGATGCGGTCGCTGTTGTTGTTGTTGCTGCCACCACTGCTTTGCAAAATAAAAATAAAAATAGTGTGTTGACGGTTGCAGCCGATGAGCACCTATATGCACTATATGATGAACATAATACTCCAAGCAACAAACATGCTAGACCGACACCTAACATTACTCTCACTGCCTCTCAGCCACTATCGAAAACAAGTGGTGAGCATTCGGACGATGCTGTCGCTGCTGTCGCTGCTGTTGCTGCTGCTGCTACTACTGCTCTGCCACCCTCCACCTCTCCGTATAGCGAGGTTGTCCCCACCAATCTTGTAGCCGCTAATGCTGTTACGCTCACAGATGTTCAAGCTTGTTCTGGCCCCGTGCTGGTTGGTCGTAAATCGCCTTCTGCTATTGTTGCTGCTGCTGCTATTAGTCGTCCACCTCGTGTTGTTGGTACGAATGATGTAGCAACCGATCTACATGTCGTTCGCAAGCTAAAATGGTATCATCTCTCAAGCTTTCATCCTAACACCACTTCTGGAAATATAATTGATTTCATTTCTTCGACGTTATGTAAACAAGTCTAGTTTCTTGTGTTGTAAACTTATAAAAAATTATGAAGATATATCCAAATTGAAATTTGTAAATTTTAAAATTGGTGTCCCTCTCAGATTCGCCAACTTAATTTATGATGCTAATTTTTGGCCTAGTGACGTACAAATTCGTGCTTTTGTTAATGTTCCAAAAAACTGATATTGAACCAACGTTCCACTTCACCTCTGCATGTTGTTGATAAGCGGAGTCTTGACAATTCGAACCTCAAAATTTACTATCATAATGCCAGTGGCATTCGGACTAAAACCTGTAAATTATTTAATTTATCTAGTCATCTTGATTATGATGTTATTACATACATCGAATTTCAAATCTGCTGTGAAGTTTCACCTTCGCTGGAGAGGAGAAATACGAGGAAAACAAATTGGGCTCGGTTTGAGGAGGAGCTTGGCAATTCTGTTAAAGCACCACTCAAGCTGAGATCAATACAGGGGGTGGAGAAGTCTGCTCAGTATCTGAGCAGCGTCATTACCCGTTGTTTTGAACTAGCGTGTCCAGTTTCAAAAAACTCCTGTAGAAAACCGGTACCTAGGTGGAATACCGAACTGCAGTGTATTCGCAGTGAAACCAGGAAGCTCCTAAATAGGTCTTTAAAAACCAACTTAGAAGAAGACTGGAATCTGTATCGATCGAAACAAAAAGAATTTAAGAGACTAATTCGTAAATCGAAAAGTGACTCTTATAGGAAATTTTGTGAGGAGGTCGCTTCACTAAGTGCAACCAGTAGGCTTGTTAAAGTCCTCAAAAGGGACAGACCAAGTAAACTGGAATCGCTCCAAAAATCTGATGGTACCTACACTGAGACAAAGGCGGAGACTTTTAGTCTCCTGCTGGAGACTCACTTCCCGGGAAATCAGGTCACTACGTGCTCTTCAGTGGTACCGCCTATGGTGGGCACTTCTGAACAAACAAACACCACGCGGCGTAGTTGGTATATTGCATCCAGAGTGGTGACGGATGACGCTATCAATTATGCAATTTCATCTTTTGAGAGTTTCAAGTCACCGGGTCCGGATGGAATCTATCCGGCTATGCTGAAAAAAGGTTTTAGTCAGCTGATGCCGACGCTGAAAAGAATTTTAACCGCCAGCTTGGCCTTGGCCTACATACCTTCCCCTTGGCGTATGGTTAAAGTCGTGTTTATACCAAAGATAGGTAAGACCGACTACACTCTCGCCAAAAGTTTCAGACCCATAAGTCTGTCTTCCTTCCTGCTGAAAAGCTTGGAGAGACTGGTTGAGCTGCACGTGCGCAATGTTGCTCTTCGATCGCATCCTCTTTCTTTGATGCAACATGCCTATCAGCGTGGAAAATCCTGTGAAACAGCGCTTCAAAACCTTGTTGGTAGGATTGAAAGTGCGCTTGATCGGAAGGAGTACGCGCTGGGTATTTTCGTCGATATCGAGGGTGCTTTTGATAATGCGACGTTTGATAGCATGTGCAATGCAGCCAGACATCATGGTGTAGATGAAACATTGGTTTTGTGGATTAAAGCAATGCTAATGTACAGGACGTTGGTTGCCGAGGCGGATTGTGGCAAATGCGTCATGACTGGGGTAAACAGGGGCTGCCCTCAAGGTGGTGTTCTGTCTCCCCTTTTATGGTGTATGGTAGTGGACTCTCTGCTAACGGCTCTCGATCTTCCTGGAACCTACACACAAGCCTATGCGGATGATGTCGCCGTTCTGTCTGTCGGTTCAGACCTAAAGACCGTCTGCTCTCGGGCGCAGAGATCTTTGGGCCTAATCGATGATTGGTGCACAAGAAATGGGCTTTCAGTGAATCCTCTTAAAACTACGGTTGTTCTCTTCACGAGAAGGAGGAAGATCACTGGTCTGACTCAGCTTGTGCTAAAAGGCGTCACTATCCCGATATCCGATGAAGTCAAATATCTGGGAGTAATCCTCGATAGAAAGCTTCTTTGGTCCAAGCATGTCGAATCAAAAACCGATAAGGCGCTGTCAACTTTCTGGCAGTGCAAAGGCGCTTTTGGCAAGACATGGGGTTTATCTCCTAAAAGGGTCCTTTGGATCTATACGGCAATGATAAGACCACTTCTCTCATACGCATCGGTTGTATGGTGGAACAGGCTTTCGCGGAAACGTGTTACTGCCTCTCTTGCCAGACTTCAAAGAACGGTTTGTCTTGGATGCACAGGGGCCTTCCCTAGCACTCCGGGCTCTGCTCTAGATGCTATGATGAACCTCCCCCCTCTTGATATTTTTATCATGGGGTGTACGCTGAAAACCATTTCTCGGTTAAAGAGAGGTGGCTTTTGGTACCACGCGCATTGGAATTTTGAGAAACTTGTGCGAGAATTGTCCTTTGACCCCTGTCTTATGGACATGCCGTCTGACGCAATGACCCCAGAAATCCTACTGCGACAAAACTACCATGTCAACTTTCCTCAGGAAACGGAATGGCTTCGGTCAGACTCTGAGCCTGGGAAAGAATGCCATCGTGTATTCACGGATGGCTCCAAAACCGGACAAGGGTCTGGTTCTGGTGTCTTTGTGGAAAGCGAGAACATTAGACTACACTACCCCTTAGGTAACCATGCGTCTGTCTTCCAAGCGGAGATTTTCGCTATCCTTATGGCTATGCGCTATATTGTGACAAACAGGTGGAGGGCTAGAAGCATATGCGTTTGCAGTGATAGCCAAGCTGCTTTAAAAGCGCTGCTTAACCCTCTTACCTCGTCCAAGTTAGTGCTCGAACTCAAGCTTTCTCTGAACTAAGTCGGAAGGCTCAACACCGTGAATCTTGTTTGGGTCCCAGGTCACACTGGTATCCAGGGAAATGAGATTGCTGATGAGCTTGCCAGACGGGGTTCAGAAGAGGCTTTCTCAGGACCTGAACCTGCGTTGGGTCTGCCTGCTTCTATGGTTAGGTCATCCATTGATACTTGGGTTTCTCGTGAACATGAGCGTCGGTGGCGGAACTGTGCCGGGTGTAGGCAGGCCAAACGACTGCGTCCGGACATTTGCAAAAGGTCCGCGTCTTTCCTTCTATCTCTTAGGAGAATCGACTGCAGACTGCTTGTGGGCGTCCTTTCGGGCCACCAAGCTTTTGCCAAACACTTAAATGTGTTGGGCTTGAGCAACACCACTATCTGTCCTGCTTGTGGAGAGGACGATGATACAGCGGAACACTTCCTCTGTAGCTGTCCCGCCTTTACTCGCATCAGGTGGCGGATCTTTGGGGCTGATGTGGTGAGTGCCGAACATCTAAGCTCTTCATCACTGAAGCTCCTTCTCATCTTTCTTCGAAAGACGGGAAAACTAAGTACAGTAATGTAAGGTGTCTGTTTGGCAGTACAATGGACCTGTAGTTTGTGTCTGAGTGCTCCATCGGATAGTAACAACCTCCGACAAAAAAAAAAAAAAAAAAAAAATGATGTTATTATTATCACAGAATCATGGTTGTAAGATATTGCTGACTCTGAAATTTTCGATGAGTCCCTTTATAGTGTTTTTCGTTTTGATCGTTGTAAAAAGAAAGAGGATCGCGGAGGAGGAATTTTCGCTGCAGTTCGTCGGGGTATTACCTGCTGGGGGACTCTTCTACCAGATGGTGATGTGGAACAGCTCTGTTTTTCAATAAAAGTCACAGATATCGTGAGTTCACTTATTTTTATACCCTCCAGAGGAAGGTATATTCACTTTGCCAATACATTTGTAACGCAAAGAAGGAGTTACCGGAGACCTCATAAAGTATATATATTCTGAATCAGGATCACATTCTGAATCCATGTCCGTCTGTCTGTCTGTCTGTCTGTCTGTCTGTTTGTCTGTTTGTCTGTTGAAAGCACGATGAAAGGGCTTCTTTTTATCGGCGTCAGGTTGGTATTGAAAATGAGCTATGTCGGTCAAGTAGTTCTGGTACCTCCCATGCAAAACCAATATTGGGCCCACGTGTCTCTCTGTCTGTTGAAAGCACGATAGCGCCCAAAGTAATTGACGTAGGTGAACGAAATTTGGTGAAAGGACTTCTTTTTATCGGCGTCAGGTTGGTATTGAAAATGGGCTATGTCGGTCAAGTAGTTCTGTTACCTCCCATACAAAACCAATATTAGACCCATGTGTCCCTCTTTCCGTTGAAAACACGATAGCGTCCAAAAGAATCAACCTAGGTGAATGAAGTTTTGTGAAAGGACTTCTTCTATCGTCGGTAGGTTGGTAGGTTGGTATTAAAAATGCGCTATGTCGGTCAAGTAGTTCTGGTATTTTGCATGACTTGTATGCAGTGGAGGGTATCAAAATATCGGCCAGGCCGATGATAACACTTTTACTTGTTAAATGTTGTACAAGTTATAGTCTTACGGTAGACGAACACTCCATGAATTTTGCGAATAATTAAGTTCAAATGAAATTAACGACATAAAATAAAACTGTCATTACCTATTAAACATATAATTTCGTATTATAAACCTTTATAAAAAGTATTTTTGATAGTTCTTTTTGTATGTCATTGATAAAGAATGGATCCCAGAGATAAATTGCAATGTAATACAATCTTCACCTATCTGGCCTTTGTGCCCCTCCCAGAAATAAATCCTGGATCCGCCCCTGAGGCCATTTCCCATCCCACCTGGAAATCCGGCGACCATAAGTGTGGATTTCCCCAACATAGTGATCAGATTCAACCTTAGATCATCGCCTTTGACTGGAATCCACCTTCCACACCCCTGAAATACTGCCTTAGCAATTCATGATGATCTTAACGATCACCATATTAAATAACACTCCAAAACACCAATTTTGTATCATATGGCGTGAATTCACAAATTTTTATTTTATCTAATTTTGAAAACAACAAAAGGAAACAAAAAACAAGTAAAAGTGTTATCATCGGCCTGGCCGATGCTTTGATACCCTCCACTGCATACAAGTCATGCAAAATTGGTTTTGTGAGGGAGGTACCAGAACTACTTGACCGACATAGCAGGTTTTCTATACCAACCTGACGCCGATAAAAAGAAGTCCTTTCACCAAATTTCATTCACCTACGTCAATTACTTTGGGCGCTATCGTGCTTTCAACAGACAGAGAGGCATGGGTCCAATATTGGTTTTGTATGGGAGGTACCAGAACTACTTGACCGACATAGCCCATTTTCAATACCAACCTGACGCCGATAAAAAGAAGTGATTTCACCAAATTTCATTCACCTACGTCGATTACTTTGGGCGCCATCGTGCTTTCAACAGGCAGAGAGACATGGGTCCAATATTGGTTTTGTATGGGAGGTACCAGAACTACTTGACAGACATAGCCCATTTTCAACACCAACCTGACGCCGATAAAAAGAAGTCCTTTCACCAAATTTCATTCACCTACGTCAATTACTTTGGGCGCCATCGTGCTTTCAACAGACGGAGAGACATATGGGTCCAATATTGGTTTTGTATGGGAGGTACCAGAACTACTTGACCGACATAGCCCATTTTCAATACCAACCTGACGCCGATAAAAAGAAGTCCTTTCACAAAATTTCATTCACCTACGTCAATTACTTTGGGCGCTATCGTGCTTTCAACAGACAGACAGACAGACAGACAGACAGACAGACAGACAGACAGACAGACAGACAGACAGACAGACAGACAGACGGACATGGCTAAATCGATTCAGAATGTGATCCTGATTCAGAATATATATACTTTATGAGGTCTCCGGTGACTCCTTCTTTGCGTTACAAATGTATTGGCAAAGTGAATATACCTTCCTCTGGAGGGTATAACAAGTAAAAGTGTTATCATCGGCCTGGCCGATGCTTTGATACCCTCCACTGCATACAAGTCATGCAAAATTGGTTTTGTGAGGGAGGTACCAGAACTACTTGACCGACATAGCAGGTTTTCAATACCAACCTAACGACGATAAAAATAAGTTCTCTCACCAAATTTCATTCACCTACGTCAATTACTTTGGGCGCTATCG
The DNA here is from genome assembly GCA_948293265.1 of Cheilosia impressa. Classification (NCBI taxonomy): domain Eukaryota; kingdom Metazoa; phylum Arthropoda; class Insecta; order Diptera; family Syrphidae; genus Cheilosia; species Cheilosia impressa. Next base: position 46,817,295 of record OX411880.1, read on the forward strand.
TGCTTTCAACAGACAGAGAGGCATGGGTCCAATATTGGTTTTGTATGGGAGGTACCAGAACTACTTGACCGACATAGCCCATTTTCAACACCAACCTAACGACGATAAAAAGAAGTTCTCTCACCAAATTTCATTCACCTACGTCAATTACTTTGGGCGCCATCGTGCTTTCAACAGACAGAGAGACATATGGGTCCAATATTGGTTTTGTATGGGAGGTACCAGAACTACTTAACCGACATAGCGCATTTTCAATACCAACCTGACGCCGATAAAAATAAGTCCTTTCACCAAATTTCATTCACCTACGTCAATTACTTTGGGCGCTATCGTGCTTTCAACAGACAGAGAGGCATGGGTCCAATATTGGTTTTGTATGGGAGGTACCAGAACTACTTGACCGACATAGCCCATTTTCAATACCAACCTGACGCCGATAAAAAGAAGTCCTTTCACCAAATTTCATTCACCTACGTCAATTACTTTGGGCGCTATCGTGCTTTCAACAGACAGAGAGGCATGGGTCCAATATTGGTTTTGTATGGGAGGTACCAGAACTACTTGACCGACATAGCCCATTTTCAATACCAACCTGACGCCGATAAAAAGAAGTGATTTCACCAAATTTCATTCACCTACGTCGATTACTTTGGGCGCCATCGTGCTTTCAACAGACAGAGAGACATATGGGTCCAATATTGGTTTTGTATGGGAGGTACCAGAACTACTTGACCGACATAGCCCATTTTCAATACCAACCTGACGCCAATAAAAAGAAGTCTTTTCACCAAATTTCATTCACCTACGTCAATTACTTTGGGCGCTATCGTGCTTTCAACAGACAGACAGACAGACAGACAGACAGACAGACGGACATGGCTAAATCGATTCAGAATGTGATCCTGATTCAGAATATATATACTTTATGAGGTCTCCGGTGACTCCTTCTTTGCGTTACAAATGTATTGGCAAAGTGAATATACCTTCCTCTATAGGGTATAACAAGTAAAAGTGTTATCATCGGCCTGGCCGATGCTTTGATACCCTCCACTGCATACAAGTCATGCAAAATTGGTTTTGTGAGGGAGGTACCAGAACTACTTGACCGACATAGCAGGTTTTCAATACCAACCTAACGACGATAAAAATAAGTTCTCTCACCAAATTTCATTTACCTACGTCAATTACTTTGGGCGCTATCGTGCTTTCAACAGACAGAGAGGCATGGGTCCAATATTGGTTTTGTATGGGAGGTACCAGAACTACTTGACCGACATAGCCCATTTTCAATACCAACCTAACGACGATAAAAAGAAGTTCTCTCACCAAATTTCATTCACCTACGTCAATTACTTTGGGCGCCATCGTGCTTTCAACAGACAGAGAGACATATGGGTCCAATATTGGTTTTGTATGGGAGGTACCAGAACTACTTGACCGACATAGCGCATTTTCAATACCAACCTGACGCCGATAAAAATAAGTCCTTTCACCAAATTTCATTCACCTACGTCAATTACTTTGGGCGCTATCGTGCTTTCAACAGACAGAGAGGCATGGGTCCAATATTGGTTTTGTATGAAAGGTACCAGAACTACTTGACCGACATAGCCCATTTTCAATACCAACCTGACGCCGATAAAAAGAAGTCCTTTCACCAAATTTCATTCACCTACGTCGATTACTTTGGGCGCCATCGTGCTTTCAACAGACAGAGAGACATATGGGTCCAATATTGGTTTTGTATGGGAGGTACCAGAACTACTTGACCGACATAGCCCATTTTCAATACCAACCTGACGCCGATAAAAAGAAGTCTTTTCACCAAATTTCATTCACCTACGTCAATTACTTTGGGCGCTATCGTGCTTTCAACAGACAGACAGACAGACAGACAGACAGACAGACAGACGGACATGGCTAAATCGATTCAGAATGTGATCCTGATTCAGAATATATATACTTTATGAGGTCTCCGGTGACTCCTTCTTTGCGTTACAAATGTATTGGCAAAGTGAATATACCTTCCTCTGGAGGGTATAAAAAACTAACGTAATAACAACTAAAGAAAAGGAACGATGTAAAAAAAAATATGCAACAAAAAAAGATTGAACAAAAAAAAATTAAAAACTTATTAAATTATCCTAGGTTAAATCTTACCGCCTTCGACTTTAAAAACAAATATATATATCGTTTGTTTGGTTACCTACTTAGTAAGGACAACAAGCTATATCTAAGTTCCTTCCTAAAAAGAGCTCTCTGTAGGCGGGGTATTTTTTTGTGGCGAAATATCGCAGCCCAAGAAGTTAAACAGGGATGGTGAAAGGAAACCTATTACAAAACCAACAACTTAAAAAGAGAATTATTTATAGAGAACAACAAAAAACAAAAACGTAAACCTATCCACGCCAGAAATAATAACTTAAAACTATTTACAAAACAAGTAAAAGTGTTATCATCGGCCTGGCCGATGCTTTGATACCCTCCACTGCATACAAGTCATGCAAAATTGGTTTTGTGAGGGAGATACCAGAACTACTTGAGGAGTCACCGGAGACCTCATAAAGTATATATATTCTGAATCAGGATCACATTCTGAATCGATTTAGCCATGTCCGTCTGTCTGTCTGTCTGTCTGTCTGTCTGTCTGTCTGTCTGTCTGTCTGTCTGTCTGTCTGTCTGTCTGTCTGTTGAAAGCACGATAGCGCCCAAAGTAATTGACGTAGGTGAATGAAATTTGGTGAAAAGACTTCTTTTTATCGGCGTCAGGTTGGTATTGAAAATGGGCTATGTCGGTCAAGTAGTTCTGGTACCTCCCATACAAAACCAATATTGGACCCATATGTCTCTCTGTCTGTTGAAAGCACGATGGCGCCCAAAGTAATCGACGTAGGTGAATGAAATTTGGTGAAATGACTTCCTTTTATCGGCGTCAGGTTAGTATTGAAAATGGGCTATGTCGGTCAAGTAGTTCTGGTACCTCCCATACAAAACCAATATTGGACCCATGCCTCTCTGTCTGTTGAAAGCACGATAGCGCCCAAAGTAATTGACGTAGGTGAATGAAATTTGGTGAAAGGACTTCTTTTTATCGGCGTCAGGTTTTTATTGAAAATGGGCTATGTCGGTCAAGTAGTTCTGGTACCTCCCATACAAAACCAATATTCTACCCATGCCTCTCTGTCTGTTGAAAGCACGTTAGCGCCCAAAGTAATTGACGTAGGTGAATGAAATTTGGTGAAAGGACTTATTTTTATCGGCGTCAGGTTGGTATTGAAAATGCGCTATGTCGGTCAAGTAGTTCTGGTACCTCCCATACAAAACCAATATTGGACCCATATGCCTCTCTGTCTGTTGAAAGCACGATAGCGCCCAAAGTAATTGACGTATTTGAATGAAATTTGGTGAGAGAACTTATTTTTATCGTCGTTAGGTTGGTATTGAAAACCTGCTATGTCGGTCAAGTAGTTCTGGTACCTCCCTCACAAAACCAATTTTGCATGACTTGTATGCAGTGGAGGGTATCAAAGCATCGGCCAGGCCGATGATAACACTTTTACTTGTTAACACTAACTTGAGGACAATAAAAATAAGTTTTCTCACAAAATTTCACTTGTCTAGGTAGATTCTTTTCGACGCTATCGTGTTTTTAACATAATATGTTTTGCCAATACATTTGTAACGCAAAGAAGGAGTCACCGGAGACCTCATAAAGTATATATATTCTGAATCAGGATCACATTCTGAATCGATTTAGCCATGTCCGTCTGTCTGTCTGTCTGTCTGTCTGTCTGTCTGTCTGTTGAAAGCACGATAGCGCCCAAAGTAATTGACGTAGGTGAATGAAATTTGGTGAAAAGACTTCTTTTTATCGGCGTCAGGTTGGTATTGAAAATGGGCTATGTCGGTCAAGTAGTTCTGGTACCTCCCATACAAAACCAATATTGGACCCATATGTCTCTCTGTCTGTTGAAAGCACGATGGCGCCCAAAGTAATCGACGTAGGTGAATGAAATTTGGTGAAATGACTTCCTTTTATCGGCGTCAGGTTAGTATTGAAAATGGGCTATGTCGGTCAAGTAGTTCTGGTACCTCCCATACAAAACCAATATTGGACCCATGCCTCTCTGTCTGTTGAAAGCACGATAGCGCCCAAAGTAATTGACGTAGGTGAATGAAATTTGGTGAAAGGACTTCTTTTTATCGGCGTCAGGTTTTTATTGAAAATGGGCTATGTCGGTCAAGTAGTTCTGGTACCTCCCATACAAAACCAATATTCTACCCATGCCTCTCTGTCTGTTGAAAGCACGTTAGCGCCCAAAGTAATTGACGTAGGTGAATGAAATTTGGTGAAAGGACTTCTTTTTATCGGCGTCAGGTTGGTGTTAAAAATGGGGTATGTCGGTCAAGTAGTTCTGGTACCCCTCATACAAAACCAATATTGGACCCATATGCCTCTCTGTCTGTTGAAAGCACGATAGCGCCCAAAGTAATTGACGTATTTGAATGAAATTTGGTGAGAGAACTTATTTTTATCGTCGTTAGGTTGGTATTGAAAACCTGCTATGTCGGTCAAGTAGTTCTGGTACCTCCCTCACAAAACCAATTTTGCATGACTTGTATGCAGTGGAGGGTATCAAAGCATCGGCCAGGCCGATGATAACACTTTTACTTGTTAACACTAACTTGAGGACAATAAAAATAAGTTTTCTCACAAAATTTCACTTGTCTAGGTAGATTCTTTTCGACGCTATCGTGTTTTTAACATAATATGTTTTCTAATATTGGTTTTGTATGAGGGGTACCAGAACTACTTGACCGACATACCCCATTTTTAACACCAACCTGACGCCGATAAAAAGAAGTCCTTTCACCAAATTTCGTTCACCTACGTCAATTACTTTGGGCGCTATCGTGCTTTCAACAGACAGAGAGACATGTGGGCGGGCCCAATATTGGTTTTGCATGGGAGGTACCAGAACTACTTGACCGACACAGCTCATTTTCAATACCAACCTGACGCCGATAAAAAGAAGTCCTTTCACCTACGTCAATTACTTTGAGCGCTATCGTGCTTTTAACAGACAGAAAGACAAATGGGTCCAATATTGGTTTTGTATGGGAGGTACCAGAACTACTTAACCGACATAGCCCATTTTCAATACCAACCTGACGCCGATAAAAAGAAGTCCTTTCACCAAATTTCATTCACCTACGTCAATTACTTTGGGCGCTAACGTGCTTTCAACAGACAGAGAGGCATGGGTCCAATATTGGTTTTGTATGGGAGGTACAAGAACTACTTGACCGACATAGCCCATTTTCAATACCAACCTGACGCCGATAAAAAGAAGTCCTTTCACCAAATTTCATTCACCTACGTCAATTACTTTGGGCGCTATCGTGCTTTCAACAGACAGAGAGGCATGGGTCCAATATTGGTTTTGTATGGGAGGTACCAGAACTACTTGACCGACATAGCCCATTTTCAATACCAACCTGTCGCCGATAAAAAGAAGTCTTTTCACCAAATTTCATTCACCTACGTCAATTACTTTGGGCGCCATCGTGCTTTCAACAGACAGAGAGACATATGGGTCCAATATTGGTTTTGTATGGGAGGTACCAGAACTACTTGACCGACATAGCGCATTTTCAATACCAACCTGACGCCGATAAAAATAAGTCCTTTCACCAAATTTCATTCACCTACGTCAATTACTTTGGGCGCTATCGTGCTTTCAACAGACAGAGAGGCATGGGTCCAATATTGGTTTTGTATGAGAGGTACCAGAACTACTTGACCGACATAGCCCATTTTGAATACCAACCTGACGCCGATAAAAAGAAGTCCTTTCACCAAATTTCGCTCACTTTCGTCAATTACTTTGGGCGCTATCGTGCTTTCAACAGACAGAGAGACAGACAGACAGACAGACAGACAGACAGACAGACAGACAGACGGACATGGCTAAATCGATTCAGAATGTGATCCTGATTCAGAATATATATACTTTATGAGGTCTCCGGTGACTCCTTCTTTGCGTTACAAATGTATTGGCAAAGTGAATATACCTTCCTCTGGAGGGTATAAAAAAACAAGTAAAAGTGTTATCATCGGCCTGGCCGATACTTTGATACCCTCCACGGCATACAAGTCATGCAAAATACCAGAACTACTTGACCGACATAGCCCATTTTGAATACCAACCTAACGACGATAAAAGAAGTCCTTTCACAAAACTTCATTCACCTAGGTTGATTCCTTTGGACGCTATCGTGTTTTCAACGGAAAGAGGGACACATGGGTCTAATATTGGTTTTGTATGGGAGGTACCAGAACTACTTGACCGACATAGCCCATTTTGAATACCAACCTGACGCCGATAAAAAGAAGTCCTTTCACCAAATTTCACTCAGCTACGTCAATTACTTTCGGCGCCATCGTGCTATCAACAGACAGAGAGGCACATGGGTCCAATATTGGTTTTGTATGGGAGGTACCAGAAGTACTTGACCGACATACCCCGTTTTCAATATCAACCTGACGCTGATAAAAATAAGTGCTCTCACCAAATTTCATTCACCTACGTCAATTACTTTGAGCGCTATCGTGCTTTCAACAGACAGAGAGGCACATGGGTCCAATATTGGTTTTGTATGGGAGGTACCAGAACTACTTGACCGACATAGCCCATTTTGAATACCAACCTGACGCTTATAAAAATAAGTGCTCTCACCAAATTTCATTCACCTACGTCAATCACTTTGGGCGCTATCGTGCTTTCAACAGACAGAGAGACATGTGGGCCCAAAATTGGTTTTGCATGGGAGGTACCAGAACTACTTGACCGACATAGCTCATTTTCAATACCAACCTGACGCCGATAAAAAGAAGTCCTTTCACCAAATTTCGTTCACCTACGTCAAACACTTTGAGCGCTATCGTGCTTTCAACAGACAGAAAGACAAATGGGTCCAATATTGGTTTTGTATGGGAGGTACCAGAACTACTTAACCGACATAGCCCATTTTCAATACCAACCTGACGCCGATAAAAGAAGTCCTTTCACCAAATTTCGTTCACCTACGTCAATTACTTTGGGCGCTATCGTGCTTTCAACAGACAGAGAGACATGTGGGCCCAATATTGGTTTTGCATGGAAGGTACCAGAACTACTTGACCGACATAGCTCATTTTCAATACCAACCTGACGCCGATAAAAAGAAGCCCTTTCACCAAATTTCGTTCACCTACGTCAATTACTTTGAGCGCTATCGTGCTTTCAGCAGACAGAAAGACAAATGGGTCCAATATTGGTTTTGTATGGGAGGTACCAGAACTACTTGACCTACATAGCCCATTTTCAATACCAATCTGACGCCGATAAACAGAAGTCCTTTCACCAAATTTCGCTCACTTACGTCAATTACTTTGGGCGCTATCGTGCTTTCAACAGACAGACAGACAGACAGACAGACAGACAGACAGACAGACAGACAGACAGACGGACATGGCTAAATCGATTCAGAATGTGATCCTGATTCAGAATATATATACTTTATGAGGTCTCCGGTGACTCCTTCTTTGCGTTACAAATGTATTGGCAAAGTGAATATACCTTCCTCTGGAGGGTATAAAAAAGAGGTTTTAGTTTAATTAAGTTTTGGGAATTTTTGCATGATTTCCATCTGAAATCACCTTATTATAGTAGTTTTTTTAACATTGTGTTAAGGTTAGTGGAGGTCTCTGCCCTTAGTGTTTTGTTGTTGTTCGCTGTAACCATATTTGGTAATTTTCAACAGCGATCCATCTTGTGCTGGTACCAGGGCAACGGGGGATCTGGATAAACCGTAAGTTTTAGACTTTAAGTTATTCTTTTTTTTTGATTTTTGAATTTATGAATTATTAGTAGTTTTATAGGGTAATATTAAGCGCAGAATACCTTTTAAAGTTAGGTTAATTTCTTTTTTTGCATTGATTAAATGAATTTGTATACTACCGTATTATCAGTGTTTTGATCGTGATGATGTTGGGCTAGGAGAGTTTCGCAACTGGTGTGTGGATGGCCGGAGAGGCCGTCCTCGGGTGGATTGACAGTGACGGGACGTGACTTTAACAGACGACTACTTAACATGACTTAGAACAAACGAGATTCCCTGTTCGTCGTCGATAGTGACTGGAAGGAGACTTAGGGGTTATCATTCGCAACATCGGCCTGAATGATAACTTTTGGATGTGTTTATGACACAAAAGGGAGGGTAGGCCGTCCTTTGCCACCGTAATCCGGCATGTCTCTGTGTTTTGACGAACCTTTGTCTTCGAGAGACTATGGGAACAAGTCGCGTCTAGGGTAATGTTTGGTGTAGGCTAGTTTTAAGTTAGATAAGGCTTAGGGTAGGACTTAAATCTATATGATAGATAAGTTGATACATAGTTTAATATAGTTAGGTTTAGCTTCGCGTTGAGCTTCCCGATTTCTCTCGAGGGCATAGGCAAAAGTCTTTGAACTTTTCTTTTCTTTTCTTTTCCTCCTTCTATTTTCGCTTTCCTTCAGTCCGTCCGAGGTCAACGTAATGTAGAGTAACTTTCTTTTCTTTTTTTTTTCTTTTATTTGCTATTAAGGCACGATTACAAAAGTGTTTTGAGCAGGAGGTGTATGGTGAGGGGGGTAAGAACTACCCCATCCGTCGAGCTGAGCCGAGCAACCGCGAGCGTGCCGCACCCTTCTCACTTGCATCAATGATGCCTCCGTGGCCTAAACCTGGCTCATAACAACCTTTTTGAGGGAATTTAATATTTTCGAAAAACTTTTTGTGCGTAAAAGGAAAAAAACCTCAAAATTGTGGGCCACATTTGACCATGAATATAAACGCACTAAATGCACATAAAAAGAAGATTTCCCTATAGCAACAATTTCTAGTACCAAAAAATAATCATTAAAGTGTTAGCAAACTGCGATTAATTAAGTGTGATTTTTGTCCCAACAATACAAATTTTACATTTATTTAATTTAAGTTTAGTGAAAAAGGAAAATGAACAAACTTCATGGGAAAAATAAAAAGAGACTTCTAAGAACACTGACTGATAGTTTGTGTCAAAGATAATGGAATAAAAGAGATGGATATCTTTCGTACGTCTATCCTCCCAAAACCCATTTGTTTACATTGTTGTTTTTGTAATTTCAACCCCCGTCTGTGAATACGTGTAATATAAAAAAAGCGTGTTGCTAATGGCCGGCCACCATTCCTTTTGCTTTTCTGGGCATTGCGCTGTTCAATTGCTTTGTGTTTCGTATTGAACTTGTTTGGTTTTTGTTAAGGCTTCGATTAAAATAAAGAAAGTAGTGAAAAACACATTTCGGAATAGCGAATTCTTGCATTAAAGTCCAATTCATGAACTCACAAACACTTGAAAAGAAATGAGCAAATGTGCGTGACTTCATGAATTTTACGGGAAAACAGCTTGTAGGCAGCCGCTTTTCCACTGGAAAGTTATCCATCTCTGTATTCCATTATCTTTGGTTTGTGTATTTGGTGATTTCTGTCAGCTGATGGATGCGTTCTGAGAGTTTAAATTCGTTGTTTTATTTCACAACGAATACATGTTCATATTCTACAAATTGTATAATAATGAATGTAATCAACATAAATAATAAAGGAAAAAATTCATTCGCTCAAATAAAATATTTTTGTTCCTATAATTATTGTTGAGTCTGTTTTCGTTTGTTGTTTTTGGCGAAAAATTACTCCGCAGTATTGTCCGAAGAATTTAAAAAGAAGAATTGATTACGAATATTAAGATTTGAAATATGATTTTTTAATAATGATCTTTTCGTGAAGATTCCCTTTTTATTACGGAAACAAAAAAAAATCATACGAATTACCTACATCACATTCAAAATGTCTGATTACTAGATGTTTCATATTAGTAAAGCCCATATGACTCATTTACTCATTTACCCTAATTTGTTTATACCCTCCAGAGGAAGGTATATTCACTTTGCCAATACATTTGTAACGCCAAGAAGGAGTCACCGGAGACCTCATAAAGTATATATATTCTGAATCAGGATCACATTCTGAATCGATTTAGCCATGTCCGTCTGTCTGTCTGTCTGTCTGCCTGTCTGTCTGTCTATTTAAAGCACGATAGCGCCCAAAGTAATTAACGTAGGTGAATGAAATTCGGTGAAAGGACTTCTTTTTATCGGCGTCAGGTTGGTATTGAAAATGGGCTATGTCGGTCAAGTAGTTCTGGTACCTCCCATACAAAACCAATATTGGACCCATGCCTCTCTGTCTGTTGAAAGCACGATAGCGCCCAAAGTAATTGACGTAGGTGAATGAAATTTGGTGAAAGGACTTCTTTTTATCGGCGTCAGGTTGGTATTGAAAATGGGCTATGTCGGTCAAGTAGTTCTTGTACCTCCCATACAAAACCAATATTGGACCCATGCCTCTCTGTCTGTTGAAAGCACGTTAGCGCCCAAAGTAATTGACGTAGGTGAATGAAATTTGGTGAAAGGACTTCTTTTTATCGGCGTCAGGTTGGTATTGAAAATGGGCTATGTCGGTCAAGTAGTTCTGGTACCTCCCATACAAAACCAATATTGGACCCATTTGTCTTTCTGTCTGTTGAAAGCACGATAGCGCTCAAAGTAATTGAGCCCGCCTGAAAATGGCTAACTGGTTTACTGGTTAGTGTCAGCCAAGGATTTACGCTAACGTTTTCAATCGTTTGTCGTGATCCATTAGTTTGAGGTAGGAGTAAACCTTTAAATCCAACCTAATTCCAGTGGTGGCGTGAGCAGATAGCAAACCGTACCCAAGGATGAAAGGCTGGGGGTAAAACCAGTCGCGTACGAGCTCCCTCCGACGCTCAGGCAAGGTCGGTTGTAATAAGTGCCCTATCTCGGTAAGTCGGCTCTGCCGAGATCGATTTTCTTTCCGTCTTACTCGTGGGACCAAAATTAAATTAAAATGAACAATAAACCAAATAAAAATGATGAAAAAAAAACAAAAAAGGAAGAATCCCTCTTAGGGACCTCTTCCGAGGAGAACCTACTAGCCTCCAGCCAGGAGACAGTAGCTGACCCCTCAAGCCTAAGGAGCACCAGCCATAGTACTCCTTCAGGCAATCAACCATCCATAACAGCGTTAACAGTAGGGGCCGAGGATACCAGCCACAGTATCCAAAAGCCACCTAATAACAAGGATTTAGCCTTAACTGGGAGCACCAGCCATAGTGCACCTAAATCCAAGAAGTCCTCCGGCTCCATCTTGAAATCAAGGTATACCAGGGCTGTCTTTATCCTTGCAAAGATTGCGAAGAATGAAGAGACTGGTACGATTCACGAGAGGGACAAAGAGGACAAGTTAAAATACCAGAAGGTGGTCGACGAGTACGTCAATCTCCATAAAAATCCGAAGCAAACTCAACTGAAAAAAGAGAGCGTGAAAAGAAACAGGTCACAAGACGAGACCTCTCACGCCTCTAAAAAGTCGAAGATTGCACCGAGACTTACCAACCTCCAAGGCCCATCCACTTCACAGGCAACAAGAACCTTCACCGAGGTGGTGAGGGATCACCTTCAAGTTGCTATTATAGACGAGCGGTCTAAAAGTGGAAACTCGATCATGTCACACTGGAGCGGAATTGAAGCCAAACTATCAGAGATGGTTGTGGAACATGTTCTCTCTGGTGTTGACAGCAGACAACCAGGTTTTGACTGCGCGGAAATTGTTCGAGGCTACCGGGTGATCAAGTGCGTGGATCTGTACTCCAAGGATTTTCTTGAGTCATGCATCGCCAAGATTGGCGACGCTTGGGATGGCTTAAAGCTTAAGCTCATCCCAGCCAAGGATATCCCCACGAGACCCAGGGCACGTATTTGGTTACCCGTTATGAAGATAGACTCTGAGAGTCTTCTGAAGTGCCTCAAGATGCAAAACCCGCAAATACCCATGGACGACTGGGCGGTCATCAAGGCAGAGGCCCCCCAGAAAAACAGCCTATCTTACCTGCTGCTTATAAACGAGGAGTGCCTAGGGGCACTAGAAGCGGCTGACTTCAAACTTAGGTTTGGCATAAGACTCGCCAAACTTAAGATCTTCCGTTCGACAGGACCTGAAGACGACACGGACGACGTCGTCGCTGCCAACAAGTTGTTGGAGGACCTGGCGATCGCCAACAAAGCCCAATAATCATATGCTGAAAGTCATCCAAACGAATCTCCAGCACTCGAAATGTGCAACGGAGAATCTTTTGGTCTACCTCAGAGAGGAAGACATTGACCTAGGCATAATTCAGGAGCCCTGGGTCAGGAACGCGACCATTATGGGCCTCTCAGACAGCAACTATAACCTTTTTTATAAAAGAGACGCCGGTAAGCCTAGAACTTGCATTTTAGCTAAAAAACACATTAACGCTTTCCTCTGTCCCAACTTTAGTTCGGGTGACTTAACCGTTGTTAAGGTAGAACACACCCAGGGACTTACTTCCTTCGTATCGTCAGCCTATATGGCACACGACAGGCCATCCCCGCCAGAAGAAGTACAGCAGCTTACGGCAGCGATACGGGCGAGGCAAGGCAACCTGCTTATTGGCTGTGACGCAAACGCAAGACATCATCTCTGGGGCAGCAAAGAAATCAACGAACGTGGTGAGTCTTTATTTGATTTCCTTTTAACTGTCGATCTATGTGTTTGTAACGTTGGTAACACCCCTACCTTTATATTTCCGAGCACGGATAATTTTATTGGATGGGAAGAAGTATTAGACATTACTCTCAAAACAAATAATGATATCGTCAGGGTTGAAAACTGGAGAGTCTCCAACTTAAAGTCCTTCTCGGACCATGAGTGGATTCTTTTCAATCTGAGTATTAAGGTTGATACTCCAATCCTGTACAGAAACCCTAGGAGAATTGACTGGAAGAAATTCGGTCAAGTCTTAAAATCTAAACTCCCTAACATCCCACACCCTGAAATTGACACAGGTGTAGAACTGGACACCATATCGCTAGCTTTAGAAAGGGCGATGAATACTGCCTTTAAGGCATCGTGTCCCGTTAAATACAGCAAAAAATCCTTACCACCGTGGTGGAATGAGGACCTTACCATCCTCAGAAGGATGACTAGGGACATTTTCAATATCTGCTACAGGCACAAGTTCTGGCAACCTTATAAAGATTGCCTAGAGTTCTACAAAAAGTCTATTAGATCAGCTAAGACACAAGCTTGGTCCGAATACTGTCAATCTATTGATACTCTAAAGGAATCTGCAAGACTCGGTAAGATTCTATCCAAAGAACGCTCTATTCCTTCTTTTATTAAGAGATCGAACGGAACCTGGACGGAATCAACCGTTGAATCCTTAGAGCTTCTACTCAACACTCACTTTCCTGGTTGTAAAGATCACTGCGAAATCCCGTCCAATTTGCGGGGTAGTTTTCTCTCGCATCGTGAAGAAATTGATCGCATTATAACCAAGGAAAAGATTTCCTGGGCCGTTAATAGTTTTGCTCCGTATAAATCACCGGGGCAGGACGGCATTCTTCCCATCATGCTACAAAAACATGAAGGGATAGTGGTACCCTTACTTGTTAAAATTTACAGAAGCAGTATCTTACTTAATCACATCCCGCAGTCTTGGAAGTTTGTCCGAATAGTTTTCTTACCGAAAGTCGGCAAAAGAGGTCACGAATCCGCGAAGGATTTCCGACCTATAAGCTTAACCTCCTTCATACTTAAAACTTTAGAACGCACACTCGACCTTCACATAAGAACAGGCCTTGAAAGGTTTCCCTTATGTCATTCGCAACACGCTTACCTCAAGGGCAAGTCGACGGAGACTGCTCTTCATGAAGTAGTGCGTACAGTTGAAAGGTCACTCTCCCATCACCAATATACGTTAGCCACCTTCTTAGATATAGAGGGCGCCTTTAATAACGTCCTTACTGAATCGATCCAGGAATCTCTCCTAGAACTTGGGGTAAAGGATTTCATCACTTCATGGATCATTTCCATGCTTAAATCAAGGATAATTCAAGCAAAACTTGGCAACACCCTTTTAACCAAATCAGTAAGTAGAGGAACACCTCAAGGTGGGGTGATATCGCCACTCTTATGGATTATGGTACTCAATAAAATTCTGTCAAGTCTCGACAGGAGAGGTATTAAAGTTGTTGCGTATGCGGATGACGTGGTTGTTCTAGTATCAGGAATGTTTCCGAACGTGATAAGCGAAATCATGGAAAGAGCACTGGGTAAGATTAGTGGTTGGGCTACAAGTTGTGGCCTTAGCATTAACCCAAGTAAAACTGAACTGATGCTTTTTACCACCAAAACCAAAATACCAACCTTCTCACTTCCCCGCTTGAATAACCAATATCTCACTTTATCCACCAGTGCCAAATACCTAGGAGTCATCCTCGACCCTAAACTCAACTGGAAGTCTAATATCGAACACCGAGTGAAGAAGGCAAGTATAGCTTTCTACGCCTGTAGTAAAACCTTCGGCAAGAAGTGGGGTCTTCAACCAAAGATGGTTCGTTGGATGTACACAGCAGTAGTACGTCCTATCCTCACTTACGGGTCACTGGTATGGTGGCCCGCCTTAAACAAAGCTTATAACATCACTAAATTAAGTAGAGTCCAAAGAACTGCTGGAATTGGAATTACAGGGGCCCTTCGATCAAGTCCGACCGAGGCGCTCAATGTGATTCTCAATTTTCTGCCAGTGGATCTGCACATAAAAAACATTGCTGCGTGTAGTGCAGTTAGATTGAAGGAATCTAAATGTTGGTCCGAACGGCCCTACGGCCACACCAGCATCCTACTTTCCCTTCCTGATGGCATAGGTCGTATATCTACAGACTACACTGTACCCAAACTCAACTTCCATAAAAACTTCTCTGTTCGATTCCCCTCTAGGTCAGAATGGGAGGATAATGCAGTCGTAAATGAATTCGACATTCCTATCTTCACAGATGGTTCCAAAATGAACTGTGGAGTGGGAGCGGGCATTTTCTCAACAGAATTAGACATCTCCAAATCTTTCCGCCTCCCCAACGCAACCAGCGTCTTTCAATCGGAAGTATTCGCAATCAAGGAGGCGTGCATTCTGCTCCCTTACATAACAACTCAAAAGAAAAAAATAGGCATCTTCATCGACAGTCAAGCCGCGATTAAGGCTGTCGGCTCAACTAAGTCATCGTCCAAACTTGTTCTGGAATGCAGGAGGTCACTTACCAGAGCTTGTAATCGGTTTGAAATCACTCTCGTCTGGGTTCCCGGTCATAGGAATATAGACGGGAATGAAAAAGCCGATGAACTTGCCAGGCGTGGCTCTGCTCTTTGCGTGTCTCAGGCGAAGGAAGTCCTCCCTCCACTGGGATACGTCAAGAGAGAAATCCTCCTGCACTTAACCTCAGGGGCCGAGACTAGATGGGCGAACTTGAATTGCTGTGTCATTTCAAGAAAGATCTGGCCAACCTACGACGATGCCAGAACAAACAACCTTTTAGCAAGAACGCGTGTAGATGTCGCTCGGCTGACGGCAATTAGTACGGGCCACTGGCCCTTGGGAACCCACGCGGCCAAGCTTGGTATCCCCCATAATTCCCACTGACGTAGCTGCGCTGATACAAACAAGAGTGAAACCGTGTTTCATCTTCTCTGTGAATGTCCGGCACTAGCTAAAACCAGACTCAGTGTACTAGGTCATCCCTTCTTTGATGACCTTTCCGCCTTACAATGTATCCATTTCAACAAAATCATCAAATTTCTCAACTCCACAGGCTGGTTTTGAGCTCCTTACAACTTCCTTTATCCCCCTTCTATTTCAGGTTCCGTTAGTTGTGGCCTCAAAACGGCGCTCAATGCGCTATTTGTGTTTTTCCGCGTCAGAGGACAGGAATACAGCCACTTAAACCAACCAACCAACCAAAGTAATTGAAGTAGGTGAACGAAATTTCGTGAAAGGACTTCTTTTTATCGGCGTCAGGTTGGTATTAAAAATAAGCTATGTCGGTCAAGTAGTTCTGGTACCTCTCATACAAAACCAATATTAGAAAACATATTATGTTAAAAACACGATAGCGTCGAAAAGAATCTACCTAGACAAGTGAAATTTCGTGAGAAAACTTATTTTTATACCCTCCAGAGGAAGGTATATTCACTTTGCCAATACATTTGTAACGCCAAGAAGGAGTCACCGGAGACCTCATAAAGTATATATATGTCGGATTGGGCCAGACAAACGAACATCACACTAGACAGAACGCTAACGGATAATACACACAGAGACAGACAGCAACAGTGACAATGACAAGCAAACCGGTTAGGGAAAAGACAGACAAGACAAACGAACAACGAGAATAGTCAGTTCGCATTCTACCTCCATATCAGCTAGACGTTGGCCTTCAGCCAATGCAACTAAGAAAGTCGCCAAACTTTAAATAGAAGAACAATCAGTGAATTAATAAATGTATTTTGAACTTTAATTAAAACGTGTTTCATTGTAACACAACGAGCAAGGAGGAGGATCGTAGGGTCCTGGCAAAAAACCCTACAAAGTGAGAGCTCGTCCGGGATTTGAAAAAAAAACTAGTGCTCGAAATCGCCAAATTTTCGGCACAAGGAAAATTTAACTGCATTGCGCATTACGGTGAAGTGAAAAAAAAAAAAAAACAGAAGTGGCAGCAACATATAGGCGATTGTGCGTGAGAAAAAAAAAAAAACCCTCGTGATCGAAATCGTCAAATTGTCGACACGAGCGAAAATTATTTTCTCAACCTCATCGCTGTTGTATGCCCCAACAAGAGAGAAGGAGAGAGACAGAGCGTCGTGTCCAGACAGAGTACCGGAGTAGCAGTGTATCGTGTCCAGATACGGGGTAGCGGTTGAAACCGGTCGTCATCGAAGGCGTTGCGGTAAAAGAAGCTGAGAACAAAATTGCATAAGTGTATATGTATATGTATGTATGTTTGGCGCAAGTAGCATTTATTCTTTTTCTTTTTTGATTTGATCAATTAAATTTCAAATAAATTTTCTTGTAATACTTTTAATAATTATTCTGCAAATAGAGTAGAGTTGAATTCAAAATGGAGTTAGATGCGATATTAGCACTGACGGTAGAGGGGTTGAAAGAACATTTAGGACAACTAAACTTACAGACGACAGGGTTAAAGACAGTTTTACAGGACAGGCTCATCCAACATTACGGTTTGAGGCGCGAGGTAGATGCGCAAGAATTAGATAGCGGTTCGTTATACGAAGAGGTAGACGAGGGCACGGTAGGCGGAAGAGGAATATTCACGCTCCGCGACGTAGAGGATTCGCTATTGACGTTCGATGGAATTGGATATCCAAGTGTAGAACAATGGGTGGACGAATTCGAGGAGAATGCTGGTACTATCCAGTGGAACAGTCTACAGAAGTTCGTTTACGGCAAACAATTGCTGAAGGGAGCCGCCAAGATGTTCATCCGTAGCCAACCGCGTGTGCGAAATTGGAAGGCGCTGAAGGATGCGCTGATGGAAGAATTTGGGAGTCAGGTATCGTCCGTCGAAGTGCATCGAAGGTTACAGAGTCGCCGAAAGAAGCCAACGGAAACGCTAATGGAATACTTGTACAGCTTAGTGGAACTGGGCAAGTCGATTGCGCTGGATGACGAAAGCCTAATAACGTATTTTGCCGACGGCATACCGGATTATAAACTAAATAAGCTAATGTTCTACCAGGCTAAAACATTGAGCGAACTGAAAAAGCAGTTGAAGGTATACGAAAGGGTCAAAGGTCCAAACTTGCAGTCGTCAAACGCAGGGGGTAGCCAACGCCCAACAGATAGTACACAAGAGGTTAAGTCGGAGGGCCAGGAGAAGAAATGTTTTGGGTGTGGAAGCACAGCGCACATTAAAAGAGATTGCCCCGTCAAGAAAGGTTTTAAATGTTTCAGTTGTGGACAAGAGGGACACAGGGCATTCGAATGCAGAGGTCGTTCTCAAGGTCAACATCAGCGTAGAAGACCCGGCAACAGTAACGTTAACACCGCGTCATCGGGTGATGAAGTTAGTCCTACACCAGAGGCTCGAGTTGCTTTAGCAGTCGGATCCAACCGCATCTTCAAGAGCATCTGTGTGAAAGGGTTTACTCTCTCGGCGTTATTGGACACCGGAAGCGATCTAAGTCTTCTGCGTCACGATTGTCTGATGATGATGGAATATGTAGAGCTGAAGGCGACAAAGCTAAGTCTGAGTGGTATTGGAGAGGGTAGAGTAACGACAATAGGTAGCTTTGAGGCAAGTATTGAAGTGGATGGGTTACAGGTACAGGTAATTTTCCACGTGGTTAAAGAGCGTGATATGCAATATGCTGCAGTGATTGGAAACGATGTTCTCGACAAGGTCGATATGGTCATTTCCGAAGGGGACGCTAACTTTAGGCGTAAGCAGAGTAACCACAGTCAAGGTGGTACTGGGGAAGGAGCGAAAGCGGTTGAAGCAGGAGGCAGAGACCTCAGTAGAGCGGAAGCGGTCGAAGCAGTCGAAAGAGGCGGTGACTTCAGGAGATCGAAAGCGGTTGAAGCAGGAGGTAGTGACCTCGGTAGGCCAAACGCGACCAGTCAAGAAGGCGTTAGGGCGGAACATGAAAAGGAATCATTTCAGCTGGCAAAGAGCTTGGGCACAATATGTCTGTCAGCAGGAGAGGGTGAGTTTCAGAGGGAAGCGGTGGACGTCAATCACCTTGAAAGGCAACATAAACGGAAGGTGTTGGAGATAATAGATACTTATACCCCATTAAGAGTAAAGGAGTCGCCGGTGGAAATGAAGATCATACTGACGGACAACATACCAGTATTCCAGAGACCGAGGCGCATGTCATATGAGGATCAAAGGGTAGTGAGAGAACTGACCCAGCAGTGGCTAGCGGAAAAGGTGATACAGCCAAGTACGTCTGAGTACGCGTCGCCAATAGTCCTTATCGCCAAAAAAGACGGAACAAAAGATTATGTTGCGATTACAGGAGGCTCAATGAGAAGGTTGTAAGAGACAACTTCCCCATGGCGTTAATCGACGATATTCTGGACCAGCTTCAAGGAGAAGAAGTTTACACGACACTGGATCTGAAAAATGGATTCTTCCATGTGCCAGTGGACAAAGAGTCGCGAAAATACACAGCGTTTGTCACTTGCGATCAGCAGTTTGAGTTCAGGTATGTTCCATTTGGAATATGTAACTCGCCAGCCGTGTTCGCTAGATATATCCAGGCGATTTTCAGAGGATTGATACAGGACGGTTATGTGATAGCGTACATGGACGATCTCGTGATTCCAGCCAAGGATGAAGAGGAGGCCATAAGGAAACTGGCTAGAGTGTTAGTAGTAGCAGCCGAATATGGGTTACGGATTAATTGGGGAAAATGCCAATTTCTGAGGAGGAAAATAGAGTTCCTTGGGTACGTTATAGAAAAGAACACCATCAGCCCATCTACGGAGAAGACCCGAGCAGTGAGCACGTTTCCCGTGCCGAAGGACAAGAAGACGCTTCAAAGTTTCCTTGGCCTTACTTCATATTTCCGACGGTTCATTGAGGGATATGCAGTGATAGCCAAACCACTGTCAGATTTGCTGCGGAAGGATAGAGAGTTCAGGGTGGAAGAAGAACAGGTACTTGCTTTCCAGCAACTTAAGGCGGCCTTAGTCAAACGTCCGGTCCTTAAATTGTTCAACCCGAAAGCACCAACGGAGATTCATGCAGACGCCAGCAAGTTCGGCTATGGAGCAGTATTGCTGCAGAGAGATTCGGAAGATCAGCTCTGGCACCCAATACAGTACATGAGCCGTAAGACCACCCCAGCGGAGGAAAAGTACCATTCCTATGAACTGGAAGTACTCGCGATCATAGAGGCTTTGAAGAGATGGAGGATCTACGTGATGGGTGTCAGGATCAAGATTGTCACCGACTGCAACGCATTTTCCATGACAATGAAAAAGCAGGACGTTCCGTTGAGAGTATCCCGGTGGGCAATGTTTCTACAGGAATTTGACTACGAGATCGAGCATCGGGCTGGGTCCAAAATGAAGCATGTGGATGCCCTAAGTCGAGTTTCGTGCCTGCTGGTAGAGGAGACTTTGAATCATAGGATCAGAGAGGCACAGAGGAAAGATGATTGGGTAAGAGCGGTGATCAAGATTTTGGAAAAGGACGAATACGAAGACTTCTACATGAGAGCCGGAGTGCTGCACAAGGATCCCGTCAAGGAGCTAGTGGTGGTACCTGCAGAATTAGAGCGAGAAATAATAAGAATGGCACATCAGCAAGGGCATTTTTCAGCCAAGAAAACGCAAGACCTGCTAGAAAAGACATTCCACATTCCCAATGTTGCGGCAAAGACGGTAGCTGCAGTGAAAGGTTGTATGAAATGCATAATTGCGGATGCAAAGGTGGGAAGAAAGGAAGGATACCTCAACCCAATTGACAAGGAAGGGAAACCTTTAAGTACTTTTCATATCGATCACGTCGGACCAATGGAGGCGACACATAAACTGTACAATCACATACTGGTAATAATAGACGCGTTCTCCAAGTTTGTTTGGTTGTACCCGACCAAAAGTACAGGAATAGCGGAGGTCGTCGAGAAGCTGAGGAAACAGTCGGCAACGTTTGGTAATCCGAAAAGAATTATAACCGATAGAGGAACGGCGTTCACATCAACCACATTCAACGACTACTGCAAAGAAGAGGGGATACAACATCTGGTAATAGCAACAGGGGTTCCACGCGGGAATGGGCAGGTGGAAAGAATCCACAAGATCATCGTACTCATGCTCGCTAAGGCATGTATCGGCAGTCAGCAAAATTGGTATAAGCACGTTGATCGTATCCAGCAAGTGGTCAATAACACGCCACCAAGAAGAACGAAGTTCAGCCCATTTAGCTTGTTGACCGGCCTGGAGATGCGAGTTCCAGAGTATCCAGATATTCGGGAGCTGTTAACCGAGGGTGCGATGCATGAGCTAGATGCAGAGCGCGACGCCGTACGGGAAGAGGCCCGCGATAACATACAACGGATACAACAAGAAAATAAGAGGAACTTCGATAGGAAGCGGCAGCCAGAGAAGGAGTACAAAACAAATGAGTTAGTCGCCATTAAGCGCACTCAGTTTGGCACCGGTATGAAGTTGAGGCCAAAATACTTGGGGCCATACAAAGTCGTCCGCGTCAACAAACACGGCCGATACGAAGTGCAGAAGGTTGGAGAACAGGAGGGGCCCGGAACAACTACTACCGTGGCTGAGCATATGAAAAGATGGGACTAGTTAGTCTCATTCGGGTCGAATGCCCGCCAGCATAGCCGATTGTGGGATTGGGCCAGACAAACGAACATCACACTAGACAGAACGCTAACGGATAATACACACAGAGACAGACAGCAACAGTGACAATGACAAGCAAACCGGTTAGGGAAAAGACAGACAAGACAAACGAACAACGAGAATAGTCAGTTCGCATTCTACCTCCATATCAGCTAGACGTTGGCCTTCAGCCAATGCAACTAAGAAAGTCGCCAAACTTTAAATAGAAGAACAATCAGTGAATTAATAAATGTATTTTGAACTTTAATTAAAACGTGTTTCATTGTAACACAACGAGCAAGGAGGAGGATCGTAGGGTCCTGGCAAAAAACCCTACATATATTCTGAATCAGGATCACATTCTGAATCGATTTAGCCATGTCCGTCTGTCTGTCTGTCTGTCTGTCTGTTGAAAGCACGATGGCGCCCAAAGTAATTGACGTAGGTGAATGAAATTCGGTGAAAGGACTTCTTTTTATCGGCGTCAGGTTGGTATTGAAAATGGGCTATGTCGGTCAAGTAGTTCTGGTACCTCCCATACAAAACCAATATTATACCCATTTGTCTTTCTGTCTGTTGAAAGCACGATAGCGCTCAAAGTAATTGACGCAGGTGAACGAAATTTGGTGAAAGGACTTCATTTTATCGGCGTCAGGTTGGTATTAAAAATGAGCTATGTCGGTCAAGTAGTTCTGGTACCTCCCATACAAAACCAATATTATACCCATTTGTCTTTCTGTCTGTTGAAAGCACGATAGCGCTCAAAGTAATTGACGTAGGTGAACGAAATTTGGTGAAAGGACTTCTTTTTATCGGCGTCAGGTTGGTATTAAAAATGAGCTTTGTCGGTCAAGTAGTTCTGGTACCTCCCATGCAAAACCAATATTGGGCCCATTTGTCTTTCTGTCTGTTGAAAGCACGATAGCGCTCAAAGTAATTGACGTAGGTGAACGAAATTTGGTGAAAGGACTTCTTTTTATCGGCGTCAGGTTGGTATTAAAAATGAGCTATGTCGGTCAAGTGGTTCTGGTACCTCCCATGCAAAACCAATATTGGGCCCACATGTCTCTCTGTCCGTTGAAAGCACGATAGCGCCCAAAGTGATTGACGTAGGTGAATGAAATTTGGTGAAAGAACTTCTTTTTATCGGCGTCAGGTTGGTATTAAAAATGGGCTATGTCGGTCAAGTAGTTCTGGTACCTCTCATACAAAACCAATATTAGAAAACATATTATGTTAAAAACACGATAGCGTCGAAAAGAATCTACCTAGACAAGTGAAATTTCGTGAGAAAACTTATTTTTATACCCTCCAGAGGAAGGTATATTCACTTTGCCAATACATTTGTAACGCCAAGAAGGAGTCACCGGAGACCTCATAAAGTATATATATTCTGAATCAGGATCACATTCTGAATCGATTTAGCCATGTCCGTCTGCCTGTCTGTCTGTCTGTCTGTTGAAAGCACGATGGCGCCCAAAGTAATTGACGTAGGTGAATGAAATTCGGTGAAAGGACTTCTTTTTATCGGCGTCAGGTTGGTGTTGAAAATGGGCTATGTCGGTCAAGTAGTTCTGGTACCTCCCATACAAAACCAATATTGGACCCATTTGTCTTTCTGTCTGTTGAAAGCACGATAGCGCTCAAAGTAATTGACGTAGGTGAACGAAATTTGGTGAAAGGACTTATTTTTATAAGCGTCAGGTTGGTATTCAAAATGGGCTATGTCGGTCAAGTAGTTCTGGTACCTCCCATACAAAACCAATATTAGAAAACATATTATGTTAAAAACACGATAGCGTCGAAAATAATCTACCTAGACAAGTGAAATTTTGTGAGAAAACTTATTTTTATACCCTCCAGAGGAAGGTATATTCACTTTGCCAATACATTTGTAACGCCAAGAAGGAGTCACCGGAGACCTCATAAAGTATATATATTCTGAATCAGGATCACATTCTGAATCGATTTAACCATGTCCGTCTGTCTGTCTGTCTGTCTGTCTGTCTGTTGAAAGCACGATAGCGCCCAAAGTAATTGACGTAGGTGAATGAAATTCTTTGAAAGGACTTCTTTTATCGGAGTCAGGTTGGTATTGAAAATGGGCTATGTCGGTCAAGTAGTTCTGGTACCTCCCATACAAAACCAATATTGGACCCATTTGTCTTTCTGTCTGTTGAAAGCACGATAGCGCTCAAAGTAATTGACGTAGGTGAACGAAATTTAGTGAAAGGACTTCTTTTTATCGGCGTCAGGTTCTTATTGAAAATGAGCTATGTCGGTCAAGTAGTTCTGGTACCTCCCATGCAAAACCAATTTTGAGCCCACATGTCTCTCTGTCTGTTGAAAGCAGGATAGCGCCCAAAGTGATTGACGTAGGTGAATGAAATTTGGTGAGAGCACTTATTTTTATAAGCGTCAGGTTGGTATTCAAAATGGGCTATGTCGGTC